>CM051662.1:48950836-50150836 GCA_028020825.1 Podargus strigoides
ACTATAGCAATCCTTTCTTCAGTGCTGAAATTAAACAGCATCCTGCCTTATATTTTTGATGGTTGTTCCAATAAGCCTATTGTTTATAAATAGCAGACTGGTTTACAATTTAGTTTCACTTGTTACATTCTACTGGGTTGCTTATAAGTCCAAAAATACAAAAAAAAGCTTTTAAAAGGTAATGTACACACAATTAGAATACCCATAACCCCCCCCTTTTAAGGATACTTTGCTTTGAAATATGACAGTTCTTCTTTGTCAGGTACCAGGTCTCAGTCTTTTGATTCTCCGGGGTGAGGACTGTTGATCTTGGTTTTCGGTGAATCGTCTGTCTCCAAGGCATCAGGATCTGTAGAAGTCTTTAATCGTGTGTAGTGAGTCCACCACTTCTCTGCAGTTCTCACAGCAGTCTTAGTGGTCAGCAGTACTTGTAAAGGTCCTTCCCACTCGGGCTGGAGCTTTGACTCCTTCCAGGCACGCACTAGGACCCAGTCTCCCGCCTGGAAGGTGTGTACTGGAAATTCCAGAGGTGGAGTTTGAGCCAGCAGTCCGCGTACCTTAAGGGATGATAAGGAAGAGGACAACCCGAGTACATAGTTCTTAAGGAATTTATCTTTGGTGTCGAGAGTGGGCACTTCGCCATCTCCTCCTAGATATGGCAGCCCGAACAGCGTCTCATACGGTGACACTCCTGGATCCTTTCTAGGAGCAGTTCGGATTCTGAGAAGGGCCAGGGGTAAACACTTTGTCCATGGTAGTTTAGTTTCTAAACCCAACTTGGACAAGTGTTTCTTTAACGTTTGATTCATTTTCTCCACTTTTCTAGAAGAAGGGGGGTGCCATGGAGTACGAAACTCCCACTTTATCCCCAAGGTGTTTATTAATTCTTGCAGAATATGTGAAGTGAAATGACTTCCTTTGTTTGAGTCAATATTCTCTACAATCCCATATCTGGAAATTATTTGTTCCAAAATTATTTTCATCACGACATTAGCTGTTGCTGATACTGAGGGAAAAGCCTCTGCCCATTTTAAAAGCTGATCTACTAATATCAACAGGTATTTAAATGTTCCCATCTTGGGCAATTCAGTAAAATCTGCTTGAATGCTGTGAAAAGGTCTGAGTCCTGGCTCTCGTCCACCCCAAGGCTGTTCACACATTGCCTGAACTCCCCAATGACTCCCTTGATGTGAAATAGTTAAGCCATCAGGGAGGATCCATTGCCCATCTGACTCTTTTGTTCCTAATTCCTTGAAAGCTGTTATCTCCTTTTCACTGAACACTTGCTTCTCAGGCAGAGGCCTTATCTCTGGCACTAGAGACAGTCTCATGATCGCCTCTGGCCTTAAAGCAGCCTCCTTCGCTTTTTCATAATTTACAACCTTTTTTTTCAACTCAGGGCAGTCTCGTTTAAGGTGGCCCTCCTGCCCACAATAAAAACACTTTCCCGGCGTTTGATTTGGGGGATGTTGGGAAGGGACTATCCACAAACTCTCATTTGTATTTTCTTTATTCTGATTCCACCCCCCCATTTGCTTCTCTTGGGTGTCCTATTTTTGTTTGACTACTTGATTCATGGCAGAAATCATAATCTTTGCCTTTTGTTTCTGTTTCTCCTCCTCCCTTCCAACATACACCTTCTGGGCCTCCTTTAGAAGATTTTCCAGTGGCTTCTCATTCCAATCCTCTATCTTTTGGAGTTTCTTTTTAATGTCAGGCCAAGATTTACTTACAAAGTTAACTTTTAACAACCCTTGTGTTAGCTGATTCTCAGGATCCAGCCCCAAATATCTTTGCATTCTATCCTTAAGCCTCTCCAGGAATTCAGTCGGGGTCTCATCTCTACCCTGCTGAATGTCAAAGGCTTTAGTAAAATTCTGAGGCTGGGATACTGCATCCTTAATTCTG
Source organism: Podargus strigoides (assembly GCA_028020825.1). Taxonomy (NCBI): domain Eukaryota; kingdom Metazoa; phylum Chordata; class Aves; order Caprimulgiformes; family Podargidae; genus Podargus; species Podargus strigoides. Next base: position 48,952,745 of record CM051662.1, read on the forward strand.
GTAATTATTAGTTCTCGTAGATCATGCATATTTCCTCTATCTACAGCGGAACTATTATTCCAATTTGGGTCCCTTATTGGATATTTCTGGTCTACTGGGATAGCCTGTGGTCCTGGGGGGTGCCTCCTCTCGCACTCTCGCATAGCCGCTTGTCTAATCATTTCCCTTTCTTCCCCATTGAACCACCGGCCTAAAATAGACGTCATTTCAGCCCAGATATAGATATTGGGTCCCAGAAATCGATCAACTTGTTTTGCCAGACGAATGGGATCGTCTATCAGGGATTTAATCTCTTTTTTAAAACTGCTCACCTCCCAGCTCTTAAGGGAGGCACTTACATACCCGATAGTTCCCACCCCCATCGGAACGTCCCTAAGGGGGTACATGGCAGTATCAGGGGTAGTACTGCTGGTGTTATTCCCAGGAAAGGGGAATTTTTTAATGCCTCTTTTACACTGTTCCAGTTCTTTTATCAGCCTCTGGAACTTTTTAGTCTCAGATTTGGTGCCATTCATAGGTTCTAATTCAATTAGACTAAGAGATGGGCTAGTGAGGGAGACCGAGGAACCAGTCCCCTCTGGTTCTTCCAGTTCGAGCATATCGTCACACACCCCCCCTTGAGCGGCAGCCGCAGGCACCGTAGCAGGGACCGCAGCCGCTACAGCCGCAGCGGCAGCCCCGGCGGGCCCCGTGCCGGACACTGCAGGTGCCAGAACCGGCGATACCGGTGCCGCAGGCGCTGTGGGCACCGCAGGCACTGCGGGGGGCCCCGCGACAGGCGCTGCTGGCATCGTGGCAGCTGCCACAGGTGTAGAAGTTGGATAAAAGGGAGAGCCTGGTAAAAGATGGGGACCCGAGGACAGAGGGGAACTTGAGAAAGGAGGGAGGTTTGGGTAGAGGGGCGGGCTTGGATAAAGAGAGGGGTGTGGTGGAGAAAAGGGAGGTAAATAATCTAAAGGATCCCAATTTCTTTGTCGTGCCTTTTCTGCCAATTTTTGCTGAGTTAGAAGAAACAGCTTTGTCTCCTGTATCCAACAGACTGCATAAGCTGATTCCTCATCAGATCGAGGAGTTTTACTACTCACAGCTAGATTTAAAGTCAGACAGACCCAATCTTCATCGGATCCGAATTGTGGCCAAAATAATTTTGTTTCTGGCTTTCTGGACCAAACCTGAACACAATATCGAATCATTTTCTCTTTATCTTTATATCTTGTTTACAGGTCCTGTTCCCAATTTCTTAACATTCTTCCTAAAGGACTGTCTGCCGGTACTGCCTTGGAGCCCTTATTCCCCATCTCTCCTAGCAACCTTTAGTCGTGCCGCTGCAGAGTTCCAGTCCCCTGCACACTAACCCCTGGTTCTAGAGAATGGGGTGTATTGCCAAGCACTTCCCCCGTGCAGGACAATACTGTAACCCTTACCCCCCCACTCCTCCTAGCAACCTTTAGTCGTGCCGCTACCGAATTCCAGCCTCCCGCACACTAAACCCCTGGTTCTAGAGAATGAGGTGTACTGTCAAGCACTTCCCCCGTGCAGGACAATATTGTACATAAATAGCCCCAATCCCAGACTCTTTCCTTATACACCACAGAAGAGTCTTACCCCCAAGTAATACTTGATCAACCCCCCTTGATTTTTCTTACTTGGTCTGCACACAGAGTTACCGGGTGGATTTTTCAAGGCCAAAGTACCCCCTATAGCCCTTCCTGTCCCTACCCAGCTGCTCACCGATCCTGCCGCTTTAAAACAGTCTCGGGTCTCTCGTCGACTCTCCGCAGGGCCACCGTCGCCGGGTCACAGGACGCTGAAGCAGAGCGGGATGCACCTTCCTGCTGCGCGGCGGCGGGGTCCGTCGCAGGTGACTTGGATCCCGGACGAGCCCCCAGTTGTGAGAAACAAAGTTTTATGCCAAAAAAGTTTGCTCAGGCGAGGATCACGGTGAAGCAGCTCTGTTTATTCGCGAGTGCCATCGCGGACACGCCACCCCATGGCCGGAGCAGAAACGCGCCCCGTTACAAAGAAAAGGAAGCATTTTTATAGTATTTTATCCCGACGCGGTTTATCCTCTCCTGTTTCTCCATTGGTCGGATACTCCAGGCTCACAACCTATCCGACGCATTCTATTACAATAAGTTTCCATAAGGGGTTTTTCCGGTTTCCATAATAGGTTTTTCTTTTACCAGCCGGCTGTTTATGCATAGTTGTGGAATGATGGCAATATTTTCTCAAGTACACCCTATCTCCTGATCCCTGTAAGACACAACATTCTAAGAAAAAGTTGTTATGCGTAGCTCTTGTCCTTCTCCATTATCTGGTACCAGGAGGTACTGAACAAGACGGCCTTTATCTTGGGCTCCTTTCTAGTCTGGTATTTTTGTACAAGGCCATGGTGTTTTTCTTGGTTCTACAAAAATATGATTCTCACAACACTGCAAAAACACAAGTTGTTTCTCACACCCTTATTCCTTATACACCTTATAAGATTATTCAACAAAGGCTACAGACCTTCACTTCAAGCTTGTCGGTTTAGCCAGTGATAGAAATTCCAGAGAGCTTTATCCCCTCTAACTTAGATCTTGTAGGCTTCTTCATGAGCTCCTTCAGTCAGGAGACTGGAATAACTTCTCGAGTTTACTCGGAATATGCATTTCACAGAATCACAGAATGTTAGGGATTGGAAGGGACCTCAAAAGATCATCTAGTCCAATCCCCCTGCCAGAGCAGGAACACCTAGGTCAGGTCACACAGGAACATGTCCAGGCGGGTTTTGAATGTCTCCAGAGAAGGAGACTCCACAACCTCTCTGGGCAGCCTGTTCCAGTGTTCTGTTACCCTCACTGTGAAGAAATTCTTCCTCAGATTTATGTGGAACCTCCTATGTTCCAGCTTGCATCCGTTGCCCCTTGTCCTATCATTGGATGTCACTGAGAAGAGCCTGGCTCCATCCTCATGACACTCACCCTTTACATATTTATAAACATTAATGAGGTCACCCCTCAGTCTCCTCTTCTCCAAGCTAAAGAGACCCAGCTCCCTCAGCCTTTCCTCATAAGGGAGATGTCCCACTCCCTTCATCATCTTTGTGGCTCTGCGCTGGACTCTCTCAAGTAGTTCCCTGTCCTTCTTGAACTGGGGGGCCCAGAACTGGACACAATACTCCAGATGTGGCCTCACCAAGGCAGAATAGAGGGGAAGGAGAACCTCTCTTGACCTACTAACCACCCCCTTTCTAATACACCTCAGGATGCCATTGGCCTTCTTGGCCACAAGGGCACACTGCTGGCTCATGGTCATCCTGCTGTCCACCAGGACCCCCAGGTCCCTTTCCCCTACACTGCTCTCCAGCAGGTCAGCCCCCAACCTGTACTGGTACATGGGGTTGTTCTTCCCCATTTCTGAAATATTTATTTTTATGGACCTAGTTTTGAACACTTAAGCTCATTTTCTGTGGACATATTCTTTTTGATGTTTAATTACTGATAGAGTCTGAAATAACCTCATAGATGATTCAAGGGCCGTTTGGTGAAGAATTCTGGTATCTGTCTCATCTTGGAAAATTTTAAGTCTTACCAATATTAGAGCTCTTAATAGAGAAATCTTCCTTTACAGAGTAATCTGATTCTGCAAGGACATCAGAGACCCAGTTCTGCTCTTTGAAAGATCTGTCTTTTCCAAAGAGATTTTTGATCCCAGGACCATTCTGCTTTATCTGTATGCAGCTCTCCTAATAGTTTATGTGGCATCATTATAATGTTATTTATACATCTTCTCCTATATTTTTACCTTTCTGGAGCTGTGACAGCTGGGAGCTTCGGGTTGGTCACATGGAATGGATGGACGAAGGGATGGTTCCCTCGGTACGTGTATGTCTATGTGAGCAACCAGAAACTGCTGCAGCCCCTCGTGTCCTCACCCTACAGGAACTGAGCTGCCGCAGCAGGGTGTTAGCATCATCGAATCACAGAAACATGGAACCGTTTGGCTGGGAAGGGCCCTTTAAAGGTCATCCAGTCCACCCCCCTGCCATGGGCAGGGACATCTTCAACTAGATCAGGTCGCTCAGAGCCCCATCCAACCTGACTAGGAATGTTTCCAGGGATGGGGCATCTCCCACCTCTCTGGGCAACTGGGCCAGGGCCTCACCACCCTCATTGGAAAAGATTTCTTCCTTGTATCTAGTCTGAATCTCCCCTCTTTCAGACTAAAACCATTACCCCTTGTCCTATGGCCACAGGCCCTGCTAAAAAGTCTGTCCCTATATTTCCTGTAGGTTCGTTTTAAGTACTGAAAGGCCACAATAGGGTCTAACTGGAGCCTCCTCCAGGCTGAACACCCCCAACTCTCTCAGCCTGTCCCCAGAGCAGAGGTGCTCCAGCCCTTGGATCATCTTCATGATAACCTCTGGACTTGCACCAGCAGGTCCATGTCTTTCCTGTGCTGAAGGCCCCAGAGCTGAACACAGCACTGCAGGGGGGGTCTCACGAGAGCAGAGGAGAGGGGCAGAATCCCCCCCGGACCTGCTGCCCACACTGTGGGTGATGCAGCCCAGGACACAGTTGGCTTTTTGGGCTGTGAAGGCACATTGCCAGCTCATGTCCAGCTTTTCATCCACCAGTACCCCCAAGTCCTTCTCCTCAGGGCTGCTCTCAATCCCTTCATCCCCCAGCCTGTATTGATACTGGGGGTTGCCCTGGCCCAGGTTCCAGACCTTACCCTTGGCCTTGTTGGACCTCAGGAGGCTCTGAGCATGTGCTCTGAGTGCACTATGACATCACTGAGGCTTCCATGGCAACGCATGCCAGACCTGGGGTGCTGGCACAGCCCCTGGGCACACAGGGCACCTGCTGGTGCTCATACTGGTGGTGCTGCTGGTACTATAGTGCTGGTGCTGCTAGTTGTACAGTGCTGGTGGTGGTGGTGGTGCTGCTGCTGGTTCAGCCCATTGGCAGCTGCCCGGGTCCTGCTGCTCCTCGGGACTTGGATCCTCAGTTTGCAGTCAGCACCCAACAGCTCCCACCAAGTCCTGCCTGTTACCACTCTCCGGGGAGAGGCGAGGCGAGGTGGTGCAGTGCCCATTCCCACCGGCCATGAAGAGGATCTGGCAGTTCCTGAGGGGCAAGAGGGCACGGGCGGCACCCGTGTCCTCTGGGAGCAGTGGTGGCCCTGAGCTCCAGCCAGAGGGCCAGGATGCTCTGGATCTAGAACCCATCAGGCTGATCAAAACCTGGGAGGAAGAGGTATGTAAAACCAAAGATTTTAATTTAGAGTCTTCATTACAGGATTAGATCGCATGCTAATGCTAAATAAGACTTTTCCATGAATAATGTCTAATGCAGAATTGTTGAAAACTTTTCTAATCTGATGTCAAGTTGGTGACAGTCCTCTCCTGGTTATAGGAAATGCTGCTACTCTCTCCTGATTTGAGCTGATTTCCTAAGTTCTGTCAATTTGTGTTCTTTAACTTTGAACAGGCAGGAAACATCACAGCCCTGATCCCGATGGCAGGGGGGCATTCATCCTCTTCCCACCTGAGCCCTGGCTGTCTGTGGCCATCAGAAAGTCTCGATGTTCCAGCATTTCAGAGCGTGTATGGGCAATGGCTCAGTGTGCGTGAGCAGCTGGCTCAGGCTCAGGACACCAACAAGAGCTTGGGTCGGCAGCTGCACGAAGCCGAAAGGAAAGCTAGCGGGCTGCAGAAGAAAATGGATCACCTGAAAAAAGCCCTCCAGAAAAAGACGGTTTCAGAAAGAGAACTATATTAGGCCTGGAGGCAGGCAGGAGTGGTGTGATCTGCAGGCTGAAGCAGAGCAAGAGAGAAGAGCTGCCATCAGGAAGGCAGAAGCGCTGCAGGAACAACTGTCCCAGCTCCAAAGGGAAAACCTTTCACTCCATCGGGAGCTGGGAGAGGTGAGGAAGAAGAACGCCGAAGAACAAAAGGCGAGCGATGCCTTTACATGCGAGGGTGACAAAGTAGGAAAAGAGGTGAGGTGAGCACTGACCAGAAGTGACTTAAAGGAGAGTAGTTCCCAAGGCTGGCTGGCGCTTCCCAAAGTCAGCAGGTATAAGCTCCTTGCGTGGGAGTCCACCACTCGGGTTGGGTCTGATTTGTCCTGGTTTTGTTAGACTTGCGGGAGGTTCTGGCAAGCCTTGAGCCATGCTGATAGACACAGCTGCATATAGAAATGCCGAGGTGTGCATTGGTTGTCGTTAGCATAGCAGAAGAACAGCATAAAGGAGGATACACAGAGTTGGCTCTGGGTAGCCTCTGATGACTGGAGAAAGGGCTGCAGTCCAAGCACAGTGCTTGCCTGTACATCCCATTAGATTTTAGTGTGATCTTAAGAAACAAGCAAAACTGCCCAAAGGCGCAGTCTCGGCATCTTCTGAGAAGAGCATGCTGGGAAACAGAAATCTTCATTAAGAGATGACATTGCTGGAGTTGTCTTCCCTTGCCAAGGATGGCTGGAGATCATCCGCTGTGCAGATGCCATCTTTACATTGGAATCCATAGTGCGTTGGTGCCCATAGTACAAAAAGTGCCTACATGGAAAGGGTTATCAGGCATTGGAACAGGCTGCCCAGGGCAGTGGTGGAGGCCCCATCCCTGGCGGAATTTAAGAGATGTGTAGATGTGGAGCTCAGGGACATGGGTCAGTGGGGTCTTGGAAGTACCGGCTTAACAGTTGGGCTCGATAATCTTAAAGGTCTTTTCCAACCAAAATGATTCTGTGATTCTTCCAGTGGACAACACTTCTTCACGTTGTGATGCACGTAGAAATCGGTATATTAACTAGCAACTGAAAGTGAAAATACAGATTTTGGCTTCTTCCCTCTGCCTTCGCACTCCTGTGCCGGTGTTTCCCCAGTGAGCAGTGGGAGAGCTGCAGGGAGAGCTGGCGGACACTGTGAGAAAGCAGTTGACAGCAGAAGCGTCCCTGGCAGCTACTACACACCAATGTGATGACCTGAAGCAAGAGAACTCCCGCTTGCAAGAGGCCTTGAACGAGGCTCAGGACAAGGTATACGAAGGCTGTCAACACATTGGGATATATGAAGCTGTTCATTTCCTTCCGAGAGCACAAGAGAAGACACCATTCAGGGAACACTTGCAAGCGATATCTGTCCAAGGACGTTAGGAGCTACATCATCATTAGCGATCGTTTTCCAGACTAGAGGGTGCTTTGATCTCCTTTCTCCTCCCCGCCTCTTCCCCTCTCGCCCTGAAAAACTCAGCCGGCTCTTCAGGGAGCTCGTTTGGAGGCTGAGGGGCAAAGCAGTGGGTTGGGGGCAGCATCTGGGTGAGGAAGAAGGAAGCAGCCACGCTCTTTGGAGACTCACTGCTGTTCCGACACCGTCCAAAAGCTGTGGCCGTGATGTGGCATCACAGGCACGGGCTCCCAAATGTCTCTGGGCTCGGTTGCTTGCTTTGCAAGGTTTTGCTTCTCTTGGTCTCTGCACAGAGGTGGTGTCTGTTTCCCTGTGAGAGGTGGCTTGGGGAAGGAAAGTACCCTTTGTTGGCCTTTGTCTCATAAGCCAGGCTTCGCCCTCCCTCTGAGGAAGGGGCCTTGAACCTCTGGTCTCTTCCCCCATCACTGCCTGTCCCAGGCATTAGCACAGGGGTGTGCGTAGGAGAAGGAATGGGGCAGGACGGGGGCACGAGGGAAGCCAAATGAAATGCAGTGAATGTGATGAAATACAAAAGAGAATCTTCCCAGGCCTGGAGGTTGTCTGGGGCTGTAGAAGGAGGCTGTGCTGTGGTGCCTTTTTAGACAGGAGGGAGGGATGGAAGTGGGAGCAGTCTTCTCAGCAAGGGCTTGAAAGTGGAACTTGCTTTCAGCAATCCAAGCGCCTTTTCCCGGGGGTGAAATAAAAACTCAGGGGCTTACAGCTCTGATCTCCATCACTACGTTTGACTGAGTTTCTGGAATAAAAATGGCAGAAAGAGTAGGTTTTTGGAGAGGGCATTTGTGGGAGTTTGGCTTGTGAGTAATGGACATGGAGTGTTAGAGCAGGTGCACGAACAAGCTACTGTGTAGGTGCTAGCAGCCAAGATTAGGCCTCAAGGACGTACTGTCCTTGAAGAGTAGTACAGGGAACTAAGTTACATAAGATAGGGAACTAACACTTAGGCAAGGCGGAGAATATGATAATTAGAAGCTGAAGCACAGGTTAAAAGTTAATGATTGATGTAGAAGTAGTCCAATGAAAACCTAAGAAAAAGATAATAAGATATGCTTAGTCGTGGTGATTTGACAAAAGAATGATATATAAGTGAATGTATCTGCGCAATAAAACGAGCTTTCCAGATAACTCACATTGAGTCGTTCCTGATTTCTCCAAGTCCCGTCTCCGCAAGTGGCACCCGAACAGGGACCCGAGGAATGAGCAGGACTCACGCTCGGGGAAGATAAGAAAAGCTCGCCTCTGCAAAGAGTAGGAGCTCGGCGGAGAGAAGGATGAGAGCGACAGCAGGCTACCGTTATGGGAAGCTGGAGTGAAAACCCGGGTAAGAAAAATGGAAAAAGAAGTAACACTGTTGCTAGCTATTGTTATGCTTTTTAGAAAAGCGAGGATTGGACATAAGTAAAAAGACTTTGGGCTCCCTATATGCTTGGGGGTATGCCAAAGGACACTTTAAAGACCCTAATATGTTGTTTGATGTAACGGAGTGGAGAAAGTGTGGGGACTCTCTGTGGGACAATGTTATTGACGGTGATAAACGGCGAAAAAATTGCAAAAACCGTGGCGGGAGGTAGACAATGCCCCTCCGCTCCCCCCCGCCGCGCGCCGCGGCGGCCGGAGCGGCGGCCGGCGGCGGGGCCGTGCCTAGCGCAGCGGAGCGGCGCGATCGGCATTCCACACCCCCCGCCTCTCCCCCGCCCCCCTCCCCCCCCGCCTCTCCCCCGCCCCCCGCACCCCGCGCGCTGCGGCAGCAGCCGGAACGTTCGCGGCTTCAAGGCCCTCGCCACCGGAAGCGTTTCCTGCCGGAATCAGTGTTGGACCGAATGCCTGTTCCGTCCCCGCCTATTCCAGCGGCGCCCCTGTTGGGAGAGGTGTCTGGGACCGAAGAAGAGGCAATGGACACAGACGAACAATGGCCCGTTCCGCCGCCGCCCTCCCCCCCACCGCCTGAACCAAACGTTCCTGAAACATCTGACCCACCACCTAAACCACCTCACCTGAGTGCAAGATTTCAAAAGAAGCGTGGTTGGGGGTGGGCAGGCTGGGACAAGAAATGGAAAGGGGGGCGGAGGCGGGAAATGCGGGGAAAGGATTTGATCCGGGTAAAGAGAAAATGTGACTATGATTTAGTCTGACTCAGATTAAGACTAAACTGTAGGTAAAATATCTCAAAATAGACTCTTAAAAAAAAAAAAAGGGAGGGGAAAATAGTTGTGCATAAGCTGCTTTTTGTGGGGAGAATTAACAGTAGTTGCAAACATAATTTTTCAGACCTTCTGGAATAAACATTTAAGCAAGCAACAATGTTAAGATAGAAAACATCACAGTACCTGTAATACTATTTAGCAGCAGAGCAGTTTTTATGAAGCAATCACAGTAAAACAGGGTGCATATGAGCCATATATGCAATTTCCAAATTGGTTGCAAAATGCACTTGATAGGGCACCTTTATCTGATCCTGGGCGAGAAGCATTACTCATGTCTTTAGGTGTTGAAAATTCTAACCCAACCTGCAAGCGTATTTTACAGAGCCTGCCTAAAAACTCCAGTATTGCTGAAATGATGGATGCTTGTTCCGGGGTAGGAACACCTGAAGAGCATGCTGGTTTCATGGCCTCAGCTTTTGCTGCGGCTATCCGGCCCTTGGTACAACAAGGTAACGGTAATCGAGGCCCAAAATGTTGCAGCTGTGGAAAGTCTGGGCACATTAAGGTACTATGTAAAGCTCCAAAAACCAAAAACACAGGAGAAGGCTTTGATGGTGTCTGTAATCGCTGTCGGAGCTATGGGTACCGTGCTAGTGAATGTTGCTCCAAAAGGAGAAAGAATAGGACTGCCACCTGCAGATAGATTAAATAAGGCTATATATGTATTGAACGACATATGGATAGTTCCCATGGTCCTTTAAAAGGAGGGGATGAGTTTGCCTTTTGGCTTTCCTTCAAGATGCGGCCAGCCTTGTGGGGGGAGCCCTTGGGTAAACAAGCCCCAGTGCCCCACATTGGATAAATGAGTGCCAGGTGTCCTGTTTTGGGGACAGAGGCTGGGGCCACTTGCGGAAGGGTGGAGTGTCTGTCTGTGAGGTGGACGCACTTTGCAGAGTTTCCCTGTTGGGGAAGGACCTCCTGACTCTCCCTGCAACTGGGCCCCGGTCAGGTTTGGCATTTGCAAATGGGGCTTCATGGGAAAACAATATGGGGCTACTTCTATATGATCAGCCTATTGACTTGGTTGTCTCCCATTCCTTCTGTGGGAGACTTTGTTTCTTTGTTAATTCCACCTATTATTGAATTCCACCTGTTATTGGTCGCTATTGTATTAATGATTGTACCTTGTGTTTTCAAAAAGGCAACAAGCATGATTAAAGACACCATGAAGAACGTATGGCTGGCTCAAGAAGAAAAAGGGGAAATTGTAGAAATGTATTTAAAAGAAAATGACCATATAGTGAACCAGCCATACGGGATGTTGGCCTAGGCAGGTAGCCACATTCTAGAAGCTGCTTCAAAGGAAGAAAAAATAAGAAAGAGCAATGACTGCTTCACTAAGGAATGCAGGAGTGAGCAGATAAGAGTGACCAATTGGACACTGCGGGAGAAGAACTTAAGAACCAACGGGAACTAAACTGAGCTGCATGCTTACCTTGTGCTAGAGACTTTTAACCAATTAAATAATGCGTGACCACGTGTAGGGAAAGAAAAATTTGTAAAAAGGGACAGACAGAATTAATAGAAGATTTAGATAGCGTTGGGCATGCTGTGTTGCAAAATAGAGCTGCTGTTGATTTTTGCTTTTAGCACAAGGCCATGGATGTGAAGATTTTGAAGGGATGTGCTGCTTCAATCTAAGTGATCATGGGGAATCAATTCACCAACAACTGCAGTGGCTTAAAGAACACACTTAAAGATTCAAAAGGAGACAAGCTGGTTTGATTCATGGTTACAAAAAATATTTGGCAGTCTGTCCTCATGGTTACTTGGTTTGATCAAAGAAGGCATTCGCTGGGTAATCATAATTGTCTTGTTGTTAATTGGGCTAGGAATAGTATGGAAACTAATAACAAAACTAGTCACTAGTCTAATGCATAAAGTTCTGTTTGTGCAAAAGGAAAAGGGGGAATTGTGGGAGTTTGGCTTGTGAGTAAATGGACATGGAGTGTTAGAGCAGGTGCATGAACAAGCTACTGTGTAGGCGCTAGCAGCCAAGATTAGGCCTCAAGGACGTACTGTCCTTGAAGAGTAGTACAGGGAACTAAGTTACATAAGATAGGGAACTAACACTTAGGCAAGGCGGAGAATATGATAATTAGAAACTGAAGCACAGGTTAAAAGTTAATGATTGATGTAGAAGTAGTCCAATGAAAACCTAAGAAAAAGATAATAAGATATGCTTAGTCGTGGTGATTTGACAAAAGAATGATATATAAGTGAATGTATCTGCGCAATAAAACGAGCTTTCCGGATAACTCACATTGAGTCGTTCCTGATTTCTCCAAGTCCCGTCTCCGCAGGCATTGTCTTTTTCTTCCTGTTTCTTGAAGATGCATCTCTGCTTTGGACACAGGTTCAAGCCAGAACAGAAGAGGCCAACATCATTGACACCTCCAAGAGAAAACAGCTGGAGCAGAGAATTGGAGCTCTGGAATCAGAGCTGGAGAGAGCACGGAGAGCACACAAGATTGCCAAGCAGTGTCTGGAACGTGAACAGAAAGAAATTAATATCTTAGAAAAGGAATGCGTGATGCACCAGGATATTAGAAGATGACAATCGGAGATAATAACAGCTCTGGAACTGGAGCTGGAGAGAGCACGGAGCGTGCAGGAGGAGAGTGCACTGAAACCGTCAAATGCTCAGGCAGAGATTAATCGGTCCGAAAAGAGTTGCACCTTGGTCATGGAACTAAGAAGATGTCTCAACGAGAGAATTAGAGCTCTGGAATCAGAGATGGAGAGAGCACAAAACGCGCAGGAGGAGAGCACGCTACGACAGGCACCTGCGCAGGAAGACAGGAAAAAGTAAGTCCAAACGTTTGCTTTTTTCCCCGCAGAATAGAATCTGACCCTTTTCATTGTGGCTGTTCCGTCCCACATCCCTGTGTGGGACATGGGCAGCAGGATGTGTGCACCTTCCAGACAGCGTACTTCTCCAAAGAGAAGGGCTCTCCCGTAACGGAGCCCTGTTTGCTTTTCTCTTTACTGACGCACAAGGAACAAAACTCCTCAGGCCTGTCTGGAGGATGTTGGCATTCATTTTCTTGGAACAGTTTTCTGTAGCCAGCTGTTCTGCCTGCATGTGTGGTGGAAAAGGGGAGCTTCATCCCTGCTGCTCTTCTCCTCCAGCTTAGGAGAGACACGTTTGGAAAGGCAGAGGGGACACAACAGGAGCCTGTGAGGCACAAATAATCTATTCAGCTGCCGTTATGACTGTGAGAAACAAAACTTAGGTGGAAAAAGTTTTCTCAGGCGAGGATTGTAGTAAAGCAGCTCCATTTATTCGCGATTGCAATGGCGGGTGCGCCACCCCGTGGTCGAAGTAGAGACGCCCACCTTAACAATAAAAAGCAAGGCAGCATATAGTATTTTATCCCGACGCGGGCTATTCTCTCCTATTTCTCCATTGGTTGGATACTCCAGGCTCACAGCCTATCTGACGCATTTTATTACAATAAGTTTCCATAAGAGGTTTTTCCGGTTTCCATAATAGGTCTTTCTTTTACCGACCAGCTGTTTATGCATAGCTGTGAGATCTGTTCAGTCTGGAGGGCAATATTTTCCCAGGTGCGCCCCATCTCCTGCTCTATGTAAGACATATTCTCAAAAACAGGTTGTTATGCATAGTTCTTGTCCTTCTACATTATCTGGTACCAGGATGTACCGAGCAAGATGGTCTTTATACAAGGCTCCTTTCTAATTTGGTACCTCTGTACAAGGCCTTGGTTTTTGGCTCTGTAGTGCTGCACACAACTCTTTGTAAAAACATAAGTCAGTTCTCACATCCTTCTACACTATCCGGCACCTGGATGTACAAGGCCTCAGTGTTTTTCTCGGTTCTGCGAAAACATGATTCTCACAACCCTTTGCGAAAACACAAGTTAACTCTCACATGATGGTGCCTCTTCAGTTTGGGTTCACATGGGGAGGAGGGAAAGAGCCTGGAGTCCTTACAACCTTCTAGGAGAGGTCCTACAAAGCCAGAACACAGATTGCTTGGCAGCCGGAGCAGCAGGACATTGGGAAGGCGTGGAAGCCATGGTGCCCAAGTCCAACAGCGTACTGTCACCCTGGGGGAACCACTTTGTGCCACTGTGAGCAACGGTCACTCCTGCACACTCCTGCCTTTCACAGGGCTCGGGAGATGCCAGCAGAAGCCAGTGCCAAGAGCCCTCAGAAGTGGCGGTGCAGACTCGTCGGTCGCAAGGCAAAAAGTCCGACCCAGATCAGGGGACAGAGCGGAAACCCATCGGGCTCAGGTAAGCAGCTCCAGAAGGGATTCCTCAGTGCTCAGGTGGGTTAGGGATTACGGCTGGGGGGTTTGTGTGGGTTTAGTTGTTGCATGCAGCCTCTGGAATTGCCTTCACAGGCTTCAGAAAGCAACTTGCCCAACAGTCACACATGGAAAATCTTCCTTCCTTTGCACCTATCCCTTTCAGCCTTGCTTTCCTCTGGTGGGCTTCAATCTCTCCAGATCTTTACAGTGTCCTGCCACAGCTGAGAGTTGTCCATGGACTTCCTGGGCTGGCTCTGCTGCAGCACTAACATTGCATCTTGCTTTTTCTTTCCCAGGCACTGCGGACCCTGATGCCAGATCTTCTGGGGATTCACCCGGGACATCTCCTGCTCTTCTGCCAAAGGTAAATGAAGCCCAGGATCCCCCTTCCACGGCAACACTGCCTGATAGCCACATGTTGCAGAGCAGTTATTGAACTGGTAGAAAACACTCATTCAAGTTGGTGAAAAGTCTCTGCCTACCCTGATCTGGAGAGCAAAAGAAGCCATGGAGGCCAGGAGAAAAAAGGGTTCTGCCTCAGCCAGAGCCGAGAGCAGCCGCCTCTCCAGGAACTGCTTTTGCAGCTCAGCCACCCATGGACCCCTGAAAGCTCATCTTGTTCCAGCCCCCCTGCCACGGGCAGGGACACCTCCCACCAGACCAGGTTGCTCCAAGCCCCCTCCAACCTGACCTTGAACACCTGAAACAAACATGAAGTCTGGGATTCACCATCTCCTACTGTCCTGAAATCACAGTGGGATGACTTTCTGGATGAGAAGCTTTAGCCAATTAGTGGTGACGGGGCAATGCCATGAGAGTCCAGTGAAAAAGCAAGAATTATGGGTCAGGGAAAAAAAGTTATTCCCAGAAATAAGAAATATTTAATGACAAAAAAGACCAGAGAATAAGGTACAAAAATATAAAATACACAAAGTGAAAAGTTCCGTTCTTCCCACTATGGAAAGGCATGGAAGTAAACATTCCCAACTTTACAGTGCTCTCTCAGTTTCTCCATCTTACATGGAGAAGGGGCAGTTTTCAAAGGTCCACCCAAGGGTGCTGCAAGGCTCTGCCATTATTCTCTCTAGAATGCAGAACGAAGCCTTAGAAAGGCAGACTTGTGTGAGCATGTAGTGGAATGCCCTGTTGCACTGCAAACCTCCCTGTTGTTGCTCCTATCTGGTTAGAACCAATGAGTACTGATATTCTAAGAGCTCTGTACCTTCCCATGTCTGTTTTCTTTCAGCTCTTTGAATACAGCATCATTGAGGAGTCATCTGTGATAAGTCCTGTGCCCTCGGAGGGGGACACAACAACGATTTCCGATATCGACTTAGACACATCAGATGAATTTTAACAGACTCTGCTTTGAGTTTACAACCATCACCTGCCTTGTTATTTTTTTCTCTGCCTAATTGCAATTAAAAAATTTCTAAGTGAAAGAAAAACTGCAGAATCAGTTTCTAAATAGAGATAAAGAATAAGCTTATGGCTCCAGCATGGTCAATATCTTGTCACGCTGCAGAGGAACACAAAAGGAGATTGTTTCTCTCTCCTGGGCTCAGCTTGGGCTTTATCTCAGTTCCCGTGTTGCTACTGAAGTGCTGGGGTCTGAACCCCAAGCCCTGAATTAAGGTTGACATATGGGTGGTCCCCATGGTCCTTCAAAAGGAAGGGATGAGTTTGCCTTTTGGCTTTCCTCCAAGGTGTGGCCAGCCTTGTAAGGAAAGCCCTTGGGTAAACAAGACCCAGGTGAACAGCATTTGGGTAAATGAGTGCCAGGTGTCCTGCTTTGGGCATAAAAGCTGGGACCACTAGCAGGAAGGGCGGAGTGTCTGTGAGATAGATGTACTTTGTTGAGTTTCCCTGTTGGGGAAGGACCTCCTGACTCTCCCTGCAACTGGGCCCCAGTCAGGTCTGGCATTTGCAAACGCGGGCTTTGTGGGGAGACAATATGGGGCTACTTCTATCCTATATGATCAGCCTATTGACTTGGTTGTCTCCCATTTTTTCTATGGAATACTTTGTGTCTTTGTTTATTCCACCTATTACTGGTCATGCTGTGTCGTTCCTGGGGTCGCTGAGGTTGATGTCTATTATGTGTGATCTGTTTGACTTGTTTGTACCCCCAGCAATCCCCCTTATACTGACTTTTCTACGTACAATAGAATCTGGTTACTGGACTGTTTTTCTGCTGGCTGTGTCCTTTGCGCTAGGCCTAGTGATTGGCAAAACAAAATTGGCGACGGGGATGGCCCCGTCTGAAGTTCCCGGCTGGGAAGATCCCGTGTACAGTTTGCTGGCTCTTGAATGGGTTAAATTTGGGGGGCCATGTGAACAGTGGGAGAAAGGGTTGGCAGAGGCTGAACCGCAGGATGTATTGGAAACTATTCAAAAGTTCTCCAATAAGACACGGCATGCTGTAACCGTCAGGAGATGGGGATGGATTTTGTTGATGGCATATAAGAAACAGCACCAGCAGAAAGAACATTTAGTGGTAGAATGTTCCCACATGCGGGATCAGATTATGACTTTAGAAACATTAAACAAGCTCTGTACTGATGAGCTGGACACTTGCCAAGCTGTACCTGAGAAGGCTACAGTGCAAGTTGCCCAGTGTAAATGTGGGAAGAGAAGGGGGCAATCTAATCATAAGAAGGTCCACTCAGAAGTTGTACAGGTGGACGTGCACTGTAACCCTGATGACTCGGATGATGATATTTAGTACCCTGCGGAGTCTAACGGGGCCGGTGCCTCAGATGACTCTGCAGATGCAAGACCAGTCACCAGGAGAAAGAATTTTCCGAAAACCAGCCGCAGGTGAACAGACCCACAATGGAGGATTTTACACAGCAAGAAGTAAATGATATTCTTGCACGATTTAGTCAGAGACCAGGAGAGCCCCTGCTTGCTTGGATGGTACGTTTGTATGATCAGGGAGCATCAGCAGTTAGCCTGGATAACTTGGACTGTAAAAATTTTGTAACATAAAGTTCCGACCCTCTTGTGCAGGATGCATTTCGAAATAACGATCAGGGTACCAATCTATTGGCTGTAGCTGCTGCAGGGTGCAAGGTGAAATACCCCCTAGAGAATGCCTGGCCAGGATCTGACCGACCGTGGTATACTCTGCGGGATGGTATACAACAGGTAAAGGAAGAAGGAATGAAACTGGCCATTCATGTAGGACATGTTGAGGTATTAATGCAGCTTAGATTGCCTGTGCCCATGAGAAATGCGATCATTAAAACTGCTCCACCAGCATATAAGAATGTTCTTGTGACTCTCCTACTCAGTGAAACAGGGAATTGTTCTGATCCCAGAGTATATAATCAGAATAGATATCCTAAAGGGACTTACTTTGAATCTCCCTGATGGTCGGTATCAATTTGGAGCAAGGAGTTACATCACTAATCGGGAAATTTTAGTTGGAAAGATAAAGATGCCTCCCGTTCAAATTCCAACTGCGACCAAGGTCGTATCCATGAAACAGTACAGGATTCCAGGTGGGCACGAAGAAATTTCTCAAACGATCAAAGATTTACTGGCTGCAGGAGTTATAAAACCAACTACCACCGTGTGGAATAGTCCAGTCTGGCCAGTTAAGAAGGCCGATGGATCCTGGAGAATGACTGTGGATTATAGGGAACTGAACAAGGGCACCCCGCCTCTTGCGGCAGCTGTACCTGATATGGTCACTTTGATAGAAAGAGTTCAGAGGCATCCTGGCACGTGGTATGCTGTCATCGATTTAGCCAATGCATATTTTACGATCCCAATTGCAGAAGAGCATTGGGATCAATTTGCATTCACATGGCAAGGGCGGCAGTACACCTTTACCAGGTTGCCTCAAGGATAGTCCAACTATTTGTCATAGAATAGTGGCTGAGCACCTGGATAAGGTACAGCTTCCCCCTCATATGCAGATTGTCCACTTTATTGATGACATTCTGATTCAGGGGAGCAATGAGACTGAAGTACAACAAATGCTCGAAGTGCTCCTAGTGCATATGAGGCAGAAAGGCTGGGAGATCAATCCAACTAAAATCCAAGGGCCGTCTCAGACAATCAAATTTTTAGGAATCCAGGCATATTCGTCTTACCGGGCGGCGCCTAGGCTTCCACAGACGGGTACCCTCTCAGTCTAACCTTGCGCAGCTTTCGCCGCGTCTGACAGGCAGACTAGGGGACTCGAACCCCTTTCCCCAGACCAGATAATTTTAAGAAGTGTCTTACCAATTCCAGGGGACGTCGTGAAGAGCCTTATGGATCGGGGATCGATGGGTATCCCCGAGAAGTTCCTCGGTGCCGGCTGGAACTGATCAGGTCCCCGACTCCTCCGGTCTCTTTCAGCGAGGTCCCATCTGGGTCGCCAAAACTGTCACCAAACAGGACAAAGAACTTATCAACACCAATGTGATGTAGATAAGCAGACACTTCTTTATTGACGCATGGAGGATACGGGGGATAACTCCACCTAGCGTATCCTGGGTTACATCACCTTTAGCAAGGTTTTTATACATTTGAGTTCCATTGTATAAGATGTTTAACATAAAACTGCATGTACTGCTTGCTTTCAATTGCTCATTAAGATTAACCTTTACCTTGATTGGCCCCTAATGATTGGTTGGATTACTTCACTTCATGTATATTCATTTCTAATAACAATCATTGGTCACCTATAGTCACGCCATGGTCGCGCTATTGATTGTACCTTCTAATATTCAGATTAGGATGGGGAGGGGGATAAGGGGATCTTTAAGCAGCATAAACTGGTCACTGTGACTTTAGCCACTACATGATTAATTACTGTATTGTTTCCACGGTGGTTGCTTAAACATAATATTTTACTTTCTTGACTACATGGTTTCTAGTTACAGACAATGCTGGGCCTTAGCTGCTTGTACCACCTGTTCACTTCATGTACTTTAGCTGCTGGTACCACCTGTATGTTCTGTGTGCTTTCTGTGATTAATAAAACAAAACACAGTTACTCCCTCTTATGATTCGATTAGGCCTAACTTGATTTTAGCTAAACTAAAATCATAAAATCATCAGAATCTGATCAGTTTGGTAACAGTACCAGGTGCTGCACTTGGGTCACCCCAACCCCATGGAATGCTCCAGGCTTGGGGAAGAGTGGCTTGAAAGTGCCCAGCATAAAGGGACCTGGGGGTGTTGGTGGGCAGCGGCTGAAGATGAGCCAGCAGTGTGCCCAGGTGGCCAAGAAGGCCCCCAGCATCCTGGCTTGTATCAGAAATGGTGTGACCAGCAGGAGCAGGGCAGGGATCGTCCCCCTGTACTGGGCACTGGTGAGGCCGCCCCTCAAATACAGGGTTCAGTTTTGGGCCCCTCAGGCCAAGAAGGCATTGAGGTGCTGGAGCATGTCCAGAGAAGGGCACCGGAGCTGGGGAAGAGTCTGGAGAACACTTCTCTTTTTTCTTCTCTCTCTCACCCATCCTCTTTTGTCTCTCCAGGCACTTGACTGCCACCCACCTAAGGACTATCTTGGTGTCTTACAGCTCTTAAAATATAAGGCTTTGTAGATAGCTGGTGCAACACACAAATACTTGGGTTTATCATACTTTTGGTTACACATACAGTTCCTGGATTATATTTTGGTGATCTAGTCTGTTTAGGACTAATAGGAATCCTTCCTCACTCAGAGAGACAGGGTTTCTCATCTGCAGGTAGAGACAGCTTCCAATTCAATCCACTTAATTTTATTCTTCATCTGGTTTATCTTTTCCTGGTCTCTCCAACTTCATCCACGACAGCTACTCTAAAAAGCAAGTGCGTGCTAGACTTCTCCCTTTTCACAGACACTTATATGATAACAAGTCAAACCAGAGACAACCAAAGCAAACCAAAGCCTGATGCCATCAATGACATCCACGGGAAGAATGGGCACTGCGCATGTGCTGGACCCAACGGTGTGAGGGTAGGCTAGAGCCTGCTCCCCAGACTGACTGTGTGTGCACAACAGCCGAGCTGCAGCACCCAGTTTGGGTGAGTGGGTGGCAACAGGGCTGCAGCTCCCTGTCTGCTCGCTTCCAGCATGCCACCCAAACCGGCATGGCCTGCAAAGAAATAGGTGCTGGAAAAAGGAAACCCAAGAGACTTCTCTGAGCTCTGAGAGAACAACTTGGGTTAAGCCTTGAGCAAGGACATCCCTGCAGAGGAAACATTTTCTTGATGAAGTGTTTGTGGGGAGACCTGGGCTGTGGAGTCAGCAGTGTCAACACCCAGTTGGTTTGGGGGAGCATCTATGGTGGGTGTCTGTACTTTCTGTGAGCAGCTAAATCAGATCTAAAGAGAGGGCCTAGAGCCAGCATCTGCTGAGGTCCTACGCTCCTTAGTGAGACTGCACAGGATGGGGAGACATTTTGGATGTTGGTGGGCACATAGAGATCTTTGCCAGTGGTGCGAGCCTGAGCAAAGTGGTGGCTGCTGAACAAACCTCCCTCCATCACTACTGTCAGTAGGACAGAAATGGCTGCAGGAGGAGAGAACTGCTGCAGGCACTGGGCATCCCTGCACAGCAGGGAGTGCCATCCTGCTCAGAGGTATATATGGGGGCACCTGGATCTGCATGGTGGCTCTTAGGGAAGGTATGATCAATGAGGTGAAAATGGAGAGGGAAGTCAGGGAAAGAAAGATACCCATTGTGAGACATATCAGTTTTCCCTGAGGCGCTGGAGTAATGGTTCAGCTTGGCCAAAGAATGGGAGGAGGAGGACCCTTCAGGCCTATGCTCAGCTGCTGAGCACTCACAAGGACTGACTTGAGGTCATGATGAGGCTGGGATTCTGCAACTGCCATGTCTACCTTCCCTGCCTGCTTTAGTCCTGGCAGGGATCTCTGCCCAATGCTGTGCACTGGGTTTTTGGTCTGCTGCAGTTATAGGGCTGCACTTCTGTCCGTCACACTGCTTAGCCACAGCTCAAGGGACAGCACAGCAATGAGAGGGTGAGTGGCCTTTGGGGCTACCTGTGACCTTTTTGTCTTACTCTTGTTCTGACAAGGAGAAAATGCTTGTGAGCATTGGGATTGGTGTACCCTCTGGCTTATGGCTCACTGGCTGTGTCCTGCTGTTGGGCAGGGTGTTGCCTTAGTCACCTTCTCTGAATACAGGGTAGGGAGAGAGGGCACTCGCCGCCTTGTTTAGCCTGATCTTCCCTGGTTTACCTACTCATCCACACCAAGATCACACAGGGCCTGGGCCCTATCCCCAGAAAAGAAAGGGCTAGGCAACAAGCTTGACTGGTCTCTTATACACATCATGTTAAGTCTCTCTTTTCTCCATGTCACAAGGGAGCTCTGAAAGAAGGTGGTGGAGTCCAACCTCCTCAGAGGCATCTTTCTTTGTGGTGGTGAGACAGGGCAGTTGCCCACTGGTCTCTGAGAGCAGGACATTGAAATGAACATCAGGGACAGACCCCCTCCACATCTGTAGGACAGACAGGTGATGATCAGACAGCTAGATAATGTCCCAGATGTTTGGCAGCTGCATTCTTCCCTACTTGCTGCCTAGTCAGGAAGTTTCCCTGGTGCCTTCACCTAGCCCATCCCTGCTATTGGAGGAACTCTCCTGACCAGGATAAGAGGAAATCTGTTCAATGCTTAGGGAGGACAAATCTGAGCTGAAGGTCTAGAATTTGATTTGAAGGCATTTTTTTAAGACCATTTCCACTGTGTCCTGGGGGTGGGTGTTAGGCAGGTTTTTTAAATGATCCGTGAGGATATGACATCTCCGTGCTGGGTCCTTCAACCATCGCCCACATGATGACCTGAGGAAGGGGACATGGGCAAGAGGATTTCAAAGGCTCATGGGACGTACCCTCACTCCATACACCCACAATCACAGGGCAAGTCCCCAAGCCACAACAAGTGCAGGAGGCCTCATCCCCCACCTTTACCACATAAACATCTGCCCATCTGCAGCTCCTACATGCCAGAACCTGGCCTTTGGCTGAGGCCAGAGCCTTGGCACAGGTCCCAGGGCTGCATTACCACACCCAGCACTGCACCTCCTGGGACAGCATACTCAGGAACAGCTCCAGCACCACCAGCTCCATGGTGTGACTCTCTGGTCCCAGCCAGTGCCGGGACAGCTCCTGCAAACAGCTTCCAGAGCCATCTTTGCCTCCAGCTACACAAAACCCTAACCCATTGTCCTGGCTTCATGAGGACAGAACCACAGGCAGGCCCTGAGTCAGCTGGGAGTTTCAGTCAGGGCAGCTGCCCCAAGCTCACTCACAGGTGTATCCACACCAGTGACATCAAGCTCGTTAGAAAAGGAGGGAGTTCAACTGAGGACAGAGGGTTCCCTCTTTCTGGGTCTCCCCCCTCTCAGACTCCTGCTCCCAAGGACAAGGCTGAGTATAGGCTTGTACACTTCATGTTGATATTTGTATTAGTTTTGTTATTTAATTAAATCAGCTTTTATTTGAATCCACAGGGCTTCTCCCTTTTTCCTGATTCCCCTTCTTGGCCAGGGAGGGGACATCAGGTGATGGAGCAACTGCTACAGTTTAGCTCTGGGTACAAGCTAAATGTAGACAGCCAGCAAGTTGAACGATGAACCTGACCCCTAGCCATTAACTATACCCCAAACTTCAAATTCTAACCCTCTCTAAATCCTAATCCAAAATCTAACCCCTAAGACCCCAGACCAAATCCCTAAATCCTAATCTGAATTTTAATTCCTAAACTATCAACTTAATCCCAAACCCGAGCCCAAGTCCAAACCCAAACCCCCAGTTCTAACCCCAGCCTGAACCCTAACCCTTGACCCAATCCCAAATGATGACTTCAACACTTAACATCCCAACCATATTCCCTAATCCTAAACCCTTAACTCCAAACTCTCAGCCTAACCCAGAGAAGTTGTAGAGTTCCCATCCCTGGAGATATTTGAAGACATAAATGTGCTGAATCCAAAGCATAGCTCTAGATTCTATCCTCCTCCTAATTCTTCTATCAAAGAGAAGTTCCAAGATATGTTTATTGTACATTTAAAAAGTCTTAATCGCACAAAGAAAGCCAAGTAGGTCAGAAACCAATTACCTCCCCTTTACAGAGATTACCTCTCCCTCTCCCCAGCCTTCCCACAGCTTCTGACAAAGGCACATATACTGCTGGATTGGTCTCAAAGAACACGCTGGCTGTGAAAAACAGTGAAATCATTTGGTAACAGAAGAACAGAAACATTAAGAATAAAACACACATCTGCAATGGAGTGTAGTGATAGCATGATGCAGCTTTTTTGTCTATTAATTACAAGTGTCACAACTGCATCTTAGCTGAGAAATGTTCCAGCATCATCAGCAATGGAGAGCTAAGGAAGAACCAGTTTTCTATAATATCTATTTAAAAAAATTAAACTCTGCATACAAATATTCAGGAGTGTTGTTGAGAATGTACTGTGTACATGCCCTTCTCCTTTACGTACATCAAGAAGACTCTGTACAGTGTGTATAGCAGCTTGCTGCAACACTGCTGGCAGCTACAACTTGCTGATTTTTTTAATAGATCAGCTGCACTTACAAAAATTCTTTACTTTCCTGAGAACTAAAAATAGATTTTTTTTTTTCTGTATGTCAGATGATAATAAAAATGCAGTTTTACATGTAACTGACTCATGAAACTGCAGGGGACCGAGGACTTGTAACAAGTACAGGACAAGTTCAACAGTCTTGAAAAAAATCCTTGGCCTTCCTCAGTCCAAAGGGACAGCAGAGTCCAGCAGCATACATTCATCATAGTCCCTTGGAGAACTGAGCAATGTTTCTGATTCCCCTCCGAAGCTCTAAGACTGCAGACGTGTACATGCCAGTGGGTCCTGGAGCATGAGTCTGCTTAGCAACATGTTGGCACCTACTCTAATCATGATCAGTTACTCTCTCGATACTGACTAAATCTCCCTTGACTTAGATGAAAGCCTAGACACTTTGTTCAGTATACATACGTACATCACAGAAACTTAAACGTAGCAAGGTTAAGTCCACTCTATCTTGTTACAGATCTGCAAGTTCTTACTCCTGCACCGGAGAAACATGCTCAACTATGGCATAGGCACTCTGCTGAACTTTCCTTGCATTCTTCTTACCTTCTGGTTCTCTCTCCAGATTCAAAGGAGCTTCTGATTGTGACCTTGCCTCATGTTAGTGATCAAGACAGTTTGCTCAGTTTCTGTCCATGCTACATCACTCTTCCCATCGTGTACAAAGACACAGAGACATTTGTGGCATCACTGATCTAGAGTACCAATTTCACTCCAGTATTCACGTGAACAGCAGAATTCACAAGTCACCTTGCTGAGTTGCTTCTTTTGCTTCTTAGGTTTTCTCTCCAAGAAAAAAAGAAAGACCAATGAAGAATGTGTGAAGCAACAATATTAGGATAATCCTCACATACTTAATTTATTCAGTTGTATGAGGAGAGCAGGAGGACGAGTTGAAGTGCTGGGGTCTGAACCCCAAGCCCTGAATTAAGGTTGACATATGGGTGGTTCCCACAGCCCTTCAAAAGGAGGGGATGAGTTTACCTTTTGGCTTTCCTCCAAGGTGCGGCTGGCCTTGCAAGGAGAGCCCTTGGGTAAACAAGCCCCAAGTGCCCTGCATTTTGATAACGAGTGCCAGGTGTCCTGTTTGGGGATAAAAGCTGGGCCCACTTGCAGGAAGGGTTGGAGAGTCTGTCTGTGGAGTGGATGCACTTCACAGAGTTTTCCTGTTGGGGAAGGACCTCCTGACCACTCATGCAACTGGATCGCAGTCAGGTCTGGCACGTACAAACGTGGGCTCTGTGGGGAGGCAACATGGGGTTACTTCTATTATATGTAACCACCTTATTCTCTTGGTTGTCTCCCATTTTCTCTGTGGGTTACCTTGTGTCTCTGCTTGTTCCATCTATTATGAGTGATACTGTGTCATTCCTGGGGTCGATATCTATTATTTGTGATCTATCTAACTTGTTTGTACCCCCAGCAATCCCCTATATTCTGAGTCATTTGCGTGATATAGAACTTACTCACTGGATTGTTGTTCTGCTGCTGGCTGTGTCTTTTGTACTGGGCCTACTAATTGGCAAAACACGAGTGTAAAAAAGATTTGATCTCTCAGGTAATTCTTCTGCTTTGTGAAACTGAGTAGCATATTTTCTCTGGTTAAAGCAGCTGCTCCTGAACTGTTGACTTGTTTGGTAAAGAATTCTTTGATCACAGAAAGCTTCAACAGCAACATTACTGACAGTCCTGCTGGGAACAGATTTGTCACTGTCAGTCTTAAAGACTGATTTTTCTTTCAGCTCTTGAGATCTTATGAACAAAGATACTTCTGTAGAGACTACCAAATCCAAGCACATCTGGTACCAACAAACATGCTGGTGTTTATGATCTAGTACCATGACAAGAACAGTGAAAGTTACATTATTTTGATGGTTGTCTACATTGATAACTGTTTAAAGCTCTTCTTTTGTAGATGTCAGAAATTCTCCACACACCATCATCCGGTTCTGCTAGAGCTCTTCACAAACTTAACGTTACTTTTAGTCCTTGCAAAGTGACAATTTGGGACACAGAATAAGGAGGAAATTTGTGCCCTGAAACTTGGCCTTTAAATTTTAGGAAGTCAAATACTGCCATCCAGATCTTCTGAGCCTGCCCTGCATGTTTGTGGCTGAGCTTCAGTATTTATACAGGAACATGCACTCAGATACACAAATATAGCAATGTCTTTCTGTTCCTACTTCCATATGCATGTTTATATAAATATTGTTTGTTTTAAAAAATGCTATCTCTCCTTTCTGGTGTGTGTACACCCTTCTGTCTATTGGTACAGCACTTTCTCCCAGCTTGATTTATACACTATGCCGACGGTTGTTGATCATGGCCACAATGTGTGACGGGTCCAAACTTTTCATCATAACCTCCATGAACTCTTCATCTTTCCTTGCTCCCTCCACAAATTCATCCAGAGAAAGTTCACCTGTGTCAGAAACAGACAGAAGGCATGAGAATCATGCCAATCCACATTTGTACAGTAATCTAATTTTAGAGACCACTTACTGTATATAATGTACTATTCTAGAGCACCGAGAGGTCTCAGAGTCTTTTTAAGTTTAAATGAAACTTCCCCGACATCCAGGCAACTCCAGCTTCCATTTTTTGTTTGTTGGTTTGTTTGTTTGTTTGTTTTTCCTACAGAAGGGACAGGGTCCATAAGAAAGAATAGAGGAAGGGCGTAGCTAAGGAGTAGGATCATAGCTTCCTATAAATAAGGCTGGATTGGCTGCCTCCTTTTTGGCCTAAACTGTAATAGTCCTAACCTGCCCCATACTTGCTATTTTTCATCTTTAAAAAGTGAGAGAAGCAAGTTGTGACAGGCAGAAATAGGGTTTTTGTCCTAGTCCAAAAAGCCCTCATGCAGGGAAGCAGCTTGGCAGAGTTCTTCTGGAATAACAAAAGAGCACATCAGAAGGTAATGAGCACATGAAAGAGCAAGGAAAGAAATATCACTCTGGGACATACAGCAACTACTGTGGTATTGACCAACTTTTGACTGACTGGTCCATTGCACTTCATGTGCTTGCTGTACTGCCTGGAGCAGATCCAGCAAAGAAACTCTGAACTTAAACATTAAATTCCAGTTATTCCTTTCCCTGCTGCTGAAATATTTAGGAGCAGCTGGGGCCAACTGTTATTGTTTCCTACTTCTAACTCTGACATAAGCTACACAGCAACATACAAAAAGGATAAAAAAAAACCCACTTCCAAACTCATGTGGATAGAACACAGCTGAGAGTACAGGGAACAAATCCTGTCATACTGACTGTGTATGATGCAAGGAGAAAAATGCCTTAGTAAAATTAATGGGGAATGCATTAATGGATGAGCATTCGTGTAACAAGCAAATATAAAATGAAGAGGCATAAAGTTCAATCAAGAAAGGAAGACATGGGCATCTCGGTGTAGCACAGAGACCATCTCAGTTGGATGACAAAGACAGGAATCTTACCATCTCCATTCACATCAATTTTGTCAAAGACTCGGTTGGTGAACTCTTCTGCACTAGTTTCATGGTCACCACCATTAATAGCCCGAATAGCCTAAAAAAGAGCAAGAATAGAAAGATGCCTAATGGTTCCCAAAATGATAGGCTGATTCCACTGCAGCCTGTCAGCGTAGATTCAAAACAAGACAGTCGTACCTGGTACCTTCCCCATACAAATGAAGCAGCATCATAGGAAAACAGCAGAAATCATCTGGCCTTATGGTTGGCACTGAAGGGTGCAAAGAGAGCATGGTTCTGGACCATGAAATGAGCAGTGAAACCCAGAGGATCACCCTAAATCTGCTTAGGTAGAGGTTAAGCACTGCAGAAGTGGCAGAATCAGGATCCACCTCATTTCTTCACTTTCTATTACCCTGTGGTCCACCAAGGCCAATAAACACTGCCAATCCCTCTGCATTTGGCATTATCAAATTCCTTTGTTGTATGCTTTGGTCCTTTATTTCTATTCTTGCTTCCCCTGTTTCCATTTATATACTGCTTCTTGTGTGCCCTGCTTCTCCCCAAAGCTCACTGGAAATTCATTTTCAGCTTGAGAAAGTTTAAACATTATTCACTATTGTTTACTACAAATCATCTTTTTCATAACCATATAGTGCAAGGTTCTCTTTTCCTTTCCATGCCTAATTGCACAGGGATATGGTACAGTCAATGACTGTCAGTGTTAGGTTAATGGTTGGACTCGTTCTTAAAGGTCTTTTCCAACCTAGGCGATTCTGTGATTCCTTTGTTGAAGGATGTCCATGAAATATGTGATTCCAGAGTCTTAATATTGATTCTAAGACTATTAATTTCCTAGTTTTTACCTTCTGATATTGTGTAAGTTTCTTCATTCTTTTTCAAACTTCTTTTCAAACTAAGTATCACCTCAGCAACTTCCTAAGGCTGCCGAAAAAGACACTGAACTACACCCACAAAACTGAAAAGGCAGTAAATTGGTTGCCACCATTTATTGCCCACAGGACTTGTTTCTCAAGAGCTCTGTGTTAAACAATTACTATCTGTTGTTTCACTGTGATGTCTGAGTATTTCTATTGCAAGTTATTAGCATGAGGCTGTATATTATTACAGTTATTGATTTGGTTTGGTCTCTTCAATGTCCAGCACTAAAATTCATATCCAGATGAGAATGCATTACTAACATCTTGTTAGTGGTTTTATTTTTGGACAGCTCAGGCTTCAAATCTTTATCAAATCCATTTTCTGACCTTTCTTATTCAGAAATGTAAATCACAGGATCACAGAATGGTGGGGGTTGGAAGGGACCACTGGAGACCATCCAGTCCAAACCCCCTGCCATAGCAGGGTCACCCAGAACAGGTCACACAGGATGGTGTCCAAAGGGGTTTTAAATGTCTCCAGAGATGGAGACTCCATCATCTCTCTGGGCAGCCTGTTCCAGTGCTCTGCCACCCTCAAAGTAAAAAGTTCCTCCTTATGTTTAGGTGGAACCTTCTATGTTCAAGTTTGTGCCTGTTGCCTTTTGTCCTGTCACTGGGCACCACTGAAAAAAGACTGACCCCATCCTCCTTACATCCACCCTTTAAGTATTTGTAAGCATTGATAAGATACCCCCTCAGTCTTCTCTTCTCTAGACTAAAATGCCCCAAATCCCTCAGCCTTTCTTCATAAGAGAGATGTTCTAGCCTCCTAATCATCTTTTCAGCCCTTTTGCTGTACCCTCTCCAGCAGTTCCCTGTCCTTAAACCAGGGAGCCCAGAACTGGACACCATATTCCAGATGCGGTCTCACCAGGGCAAAATAGATAATCTCCCTCAACCTGCTGGTCACACTCTTAATGGAGCCCAGGATGCCATTGGCCTTCTTGGCCACAAGGGCACGTTGCTGGCTCATGGTCAGCCTGTTATCTACCAGGACCCCCAGGTCTTTTTCCACAAAGCTGCTTTCCAGCAGCTCAGCCCCCAGCCTGTACTGATACATGGGATTATTGCTCTCTAGGTGCAGCACCCTACACTTGCCCTTGTTGAATTTCCTAAGGTTACTCTCTGCCCAACTCTCCAGCCCGTCCAGATCATGCTGGATGTCAGCACGGCCTTCTGGTGTGCCAGCCACCCCTCCCAGTTTTGTGTTATCGGCAAACTTGCTGAGGGTATACCCTGTCCGTTTGCCCAAGTTGTTGATGAATATATTGAACGGGACCGGACCCAGTATTGACCCCTGGGGAAACCCACTTGTTACGGACTTCCAACTAGACTCTGTGCTGCTAATCACAACCCTCTGAGCTGTATCTTTCAGCCAGTTCCCAATCCACCCCACTGTCCATTCATCTAACCCACACTTCCTAAGCTTGCCTATGAGGATGCTGTGGGAGACAGTGTCAAAAGCCTTGCTGAAGTCAAGGTAGACCACATCCACTGCCTCTTCCTCATCTATCCATCCAGTCATACCATCGTAGAAGGCTATCAGATTAGTCAGACATGACTTCCCCTTGGTGAATCCATGTTGACTACTTCAGATAACCTTCTTTTCCTCCACATGCTTTGAGATGATACCCAGAATGAGCTGTTCTATCATCTTTTCAGGGATAGAGGTAAGGATGACTGGCCTGTAGTTCCCTGGGTCCTCTTTCTTGCCCTTTTTGTAGACTGGAGTGACATTGGCTTTCCTCCAGTCCTCAGGCACTTCGCCTGTTCTCCAGGACCTTTCAAAGATGATGGAGAACAGCCTACCAATGACTTCTGCCATCTCCCTCAGCACTCACAGGTGCATTCCATCAGGACTCGTGGACTTTTGGATATCCAGTTTAGTCAGCTGGGTCCAGAGGAGGGACACAAAATTGGTCAGAGGGATGGAACACCTCTCCTGTGAAAAAAGGCTAAGAGTTAGGGTTGTTCAGCCTGGAGAGGACAAGGCTCTGGTGAGAACTTATCACAGCTTTTTAATATTTAAAGGGGGCTTATAAGAAAGATGGAGACAAACTTTTTAGCAGAGCCTGCTGCGATAGGACAAGGGGTGATGGTTTTAAACTAAAAGAGGGTAGATTTAGACTAGATATAAGGTAGATCTTTTTACAATGAGGCTGGTGAGACACTGGCCCAGGTTGCCCTGAGAGGTGGGAGATGCCCCATCCCTGAAACATTCAAGGTCAGGTTGGACACGGCTCTGCGCAACCTGATCCAGCTGAAGATGTCCCTGCTCACTGCAGGGAGGTTGGACTGGATGACCTTTGAGGTCCCTTCAAACCCAAACCATTCTATGTCACCTTTAAAGGTCCCTTCAAACCCAAACCATTTTATGATTCCATGTTCATAAGGTCACGCTTATGCTTGTAATTCCAACACCTTCTACAATAGCTATTTGCATACAATCTATTCCATTGACAGTCATTCTTCTTCAAACTATTTGCCAGAGTCAGAAAAGTTTTATTACATTGACATTTGGGAGCTGGTTCTAAAAAAAGAAACTGAGAGTAACTCTCCAACTACTATTCACATGGGGAAAAGGACATATAATGGACACATTGCAGAGACCACAAGTGACAGTCATAGAGTCTGAAATATTGGAAAGTGCAATTTAGGTCCTAGGCAGCTAACACAATTTTATGCAGTTAGCTGTGCTGTAACATATGTGGTGGTGGTAAAGAAGAGTCTGTCAGGTCTGCTTACTGGACTATGAGATTGTCCTATAAGAAAAAAGGCTGTTAAAAGTCTCATCCCTGATCATCCATATGGGGAATAGCAAAAGTCTTACTTCTGGAATTTGTCTTTAAGGAAAGAGGAAAGAACAGAGACCCCTGGAGACTCACCTTAATGATGTTGAGCAATTCATGTCGATCAATGCAGCCGTTGCCATCTACATCATAGAGCTTGAAGTACCACCGCAATTTCTGCTCCATCTTCCCACGGAGAACAAGGCTGAGGGCAGCCACATATTCCATGAAATCAATATATCCATCCTGTGTGAAAATTAAAACCAAGTTGTGACAGGAACAAAATGAGGAAGTTAGGGCTCTGGAGCTGTTTTACCTGATTGTTCTTGATATTTACAGCTAAAAGATAAAGAAAAACAAATGGCACAGAGACTAGGACTTAGGAAAAAGCTTTAGGACACACACACATATAAAAATGCTATTTCCCTGGCCACCTTTAAGATGTCCTAAATACCTAGATTCCTAAACTTATGATCTATCGCATGTCTAGGCTACTCTGTGCTTGCCTCTTGCAGAGATGGAACCTGTCACTCCTCATGGCCAGTGTGAACAAACCACTCTCTGTCTACCAGAGCTGACTGCCTATGTCCTTCTGGGAGAGAAAATTGATCCAGAGCCCTGGCTGCAAGAAAAGCGGAAGGTAATACTACCTTAGGTTTTCTGTACTAGCCTGCTATGTCTTTGGGGAAAACTGGTATTTCAGTAAGCCCTAGATCTCTTCACCATTCTCTGAAAAAAGGGAAGACATTTTTTAAAAATACATAGAACATGATTTGACCGCTGGAAAAATTGTTCTGTATTTAGGTTTTTAAATATTCCATTTCTTGAATCTACAAAGAAACTCAAAAACTCTTGTTTCCTCTGCAAGAAAAATGCCCTAGATTTAACACTGACTAAAATTTGGAGTGGTTAAAAAGAAACAAGAAATAAAGTGCATATCTCTATCAAAGATTCTTAATAACTACTTCAACAAATTAAAGAGCAAAAATATGAAAATTTAATTTATTGAGGTATTTAAACAAAGCCAGACGCCTTTCTGGAATGGATGTAAATAAATACACGTGAAAGGTGAATGTAGATGGAATAGCAGAGCACTACAGTTTTACAGCAAGGATCCCAAGATTTATTCAGGATCATTGTAGTATGCCCCTTACGTGAGTTCTTCATAACTTCATTGAACAAAGTCACAGAAAAAGATAATTATCTCTTGTACTGGGTCTGGCTGAGCAAGACTGATTTTCCCCTATAGCAGCCCTCATGGTGCTGTGTTTTATGTTGGGAGCTAGAAGGGTGTTGATAACACA
Organism: Podargus strigoides; assembly: GCA_028020825.1. Taxonomy (NCBI): domain Eukaryota; kingdom Metazoa; phylum Chordata; class Aves; order Caprimulgiformes; family Podargidae; genus Podargus; species Podargus strigoides. The sequence goes on from CM051662.1 coordinate 48,984,460, forward strand.
CCGGTGTTGTGGCTACTGCTGAGTAGTGCTTACACAGCACCAAGGCTCTTTACAACATTTCCCCCCAGTGGGATGTGGTGGGCAAGATCTTGGGAGGGGACACAACGAGGACAGATGACCCGAACTGACCAAAGGGATATTCCATACTGTTGAGGATTTTTTAGCAAGCAATGGACATGTGAGCAATCCAACCTTTGAGCCTGACCCGGATGCTGAAGCAGAACGGGGAGGTGGAAAAGGAGTGACGGTGTAAATGCATGCTTTAAGGCTGTAAATCAATCTATGCTTCGCGCTAGTACTATTAGCCAATCAGTAGCTAGATGAATCTCGTGATCTGGTGCTCTGTATGTATAAACCGGGTTGTAACGCCATTAAAGTGCTTTTCACAAGATCATATTTGCCCCTATGTGATTGCTTTCCATGGTTTCCCACAACTGGCGCCCGAACAGGGACCCTCAGGACCGCTGCTAGAAGCTGATACTGTCAGCATGAAGGAAGCAGATGGAGAGGGTGGAAAGCCGACCAAAAGTTATCGCTGTCCCAGCGACAGTCGTTCCGCAGTGCCCAGCGGACGGAGACGGTGCGCACCGGAGGACAACGGGTCCTGTTCTGGATCTCACTAAAAGGTTAGTGAGCGGTCGGGGAGGAGATGGGGTTTACGCTTACCAAAGTGAAGGAAGCAGTAATTAAGCTCCTCCAAGATATGCTCTCTGTGAGAGGAATTTCTTATGACGCACAAGCCCTGAAGGGTCTACTGCAGTGGGCACGGGACAGAAGCCTGATATCCGGGGTGAAAACAGCGTTTGAGCTGTCTACCTGGGAAGCCATAGGCACGAGTCTGTGGGATGAAGCTAGCAACGGAGGAAAGAGTGGTAAAGAAGCCTATAAACATTCGATACTGTGGAAACAAATAAGAGAGGCTTTGCGCACAATGAAAGGGGAACGGGCTGCTGCTGCTGCTGCATATACGGCTTTGACTCCCGGGGAGGAGAAAAAAGGGGGGGCCGACCCTGCACCCATGGCGGTTTCGTCTCCTTTTAATCCTTTCGCGCAGAATTTCGCGATTCCAGGTCCTCGGGGCTCCACCTCCCCAGTTAAACATTCCACCCCTAACCCCCGCCACCTGCGCCCCCCCCTGCTTCACCTGGCGGAGCTCTTCCAGGCAGCACCTCGCTTCTCAGCCTAAAACCGACTGAGACTCATGCGGAAGTAGCATCAAAGGAAAAACCAGAAGTGGGTGGTCCATTATGCAGACATGGGGCGGGTACTTATCCACCGCTCCATTTTTCGCCGGCCCTGTCATCCCCACCCTCGGGTGATGACACCAGCCCCGAGGACAACCCCGACCGGCCCTCCCCATCAGTGGACGAATGCATGAGAGATGTGATGGCATGCCTCAGCGAGCTGGAATTGCAACATCACACCCTAGTTGAGAAAACAGCGGCTGCTGTTTCACTGGGCGGGTCCAAACTTTTCAACCCTTTCACGCCAGGAGGCGCTTTTCCACAAGCCTCAGCTCTGCAACCGTCTGCCCCACCGCTGCCGCCTCCAGAGCATCTCTTCGCCGGCGCCAAAGATCCTCAGGACTTCGCTCAGCGCTGGAAAGGAATCATCAAAGAAGCAATTGTCGAAGGGTCCTTTATTCCGCAGGCTTTCCCTGTTATTTTAACTCCAACGGGTTACAAGTGGGAGGCCTTTGATTGAAAAATCCTAGAGAAAGCTCGGTCTGCCATTGCGCAGTATGGGTTGCAGTCACAGCTCGCTCAACAAATAACTCGCTATGTTTTCACCGCTGATTTGTTGATTCCATTTGATAGTATGCAGGTTACAAATGTTTTGCTTACTCCATCACAACAGCTCATGTTCCACAGAGCTTGGCAGAGATTGTGTGATGCGGAGCAAGCTAAACCATGCCAAGAAAACGACCCATTATATGGAATTCAGGCCCAAATGCTAATGGGTATGGGCCCTCATGCCTCTCACAAATACAATTTCAACTCGCAGTAGAAATTCTGCAGTTATCTCAACAACTAGCACTGCAGGCCATTTTTTCAGTGCAGGAGGCAGGAAAGCCTTATGGGTTCACGCATGTCAAGCAAGGGCCAAATGATAGCTTTGCACACTTTGTAGACAAATTATATTCTGCTATTAATAGTCACCCTGATCTTGATGAGGCCATGAAACAGCAAATGTTTAAAATGCTGGCCTTTGATAATGCCAATGAAAAAACCAAAAGGGTCTTAAGAACGCTACCAAGGGATTCAGAGGTAGCTGATAGTATTGATTTGGCTGAACGCACCACGCAAATGAATAATGCAGCCTATGTTGCTGCCGCTTTGCGAGGAACTATCACTCCTGCTTGTTAAATCAAAAAAGGGGGGAGAGAGAGAAAAAAGAGGTGTTTTAATTGCGGCAAAGTAGGTCATTGGAGAAGTCAATGTAAAGTTTTAAAACAATCAAAATTGTGTGTTCATTGTCAAAAGGATAACTGTAACACATCAGAATGCAACGGTAAAGGTAAGGGAAAGGGGAACAGGAGCGCCACGCCCTCTTGCGCGATGACACAAATGCAGGGGGCTTGGGCAGCATCCCAACAGCAAAAGGATGCCTCGATACCATTCCCTCCGCCACAGCTGGAAGTGCCAGAGTGGACGTGGAATAGCCGTAGATGTCACTCTACAAGACACCGGAGTGTGTCTAATAGATAGCACTATTCAAGGGCCATTAGGTCATGGTCTTAGTGCCTTATTGTTAGGAAGATCTTCAACCTCTAGACGGGGTATTTTTGTAGCTCAACTGGTTCCTTTTAAATCTTGTGTTCCTTGACCGGGTATAGCAGAATGAGGAGACGGGGGATTCGGCTCAACAGGATCGCCGCAAGTATATTTTTCCTTAGACATAGCGAAAGCAAAACCTGAATGTGTGATAATCATGATAGCAAAAAATGGCCAGAAAAAACAAAACAAAGAAAAATGCTAATTGACACAGGGGCTGATGTGACAATCATTTCAAAATCACAGTGGCCTGATACATGGCCTACAGTTTTTGCCCATACTGTATTTATGGGATTGGCGGAACACAGTCAACTCAAATTAGCAAAGAAGTGATTGCATTTCAATTTCCTGTTGGTGTAATAGTTACTACCAGACCCTATATCATGAATGTACCTATTACACTTATTGGCAGAGACTTGCTAAGTCAAATGGGAGCTCAAATTGTAACTCAGCCTTTTTGGTGGCGGCCGCTGCTGAGCAGCCAATACTGAAATTGAAATGGAAAACAGAAGAACCAGTATGGATAGATCAGTGGCCGCTTAAACAAGAAAGGCTGCTAAAAGTCAAAGAATTGGTAGAGGAACAATTAAAAGCAGGACATATTGTTCCTTCTAATAGCCCCTGGAACACACCAATCTTCACTCTTCCCAAGAAAAGTGGGAAGTGGAGATTGTTGCACGACTTAAGGGCGGTTAATGCAGTCATGGAAAATATGGGGTCCCTGCAGCCGGGTTTGCCATCTCCTGTTATGCTGCCCTAGGATTGGGATTTACCGATTATTGACTTGAAAGATTGTTTTTTCACAATTCCACTGTGTAAAGATGATGTAGAAAAGTTTGCCTGTTCGGTTCCCTCTGTTAACAAGGCCGAACCGGCAGAAAGATATCATTGGCTGGTCTTGCCTCAAGGCATGAAAAATTCTCCTATCATGTGCCAGGCATTTGTTGCCTGGGCCTTAGGACCAATTCGAAAGAAATATCTGCAATTGATAATTTATCACTATATGGATGATATATTAATTGCTGGAAAACATTTGCAAAAAGAAACCATTTTAATAGCGATGACCAGGGAATTAGAGAAGAGGGGGTTAAAAATTGCCCCGGAAAAAATTCAACAGCAACCACCTTGGAAATATTTAGGCTGGATCATCACAGGAAGTAGTGTCAGACCACAAAAATTAGAAATCAAATCAGTTATCAAAACGCTCAATGATATCCAGAAGCTGGTTGGTGATATTCAATGGATAAGAGGTATCTGTGGCATAACAAATGATGATTTAAAAACTTTAATTCAGTTATTAGGCACCTCTACTCAAGCTAACAAGAAATGTGAGCTTGGTCCTGAGCAACAGTGTGCATTGAGCAAAATCAGTGATAAAATATCTCAATGTCATGCAGCTCGGTTTAATCCTCAGTATCCTATTGTTCTTATGACTGTCAATTCACAATAAGGTAGAGATTGGCCACTTGCCCTTATCATCCAATGGGTGGAAGAAGGGCCAAATCCTCTACGCATTTTGGAGTGGATGTTTTCTCCGATGAGGCAGAGAAAAACCGTTGTGACCCGAATTGAAATTATTGCGCAATTAATTATGAAAGGACGATCTAGAATTCAAGAAAGAGCAGGAGCGGATCCACAATCAATTATTGTGCCATTGGTTCAGGAATATTTAGAATGGCTCATTAGAAATTCTCCTGCTCTGCAGACTGCCTGTGCAGATTTCACGGGTCTCCTCACAAATGTTTATCCTGCTCACCGCATGATCCCTATGCTGCACAACCAGACCTTTGAGGAACAGCCGTATCGGTCTGAAACACCGGTAAACGGTATCACTGTTTTCACTGATGCAGGAAAGAAAACTAAAAAGGCAGGAGTCACCTGGGAAAAGGAGCCTGGTCAATGGGATAGTCACACCATCCAGGGAGGGACTAGAGATTCCTTGCAGATGTTAGAGCTCCGAGCTGTAATATGGGCATTTCAACATTGGAATGATCAACCACTGGATATTGTGTCAGACTCTCTCTATGTGGTTGGAGTGGTGTGGCGCATCGAAAGGGCTATGCTTCGTGAAGTCTCGAACAAGCAGCTTGCTGAGCTGTTGCGAGAGTTATTGTTGACCTTAAATGACAGACGTCACGCATATTTCATCACCCATATTCGCAGTCACTTAATGACTGAAGGATTGGCCATTGGAAACAATAAGGCTGATCAATTGGCAGCTCTGGCTTGGACTGGTCCACCTGTAAATATTTTTGAGCAAGCAAAAAAAAATTCCCATGTATTTTTCCACCAATCAGCAAAAAATGTTAGCACGACAATTTCATCTGCCTTTGACAGATGCACAAGGGATCGTGAAGTCCTGTCCAGCCTGTCAGAAAATAGGGTTTGGAGTTGGCCTTGTGGTCAGCCCAAAGGGACTGCAGCCCTTGCAACTGTGGCAAATGGATGTGACACATGTTGTAGAGTTTGGCAGATTGAAATATGTCCATGTTGTCATTGACACATTTTCTATGGCTGTGTGGGTGACATCTCAAAGTGGAGAGACTGCTAAGCATGTTGAAAAACATGTATATTCTAGTTTTGCAGTTTTAGGAGTCCCATTATCCCTCAGGACTGACTATGGTCCCGTATACACCTCTCGTAGATTTCAGCAATTTTGTCTCGCTTGGGGTATTCAGCACACCACTGGTATTCCTCACTCCCCCACAGGACATGCAATGGTCGAACGAGCCCATCAAACACTGAAAAATTTGCTTCAAAAACAAAAAGTGGGAGAGCCCAGTACACCAGCAGAAAAATTAGCTAAAGCTGTGTATGTGCTAAATTATCTGCGTCTCACAGGGGAACGAAAAGATCGACTTAAGGTAATTCATAGTGCAGTTTTAAAAACCGGGTTAGATGAACAACAGAAAATTTTGGTGCAGTATAAAAATCAACACAGGACTTTGGGAAGGACCAGCTGAAGTGAAACTAACTGGAAGAGGATATATGTGTTTGCTCACAGGTGAAGGTCTCCGGTGGATTCCTGCTAGATGGGTAAAACCATGGAAGGAGCAGTAGTGCCAGGACTTGTTTGTAAAGGTTTTATCATCGGAATAAATTGTTAGAAGCCCCCTGTGTTTTCCACACCATTAATCCCAGACAGAACATGTGGGTAACATGGGCAAATCAAATGGGGCAACAATCCTTTTGTTTAGCAATGGCCACGCCTGGCGACTTTTTCCGAACATGTTTAATTGGAGTGTCAGGATTTAACACAAAATGGTTTAAGGGGTTTGTAAAAAATGAGTCTATATTAAATTTGTCACTAAATGGCACCTGTTAGGTAGCAATCCCACCCCCAAAAAAGAAGTCAATTAACGATAAGAGGCCGCTTTAACACTCTTAAAATCATAGATGTCAGAACCAGATCCGCAGATGTCCTAGGCTGACATATGGATAGTTCCCATGGTCCTTTAAAAAGGAGGGGATGAGTTTGCCTTTTGGCTTTCCTTCAAGGTGTGGCCAGCCTTGTGGGGGGAGCCCTTGGGTAAACAAGCCCCAAGTGCCCCACATTGGATAAATGAGTGCCAGGTGTCCTGTTTTGGGGACAGAGGCTGGGGCCACTTGCGGAAAGGTGGAGTGTCTGTCTGTGAGGTGGACGCACCTTGCAGAGTTTTCCTGTTGGGGAAGGACCTCCTGACTCTCCCTGCAACTGGGCCCTGGTCACGTTTGGCATTTGCAAATGGGGCTTCGTGGGAAAACAATATGGGGCTACTTCTATATGATCAGCCTATTGACTTGGTTGTCTCCCATCTCTTCTGTTGGAGACTTTGTTTCTTTGTTAATTCCACCTATTATTGAATTCCACCTATTATTGGTCGCTACTGTGTTAATGATTGTACTTTGTGTTTTCGAAAAGGTAACAAGCATGATTAAAGATGCCATGAAGAACGTATGGCTGGCTCAAGAAGAAAAGGGGGGAATTGCAGGAATATATTTAAAAGAGAATGACCATATAGTGAACCAGCCATACGGGATGTTGGCCTAGGCATGTAGCAGCATTCTAGAAGCTACTTCAAAGGAAGAAAAAATAATAAAGAGCAATGACTGCTTGCAGGAGTGAGCAGATAAGAGTGACCAATTGGACACTGCGTGAGAAGAACTTAAGAACCAATAGGAGCTGAACTGAGCTGCATGTTTGCCTCATGCTAGAGACCTTTAGCCAATTAGATAATGCGTGACCGCGTGTAGGGAAAGAAAAATTGTATAAAAGGGACAGTCAGAATTAACAGAAGATTTAGATAGCGTTAGGCATGCTGTGTTGCAAAATAGAGCCGCTGTTGATTTTTTGTTATTAGCCCAAGGTCATGGTTGTAAAGATTTAGATGGAACATGTTGTATGAATCTGTCTGATCGCTCTTCCTCTATTCATAAGTAACTGCAGAAATTAAGAGAAAATATGAAGAAACTCACCGTTACAACTTCTCCATTGTCTCCATTATTTGAGTGGCTGAGTTCACTAGGTATTACTGTATGGCTGTTAGAGTTAGCAAAAGGAGGGTTAATCGTGTTGATTGTGATTCCTGTGCTATCAATAGTAATACCTTGTGTTCTGCGCTTTGTATCGAGAATGATTAGCAAAGCCGTAAAACAAGTTTGGATTGCTCAAAAACAAGAAGGGGGATTTGCTGAGGGTTTTTTATCAAGCAATGGACATGTGAGCAATCCAACCTTTGAGCCTGACCCGGATGCTGAAGCAGGACGGGGAGGTGGAAAAGGAGTGACGGTGTAAACGCATGCTTTAAGGCTATAAATCAGTCTATGCTTCACGCTAGTACTATTAGCCAATCGGTAGCTAGATGAGTCTCGTGATCTGGTGCTCTGTATATATAAACCGGGTTGTAACGCCATTAAAGTGCTTTTCACAAGATCATATAGGTCCCTATGTGATTGCTTGCCATGGATTCCCACACCATACCATATGATGTCTGCTCAAGGATAAAGCTGGGAAAAAAGAGGAAGGGGGGTGGGGTTACCCTTGGTCCTCTGAGGCAACCACTACGCGTATTGCAGCCCTGCTTCCTGAGAAGGCCCAACATCACCTGCTAATGGGAAGTAGAGAATAAATCTGTTTTCTATTTTTTGCTTCCGCGCACGGACCTTGCTTTGCTTTGCTTACATTAACACTGCTTTTGTTTTACCCACAAGGGTTGTTTTTTTCTATCTTATTTTCTTTCCCCCTTTTTGCCCTGCTGAGAGAAGGTGAGGGGAAACTGACAGAGCGACTTGGTGGGTACCTAGCATTTAGCCAAGGTCAAACCACCACAGTCCTTTCTGGCACCCAGTGTGGGGCAAGACAACGGAAGTTTTAGATTAAGTGTACTATAGCTATAGCAGTTATTAAGCGACAAGCTCCTGTGCTTGTCATGGGTTTGTTGATTGTGCTGCTTATCTTTATTTTGCTAAGCTCAGGAACATGCTGAAAGAAATCAGGAACATCATGGGTGGTTTTATTCTGCAGGCTCTCGAGGTACTTATTCACCCTTATGTGAGCTGTCTGATACTGTTCATTAATACTGTTGACCTATTGTGGGTTGTGTGGAGCTCTGTATCTTTTTGGTGTAAGAGAAGGAAACTTTTGGGTGAGCCAATACCAAAATGTGTCCTGAGGCGGCCTGTCCCTGTGTGGCAGGGGGAGTGGAAGGATTTGGGCAGATTCCTAGGACTATTATCACCTCCTGTGGCCTGGGATCTTATCCCTGAACAGACAAGCAACCCCGCAAAATTGACACAACACCTGATAGAAGGGTGCCTTGCTGAAGTGCTGGGGTCTGAACCCCAAGCCCTGAATTAAGGTTGACATATGGGTGGTCCCCATGGTCCTTTAAAAGGAGGGGATGAGTTTGCCTATTGGCTTTCCTCCAAGGTGTGGCCAGCCTTGTAAGGAAAGCCCTTGGGTAAACAAGCCCCAGGTGCCCTGCATTGGGTAAATGAGTGCCAGGTGTCCTGTTTTGGGCATAAAAGCTGGGACCACTTGCAGGAAGGGTGGAGTGTCTATCTGTGAAGTGGATGCACTTTGCAGAGTTTCCTGTTGGGGAAGGACCTCCTGACTCTCCCTGCAACTGGACCCCAGTCAGGTCTGGCATTTGCAAATGCGGGCTTCGTGGGGAGACATTATGGGGCTACTTCTATCCTATATGATCAGCCTATTGACTTGGTTGTCTCCCATTTTTTTTATGGGAGCCTTTGTGTCTTTGTCTATTCCACCTATTATTGGTCGTGCTGTGTCATTCCTGGGGTCGCTGGGGTTGATGTCTATTATGTGTGATCTGTTTGACTTCTTTGTACCCCCAGAAATCCCCCATATACTGACTTTTTTATGTGCAATAGAACCTGGTTACTGGACTTTTTTTCTGCTGGCTGCGTCCTTTGTGCTAGGCCTAGTAATTGGCAAAACACTTGCCGATCCCAGTGAAAATCAGCAACTTCTAGCGCTGTCCTGGGGCCTGGCCTATGCTTATCGAGCTGCAGTTCAGTACTCTCAAAGGACTGTAGTGGAGATGGGGACTCAAACAACAACAGCAGCAGAGATTGCCCCAGTAGTAAAAAAGAAACAGTGGACAAGGAGAAAAGCAGGCCCATACCCTCGATTAGTAAGGGAGGAGAAAGAAGAGGAAAAGCTTGATCAAGAAGCTGGTCCTTCAACAAAGGGATTGGAAGAGGGAGTAACAGAACTCAAACAGGAGGCGGGAACTACCCGGTCCCTGACCTCATCTGAACTGCGAGATCTGCGGAAAGACTACAGACGCCAGCCGGGTGAGCGGATTGCTGCCTGGCTGCTTCGGTGCTGGGATAACGGGGCTGATGCTCAGCCACTGGAAGGTAAGGAAGCCCAACAGCTGGGTTCCCTTGCTAGAAATTGAGGAATTGAAAGGGGAATTGGAAAAGAGCCAGCAATTTGCAGTCTGTGGAGACGGCTCCTTTCAAGTGTTAAAGCAAGATAATGATGAAGCCCCTAAAAATCCAGAGGATGTCCTGTGCACATGGGCCATGTGGAGGAAGGTGATTAAAGGTGCACCATCATCATATTCTGCCAGCTTGGCTGCGATGTACTACCCAGAAATCGATGCAGGAGAAGGACTAGGATGTACACCAGCTGTGGAGGCAGTCTCTTCCTGGCTTCAGAACTTTGAAGAGAGTCTTGGTACCTCCTCATCTCTATGGGCGAGCACCCTGGATGTCAGGAGCACCCCAAGAAATCAATTCCCTTCTGCCCCAGTCAGAGGGAAAGGGAACCCCAGGCATGTGACACGTGGCAAACTTTGGTTCTTCCTGCATGACCAGGGGGAGGACATGAGGAAGTGGGATGGATGGTCAACCCACCTTTAAGTTAGAAGCTTGCGTACATGAATTGCAAGGAAAGACCCCTGTCAAGAAGAAGACATCCAAGAAGGTTGTTAATGTAGCTGGTATAAAACCACAAGGAAGTAATCAGCAGTCTCCCAGATATAGGAAGACTGAGATCACTGCCCTTGACCCTGATGAAGGAAACTCCGGCCTGGCATGGCAAGGGTCAGACAGTGAATACTCTGACCAAGAACGGGAACAGAGGGCCCCTGCCTCCAGCCAGGAGGAGGAAAGGGATGATCAAGTGTATTGGACAGTGTGGATTCAATGGCCTGGCACATCAAATCCACAGAAGTACCAGGCTTTAGTCGACACCGGGGCACAGTGTACATTGATACCATCAGGTTATAGAGGGGCAGAACCTATCTGGATCTCAGGAGTGACAAGGGGATGTCAAGAACTGTCAGTACTGGAGGCCGAGGTTAGCTTGACCGGGGACAAGTGGGAGAAACATCCCATTGTGACTGGCCCAGAAGCCCCTTGTATCTTGGGCATTGACTACCTCAAGAGGGGGTACTTCAAAGACCCAAAGGGATACTGATGGGCTTTTGGTGTGGCTAGTGTGAACACAGAGAAGGTCAAACAGTTGTCTAATCTGCCTGGCCTCTCAGAAGATCCTTTTGTCGTGGGACTGCTGCGAGTTGAAGAACAACAGGTGCCAATCGCTACGAGGACCGTGAACCGACGGCAGTATCGCACAAACCGAGACTCTCTGGCTCCCATCCAAAAACTGATTCGTCGACTGGAGAGCCAAGGTGTCATCAGTAAGACACATTCGCCTTTTAATAGCCCCATATGGCCAGTGTGAAAGTCTGATGGAGGGTGGAGTAGTAGTAACAGTAGACTATCGTGGCCTGAATGAAGTGACGCCACCACTGAGTGCTGCTGTACCAGATATGTTAGAGCTCCAATATGAACTGGAGTCAAAGGCAGCCAAGTGGTACGCCACAGTCGACACTGCCAATGCATTCTTTTCAATTCGTTTGGCAGAAGAGTGCAGGCCACAGTTTGCTTTCACGTGGAGGGGTGTCCAGTATACCTGGAATCGACTGCCCCAGGGGTGGAAGAACAGCCCCACTATTTGTCATGGACTAATTCAAACTGCACTGGAAAAGGGTGATGCCCCTGAACATCTACAATATATCGATGACATCATTGTGTGTGGTAACGAGTCAGAAGTATTCGAGAAAGGAAAAAGAGTAATTCAGATTCTTCTGAGAGCTGGGTTTGCCATAAAGAAGAGCAAAGTCAAAGGACCAGCACAAGAGATTCAGTTCTTGGGAATAAAATGGCAGGATGGACGCCATCATGTGCCTATGGATGTCGTCAACAAGATAGCAACTATGTCTCTGACGACCAACAAGAAGGAAACACAAGCTTTCTTAGGACTTCTGGGATTTTGGAGAATGCATATTCCAGGTTACAGTCAGCTTGTGAGCCCTCTCTATCAAGTAACTGGAAAGAAGAACCATTTTGAGTAGGGTCTTGAGCAACAACAAGCCTTTGAGCACATCAAACAGGAGATAGCTCGGGCGATAGCTCTTGGGCCTGTTCAGACAGGACCAGCTGTGCAAAATGTACTCTACACAGCAACTGGGGAGCATGGCCTCACATGGAGCCTCTGGCAGAAGATACCAGGAGAAACTCGAGGTCGACCATTAGGTTTTTGGAGCCGGGCATATCGAGGATCAGAAGCCCACTACACTCCAACTGAAAAAGAGATACTAGCAGCATATGAGGGGATATGAGCCACTTCAGAAGTTGTTGATACAGAAGCACAGCTCCTCTTGGCACCGCGATTGCCTGTGCTACATTGGATGTTCAAAGGAAACATCCCTTCTACACACCATGCAACCAGTGCTACCTGGAGTAAATGGGTAGCGTTAATCACACAACGAGCTCGACTGGGAAAACCCAACCGTCCAGGGATCCTGGAAGGGATCATGGACTGGCCAGAAGGTAGAGATTTTGGAGCACTGCCTGAGGAGGTGGCTCATGCCCAAGAGGCACCGCCATATAACGAGTTACCAGAAGATGAAAAGCGTTATGCTCTGTTTACTGATGGATCCTGTCGGGTGGTAGGAAACCATCGGAAGTGGAAAGCCGCTGTGTGGAGTCCCACAAGACAAGTCATTGAGGCCACTGAAGGAGAGGGCGAGTCAAGTCAGTTTGCGGAAGTAAAAGCGATCCAACTAGCCCTAGAGATTGCTGAACGAGAAAAGTGGCCAGTACTGTATCTCTACACTGACTCCTGGATGGTAGCTAACGCCCTATGGGGTGTGGCTACAGGAGTGGAAGAAGACCAATTGGCAGCACAGAGGTAAACCCACCTGGGCTGCTGCATTGTGGCAGGACATCGCTGCCTGAGTGGAAAACATGGCTCTAAAGGTACATCATGGAGATGCTCATGTGCCCAAAAGCCGTGCCACCAAAGAACATCAAAACAATGAGCAAGTAGACAAGGCTGCCAAAATTGAAGTAGCTCAGCTGAACCTGGACTGGGAGCACAAGGGTGAGCTATTTGTAGCTCGATGGGCCCATGAAACATCAGGGCATCTAGGGAGAGATACAACGTACAGATGGGCTCGTGATCGAGGAGTGGACCTGACCATGGAGGCCATCACACAGGTCACTCATGAATGTGAAACGTGCTGCAATCAAGCGAGCCACAGGAGTAAAGTCTCCCTGGAACAGAGGGCGATGGCTGAGTTTTCGATATGGTGAGGCCTGGCAGATCGACTATATTGGACCACTGCCACGAACACAGCAAGGCAAGCGTTACATACTCACCATGGTGGAAGCAACTACTGGTTGGCTTGAGACGTACCCTGTAAATCATGCCACTGCCCGAAACACCATCTTAGGCCTTGAGAGGCAAATTTTATGGCGACATGGTTCTCCTGAAAGAATTGAATCAGACAATGGGATCCATTTTCGAAATAATCTTATAAACTCCTGGGCAAAGAAACACAACATTGAGTGGGTGTATCACATCCCTTATTACCCACAAGCATCTGGAAAGACTGAAAGATACAATGGACTGTTGAAGACTATCTTGAGAGCATTGGACAATGGGGGATGGAAGCACTGGGATATAAATTTAGCAGAAGCCACTTGGCTAACTAACACCAGAGGATCTGTTAACCATCCTGGTCCTGCCCAAACAAAACCCCTTCATACTGTGGGAGGAGAGAAGGTCCCTGTAGTACACACAGGGAAATGGCTGGGGAAGGCAATGTGGATTGCTCCTCCCTTGGGAAAAGGCAAGCCCACTCGTGGGATTGTTTTTGCTCAGGGACCTGGGTGTACTTGGTGGATAATGCGGGAGGATGGGGGTACTCGGTGTGTGCCTCAAGGAGATTTAACTTTTGGGAGAAAATAATCTGTGGTGTGAGTTGTATGTTGCAGGAAGTGATGGGGGAAGTAGGAACGACGAAGAGTGAATTTTGCTAAGAACAAGATGCGTGCAATGATGACCCAAACCTAGCCGGTGCTGGTGTCCAACAGTCAAACATACTGCTCCTGTCCTGAACATCCATCTTGACAGATGGGGGCCAAGTCATTGAACATCTGGAGAAATGAAGAAAGCCCATGGATTGGAGGAATACTATTTATCTGTTAAAGGACAGGGCATAGTAGTTAATGAGAGGGTATTAACATGCATGTTGGGTATGAAGATGGTCTAAGTACGTAGATTAAGATGTAAGTGTTGGCAAGAAGGTATGTCAATGATGAGAACCAAATATGATGGAATGGATAAATGAGTATTATGTGGGTCCTGGGCATGACATAAATGGTATGGAGTAAGGGGTGGAGACTGTACTGGGTCTGGCTGAGCCAGAATTGATTTTCCCCTATAGCAGCCCTCATGGTGCTGTGTTTTATGTTGGGAGCTAGAAGGGTGTTGATAACACACTGGTGTTGTGGCTATTGCTGAGCAGTGCTTACACAGCACTGTGGGAGTTTGGCTTGTGAGTAACGGACATGGAGTGTTAGAGCAGGTGCACGAACAGGCTACTGTGCAGGCACTAGCAGCCAGGATTAGGCCTCAAGGACGTACTGTCCTTGCAGAGTAGTACAAGGAACTAAGTTACATAAGATAGGGAACTAACACTTAGGCAAGGCGGAGAATATGATAATTAGAGACTGAAGCATAGGTTAAAAGTTAATGATTGATGTAGAAGTGGTCTAATGAAAACCTAAGAAAAAGATAATAAGATATGCTTAATCGTGGTGATTTGACAGAAGAATGATATATAAGTGAATGTATCTGCGCAATAAATCGAGTTCTGCCGACCTCATATGAGAGTGCAGTCTCCCTCCGTCGATTCCTACACAGCACCAAGGCTCTTTCCAACATTTCCCCCCAGTGGGATGTGGTGGGCAAGATCTTGGGAGGGGACACAACCAGGACAGCTGACCCGAACTGACCAAAGGGATATTCCATACCATATGACGTCTGCTCAAGTATAAAGCTAGGAGGAAAAAAGGAGGAAGTGTGTGTGGGGGGGGGGGGGGGGGGGAGAGTGTGGGGTGGTCACCCTCAGTCCTCCAAAGCAACCACTACATGTATCAGAACCCTGCTTCCCGAGAATCACAGAATCACAGAATGTTAGAGATTGGAAGGGACCTCAAAAGATCATCTAGTCCAATCCCCCTGCCAGAGCAGGAATACCTACATCAGGTCACACAGGAACCCATCCAGGTGGGTTTTGAATGTCTCCAGAGAAGGAGACTCCATGACCTCTCTGGGCAGCCTGTGCCAGTGCTCTGTTACCCTCACTGTGAAGTAGTTCTTCCTCACATTTATGCGGAACCTCCTATGCTCAAGTGTAAAGCTGGGTAAAAGGAGGAAGGGGGGTGGGGTCACCCTTGGTCCTCTGAGGCAACCACTACGCGTATTGCAGCCCTGCTTCCTGAGAAGGCCCGACATCACCTGCTAATGGGAAGTAGAGAATAAATCTGTTTTCTTCTTTTGCTTCCACGCACGGACCTTGCTTTGCTTTGCTTACATTAAAACTGCTTTTGTTTTACCCACAAGGGTTGTTTTTTTCTATCTTATTTTCTTTCCCCCTTTTTGCCCTGCTGAGAGAAGGTGGGGGGAAACTGATAGAGCAACTTGGTGGTTACCTGGCATTTAGCCAAGGTCAAACCACCACATCTCTAAAGGTGGGAAGGAGGGCATGATTGCAATTTATAAATTTACTCTATTGACAATTTATCTTTTTTGTCCTCAGCAGCGTTCTCGGAATCTGAAGGTCCAGAGGGCAGATAATTCCACCATCATCAATGTCTGTATTACTACAGGGTGGCTTTTCCTCTGGGTGCTCTTGTTCCTTGCCCTTGTTTATAAAAGGAGCTTAGATTAAGTGGCTAATTTAGCAGGCTAAGATTAACTGATGTAGGTCCATCTCCACTAGTTGCCACACTCTTACTTCATTCCCCTTGAGATCACTATCACTTTATTTGGAAGATAGCTTTTTATCTTTGTACGACCAAATTTGAATTTGAGAGTCTTCTTGAAAGATTGTTCACTGCATAACATGGGGCTCACAGGAGAACTTTGGAATGCATAACATCCTTGAACAAATCTTCAAGTCCTTAAACACCCCAAGAAATGACAGAGGTAAAGGAAAAGACTTGTGCAAGAATTGTAAATGTGTTGGTTTAGTTTATAAAACTGCTTCTCATCACTGTCATCTTCCTGGGCACAGAGAACTTCCGGATGTGAAATGATATTCTTTGATATTTGCAGTCATTTTCAGTCATTACATCCACCACAAGACCTCAGCTACTCTAATGGTGCCTGGCTGCTCTTCTCTTACCTTGAAAATTTTGTAATATTTCTTAGCATTCCTTCACTCCTTATGCCTTCTCACATGTTGTCACAACCAACATCCTTTGCTCACTCTCTAGGCTTTGCTTCTTCAAAACTGACCCTGTGATTTCCCACCCGTTTCACATGTCTCTGACTTGTTCCTCCTTGACTCACAGCCATTTACTCCAGCCATTTCAGAACCTTGGAGCAGAGAGCAAAGCTGCATTTTCCCAGGCTGCCTTTAAACCAAATTTCTCTGCCATTGAGATTACAGGCCTGCAAGCATAGGCTTAAGTATACATAGATTAAAAAAACAGGCAAAAGTGAGGGGCATTGCATGCTTAAAGGAATTATAGTGGCTACCATTTCTTACCTTAGAGACAGCCAGTGGTTACCTGTCACAGTGAGGAATACTACCTACCTTCTAAGCTACTGCTATATGCTATCCCTCATAGCACTCATGAGGGCCATAGATTGTCTGCACATACAGTAATAATTTCAGCTGTCAAATACCTAGAAATTACATCCTCTGTGAATGTTATAAAGTAGAGACTACAGGAATCAAATACAATCTAATACAGATATATTTGTTAATAATAAGAACAAATAAGAATAATGAAATCTCCTTTCATTAGTATTTTGCTAGTCAAACAAGGCCAAACAAAATATTATCAAAATTCTAAGATGAACTTGCACAAGGTAGTTAGATAATAAGTTGTTATTACCTATGGTTATATTATGTATGTCATTATTATGCACATTAATTTGCTCCTTGCATTTAGCTTCCTTATGTTAGTGCCCCTCAGCAGCTTTCCACACTAATGTTAGTAAGAGAAAACCAAGGACTCTAAAAATGCAGGAGTTGGCTCACTTTTAGCAGTGCAAGACAGTTAATTTCCTTGCCAGAGAACTCACCTTGTTCATATCAAACGTGCGGAACATCTGCTCAATGTACTCATTGGCCTCTGGATCCAGCCCTCGAAGCCCAAAGAACTGTTTAAATTCATATTCCGTCAGTTGTCCAGAAGGACACTCCCTCATGAACTTTTTGTACCAGTGGTGGATCTCAACAGCCTGCAGATCATCCACTGTGGAGCTGCTGTTGTTCCCCATACGTATGTGTGGTCAGAAGAATGATACTACTGGAATGATCCTCTTCCTCCTGTTGCTCTCACAGCACTGCTTGTCTGCTCCTGTCCACATTTGACATTAGTGTCAGTTAAGGGAGAGATCTAACTTTCCACAAGCCAATTATAACTGTTAATCTGTTTAGAAGCTGATTTACAAACCTGAAACTTTCAATGATACAAGCAGTCTTAGACTGGAAAGGAGGTGCAAGATAATCTATCAAATCACTGCTATTTCAGGAGGCAAATCAGAAAGGGTGAGAAGAGTGTTCAGACACAGGCATCAGGAGCTATACTGGTTTGGTACACTGCCTAATTTTTAACCTTGATATAATTATATGTGAAGATAAGAGGAAAAGGCTACAAGATGTGGGATTTGAGGTGAAGTAAAGATCTGCTCCTCTAACTCGATTTAAGAGTCTGTTTTCTCAAACAGAAATGTTGGATAATTTCATGTACAGGACCAGAGAGTAGCCCATCATAAATGCTAGGCTATGTAAGAAAAAGCTCATTTCCATGCACACAAAGGGGCATGGAGGAAAAACAGCAGGTAGGGGAAAACAAATAACCCCTGATCTGGCTAATCCCTGAACCACCACATAAGTGCAATCAACTCATAAAAGGCTCATCTGCACAAACACAAAGGAGCAAAAAGAGACAGCCATAGGCTGGGGAACCCAAATAACCCAGTAAGAGAAATAAAGCCCCTGCCCTGGCTCCTTCTAAGGCTGTGTCTATGTTTAGCCAGTACCTGCAGCTAAACTGTAGTTATTCTACCACCCGATGACCTCTCCCCAGCCAAGAAGGGGAATTGGGGAAAAAAAAAAAGGGAAAAGCCCCATGGGTTGAAGTAGAAACAGATTTAACGAAATAACAAAACTAAAACAATCAACAACATAAAGTATACAAGGTTAGACTCAGCCTTATCCTTAGGAGCAGAAAGTCAAGAGAAAGGAACCTCAGGAAGAAGAACTCCCCATCCTCTGTAAACATCCTCCTTTTATAATGAGCTTGACATAAGTGGAGTGGGACACACCTGTGAGTCAGCTTGGGGCAGCTGCCCTGACTGAAACTCCCAGCTGACTTGGGGCCTGTCATGGCTGGCCCATGGTTCTGTTCCTGGAAAACCAGGACAGGCTGTCATGTGGGAGCCATCAGCCCTATGGCCCCGGGGGTGACACCCATCACAGTGAGTCAATGGGAGAGGTTGTCAGAGTACCTCACAGACTGAGTGGGGATACTGGCTAAGGGTATGGAAAACTTGTGGGGTGCAGAGGAAGAGCATTTGGGGATTGCACAAGACTTATAATGGGATGTTTAGGGGAAGAACCAAATGTGGGAAAAGGGATGGGTCTAGGCAGTTTGGGAATGAACAAACATGGGAAAATGGAGGGAAAGGGGATACAAGGGGCTGGTTGCATGTAAAGTGGTTGTTGGTCAGTATGAGTGTCTAACCATGCCCTGTGCCTGATCAGCACAGTCTTTCCTGTCCTCTAACATTTCTAAATCTTTTTCTGGCTATACAGCTCTGTTCTGTGTGCATGTGAGTGCATGGGGATTCGAGTGCCACAACTGGAGTGGGGACTAGGGGTCACAGGAGCCTGCATGTATTTGGTGTCAGCAGCTGGATTCAGGGAGGATCTAAGTGCCAGTAACTGATGTCAGCCCATGGATCACAGGGTGCTAGCAACTGGAGCAAGAGTATGTACATCAGTATATGATCACTAGTGTATATCAAGCCAGACTAGCCAGCAAATAGGTTATGTGGTGTGGGAACTAGGTGTGTGTATATCTCTGTTAGTGAAACAACTGGAGGAGTAGACTACTGGAAGGACCAGGGGTCCATCCCAGCTGCTGGAGAGACTGTAAGGTGTGGGGTTGAGGGAGACCCATTTGCCTGTGTGTGATCCTCTGTGCAGGAGACAGACAGCTGGAGAAAGCAAGGATCCCGAGAGTCTTGTCACAGTTATTGGAGGGACCCACAGTGTACATGTCTCTGTGTAGGCTGGTGTGTGCAAGGGGATCTATACCAGCAACCGTAGTGGGGTGGTAGGCCTTGGGGGTCTAGCACATCCAGGCGCCAGTAGCTGGGGAGACCAGGCATCCAGAGCCAGCTACTGGTTAGACGGAGCGTCTAAGCCCAACTACTGGAGCAATCTGCATTGTGCATATTTGTAGATTTCTCACGGATGGATTTTCATCCTGATCAGCCGGAGATGGGGACAGGATGCAGCCATCCGTGCTGTTTGTGTTTGTGTGTGTGCTGGGTGCTTCTCTCTGTGTTGCTGGCTGGATGCATGTGTACGTTTTGTATACATGTGTGTGTGTGCCTACTGAGAATACATTCTCAGCTTGGCAACTGATTGGACCTAGGGGCACGGAGCTGTAGCAGCCTCACCTCTATCAGGCCACCAGATCTGGCAACTCCTAACAGTAGCACAGACGAATCAGAGGCAATCACCAGCTTTACTTAGGAATGGTTTTCATTCCAACATTTTATCCTCACATAATTGGTATCTGTTAAAACACAGTAATAGCTTATTTCTGTAGAGCAATTTACAAAAATAAATTCCAAATTCATAAACATTTTATAATAAAATTAAGAGAAGTAATTTTAGATCCTGAAACAATGAACAGTGCTAAACAGTCCATGTACTTATCTTTTGTGGCCAGCATCATATAACAATGTAAGTACCACCTCAAATTCACTTTCTCAAGAGCAATCTCAATCAATGCAACAAGACTATGTATCACAAATGTTTCAGATACTTATACTGAAACTACAGATAAACATTATTAAGACCATTAAAAAATTGTTTGTGTTACTGAAATCTAGTGAGATACTAGTGTAAATGTGCCTTGAAAATTATCATGATTAATCTATTTAAGAAGGACAGTATGTAAAGGAGTTGGAAGATTTCTATCTCTGTTAGACACTTTTATTAAACATTCTTAAACTAAGAACCCGGTGTTATGTTCAAAATCTTGTTTATGAACAAAGAAGAAGTATACTTTACATACAGAATCATAGATCATAGAATCATAGAATGGTTTGGGTTGGAAGGGACCTTGAAGATCACCTAGTTCCCACCCCCCTGCCATGGGCAGGGACACCTCCCACCAGACCAGGTTGCCTCAAGCCCCATCCAACCTGGCCTGGAACACTGCCAGGGAGGGGGCAGCCACAACCTCTCTGGGTAACCTGAGCCAGTGTTTCACCACCCTCACAGTAATGAATTTCTTCCTAATATTTAATCTAAATCTACCCTCTTCCAGTTTAAAACCATCACCCCTCATCCTATCACTACAATCCCTAATAGAGTCCTTCTCCATCTTTCCTGTAGGCCCCCTTGAAGTACTGTAAGGTGCTCTAAGGTCTCCCCGGAGCCTTCTCTTCTCCAGGCTGAACAACCCCAACTCCCTCAGCCTGTCCCCAGAGCAGAGGTGCTCTAGCCCTCAGATCATCTTTGTGGTCTCCTCTGGACTTGCTCCAACAGCTCGATGTCCTTCTTGTGTTGGGGGCTCCAGAACTGAACACAGCACTGCAGGTGGGGTCTCACTAGAGCAGAATAGTAGGGGGAGAATCCTCCCCCTCGACCTGCTGGCCACACTGCTTTTGATGCAGCCCAGGATACAGTTGGCTTTCTGGGCTGTGAGCACACATTTCCAGCCCATATCTAGTTTTTCATCCACCAATACCCCCAAGTCCTTCTCCACAGAGCAGCTCTCAATCCAGTCATCACCCAGCCTGTACCAGTGTTTGGGATTGCTCCTACCCAGGTGCAGGACCTTGCACTTGGCCTTGTGGAACTTCATGAGTCTCACAGAGGCCCACCTCTCTAGTCTGTCAAGGTCCTTCTGGATGGCATCCCTTCCCTCTACAGTATCAGCCACACCACTTTACATATATATGTAAAGTCAAAAATTTATTCTTAGTATAATAGACATTTTAACAGTCTAGTTGAAGAGTCATCATTAGTCTAGATGTAATTACAGAAAAGCAAAGAAAAATAATGTAGGTTGAGTACTTATGTACAGGAAAAAAGTTGCACTAATAGCAATAACACAATTAAAATTGCAACACACACACTTAGTTTCTATGGCTTTTCTGGTGCTACACTCGCCTGACTGCTCTTCCTCTGGATCTGTGGTTCACTCTGATGTTTGCGGTGGGGGTGTCATTGATGTCGGAAGGATAGACTTAAAAATTCACAGGTAAAAACTTCTAGGCTGAGTGAACATATAATGAGCTGGTCTGAAACCAGGATAACAACAATGGAAGGCCCCTAAGATTAAAAGGTGGAATGACCTCGAAGGTTAAAATAACCCGAACAAGGTACAGCAATTAAGAGCAGGATCTAAAGACAGTAAAATTCTGTCAGCCTTTGTAGATAATGCTTCTTTATGGCTTCTTTACATAAACCAGAGACAGATTTGGAGAAGAATCATAATATGAGCTGTCCTTTACATAACCTATGGTGATTTTCATACTAAAATACACACTTCTAGGAGGAGATTTTAAATGTAAATGTAGGACCACCTTAGTATATTGAATTAAGTGGCAGTATAATGAATTAGGTAATCAATGGAGCATGCATACAGAGATTTCTGTGATGCAAAATCATGTAACCAATCACGTATTGTTTCTTTGTTATTTGTATTTTCTACTGTTTGACCTAACAGTGTGCTGGATTTGCGATTTATTGCCTAGCACCCATTTCTGCAGAATCAAAATACGGCAAATAACTCTGTGTGTCGATTGGCTTTGCACACTCTCCCAGATTTGGGACAACATCATAGCAAGTTGTCAGCCTCTGGAGTCCTTCACTGGGAGGAATGTGATGTTATTGTTAATGGTTTCCTCATCCTCTCCTTTTTTTTCCCTTCGTGTCTCCGTTGCTGACTGGCTGTCCTTCGGCGAAGAGGCGGGGCCGCGCTGGCGGCGGGAGCCGCCGCGGCGTGTTCCGGCGCCGAGGTGGCTGGGGGTGGGATTGGTGTTACGGTAGTGCAGTTGTGGCTGGCGTCGGTGGGTGTGAGTCGGCGGCAGGTCAGTGCCTTCCCTCCACCTCTCGGAGTTGCTTTTCCGTTGTGCGCGGTCTGCGGGGTCGGCGCTGTCGCCCGGCTCTCGGTGGTGGTCCCCGACCGGGCTCCTTCTGCCGTGCAGCGCTGGGATACCGCTGGGAGTGGCCCTGTCGACCTGCGGGACCCAAGGAGTTGGGGCAGGTTCGTAGCTTCTTGGTGTCCAGGACGGTGAGGAACAGCCAGGCGGTCCTCTCTGTCCCAGGCTGCGTGGTCTGGTCCGGCCCGGCCCAGCTACGCTGGTGCTTGTGCCGCGACTGTGCTGCCTTTCGGCGGTGCCCAGTTGTAACCGGCAGCGGTGCCCGTCCTGGGAAGGTTTCTACCCTGTGAGGCCCGCCGGAGGCATTGCGGTCAGCTAAGCTCTCCTCGGTAAAGCCGGGGGACTGGTGGGGCAGCCCTGCGTTCCCGGAGCTGCATCGGCGTGGGCTTCCCCTCCCCTCGGTGGGCTCCCGAGGCCTGGGATTGCGGGTGGCAGCGGGGGCTCAGGATCTGTTGCACTCCTTCGATCCTTGTCCCTTTCAGGGCCCATCTGCACGCTGTGAGAGATTTGGTGCAGGACTTGTGTACAGCAGCAATGCCTTGAATTCCTGTTTGCCTTCAAAAGAGGAAATGCAAAGAATTAAACTAAATTTATGCATAATAAACTTAGAATAAGTTAGGGAAGAACACTGTCCAGTAATTTTTCCCTATGGCTGATACTTAAAGGTAGAAATGCATGGATTTATGCACTGCTTATTACGTGTATGCAGACTGTCCTATGACTAGGAATGAGCTTAGGCTGGTTGGGTCTGTAAAGGAAGTATATTTCAGTCAAGGAGCCTCTTCTAGAACACCGCTGGTAGTCCCAGTGTTCACAGTCAAGCAAAAGTTCATTAGTCATAGGAATGCTCAGCAAAACATTATTTTCAACTACAGCCGGAACGCAAACTATACCGACGTCATGAACACAGTGCAGGTCTTTTATGTTCTGCCATTAATTACAAAAATGGAAATCCGTACCAAAGTTGGTAGGACCCTGGCAGAGCAATGGTCTTGTCTCCGAGAGCTATACTGTTTATTTCATTTGGGTGAGGCAGTGGAACACAGAATAACCTCTGTCCTTTTGTGTTTGTCTACTTCTGCTGATGAGGAAATTGACCAGTATTGTATAATGCTTTCCTGCTATAAGCTCAGAAGTAAATACAAAATGCAAGCATCAGGATATTCCTGCCACAGGTCCTTGAGGCTAATGCATGAGGCAGCTACCACCTTGTGTGCAGACTGTTGGCTCTGAGACAGTATTTAAAGCAATGTTTTGCTTGTTCATGGATTTATTCTGAGGGAAAGTTCAAAGAAGACTGAGCCAGGCTCTTTACAGTGGTGTCCAGTGACAGGATGGGAGGCAGTGAGCACAAACTGAAACACAGGAGATTCCCTCTCAACATCAGGAAACACTTTTTGACTGTGAGAGTGTGCACTGGCATAAGTTGCCCAGGGAGGTTGTGGAGCCTCCATCCTTGGAGAAACTCAAAAGCTGTCTGGACATGGTCCTGGGCAACTGGCTCTAGGTTGCCCTGTTTGAGCAGGCAGGTTGGGCCAGATGTTTCTTCTAACCCTCATTCTGTGATAAGATCCTCCCTGAGCCTTCTCTTTGTTGTCTTTCACTGAATTTGCTCCAACAAGTTCCCACCTCTCTTGTTCTGGGGAGCCCAGAACTGGATGTAGTACTCCAGATGTGGCCTCACCAGTGCTGAGTAGAGAGAAAGGTTCACCTTCCTCCTGGCAACGCTCCTAATGCAGCCAAGGATGCTGTTGGCCTTTGCCATGAGGATGCATTGATGGCTTCTGGTCAGCTGCTTGTCCACCATAATCCCCATTCTCTGCAGAGCTGTTTTCCAGCTAGTTTGCCTTCAGCATGTACTGGTGCATGGGGTTATACTTCCCTAGGATCCCATTGGCCCATTTCCCCTGCCTGTCCATGTCCCTCTGGATGGCAGCACACCTGTTTGTGGGGTGTCAGCCGCAGAGTTGCTGCGGGTGCGCTCTGCAGTGATACCAGCCAGCTCTCTGCGCTGCTGGCTGCATTCTGTCAGGCCTCATGGGCTGCTGTGTGACCCATTTGTGCTCCTGAGCCTGGTCCTCTTCCACAGAAGGTAAGTGGTCTTTGCTCCAGACCTTCCATCAGGTGTTGGTGGACTGGGATTCCTGCAGCCTGGTCTTGCCACTAAGAACTGCGAGCAAGAGGACAGTAAGTGTCTTGGCCTCTACCAAACTTACCAGTGGGCCCATATTTTCCCTGGACTTCCTTTTGCTGTTTATATAATTGTAGAATCACTTTTCATTCCCTTCACATCCCTTGCCATATTCATCTCACCTGAAAATATAATTTAAAAGTGAGTTCAAAAGATGTGAATCTATAAGACTTGAGTTCAGGTTATTAAAGTCCATGACTGTGCAAATAGGTGCAGATGGGCTTCAGTTCCTCTGTCTGCGTTTTGGGGAGGCCAGCTGCGAGCCCAGCCCAGCAAGGCGTGTTAGCCTGAGTTCAGGGTCAGGTTAATGTATCCAGCCTGGGCAATGGCCAGGGAATCTTTTCTCAACATAGTCTGTGTACACGTGCTTGAAATTGTAATGTTTGTAGCAAGCAGGTATGTGCTGAGCCTCATACGTATTTCTGGTTACAATGGATGTCTGCTGATGCCTACGATCTACTTTTTTTTCCCCCGTATTTCTAATACTGTGAGAAAAAGCACACAGGTTATTAATTTTGCTTTCTCAAATAACAGAAATTGCTTGCTTGTATAACTATTACATTTGATAAGCTTGAAAGGAATGAAACATGCAATTTTATATCCTTCTTTGTAACTTTGTATTTTTCTACTGAAACATGTAAGTTTGTATCATTTTTGTTATTTTCTACTGTAGCTAGTTTGCTAATACATGTGTAAATTTCCTTTGTAGTTTGCTGATGAATTATGTAAGCTTTGACCGAAGGAATGTGAAAACCAGACTCTGATTTTATCTTTATGGCCGCATTGGGTGATTGAAGTAAACCTGCCCCAGCAGGGGGGTTCTGACAGGTGGCTGGCACCTCCTGAAGGATTCAGATAAATATACAAGGACCAGTTGAGACCAAGATAAGAAATTGGTGAGCTTTAACAACCAGAAAGATGAGCTAAGACAAGAACACATATGGAAGAGAAGGCCCAAAATTCATGGAAGGACACTCAGAGACATCTCTCCAACAACTGCAAGGGTGAAGGGTTTTTACAGCAAGGAAGACCACCCCCCACCCTTCCCAGAATTGTAACGAATATGTATTAGACCACCTCCCCCCCTTCCCAGAATTGTAATGAATATGTATTAGACTAAGGCAACAAGTGTATAAGTATCTAGTCAACCTTGTAGATGGCACGCCTCTGACTTTTGTCATGCGCCCAGCGCTGTTCTTTTGCTCCACCGACTTTGTCCCCAAATAAATTTTATAAAAATTTTGTGAGCGTGTTTCTCACAAATACCACTTCTAATAATTCATCTACTGTTTCTATCAGTCCTAAATCACATTATCTTGTGTTACTTCATGTCACATCTTGACCTCATATTGTGCATTTGTGACTTTAAGAAGCTGTGGCCTAATGCTCTATAGGAAGATCATATCCATCCTCTTCAAATATTGGTGACAGCCAGAAAGAGGCATTTTTGCATTTGGATGACTTTTCTAAAATGTGCTTTTATCAGTGCCGTGACAGCAGGTTCTGTTCCTCAGTGGTGCATTGTCGGGGAGGTGGTTTACAGAACTAAAAATACTTTATTATTCTTATAAAGAACCAGGGGTTCCAGGTCTTTTAAATGAATATTTATATGATGAGCTTGGTGAACAGTTGATGTTGACAGAAGAAATTTGTCTAGTAGGAAGTGTAAAACTGTATCATTCTGGAATTCCATGCCTCAGTCTCACATGAGGCCAGCTGAGAAGTAAGCAAAGTACCAGTACTTTTCTCACTGGCAATTGTATTAATACAGAACATGGACAATCCTGGCTTTCTGGCAGTATGCTCCTTTGAGTAGTTTTGTCCTCTAGAACTCTGCAGGAGTCTGTCTGAGGCCTGGCTTCTTGCCTCATGTCTTTTTGCGTCATGAACTGCTTCTTGAGCGTTTTATTCTGTCCACTGAAGAGGCCAAGCTCATGCCATATAGCTTAAGAAACCAGGGCGTATCTGTGCAAGAACAGGAGAAATCCAGTTTCCCAAATAGGAAAGATTTTTCAAATGACTGATTGTAATACTCCTGAAGTATCCTGTGTAAACTGTGTGGGATGAAGAATGGGCTTATTTCTTTACTGTTGAATTTTTTTATTTTTTTTTTTCCCTCCATTAAGAGTCTTGGTTCACGCAACCTGTCAGTACCCAGGAGATAAAAAGGAATGGTGTGGAGGACCTGTGTATGACTGCTCTGCCTTGAAAACCTCTTTACTACTGAATAAGCAGACCTATGAGCTACTTGGTGCATAAAAGAGGTTCGTGTTCACGTGTCCTTTTCTGCTATCGATATTCTAATTTGCATTGTGGTGCTTTCTACTTCTGCAAAATGAGGTCGTTAGAATGTGTGACTGCTACAGAAAAATAATGCACTGTTCTCTCTATTGTCCGTATTTCCACACTTTAGATGGCAATCTAGGAGCAAAGATTTGCTTAGTAAGATAAAGGAGGTCAGGAATGAGTGGATCCTTGTAGCCAGCTTTGAAAGCCTACTTCTAGCTAAACAGAGGCATCTTGTCATATTAAAAGAATCCATTTGATTGAGATAATGTACTGTGAACTTGATCTTAAAGCTTATGTAAGTTTGCCTGGTTTTAGTTTGCACTATTGGAGCTTCTTTTACATTTGTACAAATTATTTTGTCATTTACAGTTGGGACAGATCTGTAGCTTTTCTGTTACAAGATGTGTCAAGTGTCACATGTGACCTTTCCTCATGGAATACTACGATGATTTAGGGCTTATGGGACCTTGGGAGTTTGTTTGGTCAAACCCTCTGCAGTTAGCATGACTTAAACTAACTTAAAAGCTAGTTCAGGTTCCTATGAGCCTATTCCATTTTTTTATCATCTTCCCTGTGCATTTTTTTTTCTAATTTAAATTTCTTATGCTGCAACTTGTGTCCACTGCCTCATGTCCATCTCCTGTGCACCTTGTAAGAAGCATCTGGCTCTGTCTTTAGCTATCTCATAGGTGATTTAAGGCAATACAGCAATTATCCCCCTCCTTACCTGTTTTTCTCAAGGCTGAACAAGCCCAGCATTCTTAGCCTCTCCATATGTCTTGTAATCCAACCCCTCCAGTCATCCTGAGGGATTTCTGCTGTACTTGTTTCATTTTGTCCCTGTCATTTTTGTGTATCAGGGAGCTTGAAAGTGGACACTGTACTTGAAAAGTAGTCTTACAAGTGCTGAACGGAAAGGAATAGTTGCTTCCCTCAACCTGCTGGCTGCAGGCTTACTAATACAACTTGTTATATAGCTGACCTCTGCTGTGAGAGCACACTGCTTAGTTGCGTTGAGCTTATCTGCCAGCATCCCTAGGTTGTCTTCTGCAACATAGTTTTACGGCCAGTTGGTCCCCAGCCCATACTACTGCTTGTTTGTTCCATCCTGATTATGGAAAAATGCTAATTTAAGCAATTGTGTACAGATTAGCGTATTTGCAGTAGGAAATATATACAGCCAGCAGAAAGAGGCTAATATAATAGTTTAAAGTTGAGAAACTAACCAGCAAGGATAAAGAGTCTGGAGCTGCTAAACAGGAATGCTTAGTAAGATAAGAAAACAAACTGAGAAGACTCATCCTTGAAAGAGGGAGCAGACAAGCCTGAGATTAAATAGTGTTGGTTAAGGGGCCCCAAAGACAATACTCCCTCAGGAAGGAGGGACTGATAAGAACCACAGTGCTAATTAAGGGGTCTTAAGAGCCAGAACAGACCTGTCTGGAGGGGTGAAGCAAGCAAAGGTGAAAGGACACCACGAGGAAGACCCGGAGCCTTCCTCCTGAAGACCCCCCCCCGAGGACGACCACCAGGATGCACCACGCAGGAATGATTCACTGTAAATCTCCCTAAGACCCTCCCAATGATGTAATCCTCATTCCCACCTAATGTAAACTTATGAATATGTAACACTTTAGGCTGTAAAAAGAGCACACTCCTGGTCCCAGGCGGGCTCCCCCAAGTCCCTGGATCCGCAATAAACGAATACCTGCTGCTAAAGATTCTTATCATCTTTACAGTTATTGCATTAATCAGTCCCAGGTGTAGGGCTCTGTATTTGCCCTTTCTGAACTTCATGATGTTTCTATCCATCTGTTTCTCTAGCCTGTTGAGATCCCTCTGGTTGGCAGCTCTATACTTTGGCTTATCAGCTGCTCATTAGAATTTGATGAACTTACTGGGGTGGATTGCATCACACTATCTGGGTTAATAATGGAGAACTTAATCTGCCACTCTCCCCAAAAAGGCAAATTATGTGTTGCTGGCTGGTACTGCTACGTTTTTCTGGTTCTTCACCCCTACTTACTGGATCAGTTTGGCTCCAGAATTTCAAGGAGAGGAAAGAAGGTATGCTAAGCACCAGCCAGGGAAAATATGCCCTCTCCAGACTATTCCCCTATGTCAAGGTTCTGTCCTTTCACATATGTGACATGCAGTGGTCTCATCATCTCTCTAATGTGACACACTTGCATCTACTTAGCAAATGTCAGGGCTGAGTCCACCATTCCCACTACTTATTAACAGAGAGCTTCTTTTATGTATTTACAGGCCATGTTTCACCTATAAAGAAGTGACTTCATTTAAGAATCACTTTTTGTTTGAGTAAACTGAACAGATCATGATTCTTTAATGTTATTGTTAAGAAAGGTCAAGAATGGAACTATGAGGGTGACCTGAAATCTGGTTTAAAAATGTATTTTTCAATCATACATGTAGAGTGGTGAAGGTATCTTCGTGTGTCTTACCATTGTATCCTCTGCTTTTATGTTCAGAGAGTCTGGTTGCCTTTGTTAACATGATAATGTCTTTATTCCTGAGGTTTTACTTTGACTTTTCTGTCTTGGCAGAGAAGAGGTATTCCCTGTAAGCCTGGTCGCCTCTATAATGTTAGAGATCAGCATGAAGGGATGGTTATTCTTCTTAGCAGTTTTGACTCTAACTGTATTCTGACTCTTTGTTTTGTTTTAGGCTGAAGATGCTGAGCTGTTTGTCAGGTTTAGCAAGTACTGTTTTACAAGAGCTGTCAGGTGATGATGGAGATACAGCAACAGAGGATTCAGTAACTGCAAGTACAGTGTTATCTAAAGGCTTTTGGATCTTATTGAGAGTTAGGAGAGCGTTAATTATTTCACGGAGTCATGGAATATTCAGTTGGAAGGGACCTCTAGAGATCATCCAGTCCAACTCCCCTGCTGTAAAGCAGGATCCCCTTGAGCACATCACTCAGGACTGCATCCAGGCGAGGCTGGAAAATCTCCAGAGAAGGAGACTCCACCCCTCTCTGGGCAGCCTGTGCCAGTGCTCTGTCAGATTGCAGTAAGAACTGTTTCCTGCTTCTTCATTGCTGAGTGCTAGACTGAGCTGTCATTCCACTCTGCTTCTGTATTCCTGACCTCTTAAATCAGCACTTTTGTGAGGCAGACCATAATCTCCTTATGTTCCACGTTTCAAGGTGATCCTAGAAAACAAACTAGAGTTAGGGTGTAGAAAGACTTTTAAGAGCACTAATGATTCTGTGTAGCAGAAAGGGGAGCTCTACATGATTGGGTGACAGTGGAAGGCTTGATCTGTATGTTACCCTTTGGTACTAGAGACAATGGATTGTGTGTGAGTGGTAGAGTCTCTACAGTGCCACTCACTTCAGATTTGCTGGTGTTGTGTTCAGCAAAGGTGCTCTTTTATTGTGTATTGGCTGATGGGTATCCTGAGCTTTCTTCCTGGATTGACCTAACTGTGTATAGTTCTGTAGGCTAAATGAAGTGCTTGCAAGGAACAGAGTGCAGCATTTAGGAGTGGAGCTGAAGATGTCATTTGGATGCTCTGCTGCAGCCTGTTTACACTTTTTTTTTTTTCCAGAGCAATTGTTTCACTGTTTCAGGTTCAAGCTTTAGGTCCAGAAGCAGAAAGCCTGGAGAAGGCACCTGAGGAATTATTGGAGTGCTTAGCCCGGAGAGAAAAACTAGTTGTTCAGCTGAAGGATTTGATCTGAGAAAAGGATGCCCTGCTCCAGCAAAAATAAACTGTACTCA
Organism: Podargus strigoides; assembly: GCA_028020825.1. NCBI lineage: Eukaryota > Metazoa > Chordata > Aves > Caprimulgiformes > Podargidae > Podargus > Podargus strigoides. Next base: position 49,014,916 of record CM051662.1, read on the forward strand.
AGGTATCATTTTCTTTCACTGGGGACCTGGGAGCAAGAGTAAAATGCTGCTTCAGCTTTCTTTGCAAGCTGGTTTCTAGTTTCTTTTGAACATTTGAGACACCTGCAGTACTAAATGCATCAGTTCCAGAGTATCACTGGAATCCAACATATGAATCCTAGTCCAAGAGATGTAGGAGAGCTTCTATTTATTTTGCTTAGGGGTAATTCTTTCTGGAATAGATAAGTTACATCCAAGTTATGTAGTGTTTTGTCTTGGAGCTCCTCAAGGCTGGTGCAGATTCCTGGTGGCTTCTAAGAAGTACTAACAGCTTTTTATGTGAGGTTTTCCTTTCCCAACTTCAGAGTGTTTGAGGCAAAGAGTAGACTGTGCTTCAGTCACCCAGCAGTCCAGTGGTTTTATGGCACGTAACCAAAAACACATATCGCATACCCTGAGGCATGACATGAGAGAAAGTGCAGTTACCTGAGATAGTGTTGAGGGACTGCATATAGAAGTAGTCAACCTGAGTTTGTACTAACTGCTAGGAGAAGTCCCTTGAGTGACCTGTCCCTTGAAGAGAAAGTACTAGAGCAGAAGCTAACTATTTTGCTGTGTATAGTGTTTCAGAGCAAACTTGTTTCCAGGATGTGTTTTAATTAGAACTGTTACTGGGGAGGGAGGTTTGGACAAAGGACAGCAAACTGACAAATTATGTGACTTTTTCAAGTGGTGCTTTCAGGGTGGTAGCACTGGAATTTTAAGTGCAGTCAGTTTGTGTCATCCTTTTTCAGGAAGAACGAGAAGCTGCAGATGCTAAGCTGATGAAGCTTAAACTTCAGGCCAAAGCCAAACTGGCCTCTCTGAACAAAAGTATTGAGGAGCTGAGAGAGAAAGGATCACCATTGCCTGGACAGACCTCATCAGAAGAGCAAGTGTATCCCAAGGTTGGGACAACAGGGCTACTTAAAAGATGTTAGCCTCTACTCATAATCTGGTGCCGCCCTACATTTTGGGTCCCAGTGAGCTAGCAGGTCCTGTCTTTCTTGTTAGCAGGACATTCATAGTTCCAGCAAGACTGTCTATGCTGTACGGAGCTGGTCTCTCCAGCTTCCTTGTACTACAGATGCCCTTGGAGTGCACAACTTTATCTTCTCAAGGGTATGGGCCAGTTTCACTTTGTGTACCTTCAATGATCTGTTATAGCTAAGTTCTTTCCTGCAGAAATCACATGTCTATCTGAACTGTAAGTTTTAAAATGTTATCTGTCATGTGAGTACAGCAAAAGAGAGGGAAGGCTGGCTGAAAGACAAGAACAAGGAGGTAAAGGAGGTCATAAAATTGCAAGTCAGTAACTTAAATGTACAAAAAAAGTATATATATTTTCTAGCCATGTGGCTTCCTGTGCCACCACAAAGTTTTATGGTTAACAGGCCATAATTGTGGTAAGCTTGGTAAAAAATGAGGGGAAGTGTCCTGTACCAAGACATTAAAGAAGCTGTTAGCTACTAGCTTGAAACTCCCAACAGAGGTGGTAATTTTTGAAAACTTAAAATTGTTCTTCTGACCACATAGTTTTCTTTAAAAATTTAGTAATATTAGGCAAGGGCAATGTGATAGAAGTCCAAATGGATTGCAGGACATCAGATGATGTTGATTAAACCAGAGAAGTGAGGAGAAAAAACTGGACTCCGCACGATTCAATGTGAATCAAACAGAAGCCCATTTATTTATTTTGTCTGTCCCTTGTATACAATCTTACTTTCCCTAGACGCGGTCACGCATTATTTAATTGGTTAAAAGTCTCTAGCACAAGGCAAACATGCAGCTTAGTTCAGTTCCCGTTGGTTCTTAAGTTCTTCTCACGCAGTGTCCAATTGGTCACTCTTATCTGTTCACTCCTGCATTCCTTAGGGAAGCAGTCATTGCTCTTTCTTATTTTTTCTTCCTTTGAAGTAGCTTCTAGAATGCGGCTACGTGCCTAGGCCAATATCCCGTATGGCTGGTTCACTATATGGTCATTGTCTTTTAAATACATTCCTACAGATAAGGATTATTTGAAAGTGCCGCTGTGATGCTTGGCTAGTGGTAAAGCTGTTGCTTTTCCCTAAGAATTCCAGGCTCAGGAACTCCTGGCGGTGCTCAGCACCTCGCGTACAGCTTTCTCTCACCCGTGCAATGGAAGCACGTGGCCAAGCCCACACAGAGCTTGCTAGCTCTGGCGATATCAGAAGTAAAGAGTCCAGAGGAGGCCCTGCTAGGTATCCGATGTTTATTTCTGACCAGCTCCCATGCCAGGCCAGGTAGCAAGAGCGCGGGCCCCGCCCGCCGGGTTCTTTATCAAGGGACACAGACAGGGGAGGGACCACAGCTGAGGGCCAATGTAGTGTGACCCAAGGTTAGAGTGACTGTCTGGCTGCTGACCAACCAGGGGGACCCTCCTCACACAGGTCACAAGACCAGGTGAGGAGGTTCCTGGCTTGTGGGGGGTGTCAGATCTCTGAATTCACCCACCACCGAGCTGCTGGGCTCCCTGGTCCCCCAGGCATCCCAGCTGGTGGCTCGGGGACTACAACATGAAAGATTGGAAAAAAAAGATTAAAAGTTACAGGAAACATTAAAGGGTGAGTGTGAAGAGTTGTCAGGTGAGAGGTGACTACTAATGTAGTAAAGATTGGTTCCATGACTTGTGCTTACTATTTTTGATTGATGGCAGCATAAAATCATAGAAATGTGCTGCTGTAATTCACTTTACAATACGATCTTGGGAATCTTTCTCAATGCAAAGCAGCATTTGGTTTTCATACAGGAAGAACTGGATGATCTTGAGGATTGACATAATATAAACATAAAGCAAAACGTAACAAATGTGAGATGAAGCACTTGTGGAATCCTGACACTGTATACTGCAAGGCCATGAAAAACATCCTGCAACTGCAGAGGACAGTGAAGCCCCTGGAGCTGTGTCACTTTGCATTGCTGTCCTGCTGCTGAGGCTTTTTTTAGCTTATTCATATGTAGCATGTGTAGACATGTGTGCTGTTACATTACTTTGTGTAGACTTGCTGTTGTAGACTAATGAGCGTTCTTGCTTCAAAATTCAAATACATCAGTTGAAGGAGGCAAAATGAGAGAAAGCTTATCATCAGTTAGTCAGTGGGATGTGGATTTTAAAAAGAGGCCTACTCTTTTATATGTAAGACAAACAATTATCCTTCCAGCTATTGTACTAAGAGTGTCAAGGCCTCACATGGAGTGTTGTCATGTTCTGTTCACTTGGAATTAGGAAAGATAAGTTCTGAGAGCAGCAAAAGACCTTTTCCTGTCATGTTAGTGGCTGCTTTTACTAGACACTCAAAATATCCTGGCTATTTAGTCAACCAAAGGCAGAGAGGAAACATTTCTTTCTACAGTTGTATGAGAGAAGTAAGCACCAAGAAAATGGGAGAGCTGTTAAAGTGAAAGGATAGTACTGTGACAGGTGAATGGATGGGTGTAAATTAGCCACTAAGAAAATGGCCTTCTAATTAGAGGAATGAGATCTTGATACAGTCTCCAGTGGGAATGGTGTGGACCAAAACCTTATTGGGTTTGGGTTAAAACATCATTTAAGAGAAATGATGTTAGGGCAATTACCTGCAATATTATGTATTTGACCCAGAAAGCACTTCCTAGATTCTTTCTTGTAAGGTTAGGCCTCCTGAGAAGCTGCAGATTCCTTTATTTATTTGTGATTATTTCCCCAGGTAGATGCTGTCTTGAGTAATGGTGATATTTCCTAGACAGATACCCTGTCATTTGATGAAAAATTTAGGTTAGGGTTGCATGTTGTGCTGAAGTATTGAACGTTAGTGGTTCCTTTTGGAAATCATGAGGGATAATAATAGCAAAGGGCTTTTTTTTCCTCTTCATGATGGGGGCCCCATGGGAAGACTGTATTTTAAATATCTAACTGGTATCATTACTTTCTGGGCTTTTAACAGAATGCCTCATTTTCAGGAGAATTGAAATATCAGCTTATATCTTTCCGTTAAGTAGTTGGTATTTGTATACAGAACAATTGAGGCTCCTCTTAAACTTTTAAAGTGAGTAAACACAAATTATGTTCAGATATAAGAGCTAATACATTTTGAAAAAAGATGATATTTGAAAGCTTGAGCTCTGGGAACTTTGTGGCTGTGCTGCTGTCCTTAATTGTGGTACTCTGTGTAGTGGCCAGTGTGCAAGGACTTTATCAGAAGCTTTTCCCAATCCGATTGTAAATATCAATACTGAAAACTAATCCTGAGTAAGCAAACTAATCCACCTGTCTTCCCCCCCTAGCAATTGCTTTGCCCCAGACTTATAAATTATGTGTATCCCTGGCTTCTTAAAGCTTCCTGCACTTCTGTTTCTTTTGGTTTTTTTCCCCTGTTCTACTTCTAAGCTTAAGTGCAATTAAAGCTTTCCTTGTCTGCCTGTTCTACCTGATTCCAAAGACCTTCTCTGTAGGTGGCACATAGTTTGAGGAACAGTAGCTTCTTACTTGTTCTTATTATGCTGACTTACAAGTCCTTCTAAAAGCCTTCATAATTTTTTCAGAATGGATTTAAAGGACATAAATACTCTTGTAGACTCCATATGTTATTGGTGATCTTTCATCCAGTACCTGTAAAAGGCAAAGGAAAGAGATACATTTTGTATATATTGAGTCAAAAATCCCCAGCACTGAGTGCTGAGATCGTAACAATAGCTGGCTGAAGATCAGCAAGCAGTGTTCCCAGGTAGCCAAGAAGGCCAACAGCATCCTGGCTTGTATCAGCCATAGTGTGGCCAGCAGGAGCAGGGCAGGGATTGTCCCCCTGTCCTTGGCACTGGTGAGGCCACACCTCGAATACTGTGTTCAGTTTTGGGCCCCTTGCACCAAGAAGGACCCTGAGGTGCTGGAGCGTGTCCCGAGAAGGGCACTGGAGCTGGGGAAGGGTCTGGAGCACAAGAGACAAGGGGTAATGGCATCAAGTTGTGCCAGGGGAGGTTTAGATTGGCCATGAGGAACAATTCCTTCCCCCAAAGGGCTGTCCAGAACTGGCACAGTCTGCCCAGGGCAATGGGGGAGTCCCCATCCCTGGAGGGATTGAAAAGCCGTGGAGATGTGGTGCTGAGGGACATGGGGTAGTGGGGACTGGGCAGTGCTGGATTAATGGTTGGACTTGATGATCTTAGAGCTCTTTTCCAACGTAAATGATTCTGTGATCTTTTTTCTGCTTCTCAGTGGCAGTGTTGATATAATGGACCTAGTATGTGACTGTGTAAAGTAGGTGTACAGCTGTGGTATGAGAAAATTGCCTGTCATACTAATGGTGCTAATACATCTGAGTAGACCTAGCCTAAGCACATGTTTTGTGTGAAATGTCTGAGTTTAAATTTCATGGTCATAAACAGAGGATTTTAGTGCCTCAGAGTGGAGTAGAACTGATGATTGCTTGCAGTGCTCCCTTTGCTTATTTTTAACAGGTTCATTGTTTTAAATCTCTTCAGTCTAGAGATTTCCGTTGGCATTTTCTGTAGTCTTGAATTTTTAATGTGTGCCCCTTTGTCATGGGGAGAATATTCTTCTATTGCTAATTTTAAAACGCGCCATTTCTGGTATTAATCTGTGAAATTAAAAAGCCTCACAAATTAAAGTGGTTATTGTTTTGCCAATTACTAGGCCCAGTACAAAGGACACAGCCAGCAGCAGAAAAACAATCCAGTGAGTAGATTCTGTTGTGCGTAAAGGAGTCAGTATATAGGGGATCGCTGGGGGTACAAACAAGTCAGATCACAAATAATGGATAGCGACCCCAGGAATGACATAACATGACCCGTAACAGATGGAACAAAGAAAGATACAAGGTAACCCACGGAGAAAATGGGAGACAACCAAGACAATAGGGTGATCACATACGATAGAGGTAACCCCATGTTGCCTCCTCACAAAGCCCGCGTTTGTACGTGCCAGACCTGACTGCGAACCAGTTGCATGAGGAGTCAGGAGGTCTTTCCCCAACAGGAAAACTCTGTGAAGTGCGTTCACTCCACAGACAAACTCTCCAACCCTTCCTGCAAGTGGTCCCAGCTTTTATCCCCAAAACAGGACACCTGGCACTCATCACCAAAATGCGGGGCACCTGGGGCTTGTTCACCCAAGGGCTTTCCCTGCAAGGTCGGCCACACCTTGGAGGAAAGCCAAAAGGCAAACTCATCCCCTCCTCTTAAAGGGCCATGGGGACCACCCATATGTCAACCTTAATTCAGGGCTTGGGGTTCAGACCCCAGCACTTCAGTCATACTGTAGGTTGTGTTATGTTTTATTTAATATTATGATTTACCTTAGTTTATATGGGAAGCATTCATGGATAGCTAGCCATTCCAAAGTTATTTGACACTTCCCAATTAAAGACATCTTGTGCATATCTACACAGAAATAGGAAAAATAGTTACTTAATGTAGGACAACTTCATTTAAAGAATCAAATAAAATGTAAAGTTAAGAAATTAAGAAATGTAGTAAAAATAAGCATCTGCTTAGCAGTCCATAGTGCAATAGATTTCTAATTATTTTTTTTAATTGACCAGCAATACTGATCAATTTACTGTATTCTGTTTCTTTTCTTCCCAATTCTTTCCTCTTGTGATATCAGAATAACCAAAATACAAGCGAAGAGCATATAGAGGAAGCCGAAACACTAAAAGAGCAGCTCAGAGAGCGAGAGGAGACTGTTCAGGATCTGAAGGAACAGCTGGCTCTTGCCAAAGTGAATCTGAAAGATGTTGAAATCAAGTATACAACACAGAAGAATTTTTTCTATTCATCAGTCTGTGTGTGTGTGTGTGTCTGTGTTTCCCACACCACCACTAGCATGATAGACCAGACTATTTCAGTTGGACAGGACCTACAATGATCATTCAGTCCAACTGCCTGACTTCAGGGCTGACCAAAAGTTAATAAACATGCTTTAAGGGCATTGTCCAAATGCCTCTTAAACACTGACAGACATGGGGCATTGACCATCTCTCTAGGAATCCTGTTCCAGTCTGTGACTACCCTCTTGGTAAAGATACATTTCCTAATGTCAAGTCTGAACCTCCACTGACGCAGCTGTGAACCATTCCTGCACATCTTGTCACTGGATAGTTTCAGACAGTTGATCCTGAGGACATGCTGCTGCTAGGGAATATGGCTAAATCATGCAGCCTGACAAGGACAAGGTTGCCAAAGGTCCATGCCCCCCAGTCTAGTGAGTAGCGTGGCTGAGAATGTGTTCCCAGCAGGCACACATGTACAACTCCTGTATACCTATATAGATGGCCAACTACATAGACAACACCCATCCACCCTTGATCAGGGCTCCCCTGCCCCCTTCAGTAGCCAACCCCTTGTGGTCTTACCTTTAGAGAGACACCAATACCCACGTACACCCTGACCAGGACTCTCCTGGTTCCTCTAGGAGCCAACCTCTCTGTGTTCTCACTCTTGGACACACAGGCATGCACATGAACACAGCTGACCAGGACTCCCCTGGTCGCTCTAGTAGCCAGCTCCCTTAGAGATTCACATGTACACAAAAGCAGCTCTAGTCCTTAGAGACCCCCAGGACCCTATGGTCTCTATCAACTGCCTACCATTGCTGATCTGTGATGGGCTTCGAAATAGCTGGGACACTATTCTTTCAGCTCCCAGATCTGCCATTGCCTCTGTGTTCTACTGTGGATGTGCAGAGGAGCTTTTTATCACATAATGCAACAGCTGTTATATTACATTTTGTTTATTTCTGGAAAGATTTTTTGTTAATACTCTGAATTTCAGGTTTAGCTTTTGATCTGTGAATTAGGCTTCATCCTATACAAATAAAACCCCAGAAGTTTTATGAACTTGTAATTATATAGTAATTATATATTTTATCATTCTGCATATTTGTAGATGAAATTCTATGGGTTTTGCTTTCTGGGATCTGAAATATTATCAGTTAATATATATGTATTAGTAGGATAACGATACTATTTGACCAAGGTGACATTTAGGATTATCAAGCTGAAGACCTCATCACACACAGGATACACTGGTGCATATTGAAAGCAAGACTGCATGTCTGTCAAGTTCATAACCACCTTCTTGGTTTTGGGTTTTTTTATTTATTTTGTGGCTTATGTTTTCAGCTGAGCTCCCTGCAGGAAGTGATTGAGGAGAAGGAAGCTCTCCTAAAAGAGCAGGTCCAACAACACCAAGCTGAATTCCTCAGGGTAGTGGCCCAGTCAGATCTGGAAGAAGAGATGCAGCAGGTATATTTGTTATAATAATCTTATTATGGGAGGAGAAAGGAAAAGAAATTTTACCAGTCTGAAGACACCCTGAGAGAGCAGTTTCCATCAAAATAACTCAGAAGGGATGAGAAGAGATGTGATTTGATTGTTTGGGAGGTTTGGGGATGCTAGTTTGGACTTTCAGAGTTTTAGCTTCAATCTGCTGATTTGCTATCAGTTGAAAAGAAAGAACAGTTAAAAACAAGTATTAAATTATTCTGCTCCAGTTCCTTATTTCTGAAACAATGGTGAGATCTTCCTACTGCACCAGGGCTCCAGAATAAGTGTAAGCAAAAATGAAGTTATTCGAGCTATTAAAGTAATTGTGTTATGAAAACTAGGTGTATGGATGAACCTGGGATCTCTAGACTCCTTATATTAGCCTCTGGGTACTGGTATAGCACTGTCTCTCTCGCAGAACCTGTGTACACTTCAGAGAAAGCTAGAGGAGCAGGAAGCAGCTCTGCTTGGATGAACTCAAGTGGTGGAATTGCTCCAGCAGGAATTAAGTACTGCTGAACAACGAAACCAGGTACCTTTTCATGCTCTGCTTATTGTCTTACTCTCATGTGTAAGTGGTGGATGGGGCCTTTGTCAGTAGCTCACAAGTTACCAGATTATCTTATTTCTGGCACTAAATCAGGTTTTAGAGCTGCAGGTCTGTATGCGTAGCTTATAGTAGGTCCAGCCAAACAACAGGGATGAGGATGCTGCAGCAGCCACCTCTAGTGACCCAGATTCTGGGCAGGTGGACAGGGACAAAATCCATCCATACTCTACGCTGCTGACAGATACATTCATAGCCGTCAAGTACACAATGCTTCGCCTAAAACAAAAGTGTCTCACACAGTGCTGCTGTAGCTATGCTGTTTCTGGGCTACAGTATCCAGGCCAGATCAGAGCATAGACAGATACTCTTTGGTGTGTCTTGCTAGTATGGTAACGTAGCTTCTGGAGTGGTATTGGCTCTCACTTCATCCTTTTGGAGTGTGAAGAGAAAGATCGAGCCTGTGCATATATGACTGTATATACATGTGTCCGTTGAGACAGGGTTTAGTACGCAGTCTCTTAAAAGGCTTGTTTGCAGATATAGGATGAGTGTATTTTTAATTTTTTTCCAATATCTGAACTTCTGAAAATAATTCTTCATCCCTTTAGAAGAGACTTGTACGATATCAGTCTCATGTTAGAAGGCTGCACAATCTCCAGCCAATCTAGTGCTGAATCTCCCTTTGATAACTTTTGCACACTTATGCACTACTTATTTTCCTGTGTGTCCCGTCCATGCACAGTGGTGGGACCTCTTACCACCAGGAAGAGGTGAAGAACCTCAGTAAACTGACTTGTGCTTATTACTGATTACATTGCTCACCAGTGTTTCATGGAGTGGCAGCATGGATATCTTCCTGGCATGGTTAATTGGGGTCCCCTGACTCCTCTGCTATGTCTTTGACTCCCCTCATGCACATTATATGGTCAGAGGGAGACCGTGAAAGTACAAGTATAAACTTGAGGCCATGTGGCTGAAGCTTCTCTTTCTACCCATAAAGTAAAGCAACCTCATCATCAGCCTTCTCCTGAAACTATGCTGACTGTCCACAGCTTCAGGAGGAGGAAGTTTGACAAAAGGAATTCTGGCAAGTGTAGGGCCTGTTTCTCTTCCTTGGTTTTCTTAAATCTCTGTTAAGTGTTGACCAGCTTTCTCGGATCTTTCTTGAAGCAGTGGGCACTGTGTGGATCGCTGTCACCTCCAGTTTCCTATTTCAGCACTTTTGTCCTCCTTTCACATACACGCTTTTGTTCTGTTCTTCAATCGTAGTGTGTAATTGTTGAGTTCCCCCCCTTTTGTTGTAGTCCTTCCTCCCCTTTTTAGGAAGCTTTCTTTCCTCTAAAAGAGAATTCATGGCCACTGTTGTATTGTTTCTTTCCTCTACATTCCCCTGTTCTAAATTAAGACTTTACCAAAATTGAGAGTTGCTGTTTCTCCCAACATTGTTTTCTTGCAATTTGCAAATAGTAGGGCAGTTTCTTTCTAACAAATTGACATTTCTGCCATGTTTATTTCCTCCTTTCTGCTTAGATATTTCTACTTAGATATTTGAAAAGGATTTAATGGCAATTTAAAAATAAAATTCAGGTACTTTGGCAATGTGTTGAACTAGTTGAGAGTTAAATTCATTTCCATATCCTTTTACAGACACTCCTAGATCAGTGCCAGATGATGGAAGTGGATCTGTGCTCCCTGAGGGATGTGCTAGATGCAGAGAGACGAGTCTCTCAGGTTCTCAGAGAGAAGATGGAACTGGAACTAGCTGAGATGAAGCTGTCCTCCCATCACTTGCAGGAGGAGGTGCAGTGTCTCTCAGAACAGCTGGAAGAGGCAAGAAGAGCACAAGCTGAATTAGAGGTGAAGTATAAAGACCTGGAGCAGGAACAAAGGCTGGAGATGGAAGAGAAAAACCTGCAGATCAGTTGTCTTAAAGTGACTGAGCAAGAGCTGCAATCTAGCCTAGCTGTCCTTGTAGCTGAAAATGATCAGCTGAAACAGGATGTTTCCTGCTCTGGCAGGGGGATTGGACTAGATGATCTTTTGAGGTCCCTTCCAATCCCTAACATTCTGTGATTCTGTGATTCTGTGATTCTGTGTTGACTGGCTGTCGGTGTTGTCTGATGAAAACAGCGCTACAATACAGAAACTACAAGGTGAGCAAGCATTGCAGTTTGGTGAAGCAGGTTCTTAAGAGCCTAAGGATCACTGGGTTGCCTTCTGTTTGGCTTTGTTTTTATAGTAGCTCATACGAAAGTCTTGGTATAGCAATTCCGAATTGCATAGGAACATAGGAGTGGTTGTACTGCATCAAACTAAAGGGTTCTCTAGTGCGATCCCACCTTTCTGTCTTTGGCAGTGACTAAAGCCAGTCGCAAGAGGAGGAGCATAAGAGTAGGGCATCATATATGGTGCTTTCCTTGTGTACTGTCCCAGCCTATAATATTTTGAAGTTTATGGATTTCTTGAGCCAGATGTATTTTTAAAATTGATTTTAATAACTTGTTGGATTTTTTCCATCAACTTATGTAAGTTCTTTTTAGATGTGCCACATTCTTCAGAGTCTGAATTTCTACTGAAATTATAAGTAAAACAACCAAGGAAAGCAAACAGTAACATTTTCTCTGTAGGCTCATATTAGATCTAGTAACATTGATCTTGCCTCAAGCTTTTATTTCAAATTGATTTTATTCCATCTCCTCTATGATCCAAAACTGAAGCAGTGACTGAGAGATAAGGGATCTCATATACTATTGTGTATGCATGTAAACTGGATATATGTCAGCAAAAAAGGCAAGAACACACCTTAACTCCCCGTTTTCCCCTCCATTAGATGAACTTGTACAGAAATCTGAAGAATTTGTCTGCTGTAAGAATGAGCTGAAATCCCAGTCAGTAGTGCAGGTCTCTGAATTGAAGAAACAGGTATGATCTTTTCATATGAGTCTCCTGGAATTTTCCCATATGTTGAGGAACTAAAACCAAATTAAATGTTTGGAATTCATTTTTTATGATGTATTGCTTGAGAAAGGCTCTTACGGGTTGTCTCAGGTGATGGGCAGCCATGTTATGACTATGGAAGCCTGAGAAAAAATAGGAGTCAATTTGAGTAATTTAAAAGTTGACATTTGATTTCTTATAAGGTTAACTGAAAGATCAAAGACTAATGTGTATGTATAAACTGTACTGAAATTTATCTTTTTCCCCCCCATCCTGTGTTTAGACAGGATGAAACAACTTCACAGGAAAAAATAATAATAAGATCAGAATGGGACTTCACTCCTACCCACAGAAAACTTGGAAAGACAGAAGTCTGAAGGTGGCATGATTATCTTATATATTTTAATATTCTTAAAATATTTAAGAATTATTCTTGCCTATTTTTACATAATAAACATGTCCATGGTTACTGATTCATTATGCTTTCATTTGCAAGACCTTCAAAAATACTATATAATTCTTTCCTGTGGTTAAAGTGGAATTTAATTCTAAAGGCAAAAGGGGCGATTTGAATCTCAGTGAACAGACTGACAGAAACCAATAAGCAAACCATCTGAATTATTGAAAAGACTGGGCTGTGCATCATAGGCCTGTCTGCATGGTGTTGTGATATGAAGTGATGGTTGGTGTTGTGGCCATGAGGCAGAGTGGGTAGAACTTGATACCTGTACAGTTAATGTGTTTCATGTTTCCTGTATGTAGGATCTGTGGTCATAGGTGCAAAGAACATGGAGAAGACATGAGAAAGCTAGGATGAAGGCAAGGATGGTAATATTATGTGATGACAGGCTTTTCCAGAAAAGGGTGCCAAGGTTAGCTTCATTGTGATAGGGCATATTGAGTTCAATGAATAGTTTTGCTTTATTGGCTTTTTTTGTTCCATTAATGTCAGTTATGCCTAGGCACGGTGCAATAAATTTTGTATTCCAAGACACTGTGCAGTTGCACATTCTTAGGTTGTACAAAATAAGACATAACTGAAGTAGTAGCTCCTCCCTGATAAAAAATGCTGACAGTCTGCGGGTGGTGCTTCTGGGGGTGTTATTTTTGATAGCTTTTGCTGAAACAAAAAAGGGCCCATACATATGCCATATTTAAAATATATTAAAAAAAAATAATAAAAAAAACAGTTAATTTGGTTTTGAGTGTCTAGGCATGTAGACTGGTAGTGGTAATATCACCACTCTACAGAATCATAGAATAAAAAGACGGGTTCCCCCAATTTTTGACTTTAGGGTATGGTGCGCTATGGCAATAAGATGTCTTGATTTTTGCAGAAACAGATTTTTTTTTCCTGTCATTCAGAGATGGCCTCTTTGTAAGAATTCTGGTGGGGGAATAATCACCAATAAAACAGATTCCTGCAGTCCTAGAACATCTGCCTTCTCTCTTTTTATTCCACAAACTCAGAAATGCAGGTCATTAATGGACTTCAAGGCATCATTTAGAATCATAGAGTGGTTTGGGTTGGGAGGGATTTTTAAAGATCAGCTAGTCCAACCCCCTTGCCCTGGGCAGGGACATCCTTCACTAGGTCAAGTTGCTCAAAGCCCCATCCAACCTGACCTTGAACATGTCCAATGATGGGGCAACCGAAAGAGAAGCCACCCTCTTGAAAGGCTGCAATAAAGCCTCTCTGGAGCCTTTTCTTCTCCAGGCTTAATAACCCCATCTCTCTCAGCCTATCACAGAATCACCTAGGTTCAAAAAGACCTTTAAAATCGTGTTGCATCATGTTGCATTGTGTACAGTGATATACCTACAATCAATGGTGTTTATATGCCAATTTACAGTAATATACGTGTAAAAAGATCCTGAGTCAAACAGCAGCTGAGTTCTTGTACCAATCTTGACTTGAGCTGTGGCCCTTGAGTGTTTTATTCTTCTCTAATTTTGCCAATTTCTCATTTCATTTTTATCCAAAAGAAATTTGAAACATTTTGCATAAGATCTTTTCCTTCCTTTATAAAAATGTTTCTTAAAACCAGAAACATCAGCTGTCCTTTAATTTTAGTCTATATAACAACAGTTCTTCTTTTCTAAAAGTTGCTTAGAGCAGCATGCTGTTTTGGTGGTTTGCCTGTAAAAAAAAAAAACAAAACAAACCAAGACACATTATCCAATGACAATGTTATATATCTCCATGATGTAAGTGTTACTAACAGCCATGTGCTCTGTTCTTTAAAGCTCCTGGAAGGATATCCTGTTTAGCCTCCTTAATCAATTGTTAAGGGAAGTCCCATGGGACAGGGTGCTAGATGGTAAAGGGGCTCAAGATAGTTGGTCAACATTCAAGGACCACTTCTTGCAAGCTCAGGATCAGAGCGTCCCAATGGGTATGAAATCAAGTAAGGGAGCTAGGAGACCAGCGTGGTTAAACAAGGAACTGCTGGGCAAACTTAGGTGGAAAAAAAGAATTTATGGATCATGGAAAGAGGGGCTAGTCACTTGGGAGGAATATAGGACAGTTGTCAGAGGATGTAGAAAGGCAATTAGGAAAGCTAAGGCCTCCTTAGAACTTAACCTTGCAAGCCAGGTCAAGGACAATAGAAAGGGCTTTTTCAAATACATAGCTAATAAAACAAACACTAGAGGCAATATAGGCCCACTGATGAATGAGGGGGGTGCCCTAGAGACAGAGGATATAAAGAAGGCAGAGGTGCTGAATGCCTTCTTTGCCTCTGTCTTTACTCCTGCAGGCTTTCCCCAGGAGCCCCTGATCCCTGTAGCCCCGGAAGAAGTCAGGATAAAGGAGGAGTTTGCCTTGGTAGATGAGGATTGGGTTAGGGATCAGTTGAGCAATCTGGATATCCATAAATCAATGGGACCAGATGGAATGCACCCAAGGGTGCTGAGGGAGCTGGCAGAGGTCATTGCTAGGCCACTCTCCATCATCTTTGGTAAGTCATGGAGAACAGGAGAGGTGCCTGAGGACTGGAGGATAGCAAATGTCACTCCAATCTATAAGAAGGGCAAGAAGGAGGACCCGGGTAACTATAGACCGGTCAGCCTCACCTCCATCCCTGGAAAGGTGATGGAACAGCTTGTTCTTGGCACGATCTCGAGGCACATCAAGGATGAGGGGATCATTAAGAGCAGTCAACATGGTTTTACCAAGGGTAAGTCATGTTTGACCAACCTTATTGCCTTCTATGAGGAAATAACTAGATGGATAGATGATGGTAGAGCGGTAGACGTGGTTTATCTTGATTTCAGTAAAGCATTTGACACTGTCTCCCACAGCATCCTTGTAGATAAGCTGATAAAGTATGGGTTTAGTGATCAGGTAGTGAGGTGGATTGTGAACTGGCTGAAGGAAAGAAGCCAGAGAGTTGTGATCAATGGGACGGAGTCTAGTTGGAGGCCTGTGACTAGTGGAGTCCCTCAGGGGTCGGTACTGGGACCGGTGTTGTTTAATATCTTCATCAACGACTTGGATGGGGGTACAGAATGTATCCTCAGCAAGTTCGCTGATGACACCAAACTAGGAGGAATGGCTGACACACCAGAGGGTTGTGCTGCCATTCAACGAGACCTTGATAGGCTGGAGAGTTGGGCGGGGAGAAACTTAATGAATTTCAACAAGGACAAGTGTAGAGTTTTGCATCTGGGGAAGAACAACCCCATGTACCAGTACAGGTTGGGAGCTGACCTGCTGGAGAGCAGTGTAGGGGAAAGGGACCTGGGGGTCCTGGTGGACAGCAGGATGACCATGAGCCAGCAATGTGCCCTTGTGGCCAAGAAGGCCAATGGCATCCTGGGGTGTATTAGAAAGGGAGTGGTTAGTAGGTCGAGAGAGGTTCTCCTTCCCCTCTATTCTGCCTTGGTGAGGCCACATCTGGAGTATTGTGTCCAGTTCTGGGCCCCCCAGTTCAAGAAGGACAGGGAACTGCTCGAGAGAGTCCAGCGTAGAGCCACAAAGATGATTAAGGGAGTGGAACATCTCCCTTATGAGGAAAGGCTGAGGGAGCTGGGTCTCTTTAGCTTGGAGAAGAGAAGACTGAGGGGTGACCTCATTAATGTTTATAAGTATGTCAAGGGTGAGTGTCATGAGGATGGAGCCAGGCTCTTCTCAGTGACATCCAATGATAGGACAAGGGGCAATGGGTGTAAGCTGGAACATAGGAGGTTCCACATAAATGTGAGGAAGAATTTCTTCACAGTGAGGGTGACAGAACACTGGAACAGGCTGCCCAGAGAGGTTGTGGAGTCTCCTTCTCTGGAGACATTCAAAACCCGCCTGGACATGTTCCTGTGTGACCTGATCTAGGTATTCCTGCTCTGGCAGGGGGGTTGGACTAGATGATCTTTTAAGGTCCCTTCCAATCCCTAACATTCTGTGATTCTGTGATTCTGTGATTCCTCTCTAAATAAGAATTTTACTTTTCAGTGAAACTGTTTGTGTTTGAACATTTCAGAAATACCACGCTTGCAACATGTTCTCCAGGAGCCTCAGGAGGAAGCTGTGTTGGTTGCAGAAAATGTGAAGCAGGTAATGATTAAGCAGCTGAAATAAGCTAAGACTAAAATAGGTCAAGGACTGGCCTTAAAACAGCTAAGCTGTTGTGGCCTTTTGAACAATCCTCTTTGGAAGGCTATTATTAACTGGATTAATGATGAAAGACAAATAGCTTCCAAATACTGCTTGTACTGTGTTCTTATCAGACCTTTCCCTTTGCTGGCTGTGTGAAATTCTTGTGTCCTTCATCCACCCAGTCCATATTTGTGCTTTTTTCTGCCTCTTGTGAGTTAATTCTTCAGCAACACCATAGGCTAAACTGGGGCAAGTCTCAGGAAATACAGTTCCAGAGCTGTCATTATAGGATGCCTTTCAAACCAACCCTATCCATTCCCATAGTCCTGATGGGGATCTGGCAGACTGACTGGAGGAAGCCAAGTTCTCTTTGTTAAGTGGGAGACAAGTAGACTCTATCCTTGTACTTTTCCACTGTGAACAGCTGCAGGTACAATTGCAGTCAATCTATTGCTGAGAAGAGTGCAGGATACCTGCTGCTTTGCTTTATACTCGGTCAGCAAGGTGATAGAGATTACTGCATCTCTATATCTGTACTAAGAATTTCTTGTAGAATTGTTCATTAGCTTAGAGCAAGGTCTGGATTCTTTCCAGACTGCTCCACTCTATTCCAACCCACCAGCAGGGGGAAGAAGATGATGCTGTGTTTTGTCTAATAAATTCCTCGCCAACAGAGAGGAGTATATATTGTATATATACATTACTGTGAAGTACTAGGGCAAAAGCTGACATTTGGGACTTGTGTTGGACCTGGTGAAGGATTTTTGAGTCAGCTCATCCTGCTTGACTTCAAACCCTTACATTCCAACTGCCTGTAGTCAAGGTGTAAGCTAGTGGATCAACGGGTACACGCATGGTCTTTTCAAGGGCAGATATAAGCCTTTGAGCTATCTTCTAGAGCCCCTTTATAGACAGTGGAGATAGCAAGTTCTTTAGCATATGATCCACCTGAACCAAGGTGAATGTTGAAAATGGGTCAATGAATCCAACCCTGGAATTGTCCATTTCAATGTCTTAATTATAAAAAGAATGTAGCCAAATAGCTTGCATGTAAGTTCTTACACTTGGACAGCTGTATCCTGCCATTTGTGCACCTGACCCGTGACTTTAGGCCAAGGTATGTGTGAATCCAAACCCAGTTCAGGAGTTTGGGTCATGTACAGAAGTTATTTGGATGCATGCCATACATTCAATTTCAGTGCTTGGAGCTTGCAAAGGCAAAGTACTCCAGAACTTGGGGCTGGAGATCTTTTCCTTATGATTGTGTGACCTGTTAGTGCTTTGTACTTACATTCCAGGTAATTACAGCGAATGTTAATTCTGAACACTTCATTTTGTTTTCAGTTTTTCCATTGTTGAGATGGGGTTTTTTGACTTGTTTTTTTTTGGGATGGCTTTATTTAGAGATCCTTTACTTAGTCCTGACTTCTAATCTCTGTACTCTAGTTCAAATCTTTTCCCACTGAAGTAGTACTAACAATGTCAATTGTTTGTTGTGGTGAAAGACAATGTGTGTTGGGAACTAGCTAGAAATACTGCCACTCACTTTAGTGCGTGTTAACTTATAAGCAGGCTTTCCAGAATGAACAAATTAGTAGATGAATTCTTGGTTCTTCTATGGATGTCAACAGCAAACTAACCAATTTCTCTGGCTTTATTCAGCATCTTTGTGTGGGTAAAAAGAGTTTGTGTGAAATAATAAAATCTCCTCTCTCTTTCCAGTGCGTTCCATCTTCTTCAGCAGTCAGGTTCTGTCCTGTCTGACAGAGAAGCAGGACACATATAACAGTTAATAGATTTTTGTGGGGTGGTTGGTTTGTGTGGTGGAGCCTAGTGTAACTTTCCTGGGAAGACTGCTGGTTCTTTATCTGCTGGAGTGGTGAGGCATACAAATGCATGACTTCTTACCTTCTCTGCTTGGGTGGTTCAGTGAAAGGATATGAATCTATAGTTAGTCCCTTGGAAGCAGAGAAGATGGAAGCATCTCAAGGTGGGAAGGGAGTTATTAGAATTGTTGCATTTCTTGATATCCTGATCTGCCGAGATGTGTCTTAGCCTCTTGTTTCACATCAAAACCAATCTTTCTTTTAAATTTATTTTCATTAGGCATCAGAGTTGTGTCTAAAGTTGGGACTGATAGTTTTTACTTAAAGCTTGGCAGGGCAGCAGGCAGCTAAGATAGCTGTCTTGTAATGCAAAGGTCATGGCTCAAAACTAAGTATTTTTTCTTCAACCAATAGAATAAGAATGTTGGACCTGAGGTGAAATTGCAAAGCATGCAGACTCTGGAAGCTCCAGCCTCTTACATAGACTGCACTTCTACTTCAACAGGTGAGGACACAGAACAAGGCATGTGACAAGAAAATTGTGGAAATTTGACAAATTTCAGGGACAAATCTAAGATGATTTGTAAAGAGGAGCTTTGAGGTCAGAATCTAAAGATGTACAGGAGATAGAAGAGATGCACATGAGGTAGAAGTGAACATTCTAATGTGGGATGGATAGGATAGATCAGAAGAGAAGATAGAAGTGCTTCCTAAGGTGAGAAAGGGGGAAGAGTTTGAAGGAGAGTGTGTTTATAGATGCAAAGGCTGATGTGTAAGACACAGAAAGTCAAGAACACACCTTAACTCCTCATTTTCACCTTTAAGACAAGGTGAAAGATTGGGTTCCTCCTCTCTGCAATCTAGTTAAGTTTCTTTTTGTGTCTGGAATTACCGCCCCTGCCCCCAAATTATTAAAAAAAAACCCACAAAACCAACAAACCAAAAAACACCAAGAAAACAAAACAACCTGTTACATAGTTCACTTGTCTCTTTGCCTCTTTGTTCTTCTGTAGAGGTTGGATATAGTGTAGACTTAGGTGATGCCAGCATGCAGCAGGAGGTTTGGCATGTGCAGAGCTATTGGGGATGTCTAGGTGTAATGCACAGGCTCAAATGCATGTATGTTTTGGGGGTTTTTTTTTGGTCTTTCTCACCTTGGAAACTAGGGAAGCTCCAGTCCCATCTATCATCTCCACTTTCCTACTGACTTTACATGCAACTCATTATGCTGATGGTGACAAGTGTACCTTTAATCACTAGGTATGTCAGGAGAGCTGGTGAATTCTAAAGTGCAAAAGCCTTTTGATGACACCTTGATGCTCTCTGAGGTACAAATTTAGTCTGGAACTTTTTTCCTCTTAGTATTGTATGCATCTGTGGATATGAAAACTTTCATTTAGTTTAAAAGCCCCAAAGGGTTGGATTTTTAACATCCTGTAACTTAAAGTGGTTGTTGCAATGCTGCAACAGGCTTTAAGAGATAGCTCTCCTTTAATAGTTCCCCATAAATTTCTTCCCTGCAAACTGATGAATGGACAGCCTTTACAACACAAGATGGGTGGGCTGCTGATCCATGCTTTCTGGGAAGGATTTGTGACTGCTTTTCTTTTGTAATCTGTTTTTGGGGGTGGGAGGAGACCTTAAGATAGTTATTTGGAAAAAGTCAAGCACTTTGGTCCAGATGCTTTGTCTAGTGCTCGCACTTTGGAATATGGACTTCTATGCTGTTTCTTTACCATGTTAAGTGGACAGATAGAATAGAGGACAAAACCTCCTCATTCAGAGACTATGGACAGAATGCCCAGAAAATGTGACTGGATAAGTACACTGGAGGGCTTGTGAGAATCACAGGAGAATCAAAGCATTTCAGAATCATACTGTCTTGTTGAAGTGCTGGGGTCTGAACCCCCAGCCCTGAATTAAGGTTGACATATGGGTGGTTCCCATGGCCCTTTAAGAGGAGGGGATGAGTTTACCTTTTGGCTTTCCTCCAAGGTGCAGCCAGCCTTGTAAGGAGAGCCCTCAGGTAAACAAGCCCCAGGTGCCCTGCATTTTGATAATGAGTGCCAGGTGTCCTGTTTGGGGATAAAAGCTGGGCCCACTTGCAGGAAGGGTTGGAGAGTCTGTCTGTGGAGTGGATGCACTTCACAGAGTTTTCCTGTTGGGGAAGGACCTCCTGACCACTCATGCAACTGGATCGCAGTCAGGTTTGGCACGTACAAACGTGGGCTTTGTGGGGAGGCAACATGGGGTTACTTCTGTCATATGTAACCGCCTTGTTCTCCTGGTTGTCTCCCATTTTCTCTGTGGGTTACCTCGTGTCTCTGCTTGTTCCATCTATTATGAGTGATACTGTGTCATTCCTGGGGTCGCTGGGGTTGATGTCTGTTATTTGTGATTATCTGACTTGTTTGTACCCCCAGTGATCCTCTATACACTGACCCCTTTACGTGAAATAGAACCTACATACTGGATTGTTGTTCTGCTGCTGGCTGTGTCTTTTGTACTGGGCCTACTAATTGGCAAAACAATGTGTCACATCCATTTGCCACAGTTGCAAAGGCCGCAGTCCCTTTGGGTTGACCCCAAGGCCAACTCCAAATCCTATTTTCTGACAGGCTGGACAGGACTTCACGATCCCTTGTGCATCTGTCAAAGGCAGATGAAATTGTCGTGCTAATATTTTTGATGATTGGTGGAAAAATGCATGGGAATTTTTTTTTTTGCTTGCTCGAAAATATTTACAGGTGGACCAGTCCAAGCCAGAGCTGCCAATTGATCAGCCTTATTGTTTCCAATGGCCAATCCTTCAGTCATTAAGTGACTTCGAATATGGGTGATGAAATATGAGTGACGTCTGTCATTTAAGGTCAACAATAACTCTCGCAACAGCTCAGCAAGCTGCTTGTTCGAGACTTCACGAAGCATAGCCCTTTCGATGCGCCACACCACTCCAACCACATAGAGAGAGTCTGACACAATATTCAGTGGTTGATCATTCCAATGTTGAAATACCCATATTACAGCTCGGAGCTCTAACATCTGCAAGGAGTCTATGGACCCTCCCTGGATGGTGTGACTATTCCATTGACCAGGCTCCTCTTCCCAGGTGACTCCTGCCTTTTTTGTTTTCTTTCCTGCATCAGTGAAAACAGTGATACCGTTTACCGGTGTTTCAGACCGATATGGCTGTTCCTCAAAGGTCTGGTTGTGCAGCATAGGGATCATGCGGTGAGCAGGATAAACATTTGTGAGGAGACCTGTGAAATCTGCACAGGCAGTCTGCAGAGCAGGAGAATTTCTAATGAGCCATTCTAAATATTCCTGAACCAATGGCACAATAATTGATTGTGGATCCGCTCGTGCTCTTTCTTGAATTCTAGATCGTCCTTTCATAATTAATTGCGCAATAATTTCAATTCGGGTCACAACGGTTTTTCTCTGCCTCATCGGAGAAAATATCCACTCCAAAACGCGTAGAGGATTTGGCCCTTCTTCCACCCATTGGATGATAAGGGCAAGTGGCCAATCTCTACCTTGTTGTGAATTGACAGTCATAAGAACAATAGGATACTGAGGATTAAATCGAGCTGCATGACACTGAGATATTTTATCACTGATTTTGCTCAATGCACACTGTTGCTCAGGACCAAGCTCACATTTCTTGTTAGCTTGAGGTGCCTAATAACTGAATTAAAGGTTTTAAATCATCATTTGTTATGCCACAGATGCCTCTTACCCATTGAATATCGCCAACCAGCTTCTGGATATCATTGAGCGTTTTGATGTCTGATTTGATTTCTAGTTTTTGTGGTCTGACACTACTTCCTGTGATGATCCAGCCTAAATATTTCCAAGGTGGTTGCTGTTGAATTTTTTCCGGGGCAATTTTTAGCCCCCTCTTTTCTAATTCTCTGGTCATCGCTATTAAAATGGTTTCCTTTTGCAAATGTTTTCCAGCAATTAATATATCATCCATATAGTGATAAATTATCAATTGCAGATATTTCTTTCGAATTGGTCCTAAGGCCCAGGCAACAAATGCCTGGCACATGATAGGAGAATTTTTCATGCCTTGAGGCAAGACCAGCCAATGATAACTTTCTGCCGGTTCGGCCTTGTTAACAGAGGGAACCGAAAAGGCAAACTTTTCTACATCGTCTTTACACAGTGGAATTGTGAAAAAACAATCTTTCAAGTCAATAATCAGTAAATCCCTGCATTAACTTAAGTCGTCCAACAATGTCCACTTCCCACTTTTCTTGGGAATAGTGAAGATTGGTATGTTCAAGGGGCTATTAGAAGGAACAATACGTCCTGCTTTTAATTGCTCCTCTACTAGTTCTTTGACTTTTAGCAGCCTTTCTTGTTTAAGCGGCCACTGGTCTATCCATACTGGTTCTTCTGTTTTCCATTTCAATTTCAGGATTGGCTGCTCGGCAGTGGCCGCCACCAAAAAGGCTGAGTTACAATTTGAGCTCCCATTTGACTTAGCAAGTCTCTGCCAATAAGTGTAATAGGTACATTCATGATATAGGGTCTGGTAGTAACTATTACACCATCAGGAAACTGAAATGCAGTCACCTCTTTGCTAATTTGACGTGACTGTGTTCCGCCAATCCCATAAATACCGGATGGGGCAAAAACTGTAGGCCATGTATCAGGCCACTGTGATTTTGAAGTGATTGTCACATCAGCCCATGTGTCAATTAGCATTTTTCTTTGTTTTGTTTTTTCTGGCCATTTTTTGCTATCATGATTATCACACATTCAGGTTTGCTTTCGCTGTGTCTAAAGATAAGTATACTTGCGGCGATCCTGTTGAGCCGAATCCCCCGTCTCCTCATTCTGCTATACCCGGTTGAGGAACACAAGATTTAAAAGGAACCAGTTGAGCTATGCGGCTACCTTTTGGAATAAAAGCAGGTGGTGTTAACGAATAGACCATTATTTTTACAATTCCTACAAAATCAGCATCAATTACTCCAGGCAAAACAAAAATACCCTGTCTAGAGGTTGAAGATCTTCCTAACAATAAGGCACTAAGACCATGACCTAATGGCCCTTGAATATTGCTATCTATTAGACACACTCCGGTGTCTTGTAGAGTGACGTCTACGGCTATTCCACGTCCACTCTGGCACTTCCAGCTGTGGCGGAGGGAATGGTATCGAGGCATCCTTTTGCTGTTGGCATGCTGCCCAAGCCCCCTGCATTTGTGTCATCGCGTGAGAGGGCGTGGCGCTCCTGTTCCCCTTTCCCTTACCTTTACCGTTGCATTCTGATGTGTTATGGCTATCCTTTTGACAATGAACACACAATTTTGATTGTTTTAAAACTTTACATTGACTTTTCCAATGACCTACTTGGTCGCAATTAAAACACCTCTTATCATTTTTCTCTCTCTCCCCCCTTTTTAGATTTAACAAGGGAGTAATGGCTCCTTGCACAGCAGGAGTGATCGTTCCTCGCAAAGCGGCAGCAACATAGGCTGCATTATTCATTTGCGTGGTGCGTTCAGCCAATTTAATCATATCAGCTACCTCTGAATCCTTTGGTAGCGTTCTTAAGACCCTTTTGGTTTTTTCATTGGCATTATCAAAGGCCAGCATTCTAAACATTTGCTGTTTCATGGCCTCATCAAGATCAGGGTGACTATTAATGGCAGAATATAATTTGTCTACAAAGTGTGCAAAGCTATCATTTGGCCCTTGCTTGACATGCGTGAACCCATAAGGCTTTCCTGCCTCCTGCACTGAAAAAATGGCCTGCAGTGCTAGTTGTTGAGATAACTGCAGAATTTCTACTGCGAGTTGAGATTGTATTTGTGCAGAGGCATTGGGACATGCACCCATTAGCATTTGGGCCTGAATTCCATATAATGGGTCCTTTTGTTGGTGTGGTTTAGCTTGCTCCGCATCACACAATCTCTGCCAAGTTCTTTGGAACATGAGCTGTTGTGATGGAGTAAGCAAAACATTTGTAACCTGCATACTATCAAATGGAATCAACAAATCAGCGGTGAAAACATAGCGAGTTATTTGTTGAGCGAGCTGTGACTGCAACCCATACTGCGCAATGGCAGACCGAACTTTCTCTAGGATTTTTCAATCAAAGGCCTCCCACTTGTAACCCGTTGGAGTTAAAATAACAGGGAAAGCCTGCGGAATAAAGGACCCTTCGACAATTGCTTCTTTGATGATTCCTTTCCAGCGCTGAGCGAAGTCCTGAGGATCTTTGGCGCCGGCGAAGAGATGCTCTGGAGGCGGCAGCGGTGGGGCAGGCGGTTGCAGAGCTGAGGCTTGTGGAAAAGCGCCTCCTGGCATGAAAGGGTTGAAAAGTTTGGACCTGCCCAGTGAAACAGCAGCCGCTGTTTTCTCAACTAGGGTGTGATGTTGCACCCTAGGGGGCGGCGCAGGCGGTGGGGGGGTTAGGGGTGGTATGTTTAACTGGGGAGGTGGAGCCCCGAGGACCTGGAATCGCGATATTCTGCGCGAAAGGATTGAAGGGAGACGAAGCCGCCGTGGGTGCAGGGTCAGCCCCCCCTTTTTTCTCCTCTCTGGGAGTCAAAGCCGTATATGCAGCAGCAGCAGCAGCCCGTTCCCCTTTCATTGTGCGCAAAGTCTCTCTTATTTGTTTCCACAGTATTGAACGTTTATAGGCTTCTTTGCCACTCTTTCCTCCGTTGCTAGCTTCATCCCACAGACTCGTGCCTATGGCTTCCCAGGCAGACAGCTCAAACGCTGTTTTCACCCCGGATATCAGGCTTCTGTCCCGTGCCCACTGCAGTAGACCCTTCAGGGCTTGTGCGTCATAAGAAATTCCTCTCACAGAGAGCATATCTTGGAGGAGCTTAATTACCGCTTCCTTCACTTTGGTAAGCGTAAACCCCATCTCCTCCCCGACCGCTCACTAACCTTTTAGTGAGATCCCGAACAGGACCCGTTGTCCTCCGGTGCGCACCGTCTCCGTCCGCTGGGCACTGCGGAACGACTGTCGCTGGGACAGCGATAACTTTCGGTCGGCTTTCCACCCTCTCCATCTGCTTCCTTCATGCTGACAGTATCAGCTTCTAGCAGCGGTCCTGAGGGTCCCTGTTCGGGCGCCAGTTGTGGGAAACCATGGAAAGCAATCACATAGGGGCCAATATGATCTTGTGAAAAGCACTTTAATGGCGTTACAATCCGGTTTATACATACAGAGCACCAGATCACGAGACTCATCTAGCTACCGATTGGCTAATAGTACTAGCGCGAAGCATAGATTGATTTACAGCCTTAAAGCATGCGTTTACACCGTCACTCCTTTTCCACCTCCCCGTCCTGCTTCAGCATCCGGGTCAGGCTCGAAGGTTGAATTGCTCACATGTCCATTGCTTGCTAAAAAACCCTCAACACTCCTAGATCTTTCTCATAGGATTCTTCTGATTTTTGCAGAATTATTTGCAGCTCTGTAATTTGGTTTTGTAATTTTATCAGTTCTTGAGATTGAGAGGCACCAGGCTCTGGATCTGCTGCAGAGGCTTCTTGCACTGCCTCCATCTCCCCTCTGCTCCCCTGGGGCACTTCTTGAAGACTGATTCTGTTTTCCTGACGCACACCAATTTGTTTCATTTCTGTTTCTCTCAGTAATGAGCTACTGCCCAACTCATTTTGTGTATCTGAAGCCTTTTGCTCTTCTCTCTCAAGAAACCGTATCTGGGAATTATCTTCCAGCTGGTTAGCTGCTTCTCCTGTTTGGTTGCATGTAGAATTTTGGCTGTTTGGGCCCTTGAGCTGAAAAGAAAACTTATTTCTTCTTGGGCTTCTTTCAAATCCAGTAGCAAAACTGACAACTCTTTCTGTTTCTCTGCAGCAAAATATTCTAGAATTCCAGGCAGACAACTATCCCCAGTAAACTGCTCACTTTCATTGGGAAAGCCATCTGTTCTTGCCTAAAAGAAAAGAATGGGTTTCAATTTTCCTTTGAATCCTGTGAAAGGGTCACTTTTGGAAGTATCTGTTTTCCACATTTTGTAGTTTAAGGATATCCTTTCTTAGGCTGGCTATTGCAATAAATAGCAGTCTCACTAATCACAAGAAGACTCCTCAGGTCATTTCTGTTCATTTCATTTTGTGTAGTTGCAGCATGAAAGATTCTGGCTTTAGGATTAGACCATAAACCTATAAAACAATAAATTGCTTATTTCCTATTCTTACCAGTGTTTTGCCAATTAGTAGGCCCAGTACAAAAGACACAGCCAGCAGCAGAACAACAATCCAGTATGTAGGTTCTATTTCACGTAAAGGGGTCAGTATATAGAGGATCACTGGGGGTACAAACAAGTCAGATAGATCACAAATAACAGACATCAACCCCAGCGACCCCAGGAATGACACAGTATCACTCATAATAGATGGAACAAGCAGAGACACGAGGTAACCCACAGAGAAAATGGGAGACAACCAGGAGAATAAGGTGGTTACATATGACAGAAGTAACCCCATGTTGCCTCCCCACAAAGCCTGCGTTTGTACGTGCCAGACCTGACTGCGATCCAGTTGCATGAGTGGTCAGGAGGTCCTTCCCCAACAGGAAAACTCTGTGAAGTGCATCCACTCCACAGACAGACTCTCCAACCCTTCCTGCAAGTGGGCCCAGCTTTTATCCCCAAACAGGACACCTGGCACTCATTATCAAAATGCAGGGCACCTGGGGCTTGTTTACCTGAGGGCTCTCCTTGCAAGGCTGGCCGCACCTTGGAGGAAAGCCAAAAGGTAAACTCATCCCCTCCTCTTAAAGGGCTGTGGGAACCACCCATATGTCACCCTTAATTCAGGGCTGGGGGTTCAGACCCCAGCACTTCACACATGTTGTAGAGTTTGGCAGGATGAAATATGTCCATGTTGTCATTGACACATTTTCTATGGCTGTGTGGGTGACAGCTCAAACTGGAGAGTCTAGTAAGCATGTTCAAAGGCATATGTGTTCTGCAATGGTGGCCCTAGGCAACCCACGGGAAATCAAAACCAACAATGGACCGGGATATGTGGCTCGATCCACTCAGTCTTTTTTTTTTCCGACTCTGGGGCACAGTGCATGTTACAGGTACTCCACATTCTCCGACAGGTCAAGCTTTTGTAGAACGGATGAACCAGACACTTAAGTGCCTGCTTCAAAGACAAAAAGGGGGAGAAATAGGAATGCCACCTGCAGATAGATTGAATAAGGCTATGTATGTACTGAACTTTTTACATCTGCCACTGGATAGTCTAGTACCGCCAGTCGTGAAGCATGGAGCAGGATTGAAAGGGGATACGCATGTGTCGTTACAGATCATGGATCCAAATGGGTACCGGCAAAGTGGGTGAAACCATGGCTGTCAGAACCAGATTCGCAGACGTCCTAGGCTGACATATGGATAGTTCCCATGGTCCTTTAAAAGGAGGGGATGAGTTTGCCTTTTGGCTTTCCTTCAGGGTGCAGCCGGCCTTGTGGGGGGAGCCCTTGGGTAAACAAGCCCCAGGTGCCCTGCATTGGGTAAATGAGTGCCAGGTGTCCTGTTTTGGGGACAGAGGCTGGGGCCACTTGCGGAAGGGTGGAGTGTCTGTCTGTGAGGCGGACACACTTGGCAGAGTTTTCCTGTTGGGGAAGGACCTCCTGACTCTCCCCGCAACTGGGCCCCGGTCAGGTTTGGCATTTGCAAATGGAGGCTTCGTGGGAAAACAATATGGGGCTACTTCTATATGATCAGCCTATTGACTTGGTTGTCTCCCATCTCTTCTGTTGGAGACTTTGTTTCTTTGTTAATTCCGCCTATTATTGAATTCCACCTGTTATTGGTCACTATTGTATTAATGATTGTACCTTGTGTTTTCAAAAAGGCAACAAGCATGATTAAAGATGCCATGAAGAACGTATGGCTGGCTCAAGAAGAAAAAGGGGAAATTGTAGGAATGTACTTAAAAGAGAATGACCATATAGTGAACCAGCCATACGGGATGTTGGCCTAGGCACGTAGCCGCATTCTAGAAGCTACTTCAAAGGAAGAAAAAATTCGCAAGAGCAATGTCCACTTCCCTAAGGAATGCAGGAGTGAGCAGATGGGAGTGACCAATTGGACACTGCGTGAGAAGAACTTAAGAACCAAAGGGAGCTGAACTGAGCTGCATGTTTTGCCTTGTGCTAGAGACCTTTAACCAATTAGATAATGCGTGACCACGTGTAGGGAAAGAAAAATTGTATAAAAGGGACAGTCAGAATTAACAAAAGATTTAGATAGCGTTAGGCATGCTGTGTTGCAAAATAGAGCTGCTGTTGATTTTTTTGTTATTAGCCCAAGTTCATGGTGATACGGGGGCAAAAGAGTTAATAGAAATAGTTTAATTAAAGAAGTATGCAGCTCTTGCTTGGTAAGTATGTAATCTTGCCTCTCTTGCTTGGGAACCTTGCCTGCTCGATGAAACAGGTGCTACAGGCCGCTGATTAGAAGAAGACCATTGAGAAAAGGGAGGACGGCTCCTGCTCCTTCTGATAAGAGGAAGGTCGGTTCCCATCATCCCGGCATTCGAGCTGGTGGGAACCGACGCCGTGGCCTGGAGAAGAGGCACAGAGCTCTGCGCAGGCGCAACCAGGCGAAGCAAGAGGCGTGGAATATTATAATGACCTGATACAATGATGTAATGTTTATGATACACTCCTCATGAATATGTATTACTTTGTGCTATAAAAGAAACATGCTTTGGCCCCCTAGGTGTGCAAGTTCGGAGGAACGATCCCCCTTGCACCCGGTGCTAAATAAACACACCTACTTTATAACTTTACGAGAGTTATAGTCTTTTCCGCGCCTCAGTTGGCGACCGAGATGGGACGTCTCGGCTTGGCTGCAGGATCGGCTGAGGGGCGGACGTCCTAGGCGCCCCCCAGACCTTTCTGGAGGAACTCCGCTCTTTGGCCGCTCACTGCGGGAGCAGACAACGACCATCTGCACTTGCGGACAAACGGTATGTTTTATTGGGGTAGCCTGTAAGTCGTACACGTGGCTGGGGTGGCTGGTAAATCGCGCAGAGACATCTGGCATACAGCACAGTCCCTATAGGGAAGGAGTCTCCGTTTGGTGGGGAGCCGGCTAGGGGAGGCGGGCTAGGGGATTCGCTGACCGCTCGTGATCCTTGGGGTGGATCGAGTGAATTCAGAGGTAATATGCATGAAATGAGTGTGTGGATATGTATGCAGTATATGTTTGTCTAAAGTGATGAAGTGCCCTAACTAATAACAAATCATCGTGTTTATTGGTTGGGTTGTAGTTCGGAGTCTGAGGCCTAAGGCTCTGAAGGCAGGGATCCAAGTCCCCTAGGGGTTCGGGTCCCCCTTTTCTGACGGGTTCGGTGGAAACAGAATTACGGCTAAAGATCTATGGCTTATGATTTATGCTGAAGCATTGTGACTGACAACTTTATGTGTGAGTGAATAGAGTGTAAGGAGCTCCTTTGTGTGGCCGTGTGTTGTGTGACTGTTTGGTGTGTGGACCTCCGATCCGCTTGTCTGCTGTCCCGCGGGGGAAAGGGTGGGGGGGGGGGCAGTCGGAGATGAACAAAGCGTAAGCATGTGATATTTGAAACGCCTGAGCTTAATTGCCGGTTCACTCGGCCAAAGTGGGACCCTCAGTTAAGGACTGAGTGTTAACCGTCTGTGTCTTTAGCGGCGCAAAGCACACAGCGTATGGCACATTCCGCCAACTAAAGAATGATAGCGCTAAAATTAAAAAGTTCATTATTGGTGTCCTATACATGGGGGAAGGATTTTTCCTGTGGCCCAGTCTTTGTGATTAAGTGTGAACAAGACATATGGGTTAGGTTTGAAGGCGACTTTTAGTGCGGGTGCAGGTATTGATTAGACATGGATAAAATAGAGGTAAAGGAGAGCTCGTGAAGATTTAAGGTCATACGGAGGGGGAGGATCGAAGCCAACCTCCCATCTCCTTGGTACGGAGCACACCATAGTGCCTGTCCTTTGTGCCATCACTGTTGTTTGTTTGTCCGGGCAAAGTGTTTGAATTGTAATAAGTACATAATATCTCCAAAGGGGAGGCAGGAGTTTTATCCTAGCTGCTGCCTTGAGCTTCAGTGTATACGCTGCAGAGCCAGTGCACCCTTAAATAGATTGCGTTGGGTTGATTATCATTGTTGCAGAACCCGACGTCACGTATTTTAGATTAAAATAAGAATAAAAAAATACAAATCAGAGATCAGGGATAGCCCCTTCCCAAAATCCCCAAAATCAAATGCCAGGAAAATGTTTTTATTGTGGCAGGAGGGCCACCTTAAACGAGACTGCCCTGAGCTGAAAAGAGAGGAGAAATTGTTTCTGGTTGTAAATTATGGACAAGCGAAGGAGGCCGCTTTAAAGCCAGAGGTGATCATGAGACTGTCTCTAGTGCCAGAAATAAGGCCTCTGCCTGAGAAGCAAGTATTCAGTGAAAAGGCGATAACAACTTTCAAGGAATTAGGAACAAAAGAGTTCAGACGGGCAATGGATCCTCCCTGATGGCAGGGAACTGGTGAATAAACCAGTAATGAGACAAATTTTAACTATTTCGCATCAAGGGAGTCATTGGGGAGTTCAGGCAATGTGGGATGCTGCACTAAGAAAATATGCCTGCACAGGACTGTACACAGTAGCTAAACAAATCTGTAGTAGCTGTGTAACATACCAACAAATAATTCCCAGATATGGGATTGCAGGGTATATTGACTCAGACAAGGGAAGTCAGCTCACTCCACGTATCCTCCAAGAATGAATGAACACCCTAGAGAGAAAGTGGGAGTTTCATACTCCATGGCATCCCCTCTCTTCAGGAAAAGTGGAGAGGATAAATCAAACATTAAAGAAACACCTGCCAAAATTGGTTTTAGAAACCAAACTATCATGGACAAAGTGTTTACCTCTGGCCCTTCTCAGATTCAAACTGCTCCTAGAAAGGATCTAGGAGTGTCACCGTATGAGACGCTGTTCGGGCTGCCATATCCGGGGGGGGTGGTGAGGTGCCCACTCTCGAGACCAAAGATAAATTCCTCAAGAACTATATGCTGGGGTTGTTTTCTTCCTTATCATCTCTCAAGTTTCACAGACTGTTGGCTCAAACGCCACCTCTGGAATTTCCAGTACACTCTTTCCAGGCGGGAGACTGGGTCCTAGTGCATGCCTGGAAGGAATCAAAGCTCCAGCCCGAGTGGGAAGGACCTTTTCAAGTACTGCTAACCACTGAGACTGCTGTGAGAACTGCAGAGAAGGGGTGGACTCACTACACATGATTAAAGACAGGAGAACTGTCATATTTCAAAGCAAAGTATCCTCAAAAAGCAGGGGGGTAGTGGCACATGTTAAGGAAGACTGATGGGGACCGGGGGGATCTACCCTAGCAGATCCACTGGTTACAATAAAGCTAGGGAAAGAAGAAAAAGGAGTAGAATTTTTGGTGGACACAGGGGCAACATATTTGGTTTTGAATCAAGCTTTAATACCTCTGGAAAATGATTATGTTATGGTAAAAGGAGCAACTGGCCAAAGTGAAAAGGCATACTTCTGTAAACCCTTAGAATACAAATTGGGAAAACAATGGGGCATTGATAAATTTTTGTACATGCCCAACTCCCTGAAGGCGCTCCTGGGCAGGGACCTGCTAGAACAACTAAATGCAATTATTAAATTTGAAAAAGGGGAAATTATTCTGGAGGTAAATGGTCAAAAATATGTACAAATGCTGAGCCTATTTTTAACCAGTGTATCCATCGAGGGACAAGAAAGAAGAAGAAGTATTGAACCAGGTATTTCCTGGGGTATGGGCCACTGATGTGCCAGGAAAGGAAAAAAAAAAAAAAAAAAAAATGCTCCACCCATTGAATTTAGACTTAAAGAGGGAAAGCAGCCAGTGAGGATTAAACAATATCCTCTGAAAAGGGAGGACAGGGAAGGAATTTGCCCGGTAATAGAAAATTTTTACAATTTGGGTTATTAAGGGAATGTGAATCTGACTTCAACACCCCCATATTACCTGTTCGTAAACCTGATGGATCATGCAGAGTGGTCCAAGATTTATGAGCTGTAAATAACATAACTGAAGATCTTTACCCAGTGGTACCAAATCCGTATACTTTATTAACTGAACTAACACCTCAACTAACCTGGTTTACCGTTGTAGATTTGAAAGATGCCTTCTTTTGCCTCCCTCTCCATGAAGCCAGCCAGAAAACATGGGCATTCGAATGGGAAAACCCCAAGAGCGGACGGAAAACTCAGCTCACTTGGACAGTGTTGCCTCAAGGATTCAAGAATAGCCCTACCATATTTGGAAATCAGCTTGCAAAAGATTTGGAGTCCTGGGAAACCCCACCTGAAGAAGGGAAGGTAGTGCAGTATGTAGATGACACCTTGATAGCTACCCAGACAGAAGAAGCCTGCATAATCTGGACAGTAAGTTTGCTAAATTTCTTGGGGCTCCAAGGGTACCGGGTATCTAAGAAAAAGGCTCAAACAGTAACAAAAGAAGTAATCTATTTGGGCTCTGAAATCAGTGCTGGGCAGAGGTCTCTGGGACCTCAAACCCTGAGACCACAGACAGTGAAAGAATTAGGAACCTTTTTGGGGATGACTGGGTGGTGCAGGCTATGGATTTATAATTTTGGACTGCTTGTGAAACCCCTATATGCACTAACTGTAACCAAGCAAAAGAATCTTCAGTGGACCAAGGAACCTGAGCAAGCTTTCAGGCAATTGAAAAAGGCTTTGATGTCAGCCCTGGCTCTAGGACTCCCAGATGTGAGTAAACCATTCTTTCTTTGCTCCCAGGAAAAACAAGGAATTGCCCTTGGAATACTGGCACAAGACTTAGGCCCATATCGTTGGGCAGTTGCCTATTTTTCCAGACAGCTAGATTGCACTGCAAAAGGCTGGCCTGGGTGTTTAAGAGCAGTTGCAGCTATGGTACTGAACATCCAAGAGGCACGAAAGTTCACTTTGGGCCAGAAAATGACTGTGCTAGTATCTCACACAGTGTCTGCAGTACTGGAAGCAAAAGGCGGGCATTGGCTTTCTCCACAAAGGTTCCTGAGATACCAGGCCATCATGGTGGAGCAAGATGATGTGAGAAATGTGGTTACTAACATTATCAACCCAGCTACTTTTCTCAGTGGGAATATGGAAGAGCTGGTACACCATGATTGCCTAGAGACCATCGAAGCCACATACTCCAGCCGTCCAGACCTGAAAGACGACCCTATGGAAAACGCAGAGACCTGGTTTACCGATGGGAGTAGCTACGTTGTAAGTGGTAAAAGATATGCTGGGTATGCCGTATGCCATCACCACCAGTCAAGAAATAATAGAATCAGGACCCCTATCCACAAATACTTCTGCACAAAAGGCAGAGATAATTGCTCTGACCCGAGCCTTGGAGCTAGCCAGAGATAAGACTGTGAATATTTACACAGACTCGAGATATGCTTTTGGAGTCGTACACGCACATGGAGCAATTTGGAAAGAAAGAGGACTGTTGAACTTGCAAGGCAAGAACATTAAGCATGCAGAAGAAGTTTTGAAATTATTGGAAGCAGTTCAACTACCGAAGAAGACAGCAATCATGCCCATTAAGGCACACCAAAGACTGAGCTCAGAGTTGGAAAAAGGAAATGAGCTGGCGGACAGAGAGGCAAAACTGGCAGCCAAAAGAGAGGTAATAACGGAGGGGGCTTTAATTCCTGACGGGCAAGTCTCCCTAGAAGGTAAGCCAGAGTATACCAAAGAGGATCAGAAATTAATTGCAGATTTAAAAGGATCGTGTAACGAAGAGGGGTGGGCTCTCACACCACAAGGGAAACTGATCATTCCCTCTCATACGGTATGGTCCTTAGTAAGGGAAGAACATAAGAAGGGGCACTGGGGGGCAGAAGCCCTGTATAAATATTTAATTGGAAAAATCCTAGCTAGCAATTTGTATACCACTGTGAGACAGGTGACACAACAGTGTGACCTTTGCCTCCAGACTAATCCCAAAAATACCCCAAAACCAGAGATGGGCCAAACTGGGAAAGGGAATGGACCAGGGCAACAATGGCAGATTGATTTTTCAGAACTTCCAAGGAAAAGGGGGTACAAATATTTACTTATACTGACTGATACCTTTTCAGGTTGGCCAGAGGCATTTCCTACTAGAACAGCCCAATCTCGGGAAGTAACCAGAATATTGCTACAAGAAATAATACCACGCTTCGGAGTCCCAGCCACCATATCCTCTGACAGAGGACCACATTTCATTTCAAAAGTAGTACAACAAATTAGACATCATTTGGGTATAGATTGGCAACTTCATACCCCATATCGCCCTCAGTCGAGTGGCCAAGTAGAAAAAATGAATCATTTGATTAAACAGCAAATTGTGAGACTGGGACAAGAAACCAATCTGGCATGGCCTCAGAACCTTCCCTTGGCTCTTTTACGTATCAGAACTAGGCCGAGAGCAAAGGAAGGACTGAGCCCTTTTGAAATCTCGTATGGGCGACCATATGGAATACAAGGAGGAATGTCCACACAAGCTGGAGATGAAATTATGACCTCCTACATGGTGGCACTGAGCAAACAGCTCAGGCAAATTGAAAAACATGTGGCTGGTACTCGAAGTAGAGGCCTAGATGGGCCAGTACATAATATACAACCTGGAGATTATGTATATGTAAAATCTCTTTCAGAAAAAACTTTAGAACCACAGTGGGAAGGCCCTTTCCAGGTGCTTCTTACCTCCTTCACTGCAGTCAAGATCAGAGAACAAAAGGCATGGATCCACCACACCAGAGTGAAGAAAGCTCATAAATCCCAATGGAGAGTCATGCAAGTCCAACCGGGAAAACTATCTTTCTCATGATCATAATTATGATCCAGGGATGGGAAAGCACCTCTAGCCAGAGCAGTACTGAATGGCCTTGGTCCCAAGCATTTAATCGGTATACTGGGTCAATGGGGGAAGGCTATTATTTAAAAGGTTTAAATCTCTCAACTGTAGTTATGCATGAAAATCAGGTATATGCAAGATGGGAATGGGAAGAAAATAATTTGGAAGGTTTTGAAAAACAAACAGTCTGGCAACTTCAGGGAACTATAGGGGAAGCAATCAAGATAGGATGCCGAATGATCAATGGGACCACCCATGAGAAGGCTACCCTAATTAGCGTGATCACAAGTGGAAAT
Source organism: Podargus strigoides (assembly GCA_028020825.1). Classification (NCBI taxonomy): domain Eukaryota; kingdom Metazoa; phylum Chordata; class Aves; order Caprimulgiformes; family Podargidae; genus Podargus; species Podargus strigoides. Next base: position 49,050,340 of record CM051662.1, read on the forward strand.
CTCTCCTGTGGTGCTCCCCGCTATCGAAAAGACTGTGCAAATGAGGTAGATGGCTGTTATAATTTCACCTTAGTGCAAACTATTGAGGTAATTTGTCTCTGGGCCCATGACACTATCGGGCTTTCATTCAAATTTGGAATAAATGCCACACCTCACACTACACCACACTCCACACCACACCACTTCACACCACAAACCACACCACACCACACACCGCACCACACCACACACCACACCACACATCACACCACTTAAATCCAGAATCTCTGAAATTGGCCCATATGTAGTAAGAAACACAGGCCAACAACAGATCTTGCTTAACCCAGAGTGGTCTCTTAAATGTGTTGAATTGCTAATGCAGACTAATATCTGTGACATTTGACCAGCATGTTCTTCCTTTATTCAAACATCTTTTGATGGCTGGACAACTAGGCTGCAGAAGCAAGTGCCCTTCAAGGGCAGAATGCGAAGAGATCTAACTGGAGTATTGGGGACCGGATTGGGGGTCCTCAATGGCATTGACTCAGAAATAATAATGAATAAATTAGCTGTTGCAACTAACGATTTGACAAAATTGGAACAGTCTCTGCAGTCTTCTCTATTAGCATTAGGAACCAGTCAATGGCAATTCTCAAAAGTATTACCAAAATGGAAAAGGATGGAAGAACGAGACCACCAAATAATAATAAATGCACTTGATGTAGCTCAAAATAATATATCTTTGGCTCTCAGTTGTATGCAGGCACAGTTATGGATGCAATCGATGGCCACCTTAAGAGAAGGTGGCCTCTATAAGAGAAGGCAGTGAGGGCACTTTCCCCACTGAAATTTGAAAGGCTGTCTGGGACAATGCCACTGATTTAGAAAGGAAGCTTCAAGCTTGGTGGACAATAGTAAATTTTACCTATAACCCTATTACTAATGTGGCTACAACTTTTGTGTTAACCATACGTAACGCCTGAAGTGCTGGGGTCCGAACCCCGAGCCCTGAATTAAGGTTGACATATGGGTGGTCCCCATGGCCCTTTAAGAGGAGGGGATGAGTTTGCCTTTTGGCTTTCCTCCAAGGTGCAGCTGACCTTGCAAGGAAAGCCCTTGGGTAAACAAGCCCCAGGTGCCCTGCATTTTTATAATGAGTGCCAGGTGTCCTGTTTGGGGATAAAAGCTGGGACCACTTGCAGGAAGGGTTGGAGAGTCTGTCTGTAGAGTGGACGCACTTGGCAGAGTTTCCTGTTGGGGAAGGACCTCCTGACTCCTCATGCAACTGGATCGCAGTCAGGTCTGGCACGTACAAACGTGGGCTTTGTGGGGAGGCAACATGGGGTTACTTCTATCATACGTAATCACCTTATTGTCTTGGTTGTCTCCCATTTTCTCCGTGGGTTTCCTTGTGTCTCTGCTTGTTCCATCTATTACGAGTCATACTATGTCATTCCTGGGGTCGATATCTATTATTTGTGATCTGACTTGTTTGTACCCCCGGCGATCCCCTATATTCTGACTCCTTTACGCGAAATAGAACTTACTCACTGGATTGTTTTTCTGCTGCTGGCTGTGTCCTTTGTACTGGGCCTAGTAATTGGCAAAACAACACCTCAATATACACAATCCACCCCATCATCGCACTAGGATTAAACCATGATAAAACAGTGCTCCATCCTTCTGAGCACAGGGCATGGACACGGATAGCAAATAAGAAGTGGCAGACTGTAAATTTGGAATCTTGTGTTACACAGAAACAACAAGGGTTCATTTGCGAAGGTAATACAATTGATGCCCAAGACATATGCCTTGACGCTGAGCAAGGCATTTGTCACTTTGAGATCCATCCAGATATCAGTCAAAAGACTGTACTTGTATATATTGGTCAAGGTTGTGCATGTTTGAGAACTGCTTGTGCTTCTATAGTGATAGATGAAATGACGATAGATAGCAAGAATCGTTCTAACTTTTGTATTTGCAATTTTGCTAAAATTCTCGGGTGTGACTTCTCTTACTTAGAACCAGTCGTATCCCACCAATTAATAAGATCCAATTATACAATATTTCACAAATTATTACCTGTACCAATTGGAATGAATCTTACTTTAATAAGACAACTAGTAAAGCACCAAGATTTCATCAAAATTGTGGAAGAGGTCCAAGAAAATGGGAAGAAAACTTTGATAATGGTTTATCATGATACAAAACAAATAAGCAGAATTTTAAAAAGGGTAAAACAAGATACAAGCCATAATTGGTGGGACGTGCTTTTTGGATGGTCACCTACTGCGATTGGTATCCTGAACGCGATGTTACACCCTATTGTTGTTCTTTTAATATTGGTTTTACTTAGCTTTGTTTTCTCTATAATACTGTTTGTCTGGAATTGGAGAATGTTACAGCGACTAGCCACCCTAACTTCTATATCTAATGCACATGGAGAAGCACTGAGAGATACCTTTCAAAACCATAAAATCATAGAATTGTAGAAATAGACTACTAGGTGAAGCATTTCTGTATTAGTAAAAGAATTTACTAACTCTGTAGAAAAGGGGGGACTGATATGGGGACAAAAGAGTTAATAGAAATAGTTTAATTAAAGAAGTATGCAGCTCTTGCTTGGTAAGTATGTAATCTTGCCTCTCTTGCTTGGGAACCTTGCCTGCTCGATGAAACAGGTGCTACGGGCAGCTGATTAGAGGAAGACCGTTGAGAAAAGGGAGGACGGCTCCTGCTCCTTCTGATAAGAGGAAGGTCGGTTCCCATCATCCCGGCATTCGAGCTGGTGGGAACTGACGCCGTGGCCTGGAGAAGAGCCACAGAGCACTGCGCAGGTGCAACCAGGCGAAGCAAGAGGCGTGGAATGTTATAATGACCTGATACAATGATGTAATGTTTATGATACACTCCTCATGAATATGTATTACTTAGTGCTATAAAAGAAACACGCTTTGGCCCCCTAGGTGTGCAAGTTCGGAGGAACGATCCCCCTTGCACCCGGCACTGAATAAACATACCTACTTTATAACTTTACGAGAGTTATAGAGTCTTTTCCGCACGTCAATGGTTGTAAAGATTTAGATGGAACGTGTTGTATGAATCTGTCTGATCACTCTTCCTCTATTCATAAGCAACTGCAGCAATTAAGAGAAAATATGAAGAAACTCACTGTTACAGCTTCTCCTTTGTCTCCATTATTTGAGTGGCTGAGTTCACTAGGTATTACTGGATGCCTGTTAGAGTTAGCAAAAGGAGGGTTAATCGTGTTGATTGTGATTCTTGTGCTATCAATAGTAATACCTTGTGTTCTGCGCTTTGTATCTAGAATGATTAGCAAAGCCGTAAAACAAGTTTGGATTGCTCAAAACAAGAAGGGGGATTTGCTGAGGGTTTTTTATCAAGCAATGGACATGTGAGCAATCCAACCTTTGAGCCTGACCCGGATGCTGAAGCAGGACGGGGAGGTGGAAAAGGAGTGACGGTGTAAACGCATGCTTTAAGGCTATAAATCAGTCTATGCTTCACGCTAGTACTATTAGCCAGTCGGTAGCTAGATGAGTCTTGTGATCTGGTGCTCTGTATGTATAAACCGGGTTGTAACGCCATTAAAGTGCCTTTCACAAGATCATATTGGCCCCTATGTGATTGCTTGCCGTGGTTTCCCGCATAGGAGAGAAAGGTGCAGATATAAATAGGCTAAACCAGTTATCTGAGGAATACAGGAAAAAAATAGAGGATTCTGACACTGCATTTTGTGTTTTGACTGAAGAACGAGATCAGCTCCTGTGTCAGATGAAGGAACTTTCTACCATAACAGAACTGAAAGAGCAAGTGAAGAAACTTGAGCAAAATCTAGCTCTTTCAGAAAAGCAGAGACTATCAGACAGTCAAAGCAGTCTTCCTAGAGAACAAATCCAGTGCCTTAAAAATTAATTTAAATCGAAAGAGATAAAAATTGAAGCTTTGCAAAAAGACTTGGATGAAACACAACTTCAGCTTTCTGAGCAGGACACGAAACTAAAAGATCTGAGAAGCCAAACTGAGAAGAAGGAATGTGAAGTACTTGATCTAGAACAACTTTTGAGGAAGAATACAGCTGAGAGAGAAGAGCTTTCCCAAAACTTAGCCTCAAAGGGACGTGAAGCAGCAAGCCTAGAACAGCTTGTTGCTGAACACACCAGGTCTATAGAGAGCCTGCAACAAACCTTGCTGGAGAAAGACCAACAGATGACAGATCAGTGTCAGCATGTCTGAGAAAATGGTCCTGATGAATGAAGAGAAATTTTCTCTAGGAAATGAGCTGAAGAGTCTTAAAGAGCAAACAAGTCTGTTATTAAAAGCCCAGGAAGAAAAAGACCAAAACACAGAAGCAAAAGATACATATCTGAAATGTAGGGCATCTGATCAGCAGTATGAGGCAGAAGCAGCATGTAAAGAAAGTGAAGTATTTGTAAATGAACTTGAACTTCTGAAAAAAAAAACGAGCAAGTAAAGCGGAAGCTGCAAGCAGCACTTGTTAACAGGAAGAAGCTTCTGAAGAAGGTTAGCAAATTGGAGAATGAGTTAGTACAACTGAGAAGAGTACATGAATCGGAAACCTCAGTGGCTCAAGAAGCTGAAGGAGAATAAAATACGACAAGCATGATAAGCAGAGAAGTGAATCTTGAAAGCCAGCCCAGTGAGGAATATCTAATTCAACTGCTTTCTGAAAAGGAATCTGAGTTGCAAAGCATCCGGAAGGAGCTTCTGGGTAAAGAAACTACTGAAGCTGAACTGCAGGCAGTGATTGAAGAAATGAGGCAAAGCTTGCAAGGTAAGACAAATGTTTCAATTAAAGATGAAATCACAGAGAGTCAGACAACTGATGACAAAGTAACTGAAACCAATAAAAGCCCTAAAGATTATGAACAAAATGAAAAAAAATAGTTCAGCAGCTACAGATCTTGAGGAAAACCAAAAGTCTGCTCTGAAAGAGAGGATTTCAACTCTTGAACAAGAAAAAGAAAAACTTAAAAAAAAACTTCAGGAAGCCCTAGTATCTCGCAAAGGCACTATAAAAAAGGCTCAAGAAAGGGACAGGCATCACAGAGAACAGCTGAAACAGCAGAAAGATGATTACAACATCTTACAAGAACAATTTGATAAGCAAAGCAAAGAGAAGGAGAGCATCCATGCTCAGCTCAGACAACTCCAAGAACAGAAAGGATTAAAGAGAGTGTTCTTGGGAAGCAAGATGGGTTGGATTCTTCATGCATGGAAGCAGAAAATATAACAAATAACAAGCTTGTACAAGTTGCAGATGTTTCTGCAGAAGAGTTTAAGAAAAACCTTGAAAAACTGCAGAATGAGAAACAAGAACTGGAATATAACGTTAGCCATATGCAAAGTGAACTTGCTTGCAAATCAGAACTAGTCTTTCAGTTGCAAGAGCACATAGCATAGTTGTTTCTGGAGATAGAAGGGCTGAAGTTATATTAACAATAAAAAAAGATGCAGAGAGAATCTCCATCCCTTATTGGATGCAAAAGGAAACATTGTCACCAAGGACGAGGAAAAGGCTGAGGTACTTAATGCCTTCTTTGCTTCGGTCTTCAACGGCCAGACCACTTATCCTCATGGTATTCAATTCCCTGAGCTGGAAGATTGGGATGGAGATCAGAATAAACCCCTCGTAATCCAGGAAATAGTAGTAAAGGACCTGCTGAGTCAATTAGACACCCATAAGTCTATGGGGCTGGATGAGATCCACCCGAGAGTGCTGAGGGAGCTGGCGGAGGGACTTGCCAAGCTGCTCTCCATCATCTATCAGCAGTCCTGGTTATTGGGTGAGGTCCCAGACGACTGGAAACTTGCCAATGTGACGCCCATCTACAAGAAGGGCAGGAAGGAGGATCCGGGGAACTACAGGCCTGTCAGCCTGACCTCGGTGCCAGGGAAGATTATGGAATGGTTAATCTCAGGGGAGATCACGCGACAAGTGCAGGACAACGGGGGGATCAGGTCCACCCAGCATGGGTTCATGAAGGGCAAGTCCTGTTTAACCAACCTAATCTCCTTCTATGATCAGGTGACCCGCCTAGTGGATGAGGGAAAAGCGGTGGATGTTGTCTTCCTGGATTTCAGGAAGGCATTTGACACTGTCTCCCACAGCATTCTGCTGCAGAAGCTGGTGGCTCATGGTCTAGACAGGTGGACTCTTCACTGGGTTAAAAACTGGCTGGATGGCTGAGCCCAGAGAGTTGTGGTGAATGGAGTTAAATCCAGATGGAGACCGGTCACAAGCGGTGTCCCTCAAGTCTCGGTCTTGGGGCCAGTCTTGTTTAATGTCTTTATTGATGACCTGGATGAGGGGATCGAATGCACCCTCAGTAAATTTGCAGATGACATGAAGTTGAGTGGGAGTGTCAATCTGCCTGAGGGTAGGGAGGCTCTGCAGCGGGATTTGGACAGGCTGGAGTGATGGGCTGAGGCCAATTGCATGAGGTTTAACAAGGGTAAGTGCCGGGTCATGCACTTTGGCCACAACAACCCCATGCAGCGCTCCAGGCTTGGGGAAGAGTGGCTGGAAAGCAGCCTGGCAGAAAAGGACCTGGGGGTGTTGGTTGACAGCCAGCTGAACACGAGCCAGCAGTGTGCCCAGGTGGCCAAGAAGGCCAATGGCATCCTGGTCTGTATCAGAAACGGTGTGACCAGCAGGAGTAGGGAGGTGATCGTGCCCCTGTACTCGGCACTCGTGAGACCGCACCTTGCGTACTGCATCCAGTACTGGGCACCGCAGTATAAGAAGGACATTGAGGTGCTGGAGCGAGTCCAGAGAAGGGCAATGAGGCTGGTGAGAGGTCTGGAAAACAGGCCTTATGGAGACTGGCTGAGGGAACTGGGTTTATTTAGCCTGGAGAAGAGGAGACTGAGAGGAGACCTTATTGCCCTCTACAACTACCTAAAAGGAGGTTGTAGTGAGGCTGGTGTTGGTCTCTTCTCCCAAATTACTAATGACAGGACAAGAGGAAATGGCCTCAAGTTATGTCAGGGGAAGTTTAGGATGGATATTAGGAAGAAGTTCTTTACTGAGAGTGTGGTTAGACATTGGAACAGGCTGCCCAGGGAGGTGGTGGAGTCACCGTCCCTGGGGGTGTTCAAAAAATGGGTTGATGAGGCACTTGAGGCCATGATCTAGTGGTTTAATGATTAGGAATATGATGGGATAAAGGTTGGACTTGATGACCCTGGAGGTCCCTTCCAACCATAATGATTCTATCATTCTATGATTCTAAGAGAACCTCTGAACAAGCTGAATCTAAGGCAGCAAGTCTTCAGACAGAATTGGAGGAGAGTTGAGCAAAAATTTCTAGAGAGGGTGATCTGGAAGGCCTGGAAACACACATGCACCAAAAGGATGAAGAAATAGAATTTCTTAACTTGCAGTTAAGGGAGAAAAGTGAAGCTCTCAATAATGTGCAGGCACAGTTGCTGGAAAAAGAGGAATCAGTGAAGAGACTATGTAGTCAGTTGGAAACTCAAGCTCAGGTATATGAGGAACAAAGCAAGTGACTGCAAACAAAAAACCTGCTTGAAATTCAGGAGAAGCAAGATGACAGTGCAGAAGCAGCTAAACAGAAGAATCAAATGCAGAGGAAGTTGCAAGCTGCACTTATCTCTAGAAAAGAGGCACTAAAGGAGAGCAGATCTCCAAAAGAGGAGCTGGCTAGTGCTAAAACTATTATTGCAAATCTTTGTGCCAAGTTGACAGATATGGAAAGCCAAATATGTGGCCGTGTTAAAGAAACAGATACTTTAACAGAAAAGTTAGCGGGCTTCACTGAAGAGCGAGAAAAACTTACTGCTGAAGTTGATAAAGTACTTACAGAAAATCAGAATCTTGATGGATGCTGTAAAACCTTGACATTTACTCTAGATAGAGTTGTTCTAGAGAAGGGGAAGGAGATAGAATCCTTAAAATGCTTTCAAGCTGCTGAGAGTTCTGAGTGGCATGAGAAATACAGGGAGCTTCAGAAAGAATATGAAACTGTCCTGCAGTCATATGAGAATGTGAGTAATGAGGCTGAGCAGATTCAGCGTGCTTTGGAAACTGTTAGGCAGGAAAAGCAGGAAATTTTCATTAAGCTGAAAAGTGTTGAAGCAAAAAAAGAGGAAACAGATAAGCAGTTACAGGAAGCTGGACAGGAAATTGATGGAATGAAGGAGAAAATGAGGAAATTTGCAAAATCAAAGCAACAAAAGATCCTGGAACTAGAGGATGAGAATGAGAAGCTTAGAGCAGAGGCATGTTTTACAGATGGAGAACTACCCAGGACTGCAGATGCCTTTACAAATACTAGCCTGAAAGGAGATCTGGAGAGCTCTAGGAGGGATTACCAGTCTCCTACTCAGCTTGAGACAGTAATGGCTGAAAAGGAGTCTCTTAATGAAGAGATCACAGACTTAAAGTGCCATTTGCAGTTAACAGAATCTAAGCTGAAGGAAAGCAGGTAACTGGTAGACAAGTATGTTGCTCAGAAAATAACAGGGGAAGAAACAAATCGGGCAGTTGCCACACCACCACCAATGGAGAGGACTGAAAATCAAGTGGACATAAGTTTTAGACCAGAGTCTCCTACTGCAGAGCTGGAACAAAAAGCATGTTAAGGTAGTAGCCCTTGTGAAGATCTTGGTACCTACATACGGCAGATAGCTGAGCTCACAGAGCGAATCTCAGAACTAGAAGGTAACAGGAGGGCTTCAGAGCAACAGCTGGGTGACATCCGCATGCGTGTTGAGACTAGCAGGTGAGAAAAGGGCTTTAGAGACCCAAATGGAAGAGAAAGTCCATGAACTGAATGCTCTTGGGGACACAGTAGCAAAGATGGAACAAACAGTCCAAAAAACCAAAGATGACCTCGTCAGGATGACAGAACTGAAGAGGACAGGCTAGAGGCGGAGAAGGATGATTTGGAAGAAAGGCTCATGAATCAGCTGGCAGAACTTAATGGGAGTATTGGAAACTATCAGCAAGATGTAGCAGACTTCCAGATCAAAAATGAACAACTGAAACATGAGCTTCAGAGTTTGCAGAGAATGATGCATGAACTGGAGGAGGAGAAATGTCAGATGGCAAAGGAGAAAAGCAACGCAAGTTCAGAAAAGCAAAAGGAACTTGTAGAAAAGATAAAATGCAGCTGGAAGGGAGACAGCGGCACACGTGTAAAGGAGCTTCAGGAACTGCTGAAACAGAAACAGCAGGAGATTTATCAGCTGCAGAAGGACTGTATTAAAAGCCAGGAAAAGAACAGTAGTTTACAAAAAACTGTTAAAGCTCTGGAATTTGTGCAGACTGAGTCTCAGAAAGAGGTCGAAGCAGCCAAAGAGACTTTAGCTAAAGCAGTTGAAGACACCAAGAAAGCCCAGGCAGAGCTTGCTCTCTGCAGAGTAGTATTGGATGACACCCAGAGTGAGGCAGCAAGGGTTCTAGCAGAGAGTGTCAAAGTGAAAGAAGCGTTGCAGACAAACAAAGCGAATATTAAAATTCAAATGAGGAAAAAAGATGAGGATTTTGAGAGAAGACTGGAACAGGAAAAAGACAAGCACTCAAAGGAAATTAAAAACATGGAAGAAAAGTTGGCAACTTTGCAGAGGGAGAAAGACTATATGAAAACAACTGTTGGCGATCTCCAAGAGTTTTTGAAGAAAAAGGATCAAGCCAAGCAATTGGAAGGCAGCCTAAACAAAACACTAGCCCAGCTTGCAGCCTTCACCAGGAGCATGTCTTCCCTTCAGGATGACAGGGATAGAGTGATAGATGAATCAAAAACGTGGGAGAAGGAATTCACTGAAACTATTTAAAAGAAGGAGGAAGAAATATGTTCAAAAGAGAAAACCTATGATATGCTAAAGGACCAGATGAAGCAGATGACCATACATATGGAAGAACTTCAGAGCCATATATCCAGGTAAAGGAGGTGATAATGACTCAGCTGGTATTCTTGTATTGCCTTTTGATGAGGCAGCAGCCAGAGGTGATGTAGGATTCCCTGTGGGAATAGGCCACAATTCCCCTGTCCTTTTACAGTATACCAGAAAGAGTTTTGAGTATGTAAAAATGCCAAATGTGACATGATTGGCAAAACTAATGAATGCCTAAGGTGGAGAACAGAATTAGTCTTCCTAATACAGGCATAAACACGAGGCTCATCTCCTGGGTCACTTCTATTTAGATAGAAAAGAGGTTTGGAGTTATGCTATGGGAAGTTACTTTTTATTTGTTGTCTGCACAAGGATGCAGGGAGATTAACACTGTAAAATATTCCTTCTTCTCATCACTAGGGTACCTGTGTTAAATCTATTCTCTGTAACAAGCAGTAGCCATCTGAGTACTATCTAGACTCTATCAATCTGAAATTGGAAATAGTTTCTTTTGCATAGAGTTCTTGCATTCAGAAATTAAACTTGGCAGGTCAAGAGAGTGTTGGGATACATAATTCCAGTTTAATCCCAAAATAGATTTTGAGGGAAAGATACAAAGTTTGTAATCAAAATGCTGTATATTTGCATGCTGGAACATGAAATGAACATATGGAGCATATGAGAACAGCGATTTCATTGATTTTTGTTGTTGTTGTTAGCTACAATGGATAATAGAGAATTATTTTAATGAAAAGGAGGTGATAACATTCAATGTTTAACCTCCTCCATTTTTTAAATATTGACATAAAGATTCATCTCACTGGACAACTTTTAAAAAATATTCCCTGGCACTACCCCCTTCAGATGTAGTGCAGTCAGGACTTTTAAAATATGCCTTGAATTTTAAATTGAGGGAAAACTAATCATCTGTATATTTCCAGCTTGCTTTCTTAAAGAAAATATAATCTTGTGGCTTTTCTAAGTTAGTATAATCAATGAAAACTATTACTGTGGTTTTGGATACTGAGATACTTCATTTATTTGTGACTGGCTTTCTCTTCTCTGTTTTCAGGCTGGAATGCAACAAGAAAGACTGGGAGTCTGAATCCAGGAAGGAGATTCAGCATCATCAAAAGACATGTGAAATATTGCAGGAGGAAAAAAAAGAGCTTTTGACTCAGCTTGAAGGGTCTCAGAAACTGTACAGCAAGTCTCAGACTGAACAGCAGAAATCAGAGTCAGAAATCAGCAGCCTGAGAGACCAGCTTGCTGACTTACAGAATTCCTTCACCAAATGTGAACTGGTCAGAGAAGAGCTGGGGAGTATGGTCAAGCAACAAGAGACCAGTATCCAGAATTTTAAATTCAGCTGTGAACAGCTTGAGGCTGGCCTGCAAGCTTCCAAGGACCTAACAAGCTGCATGAAGAAACTAGCGCCAAGGATCAAAAGATCATTAGTTTGCTGTCTGCCAAGGAAGAAGCAGTTATGGCTGCTCTATCTGGATTACAGCAGCAACACTCTGAAGAGATGAAAGAGTTGGACCATAGGCTGAGTAAGAAGGAAGAAGACAAAAAAGCCTTGGAAAATGAGAAGAAAGAACTTCTTGACAAACTTGATTGTCTCACTGAAAAGTTGAAGACGAGCAGAGAGGAAAGTAAGCAACAGAAGGCACAACTGGACTCCACCAAGTCCATGTCATCTTTGCAAGATGACAGAGACCACATACTGAGAGATTACAAGCAACTTGAGGAACACCATCTTGTTATAATCTTGGAAAAAGACCAGCTAATTCAAGAGGCTGCTGCTGAAAACAGTAAGCTCAAGGAAGAAATGAGAAGTTTTCATAGCCGGATGGATGACCTCAACTCTGAGAATGCCAAGCTGAATGCGAAATTGCTGTGGTATAGAGAAGACCTGAACCAAGTGATTTCAATAAAGGACTCCCAACAGAAACAACTTCTCAAAACACAGCTTCAGCAGATCCAAACTCTGGAAAAGGAGAAGGCAGTCATAGAAACACAGCTGAAAAATGCCAAGCATACTCAGGATGATCTCAGGAAGTGCATGGAAGCCTTGGGAGAGGATAAAGTCAGTATGTCTCAAGAAATTGAAACCCTTACATCCTCTCTGTCTCAGATGCAGAGTGAGATAACAGCATTATGTGAGGGGGGTCCTATCATGGAGTGTCAAGCACAACTGAAGGCCCAAGAGGAAGAGACACAAGTCATAAGCTTTCCCTATCACAGAAAAGGATAACAGAACTTGAGGAGGAACTAGTATGTGTTCAAAGGGATGCAGCCAAGAGAGTGGGAGAGGCTGAGGACAGGCTTCAAAAGGGGCTGAAGCACCTATATCATGATGCAGGGATAATGAGGAACAAAATGGAAACAGCAGAGGAGAGAGTAGCAGAGTTGGCACGGGACTTGATGGAAATGGAACAGAAACTTCTTGCAGTCACAGATGAAAACAAAGATCTCAGAGCTCAAATTCAGTCTTTTGGGAAGTCCATGAACTCTCTTCAGGATAGCCGGGACCAGGCCAATGAAGAGCTTCAAGTTTTGAAACAGAAATATTCTGCAGGCTTAGAGAAACAAAAGAGTCTAGTGGAGAATCTTCAGAAACAGATAGCTCAGCTACAGGAGGAGCAGCATTCCACTGCCAGGGACCGAGACGCAGTGAGGTCTGAGCTGACAAAACTGCAGAAAGCCACTGATGAAAGAGGTCTCTTGGCCCAGATTGAGAAACATAATCAGAAGCTCAGAGCCAAAGATGGTGAGCTTCTCCAATTGTCTTCAGAACTGGAAGGGTCTTCCAACCAAGTCAAATCATTTTCCAAGGCTATGGCAAGCCTGCAGAATGAGCGAGAAGATCTGCTGAATGTATTGGGCAAAACATGTAAGATTGAAGAAGTGAAGCAACAAGCAGAAGGGAATACTTCCACCATGCCTTCAGAAGTGCAGAGTCTTAAGAAGGCACTATCCTTCTTGCAGAATGACAGAGACAGAGTAGTAAGTCCTTGTTCTCTCTTCCTGCTCTTACTTAAAGCCCCATAGGAGATTTGGATCTTCAGGTCTTAAAATTCAACACACTTAGATCTAGTGCTTGTAATGTGAAACATAGGTCATTGTCTTCACAGAATCACAGAATAGTTGAGGTTGGAAGGGACCTTTGGAGATCTTCTAGTCCAACCCCCCTGCTCTGACAAGGTCAGTTGGAATAAGTTGCCCAAGACAGTGTCCAGTCGGATTTTGAATATCTCCATTGGTGAACATTCCACAACTTCTCTAGGTGACCTGTTTTTTCATGTATCTGGAAATGATTTCCAGAATTAGTTGCTCCATCACCTTCCCAGGGATGGAGATGAGGCTGACCAGCCTGCAGTTCCTCAGTGATCTGGAGAGACGAAGACTTTCCCTTGATAGAGGAAGACTGCATTAGAGACCACTTGGCCAAAATGGACATCCATAAGTCCATGGGCCCTGATGGGATGCACCCGTGAGTGCTTAGAGAGCTGGCAGATGTTAATGCTGGGCCACTCTCCATCATCTTTGAAAAGTCATGGAGAGCAGGAGAGGTGCCTGAAGACTGGAGGAAGGTCAACATCACTCCAGTCTACAAAAAGGGCAAGAAAGAGGACCCAGGGAACTACAGGCCGGTTAGTCTCACCTCCATCCCTGGGAAGGTGATGGAGAGACTTGTTCTGGAGGTCATCTCCAAACATATTGAAGAACAGGAAGTTATTGGGAGTGGTCAACATGGATTTACCAAGGGTAAATCATGCTTGACCAATTTCCTAGCCTTCTATGATGTTATAATCGGTTGGCTGGATGAGGGGAGAGCAGCAGATGTCATCTACCTTGACTTCAGCAAGGCTTTTGACACTCTCTCCCATAACATCCTCATTAGAAACTCCGGAAGTGTGGGTTAGATGAGGGGACGGTGAGGTGGATGAGAGCTGGCTGTGACAGATCACAGAGGGGTGTGATCAGTGGAGCAGAGTTGAGTTGGAGGCCTGTAACCAGTGGTGTCCCCCAGGGGTCAATACTCAATCCGGTCTTGTTCAACATATTCATCAATGACCTGGACAAGGGGACAGAGTGGATCCTCAGCGAGTTCGCTGATGATACCAAGTTGGGAGGGGTGGCTGACACACCAGAGGGCTGTGCTGCCATCCAGCGGGACCTGGACAGGCTGGAGAGCTGGGCAGAGAAGAACCTCATGAGGTTCAATAAGGGCAAGGGTAGGGTGCTGCCCCTGGGGAAAAAGAATGCCAGACACCAGTACAGGTTAGGAGGGGACCTCCTGGAAAGCAGTTCCGAGGAGAAGGATCTAGGAGTCCTGGTAGACAGTAAATTATCCATGAGCCGGCGATGTGCCTTTGCCGCCAAGAAGGCCAATTCCACCCTGGGCTGCATAGGGAAGTGTGTGGCCAGTAGGTCGAGGGAGGTCATTCTCCCCCTCTACTCTGTCCTGGGGAGGCCGCAACTGGAATCCTGCATCCAGTTCTGGGCTCCCCAGTTGAAGAGAGACAGGGAAGTACTGGAGAGAGTCCAGTGGAGGGCAACAAGGATGACTGGGAGATTGGAGCATCTCCCCTATGAGGAAAGACTGGAAGAACTGGGACTCTTCAGCCTGGAGAAGAGAAGGCTGTGGGGTGATTTAATTAATGTTTATAAATACCTAAAGGGTGGGTTGAGGGAGGATGAAGCCAGACTCTTTTCAGTGGTTCCCAGTGACAGAACTAGGGGCAACGGGCACAAGCTGGAACATAGGAGGTTCCATTTAAATATGAGGAAGAACTTTTTTTCAGTGAGGGTGCTAGAGCACTGGCACAGGCTGCCCGGAGAGGTGTGGAGTCTCCTGCTCTGGAGATTTTCAAGACTTGCCTGGATGCAGTCCTGAATGAAGTGCTCGAGGGGATCCTGCTTTTAAGCAGGGGAGTTGGACTAGATGATCTCTGGAGGTCCCTTCCAACTCTGAATATTCCATGATTCTTGTAGGTAGGGATGACATTTGCTTTCTTCCAGTCTTCAGGAACCTCTCCCAGTCACCATGATGTTTCAAAGGTAATTGAATTGTCTCCCAGGGAGGGTATGCTCCATCAGTTCCCATGGATTTAGTATGTGCCATCTATGTTATCTTCTCTGACATATGAAGGCTGTGATTTCATTGTTAACTTTGCAGGGTGGTTTCCCTTGTTAGCTTGATTTAAAATATGGAATCATAGAAGATGTGGGTTCCCTCTTAATCTATTTGGTCCACCTCTGTGGAAGCTCATGTATTTGATTTGTCTTAGATTTCTAGAAGAGACTAGAGCAAAGACTCGGGTATGTTTCTCCTCTTGGCAGCTGATTGTCAAGACAGGTACAAGGCATTGCAGCTTCATTTTGACATCCTTGCTTGCATACTTAATGTGGCTGAGTTTGTATAGTCTGGCATAATGTGGCTCAGCAAGTTTCAGAGTTCTAGTGCTGGTGAGATGGCAGACTTCTACAGTCATTTTCCACTGTCACTTATTCTGCTTTACTTTTCCCTTCTGTTAATTCACAACACACTTTGAAACTGTCTTAAACACATCTTCCTTCTTGTCTTTTTTATATCTCAGTTATTTATAGATCTGTCTCCTCTGCCTCTGTTTTGTTGAACTTGCATATCTTTTTAGTGCTGCTAATACCAAGATAGATCCTCAGTAGAGGGATCTCCTGACTCATTAAGCACTTCGCTGTCTCCGGAGTCAGTCACATCTTCTTGTCTTCGAAAACTGATTGCAGTGATGGATGTGTAATGACAACTTTTTTCTAATTCCAAGTGTGGGTAGACTGTCAGAAGGATTTTAGTTCCTCAGTCCCCTGGTTTACAGTAAATACCAACTTCAGGAGTTATTCTTAACCAGCTACTTCTATCTCACTTTGTCTTCCTCTGAATAAGGGAATTAATATTGTAGTCTGGGGTCTTTTTGTTAATGTATGTCAAATCTTCATGGAAGGTCTCAAAACTCACTACTCTCATTAACAGCAGAATTCTCTGAGGGTTTTTTCCTGAGCAGTTTTTAGTAGACTGCTGTAATCACTGATCAAATTTCTAGTTTCTCTTGTCATCTGAATGTGACTTTTTTTTTTTTGCCAGATGCCACAGTGAGAAGTGCTCTTAAACACTTACAAGTAATAAACCTAACTGCTTGCTCGGTCGTCACACATTCTGATATTTCCCTTTAAAGGTAAGAGAGCTGAAGAATCTGCAGCAGCAATACATATTAGTCGGGGTAGAATCAGCTGAAAATTCTCGGTTAAAAGCTCAACTGCAGGAGTATCGGCAAGATGCAGATAAACAGCACTGTCTTCAAGAACAGCTGAAGCAAGAAAGTATTTTCTACCAGCAGGAGCTCCAGCAGCTTAGGTGAGAATTGTTTGTCTACTCACTGCCTCAGAGATGCAAACCTGCTGTTTCTTTCATTCAAAGAGTAATTGTGGGCAGAAGGCAAAGAAGCCATTGAGAACCTCAGCCTTACCTGTGTCAGCTGTTACTAAATCACTTTGCCCTCTTCAGGAGTGGGCACACGTTTCAGTTGTTCAGCTTTTGCCTCAGACTTAGGGTGAAGGATCACAGCCCAACATATTGGAGGGAAATGTCTGTGTGAGATAGATCAATGACCTTTTAATTTTCATTTCCTTCATCCAGTGGTGGCCAACATAATCTGTTTGAGGGGAAATTTAGGCTGATTCTTGTATTGGAGCTTATGTATATAATTACAGAACTCTCCGTTCCAAACTGATAATGAATACCCTTTATTATCTCACTGATATCATTCTTCAGAAAATACTAATTTTGTATGACTGTCCAATCCTTTGTTTCACTTGTTTCATGTCTTCTATTTTTAAAAAAGTCTGTAATTCAAGTCTAGTAAATTGTCATCTCCTACTGGACTATAACTAGTCAGACAAATACTCTCTTCTAAAATTGGGGAAAAAGTCCTTTCAGGTACTTCGAAGATCCATCTAAGAATGCCTGAACTTGGAGTGACAGAGTGGGGATTTTGTGGAAAGATGTATGGCTTATCTTTGTCCAAAGTGATACAAAAACGTATAGTGGTCCGTGCCCCTGCCCCCAATCTGACTCTCAGACTAACACTTCAGATCTCAAAGTCTGAAGCATCTTACAAATTGTATTTATCTCCTGGTAAAAGAAAAGGACATTTATTTCCTGTCTAGCTTAGATAATGTAAATGAAGCTACAGCCTCAGGTTGGCATGTTAGGATCAATGCTATGGTTCTGGTGTATATTTGACTGAGGCAGTGATAATGTTATGATGACAAGTGGCATTGTCAATGACTTGCTTGACAAAATTGTCTGTACAGCAAGATTGAAACAATGTCCAGAAATACCAAAAGTGTGAGCATTGAACAAGCTGCAGTGTTGAGCCAAATACAGAATGCTTCCTTAAACTTGCTTGCCAAGTCTAGGATGAGGAATGTGGAGAAGAGGGTAGACCTGAATGTTAGGAAAGCAGGGAGCAGAAATGAACCTTTCTGTTCTTGTGGGCATTTAGTGAAGTAACACAAAATCAGAAATACTAGTTAGAAGAGACTTCTGGAGATGATCTAGTACATCCTTCTGCTGCTCAAAGCAGCACTGTAACCAACATTAGATCAGGTCAGCCATGACTTTGCCTAGCTGAGTATGAAATAATGGAGATTCCAGAACCTCTCTGGGCCTTTGTCCAGTGCTGCTCTACACTTTTAATGCAGATGTTTTTCTTAATGTCTAGTCTGACTCTTCCAAGCCCACTTCCAAGGCCCCTTATTATATTTTTTTTGTCACTATCAAAAAAATTTGGCTCTGTCTACTTTATGACTTCCTTTAATTTAATTGTAAGCTATTGTAAAATGACCCCTTAGCCTCCTCTTTAGCAAGCTAAAGCAGCACAGCTCTCACAGGCATAATGTGCTCAAATCCCTTGACAATCTCAGCAGCCTTTTCCTGTACTCCTTTCTATTTCTCTATCGATTTTAGAATCATTTAGGTTGGAAAAGACCCTTAAGATTACCGAGTCCAACCATTAACCTAGCACTGCCAAGTCCACCACTAAGCCATGTCCCTACGTGCCAAGTCTACACGTCTTTTAAATGCCTCCAGGGATGGTGACTCTACCACTGGCCTGGGCAGGCTGTGCCAGTGCTTGACAACCCTTTCAGTGAAGAAATTGTTCCTCAGATCGAATCTAAACCTCCCCTGGCACAACTTGAGGCTGTTTCCTCTCATCCTACTGCTTGTTCCTTTGGAGAAGAGACCAACCCCCCCCTCACTCCCCCCTCCTTTCAGGGAGTTGTAGAGAGCAATGAGGTCTCCCCTCAGCCTCCTTTTCTCCAGGCTACACACGCCCTGTTCCCACAGCCACTCCTCATGAGTCTTGTGCTCCAGACCCTTCCCCAACTCTGGTGCCCTTCTCTGGACATGCTCCAGCACCTTAATGTCCTTCTTGGTGTGAGGGGCCCAAAACTGAACCCTGTATTCCAGGGGCGGCCTCACCAGTGCCCAGTACAGGGGGACAATCCCTGCACTGCTCCTGCTGGCCGCACTAGGGCGGAACAAGCCAGGATGCTGTTGGCCTTCTTGGCCACCTGGGCACACTGCTGGCTCATCTTCAGCCGCTGTCCACCAACACCCCCAGGGCCTTTTCTGCCAGGCACTTTCCAGCCACTCTGCCCCAAGCCTGGAGCATTTCATGGGGTTGGTGTGACCCAAGTACGGGACCTGACACTGAGTCTTCTTGAATATCATGCAGTTGGCCTTGGCCCTTTGATCCAGTCTGTCCAGGTCCCTCTGGCAGAGCCTCTTTACCCTCCAGCAGATCAACGTTCCTTCCCAACTTGGTGTCATCTGCAAACTGACTGAGGGTGCACTTGATCTCCTTGTTCAGATCACCGATAAAGATACTCAAGAGAACTGGCCCCAACACCGAGCCCTGGGGAACACCACTTGTGATCAGCTGCCAACCGGATTTAACTCTGTTCACCACAACTCTTTGGGCCCAGCCAGCTTTTTACCTAGTGAACAGTACACCCATCCAATCCATGAGCAGCCAGTTTCTCCAGGAGAAGGCTGTGGAAAATGGTGCCAAAGGCCTTCCTATAGTCAGGTAGACAACATCCACAGCCTTTCCCTCATCCACTAAGAGAAAAGAAAGAGTTGCATTCAAGGAGAAAGCAAGAATATAAAATCATAATTTATCGATGATAGCACTTTAGAAGTCTTGTTTTGGAAACGTGTCATTCTGTACATCATGTTGATGTTTTGGGACTCCTGTTCTGGAAACCTTAGCCACAAAATAGTGTTGGACATTATCACTGGTCTTCGGACCTTAGTAATGTGCAGCGTGGCAGTTCCCATGTTCTCAATAGAATTCTTACCCTCAGTTACACAGAGAACAATTTTACTTTCAGAAATATATGAGTTCTTTACTTATCAGTTGTGTTCTCTTCTCAGCTATCTCAGGTCTTTGAGGAGAAAAATGCCCTCTCCCTCCAGCTGCGCGGTAGCAGTTGGAACATCTGTGAGAGGCATCAGCACTACAGTGAGGTTCTGAACCGCTGTTTGGTGCTTGAGAGGCAGCTCCAGGAGCTGCAGTCTGCAGACAAAGGCATGGTAAGGGTGGTCTTGGTGCAAGGGAGGGAAAAGCTTATTGCAGATGGTTCTACTAACTGTGCAGCATTGTAGCTACTTTCTATCCTCTTCATTCAGTGCTATCTGCCATACATTCATGCTTTCTTTCAGGAGTTGTTTGCAACAGATGCTGCTCCAGGAGCCCCCCCAAGAAAAGAATGAGCCTGAGAGAGAGTTACACACCAGAACTGCAGGAGTTGCAGCTGAGGTAAAGAAAGCCTGAGAAAACGGGTGGGGTTTTTAGTCCTGAGGGAGGTCTTTGGGCTAGTGATGAGCCTATTTCTGTTACTCTCTGTCAGAGTGTTGGAAAAAGTTCCTCACTAGGGCCTTGTGGAAGTGGAGGAGTTGTTATATGTACTTGACAGCTGTCATTAGTTACCTCTTTGGATAGAACTTCAAAAAATGAAGAGACAGCATGCAGCAGCAATTCCTGTTGACCATCACCAGTCAGACTAGCGTCTTTGATTTGATGGGCTAGGTCCTCAGTAACTGCTTAAGTATATTAATGGTCCTGGTCTCAAGGCTGTTAGCCTGACAGCATCTGGAATTGAGACCTAGCACATGAGTCACCCTAACCTTCTGGAACTAAGATCTAGCACATGATTCCTTATACCCTTTTAAAATAATTTTCAGAAAGTTGAGCCTTGGGTGACAGAGCCAAGGAACTCCTTCCTGGTGTGACACTGAAGCTACAAGAGATTTATCTTCTCTCTTGCTTTGCAAATAATTTAGATATATTAATAAAAGATAACTAAGTCTTCTGTGTGAAGTGTAAGGGAACTGGAGTCTGTTCACAATACTGCATCAGTGAATATGACAGAAACAGAATAGTCCACGAATTAGCCCTTTTCTGCTATATGCTTGGTTATTTTCTGGCAGGTTGTCTGAAAGAGAACATATACATAGCAGCACAAAGCAGGATCTGTGGTATTTAGAGGAGCAGCTGGAAGAAGAACGGTACCATTGTCTTGCTCTAGAGGAGGCACTCTCTGCAGCACAGGATCAGATCAGGAGGTGAGGGAGCTTGAGCAAACAGGCAATATCGCCATAAAAGTATGGTGATCCTCGCTCTGAGTTCACGTGCACTTCATTACATCCTTCTGTCGCATGTCTCTGGGAGCGTAGAAAAGACTATACCATGTCTACCACAGAATCACAGAATGGTTGAGGTTGGAAGGGACCTCTGGAGGTCATCTGGTCCAATGTCCCTGCTCAAGCAGGGCTATCTAGAGCCAGTTGCCCAGAACCATGTCCAGACAGCTTTTGAATATCTCCAAGGATGAAGGCTTCAGAACCTCCCTGGGCAACCTGTGAGAGTGCTCAGTCACCCTTGCAGCAAAAAAGTGTTTCCTGATGTTCAGGCTATCCTTCAATTGTAGACAAACATAGAATGAGACAACTGACTAGACATTATGACAAATTCTGACTAGAATTGAGATGCCAGCTTTCTCAATGAGTTTAACTACTGGAAAGTATAATTTGGAGACTGGGAATTGGGTGAAGGCAGAAGAGGAGTTTTCATACTTCCAGGGGATTTTTCTCCTCAGTAAGCACCTGTCTGTCATGGGCAAAACAGTCTTGACTTGAAGAATGTCACTCATTTTTAATGGATTGCCAATTAGCATAAACTTTTGATTAATTTGCATACTGAGAAACAATTAAACACTTAGGGAAGATATTTGCCCAGCCTTTCACAGGCTCAACTGCAGTCTGAAAACCTTTCCTTCCCCTTCCTTGTATCCAGTCCCGTTGTTTGCACCACATATCACACTCAGTCCCTTTGGTGAGACAAAGGGCAGTGCAGGAGGCTGGGGTCAGTATGTAGTGATTTCTCTCTGCTGCTCCTTGTTTCTTATTCATTTCCCTCTTCCCCTAGCAGCTACCATCCTTTGTTAAATATGTTCACAAAGAGGCACCATATGCTCCTCTGATTGTAGTTTTGGCACACAGTGAGGCATCATCCGTTGCCAAGCCAGCTGGAACTAGCTGTGACTGGTACAGGGAACTTCATGGTCTCCTGCCACACAGCTTTCCCTCCCAACTCCCTGTTACATAGAATCACAGAGTGGTCGGGGTTGGAAGGGACCTCTGAAGACCATCCAGTCCAACCCCTCTGCTAGAGCAGGATCCCAGAGTAGATCCCACAGGAACACATCCAGATGGGTTTTAAATGTCTCCAGAGACGGAGACTCCACCACCTCTCTGGGCAGCCTGTTCCACTGCTTTGTCACCCTCACAGTAAAGAAGTGTTTTCTTATGTTAAGATTGAACCTCCTGTGTTCCAGTTTGTGCCCATTGCCCCTTGTCCTGTCACTGGACACCACCCAGAAGAGTCTGGCCTCATCTTCATGACACCCGCCCTTTAGATATTGATGAGCATTGATGAGATCCCCCCTCAGCCTCCTCTTCTCCAAGCTAAACAGACCCAGTTCCCTCAGTCTCTCCTCATGGGAGATGCTCCAATCCCTTCATCATCTCAGTGCTCTGTGCTGGACTCTTTCCAGTAGCTCCATGTCCCTCATGAACTGGGGAGCCCAGAACTGGACACAGTACTCCAGATGAGGCCTCACCAGGGCAGAGTAGAGGGGGAGAAGAACCTCCCTTGACCTGCTGGCCACACTCCTCTTAACGCATCCCAGGATGCCATTGTTACCAAAACCTTGGTAGTACACTGTGTATCTCAGATTTCTCTGCTGACTGTCAGGGCATCTGTTAAGGAGGCTGACCTAGACTAGATGTTAGGATTAGGATGCAGCGAGTCACATGTTAGGAATGCCTGTTTCTCTTCATTGACTATAAAAGTGTGTTTTACCACGTAACTTGATTGTAGGCACTTGTGCTGAGTTAAAATAAACATCTCTATTGGAGTATTTTACATGAAAACAGTAGCTTTCCTCTGACACACATGCTGATTCAGCAAAAAAATAATGGTTTGTATGGAAGAATTCTGGATGAAGTTTCCTGTTATTTGCTGTACAACTCAGACAACAGTCACCCCTTCTAGCATTGAAGTTCTATGAAAGCCTCCTACAACTGATTTTACTTTACTTGAGCTCAGGAGGCACTACAGTTGTACAAATAAAACCAATTCTTGTCAAGTGAGGCCATGACTTGCTTGCAATGGTAATTACATTTTGAAGAAATACCTCCCTTCCTAAGCTTGTCTACGGTGTTGATTTGGGGCATCATAAGAAACTGAATTTAATTTCATGTTTTTGTGGCAGGTTGCAGTCAAGTGAGCGGATGTCTTCCTTAAGTGCTAGCATTGATACGACTCTAGGTCATGAGCATTCCTTGCTGATTGACTCCATGGATAATAGTTTCAGCAAAGTAAGAATTTTACATTCACAGTTATCCTTGATGTGAGCCCTGGCTGATGTGAGAAAGTGTGAAGTGAAAACTGTGAACCTATAGCAGCTAAATCCTTCTGTAGGCACATTTCAGTCTGTTCAGGTTTGTGTAGGTTTCTGCTCTCATCTTGCTCTGTTCTCAGTGTCAAAAACCACAGTATTGTTTTGATGGTGGCTCTGCTAGTCTGCATAAACAGACTAAATTTCATAGGTCACTAAAATGTAGGCCAGCATTGTCTGTGCCTAAAATGTGGTCCCAGGTTCCTTGTGGAATATTCAAGGCCTCAGTGGTGAGCAAATAGGCAAAGTCTGTGCAGTCTCATGCGTAAGAAGTATATGTGTTACCAGCACTAGCATCTGCAATGTCTGGAGAGTCTGCCCTTTTGTTTAGCGATCATTTCAGTTTTAACCCGCTCATCATCTTTCAAATCTGTGTCAGTCAGGCTGGAAGCCAAAGTGGAGAACTGTGCTGAGTGACAGCTTGGCCATCAGCCATCCTGTTTTGCTAAGGATGAAGCCCTGCTGAAGAGTTTGCCCTCTTCAAGACTTGGAGATGGTGCTCTCAAGAGTGGCATCAGCAGAATTATGGCAAGAGCCAAAACTGGATTCTCCTCTGTGCTCATGCTTGGGGTTTGCTACTAGAATAGATAGATAGTTTTTTCTTTCTACCAGAACTTTGCCAGTAGATGTTACATTGCCCGAGGACTCCTGAAAGAGCCCCTGTAGAGTAAGGTCACTCTACAGCAGCTTGTTCAACAGCTTCAGAAGTCCTTGCTGCCTCAAGGGTGAAAGAATGCAACAAATACATAATAATTTTCTTCTTCTAGGCCAGGAAATGAATCAGGATTCCTAGTAGCTTGAGGGTCTAGCAGAAAAGTACCATTGATCCATTTGTTTTTATTTCACTCGGAGGGGCTAGAAATTCATAGAGACCGAATGCTTTGTATTCTGTTGCCATTTCTTGAGCAGAAGTAGAGAGAGCAGGGGGAGGGGAATATTTCACTGAGGATTGGCTCTAGAGGTCAAATCTGACAGTGGAATGGATTTGGGGAAGGTTCATGCTTATTAGCTTAAACAAACTTGTCTTCATGGTCTGGAGAGCTCTGGGTGAAGGCAGCTGGGGACATATCCATTCCTGGTACTGACTGGTCTCTCTTTTACTCTTCCAGACCTGGAATATCCTTGGACTACGACGCCCGTTATGCTCTCTTTTCTGTTCCTGGACCCACTTGCCTCTGCTAGTGGCCCTGTATCTGCTTGCTCTCCATGTCCTGCTGACGCGCGGAAAAGACGTAAAGTTATAAAGTAGGTATGTTTATTCAGCACCGGGTGCAAGGGGGATCGCTCCTCCGAACTTGCACACCTAGGGGGCCAAAGCGTGTTTCTTTTATAGCACTAAGTAATACATATTCATGAGGAGTGTATCATAAACATTACATCATTGCATCAGGTCATTATAATATTCCACGCCTCTTGCTTCGCCTGGTTGCGCCTGCGCAGTGCTCCCTGGTGGTCCTCTTCGGGGGTCTCGGGAGGAAGGCTCTAAGTCTTCCTCAGTTGGCTGCGCATGCTCTGTGGGCCTCTGGCTCTTCTCCAGGCCACGGCGTCAGTTCCCACCAGCTCGAATGCTGGGATGATGGGAACCAACCTTCCTCTTATCAGAAGCAGCAGGAGCCGTCCTCCCTTTTCTCAGTGGTCTTCTTCTAATCAGCGGCCTGTAGCACCTGTTTCGTCTAGCAGGCAAGGTTCCCAAGCAAGAGCTGCATACTTCTTTAAACTATTTCTATTAACTCTTTTGCCCCTGTATCACTGCTCTTCCTGTGCTTTACAGGCCACCTATGAACAGGAATAACAGCCTTTCCTTGAGCCACAGCCCTCTGTATAATCCCTGGGCCTGTATTCCCTATGGACACTTCACCCAACTGCCGCCTTTTTCCAAATCAGCCCTTAAGGAGCAGCTACACCCAGCAACTTGCACTCAGGTTACTTGCTGTCTAAGTATGCAGCAGCCAGTGCTGATGCTTGGGATCTGTTTCCAGGACATCTGCAATTCCTTCAGTGTCTGTAAATGAGTTCTACATTTTCTGAGCCAGGGTATTTGTGCTACAAGCTTCAAGAACAGCATCTGTACCTGGAGGTAGCACCACTCATTTTCTATAGTATTGTGCTGTAGTAGGAATAAGAAAAATATTCTTGAGTTGCTGCAGTACTTAAAACTTCTGCCTCTTAGACTGAATCAGTGAGTTGGGTTGGGGAAACCCTGTAGCTAGATATAGGAAAGAGAAACTTCTTCCCTTTCTTCTTCTGCTGTTTGAAATGCATATCCTAAGGAAGTTGTGGACACTTTAAGGAACATGAATTTAATTTCAAAATCATGTTTGCTGCTCAGTTGCATCTCCTGTTGAAGAAAGGCCAAATATTATATCTGGACCTGCTGAGCATTCCATTTTAAAAGTCACGTCTTCCCTGACAAGCCTTTAAAATAATGTCAGTCATTTTGTTATTGAAAAGGAGTAGGACACAAGAAACTTTTTAGCTCTAAGTTAATAACCTTGCTGTTTATAGCATTTGCGCACCTCTCGCGATGGAAGGTGCTTGCATTCCTCTTGAAATGAGAGTAGCCATGGTCCTGTGTTCTCATCCACTAAACTCTTGTCACAAGATTCAGCCTGTCCAGGCTGTGTTGAAGGGTTCCATAATGTGGTATGTGGGCCCAAATGAAAGGCAGAAGCTCCAGAAATAAACTGTCCCCTCTACGCTGAAGAAGGGAATAGAGTTCTGAAATCTCCTGACATCTCTGCTTTAGGAAAAGCCTGTAGTAGAAAGCTAGTGCTGGTCATTGGACATGTTTGAATCTAAAGCAAACTGATGCAAATGGACTTGATATTATAGGATATATAGAAAGCCATGTTTTCTAAAGAACTACTGAATATGTCCTGGAATTGAGACTGCCCTTTTCCAAAGCTGAATGCAAAGAAGATAGTTTCAGTTGAGTTCCCTGTCAGAGACCAAGTGGTCATTCTGTTCACAGTACTTGCCAGAAGGATTGTATCTGCCTCTTGCTGGAGTATTATCCGTCATTTTTCCCATGGGAAAGAGGCAGTTCTTTGATATTGCTGGTAAACTTTCTCTAGCCAGTGAATAAAGTCTGTTTGAGGATGGATTGATTTCATCGTGGTAGCTAAAATAAACTGGATCTCTGGCAGGTCCTGAATATTGGCACTATATATCCATTTGTGCACTACCCTTGATTGTGTTTCGACTTCCTCAATTATATAAAATTCAGTGACCAAATACTTTGCCTATAGCTTCCCTGGGCATGTACTCTTGTATATATAACAAAGATTATTTTTCAGATGGAATTTGTGTAATGTTGTCATATAAATACCAGAGGTGCTGCTGTATTGTCCCTTTTACAGGACCACCATGGGACTGTAGGTCACTTTTGTGTACACTTCATAGAAACATAGATTGCAGAAGCTCTGTTTCTTCATGTTAAATATAATATATATAAAATATTTAAATATTCATTATTTGAATGCCTCTGGAGATGACCTTTTTCCGGTATCTCACCTCTCAGCCTTTTTCAGCTTTTACTGCAATGACAAAAGAAGGAAATAGCACTTTAATAGTGAAAGCAATTCCAATAAAACAAGATCTGCTTGGGTGTACTTTTCTTTGCATTTAAGCACGTTTGCCTGAACACTGCACCCTGTTAGAGCTGTAACCCCAGGAAGGACACAGGAGTTAACATGAGCAAGATGGAAGCATGCTACTAACTTAAATGGGACTATTTTAAACATACTGTCCTCTTCAGCTTTCTGTAGCCAAACATGGGTACCTTTGTTCATATTCACTACTACAATTCACCACCACCACTAGAACAAAAGCTACTAATGGCGTGTTGTAAGACCGTAGATGATGTTTCTGCTGTATTTAATAGAAGCAAGAAATACAAGCAAAGTACGTTTCCTTAAAGCCCATGATGCAGGTTTTCCTGAAATGAAATAAGACAAGCTTCTGCTGGTTCAGAGACATTTAAATATTTTATACCTTCAGATAGAACAGTTGCAGCTTAGAATAAATACATATATAAAAAAAATAAAACCTCAGAAGGAATTCCCAATCTGATAATTATAGTCTGACCTAACAGCTTTGTGGCTTGATCTAATGAAAGATGTGGTATTTTCGCTGATGTTTCCTGTTTCAAAACATTTCAACTTTTTGTTTCTTCTCTGTTTGAGGGACCTGTCCTGCCTAGTTTTTTGATCTATCTGCAATAGAGTCTGAGAAGGAGATCGACCGATGGAGCTGTGCTCTGCCATCTCTGGTACACACAGCCAATTCAGCATGGCCACTCCTGCAGCAGGACCAGGATCTGGTTTTGTGCCAGGAGGAAGGAAGGCAGTGATACAAGGGATAGGGAGGAGTGGAAACAGTTTACTGCATGGAGCTGTAAGATGAACCCCTCCTTACCCTCCCAGCTGCTTTACAGGGTCGGTATGAGGCTCTGGTTATGGTAGGCAAAGTGCATGGTGAGATAGGAGAAACCTATGCAAGCGCTCTCAACAAGGTCAGATCAACCAACCCCTTGCAACAAGAGCTGCATTAAGACCAGTGCTGAGAAGAAACAACAGTGAGTTATGGTCATAGGTGACTCCCTTCTGAGCAGAACAGAGGCACCCATTTGCAGACCAGATCCTCTTTGCAGGGAAGTTTGCTGCCTCCCTGGGGCCCAAATCAGGGATGTCACCCAATGCCCAACAAGCTTAGTACAGCCTTCGGACTATTACCTACTCCAGCTTCTTCGCGTGGGTACTAACAATGTTGCAACAAAATGTCCAAGGTTGATCAAAAGAGATTTTGGGGCCCTGGGGTGAATGCTAAAAGATTCAGGAGCACAGGCAATGCTTTCCTCAATCCTCCCAGCAATGGGGAGATACATTGGAAGAAACAGGCGTGCCGAAGACATCAACACCTGGCTGCAGGACTGGTGCCTCCGCTGGAACTTTGTTTTTTATAACCATAGGAGAATCTTTAAAACATAAGGTATGCTGGGGCCTGATGGGATTCACCTGTCCCGATGTGGGAATTGCATCTTTGCTTGTAAACTGACAGGACTCATTGAGAGGGCTTTAAACTAGAATCAGTGAGGGAAGGGGATATTGACAGGAGAGCTGAGGGCAAGCCAAGGGCTGTCATGGCATCGCCTGGAGATGGCAATGCTAATGGGAGCATTTATGCTGCTTCAGGGAGTGCTGAAGGCTTAGGAGCACATCCAAAATGCTTGCACACCAATGCACACAGCATGAGAAACAAACGGGATGAACTGAAGCTGTGGTCAGCTCCTGGAGCTATGATTTCATTTGTATTAGTGAGACTTGGTGGAATGAGTCTCCGGACATGCTGGAGCTCCAGTACGAGCTGGAGTCCAAAGCAGCAAAGTGGTACGCCACTATTGACATTGCTAATGCATTCTTCTCCATTCCTCTGTCACCAGAGTGCAGGCCTCAGTTTGCCTTCACCTGGAGGGGCGTGCAGTACACCTGGAACCGACTGCCCCAGGGGTGGAAGCACAGTTCCACCATCTGCCATGGGCTGATCCAGACTGCGCTGGAAAAGAGTGAGGCTCCAGAACATCTGCAGTTCATCGATGATATCATCGTATGGGGGAACACGGCAGTGGAAGTATTTGAGAAAGGAGAGAAAATCATCCAGATTCTCCTGGAGGCCGGCTTCGCCATCAAGAAACGCAAAGTCAAGGGACCTGCCCGAGAGATCCAGTTCCTGGGGGTAAAGTTGCAAGATGGACGGCGCCAGATTCCCACCGAGGTCATCAATAAGATCACTGCGATATCTCCTCCGACCAACAAGAAGGAAACACAAGAATTCCTAGGTGTCATAGGCTTTTGGAGAATGCACATTCCCGAGTACAGCCAGATCGTGAGCCCTCTCTACCTGGTTACCCGCAAGAAGAACGATTTCCACTGGGGCCCTGAACAACAACAAGCCTTCACTCAGATCAAGAAGGAAATCGCTCATGCGGTAGCCCTTGGCCCAGTCAGGACAGGACCAGAGGCGAAAAATGTGCTCTACTCTACAGCCGGGAGCAAGGGTCTGTCCTGGAGCCTTTGGCAGAAGGTGCCTGACGAGACTTGGGGCCGACCACTGGGATTCTGGAGCCGAAGCTACAAAGGGTCCGAAGCCAACTACACTGCGACAGAGAAAGAAATCTTGGCCGCCTATGAAGGAGTTCGAGCTGCCTCAGAAGTAATCGGCACAGAGGCACAACTCCTCCTGGCACCCCGACTACCGGTGCTGGGGTGGATGTTCAAGGGAAAGGCTCCCTCCACGCATCATGCCACCGACGCTACTTGGAGCAAATGGATTGCCCTCATCACACAGCGCGCCTGCATTGGAAACCAAAATCGCCCTGGGATCTTGGAAATAATTACGAACTGGCCATCAGGTGAGGCTTTTGGATTATCTTCTGAAGAAGAGGAAGTGACACGTGCTGAGGAAGCCCCTCCATATAACGAGCTACCAGAGAGTGACAGACGATATGCCCTCTTCACCGATGGTTCCTGCCGAATTGTAGGTGCTAGCCGGAAATGGAAAGCTGTTGTATGGAGCCCCACACGACAAGTTGCACAAGCTACCGAGGGAGAGGGTGGATCAAGCCAATTTGCTGAACTCAAAGCTGTCCAATTAGCCCTGGACATTGCTGGGAGAGAGAAGTGGCCAAAGCTCTACCTCTACACTGATTCATGGGTGGTAGCCAATGCCCTGTGGGGTTGGCTGGAAAGGTGGAAAAAGGCCAACTGGCAGCGTAGGGAAAAACCAATCTGGGCTGCTGATGAGTGGAAGGACATTGCCACTTGGGTAAAGGAGCTACCTGTGAAAGTCTGTCACGTAGATGCTCATGTCCCCAAGAGTCAGGCTAATGAAGAACATCGCAACAACGAACAGGTAGATCAGGCTGCAAAAATAGAGGTGTTCCAGATAGATTTGGATTGGCAGCATAAAGGAGAGTTGTTCTTAGCTCGGTGGGCCCATGATGCCTCAGGCCATCAAGGCAGAGATGCCACCTATAAGTGGGCACGAGACCGAGGGGTGGATCTAACCATGGACAGTTATCTCCCAGGTTACCCATGACTGTGAGACGTGCGCTGCGATCAAACAGGCCAAGCGGGTGAAGCCCCTGTGGTATGGTGGGCGGTGGTCCAAATACAAGTATGGGGGGGCCTGGCAAATTGACTACATCACACTGCCTCAAACCCGCCAAGGCAAGCGCTACGTGCTCACAATGGTGGAAGCCACCACTGGATGGCTGGAGACCTACCCTGTGCCTCACGCTACTGCCCAGAACACCATCCTGGGCCTTGAAAAGCAAGTCCTTTGGAGGCATGGCACCCCTGAGAGAATTGAGTCCGACAACGGGACTCATTTCAAGAACAGCCTTGTCAACACCTGGGCTAGGGAGCATGGCATTGAGTGGGTGTGCCACATCCCTTACCATGCACCAGCAGCTGGGAAAGTTGAACGGTGCAACGGACTGCTTAAAACCACCTTGAAGGCACTGGGTGGAGGAACTTTCAAAAACTGGGAGATGCATTTAGCAAAGGCCACCTGGTTAGTTAACACCCGAGGCTCCACGAACCGAGCAGGCCCCGCTCAATCTGAATCCTTACGAACAACAGACGGGGATAGGGTTCCAGCCGTGCACATGAGAGGTATGCTTGGGAAAACTGTTTGGGTTAATTCTGCCTCGGGCAAAGACAAACCCATCCGTGGGGTTGTCTTTGCTCAGGGACCAGGTTGTACTTGGTGGGTAATGCAGAAAGATGGGGTAACCCGGTGTGTACCACAAGGAGACCTTATTTTAAGTGAGAACTGAGTGTAGAGTTTCATTGTATATGTATGTATATATATATGTGTGTGTGTGTGTGTGTGCAGAGTTTAAGGAAGGTATTGATTTGGGATGATGCAAATGGTAATAGAATAAGGGGTGGATAATGTCCTGGGTTACAATGTATTCTATTACCATGAGCTGTTGAAACCAGGTGTGCCCATGTTCCTTGCCTCCTCCCTCGGGACTAGCTTCTGTTAATAGGCCCAACAATGCCTTGCCACATGACTCGTAGATAACCTGCACCTGGACTATCTTCTGTTAATGGGCCCATCAGTGCCTTGCCCCATGACAATCATCCCATTGTGAGATGCTCCGCCCAGGGGGAAGGAGCCAAGCATTCCCAC
This sequence comes from Podargus strigoides, assembly GCA_028020825.1. Classification (NCBI taxonomy): domain Eukaryota; kingdom Metazoa; phylum Chordata; class Aves; order Caprimulgiformes; family Podargidae; genus Podargus; species Podargus strigoides. Next base: position 49,081,489 of record CM051662.1, read on the forward strand.
CTGGATAAAAATCTGGGGTTTGGAACAGCATGAGCAGCCTTACCTGCTGGGATCCCAGAGGACAAGGACTACACCACCACTGGATTTTCGAAGGAGGACCACACTTCTTTTCTACAAGATCACTGCTTCAACAGAACCGTTTCCAAGAGAACTGCAGCTACCACTACATCGGACTGCTACCAGCACCCTGCCCGGCAGGGTGCCAGGTTGTATCCCTGACTCTGTCAGGCTTTAAACCAGTTCCTCTGTATTATTGTTTTGTTATATATATTAGTAAAAACTGTTATTCCCATTTCCTCATATCTTTGCCTGAAAGCCCCTTAATTTCAGTTTTATAATAATTTGGAGGGAAGGGGGTTGTATTTTCCATTCCAAGGGGGGCTCCTGCCTTCCTTAGCAGACACCTGTCTTTCAAATCAAGACAGAGTCCTACAACTGGAGTGGTGGGATGGAGGGCTACAAGTTGTTCAGGAGGGGTAGGCAAGGCTGGTGAGGTGGAGGAGTTGCACTATATGTAAGGGAGAGGTTTGACTGTACAGCCCTTACAGTTAGGGATGATGTGGTTGAGAGCCGCTGGGTGAGGATTAAGCAATTTGTTTCCTGGGTATGCACCTTGTCAGCACTCCACAGCACAGGCAGCGTGCAGGGGATCTGCAGTGCACCAGGGCAGGTTTTGCTACTCATGACTTGGGCAGAGCTAGGGACTGGGACGCAGGAAGCGAAGATAGCTGAAGTTAAAACAGCAACTCGGCCCACACAGCCGTCCAAAAGCTGCCTCTAGGAACAGGTGCCTGAGCAAAAAGCAGCAAGTTTGCCAGCAGGAGCTGGTGAGCCTGGTAAGAAAGCTGAGTGGGTTTTGAGATAGAAAAATGTGAGAGAACAAAAAAAAAAGTAGTGTTTTGGTGGGCAGAGAACTCCTTCCTGAGCCAGCATGTGTGAGTTGATAGTGCTCAGCATTTACTTCTCAGTCTGTTCTTCGGTCATCGTTGTTGCTCTTGTGTTTGAGGCTCTGAAGAGCCATGTTTCCAAATCAACCAGCACGACTGTGCTCAGTGTGGCAGTCCTGTATTTGTGCAGTAGTGAAGGGGAAAAATGGGACAAACTAAAGGGCTGAGATGCTGCTCTGGCTGATATTCCTCATTATAGAGGGTGTGTGGAGCCTTGTGGTGTGATTACAGTCTGTGGTTTGTCACGGTTCCTAAGATGCATGGTGGGTGGCTTGGGAGAGTAGGTGGTCAAGAACCATTTACAGCAGGATTTAAAACCCTGAACCACCTGCATTTGAGCTAGCTGCCTTGTTGAACAGCCCTGTGCTAGCTTGGTTACTGCTGCTCTTTTATCATTAACAAAAATGAGCCACAAACTTTAAAAATCTTTGCAGTGACAGATGCTAATAAATTAGGCAGGGGAAAAGGAGATGAAAGGTTTTGTTAGATTGTGCTGTGCTGTCCACATGAGCCTTTCCGATTTCCCTGCTTCAATTTGCAATCAGCTATATTCAGTTTCTCATAACATCACTGTCAGTGTGTACAAGCACAGCGCAGTGTGTCAGAGTGCTCTGTTCTGGAGTATGATGGCTGCTTTTTTTCTTCCCGCCTGAGGAAGGCCTAAAGCCAGCTTTTCACAGCAAATCTGCCTTGGTCCTACATCCTTTCCCTTAGCTAACTACCTGGCTGTGGTTTAATAAAAGAAAGACGCATCCCTGCTGTGCTCCTTAAGTTTCTGTTGTCTTTGCTCCCTGGTCTCACTTACAGTGCTGATTCTCTAGACAATTGGTAAGGGCAGCTTGAAACTGTACTGAACTGTCAGGTTAACAGCTTTTTGTGTCTTACAATTAATTACTAATTTGGCATAAACATTTTGCTTGCACAGAAAGCAACTGTCCTGGGCACTTGGGGCCAATTTGTAGGCTGCTGTATGGCTGTGGGATTGAGGGGTTAGTGCTGTTGAGAAGCATGTAATTAAAATCTGCTGTTACATGAGGACCCACCACAAAGCTGTTATCTTGCCTCCCGTTGGTTTGTTCACAGGTTTACGTGATGTTTGCAGGATATGAAACAGGGCTCAGCAGCCCAGTCTTTGCTGTACGTTCTGTTCAGTCTTTCTCTCTGCCCTGGTGAAAAGCTACTTTGGGCTACAGTAAGAATAATTTGGGACTCCTCAACACCACAGGCAGTAATAGGTGGTAGGATGCGAGGGCTCTGCGGAAACTGATTGTTGTGTAAGGGCAGGCAAGCCATGTACTCTTTCTTCAAGAGTCTCTCATTTTGTACAAACTATGTTGTTTGGGAGGGGCTTTTTCATCATCTTTTTTCACAGTCACCTTGAAAATGAAATGCAGGAGATGTAGATTTCACCTTACTTTTATTTAACTTCCTCTTCCTGGGCCTATCACTTCCTCCAGGCCTCTTTGGACAGCCTGTACGAGCCATACCACTGCAGCTTCAGCCTGTTCAGCCCTGTGTGCTTAATGATTTTGGCCACATTTCCTGTTTTTACCATATGACAGACATAAACACCACACAGCATACTGTACCAGCACTGTCAGACCACCGTACAGCTTTTCTCTGAACCTTCTCTAGCACACAAGGCAGTGATTAAAAGGTTGGAAAACAGACAAGAGACTTGAGGAGTCCAACCTCAGGTAAATAGGCACTTCATCATGGTGGCTGAGCAAGCCATGGCCTCTGGTGGCGTGCATGACTGTGCTTAACAGAAGGGAGGTTAAAGCAGTGAACAGCCTCCCATAGCACAGAAAATGAAAGTATGTTGGAAAAGCAGAACCTGGTAGCTGGATGCTAGCACTAATTTACATTAAAATAAGGTGTGCTGCAGTTCAGTCTCTCTTAAGACTGCACTTTCTGAAGTCAACAACATGTTTTTCAGACACTCTCTGCTCCTAGAAGTGATAACACTCAATGTTCACAGTTAGTACTGAGCTCTCAGTACAATGGTGTGCAGAAAGGCTCTTGCTTACACTTAATCTCACAGAAACCAAGGTCACTGCTGAATTCTCTCAGTGCTGCCTTGGAGCCCCCCTTAGTGTAAGGGTGCAAAAGGGCTGCACCTGCAGGGAGGAGCGGACAGGACAGGTGACCCAAACTGACCAACGAAGTATTCCATCCCATACATGTCAGGCTTGGTATAAAGCTGAGGGATCACAAGGGGCAAGGCCTGCTTTTTCTTCTCTTGCCCTTTGCCCCTTCCTCCTTCTCTGGCTCTCGCTCATCTTCTGTGGCCAGCATCCTGGGAAGACTCTGTCTGTGATCTGTACATTTCTGAATCCAGCTCCTGTCTGCTGCTACGTCCAGGAGCCCAGCCTGGGATCTTCCCAGAGCTGCTCTGCAGCACCAGAGGTGACGTGAGCATTGTCAGGGCGAGCGTGTGATTTGGAGGGAGAAGCTCGATACTGGTTTTGTACATATTTGTAAATAGTTCATTATTTTTCTTCTCGTTATTATATTCCTCTTTTTATTGTCATAGTTTAATTAAAGCTGCTTTAGTTTTATTTCCAACTCGTAAGCCTCTCTCCCTTTCCTTCTTTGCCTTCCCCTGTCCGGGAAGGGAGAGGGGTTAACACAGAGCATCTGCTGTCCATTTAGTGGCCAGCCCAGCCTCAAACCTTGACAGCATTTTAATGTGGAGTCAGTGTGCATGAAGACTGTGGTTTACGCTTAAAATCCCTGTGTGTTTTGCTGAAAGAAGTGCTGGGGCTCAAGAGTGACTATTTTGGGGTACCCTGTGCTGTATGAGGGCCAGCAAGATCAGCAGGGTAGATAGCCTGCAAGGGTCCCTTCCAGCCCGAGTTATGCCATGACTGCTGTGGTCTGATGTGCCCATGGCTGTGAGGCAGCAGTGCCCATGTGCTCTGCTCTGGGTGATACCATATCCTCCTTGTGCAGATGTGGAAAGCAGTCGTGGGACATTGTTGCAGAATGTTGGAGAAGGCGAGGGAAGCAGGACGCAACTCAGTATGAGTTATAAGCAAGCTTCAACTTTATTCAAGTTCTGCTATGCCTTTTATACACTGGAGGTTAATTATGCCTACTTATGTTAAATTATGCCTACATATCTATGTCTAATTGACTAAGCACAAATTATGCCTACTCTTCTATATTTGATTGGTGAAGTATAGAGCTACATTTGCATATTCCAGCCTCTTGCGGTTATCTACTTCCGGATTCTTCCCGCAGGTTCTACCTTGCAACTTTCCACTAGCTTCGGGCTTGTCCTGACTTGGAGCTTTCCGCAAGCTTCCAGGTCAGAGTGACCCTGGGAAGCTACAGCTATCAGCAGTACAGCTCCCGTTATCAGTACTGCTCGCTCACAGCTGCTACATTCGGCCCTGTGCTCACAGTTGTTACATTCGGCCCTGTTCAGCAAGCCATTCCTCCACAATTCCCCCTTTTTCTTTTTGAGCGAGCAGTGTCTGGTTGGAAAGTTGAGCTACTTGTTTCATTATGCAGTTATAAGCAATTTTAGCAACAACTACAATAGCAATGCCTATTCCTATCCAGCGCAAGCCTTCTTTAACAAGTGAAAGCAGCCATGGTGTTAATCCCCCAAATATAGAAGATAGCCATTTATCAAACGGATTGTTATTAACAGTGATCTTATTGGCGTGTTGCTTTAGCCAGTTTAACTGCTTATGGATGGAATTACTATGATCAGATAGGTTAAAGCAACACATACCCTCGAAGTCTTCACAACCATGGCCTTGTGCTAAAAGCAAAAAATCAATAGCAGCGCGATCTTGAAGCAAAGCATGTCGCAAACTATTTTGATCTACTAACAATTCATTAATAATATTTGTGGTAATATTTGATTGCTTAACAGACCAACAAGCTAGCCTTTCGATCTCTTTAAGGGCATGGGCAGCTGTTCTGTGACAAGTGCTTGGGCCTGCAGAAGACTTTCCTGTTTTAGCGGCCACTGCTCGACCCATACTGGTTCGTCGGTGAGCCATGTTAACTGGATCGGGAAAGTCCACTGGGCAGTGACCGCCCCTAGAAAGGGTCATTCGTGAGACGCAGTCCCAGCTGAGAAAGCACATCCCGTCCGATGAGAGCGTCGACTTCGACGGGCAATGACAAAATGTTCACAACTGTGTGGGCTTTTTTGTCGTCGATGGTGATGCACACAGGAGAAGCGCTGCATTTTACTGTGGTGGTTCCTCCCACACCTTCGATACCTGTGGCAGCTGGGTGACATGGCCAGTCAGGTGGCCACCGTGTGGAACTAACAATGGTGACATCAGCGTCAGTGTCCATTTGTTCACTCTTATCTGTTCACTCCTGCGTTCCTTAGTGAAGCAGTCATTGCTCTTTTCTTATTTATTTTTTTTATTTTTTTTTTTTATTTTTTTTTTTTTGAAGTAGCTTCTAGAATTTGGCTACCTGCCTAGGCCAACATCCCGTATGGCTGGTTCACTATTTGGTTATTCTCTTTTAGCCAGCCATACGTACTTCATGGTATATTTAATCATGCTTGTTACCTTTTCGAAAACATAAAGTACAATCGTTAATACAATAGCAACCAATAATAGGTGGAATTCAATAATAGGTGAAATTAACAAAGAAACAAAGTCTCCCAGTCAATAGGCTCATCATATAGAAGTAGTCCCGTATTGTTTTCCCACAAAGCCCCATTTGCAAATGCCAAAACCGGACTGGAGCCCAGTTGCAGGGAGAATCAGGAGGTCCTTCCCCAACAGGAAAACTCTGCGAGGTGCATCCACCTCACAGACAGACACTCCACCCTTCCTGCAAGTGGCCCCAGCCCCTGTCCCCAAAACAGGACAGCTGGCAGTCATTTATCCAATGTGGGGCACTTGGGGCTTGTTTACCCAAGGGCTCCCCCCACAAGGCCGATCGCACCTTGAAGGAAAGCCAAAAGGCAAAGTCATCCCCTCCTTTTACATTTTCTCTTTACCCAGATCAAATCCTTTCCCCGCATTTCCCGCCTCCGCCCCCCCCTTTCCATTTCTTGTCCCAGCCTGCCCACCCCCAACCACGCTCCTCTTGAAATCTTGCCGATCGTGCTGCTCTGCTGCGCTAGGCACGGCCCCGCCGCCGGCCGCCGCTCCAGCCGCTGCCGCGGCACTCGGGGGAGGGGGAAAAACGGAGGGGCACCGTTCACCTCCTGCCACGGTCCCCGCAACTTTTTCGGCGTTTTATCACCGCTAACAACATTGTCCCGCAGAGAGTCCCCACACTTTCTCCACTCCGTTACATCAAACATCGTATCAGGGTCTTTAAAGTGTCCTCTGGCATACCCCCAAGCATGTAGGGAGCCCGAAGTCTTTTTACTTATGTCCAATCCCCGCTTTTCTAAAAAGCATAACAATAAAGCCACAAGCCCCGAAACATGCTTTAGGCTTTCTAACCCCCGCTTTTCTAAAAAGCATAAAAGCAATTCACAGGCTACCTCACGCTCCATGACCTTTTTGGCTGGTCCAAGCCATCACTCCTCGAAGCCTCTCTCTGCTTCGGCAAACCGGATAGCGACGGGAGGGTTCCCTCTTAGGGATCTCCCGCTTCAGGATGACCCCCACACCGGGTCTCCCGCTGTGCAGCACGAACACCCCTCTCTCTGGGTTTCATCCCCCGGTGAGCGTAGCCTGTAGCGGATAGTGGGTCAAACAGGCTCTGTTCTGTTCCCAGGCGCGGATGTGGAATCCCACTGCATAGCAGATCGCCGATCTTTCGCCCTCCGGTTCGCTGCTAACCGGTGCTCTGTTCTGCTCTCGCCTCCTCGGTCAGAGTTCCGGACCCCTGAGATGTAGAGTGGGGTCCCTTGTTCGGGCGCCAGATGTTGCAGAATGGCGGAGAAGGCGAGGGAAGCAGGACGCAACTCAGTATGAGTTATAAGCAAGCTTCAACTTTATTCAAGTTCTGCTATGCCTTTTATACACTGGAGGTTAATTATGCCTACTTATGTTAAATTATGCCTACATATCTATATTTGATTGGCTAAGCATAAAGCTACATTTGCATATTCCAGCCTCTTGCGGTTATCTTCTTCTGGATTCTTCCCGCAGGTTCTACCTTGGAACTTTCCACCAGATTCGGGCTTATTCTGACCTGGAGCTTTCCACAAGCTTCCAGGTCAGAGTGACCCTGGGAAGCTACAGCTATCAGCAGTACAGCTCCCGTTATCAGTACTGCTCGCTCACAGCTGCTACATTCAGCCCTGTTCAGCAGGCCATTCCTCCACAGGACATGACGTGTCAGTGAAGGTTGAGGCTCAGGGAGACGACTGGGACACTGACCCTGATTTCATGGTGAGTGTCTGGTGTGGTAATCCATAATATTGGTGGTGTTGGTGTGAAGGGTTCACTGGCCCTAGGCATGTGCTGGTTAACTAGGCTGAGGCCAGGGTAAGGTATGGTACTGCTGGCTGTGCAGGATCAGCCAAGTCCCAGCAGCCCCTCACCAGTACTGTCAGGTCATCTGTCTGAGCCATTTCTGACCTGTATCTTTGTTTAGTCTCCAGAACTCCCTACATCAGCATGCCCCCTATCTGAATACAAGTAATATCACCTAAGGAGTATAGAATATTTAGTTTCTTTTCAACCTGCTCCCTGGCAACTTCACTGAGTCTTCCCTACAGCTTATGTTACAAGAAGTAGCAAAGGCTTGTTTCCTCTTTCCCACACTGTAATTGTACAGGATTCCAGCACTGCCCTCATTTGTCTTTCTTCCAGATGGAAGAATCCTACTGTTTACAGTCACCTCCTCCAGATGCAGCTCTATGCCTCTAAGCCTTGGTTTTTATCTAGTCCAATTCTCTAGGTGAGATGGTGAGAGACTAGAAGGGCTCAGCCTCTGGGAACCCCACACATTCATACAGTGTCATGATTTTCATTTTCTATTTGATTCTCAATTCCTTTCCTAATAAGTCCCTCACACTTTGGCTTTTTGGCCAATTCTATATTTGTTGCTCTTCTACGTGATTGCACAGAATTCCATATTTTGTACTCCTTCCTGAATAGTAAACAATTCAGTGCCATTGCTGTGCAGATATAATTAGTTTTTTTTTTCCATATGCTTTACTTTTGTACTTATTAACACTAACCTTCATTTACAGTGTTATCACCCACTGATTTGGCATCGCAAGATTATTCTGCACTGCTGTCTCCTGTGTTTGGTTAACCTAAACAGTCCTTTACTGTCTCAAGACATTGGGCATGATGAATGAGATATCATTTTCTAAACGGTTGAGGAGCAGATAGCATAGCAAATGTCCTGCTGGCGCCAGCCACACTTTACAGCCACAGGTCTCTCAGCTCTGTTGAGATTTTGATTTCCTTTCCAAGACAGTTTCTTGATGGACAGTCTCTGCTGTTACACAAGAGTCCTATGACTTCAGGGTTCAGTCTTGCCTAGTTATTTTCAGTAAGAAATTCTAGTTTGGGACAGAAAAACAAGTCCCCTCCTCAAAGTTCCAAATTATTAATGTTTTAAAAAAAAATTCTATGCAGTCAATTACTTTTTGTTTGTTTTAACTTCACTTCTTCTATTTGTGGAAGCATTTAAAATAAGCCTGAACAGATTAAGGCTTTGTATTAATATTTTTATTTTAATTTGTATTTACATATTTTTAGCTTTACCTTATATTAGGAAAGAGTTTATTGATGCTTCGATTTATCAAATATATGTTCAGATCTTCCAAAACCAGGACAAAACAAGTGCTGTCATAACAAAGCTGAGCCAGAAGGGTGGACCTTGAGTGAAACGTTCACTTCAGTGTTCTCCCAATATTTTCCTAAAAAAAATTCATTTCCACAGCATTTTTGTTGGTAGCTCCTCCCCGAGGAGGAGGGCTGGAGCTGCCCGCAGCCCCGCGGCGGGGCCCGAGCGCTCGGCCCCTGCGGGACGCCGGTCGCCGGCAGGGATGGGGCGCCCCGGACCCCCGGCCGTGCCCGGGAGCCCTCCTCGGCTTTTCGCCCGCCTCGGCCCGGGTCGTCCGGGCTCGCTCGGGGCCAGGTCCAGCCCGGGAGGGCGGCGGGCGGCTCCCGGGATACAGAGCCCCGTGTCTTCGGGGCGGGCGGGCTCTGCCGGGCGCTGAGGGCTGCGCTTCGCTCTGCAGAACATCTCCGAGAAGGAGCAGCACTGGGGAGCCAAAACCATCGAGGGCTCCGGACGCGCCGCTCACATCGAGTGAGTGCGGAGCGGGGGGCGGTGCTGACGGGGGGCGCAGCCCCGGCCGCTGCGGCCCCGACGGGCGTCTGGGGACCGGTACCTGCGGGGGGGTCCTTTCCGCCGCCACGTCCCGGGAGGGGAAGCGACAGCGCCGGCCGAAACCACCCAAATAAGGGCCGGTGTGCAGCGGGGCCGCGGCGGGGGCGGAGCGGCGCGGGGGAGCCGGGAGAGCTTTCCTGGCGGGGCGGGCCCGGCCCGGCCCCTCTGTTAGGACCCCTCGCTCCGGGGACTCCTTCGGCCCCGGAGAGCAGCGGGGTGGCAGGGGAGGCAGGAGCGCCTTGGGGCTGCGCTACCACTCCCCTGGGGCTGCAGGCTGCCGGCTCGGGCTCTGCTAACGGCATCCGGGCGCTGGGTTTGCCATGCTGGTCGTGGTGGTGCCGGGGGTTGGCTTCCTAGTACCCCCGGCCAGAGCTGTTCCTGTGCAAAGGCCTCTCGCTCCCTCCCTGTCCAAAGCTGACCCCGTCCGGCAGCTCCCCCGGGACACCCGCTGCTGCCCCGCACAATGCGGCTACCGCAGCGCACTGACAGAGGAAACATGGGGCTCCTGTTGGTGCAGCCCTAACTGGGGGCTGCAGGGAGGTGGCTGGACGCACCTGCTGAGCCCACGGCTCTGGATCCTTCCCCAGCCCCCAGGGCAGCCGTATCTCCTGCCACAGTGCAGTGCCTGCACGTGTGTGGCTACTGCAGTGAGGAGCCCAGCGTGGGCACATGGTGGCAGCTGGCACTGGGTGTATGTCCTGCTCTGTGCTGTGCTCTGGCTGGTACAGTGGCTCAGTGGTACTCAAGCTGGCTGCATGGGTCTACATAATCCCACAGTGACTTGCCCTGACTCTGTCTCACCAGCATCCACCAGCTGAGGAACAAGGTGTCAGAGGAACATGAGGTCATCAAGAAGGAGCTGGAGACTGGCCCCAGGCCTCCTATGGCTATGGGGGCAAATTCAGAACAGAGCGGGACTGAATGGATAAGGTAAGAGTTGTAGAGGACTTCCTTGGGCCCCAGTGGAAACATCTTTTTCTCAGAAAGAAAAGAGCATCCCTGTTTTCTGGCCTGATCCTGACTGGAGAGCTGGCATGGCTGTGCAGATTCACATATGTCCAGCTAGCCCATAATCTGTCTCTGAACCCGTTTATATAATTTCTCTCTACAACTTCCTTGGAACACTTCCTCAGCTGTGAAGAAGGACTTTCTGTGGCTTGTTTCAAACCTTCTGCATAACAAATTAGGTGCCTCCCTGCTTGTGCTTGAAGAACTAATGAATAATAATTCCTTCCTCGCATTCTCTATTACAGACCTCTGTTGTATCTCCCCAGAATGAAGCCCTAGTTCATATTCTCTGTTCTCATGTCAAATCTGTTTTATGTTTTCTGATAATCATCATCACACTTCTTCCTGTCCCTTTCAGCATTTAATACTTCCTTTTTTTCAGAAGTGAGATGACAAGATTGCAGTGGTATTCAATATATGGGGTCACTGTGGATGTGCATGGTACCAGGACAAGAAACAGACATTTCCAGGAGGCCAAAATGATGCAGCTCTGCTCAGACCTTCCTGCCGGAGCAGAGTAAGGATGTTTTTGTTGAGCAGCTCCTCGGCCTTCACCCAGTCTTACCAGGATATTGCAAGCGTTCAGCTTCTGGCCCTGCTCCTGAGGAGTGTGTGCAATTCCTGGCCACGCCACCTCCTGCAGGGAGCAGCGGGACCCTGGCCTGGTCTGTGGTAGGCATAAAGGGTGATCCCAGCCAGGTCTGCTGACTCTCACTCTCAGACACAGAAAACAGGGAGCACAGGTGCCAGCCCTGCAGCCTGTGGCTTTTCAGCTGTGCGTGCCTACCTGCACTTTTCACCTCTGTTTCCCTGTGTGATTATCTGCCACTCCACTGGCACTTGGCAGCAGCAGGTATTCAGCATCCCACTGTTTGCATGATGAGCTGGCAGTGGGGCCGGTTGTATGGGATGGCTGCCCTTGAAGCTGCATCACAGGTCTCAGAGCAGAGCTGGTACTGGTGAATGTTGTGCAGAGGGCATCGCCACCACCAGCACAGTCAGTTTGGACATGTCACCTGGTAGCTGCGACATCTTGGCAGCAGGGCAGAGCAACTGTGTGGTGCCTATGTCTCTGTACACCCTGCCAGTCTGTGGGTACTCATGTTGTGCTGTCTCTTCTCAGCGCGCAGTGGGCCACGAGTACATTGCTGATGTTGGGAAGCACTCCTCGCAGACAGATGCAGCCCAGGGCTTTGGGGGGAAATATGGAGTCCAGCAGGACCGAGCTGACAAGGTGTGTTGGATGGGGCAGCTGAAATACGTTCTTAACACCATGCTACATCTAGGATTGTGGCTGCAGTTTTCCAAGTGCTGGTGGGTGCAGGTCTAGGCATGCCATGCACCACAGTGTCCACTGAACGCAGCTTACCGCCTGTGTGCAGGACAATGACTGAGACACATTGCAGGGCACTTGTGAATATTAATTCTCTGGTGTGCACTGACGTGCTTGCACTGTCCTATCCAGGCATCACTGTGTTTGTCTTGGGGGCTGTGGTGTTTTGCATCTCCAAACCCCCAAGGCGTGCCATGCACAGTGCCTGGCTGTGGCAGGACTGGATGGGGACAGCAGGATGCCATCTCTCCCAGGCACATCCTGGTGTCAGATGCTTCCCAGACACATTGCCTGTTGACAGAGTGTGGGGTCAGGATTGTGGTCCTCTGACCTGGAGTGCATGGGCTCTTGCAAGGGCTCATTCCTAGGCACACTGCCACACAGACAGCAGGGATGGTGTGAGAGGCTGAGGACACCTGTACCAGCTGAGGAGTGGCCAGGCATCCACATGTTGCAGCACAAGACAGGGAGCAGGGTCCCAGTCCAGCCCCTGGAGGAGGGTGGGGAGTCCCGGCTTGGCCCTCAAGGATGACTGACATTCCTCCTTTTCTTGTTACAGTCAGCACTGGGCTTTGAATACAAGGGTGAGGTGGAGAAGCACTCGTCCCAGAAAGGCAAGTCCATGGGCATGTGGAGCCCCCTTGACACTTTGCCCCGCTTCTCTTCTGCTCCCAATAGCCTGTGCTGTCTGCTGTGGTGCAGTCTCCTTTGTTACTCCCCTCCTGTCACTTGTTTCACATTCCTGTTCCCTTGCGACCTCATTCCCTGCTGTCCTGTCACCACCCTTCTGTTGTACATTCTGCTTGTCTCTACACTTTGCTTTGACTGAAACTACGCCATGGCTGAACAGAGAAGACACCCCCACACGCACCCCCAATGGACAGCTGATGCTCCCTTTCCTCTAAAAGTCCTTCTGAGCAACTGCTCAAGAGGGAACCCAAGCACTGTAGGATGTGAGAAGTGATTTTTGGAAAAGTGGTGCATAAGAAAAGGCTTAACAATGGCTGTGGAAACGAAAGCCTATACAGCACCCAAACTTATGCAGAATTCTGGAGACGATTCAATGAAACTTTGACATGTCCATACAAGCAGCTGTATTCATTAAGAACATTGCAAGAACTGAAACTAAAGATATTTTAAATATTCTGCAACCAAGAGAAGATGAGGGGGCAAGGTCTGTTACCATTTCAGATAAATGTGAGGAATGCTGCATTACCAAGAGAAGAAAAACTGAATCATGTTTGTTTCAGAGGAAACTATAAAAGAAGGAAGATGTTTTGAGGCATTCTTGGTTGTTCTTAAATTAATGAATCACATACAGTTGTGCTACATTAACATATTCCTGTATAAGAGATTGTAGAAATCGCTCAGGACAAAATGAAAATGTTCGAAATAGGGTGTTTGGATTATTTTGCATAAAAAATGTGTGCATACTGGAAACTCCAGCATCAAGGTAACAGTCATAAAATCTATATGTGCTGAAAACAGCATCCTAAAATGTCCATTTCATAATGGCCTAATGGGTAAATAATAGTTTAATTGAGATAAGTTTGAGAAATTTCTAGGGCTTACAGATTCATCCTTAAGTGCTTGAGCTTCTATGAAACAGAGAGCCATTCTGGGGTACAAAAGTTTTCATGCCTATTTCTCTAGATCACAATCTTCATGGATTGATAAGGCTGAATTTGCTGGAGAAGCCCCAGCTCATTCCTGTGAAATGCAGACCTGTAAGAGTAGGGTCAGGGGACAAAGAGAGGTAACTGTGATTTACTCTTTCTGAAGGGTGGGATTTGCAAACAGCTGGCAGACCAGGTCTCTGAAAGGAAAGGGTCTCTGTGCAGCCAGCAGCCAGGACAGAAGCTGAAATTTAGGACATCAGCCCATAATAACAAGGTAGTCCTTAGAGACCATCTGCACACAGCTGGAGCAGTTAATGGTTTACTAGTTTAGAAGATGGAAAAAGGGGAGGCATAAGGAAGACATACCTCTGTACTTTCAAGGGCTCACTGTACTTACAGACCTTTTCAGAGGCTGGCAGACCACAGGCTGAAGTCCTTGCTCTGGAGGTGCGTGTGTCAGAGGATGCCCGGGCTTTCGGTGCCCAAGTCTTGCCTTGGCTTTGCGTCCTTGGGTGGCTGAACTCCCGCTGCCTCCCCAGCTGCCCTTGGCATGTTGCTTTTCTCCCTTGCTCTCTCAGCCTGCTGTGTCTCCTGCTGCCCCTGGCCCTCAGGCTCTCTTGCTGCCATGCCCCACACTTACCCTGTGCACCTGTTCCCATGGGTCCTCATCCTCAATGGTCCTTGTGGTGCTCCCAGCCATCCACTCTATCCCCTCCAAACCCCTTTTGCTAGTGTTTTCCATCATCCCTGCTGCTCTTCCTCCTCCCCAGTGCTCTTCCCCAGTGCTGCTCCTATCTTTACCCCCTCCCCTCTCCAGCCCCATGCTCAGGGCAGCATTTCACTCCATACTCCACTTCAGATTACTCCAAGGGCTTTGGTGGCCGATACGGTGTGGAGAGGGACAAAGTGGACAAAGCGGCAGTGGGATTTGACTACAAGAGCCAGGCAGAGAAGCACGACTCTCAGAAAGGCGAGCTGGGGGAGCCCAGTGCAGTCAGTACTAGAGCTTGGGACTATGCCCACTGGGGCTGTGGGGCATTCTGCTTGGTTTTTGCAATCTGCTGCATGAATGGTGGAAAAGCGATGCGGAGCTGTCTGGTGCTCACTGCTTGCAGCAAGGGAATGGGACAGGTGAGGAAAGCCAGTGCAAAGTGCATGAGTGCTGGAAAAAGTTCAGGCTAAAAGAAGAAGAGCAGCAGATTTCTGTGGACACAGGGGTCTCTTGGGCAGTAAGTCACCAAAAGAAGGGTGCAGGGGAAGCCCAGGCAGGTGCTAATAGCAGGTGACGTGTCCCAGGGAGGAAGGAGGGCTGTTGCTGCAGCCATCAGTGGGGACATCTGGCATTACTCCATGTCTTTTTCTAAGTCTTGGGCAGGGAAATCTCTTGCCCCTGTGAGAACAGCCTGAGCTCACAGTACTGCCACTTTCCTCTTTCCTTCCCTTGTCTGTTCTCTTCTATGCCATGATCTGGATCCCGTTGCTGAAGACTATTCTGTGGGCTTTGGTGGGAAGTTTGGGGTCCAGAGGGATCGTCAGGACAAAAGTGCCCTTGGCTGGGACCATCAGGAGGAAGTACAACCCCACACATCCCAAACAGGTAGGGGAATGCTGCCAGAGGTGACCGCACAATTTCCTTGGAGCACACACAGACATAGAGCTTGTGGTTCATACTTGACAGAGATCCACCTGCTGAAAACTGTGTACAGCATGTTGTGGAGCAGCTGGGATATTGTGAACCCCCAAAGCACAAGGGTAAACTCTGCCAGAGTGGGTGCATGCTTGAGTCAGTGAGGGACATTGAATGCAAGTCCCTGAGACAGGCTTCCCAGTCTTTACAGTGCTTTTGCTGTGGGGTACATTCCTGAGCATAAGCTCATTCCAAAGGTGAGTGAGGCAAAGCAGGTTCCAGGAATGGCTTAACTACTGTATGTTTAACTTCAGTGATCAAGGCCACACTGCACTCAAATGGCATGACTGGCTTCTCACCCAAATGCCTTGGAAGCAGATTTGCTAGCGTACAGCAGTGAACACGTGCACTTTGCTGAAAGGAATGAAGGATTAGTCTTAAAAGCTCCTGTCCAGAGCATTTTGCATGTGCTATCTCTGTTTAGTTCCATGTATGTTAAGATGCAGACAAAGCTAACTCATTTCACTGGTCACAGCATACTGAAGTCAGAGGTGCATGCAGAGTATAAAATATTATAAAATAGCCTCATTTTTTTCCATACAGACTATGCCAAGGGGTTTGGAGGCCAGAAGGCCAGAGTAGACAAGGTAAGACTGCATGCTGTGCCTGCAATTGCTTTCTGCTAATCACTGCTCTTTGCAGTGCTGCAAGAGAAGAGAGTTCCCAGATAAAGCTGAGGTCCCACTGCTCAGTGCACAGCTATTGCAAGGGTGAGGGAACTGGCCCAGTGTAAATACCAGAGGGTGCAGAGGAATGAAGTCTGGGGAGACCATAATGCAAGGAAGAAAGAAGTTTTTTCCATTCTTAGCTGCTTTTGAATCGGACTGAGCAGTCAGACATGTACACGTTTTCACTGTGGTGTTTTCCAGCCTGTGCTATTGTGTACCACAGGCAACGACCTGCTGAAGAGACACGCTTTTTCCACGGTTAGGCAGCTGTGGCTGTGCTTCCAATAGGTAAGTGCTTCCAATAGGGAAGTGCTTCCATGCCTCATGCCTCTGGGACAGATGCATCGGGTCCCTGGACTTCAGGAGGTAGTAGACTGCCAGGCATCCACTCAGCTCTTTGCCACGTTACCAGTGAGTGCTTTTGCCTTGAATTCCCAGCCTTGCTGTCCCATGCAGCAGTCATCTTACCACTGGGCAGCCTCCTCCACTTGGCTCCATGGAGCCTTTTCAGCCCTTGGAGTACCACCTCTCTAAGAGGAACAGCCCTTGACTTTGGCTGGAGGGCAGCAGGCACTCCCACCATGCCAGGAGACATCAAGAGAGCAGGGCTGTAGCCAGCAGCCTCCACGGGGCTGTGGCAGTTGTACAGATGAGGCCAGACACAGCTGGGAACAAAGCCTGTGGTCATAAGTAGCCAAACCCAGCAGAGGATTTCAGCACTGGCCTTGCCTAACAAGCTGGACACTTCATTCACTTCCTCTTCCAGAGTGCTGCTGGCTTCAATGAGATGGCAGCTCCCACCTCCTCGTATGAGAAAACAAGACCACTGGAGGCAAGTGAGACAAAAGTACCAGCCCTGGGCTCGGGGGGAAGCTGTGGGCCTCGTGGTCCCTCTGTGGCAGCGCACTGGCAGGCATGTGCTGTGGTGGGATGTGGATTTAACCTGTGTTGAGGGGCAGGAGAAGGTGGCTGCACTGCAAGTTTCTCTGGGAGAGGCAGAGGTCTGTGTTTCTCCTGGATGCTTGGGATGGTAGAAGGGAGCCCATTGGGCAAGCTTGATCAGCTGTCTTCTGTGAGAGATAACTTGTGTTTTCGCAGTGTTGTGAGAATCATATTTTTGTAGAATCAAGAAAAACACCAAGGCCTTGTACATCCAGGCGCCAGATAACGTAGAAGGATGTGAGAACCGACTGATGTTTTTGTGCAGCACTCCAGAGCCAAAAACCAAGGCCTTGTACAGAGATACCAAACTAGAAAGGAGCCTCGTATAAAGACCGTCTTGTTCAGTACATCCTGGTACCAGATAATGTAGAAGGACAAGAGCTATGCATAACAACTTTTTTTTTAGAATGTTGTGTCTTACATGGATCAGGAGATAGGGTGCACCTGAGAAAATATTGCCCTCCAGACTTAGCAGATTCCACAACTATGCATAAACAGCCGGCTGGTAAAAGAAAGACCTCTTATGGAAACCGGAAAAACCTCTTATGGAAACTGATTGTAATAGAATGCGTCGGATAGGCTGTGAGCCTGGAGTATCCAACCAACGGAGAAACAGGAGAGAATAACCCGCGTCGGGATAAAACACTATATAAATGCTTTCTTTCCTTTGTAAAGGCGCGCGTTTCTACTTCGGCCATGGGGTGGCGCGCCCGCGATTGCACTCGCGAATAAACGGAGCTGCTTCACCATCATCCTCGCCTGAGCAAACTTTTTCGGCCTAAAACTTCGTTTCTCACACTTCTCCACAGGAGCTTCCAGTGGTGCCAGCAGCCTGAGGTCACGATTTGAAAACATGGCTAAGTCAGCAGAGGAGGAAAGCAGAAGGCAGGTAGAGGAGGACCGGGTGAGGCGGCAGGCTCGGAAGCACCAGGCGGCTCGGCAGGTGAGTCATGGACATCTTGCCATGTCTTTGTGAAGCAGACTTCTCCTAAGGGCCGTGCAGCTCCATGTCCTTCTACCTGATCTCTTTATAGTCACCTCTTGCCTATACTGCTTCCCTGCAACTGCCAGGGACTGCCATTGAACTTCACAGCTGTCGCTGGATTTTCCCTTTTGGCACATGGATCAGGACATGCCTGCACGCAGACATGACTCCCTGGGTGTTGACCTCAGCTCCTTCTTGCCTCTAGTGCCTGGCAAACACAGTGCAATCACACCTCCCCAGTATCACCATCCCAGCAGTCTGCATTCAAGGTTTTCCAAACTGGAGATTGCACTCAAACCCTCCCATTTACAAGACCTCCTTCTACATTGTGCTATTTCTGCATTCAACGTGCAGATAAGGTCCCACCAATAAAGCACTCCCTGATACGTTCCCTCCTGAGGCTTTCTGCAGATCCCACAGTTGTTACGGGCTTGCTGGTGTCCAGTCCCTAGGGCAGGTTTATGAGAACTGGAACAGATTTCAGCTGGAGGAAAACTGAGAGCTGCTCTGTGAGCTGGGGCAGATTTCAGCTGAGGAAAATTTTCTGAGTTGCTCTGTTGGGTATGGGGACGAACATTGCCCTGGAGCTCATTCAAAAGGATTGATCTGATGAATTTTCTCCAGCAGGAAATCCCACAGAGAGAGAAGGACCACACAGAGGCAGCCCTTGTCACCATGCCAGCAAGGGTGCTCGGGAGTGCTGACCGAGACAGGCCTGTGTCACATGGAGAACAGGTGCCGAGGCTGCCAGGGGAGAGCCAGGAAGGGGAGCAGGCAGAGGGGATTGCACCTGAGAGGGGGCTGTGCTTTATGGACATCCCTGCAGGAAGAAGTGGGGTGCAGCCACAGCGTGGGAGAAGCTGTGGAAGGAGAGGGGGAAAACATTGAGATGGTGATGGGGCACGGCTGCACAGCACCTTACACCATGAGATGAGCTCTTGGAATGGTTCAGTGCAGGGCAGTACAGTGAGCTGTAGCTAAGTATGTGAGAGGTTCACATATATGAGCCATGAGGGTCTTCACAGCAATCCCAGGTGCCAGTTCGGCACAGACCTAATGGCTGAGCTGTTTCCCCATTGTGCAGAGGATGATGCTCTGTCTGTGTCTTGGTAGCACTAAAGGCACCTGCAGTGGAGCAGGCGCCCGTGTATTAGGTGCTGTGCAGTCATGAGAGAGCTGCCTGCAGTGGATGCTTTGCACGTGATTTTCTTGTCATTTGCTCACTTCATGGCAGGAGACAAAAAGGGAGGATGAGGAAACACCACCCACTTTGCCACCAAGGCCAGCAGATCTGGGTGAAGAGCTGTGCAAGATCCCCAGCCAGGATCGGCCCCTCTACAGTGAAAGTTTGGATGTCGATGGAGACTATGAGGAGCTGCCAGAGCCCTCTGACTACTGTGACAGCACCAATGAAGGTGCTGACTATGAGGAGCTGCCAGCACCCTTGGGAGAGCCAGATGCCATCTATGACCATGGAGGAGATGGAGGTGAGGACTATGAGGAGATCCTTCCTGAGGAGCCCAGCCAGGCCCACCTGGGTGAGTACTGATGGAACAGCCTATGTCTTGGGGAGTTTAAATCTGTCCACTCACCTCACTGGATGTACGGGTCAAACTCCAGAGGGAATTTGTGTCCTGATGTCTACTGTGGTCAGGGTAGCAGCCCATGATGATGGCGACTTGATTGTCTCCTACTCCTTTGCCTGGCCCCAAGGTGCAAGATCAGCTGCATGGAATGCTGGGCCAGGCAGCAAGTATCTCTGCTGGAGCAGGACTCGGGCAGGAGGACCAGAGGGCTGCTGTGAGCTCTGAAGAAGCTGGTCCTAGACTGATGCTATTGGTGCACTGTTTCCTGGCAAGCGACTGCCAGTGCTGCACTGAGACCTGGGGGTGCCCTCTTAGTTCAGCCTGTCACTCAGACAGCTGTTGCTCATGAGACCTGATCTGGTGGTGTCTCCTGGGTGTGAGGAGTGCAGGGTAGTCTTCCTCCAAGCTCATAAGCAAATTGCATGGGCTGCTGTTGGTGTTTCTGTTGCAGCTTTGCTGGTACTGGAGATGGAGAGGCTGGAGTTTTGTCCAGCCTTTTCCTTGGGAGAGGAACATGAAGCATCAGGACCCTGTCTGTCTCCTTGCAGAAGGGAAGTCATGCCTTGCCTTGAGCCATGGTACCCCTCTCCCTGTTGGTAGGGTTTGAATGTGGTTCACCCCAAGGCTGACAGCTGGGTGGAGGATGGCACTGCCCATCCTGTCTTCTGCAGGGGAAACGGACAATGTTTATGAGACGGAGAGCCATGGGACCTGTGCAGTGGCTCTCTATGATTACCAAGGAGGTGAGTCTGCCATCCAGGCTGTGGGGAGAGGCACTGGGAGCTGACCAGGGTAGTGTGACGGGGAGGTGGTGGCATGCACCATCAGCAGTGGTGAAGAGATTTCAACTTGGTGGTTTACATTTCTTCCTCTTGGAAAGTAGAATGAGACCTGAGTTGGGAACTTTGTCTTTCATCTGTGAAGTCTTGATCTTTCTCTGTTTTATCTGTGCTGTTTGATGGGGGTTGGATGAGATGAACGCTGAGGGTTATCAGAATGCTTCTTCTGTATTCTCCTGGGGGGAGAGGCAGAGGAGGGATGTAAAGCCAGCTCTCTCTGGAGTTATCTTTGCATTGTGACTATCTTTTCTGAACAATTTTTGCAGATGGAGATGATGAGATTTCTTTTGGTCCTGATGACACAATCACACACATCGAGATGGTAGAGGAAGGCTGGTGGCGGGGGCAGTGCCAGGGCAAAGTTGGCCTCTTCCCAGCAAATTATGTGAAGCTTCTGCAGTGAAACCAGCATTGGCCAAGCTACTTTCTTCCAAACTCTTACCTCTGTCTGCTTCAACCTTTTACGTGTTATTAGCTTAATTTGGCTTGTCCTGGCGTGTCTACATGCAAGAAATATCAAGGAGCAAACTGGCAGTGCCCAAGGGAATGTTTTGGCCAGTGCCCAAGAGGACATTGGTTCCCATCCACTTCCAGATGGGAAAGGTGGGGTGGTTTAAGAGCATGTGAGTGCAATGTAAGATGTCTTTTCTACCTAGGCTGCCCCACATGTCAACCAGCAAGCTGGCAGGAGAAGTGTGTCCATTCCTGTTCCCAACAGGGATTCACAGAAAAGAAACACCATCTCTAACCCAGCCAAGGCAGAAGGGGCGTGAGCTGTGGGACCTTTTTAAGTTGCTGTGGCCCTGGATCTTATCCTACCCAGGGGTCAAGGAAAAGAGCACTGTGAAGGCCAAACTTGCCTTTGTTCCCAAGAAGGGGATGAACCATGTTTGCAGCATGGTGTAGATAAACATTAATCTGGTCTACCTGGGCAGATTCCAGGGCTGGGACCTGGCAACATTTGACCATCACAGTGATCGCTGCTGGCTTTTCCTGCACAGAGACACAAGCTTGGCTGTAGTGAGCTGTTCCATTAAACAAGAGAAGTGTGTGCTGACTCAGTGAAAGTGTAGGGTGATCTTGCTAAGGCAGGAGATTACTCATTTGGTTTTCCTCTGTGTGCCAAAAACGCTATTTGGAGATGTGTCATTTCTGGGGTAAACCTTGAAGAAGGAAGTGAAAAAATTAGATTATTTTCTGAGAAAAATTATTCTGGAAAATCTGTCTTGGAGCAAGAGAAAAATACTAAAAGGCTTCAGTTAACAAAGAGTATGTTGAAAATTGTCTTGGTCCTCATCCAGGACAGTCCATCATGTTCTGCTAGGGAAATCCTTTCAATCTAGCAAATGAATCAGAATACGTGCTGCTTGATACAGGCAGTAGAATATTTTAAAGAGAGCTGCATTTTTCCTGTGAACTGCTCTGACAGTATAAATAAGCATACACCTGCAGGTGGGGTAGGGAGAGCAATCCCACAGCTTGCCTCTAGCCCAAGGGCTCCAGTATGCTTTGCAGTCAGTGCTAAAGGTAGGTTCCCCCAGCCACTGTTTGGCTGAGCCTGTTCTCTTTGCTGTTGGGTGGTTTGAGCCCCTGTGCTGAAGTCAGACCTCCCACGTGTGGCAGTGAAATAGTTAACGCCTCATAGGCCTTTGCAGGAAATGGTCTCACCAGTTTAATTAACAAAGGAGTGAATTATTTGTTATTGGGTGTGCTGGGCAGAGCCTCCTGATCTGAAGAACGCTATTGTTATTTACAATAACAATATCTGACAGAGTTTGGTGAAGAATGAGTTGCATAACCTAAAGGTATATAAAATCTGTAAGTGACCCATTTGGACAGAGTTCCTCTCAGCAGTGTCTGTCACTCTGCTCTGCTCTCCCTCATAGCTGTAGTAATAAACTACTGTTCTGGCCTGACTATCCTGGTTGTATCCTGGTTATTCTGCAACAACACGTCCCCTGTGTCCGTTGTAGGCTCGGTTCCTTGCACAGTGAAAAGGGCCCCTCATTCTACTCCTCCTTCCTCACAGACATGGGGAAAAGGCTGAGCAGGTGGGAAGCAGGACAAGAGAAAATTTTTATTTTTAATGTTTAAAGCAGTTTTCAGTAATGATCCAATGCAAACTGAAGCTCTCCCTTGAATGAGCGTATTCCAGGCTGGATGTTCAACATGCCACCGTAGGAGTTGGTTGTTTTTACTTCATGGTATGCAAGTACCATCACAAGAGGGGACATGCTGAGTAGTGTAGCATGTGAGAAGCTGCAGCACACCCCAGTGCAGTGCCAGGGTGCAGGGGGTCCCACTGTGACACCTTCAGAGTTCAGCGCGGCTCACAGGTTGGTTCTGGACTATCCTGCACTTGAACAAGACCATACTACTTGGCAGGTACAGTATCCCTGCTCAATGTTTGATACTCAGAAAAGTCCCCATCTGTGTCTGTCAGTCATGGGAAAGACACATTGTAATTCAGGTTAGAAATTGTCAATTTTAATGTAAATTTTCTGGCGTTCTTTCATTTGGGTTTTTGGTTGGTTGGGTTTGGTTTGGTTTTTCGTTTTGCTTTTCTCTGAAATAACTTTTTCAGTATTTTTTCTCATGCGTTTTACCCTTTATTCCTGATGTTCCTTTCCAGGGGACTCTCCAGAATGGGCCTCATTGTGGCAGACTCTCTTGTGTGTCCTGGTGATACTCTGAACTAGAGGTGTTTCAATATTTTTTTACGATCAAGGAGGGTGTATAGCAAGTAAAGCTGGCTGAGAGGCTTGCAACCTGCTTGGGTAGGAGCAACAGGCCATCCCAACACATAGGTTACCAAAACATTTTTTTCCTGAAGAATAAAATCAGTTGTGTTGTGCGCTAAGAAGAACTGGCAAACTGCTCCCAACAAGCTGTATGGCTCATAGCCCATTTTTTGACTCTCCAGTGTAGGAATCGACGGAGGGAGACTGCACTCTCATATGAGGTCGGCAGAACTCAATTTATTGCGCAGATACATTTACTTATATATCATTCTTCTGTCAAATCACCACGATTAAGCATATCTTATTATCTTTTTCTTAGGTTTTCATTAGACCACTTCTACATCAATCATTAACTTTTAACCTATGCTTCAGCTTCTAATTATCATATTCTCCGCCTTGCCTAAGTGTTAGTTCCCTATCTTATGTAACTTAGTTCCTTGTACTACTCTGCAAGGACAGTACGTCCTTGAGGCCTAATCCTGGCTGCTAGTGCCTGCACAGTAGCCTGTTCGTGCACCTGCTCTAACACTCCATGTCCATTTACTCACAAGCCAAACTCCCACAATTCCCCCTTTTCCTTTTGCACAAACAGAACTTTATGCATTAGACTAGTGACTAGTTTTGTTATTAGCTTCCATACTATTCCTAGCCCAATTAACAAGACAATTATGATTACCCAGCGAATGCCTTCTTTGATCAAACCAAGTAGCCATGGGGACAGACTGCCAAATATTTTTTGTAACCATGAATCAAACCAGCTTGTCTCCTTTTGAATCTTTAAGTGTGTTCTTTAAGCCACTGCAGTTGTTGGTGAATTGATTCCCCACGATTGCTTAGATTGAAGCAGCACATCCCTTCAAAATCTTCACATCCATGGCCTTGTGCTAAAAGCAAAAATCAACAGCAGCTCTATTTTGCAACACAGCATGCCCAACGCTATCTAAATCTTCTATTAATTCTGTCTGTCCCTTTTTACAAATTTTTCTTTCCCTACACGCGGTCACGCATTATTTAATTGGTTAAAAGTCTCTAGTACAAGGCAAACATGCAGCTTAGTTCAGTTCCCGTTGGTTCTTAAGTTCTTCTCACACAATGTCCAATTGGTCACTCCCATCTGTTCACTCCTGCATTCCCTAGTGAAGCAGTCAATGCTCTTTCTTATTTTTTCTTCCTTTGAAGCAGCTTCCAGAATGTGGCTACCTGCCTAGGCCAACATCCCGCATGGCTGGCTCACTATATGGCCATTCTCTTTTAAATGCATTTCTACAATTCCCCCTTTTTCTTCTTGAGCCAGCCATACGTTCTTCATGGCATCTTTAATCATGCTTGTTGCCTTTTTGAAAACACAAAGTACAATCATTAATACAATAGTGACCAATAACAGGTGGAATTCAATAATAGGTGGAATTAACAAAGAAACAAAGTCTCCCACAGAAGAGATGGAGACAACCAAGTCAATAGGCTCATCATATAGAAGTAGTCCCGTATTGTTTTCCCACGAAGCCCCATTTGCAAATGCCAAACGTGACCAGGGCCCAGTTGCAGGGAGAGTCAGGAGGTCCTTCCCCAACAGGAAAACTCTGCAAAGTGCGTCCACCTCACAGACAGACACTCCACTCTTTCCACAAATGGACCCAGCCCCTGTCCCCAAAACAGGACACCTGGCACTCATTTATCCAATGTGGGGCACCTGGGGCTTGTTTACCCAAGGGCTCCCCCCACAAGGCCGATCGCACCTTGGAGGAAAGCCAAAAGGCAAAGTCATCCCCTCCTTTTAAAGGACCATGGGAACTATCCATATGTCGTTCAATACATATATAGCCTTATTTAATCTATCTGCAGGTGGCAATCCTATTCTTTCTCCTTTTGGAGCACGGTACCCATAGCTCTGACAGCAATTACAGACAGCATCAAAGCCTTCTCCTGTGGTTTTTGTTGTGGTTTTTTTTGTTTGTTTGTTTGGGTTTTTTTGGGTTTGGTTTTTTTTTTTGGGTTTTTTTTTTTTGTTTGTTTTTTTTTTTTTCAAATTATTTTGAGATATTTTACCTACAGTCCAGTCCCAATCTGAGTTAGACCAAACCACAGCCACACTCCCTCTCCACCCCGGCCCCCTTTCCATTTCTTGTCCCAGCCTGCCCACCCCCCAACCACGCTCCTTTTGAAATCTCGCACTCAGGTGAGGTGGGTCAGATGTTTCAGGAACGTTTGGTTCAGGCGGTGGGGGGGAGGGCGGCGGCGGAACGGGCCATCGTTCGTCTGTGTCCATTGCCTCTTCTTCTGTCCCAGACACTTCTCTCTCGCCGCTGGAATAGGCATTCTGTCCAACACTCTGATTCCGGCAGGAAACGCTCCCGGTGGCGAGGGCCTTGAAGCTGCGAACGCTTCGGCTGCTGCCACAGCGCGCGCGGGGGAGAGGGGCGGGGGAGAGGGGGGGGTTGGAATGCCGATCGTGCCGCTCCGCTGCGCCAGGCACGGCCGCTGCTCCAGCCGCTGCTGCGGTGTGCGCGGGGGGGGGAATGGGGAATTGTTTTTGCAATTTTTTCGCCGTTTATCACCCTTAATAACATTGTCCCGCAGAGAGTTCCCACACTTTCTCCACTCCGTTACATCAAACAACGTATCAGGGTCTTTAAAGTGTCCTTTGGCATACCCCCAAGCATATAGGGAGCCCAAAGTCTTTTTACTTATGCATTACACCATGCGCTTCTTGTCCTGCATTCTCTGCGTGTATGTCCCGTATTTCCACAGCGGTAGCAAATTATAGTGGCGTTACGGTCGTTGGAAGACGGAGAGGACGACAGGGGGGCAAGCGCTGCCATAGCCTGCACTGTATTTTCTTGCCCCTGCCGCACAGCTTCACTTAACTGATTACTAAGTTGACTCTCTGCTACTGTTGTTCTTAACTGTGTCAATAATTTCCAATCTAAGGGGGATAAGGTGACTTGAATGTTATCATTATCCAAGGGTGTAAAAACAACAGGAAAAACTTCCGAGAGTGCTTCCACAGCTCCACTATCACCCTCTTGCAGTCTATCTGCCGCGAGCTTTTTCCACCCCAGCACACGTTCCTGTAGCTGACAGCGTAGTTTTTCTCGGCTACTTTCGGTCTCATTTGGGGCTTTCGAGTCAGAAACCTTCCCCACGGGCGGTGGGACCGGCTCTGAACTCGCTGCCCAGTCCTCAGGCGGAGGAGGCAATTCCTCCTCTGGTGGAGCTGAGGGGATAGGTGCTTCTACGGCAGCCGTAGACATGGTGAATGATCTGAAACTAGGTGGATTGCACTCTATGCCCGTATCGTGTAAGTATAATTGATTTTTGGCAGTAGCCTCATGAGCTAATTTAGCCGCACGCAACTCTATGGAATGTTGTAACAGAGCATTATGAACAATTCTCCTATGTTTCCCTAACTTTTTCGCTGTCTTGTCATCATCTAATACGGCATCCCAAATTATATCCCCTAATTTTCGCCATTCTGCAAGTTCATGTATCGTGTTAGGACTAACAAAACAACCCTTGCTTATCCCATAGGTTATTAGCCCTGGCAACTCCTTTTTAAAATCTAGCTCTTTTTTTTTTTTTTTTTTTTTTTTTTTTTTTAAAAAAAAACCTCTGCACCATATAAATTCCACTCGACTGTCCCTTAATCTTTTTGCCTCTCTCCTAACTCATGAACGGTGTTAGGGTTCACGAAACATCCTTTAGATATGCCGTAAGTTATTAAAGCCGGCAACTCTTTTTTTGAAATCTATCTCCTTCTCCTTAACCCCCCTCTGCTTCAAAAACTGAGTTAGCAGCGTCAATGCCGCCTGTCTTTGCATAGTTAAAGTATGAATCTACACAACCTTGATTACCAGTGGTTAGCGACAGCAATTGCTCACCTTTCGCTCCCACCGTTATCTTCCAGCCACTGTGTAATTTCACCCGTGGGATCCGGCACCGTAGTCGCCTGCGACGAGGTGCTTTGATCGTCCTTATTCGCGAGTCGGGACCTGGGATCTTTACTCCGTATTTTTATTCCTCGGTAGTTTCACGCCGACACGTCGGGGTCACCACTTTGTAGGAATCGATGGAGGGAGACTGCACTCTCATATGAGGTCGGCAGAACTCGATTTATTGCGCAGATACATTCACTTATATATCATTCTTCTGTCAAATCACCACGATTAAGCATATCTTATTATCTTTTTCTTAGGTTTTCATTAGACCACTTCTACATCAATCATTAACTTTTAACCTATGCTTCAGCCTCTAATTATCATATTCTCCGCCTTGCCTGTTAGTTCCCTATCTTATGTAACTTAGTTTCTTGTACTACTCTGCAAGGACAGTACGTCCTTGAGGCCTAATCTTGGCTGCTAGTGCCTGCACAGTAGCCTGTTCGTGCACCTGCTCTAACACTACATGTCCGTTATTCACAAGCCAAACTCCCACACTCCAGTAGGTTTATTTGGAAACAGACTGGTTTTTGCTTGGTATCTCTTGGTAACTGAGCTATGGATGAGCATGTTTGGGCACCTTCCAGCTAACGTGCCCCTCTGTGGCACAGCTGCAGAAACGCTGCTGTGGCTGCAGGCGTGCACCTGAATGCACAGCCTGCGCCAGCTTCCCTCCCTACACAGAGCCTTGCACTGGTGGCTGGCTGCTCCTGGCTTCTGCCATGACATCAGGCACTGCTGATCCTCATGTACCTGCCTGCAGATTTGGCCAGCAGTGGGATTGCCCCAACACCCATGCAATCATTTGAACTTGGACCCATTTGCAGAGCCCCAGTAAGAAGAGGTTAAGCTGAGGCAGCGGCACATGGACGAAGCTGGCTGTCACCAGCCAGCCCTCAGCCTCTAGCGGTCACAGCCACACCACTCACAACAACTGCAGTTTGATATTTTTTTAAATGGTTTTAAAGCAAAGCAAGCATTTCTGATGAGGATAAGTAATGCCAGATCACAGCTGACTGCTCATAACTTGCTGTTTGACCAAAGCACTGAGAATAATGGGTGGCCTGTTTAAACTTCTGGCTGCTGTGCTAATGTACAAAATGCTACAGAACTTCTGTGGCAGCCTGGAGAAACCCAGCACACATCAGGCTCAGTGCCAAAGCATGTGTGGAAGGAAGATGGTGTGATAGCCCCTTTGCAGAGGCCAGATTTTGCAGTCCAAAACACTGCCCCTTGTCCTGTGCAGGGCCGGGCTCAGCACCTTGGGCAGCCCCAAGGCAGAGCTCACAGCCTTGCTCAGGGTCAGCACGCATCTGGTACCACATTAAATTGCCTTTTCCAGTGTTCTCTGGCAGCAGCATAGCTGCAACAGATCCTGTGCTGAGCTCAGCATGTGACACTTGTAAAATAAAGACATAATCCTGCAACTGTAGCCTTGTTCCCAACTTGATTTTGCTATTCTGACACCAGTGATGTACTGAGGGTCAGACAAGTGGCGGCAGTGTGCCACAAGCAGCCACTGCTTGGGCTGGGAGCCCTGAGCCCACTGCTGGGTGATGCTGCACCAGTGCCCCACCAGCAGCACTCTGTTGCAGCCCTGGTATTGCTCATGCATTGCTGCCTGGGGAGCCTGGTGTGCCCCGTCCCCATACAGCCTTCCGCAGGGACCCCCGCACCTCCTGGTTGTGGAGGCTGTAGATGAGGGGGTTCAGCACGGGGGTGACAATGCAGTACAGTGTGGAGACCAGTGTGTCGGCTGCCGGGGAGTAGCTGGAACTGGACTGGTTGTAGTTCAGGTTGGCTGTCACAAAGTACAGGACAACCACGAGCAGGTGGGCAGAGCACGTGGAGAAGGCTTTGCGCCAGCCAGTGGCCACGGGCATCCTGAGGACAGTGGCCAGGATGCGGAGGTAGGAGACGACGATGAGCAGAAAGGGGCTGAGATCCACAAAGACACTGGCAGCATGGAGTGCCACTTCACTGGGGCGAGTGTTGCTGCAGGCGGCCCTCAGCAGTGGGGTGATGTCACAAAAGATGTGCTGGAGCCACGCAGCCCTGCAGAAGGAGAGCCTGGAGGCCAGGAGAGTGTGCATGACTGAGTCCAGCATCCCCCAGAGCCAGCAGCCAGTGACTGCTGCCACACAGACCCCCCGGCTCATGGCATGGGTATAGTGCAGGGGCTGGCATATGGCTGCGTAGTGGTCATAGGCCATGACAGCCAGGAGTGCGCACTCAGCCCCCGTGTACCCCATCAGGAAGAACATCCCTGCCAGGCACCTGCGGTAGGAGATGGTCATCTGCGGGCGCAGGGCGTTTGCCAGAATCTTGGGCACCGTCACTGATGAGTAGCAAATGTCCAAGGACAGGTGACTGAGGAAGAAGTACATGGGGTTGTGGAGATGGGGACTGAGGCACACGAGGGCAAGTATTGCAGAGTACCCCAGCAGCGTGGCCAGGTAAATGGCCAGGAAAAGAACTAAGAGGAAAGGCTGGCCGTGGGAAAAGCCCTGGAGCATAAACTCCGTCACATGAGTCTGGTTCTGACCTGCCATGGGGCCAGCTGGGTTGGTATGTGGGCAGAAATAAGCACTGTGGGGAGGAGGTGGTGCTTGTGAGTCAGGGGACTGGAGCACAGCCACCCTCAAGCCAAGGGTTTCACTGGTAGGATGGCTTTCGTCCTATCTCCATAGCGGTTGAAAGCTTCCCATGTTGGGATTTCACAGACATGAGGATTTTAGAGAACTGCCATTCAGTGTTGGATATGTGACTGCA
Organism: Podargus strigoides; assembly: GCA_028020825.1. Taxonomy (NCBI): domain Eukaryota; kingdom Metazoa; phylum Chordata; class Aves; order Caprimulgiformes; family Podargidae; genus Podargus; species Podargus strigoides. Next base: position 49,110,846 of record CM051662.1, read on the forward strand.
AGAGAATCACGCAGAAGAAATCAAGAACAGTGTATGTCTAAACTAACACACACCTGCGGGGTTCTCCTGCCAGCCCAGCCCTGTCTTGATGAGTATTCCAAGCATGTCTCTCTTTTCCTCCTGGTTGCACTTATGGTGCCTGCATGCTTCCCTGCCTCCTGGACATGGTTGCATCATTCCTTGGATGCCACAGCTGCTAAGCTTGCTCTTCCCCAGCTGCCGGGTTGGGGATGTGGCATCACTCTGCACCAGTTAAAAGAATTATTTTTTTCCTTATCCTGTTTCCTGCTGTGCTGTTTTTAAAGTGCTTTGCTCTGCGATAGCCAGTGCTTAGGTAAGCACGGGTTCCAACTGAGGGTGACTCACCACATGGTATTTGTTGAGCTGCAGGCCAACTGAAGTCATCAGGGTTCTCTAGTGGCCTGGGCCTCCTGACCTGTCTTCGATCGTCCTCTTTCAATTTTCACCCTGACACAAGGGCTTTGCTTACTGGCATGTGAAGCTACGATGACCATGTCATGATGGACGAGGCATGGGGAAGCAGTAGTTGCTCATAAACCTCAGCCAAGGGCTGTGAAGGAGGTATTTGCTGGATGCTTGTGGCCAGGGTTGCTGCTGCCCACCATGCCAGTGCCATGAAGCCCAGCAGACGTAGGTCAGGTACTTTGGTGTGCAAATAGAGCCTGGCGCATCAGCCACTGTGAGGCTGCTGAAGAAATGGGGATGAGAGGGAGGTTAAAAACCATCTGCAATCACCTTGTCTTGTCTTGGGGTGCAGATCTATCCCAGCCAGCACTTGGCACGAGCAAACGCTTGACTCAGCCAGTCTGAAACCAGGGGCTACTCTCAGCTGGGTGAGGAAAAGGATCCAGAGAGGCTTCAGCTCACATATGTGACAATAAGGGGAAAAACAGGGCTGGAGAGCACTAGGGCAGACTGTGGCTGCATGACGGTACAGGGCACCTTGGGGAACCACGGGTAATCTTAGGGCTGTGCATGAGAAAATCCTGTTCTCCCTATGCAGCACTGATTTGGCTCCACTGATGCTGGCACTCTAAACTGTTCCTGAATCAGAGAATAAGGCAGCTGGCCAGTGTACCAGCCATTGCTGAGCAAGTGTTTGCCAGCAGCTGCAGCAGGACCAGTGCTGGCCTCTTGGTATATCTATGCATCAGTCATGTTTTTAAAACATTGGAGAATTAAAACAGTGGAGAATTCGCTGCTTCTGTTGGGAGTTTTTTTTCTTATGGGCACTTACTGCAAGAAACTGTCAAAGCACTGCTAAAAATTGTGTGCATTTTTTCCTGTTGGAATTGCTTGAATGTCACCTCTGTCTCGTTCATAATTTTCAAGACTTTATCTTCCAGATTAAGGACCCTCTATTCTAACAGTATTTTCTCCTTGCTTCTGCTTGCACACTGTGGTCAGTATCAGTGTTTGCTAAGTAAAAGAAGAGCTAAGTTCTGATTCACTTCTCTCTCACTCGCTAGATTTTCAACCTTTTTTTTTTTCCTTTAATTTTGAGATCATGAGGAAAACTTCCAGTCAAAAAATTAATTCTTCTTTGCCTAGTATAATGACATCCCAACTTGTTACTCCATCTTGGATGTCGGTGCTGCACAGCTGAGAAACCACTGCCTGGCCGAGACCTCCAATAGTCTCCCAGATCAACATATTCTTTAATAGTTTTGGGGTTTTTTAATTACTAATTTTGCATACATTGGATGGATACATAAGGACTGTATCATCCAATACTCTGGAAATCTCAGACCATTGCTCTTGCTCCAGCCAGTCCCCAGCCAAAGCCATTTTGATGCAAGAACAGCCCAACACTTTGGCCCAGTGTTGGAGCCAGGAGCAGATGCTGAGGGGCGAGAGCTGGGAGTGACCTCAGCAGAATTCCCTGGGAATTGTCTCCTCTCTCCAGCTGCCCCTGTCTGAAAAGCTGCATCATGTGCGCATTGATCTGTATAAATTCAAAATTATGAGTGTGTGAACTTTCACAGCGCTAAGGCAGTTGGTGGTTTTGTTAGGGCACAGGTGCCTCCATGGTGCAGGTGTGAGAGGGGAAGCCTTGGTCCAGGACCTTCTTGGATGCTTTTACTGCTGACCTGTCAGCCAGAGGCAGGATTCTGCTGACAAGTTACAGTGAAGCCAGCACCAGTGAAGGTGGGGACCTGCCTGTTACAAGAATAGGGGACCTCAGGAACCAGAGTGATAAAAATAGGAATAAATGTAATAGTAGGAGGTTAGGCAGGTAAGGGTTCATCACCTGTTTATGCTCCGAACTGAGGCTCACCTCTTGGAAATAAGAGCAGGTGCACAAGAGGTGCGCGAGCCCATCGCAGGCTACCAATGAGCCCTTGGTTTCATGCAGGTACACAGCGATGACATGTCAGTCATCATACTTGCAGCAGCAGCAGAGAATTGTTCCTCTGCTGGAGGGACAGTGAGTTCTGGAGAGCTGCAGATGATGCTCTCCCTATGCTGACAAATTCAGTCTGGATTAGTCATGGAGCTACAGGGCTCCACTACAGCTGTAGGAGTCATGCAGAGGAGTGACCCTAATCTCTCACCATGGTCTGGAGCAATGTAGCAGTCAGTGGACACAGCCACATGACAAGAAATGCCAGATTTAAACCCTCTGTTCTCAGACATCCTGTACACAATGAAATAGCACAACATGGTAGGAAACCTCCTTTTCTCCCTTGAACTGTACAGGAACGAGCCTTGAAAGTCTCCACCTTGCCTCAGCCCCTTTCTTCTCTCTCTCTCACACACTGATTTCTCATGGTAACTAGTGACTTACCAAGCATTTCCCAGTGCAGCTACACCTTTACCCACCACTGACCAGTCCAGAAATGCGACGACAGATGACACAGACTCCTCTCGTGGGGTGAAGAGAAGACATTTTATTGTGCTACAACTCTGGTTTTTATAACCCCTGCCCCAGTCCCACAAAGCGCTATGCAGCAATATTTCTCAGATGAAGTATTGTTCTTTCTTTGCACAAACTTATTGCATGCTGGTCTTGTAAATCCTGTTATCACAAAAGCAACGTCCACACATTCTGCTTTGATCAAGGTTAGTTCTTTGTACTTTCCTCCCGATTCCTTGTTCTCTTCTTGTGCTCATCTTTCCCATGGCTTGCGTCCAACCAGCTGTATAACGTCCATATTGACGTCCTTGGTGATATCAACATCCTTGGCAGAAACTTCGCTGTGTCCATCCTCCACAATTCCCCCTTCTGTATTAACTACCAAAACAGCTTTTACAGCACGATCAATCATTCGTTGCACACACTGTAAAATACAAGGCAAAAGCAGGAGGAGGCATGCAATACTTAAAATTACAATGAATGCAGTCGTTAAAATTGAGGCCAGCCAGCCTCCAATACCCCAGGATTGGAACAAACGGTTAAAGCAATCTGCTGCATCATCAATTTGTAGCTTGCTTACACCTTTCTTCAGTTTTGCAATACTGGCATGTATGGATTCGGAGTGATCCGACAGGTTCATGCAGCACATGCCATCAAAATCCTCACACCCATGTCCTTGTGCTAATAACAAAAAATCTATGGCAGCTCTATTTTGAAGCGTGGCATGTCTAACGGAATTAACATCTGTTAATAGACCACTTAAGGCTAAAGAAGTAGCATTAGTTTGCTTAGATAACCAACAACCAAACTTGTTCAGCGTTCCTAAAGCTTTTCCTACAGCTACATGTGGGATAAATAATGATGCTGCTACAATCTCACCTGTATTCCAAAATTTCACGCTATCGTCACAATCTGCTTGATAAGCATGCACAGAGCGTTTAGGCCGCAGTTGTCTATGACTCTCAATCATAGAGGTATTTGGCATTAGTAGCGTGAGTCTTCCAATGCTATATGGTCCCCCACATGCGCGAGAGGGGAGACCAGGCCAGGCTCGGTCACCACAAATAAGAAAATATCCCGGTGGAAATTTTCTGGGATATCTGCCAGAAAGTATTATATTAGGTGCGGTGTAATTACACCAGGCTGAAGCATTGTGGTACACTGATAAAGTAGCATTTACCCATTGAATTCGGTGAGGTGTGGGATCTACGTCACTCAGGCGTGCTCTGCTAAATGTGGCCCATGTGTCTGTGTAATTAAAGTGTACTCAATAATCCATTTTTAGGGATCCTAACAGATCTAACTCTTGCAGTTCAAAGCTTAATATAGGGAACCAACCCACCCAGTTATTAAAAAGGTTCACTACATTTTCGGGGTTGGTGGTTAAATTTAGGTAGGGTAACCTGTCTTCCGGAACAGGCCAGTTATCGACAGGAGTCCCCACCAGACATGTGACAAAAGGGTTTCCTGGGCTAGATAGTGAAAGACACAGTGTATCCTGTCCTGTTTGATTGGCTAGAGTTACCCATATATTCGGTTTTGGCTGCAGAGGAATCCAACGTGGAGTGATCCTTTTCACGTTGCTGGTGATGAGGATGGCGAAGATGAGGGCTTGACCCATCGCGTAGGTACCCATCTTGGACCTGAATCTGTGGAAACACAAGCATACCCTCGTCCCCAGGTTATTAACTGATAAGGTCCTTCCCACTTTCGAGTTTCTAAATCTCTAATCAACACTTCTGCTTTCTTTTTTACTTCCTGGTTCTCATTAGATACAGTTACAAAATATCTATGTATTGGTGGTCCACCATTGCCCTGCCATCGATTTAAAAAATTTAAAACATAAGTGGCTTTGGCCACTTGGGGGGTTGCAGAACCCATTCCCCCTTTTTGTTTTATTAACATTGTTTTCAAGGAGCTGTGTGCGCGCTCCACAATTGCTTGTCCTGTAGAGGAATGTGGAATTCCTGTTACATGTCGAATGCCCCATTGTTGTAAAAAATTTTGTGGTTTTTGCGATACATAGGCAGGCCCGTTATCGGTTTTTATTTGTTTAGGAACCCCTAAGGTTGCAAAGGCTAGCAAAAAATGTTTACAAACATCTTTGGCTTTTTCTCCTGTGTGTACAGTAGCTGCTATTGTGCTAGAAAATGTATCTATTGAAACATGAACATACTTTAACTTCCCAAATTCAGAAACGTGAGTAACATCTGTCTGCCATATTTCTAGAGCCTGCAAACCTCTTGGATTGACTCCATATGATAAGGAAGGAGTTCTCAGTTGGCAGTCTGGGCAAGCTGTTACAATTTGTCGTGCTTAGTCCATAGTAAGGTGAAAGGTTTTCTGCAGAGCCTTAGCATTTTGATGATAAAATGCATGAGAAAGACATGCCTGTTCAAAGGTACTTGGTACAACTGTTATTCCAGCTAGAATATCTGCGCGTCTGTTACCTTCTACTAAAGGTCCAGGAAGCGTCGTATGAGAGCGTATATGCATAACATAATAAGGAGCTTTTCGGTGGTTTAACAGTGCTAATAGGGTTTGAAACAAAGTAAATAAAGATTCATGCTCTATTTCTTTCAAATAGGATGCTTCAATTCGTGACACGACACCGGCCACATATGCCGAGTCAGTAACTATATTAATAGAACAGTTCCATTTCTGAAAAACTCTAACAACTGCAGTTAATTCAACTACTTGCGGTGATCCTTTTACAACACAAACATCAGACTGCCACTGTCTGTTGTTATCTTGCCATACGATAACAGTGCGTCCTGTTTTTCCTGAGCCGTCAGTAAAGACGGTTAAAGCATTTAAAGGAACAGGACTACATTTTGACATTTGTTGGATGTTAAATTGTAACCGTAACAGTTTATGACTCGGGGGGTGAATTGAAATTATTCCAGCAAAGCCTTCCATGGCAGTCTGAAACAACACAGAGGTTTGAAACAGCCGTTGTAACATTTGCATTGACATGGGCAGTATAATGATTGCTGGTTCTTTGCCACTTAGAGCTAGCAACCGTTGTCGACCTTTCATGATTAATGTTGCAAACATCTCAGTTTTTGTAATTATGGTTTTCCCAAATTGATGTGACAAAAGATTCATTCAATAATTAACAGGGGATCTTTACTCTTGACATCCCATTGAAATATAAGTCCATAAGGCTGGAAGTCAGAATTTAAAATAATCAATTGAAAAGCACAATCAGGATTATATCTGTGTGCTTGCCTTTCTGAAATAGCTGAGGCTACCTTTTGTAATGCATCCTCAGCTTGAGGAGTCAAAATTCGTTCAGAGTTTAAAGCTGAATTCCCTTTAAGCAGCTGAAACAAGGGGTGTAAGTCTTCATTGCTGATTCCTAATAATGTTCTTACCCAATTAATGGTTCCCAAAGCTTTTTGCAAATCATTCAAGGTGCAGATGTCAAAAGCCAATTTCAAGGGCTGGGGGACAATTTGCTGGTTAGTAATTTTCCATCCCAAATACTTCCACGGAGAGGTTCGCTGTACCTTTTCAGGTGCTACCTCTAGTTTGGCTAATTTGATTTGTTCTAAAAGTGTCAACATTGCTTGCTGCATTTCTACATCTGTTTGGGTTGCTACCAAAATATCACCCATATAATGATAAATCAAAACATTGGGTAATTGCTTTCGAGCGGAGGAAAGGGCTTTTGCCACATACCATTGACAAATGGGCTATTTTTCATGCCCTGAGGTAGCACTGTCCAGTGGTACCTTTCACATGGTGCAGAGGCATTAATAGCAGGTACGGTAAAAGCAAATTTAAAGGCATCATCAGGGTGTAAGGGTATGGTAAAAAAACAATCCTTTAGGTCAATTACTGTTAAATGCCAATCATTTGGTATCATTGTTGGTGAAGGAAGCCCTGGCTGTAACGGGCCCATGTCCTCAATTACAGCATTAATGCGTCAGAGGTCGTGTAGCAAACGCCACTTTCCGCTCTTTTTGGAAATAACAAATACAGGAGAATTCCATGGACTGTTGGTAGGTACTATGTGCCCTGCACGGAGTTGATCTGCCACTAAATCTTTTAAATGTCATAGCTTTTCTAAGGCAAGAGGCCACTGGTCCACTGTCTTGGTTTGAAAGACAGGTGTCTGCTAAGGAAGGCAGGAGCCCCCCTTGTTACCAATCTGATCAGATTCTGATGATTTTGATATTTTTATGATTTTAGTTTAGCTAAAATCAAGTTAGGCCTAATCGAATCATATGAGGGAGTGACTGTGTTTTGTTTTAGTAACCACAGAAAGCACACAGAACAAACAGGTGGTACCAGCAGCTAAAGTACATGAAGTGAACAGGTGGTACAAGCAGCTAAGGCCCAGCATTGTCTGTAACTAGAAACCATGTAGTCAAGAAAGTAAAATATTATGTTTAAGCAACCACCGTGGAAACAATACAGTCATTAATCATATAGTGGCTAAAGTCACAGTGACCAGTTTATGCTGTTTAAAGATCCCCTTATCCCCCTCCCCATCCTAATCTGAATATTAGAGGGTACAATCAATAGCGCGACTATGGCGTGACTACAGGTGACCAATGATTGTTATTAGAAATGAATATACATGAAGTGATGTAATCCGACAAATCATTAGGGGCCAATCAAGGTAAAGGTTAATTTTAATGAGCAATTGAAAGCGAGCAGTGTATGCAGTTTTATGTTAAATAGCTTATACAATGGCACTCAAATATATAAAAACCCTGCTAAAGGTGCTGTAACCCAGGATACGCTAGGTGGAGTTATCCCCCGTATCCTCCGCGTGTCAATAAAGAAGTGTCTGCTTATCTACATCATATTGGTGTTGATAGTTCTTTGTCCTGTTTAGTGACACCCTTGGAACGGAGAAAACAACCCCCTTCCCTCCGAATTATTATAAAACTGAAATTAAGGGGCTTTCAGGCAAAGATATGAGGAAATGGGCATGACAGTTTTTACTAATATATATACACAACAAAACAATAATACTGGTTTAAAGCCTGACAGAGTCAGGGATACAACCTGGCACCCTGCCGGGCAGGGTGCTGGTAGCAGTCCGATTTCGGTGGCAGCTGCAGTTCTCTTTGAAATGGTCCTGTTGAAGCGGTGATCTTGTAGAAAAGAAGTCTGGTCCTCCTCCGAAAATCCGGTGGTGGTGTAGTCCTTGTCCTCTGGGGTCCCAGCGGGTAAGGCTGCTCGTGCTGTTCCAAACCCCAGATTTTATCCCCGGTGGGAATGCTTGGCTCCCTCCCCCCTGGCCGGAACATCTCACAAAGGGATGGTGAGTCATGGGGCAAGGCACTGATGGGCGCATTAACAGAAGAATAGTCCCGAGGGGGGAGGCAAGGAACATCGGCGCCTGGTTTCAACAGCTCATGGTAATAGAATACATTGTAACCCAGGACATCCACCCAAACTGGAGTTTCAGTTTTCCAGGTTAATTTCACGGTGTGCTGCGTTCCAGTGGCCCTCAGGATAAATTTGACCCGATGCAGACACCCCATTGAGACAGACAATCCCGCCCCCAAAGAGTGAGAGGGGTAGGAAGCACAAAAGGCCGAACATTAGCTCGTTTCCTCTGGTCCCACAATTTGAATAAAACACTGACTTTGTTCAGGGAGCATGTGGCCTCCTATGCCTAGAATAGCTGCAGAGACCTTGGAGACCGGCCACTGTGCTGGCCAGGATGATTTTGAAATAACAGTTATATCATCTCCTGTGTCAGTTAACCCTGACGATTCTATTGTCTGTTTAGGATTTCCCCATTCCAGTTGACAAGTTAAAAGTGGTCTTGCATTGGAGACCCTTTGAGCCCAAAATATCTGAGGGCTCCCTATCGAACCAAAACCTTGGGCTCCTCGCCATAAGGTGGAGGCTCGAGGGGGGCAAGCATCAAAATACACTAATTGTGCAATACACGATTTTGCTGGTAAAAAACAGGGTGGTGTAGGAGTCCACACCATAATTTTGATTTCACCACAATAATCACTATCAATCACACCGGGTAACACAAAAAGTCCTTGCATAGTAGCAGACGACCGTCCCAACAATAAAGCACCTTTGTTGTTGCCTAGTGGCCCCCAGACCCCTGTTGGCACTGCTTTCACATCAGAATTATTCAGAGTTACTGACTCTGCAGTGGCCAGATCCACTCCGGCGCTGCCGTGGGTCTTTGCATATAGCTCCCCAGCTGGGATCCCGGTTGTTGGACAGGAGCCACTTGGGTGGCTCCTTTTCATGCTCCGATTCCCGTTTCCCTGCAAAGGCTTTCCATCCTTGTCAAATTTGGATCGGCACTGGTTTGCATAATGACGTCCCTTTTTACAGTGGGGACAAACTCCTGGGACTTTCGGCTTGTTAAATTTTCTCGGGCACTGCTTACGAAAATGGCCCTTTTGACCACAGCTAAAACACTGCTGAGAGTTAAGTTTTACGGCTGTGTCCTGGGTTGCAATGTATTCTATTACCATGAGCCGTTGAGGCCTGGCGCCGGTGTTCCTTGCCTCGCCCCTCGGGACTATTCTTCTGTTAATGCGCCCATCAGTGCCTTGCCCCAGGACTCACCATCTCTTTGTGAGATGCCCCGGCCAGGGGGGGAGGGGTGGAGCCAAGCATTCCCGCCGGAGATATTTGGCGGTTTGGAGCAGGGCTCGGGGCCTTACCCGCTGGGATCCCAGGGGACAGGGACTGCACCGCCGCCGGATTTTCGGAGGAGGACCAGTTTCCTTTTCTACAAGATCACCGCTTCAACGGGATCATTTAAAAGAGAACTGCAGCTGCCACCGAAATCGGATTGCTCAGACTTTGTTTTCTTTTCCTACGGACCACCGCTTTAACAGGACCATTTCGGAGAGAGCTGCAGCTGCCACTGGATCGGACTGGTACCAGCACCCTGCCCGGCAGGGGGCCAGGTTGTATCCCTGACTCTGTCAGGCCTGTAACCAGTTTCTCTGTATTATAGTTTTGTTGTATACATTAGTAAAAACTGTTATTCCCATTTTCCTCATATCTTTGCCTGAAAGCCCCTTAATTTCAATTCTATAACAATTTGGGGGGAAGGGGGTTGTATTTTCCATTCCAAGGGGGGCTCCTGCCTTCCTTAGCAGACACCTGTCTTTCAAACCGGGACAGATTTTGGCGCCCAACGTGGGGCCTGAGGGCATTGAGGAAAAAGGGTGAAAAGGGAATAACAGTTCCTGGCTAACCTGATTTTTTGTGCACTGGACGTGGGAACTTTGTTAGGCAGCACCATGTGGTCTAGTTTACCTTGCTTCGGGTGGCACGTGGTCGTGGCTATGCTTTTCCCCTTTGCAGCCCCTTATCTAAACATGGGTCCTCTGACTAAGGCTACCGTGGCTGTTATCCAGCTTGCACTATGGGTTGATAAGGTGAGGAATTCATGGGTTTTCAGTTTCCTGTGGAATGTGGGCACATGGATAAAGGGCTATCACACGCTCAGCATATGTTTCTGGGATTACATTAAAAATAGTACCTTCTGTGAGGAAATAACACCAGGGGAAGTTTTCTCCCAACCATTCAACCAGTTCTTTGGGTCTGCTCCATCAGCTTTCGAAGGGTTTAGTTTTCCCCTAGATATTATCCATGTGTTGCTGCTGATAGGCCTACTCTGCTTGGCCTTCAGAGATAAAGTGAGACTGGCTTGGATAACTACTTGGATAACCACCCCAGAGACTAGGAATGCTGCCCCAGAACCTGACACGGCCCCAGAGGCTAGAGATCCTGCCCCGCAGCCTGACCCTGTCCCACGCCCTGGCATTGCCCAACAGCCCACCTCACAAATGGACCAGCCGAATTGGGTGGGGGTACTGGTGAAGGAAATACGTGAGATGCTGAGGGAACACACCTCCCAAACTAGTGGGAGACCTTGTCCTAAAGAGGGAAAGTCTGATAGTGCAGCAGTGGAACCCACAGATGTTACAACTGTGCAGGGTCCAGCTGAACCACAAGGACAGCCACAGCCAGCAGCAGTCGCCCCTGTGCAGAGGAGGAAGTGCAAGGCCAAATCAGTACGCCCAGTTAATGATGGGGATGAGCCAGAGCCCTCACAATCCGCAGGAGAGTCAGAGCCTGAAATTATCATCGAATCCCTGTCGTTCGACAGTCTCCGTAATCTGTGAAAAGACATTGCGCGACGGGGGCGTGAGCCTTATACAACCTGGTTACTTCGGGTTTGGGACCTCATGGGTAAAGGCGTACAACTGGATAGTGGCAAAGCCAGGTATTTGGGATCCTTGGCCCAAGACTCAGGGGTGGACCAGGTATTCGTAAGGGAGCCGGGGCCCCTTTCTCTCTGGGAGCGGCTTTTAATGAGTGTGAGGGAAAGGTTTGTCCACAGAGAGAGAATGCAGGAGTACCATCATAGAATGCAATGGAAGACCCTTGAGGAAGCGATCCAACAGCTGAGGGAAGTGGCAGTGTTAGAGGTACTCTTTGGGAGGGACGGACAGCATGATAATGACCCCGACAAGGTCAAGTGTACAGGGCAGATGCTGTGGAACCTGGCAAAGCTGGGGCCACAGCAGTATGCCACATTCATTGCAACAATTAATGCTGATGACAACCAAGAGACAGTGGGTTCTGTTGCCAACAGGTTCAGATATTATGAGAGTTTAGTCAATGGCCCAATGAAAGCTCATGTCGCTGCTGTGGCTAGGGACCTCAAGGAAGAGATTAGGGAGGAGGTGATGAAGGAGGTGAGGAGGAGCAGCTCTCGTGTGGCACCAGTGCAGGTCATAAACTCCAGAGTCAGAGCCCGACGTCCCCCAGCTAGAGAGAGAGGGTACACCCCACGATCTGAGCTGTGGTTCTTCTTGTGTGACTGTGGGGAAGACATGAGAAGGTGGGATGGGAAACCCACTTCTGTCCTGGCAGCACGGGTTCGTGAGCTCAAAAGGGAAAACACTAGCCGAGGGGGTTCCACTAAAGCGAAAGTAGCCTCAGCCTCCCGTGACCAAGCTGCCAGGTATTACAGAAGGGAGGATGATATGTCAGATCCCCTTGAGGAAACATCTAGCAGGTATGCCCAGGGAATGGATGATAACCAGGCCTAGAGGGGCCCTGCCTCTAGCCAGGAAGAGGCACGGGAGAATCGGGTCTTTTGGACAGTGTGGATCCGATGGCCTGGCACATCAGAGCCACAGAAATATGAATCGTTGGTAGATACTGGAGCACAGTGTACCCTAATGCCATCGGGACATGTGGGGGCAGAATCTGTGTCTATTGCTGGGGTGACAGGGGGGTCGCAGCAGTTGACCCTGCTGGAAGCTGAGGTGAGCCTGACTGGGAAGGAGTGGCAGAAGCATCCTATTGTGACTGGCCCGGAGGCCCCATGTATCCTGGGAATAGACTTTCTCCGGAATGGCTATTACAAAGACCCAAAAGGGTTTAAGTGGGCTTTTGGGATAGCTGCTGTGGAAGCAGAAGGCATTAGGCAGTTGAACACCTTGCCTGGACTATCAGAAAATCCTTTTGCAGTTGGGCTCCTGAAGGTGGAAGAGCAACGGGTGCCAATTGCCACTTCGACGGTGCACCGCCGGCAGTATCGGACGAATCGGGATGCCGTGATCCCCATCCACAAGATGATCCGTGAGCTGGAGGCCCAAGGGGTAATCAGCAAGACCCACTCACCCTTCAACAGCCCCATCTGGCCTGTGCGCAAGCCTGACGGAGAATGGAGATTGACTGTGGACTATCGTGCTTTGAATGAAGTGACTCCACCATCGAGTGCTGCTGTGCCGGACATGCTGGAGCTCCAGTACGAGCTGGAGTCCAAAGCAGCAAAGTGGTATGCCATTATTGACATTGCTAATGCATTCTTCTCCATTCCTCTGTCACCAGAGTGCAGGCCTCAGTTTGCCTTCACCTGGAGGGGCGTGCAGTACACCTGGAACCGACTGCCCCAGGGGTGGAAGCACAGTTCCACCATCTGCCATGGGCTGATCCAGACTGCGCTGGAAAAGGGTGAGGCTCCAGAACATTTGCAGTTCATCGATGATATCATTGTATGGGGGAACACGGCAGTGGAAGTATTTGAGAAAGGAGAGAAAATCATCCAAATTCTCCTGGAGGCCGGCTTCGCCATCAAGAAACGCAAAGTCAAGGGACCTGCCCGAGAGATCCAGTTCCTGGGGGTAAAGTGGCAAGACGGACGGCGCCAGATTCCCACCGAGGTCATCAATAAGGTCACTGCAATGTCTCCACCGACCACCAAGAAGGAAACACAAGAATTCCTAGGTGTCATAGGCTTTTGGAGAATGCACATTCCCGAGTACAGCCAGATCGTGAGCCCTCTCTACCTGGTTACCCGCAAGAAGAACGATTTCCACTGGGGCCCTGAACAACAACAAGCCTTCACTCAGATCAAGCAGGAAATCGCTCATGCGGTAGCCCTTGGCCCAGTCAGGACAGGACCAGAGGTGAAAAATGTGCTCTACTCTGCAGCCGGGAACAAGGGTCTGTCCTGGAGCCTTTGGCAGAAGGTGCCTGATGAGACTCGGGGCCGACCACTGCGATTCTGGAGCCGAAGCTACAAAGGGTCCGAAGCCAACTACACTGCAACAGAGAAAGAAATCTTGGCCGCCTATGAAGGAGTTCGAGCTGCCTCAGAAGTAATCGGCACAGAGGCACAACTCCTCCTGGCACCCCGACTACCGGTGCTGGGGTGGATGTTCAAGGGAAAGGCTCCCTCCACGCATCATGCCACCGACGCTACTTGGAGCAAATGGATTGCCCTCATCACACAGCGCGCCTGCATTGGAAACCAAAATCGCCCTGGGATCTTGGAAATAATTACGAACTGGCCATCAGGTGAGGCTTTTGGATTATCTTCTGAAGAAGAGGAAGTGACACGTGCTGAGGAAGCCCCTCCATATAACGAGCTACCAGAGAGTGACAGACGATATGCCCTCTTCACCGATGGTTCCTGCCGAATTGTAGGTGCTAGCCGGAAATGGAAAGCTGTTGTATGGAGCCCCACACAACAAGTTGTACAAGCTACCGAGGGAGAGGGTGGATCAAGCCAATTTGCTGAACTCAAAGCCGTCCAATTAGCCCTGGACATTGCTGGGAGAGAGAAGTGGCCAAAGCTCTACCTCTACATTGATTCATGGATGGTAGTCAATGCCCTGTGGGGTTGGCTGGAAAGGTGGAGAAAGGCCAACTGGCAGCGTAGGGGAAAACCAATCTGGGCTGCTGATGAGTGGAAGGACGTTACCACTCAGGTAAAGGAGCTACCTGTGAAAGTCCGTCATGTAGATGCTCATGTCCCCAAGAGTCGGGCTAATGAAGAACATCGCAACAACGAGAAGGCAGATCAGGCTGCAAAAATAGAGGTGTTCCAGATAGATTTGGATTGGCAGCATAAAGGAGAGTTGTTCTTGGCTCGGTGGGCCCATGATGCCTCAGGCCATCAAGGCAGAGATGCCACCTATAAGTGGGCACGAGACCGAGGGGTGGATCTAACCATGGACAGTATCTCCCAGGCTATCCATGACTGTGAGACGTGCGCTGCGATCAAACAGGCCAAGCGGGTGAAGCCCCTGTGGTATGGTGGGCGGTGGTCCAAATACAAGTATGGGGAGGCCTGGCAGATCGACTACATCACACTGCCTCAAACCCGCCAAGGCAAGCGCTACGTGCTCACAATGGTGGAAGCCACCACTGGATGGCTGGAGACCTACCCTGTACCTCACGCTACTGCCCGGAACACCATCCTGGGCCTTGAAAAGCAAGTCCTTTGGAGGCATGGCATCCCTGAGAGAATTGAGTCTGACAACGGGACTCATTTCAAGAACAGCCTTGTCAACACCTGGGCTAGGGAGCATGGCATTGAGTGGGTGTACCACATCCCTTACCATGCACCAGCAGCTGGGAAAGTTGAACGGTGCAACGGACTGCTTAAAACCACCTTGAAGGCACTGGGTGGAGGAACTCTCAAAAACTGGGAGATGCATTTAGCAAAAGCCACCTGGTTAGTTAACACCCGAGGCTCCACGAACCGAGCAGGCCCCGCTCAGTCTGAATCCTTACAAACAACAGACGGGGATAGGGTTCCAGTAGTGCACATGAGAGGCATGCTTGGGAAAACTGTTTGGGTTAATTCTGCCTCGGGCAAAGACAAACCCATCCGTGGGGTTGTCTTTGCTCAGGGACCAGGTTGTACTTGGTGGGTAATGCAGAAAGATGGGGAAACCCGGTGTGTACCACAAGGGGACCTTATTTTAAGTGGGAACTGAGTGTAGAGTTTCATTGTATATGTATGTATATATATATATGTGTGTGTGTGTGCAGAATTTAAGAAAGGTATTGATTTGGGATGATGCAAATGGTAATAGAATAAGGGGTGGATAATGTCCTGGGTTGCAATGTATTCTATTACCATGAGCCGTTGAGGCCTGGCGCCGGTGTTCCTTGCCTCGCCCCTCAGGACTATTCTTCTGTCAATGCGCCCATCAGTGCCTTGCCCCAGGACTCACCATCTCTTTGTGAGATGCCCCGGCCAGGGGGGGAGGGGTGGAGCCAAGCATTCCCGCCGGAGATATTTGGCGGTTTGGAGCAGGGCTCGGGGCCTTACCCGCTGGGATCCCAGACGACAAGCACTGCACCGCCGCCGGATTTTCGGAGGAGGACCAGTTTTCTTTTTCTACAAGATCACCGCTTCAACGGGATCATTTAAAAGAGAACTGCAGCTGCCACCGAAATCGGATTGCTCAGACTTTGTTTTCTTTTCCTACGGACCACCGCTTTAACAGGACCATTTCGGAGAGAACTGCAGCTGCCACTGGAGCGGACTGGTACCAGCACCCTGCCCGGCAGGGGGCCAGGTTGTATCCCTGACTCTGTCAGGCCTGTAACCAGTTTCTCTGTATTATAGTTTTGTTGTATATATTAGTAAAAACTGTTATTCCCATTTTCCTCATATCTTTGCCTGAAAGCCCCTTAATTTCAATTCTATAACAATTTGGGGGGGAAGGGGGTTGTATTTTCCATTCCAAGGGGGGCTCCTGCCTTCCTTAGCAGACACCTGTCTTTCAAACCGGGACAGGCTGCAAAAGCAGTGGCCATTTCCATATACTTGTGTTTCAGCGAGCCTACTTTATTGCAGGCTTCTATCATTTCAGACAGTGAAGGATCTTTCAGCGGGATTAACACTTGTTTACAGTCCTCATTAGCATTGCTAAGCGCTAGTTGTTTCAAAAGCAATTCGAGAGTTTCGTTATCATGAACTTGTTTACTCAAGCTTTCCTGCAACCTATCAATGAACTGCATATATGGCTCATTTGCTCCTTGCTTAATGTCAGTAAAAGCTTTCGAGGGTTTGCCCGCTGAGGGTAAGGTTGTAAAAGCCTGTAAAGATGCAGCGCTTAATCCCTGCAAGATTTCTTGCGGCAGGGCAACCTGCTGATTGGGGTTGGCCCAGGGGTCCCCCACCCCTAAAAGCATTTGCATGGTCACCTGGCGATAAAGATGACCATCGGGCAGTTGTGAATAATGGGCATGTAACTCTTCTAAATATTTTTTCCAAGTTCTGTGCCAAAGTACATACTGAGAAGGGGTTAACAGTGCATCGGCTAGCATTTTACAGTCATGCGGAGTGAGAGTTTGTGAACAATGAATTGCCTTGAACAGCTCTTGGGTATATGGGGCATGCAGACCATAATCAGTAATAGCCTGGCACGTATCCTTAACAACCTTATATTCTAGCGGTCGGAATGCCAGTTGCTGTCCTGGCACATAAACAGCTGGGAAAGCTAATTTAGATATCAAATCAGCATCCCCTGCCTTTTGAGCCTCTGCACGAATACGTCCCCAAGTTTCCTGAGGGTCTGGTGGAAACTGGTCAGGCTTACTTTCTGGGTCTATTACACCCAGATCAGAGGGATCATCTGGTTCATTCTTAGCAGTCACAGAAATCCCCTGACGACGACATGGAGCCAAGAATTTGGGCTCAAGAGCCGAGAAGGGTGGAACTTTAAGTTCACTCACAGAATTCAGGCACCGAGATGCCTCTTCATTATCATTATCATCGGGAGACTCCGGCGCAGTCGCCTCTGCGTGGGGCACCCCAGACTCCTGTGAGGCAGTCTTATTGGAGGACTTATTCTTTTTCAGCATCTCAAAAATAGTGCGCCACGGGGTGAGCAATTGTGCTGCATTTTTGTCCCCCGTTGTTGCTCTATCATACAATTTGATCCCTGCAGCATCTCATGTATCATCATTAAAAATAGTGACTGCATCAACGTCTGGGACTGCAGTGGACACCCAGCGTAAAAGCACATGCAGTTTATGAGAGTCCAAAAGGACGTTATGCTTTTGCATCAGACTTTCCATGAGCCGTAAGACAGCTTTTTCATCTGTGCTTAACTTGTTCCCCATCTTTCCCCCGTTGCTCACCTCACTCTCCCACAATGGTGATTTTCTGGCCAGCTTATCCGCTTCCTTGCAGCGTCTTGTCTTTTGCTAGGCGGGGGTTGCCATCACCGGTGTGGAATCGCATTTTCAGGTCCCTGTTCGGGCACCATTTGCGACGACAGATGACATGGACTCCTCTCATGGGGTGAAGAGAAGACATTTTATTGTGCTACAACTCTGGTTTTTATAACCCCTGCCCCAGTCCCACAAAGCGCTATGCAGCAATATTTCTCAGATGAGGTATTGTTCTTTCTTTGCACAAACTTATCGCATGCTGGTCTTGTGAATCCTGTTATCACAAAAGCAACGTCCACACATTCTGCTTTGATCAAGGTTAGTTCTTTGTACTTTCCTCCCGATTACTTGTTCTCTTCTTGTGCTCATCTTTCCCATGGCTTGCGTCCAACCAGCTGTATAATGTCCATATCGTCGTCCTTGGTGATATCAACATCCTTGGCAGAAACTTCGCTGTGTCCATCCTCCACACAGAAAGGCTGGATAAGGGGGCAGTGAGGGAGCACTGATGCCGTCAGTGCAGGGAGGCAGCTCATTTCTGTTATTCCCCCTGGGAGAAGGAAGGTACCCCTGGCTAATGGGAGGGTGATTCACTGGTCTGAGACCCAGCTCAGCTCTGGTGCAGTCCCTGAAGCAGGGTGCCTTACATCACCACTGTGCACTTCTGCAAAGCTGCAGCATTTTGGGGTTAAGTGTGTCTCCCTTGCCCTCCTACAGGAGGCCAGATGTGCTCTGTGCCCACCCAGGGAAGCCAGCTGTTCCTGCAGGAGAATGTGGCTTTCCTCACCAAGCCACCACATCCCATTTGCACTCAGGTCAGCAGATCAGATAGCCTGGAGCGTATCGCCATGGGAGGTATGTTCCTGAGCCTTGGGTACAGTCCAGTCCCAGTTTGAGGTGATGGCTGGACTGAGGCAGCTGGCAATAACACACGATTAATTTAACCTGAAAAGGACTGGATTGTTTTCTTTGAGGCATCACCAGCAGCCACAACCTGCTTGCGTGCCCAGACCACCCAGGACCCCTGGGTGCCAGTACTGGGTTTGTCCCCAAGTACTGTGCCAATAGGGACCCCTGTGAGGGTCCCACCACAGGCAGCAGTCCTGCCTTTCCAGCCCTTCCTTACCTCCATGTCCAAGAGCAAACAGTGGACAGTATCCAGTGCTTGGTAAGAAGGAAAAACTAGCAATGTCCCCAGGTGCTGTCCAGTTTGTCTTACCTGCATGAGGAGAAGTCTGTGTGTCCTCGAGGCTTGCAAACGGAGGAGGGGCTTTTAACCCTGTGAGGGTCCTGGGAGAGAGGCTTTCAGAGGTAGCTCTTGTTCAGTGGCAGAAGCAAGGAGCAGAGGAGCATTGCCCCAGTCAGCGTGCACAAGTGGGATCTGAACCCACAGGACAAAGCCCTCCTGGCACAGGACCCACCTTGATCTCCTGTTCTGCTCCATCCAGACTGTGCCAAGTGTCAAATAGCCAGAGCTCCCTAGCCCTATCCTCCTGCTCCAGCCCTGTGGCAGCACTTGGGGTGCCTGAGCTGCAGCACAACTGACCATGCCAGGCACCCTGGGCCAGAGGAGGGTGGCTGGGGAGGCTGAGCACTGCAGTTCTGTGCCCTAAGTCCTTCTTTATGACTTGGTTTTATCTGTTGCAGGGCTATGAGGTGCCTACAGTGGCCAATGCCAGCAGAGAGGCAGCAATGAGGAGGGCTGGCCGTTGGCCACACTTGCAGCAACAAATGTGCGGGCAACACAGCAATAAGGTGACAGCATGGCATCTGCACTGCATCTGAGCTCCCACCATCTACAATAACCATGCCCACCCGAGCCAGGCTGTGCAGGGCTCTCTGGAGTGCAGAGTGTGGTCTAGGGGACTAGGAAAGAACATGGCCGTAGTGGGACTATGATCCGGCACCAGCTCTGATTGGACTTAGATAAGGCACCATGTAAGAGTCTTGTGAGTTCTTGAAGAGCTAGGGAGCAGGATTACATGGACTCACACAGGGTGAATGCTGCCTGCTCTGAGCCGGGAGCTATTCCTCATAGAAACAGCAGGTTCAGCTGGAGTTCATCACATAGTGCAGTGGAAATGTAAAGTGAGAAACTCAGGAAATTTGGAAACAGCAACAGGGAGTGAATCTGGGGATCAAGACTGAGACATGATTGTTTCTGCAGCAGGGATACAACATCGCTTTATTGCAATCTTTTCGTAACCTGTTTCCTGATGATTGGGCAATATGAGCTGATCCTATAATAAGGATCCTTTTCATCTGAGAATATTCTATGGTTCTATGAACTTGAAACCTCTGTTTTGCCAATTAGTAGGCCCAGTAAAAAGGGCACAGCCAGCAGCAGACCAACAATCCAGTACGTAGGTTCTATTTCACGTAAAGGGGTCAGTATATAGAGGATTGCTGGGGGTACAAACAAGTCAGATCACGAATAGCAGACATCAACCCCAGCGACCCCAGGAATGACACAATATCGCTTGTAACAGATGGAACAAACAGAAACACAAGATAACCCACAGAGCAAATGGGAGACAACCAGGTGAATAAGGCAGTTACATATGACAAAAGTAACCCCATGTTGCCTCCCCACAAAGCCCGTGTTTGAATGTGCCAGACCTGACTGGGACCCGGTTCCATGAGGAGTCAGGAGGTCCTTCCCCAACAGGAAACTCTGCAAAGTGCATCCACTTCACAGATAGACACTCCACCCTTCCTGCAAGTGGTCCCAGCTTTTATGCCCAAAGCAGGACACCTGGCACTCATTTACTGAAATGCGGGGCACCTGGGGCTTGTTTACCCAAGGGCTTTCCTTACAAGGCTGGCTGCACCTTGGAGGAAAGCCAAAAGGCAAACTCATCCCCTCCTCTTAAAGGACCATGGGGACCACCCATATGTCAACCTTAATTCAAGGGCTTGTGGTTCAGACCCCAGCACTTCAAGGCCATAACCACTTCCCTCATTCAACTCTCTTTGGTTCTGTTCACACAGCCCGGGATGCTGTTGGTCACCTTTTCTGCCAGGGCACACGACTCACTCATGTCTGGCTTGCTGCCCACCAAGGGCCCCTGGGGTCTTTTCTGCAGAGCTGCTGCCTAGCCAGGCATCCCCAGACTGTCTTGTTGCCAGGGGATCTTCCTTCCCAGGTGCAGGACTTGGCATTTGTCCTTATTGAATTTCATGGAGTTCCTTCTGGCTCATTCTTCCAGTTTGTCCAGGTGCCCCTGGATGGCAGCCCTGTCCTTAAGCATATTGACTGGTCCCCTCGACTTGGTGTCACCTGCAAATTTGACAAGAGTACACTCTGTCATCTGTTTCGTAGCACTAATGAAGATGTCAAACAGGACAGGTCCTAGGACAGATACCTCTGATCTTCTGCTTGTCACCAGCCTCCAGGTAGAACATAACCTGTTAACCACCACTCTCTAAACCTGATCATCCAGACAGTTTTACACCACTGCTTTCACTGATGTTGCTGTTGCTTTCACCTATGCAAGCTAAATGCACCTTTCATCCTGCATTTTCTGCACACACTTCTACTGGCTGGGCAACCTCAGCAGCCCTGGCTTTCTGTAGCCATATCTGGCTCAGGAGCTTAGTGGTTTGTTAATGGCAATGTTTCTCCCTGCTGGCTGCAATGGGCTTGTGCTCTGGTTTTTCCCCCAGTGATTTTGACTGTGACTGGTGCAGTTTTGATTGTACTAAAACTGTATTGAGCACTGCAGATGTCATCCAAACAGTAGTTCAAACAGTTTTAGTACAAACAGTAGTGTGGGCTTGCGTGTTCTCTTTTTCTTCTGAACATCCCTTTTAAAAAATCTTCATGGGCAATGTTCTGTATGATTTTCTTATAAACAGCACAGTTGTAACACTCAAACTTATTTAACAGAGATTATAGTAAACCACCCTGTTTTACTATGACATCAATACGGTTGAGTGTCCTGAGCTTCCAACTCCAGATGTACCAGTCAGATGTTGCCATACTGGAGCAGGTCCTGCCCGTCTACCTGAGCACGGTGCTTGTAGAGCATCAGGGCGAAGGTGGAGAGCTGCTGGGGGCAGCTGCGCCTGTGTTAAGGAGCCGACGGAGAAGCACATCCCCCCACTCCACAGTGACCACCGCTGCTGGGCCGGCACCCCTTCCCCGGGCCGGGCCCACCGCAGCTCCCCGGGCCAGGCAGCCTCGCCGGGCCGGGCCGGGCCGCCACCCGCGCAGCAACACGGGGCTGCTCACGACACAGGCCCGGGGGTATGGAGGGGAACTCCAGGGGCGCGGGCGGCGCACCACAAGGATACAAATCTTGGAGCAGGAACCTCTCCAACAGTCTGCGGAAAGAGCACCACACCCCCGTTAGGCCGCGGAGCCGAGCCGCCTCCCCCATCACCGTGCGGAACCAGAGGGCGGCGGCGTGCCCGTGCGGTCACGCACTTGGACTTGCCCACCGCGCTGTCACCCAGGCAGATGATCTTCACGGTCTCCTCAGCGCCGGCCGCGGCCGCATCCCGGTCCTGGGCCTGCTACGCCGCCGCCACGTCCGCCATGGCACCATGTCCCGGCTGCTACGCGACATGACGGGCCCCGCCCCTCCGTAGGCCCCGCCTCTCCTCCGCCCCCGCCTCACGGCCCCTCCGTGCGTCACCGAGCACTCTGCCCCGCCCCTCTCCCCCGTTAGTGCGTCACACGTGCGACGCCCCGCCGCATTGTCGTTACTGGCGCGATGCCGCCTGGCGAGGTGAGCGTTATGGCGGCTGTGGGAGGCTCCGGGAGGCCGCTGCGGCTGGCGCTGCTGAAGCCGGACGCCGTGGCTCACCTGCTGGTGTTAGAGGTGAGGGCTGAGCGGACCGGGCCGCCCCGCCGGCGCTGCGTGGCCCGGCCCGGCCTGGTCTGTCGATCCGGCCGGCGGCGGCTTGGGGCTGCGCGTCACCTGCCCAGCCGCTGCGCCTCTGCCCGCAGTGTTTTCTGTCCCTTTCTTCATCATTCCTAATGTTCAGTTGCCTTTTGACTCCTCCTGACTGTTTGACTGAAAACACGTCATGTCATGGAAGTGCATCTTGTGGAGGGACAGGAGCCCACAAGGGCATATGAAAACTCTCAAATAAACATGAAATACAGTGACAGAAGCCCTGAATTAAGGTTGACATATGGGTGGTTCCCATGGTCCTTTAAAAGGAGGTGATGAGTTTGCCTTTTGGCTTTCCTCCTCCAAGGTGCAGCCGGCCTTGTAAGTAAGCCCTTGGGTAAACAAGGGGAAGGGGAGAGAACTGGGTCTGTTAGGGACGAGCCCAAGAGCAAAGAGGGCCTGAAGGAAGGTGGTCTAGGGAGGATTTTCAATCATTGAAGAGAAGGGATAGATGTTTGGGCCCTGACCACAAGGTCTCCTGCCTCCCAGGGATCCCACCAGTGCGCTCTGCTTGCTTTCTGAAATGCCTGTACACCAATGCACGCAGTATGGGGAATAAACAGGAGGAGTTAGAGGTCTGTGTGCGGTCTAAAGGTTATGACCTGGTGGCAATTACAGAGACATGGTGGGACAGCTCACATGACTGGAATGTGGTCATGGATGGCTATGTCATTTTTAGGAAAGATCGGTCAGTGAAGCGAGGTGGTGGAGTTGCTCTCTATGTGAGGGAGCAACTTGAATGTATTGAGTTTTCTCCAGGGACTGATGAGGGGCAAGTTGAAAGTCTGTGGATGAGAATTAAGGGGCAGGCAGGCATGGGTGATACAGTTGTGGGGGTCTATTACAGACCTCCTGATCAGGACAAGGGAGTTGATGAGGCTTTCTACAGGCAGCTGAAAGCAGCCTCGCAACTACAGGCCTTGGTCCTCATGGGGGATTTTAACTACCCCGATATCTGCTGGGAGACTTACACAGCCAGCCATTCACAGTCTAGGAGGTTCCTCCAGTGCATTGATGATAACTACTTAATGCAAATGGTGGATAAGCCGACTAGGAGAGGAGCGCTGCTGGATCTTGTACTCACCAACAAGGAGGGTCTTGTTGAAGCAGTGATGGTCGATGGCAGCCTTGGCTGCAGTGATCATGAGATGGTGGAGTTTAAGATCCTGTGTGGGAGGAATAGAGTACCTAGCAAGACCAGAACCCTGGACTTCCGCAGGGCCAACTTTAGCCTCCTCAATCAATTGTTAAGGGAAGTCCCATGGGACAGGGTGCTAGATGGTAAAGGGGCTCAAGATAGTTGGTCAACATTCAAGGACCACTTCTTGCAAGCTCAGGATCAGAGCATCCCAATGGGTATGAAATCAAGTAAGGGAGCTAGGAGACCAGCATGGTTAAACAAGGAACTGCTGGGCAAACTCAGGTGGAAAAAAAGAATTTATGGATCATGGAAAGAGGGGCTAGTCACTTGGGAGGAATATAGGACAGTTGTCAGAGGATGTAGAGAGGCAATTAGGAAAGCTAAGGCCTCCTTAGAACTTAACCTTGCAAGCCAGGTCAAGGATAATAGAAAGGGCTTTTTCAAATACATAGCTAATAAAACAAACACTAGAGGCAATATAGGCCCACTGATGAATGAGGTGGATGCCCTAGAGACAGAGGATATAAAGAAGGCAGAGGTGCTGAATGCCTTCTTAGCCTCTGTCTTTACTCCTGCAGGCTTTCCCCAGGAGCCCCTGATCCCTGTAGCCCCAGAAGAAGTCAGGATAAAGGAGGAGTTAGCCTCGGTAGATGAGGATTGGGTTAGGGATCAGTTGAGCAATCTGGATATCCATAAATCAATGGGACCAGATGGAATGCACCCAAGGGTGCTGAGGGAGCTGGCAGAGGTCATTGCTAGGCCACTCTCCATCATCTTTGGTAAGTCATGGACAACAGGAGAGGTGCCTGAGGACTGGAGGATAGCAAATGTCACTCCAATCTATAAGAAGGGCAAGAAGGAGGACCCGGGGAACTATAGACCGGTCAGCCTCACCTCCATCCCTGGAAAGGTGATGGAACAGCTTGTTCTTGGCACTATCTCTAGGCATATCAAGGATGAGGGGGTCATTAAGAGCAGTCAACATGGTTTTACCAAGGGTAAGTCATGTTTGACCAACCTTATTGCCTTCTATGAGGAAATAACTAGGTGGATAGATGATGGTAGAGCGGTAGATGTGGTTTATCTTGATTTCAGTAAAGCATTTGACACTGTCTCCCACAGCATCCTTGTAGATAAGCTGATCAAGTATGGGTTTGGTGATTAGGTAGTGAGGTGGATTGTGAACTGGCTGAAGGAAAGAAGCCAGAGAGTTGTGATCAATGGGACGGAGTCTAGTTGGAGGCCTGTGACTAGTGGAGTCCCTCAGGGGTCGGTACTGGGACCGGTGTTGTTCAATATCTTCATCAACGACCTGGATGAGGGTACAGAATGTATCCTCAGCAAGTTCGCTGATGACACCAAACTAGGAGGAATGGCTGACACACCAGAGGGTTGTGCTGCCATTCAACGAGACCTTGATAGGCTGGAGAGTTGGGCGGGGAAAAACTTAATGAAATTCAACAAGGACAAGTGTAGAGTTTTGCATCTGGGCAAGAACAACCCCATGTACCAGTACAGGTTGGGGGCTGACCTGCTGGAGAGCAGTGTAGGGGAAAGGGACCTGGGGGTCCTGGTGGACAGCAGGATGACCATGAGCCAGCAATGTGCCCTTGTGGCCAAGGCGGCCAATGGCATCCTGGGGTGTATTAGAAAGGGGGTGGTTAGTAGGTCAAGAGAGGTTCTCCTTCCCCTCTATTCTGCCTTGATGAGGCCACATCTGGAGTATTGTGTCCAGTTCTGGGCCCCCCAGTTCAAGAAGGACAGGGAACTGCTTGAGAGAGTCCAGCGCAGAGCCACAAAGATGATTAAGGGAGTGGAACATCCCTTAAGGATGGCCGAAAGGGAGACCTTACTGTGGTCTACAGCTGCCTAATGGGAGTGGGGAGATGACGGATACAGACTCTTCTCACAGTTGTATGGTGACAAAAGAGGCAACAGGCACAATCCTCACTGGATGTCAGGGAATAATCCTTCAGGCACTGGAACGACGTCCTTAGAGGCCATGGACTCTCTGTCCTTGGAGATACTCAGTGCTCATCTGGCCACAGCATGAGAAACATGTGCTAACAGGTCCTGTTCTGTGCAGGGTTTGGACCAGGGGCTCCTTTCCACCCGCACAAGTCTGATTTCTGGAATAAAATTCTCATCAGGTTTTGTAAGAACAATATTTCAGAGGTTTTTTTCCATTAATTTCCTCAGGAAAAGAGTTTCCTTTGAGATTTTTTTTTGCAGATAAGTTGCCAGAGCTGCCTGTTATACAGACCAGGCAAGACACAAGAAAAACAAAAATTTGGCATTTCCAGTTTGGCCTACCCAAGATAGGACAAAAGCCACTGCATCCTGTGAGAGTGGCAATGGATTACTGTCTGACTTCTTTTTTTTCCTAAAACTTGACAAGGAGATTTTTTTGGCCAGAGAAAATTGCATTGTCTCAAGCTTTTATTCAGTTTAATTGACCACTTGTGTTCATATTTTAGAAAAAAAAAAAGGCAATGAGGGCTGCACCTATATGATCCAGCTATAAAACTGGCCAAAGCTGATCTGATTTACTTGTGTTTGTCATAGGCTAAGAGCATGCACAAATTCAAACACCATGATCATGTAACATCCTTGACTTGTTACCCTGTGGTATCATCCCTGCATCGTGGGGTTTTGGGGCAGGTCTAATGCCTACACAGAGTCCCAGAAAAGGGAAAG
This sequence comes from Podargus strigoides, assembly GCA_028020825.1. Taxonomy (NCBI): domain Eukaryota; kingdom Metazoa; phylum Chordata; class Aves; order Caprimulgiformes; family Podargidae; genus Podargus; species Podargus strigoides. Next base: position 49,136,908 of record CM051662.1, read on the forward strand.
TGGGGTCCTGCACCAGCCCCAGGGTCACTGTTTCTTCCTGGCCAAGCTGTACTCTGAAAGAGACAAGGGAAGTCTTTCCTGTCACCAATGAGCAGCACTTTTGCTTAATGGTTGCTACCTGGTGCTTCCTGGACAGCAATGGCCCCTGCTGCCTCATCTCCATTCCTCCCTCTTCCTGTGGTCGCCTCCATCCTCCTACTGCACAGAGCCAGCCCTCCAAGGCTTCTTACCCAGTCCTTGCCCTGGCTTGGGCATCAAGTCTGCCCCAGGGGCCAATTACTGCACTTTAAACAAGATGCTTTAAAGAGAAGGCTGAAGTTTGAGAGAGAAGTTTTCTTGTTTCCAGTTTGTCCGCTTGGTACCCGTTCCCCACAGGCTTCTCTCTACAGAGAAAATGCCACTAGGGCTTCAGTGCCAATTACTGAAAGCCTGGAGCACTTCACTTCCTCACCTAGCCTGTTTTTGTGAGACTTGTAAATAAGGCACGAAGTGGGCTATTAAAAATTCGAGGCAGTCACTAGTGCAATAACTTTGAAGCTGTTTACATCTGCTGTAATTAATTGTATCATAATGCAGAAGCAGAATGAGACATTGAGAAAGAATGTCTTTGTTCTACATAGACTTCCCATCTTTGAAACGTTCACACTCTAGACAAAAAAATACACACAAAGTTGTTGAAGAATTAAAAGCAGAAAAAGGTAAATAATTTAACAGTGCTTTAGCAGTCAATGTGACATACCTGAATGACAGTAAACTTCATGGAAAACAGAAGTTATTGCAAAAGGAAATAGAAAGATGAAGTTCCACAGCCATTTGTAGTACCCGTTGTGCTTTCTTGCCCAAATTCCTGCTCTACTCTGAGACAGTCTATCTACACCATATATATATATATATATATACACACTGTAGCTGTGTCAGATAGGTATCAGATTGTTATAGGTATGAAGGGCAGTTTGATATCCCTGGCTTTTACTGGCAGCTACAGGTTCCTGACCCATCTGTGGGGCAGGTGCCTAGGGAGGTATAGGTCCATGTTCAGTGCAAGACCCACTCCAGGACTGATGCAAGCCAGATCACAGCAACATGTCTGGAGCAGGTACCGCAACAAATGCTGCAGCAAAAGCACGCTGGCTGGGGCCAGTGACTGATCCAAGCACCTGGAGATATCTCAGGTTGTTCAGCCTGGAGAAGAGAAGGCTCCAAGGAGACGTTATAGTGGTCTTCCAGTACCTGCAGGGGGCCTACAAGAAAGCTGGAGAGACACTTTGGACAAGGGCATGGTGTGACAGAATGAGGAGTGATGGCTTTAAATTGGCAAAGGGGAAATTGAGATGAGATTTTAGGCAGAAATTGTTGGCTGTGAGGGTGGTGAAGTGCTGGGGACTGAACCCCAAACCCTGAATTAAGGTTGACATATGGGTGGTTCCCATGGTCCTTTAAAAGGAGGGGATGAGTTTGCCTTTTGGCTTTCCTCCTCCAAGGTGCAGCCAGCCTTGTAAGGAAAGCCCTTGGGTAAACAAGCCCCAGGTGCCCCACATTGGGTAAATGAGTGCCAGGTGTCCTGCTTTGGGCATAAAAGCTGGGACCACTTGCAGGAAGGGTGGAGTGTCTGTCTGTGAGGTGGATGCACTTTGCAGAGTTTCCTGTTGGGGAAGGACCTCCTGACTGTCCCTGCAACTGGGCTGCAGTCAGGTTTGGCATTTGCAAACGTGGGCTTCGTGGGGCAACAATATGGGGCTACTTCTATCCTATATGATCAGCCTATTGACTTGGCTGTCTCCCATCTCTTCTATGGGAGACTTTGTTTATTCCACCTATTATTGGTTGTGCTGTGTCGTTCCTGGGGTTGATGTCTATTACGTGTGATCTGTTTGACTTGTTTGTACCCCCAGCCATCACCCATATACTGACTTTTTTATGTGCAATAGAATCTGGTTACTGGTTTGTTTTTCTGCTGACTGTGTCCTTTGTGCTAGGCCTAGTAATTGGCAGAACAGGCGGTGAGACACTGGCCCAGGTTGCCCAGAGAAGCTGTGGCTGCCCCCTCCCTGGCAGTGCTCCAGGCCAAGTTGGATGGGGCTTGGAGCAACCTGGTCTGGTGGGAGGTGTCCCTGCCCATGGCAGGGGTTGGAACGAGATGAGCTTTGAGGTCCCTTCACACCCAAACCATTCTGTGATTCTATGGATCCCACAGCATGAAGCTGAGCCACAGTTTTTCATAGAAATATATGGTTTAAGAGTTTTACATTGAAACTTGATTTACTATTGGAGGAATTTAGCAAGAGTGTTTGTGGCAACACTGGAGGTCAGGACCAAGCAGGTTGCCTTGAGCAAATAGAGGGAGCACAGCACGTGCCCTTGAGAAAGGTTTTACAGGGAAAGACAGTGCTGCTGATTTGACAGACAGAATTCAGCAGACGCCAGCACCGATTCCTTGACCTGTTCAGAGTAACACACAGTGCGGCACACAGACTCACCCGCACCAGTCATTCTGTGCTCTCTCTCGTCAATGAGAGCGACTGGTGGTTTGGGGGCCATTTGCTCAATCTGCCAGGCTGGGACAGCTCAGATTTATGGTCCCTCTGGAGAACGGTGCCAGGTGCGAGACAGTCTCAGCATCCCTGGAGTTCACTTCCAAGATCCAGTGTTTTCAAGGCTATTTTGCAGGTGTGCACCACTTCCACTGTCAAGCAGAGCACAAGCAGTCCAGGAGGTTTCTGGATGTAGGGAGACACTGCTGGACACGGTACTCCCAAGAAAGAACTGGTCAGGCATGGAAAGGCTGCGGGTAGCCTTGGATGCAGTGACCACGAGATGGAGGAGCTCAGAATCCCAAGAGGAGGGAGAAAGGCAAAAGGGAGGGCTTGAGGGCCCTGAGCAGTCTCACCTGGGACCTCCATCCACACTCCATTTCAGCCCCAGCCTGGACCTTAATCCCTGCTATCATGAGCAAAACCATCTCATCTTGAGGAATTTATTTATCACTTAATTTATTGCCAATTAACACAAACTTTTAATTACCGATTCAGATACTGAGGAAAAACAAAGATGACAACTGAAGAAACACTGAGGGAAACACCTTTCTTCACCCTTCCTAGTCTCAGCTTCCCTTGTTGTCCTTGCACGTCATGCTCAGCTTGTCCCAATCCCTTTGGTGAGGTGATGGGCAGCACAGGAGGTTGGGGTCAGTGTGTTGTGATTTCTTTTGCCACTCATTGCTTCTTACTCTTTTCTTCCACTGCTCTTTCCTTCTTGTCTCCTCTGTGCAGCCATGACAAACCCACAGGCTGCAGTCCCCTCAAGGGTGTACCTGTGCCAACATGGGTCCTCCACAGGCGGCAGTTCCTCAGAGGTGTCCCTGCTCTGGCATCATTCCTCCCTGGGCTGCAGTCCCTTCAGGGAGAAATGGGCCAATGGGAATTTCATGAAGTTCAGAAGAGGGAAATGCAAAGTCCTGCACCTGGGCAGGAATAATTCTGTGTGCCAGTACTCGATTGGAAGGCTAAAGGAACTTTGCAAAGAAGTACCTGGGTGTCCTGGTGGGCGACCAGCTAACTATGAACCAGCAATGAACCTTTGTGGCAAAGTAAGCCAACAGCATCCTCAGCATTGCCAGCAGGTTGAGGAAGATCTTTTCCCCTCTATTCCATACTGGTGAGACCACATCTGGAGTATTGTGACCAGTTCTAGGCTCCCTGGTACAAGAAAGCCTGAGCAAAACTGTGAGTCCAGCATGAATACAGTCAAGAGATTTAAGCATCTGACACATGAGGAGGGGCTGAGAGCTGGGACTGTTCAGCCTTGAGAAGAGGAGGCTCAGAGGGGTTTATCAGTGTGTCTAAATACCTAATGCGAGGCAGTAAAGAAAACCAGTGGTATCCAGTGAATAGACAAGAGGCAATAGGCACAAACTGAAATACTATACATTTTACTTAAACCTAAGAAAACTTTTTTTTACTGTAGGGGTGATAAAACAAGGTCCCGAGCAATGTGCTTGAGGGAACCCAGCTTTGAGGTGGTGATTTTGGACTAGACAGTCTCTAGAGGTCCTTTCCAACATCTAGCTTTCTACAGTTCTGTGACTCAGATATACGTGGCACATGTGGTGGAGCCTGTGTTTCACAGGCGTTGCTGCAGTAGAGCACATCTACAGAGGATGCATGGGGGGGCATGTGGGTACATGACCAGCAGGTCAGTCCTCTCCTTCCTCCCAGCATGGCCATAATTCAGACCATACCCACCTCAGGGGCTCTGTTGCTATTCAGTATTTCCCTTTCTGCATTTGATCTACCCTCTTTTAGCTGGTGTCCATCTCTTTCCAGGACTGTGGAGAAGTAAAATGCCAATTACAATAAAGAGACAAGATTTGTCTCTTTAGATCTAACTGCATGAAACACTCATCTTTATAAGAAAGATGCATCTTACTTTACAGTGCTAAGTTATAAGATGTCAAAGAATTCATGGCTTTGATACCAGGCCTGTTGCTTTCACATTGTAAAGACAAGGACCTAGCAAAGACAGAGGTGCCTGAACAAGAAGCCATAGAATTAAAAAATCACAGGCCAAATATAAGTAATACTGTTCAGGGAAGACCATGTGCCAAAGAGATTCAATCCATCTCCGTACTGGTATTAACAAAGTGCAGCCTTAGACTGTGAAGGTAACAACCATGTCCTCAGTGAGCCTTTCTACAGCGCCAACCATCAGTTAAACTGCCAGAATGGCACCAAGTTGTGAATTGGAGATGTCCATGTGTCTTCTGTGCAGGAACAGGCATCTCACCAGTCCTTACATTCCTCAAGCCGGTCAGTAAAATAACAGAAAAGTGATGAAATCCAGAGCAAATAGCTAAAAAACTAAGTTGTTATGTGCTGGAGTGAGATGATGCCATGTATCAGAAGGCTGGGATGACAATGGATGTCCAATTGCTGCCACAGTGAGGGAGTCAGTCCAGTGGTGCTGGGATATGTGCGAGTCTTTGCAGTGTTCTCTGTCCCTTTCTTCATCATTCCTAATGTTCAGTTGCCTTTTGACTCCTCCTGACTGTTTGACTGAAAACACGTCATGTCATGGAAGTGCATCTTGTGGAGGGACAGGAGCCCACAAGGGCATATGAAAACTGTCAAATAAACATGAAATACAGTGACAGAAGTCAGTTCTCCTTCCACACGCGGACCTACAAACATCACTCCTGATCAGAGAGCTGAGAGACGAATACAACAGCTCCCTTCATTTTGAACAAAAGAAGTGGCAGAATGGGTTCATTCCCTTCCAAGTGCAGAAAAGAAGGGGTCCCTTTGCCTCGGACAAAAATCCCAAGACATGAGGAGTTTTTTTCACAGAAAAGGCTTCCTATAAGAAACAGACTCACCATGGTGCAAGGTGGCAGCCACGAGGTATCTTTCCAAACTGGATGCATTGTTTGTGTTCTGGCACACACCTCTAGGAAAAGAAATTCTTATTTCTGCACTTGTAACAGGCTCTGTTAAAGCAACTCCCCACCAGACCTGAGCCCCCATGTGCAGCATTGCACGTGAAGAGATGACAGATAGATGGTGATGCTGCACTGTGGTTTACATGGGTGGCACTGACAGAACACAAGTTGTGACTGTAGGCTCGAGATCTGGGAAACATTCTGCAGAGAGAAAAACAGATGGGAGTATGGGCTGCAAGCAGTTCTGTGCTCACTGCGTTTTTTCAGTCTCGGTGTACAGTGGTGAGCCAGGGTCCTGCCAGCAGGTGAGAATCCCTGCAGCAAGTAGAGTACCAGGTGCCATCTTTGAGCGAGCCCACCTATCTCCATGCTTGGCACAGGATGAAAGTCAGAGTTGGAATGATTTTTTCATAGAATGGTTTGGGTTGGAGGGAACCTTTAGAGATCATTTAGTCCAATCCCCCTGCTACGTGCAGACACTTCACCAGACCAGGTTGCTCCAAGCCCCATCCAAACTGGCCTTGAACACTTCCAGGGAGGGGGCATCCACAGCTTCTCTGTTCCTGTCTCACCACCCTCAGCATAAAACTTCTTTATATCCACTCTAAACCTACCTTCTTTCAGTTTAAAACTGTTGCCCCTTGTACTGTCACTACAGGCCCTGGTAAAAAGGCTTTCTCCATCTTTCTTGTTGTCCTGGTTTGGCTAGGATGGGGTTAATTTTCCCCAGCAGTTGAGAGGGAGCTACAGCCGGGCTATTCCATACCATGCTGACCTCATGTCCGGGTGCCCAGGCACGGGCAGTGCGGAACGGCTTTTGTCCGGGTCTGTGCCTCGTGCTGTGTCCGTGCGGTATAGCTCTCGCTCTGTACATTGTTATCGCTGTTATTGTTGTTGTTAGGTTTGTTGTTGTTGTTACACCGTTGTATTAAATCTTCCTTATCTCAACCCCGGGATTTGCATTTTAGTCCAGTCCCCGTCTGAGGGTGGGGGAGGGGCAGCGGCAACGTGGTCTCAGGTCCCGGTGATACAGGGGCAAAAGAGTTAATAGCAATAGTTTAACTAAAGAAGTATGCAACTCTTGCTTGGGAAGTATGTAACCTTGCCTGCCAAATGAAACAGGGGCTACAGGCCGCTGATAAGAGGAAGGCCGCTGAGAAAAGGGAGGACTGTTCCTGCTCCTTCTGATAAGAGGAAGGTCGGTTCCCACCTCTTCAGCATTCGAGCTGGTGGGAACCGACCCCGTGGTCTGGAGAAGAGCCAGAGGCCCACAGAGCACTGCGCAGGCGCAACCAGGTGAAGCAAGAGGCGTGGAATATTATAATGACCTGATGCAATGATGTCATGTTTTATGATTCACTCCTCATGAATATGTATTACTTTGTGCTATAAAAAGAAACGCGCTTTTGCCCCTAGGTGTGCAAGTTCGGAGGAACGATCCCCCTTGCACCCGGCGCTAAATAAACACACCTACTTTATAACTTTACGAGAGTTATAGAGTCTTTTCCGCACGTCAATTGGCGACCGAGATGGGACGCCTCGGCTCGGCTGCAGGATCGGCTGAGGGGCGGACGTCCTAGGCGTGCCCCAGACCCTTTCTGGAGGAACTCCGCTCCTCGGCCGCTCACTGCGGGAGCAGACAACGACCATCTGCACTTGCGGACAAACGGTATGTTTTATTGGGGTAGCCTGTAAGTCGTACACGTGGCTGGGGTGGCTGGTAAATCGCGCAGAGACATCTGGCATACAGCACAGTCCCTATAGGGAAAGAGTCTCCGTTTGGTGGGGAGCCGGCTAGGAAAGGCAGGCTAGGGGATTCGCTGACCGATGGGGCGGCCGCTAGCGATCCTCAGGGAGGATCGAGTGAATTCAGAGGTAGTATGCATGAAATGAGTGTGTGGATATGTATGCAGTATATGTTTGTCTAAAGTGTTGAAGTGCCCTAACTAATAACAAATCATCACAGCGTTTATTGGTTGGGTTGTAGTTCGGAGTCTGAGGCCTAAGGCTCTGAAGGCAGGGATCCAAGTCCCCTAGGGGTTCGGGTCCCCCTTTTCTGATGGGTTCGGTGGAGATTGAATTACGGCTAAAGATCTATGGCTTATGATTTATGCTGAAGCATTGTGACTGACAACTTTATGTGTGAGTTTAAGGAGCTCCTTTGTGTGGCTGTGGGCTGTGTTGTGTGATTGTTTGGTGTGTGGACCTCTGCTCCGCTCGTCCGCTGTCCGGCGGGGAAAGGGGGGGGGGGCGGTCGGAGACGAACGAAGCGTAAGCATGTGATATTTGAGACACCTGAGCTTAATTGCCGGTTCACTCGGCCAAAGTGGGACCCTCAGTTAAGGACTGAGTGTTAACCGTCTGTGTCTTTAGCACGAATCACACAGCGTATGGCACATTCCGCCAACGAAAGAGCGATTGCACTAAAATTAACAAGTTCATTATGGGTATCCTATACATGGAGGAAGGATTTTTCCTGTGACCCAATCTTTGTGATTAAGTGTGAACAAGATGTTTAGGTTAGGTTTGAAGGCAACTTTTAGTGTGGGTGCGGGAATTGATTAGATTGGGATAAAATAGGGGTAAAGGAGAGCTCGTGAAGATTTAAGGTCGTACGGAGGGAGCATCGAAGCCAACCTCCCATCTCCTTGTGTCATCACTGTTGTTTGTTTGTCCAGGCAAAGTGTTCAAATTGTAATAAGTACATAACGTCTCCAAAGGGGAGGCAGGAGTTTTATCCTAGCTGCTTCCTTGAGCTTCAGTGTATACACTGCGGAGCCAGTACACCCTTAAATAGATTGCGTTGGGTTAATTATCATTGTTGCAGGACCCTACGTCACGTATTTCAGATTAAAATCAGGATGGGAAATAGCCAAGGGGGGGAACTCTTAAAAAGAGCCCCCTTGTGTGTATTTTGGCCCATTGGAAAGAAATAGGGGGACCTCCAGGTGGAAGTGTTAACAAAAAGACCCTTATGAAGTACTGTAATCAGTGGTGGCTCTTGTATAAGTTAGAAGATGGGAAAAATGGCCCTTTAATGGGACACTAAATTATAACACCTTAATACAACTCATGTTATTCTTGAGAAGTGAAGGCAAATGGGATGAGTGTTCTTATACTGATATGTTTTTCACCCTCCGAAGCCACCCTGAGTATCAAAGAAGCTGCGGTTTAGCACCCACACAAGATCCATTACTACAGGTTATTAGTAAAAGAAAATCAGAAAGAAAGGAAGACAAGGAGGAGAAGGAGGCCCAGAAGGTGTATGTTAGAAGGGAAGAGAAAAAACAGAAACAAAAGGCAAAGACTATGATCTCTGCCATGGATCAAGTAGTCAAACAAAAATGGGACACCCAAGAGAAGCAAATGGGGGGGTGGAATCAGAATAAAGAAAATACAAATGAGAGATCCGGGATAGCCCCTTCGCAAAATCCCCAAAATCAAACGCCGGGAAAGTGTTTTTATTGTGGGCAGGAGGGCCACCTTAAACGAGACTGCCCCGAGTTGAAAAGAGAGGAGAAATTGTTTCTGGTTGTAAATTACGGAAAAGCGAAGGAGGCCGCTTTAAAGCCAGAGGCGATCATGAGACTGTCTCTAGTGCCAGAGATAAGGCCTCTGCCTGAGAAGCAAATATTCAGTGAAAGGGAGATAACAGCTTTCAAGGAATTAGGAACAAAAGAGTCAGATGGGCAATGGATCCTCCCTGATGGCAGGGAACTGGTGAATAAACAAGTAATGAGACAAATTTTAACTATTTCGCATCAAGGGAGTCATTGGGGAGTTCAGGCAATGTGTGATGCTGTACTAAGAAAATATGCCTGCACAGGACTGTACACAGTAGCTAAACAAATCTGTAGTAGCTGTGTAACATACCAACAAATAAATAAGACAGCCATGAGAAAACAGCCTTGGGGTGGACGAGAGCCAGGACTCAGACCTTTTCCCAGCATTCAAGCAGATTTTACTGAACTGCCCACGATGGGAACATTTAAATACCTGTTGATATTAGTAGATCAGCTTTTGGGATGGGTAGAGGCTTTTCCCTCAGTATCAGCAACAGCTAATGTCGTGATGAAAATAAGTTTGGAACAAATAATTCCCAGATATGGGATTGCAGAGTATATTGACTCAGACGAGGGAAGTCAGCTCACTCCACGTATCCTCCAAGAATCAATGAATACCCTAGAGATACAGTGAGAGTTTCATATTCCATGGCATCACCTCTCTTCAGGAAAAGTAGAGATGATAAATCGAACAGTAAAGAAACACCTGCCAAAATTGGTTTTAGAAACCAAACTATCATGGACAAAGTGTTTACCTCTGGCCCTTCTCAGATTCAAACTGCTCCTAGAAAGGATCTAGGAGTGTCACCGTATGAGATGCTGTTTGGGCTGCCATATCCGGGGGGGGTGGTGAGGTGCCCACCCTCGAGACCAAAGATAAATTCCTCAAGAACTATATGCTGGGGTTGTTTTCTTCCTTATCATCTCTCAAGGTTCGCGGACTGTTGGCTCAAACGCCACCTCTGGAATTTCCAGTACACAACTTCCAGGCGGGAGACTGGGTCCTAGTGCGTGCCTGGAAGGAATCAAAGCTCCAGCCCGAGTGGGAAGGACCTTTTCAAGTACTGCTAACCACTGAGACTGCTGTGAGAACTGCAGAGAAGGGGTGGACTCTCACTACACACGATTAAAGACTTCTATAGATCCTGATGCCTTGGAGGCAGACTGTTGGGGGGTTTTTAGCAAGCAATGGACATGTGAGCAATCCAACCTTCGAGCCTGACCCGGATGCTGAAGCAGGACGGGGAGGTGGAAAAAGAGTGACGGTGTAAATGCATGCTTTAAGGTCGCAAATCAATTTATGCCGCGCTAGTGCTATTAGCCAATCAGTAGTTAGAAGAGTCTTGTGATTTAGTGCTCTGTATATATAAACCGGGTTGTAACGCCATTAAAGTGCCTTTCACAAGATCATATTGGTCTCTATGTGATTGCTTGCCATGGTTTCCCGCAACTGGCGCCCGAACAGGGACCCTCAGGACCGCTGCTAGAAGCTGATACTGTCAGCATGAAGAAAAGCAGATGGAGAGGGTGGAAAGCCGACCGAAAGTTGTTGCTGCCCCGGCAACAGTCGTTCCGCAGTGCCCTGCGGACGGAGACGGTGCGCACCGGAGGACAACGGGTCCTGTTCTGGATCTCACTAAAAGGTTAGTGAGCGGTCGGGGAGGAGATGGGGTTTACGCTTACCAAAGTGAAGGAAGTGGTAATTAAGCTCCTCCAAGATATGCTCTCTGTGAGAGGAATTTCTTATGACGCACAAGCCCTGAAGGGTCTGCTGCAGTGGGCACGGGACAGAAGCCTGATATCCGGGGTGAAAACAGCGTTTGAGCTGTCTGCCTGGGAAGCCATAGGCACGAGTCTGTGGGATGAAGCTAGCAACGGAGGAAAGAGTGGTAAAGAAGCCTATAAACATTTGATACTGTGGAAACAAATAAGAGAGGCTTTGCGCACAATGAAAGGGGAACGGGCTGCTGCTGCTGCTGCATATACGGCTTTGACTCCCGGAGAGGAGAAAAAAGGGGGGGCCGACCCTGCATCCATGGCGGTTTCGTCTCCTTTTAATCCCTTCGCGCAGAATTTCGCGATTCCAGGTCCTCGGGACTCCACCTCCCGAGTTAAACGTTCCACCCCTAACCCGCCGCGGCCGCCTGCGCTGCCCCCTGCTTCACCTGGCGGAGCTCTGCCAGGCTGCGCCTCGCTTCTCAGCCTGAAACCGACTGAGACTCATGCGGAAGTAGCATCAAAGGAAAAAACAGAAGTGGGTGGTCCATTATGCAGACCAGGGGCGGGTACTTATCCACCGCTCCCTTTTTCGCCGGTCCCGTCATCCCCGCCCTCGGGTGACGACACCAGCCCCGAGGACAGCCCCGACCGGCCCTCCCCATCAGTGGACGAATGCATGAGAGATGTGATGGCATGCCTCAGCGAGCTGGAATTGCAACATCACACCCTAGTTGAGAAAACAGCGGCTGCTGTTTCACTGGACAGATCTAAACTTTTCAACCCCTTCACGCCAGAAGGCGTTTCTCCACAAGCTTCAGTTCTGCAACCGTCTGCCCCGCCGCTGCTGCCTCCAGAGCATCTCTTCGCCGGCGCCAAAGATCCTCAGGACTCCGCTCAGCGGGTCGAAGTGTCCTTTATTCCGCAGGCTTTCCCTGTTATTTTATCTCCAACGGGTCAAAAGTGGGAGGCTTTTGACTGGAAAATCCTAGAGAAAGCTCGGTCTGCCATTGCGCAGTATGGGTTGCAGTCACAGCTCACTCAACAAATAATTCGCTATATTTTCACCGCTGATTTGTTGATTCCATTTGATAGTATGCAGGTTGCAAATGTTTTGCTTACTCCATCACAACAGCTCATGTTCCAAAGAACTTGGCAGAGGTTGTGTGATGCGGAGCAAGCTAAACCGCGCCAACAAAACGACCCGTTATATGGAATTCAGGCCCAAATGGTAATGGGTGTGGGCCCTTATGCCTCTGCACAAATGCAGTCTCAATTTTCAACAGAAGCTCTGCAGTGAGGAGAAAAAACTGGACTCCGCACCATTCAGTGTGAATCAAACAGAAGCTGTTTTATTTACTTTGTCTGTCCCTTTTATACAATTTATCTAGCCCTACATGCAATCACGCATTCTCTAATTAGTTAAGGGTCTCTAGCACGAGGCAAGCATGCAGCTCAGTTCAGCTCCCGTTGGTCCTTAGGTTCTTTTCACGCAGTGTCCAATTGGTCCCCAATATCTGCTCACTCCTGCATTCCTTAGGGAAGCGGTCATTGCTCTTTTCTTATTTTTTCTTCCTTTGAAGTAGTTTCTAGAATGCAGCTGCGTACCTAGGCCAACATCCCGTATGGCTGGTTCATTATAGGGTCATTTTCTTTTAAATACATTCCTACACTGCAGTTATCTCAACATCTAGCACTGCAGGCTATTTTTTCAGTGCATGAGCCACGGAAGCCTTATGGGTTCACGCATGTCAAGCAAGGGCCAAATGATACCTATGCACAGTTTGTAGACAAATTATATTCTGCCATTGATAATCACCCTGATCTTGATGAGGCCATGAAACAGCAAATGTTTAAAATGCTGGCCTTTGATAATGCCAATGAAAAAACCAAACGGGTCTTAGGAACGCTACCAAAATGTTCAGAGGTAGCTGATATGATTGAATTGGCTGAACGCACCACGCAAATGAATAATGCGGCCTATGTTGCTGCCACTCTGCGAGAAAATATCATTCCTGCTGTGTAAGGAGCCTTTACTCCCTTGTTAAAATATAAAAGGGGAGGCAAAGAGAAAAAAGAAAAGAGGTGTTTCAATTGCGGCAAAGTAGGTCATTGGAAAAGCCAATGTAAAGCTTTAAAACGATCAAAATGGTGTGTTCATTGTCAAAAGGATAGCCATAACACATCAGAATGCAACGGTAAAGGTAAGGGAAACGGAAACAGGAGCGCCACGCCCTCTTGCGCGATGACACAAATGCAGGGGGCTTGGGCAGCATCCCAACAGCAAAAGGATCCCTCGATACCATTCCCTCCACCACAGCTGGAAGTGCCGGAGTGGATGTGGAACAGCCGTAGACGTCACTCTACAAGACACCAGAGTGCGTCTAATAGATAGCACTATTCAAGGGCCATTAGGTCATGGTCTTAGTGCCTTATTGTTAGGAAGATCTTCAACCTCTAGACGGGGTATTTTTGTTTTGCCTGGAGTAATTGATGCTGATTTTGTAGGAATTGTAAAAATAATGGTCTATTCGTTAACACCACCTGCTTTTATTCCAAAAGGTAGCCGCATAGCTCAACTGGTTCCTTTTAAATCTTGTGTTCCTCAACCGGGTATAGCAGAATGAGGAGACGGGGGATTCGGCTCAACAGGATCGCCGCAAGTATACTTATCTTTAGACACAGCGAAAGCAAACCTGAATGTGTGATAATCATGATAGCAAAAAATGGCCAGAAAAAACAGACAAAGATGCTAATTGACACATGGGCTGATGTGACAATCATTTCAAAATCACAGTGGCCTGATACATGGCCTACAGTTTTTGCCCCATCCGGTATTTATGGGATTGGCGGAACACAGTCAACTCAAATTAGCAAAGAGGTGACTGCATTTCAGTTTCCTGACGGTGTAATAGTTACTACCAGACCCTATATCATGAATGTACCTATTACACTTATTGGCAGAGACTTGCTAAGTCAAATGGGAGCTCAAATTGTAACTCAGCCTTTTTGGTGGCAGCCACTGCCGAGCAGCCAATCCTGAAATTGAAATGGAAAACAGAAGAACCAGTATGGATAGACCAGTGGCCGCTTAAACAAGAAAGGCTGCTAAAAGTCAAAGAATTGGTAGAGGAGCAATTAAAAGCAGGACATATTGTTCCTTCTAATAGCCTCTGGAACACACCAATCTTCACTCTTCCCAAGAAAAGTGGGAAGTGGAGATTGTTGCACGACTTAAGGGCGGTTAATGCAGTCATAGAAAATATGGGGTCCCTGCAGCCGGGTTTGCCATCTCCTGTTATGCTGCCCGAGGATTGGGATTTACCGATTATTGACTTGAAAGATTGTTTTTTCACAATTCCACTGTGTAAAGACGATGTAGAAAAGTTTGCCTTTTCGGTTCCCTCTGTTAACAAGGCCGAACCGGCAGAAAGTTATCATTGGCTGGTCTTGCCTCAAGGCATGAAAAAATATCCGCAATTGATAATTTATCACTATATGGATGATATATTAATTGCGGGAAAACATTTGCAAAAAGCAACCATTTTAATAGCGATGACCAGGGAATTAGAGAAGAGGGGGTTAAAAATTGCCCCGGAAAAAATTCAACAGCAACCACCTTGGAAATATTTAGGCTGGATCATCACAGGAAGTAGTGTCAGACCACAAAAATTAGAAATCAAATCAGATATCAAAACGCTCAGTGATATCCAGAAGCTGGTTGGCGATATTCAATGGATAAGAGGTATCTGTGGCATAACAAATGATGATTTAAACCCTTTAATTCAGTTATTAGGCACCTCTACTCAAGCTAACAAGAAATGCGAGCTTGGTCCTGAGCAACAGTGTGCACTGAGCAAAATCAGCGAAAAAATATCTCAATGTCATGCAGCTCAGTTTAATCCTCAGTATCCTACTGTCCTTATGATTGTCAATTCTCAACAAGGTAGAGATTGGCCACTTGCCCTTATCATCCAATGGGTGCAGGAAGGGCCAAATCCTTTATGCATTTTAGAGTGGATATTTTCTCCAATGAGGCAGAGAAAAACCGTTGTGACCCGAATTGAAATAATTGCGCAATTATTTATGAAAGGACGATCTAGAATTCAGGAAATAGCAGGAGCGGATCCACAATCAATTATTGTGCCATTGGTTCAGGAATATTTAGAATGGCTCATTAGAAATTCTCTTGCTTTGCAAATTGCCTGTGCAGATTTCACGGGTCTCCTCACAAATGTTTATCCTGCTCACCGCATGATCCCTATGTTGCAAAACCAGACCTTTGAGGAACAGCCGTATCGGTCTGAAACACCGGTAAACGGTATCACTGTTTTCACCGATGCAGGAAAGAAAACTAAAAAGGCAGGAGTCACCTGGGAAGAGGAGCCTGGTCAATGGAATAGTCACATCATCCAGGGAGGGTCCATAGACTCCTTGCAGACGTTAGAGCTCCGAGCTGTAATATGGGCATTTCAATATTGGAATGATCAACCACTGAATATTGTATCAGACTCCCTCTATGTGGTTGGAGTGGTGTGGCGCATCGAAAGGGCTATGCTTCGTGAGGTCTCGAATAAGCTGCTTGCTGAGCTGTTGCGAGAATTATTATTGACCTTAAATGACAGACGTCACTCATATTTCATCACCCATATTCGCAGTCACTTAATGACTGAAGGATTGGCCATTGGAAACAATAAGGCTGATCAATTGGTAGCTCCAGCTTGGACTGGTCCACCTGTAAATATTTTTGACCAAGCAAAAACTTCCCATGCATTTTTCCACCAATCAGCAAAAATGTTAGCACGACAATTTCATTTGCCCTTGACAGATGCACAAGGGATCGTGAAGTCCTGTCCAGCCTGTCAGAAAATAGGGTTTGGAGTTGGCCTTGGGGTCAACCCTAAAGGACTGCGGCCCTTGCAATTGTGGCAAATGGATGTGACACATGTTGTAGAGTTTGGCAGATTGAAATATGTCCATGTTGTAATTGACACATTTTCTATGGCTGTGTGGGCGACAGCTCAAACTGGAGAGTCTAGTAAGCATGTTCAAAGGCATATGCGTTCTGCAATGGCGGCCCTAGGCATCCCGCGGGAAATCAAAGCTCAAACTGGAGAGACTGCTAAACATGTTGAAAAACATCTATATTCCAGTTTTGCAGTTTTAGGAGTCCCATTATCCCTCAAGACTGACAATGGCCCTGCATATACCTCTCGTAGATTTCAACAATTTTGTCTCGCTTGGGGTATTCAGCACACCACTGGTATTCCTCACTCCCCCACAGGACAAGCAATGGTCGAACGAGCCCATCAAACCCTGAAAGATCTGCTTCAAAAACAAAAAGGGGGAGAGCCCAGTACTCCAGCAGAAAAATTAGCTAAAGCTGTGTATGTGCTAAATTACCTGCGTCTCACAGGAGAAAGAAAAGATCCACCTAAGGTAATTCATAGTGCAGTTTTAAAAAACGGGTTAGATGAACAACAAAAAATTTTGGTGCAGTATAAAAATCTCAACACAGGACTTTGGGGAGGACCAGCTGAAGTGAAACTAACTGGAGGAGGATATATGCGTTTGCTCACAGGTGAAGGTCTCCGATGGATTCCTTCTAGATGGGTAAAACCATGGAAGGAGCCGCAGTGCCAAGACTCATCTGTAAAGGCTTTATCATCAAAATAAATTGTTAGAAGCCTCCTATGTTCCCCACACTATTAATCTCAGACAGAACATGTGGGTAACATGGGCAAATCGAATGGGAAATAATCCTTTTGTTTATCAATGGCCGCGTCTGGCGACCTTTTTTTTTTTGAACATGTTTAATTAGAGTGTTAGAATTTGTCAAAAATAGGTTAAGGGGTTTATAAAAATAAGTTTATATTGAATTTGTTACTGAATGACAGTTATTAGGTAGTGATCCCACCCCCAGAAAAGAAGTCAAGTAATAATAGGGGGCTATTTTAACACCATAGATGTCAGAACCAGTTCCGCAGATGTCCTAGGTTGACATATGGGTGGTTCCCATGGTCCTTTAAGGAGGAGGGGACAAGTTTCCCTTTTGGCTTTCCTTCAAGGTGCAGCCGGCCTTGTGGGGGGAGCCCTTGGGCAAACAAGCTCCAAGTGCCCCACGTTGGAAAAATGAGTGCCAGGTGTCCTGTTTTGGGGACCGGGGTTGGGGCCACTTGCGGAAGGGTGGAGTGTCTGTCTGTGAGGTGGACGCACTTTGCAGAGTTTTCCTGTTGGGGAAGGACCTCCCGATTCTCCCTGCAACTGGGCCCCGGTCAGGTTTGGCATTTGCAAACGGGGGCTTTGTGGGAAAACAATATGGGACTACTTCTATATGATCAGCCTATTGACTTGATTGTCTCCCATTCCTTCTGTGGGAGACTTTGTTTCTTTGTTAATTCCACCTATTATTGAATTCCACCTATTATTGCTCACTATTGTATTAATGATTGTACTTTGTGTTTTCGAAAAGGTAACAAGCATGATAAAATATACCATGAAGAACGTATGGCTGGCTCAAGAAGAAAAAGGGGGAATTGAACTTGAAAAAAGTGTTGAAGCCTGCTTATAACTCATACTGAGTTGCGTCTTGCTTCCCTCGCCTTCTCCGCCATTCTGCAACAAAGGGGGAATTGTAGGAATGTATTTTAAAAGAGAATAACCATATAGTGAACCAGCCATACGGGATGTTGGCCTAGGCACGTAGCTGCATTCTAGAAGCTACTTCAGCGGAAAAAAAAATACGAAAGAGCAATAACCGCTTGCAGGAGCGAGCAGATAAGAGTGTCCAGTTGGGCACTGCGTGAGAAGAACTCAAGAATCAACGAGAGCTGAACTGACTTGCATGTTTGCCTCGTGCTAGAGACCTTTAACAAATTAGATAATGCGTGACTGCGTGTTTGGGATAGAAAACCTGTTTAAAAAGGGACAGAGAATTAACTGAAGATTTAGATAGTGATTGTGATCTGACAATTGTTCTGTGGAAACACGCCTCACTGAGCTGCTGCTATTTGTACCTGAGCTTCTCAAAGGGTCAGTTTCTCCAAATGTAAGAACTGCAAGTAACTAGAAAAAAAGAACGATTTAAAATAAGTGTAAGCTAGGAACTATCTTTTAATGACACCCCAAACTAACATACAAAAAAAATCCACAATATAATGAAGAAATATGACACAAATAGTAAGGGTTAATAGTTACAAGAAAGACACGCATAACTTCATAGAAACTCCGGGAATCAACAAAACCTCAACTGAGAGCAGCACTAGGGACAGCACGATTTCAGGCCTGTATAGAGGCACACTCCATCACTAGCAGATCCACCACTGGATACTGCTGGTAAAAATAAAAGCAGTAACTAGCAAAAATGCAGAAATATTCCACAGATCCTTTTGATCTGTACCAAACAAAACAATGACTGCATTTAATTTCATGTCATAGTAAGGAAGAAACAAAAATGTTGATGTATTTAATCAAGGAAGCTCTACAGCAGCACTTTCTACAATTCAACATTTTTCAATTAAATGCCCAATGTTCACACAGGCATCTTAAACTAGTCAAAGAGTGACTTGCCTTTGATCTGTGACACTTAGTAAATTTGGGGTTCAACCAACACAGCAGTCAACAGCTTTAGTGACTGGTGTCATCGATGCGAGTCACACACAACTGCAGAAAAGTCAAGCTAAAAAACTTCTTGCTTCAAGTACATTACAAAGGTACCTCCCTTGACCTGCTGGCCACACTCCTCTTCATGCACCCCAGGATGCCATTGGCCTTCTTGGCCGCGAGGGCACATTGCTGGCTCATGGTCACCTTGCTGTCACCAGGACTCCCAGGTCCTTGTCCCCAGAGCTGCTCTCCAGCAGCTCAGCCCCAGCCTGTACTGATCCATGGGGTTGTTCTTCCCCAGATGCAGGACTCTACACTTGCTCTTATTGAATTTCATTAAGTTTCTCCCTGCCCAGCTCTCCAGCCTGTCCAGGTCACGCTGCATGGCAGCACAGTCCTCTGGCGTGTCAGCCACTCCTCCCAGCTTTGTATCATCAGCAAACTTGCTGAGGATTCACTCTGTCCCCTCGCCCAGGTCATTAATGAATATATTGAATAGGACCTGACCCAGTACCCACCCCTGGGGGGACACCACTGGTCACAGGCCTTCAACTAGACTCTGCCCCACTGACCACTGCTCTCTGGGCTCTGTCCTTCAGCCAGTTCCCAATCCACTGCCCAGTCATCCAGTCCACACTTGTTAAGCTTGGCTGTGAGGATGCTGTGGGAGACAGTGTCAAAGGCCTTGCTGAAGTCCAGGTAGACCACATCGACTGCCCTCCCCTCATCAATCCATCTAGTTATGTTCTCATAGAAGGCTATCTATCTGGTTGGTCAAACATGACTTCCCCTTGGTGAACCCATGTTGACTACTCCTGATAACCCTCTTTTCCTCAACATGCTTTGAGATGGCGCCAAGAACAAGCTGCTCCATCACCTTTCCAGGGATGGAGGTGAGGCTGACCGTCCTGTAGTTACCCAGGTCCTCCTTCTTGCCCTTTTTATAGACTGGAGTGACGTTGGCCTTCCTCCAGTTCTCAGGCACCTCCTGTTCTCCAGGACTTTTCAAAGATGATGGAGAGTGGTCTAGCAATGACTTCTGCCAGCTCCCTCAGCACTCACGGGTACATCCCATCAGGGCCCATGGATTTATGGGTGTCCAGTTTACCTAACTTGTCCCTAACCCAATCCTCTTCAACCAGGGCAGTGTCTTCCTCTCTCCTGATTTCTGCAGTCAATCCCCTCCCTCGACCTGCTGCCCACGCTGCAGGTGATGCAGCCCAGGACACGGTTGACTTTTTGGACTGCGAGGGCATGTTGCCGGCTCATGTCCAGCTTTTCATCCACCAGTACCCCCAAGTCCTTCTCCTCAGGGCTGCTCTCAATCCCTTCATCCCCCAGCCTGTACTGATACTGGGGGGTGCCCCAGCCCAGGTACACAACCCTGCACTTGGCCTTGTTGGACCTCATGAGGTTCACATGGGCCCACTTCTTGAGCCTGTCCAGGTCCCTCTGGATGGCATCCTGTCCCTCAGGCATCAGCCACACTGCTCAGCTTGGTGTCATCAGCAAACTTGCTGAGGGTGCACTCGATCCCACTGTCAGTGTCATCGGTGAAGATTTTAAACAGCACTGGACCAGTACAGACCCCCGAGGGACACAACTCATCACTAATCTCTATCTGGACATTGAGCTGTTGACCACTATTCTCTGGATGTGACCGCCCAACCAGTTCCTTATCCACTGAACAGTCCACCCATCAAATCCCTCTCTCTCCAATTTAGAGAAGGATGTTGGGGGAAACATGTCAAAGGTCTTACAGAAGTCCAGATAGATGGCATCCATACTCTTCCCCTGTCCACTGGTGTAGTCACTCCATTGTAGAAGGCCACTATGTTGGTCAGGCAGGACCTGCCCTTGGTGAAGCCATGCTAGCTGTCTCAAATCACCTCCCTGTTCTATATGTGCCTTAGCATAGCTTCCAGGAGGATCTCTTCCATGATCTTACCAGGCACAGAGATGAGGCTGACACATTGGTAATTCCCAGGGTTCTCCTTTCTGCCCTTTTTAAAAGTGGGTGCAATGTTTCCTTTTTCCAGTCACTGGGGACTTTATGTGAGTGCCATGACTTTTTAAAATATCATGAAGAGTGGCTTGGTGTTGCAGAATGGCGGAGAAGGCGAGGGAAGCAGGACGCAACTCAGTATGAGTTATAAGCAAGCTTCTACTTTATTCGAGTTCTGCTATGCCTTTTATACACTGGAGGTTAATTATGCCTACTTATGTTAAATTATGCCTACATATCTATGTCTTATTGGCTAAGCACAAATTAGGCCTACTCGTCTATATTTGATTAGTTAAGCATAGAGCTACATTTGCATATTCCAGCCTCTTGCGGTTATCTACTTCCGGATTCTTCCCGCAGGTTCTACCTTGCAACTTTCCACTAGCTTCGGGCTTGTCCTGACTTGGAGCTTTCCGCAAGCTTCCAGGTCAGAGTGACCCTGGGAAGCTACAGCTATCAGCAGTACAGCTCCCGTTATCAGTACTGCTCGCTCACAGCTGCTACATTCGGCCCTGTGCTCACAGTTGTTACATTCGGCCCTGTTCAGCAAGCCATTCCTCCACAATTCCCCCTTTTTCTTTTTGAGCGAGCAGTGTCTGGTTGGAAAGTTGAGCTACTTGTTTCATTATGCAGTTATAAGCAATTTTAGCAACAACTACAATAGCAATGCCTATTCCTATCCAGCGCAAGCCTTCTTTAACAAGCGAAAGCAGCCATGGTGTTAATCCCCCAAATATAGAAGATAGCCATTTATCAAACGGATTGTTATTAACAGTGATCTTATTGGCGTGTTGCTTTAGCCAGTTTAACTGCTTATGGATGGAATTACTATGATCAGATAGGTTAAAGCAACACATACCCTCGAAGTCTTCACAACCATGGCCTTGTGCTAAAAGCAAAAAATCAATAGCAGCGCGATCTTGAAGCAAAGCATGTCGCAAACTATTTTGATCTACTAACAATTCATTAATAATATTTGTGGTAATATTTGATTGCTTAACAGACCAACAAGCTAGCCTTTCGATCTCTTTAAGGGCATGGGCAGCTGTTCTGTGACAAGTGCTTGGGCCTGCAGAAGACTTTCCTGTTTTAGCGGCCACTGCTCGACCCATACTGGTTCGTCGGTGAGCCATGTTAACTGGATCGGGAAAGTCCACTGGGCAGTGACCGCCCCTAGAAAGGGTCATTCGTGAGACGCAGTCCTAGCTGGGAAAGCACGTCTCGTCCGATGAGAGCGTCGACTTCGACGGGCAATGACAAAATGTTCACAACTGTGTGGGCTTTTTTGTCGTCGATGGTGATGCACACAGGAGAAGCGCTGCATTTTACTGTGGTGGTTCCTCCCACACCTTCGATACCTGTGGCAGCTGGGTGACATGGCCAGTCAGGTGGTCACTGTGTGGAACTAACAATGGTGACATCAGCGTCAGTGTCCATTTGTTCACTCTTATCTGTTCACTCCTGCGTTCCTTAGTGAAGCAGTCATTGCTCTTTCTTTTTTTTTTTTTTTTTTTCTTTTTTTTTTTTTTGAAGTAGCTTCTACAATTTGGCTACCTGCCTAGGCCAACATCCCGTATGGCTGGTTCACTATTTGGTTATTCTCTTTTAGCCAGCCATACGTACTTCATGGTATATTTAATCATGCTTGTTACCTTTTTGAAAACATAAAGTACAATCATTAATACAACAGCAACGAATAACAGGTGGAATTCAATAATAGGTGGAATTAACAAAGAAACAAAGTCTCCCAGTCAATAGGCTCATCATATAGAAGTAGTCCCGTATTGTTTTCCCACGAAGTCCCATTTGCAAATGCCAAACCTGACCAGGGCCCAGTTGCAGGGAGAATCAGGAGGTCCTTCCCCAACAGGAAACTCTGCAAGGTGCGTCCACCTCACAGACAGACACTCCACCCTTCCTGCAAGTGGCCCCAGCCCCTGTCCCCAAAACAGGACACCTGGCAGTCATTTATCCAATGTGGGGCACTTGGGGCTTGTTTACCCAAGGGCTCCCCCCACAAGGCCGATCGCACCTTGAAGGAAAGCCAAAAGGCAAAGTCATCCCCTCCTTTTACATTTTCTCTTTACCTGGATCAAATCCTTTCCCCGCATTTCTCGCCTCCGCCCCCTCCCCTTTCCATTTCTTGTCCCAGCCTGCCCACCCCCAACCACGCTCCTCTTGAAATCTTGCCGATCGTGCTGCTCTGCTGCGCTAGGCACGGCCCCGCCGCCGGCCGCCGCTCCAGCCGCTGCCGCGGCACTCGGGGGAGGGGGAAAAACGGAGGGGCACCGTTCACCTCCTGCCACGGTCCCCGCAACTTTTTCGGCGTTTTATCACCGCTAACAACATTGTCCCGCAGAGAGTCCCCACACTTTCTCCACTCCGTTACATCAAACATCGTATTAGGGTCTTGAAAGTGTCCTCTGGCATACCCCCAAGCATGTAGGGAGCCCGAAGTCTTTTTACTTATGTCCAATCCCCGCTTTTCTAAAAAGCATAACAATAAAGCCACAAGCCCCGAAACATGCTTTAGGCTTTCTAACCCCTGCTTTTCTAAAAAGCATAAAAGCAATTCACAGGCTACCTCACGCTCCATGACCTTTTTGGCTGGTCCAAGCCATCACTCCTCGAAGCCTCTCTCTGCTTCGGCAAACCGGATAGCGACGGGAGGGTTCCCTCTTAGGGATCTCCCTCTTAGGGATGACCCCCACACCGGGTCTCCCGCTGTGCAGCACGAACACCCCTCTCTCTGGGTTTCATCCCCCGGTGAGCGTAGCCTGTAGCGGATAGTGGGTCAAACAGGCTCTGTTCTGTTCCCAGGCGCGGATGTGGAATCCCACTGCATAGCAGATCGCCGATCTTTCGCCCTCCGGTTCGCTGCTAACCGGTGCTCTGTTCTGCTCTCGCCTCCTCGGTCAGAGTTCCAGACCCCTGAGATGTAGAGTGGGGTGCCTTGTTCGGGCGCCAGATGTTGCAGAATGGCGGAGAAGGCGAGGGAAGCAAGACGCAACTCAGTATGAGTTATAAGCAAGCTTCTACTTTATTCGAGTTCTGCTATGCCTTTTATACACTGGAGGTTAATTATGCCTACTTATGTTAAATTATGCCTACATATCTATGTCTAATTGGCTAAGCACAAATTAGGCCTACTCGTCTATATTTGATTAGTTAAGCATAGAGCTACATTTGCATATTCCAGCCTCTTGCGGTTATCTACTTCCGGATTCTTCCCGCAGGTTCTACCTTGCAACTTTCCACTAGCTTCGGGCTTGTTCTGACTAGCCTCGGGCTTGTCCTGACTTGGAGCTTTCCGCAAGCTTCCAGGTCAGAGTGACCCTGGGAAGCTACAGCTATCAGCAGTACAGCTCCCGTTATCAGTACTGCTCGCTCACAGCTGCTACATTCGGCCCTGTGCTCACAGTTGTTACATTCGGCCCTGTTCAGCAAGCCATTCCTCCACAGCTTGGCAATTACCTCAGCCAGAATATATAAAGGAGGTTTACAAGTGTGGGGGTTTAGACCCTGCCGGGACCCAAGACCATGTTGCCGCTGCCCCTCCCCCACCCTCGGACGGGGACGGGAGTAAAATGCAAATCCCGGGGTTGAGATAAGGAAGATTTAATACAACAGTGTAACAACAACCTGAACAACAACAATAACAACAATAACAATAACAGTGAAAACAATGTACAGAGCAAGAGCTATACCGCACGGACACAGCACGAGGTACAGAGCAGGACAAAAGCCATTCCGCGCTGCCCGCGCCTGGGCACTCAGATGTGACGTCAGCATGGTATGGAATAGCCCGGCTATAGCTCCCTCCCAACTGCTGGGGAAAATTAACCCCATCCTAGCTGAACCAGGACATAATCCACCCCTTATTCTATACCATCTACGTCATGCCCAGCAGCCATTTAACAATCAGCAAAAAAAATACAATATAACTCACGGTATATTTTCACCCAAAATCAAGTCCCCTTGTGGTACACTTCGGACCTCTCCATCCTCCCGCATCACCCACCAGGTGCACCCAGGTCCTTGAGCAAAAGCAATCCCGTGGGTCGGTTTGCCTTTGCCTGGCGCAGGACTAACCCAGACCATCTTTCCCAATACACCCCTCATGCGCACTGCAGGGACTCTATCCCCGTCTACTGTACGTGGGAGTTTTGACTGAGCCGGGCCAGCTCGATTGGCAGGTCCTCTTGTGTTGACTAACCAGGTGGCCTTTGCCAGATGCGTGTCCCAGTGTTTGAAGGTTCCACCACCCATTGCTTTCAATGTAGTTTTTAGCAGTCCATTATAGCGTTCAATTTTTCCAGAGGCTGATGCGTGGTAGGGGATGTGGTAGACCCACTCAATGCCGTGTTCTTCTGCCCAGGTGTCTATGAGGTTGTTTTGGAAGTGAGTCCCGTTGTCCGACTCAGTTCTCTCTGGGGTGCCGCGTCGCCACAGGACTTGCTTCTCAAGGCCCAGGATGGTGTTCCGGGCGATGGCGTGGGGCACTGGATACATTTCCAGCCATCCAGTGGTTGCTTCCACCATTGTGAGCACATGGTGCTTGCCTTGGCGGGTCCGTGGCAGTGTGATGCAGTCGTTCTGCCAGGCCTCTCCGTATTTATATTTCAGCCATCGTTCTCCATTCCGCTGGGGCTTTACTCGCTTGGCTTGTTTGATTGCAGGCTTGTTTGATTCCTGGGTGGCTGGGGGTCCCTATTCGAGCCCGTTGTGTTATCAACGCAACCCATTTACTCCACGTGGCATCTGTTGCATGATGTGTAGAGGAAGCCCTTCCTTTGAACATCCAGCTCAGCACCAGTAGTCGGGGTGCCAGAATGAGCTGTGTTTCAGTGCCGACCACTTCTGAGGCAGCTCCAACTCCTTCGTATGCTGCCAATATCTCCTTTTCAGTTGGTGTATAGTTAGCTTCGGAGCCTTTGTATCCCCGGCTCCAAAAGCCTAGAGGTCGGCCTTGGGTTTCCCCGGGTGCTCTCTGCCAGAGGCTCCAGGTAGGACCATTCTCCCTGGCTGCGGTGTAGAGCATGTTTTTAACCTCTTGTCCTGCCTGGACTGGCCTGAGGGCTGTTGCCTGAGCAATCTCCCATTTAATTTGTTCAAAAGCTTGCTGTTGCTCAGGGCCCCATTCAAAATCATTCTTCTTACGGGACACGTGGTAGAGAGGGCCGTTCCACACTCCCCACGCCTGGGCACCCGGACATGATGTCAGCATGGTATGGAATTACCCGGCTATAGCTCCCTCCCAACTCTTGGGGAAAATTAATCCCATCCTAGCTGAACCAGGACACTTCACCCACACAGTGCATTTGAAATCATCCCAAAGAAATTCACTCAGTACAACATGGCATGTTAATTGAAAGAGATCAGCATTTTAAGAAGCTATTACAAGACAGTTTAAATGGATTAAAAACTCACATGGGAATAGATCTCCAAATGCAGACAGGAAAACATAAAAAAGCACATCAGAACCTTGCATTGTACCTCAACACCAAGTCCTCATGCACCACCATATAATCATTTTATCAACAATCTGATTAAATTACTTCGTCCATATAATTTTCAAAGGCTATGGGACTCAGTGCTTCAGTGTCCAGTAAGTCTAGAGGCAATGAAGTCTTTGAGTTGCCGTTTTGTTACAAGGCTTTAAAGAGATCCTGGCAGAAATTATACAGCCTCTGCGTACCAGCATTCCCATTAACTTCTCTAGCAGCATCCTGGCTTGCATCAGAAATGGTGTGGCCAGCAGGACCAGAGAGGTGATTGTCCCCCTGTACTCAGCTCTGGAGAGGCCGCAGCTTGAGTACTGTATTCAGTTTTGGGCCCCTCACACCAAGAAGGACATTGAGGTGTTGGAGCATGTCCAGAGAAGGGCACCGGAGCTGGGGAAGGGTCTGGAGGACAAGGCTGATGGGGAGCGGCTGAGGGAACTGGGGGGGTTCAGTCTGGTGAAGAGGAGGCTGAGGGGAGACCTCACTGCTCTCTACAACTCCCTGAAAGGAGGGGTTAGCGAGGGGGAGTGTCAGTCTCTTCTCCCAGATAACAGTGATAGGATGAGGGGTGATGGCCTCAAATTGAGCCAGGGGAGGTTTAGATTGGATATAAGGAAAAATTTCTTAAAAGAAAGGGTTATCAAACACTGGCACAGGCTGCCCAGGGCAGTGGGGGAGTCCTCATCCCTGGAGGGATTTAAGAAACGTGTAGATGTGGTGCTGAGGGACATGGGGCAGTGGTGACTTGGCAGTGCTGGGTTAACGGTTGGACCTGATGATCTTAGAGGTCTCTTCCGACCAAGGCTGTTCTGTGATTCTGGACTCAAGAAATCCAGAGCTCTAATAGCCACTATCAAGTTGCATCAGAACTTCTGATGTCACGCCTCAGGCAATCTGAAAGCACAAAGCAGAAGATCCTTCAGAGGGACTCAACTACTCCACTCTTTCTGCAACTTCCCCTAGAGCTTCTGTTGCAGGCTTGCCTGCCCTCCCCTAGACACTTAAGATACGAATCATGATACAAAACCGAAGACGACCTTGTTTCTCAGCTCGGATCCAGGAAAGCAAGGACAGGAGAGTTAATATTGCCCTGCTTACTGCTGCATTTTTTCATATTCTTCTTATTTGCCCTCTTTTCTCCTTAGAAGACTGTGGGAACAGAGCAAATGTTAAGAATCTGAGGCCTGCTATCAGCAAACCCAATCATAACCTAACTGGGACTAGCAACATCCTTTCCACCTAGCTCTTTGATGAACTCATATCCTAACAAACACACAAGGGACCAGTGAACTGCATGGCCACACCTCTATATCAAGTTGGAGTACTGCCACTTCACAAGTTTTTCCTAAAATGTCCCAACACCTGCATGCTGCACAAACAACATAATCCCAGGTAACACAGCATAATGTGCACTAGGTCTTCCCTTCCCCTATACTCCTTAAAACATGCCATGGTTCCACATCTTGTTACGGGGTTGACCCAAACAGTGTGCCCAGGAGCCACCTCCAGCTCAGCAAACGACACCCCTGGGTAACTCAGGTCAACTCTGTTTCTTCATCCCTGAACACACAGTGGACACACACCTCTGTGTTGTAATACACACACCGGCAGCACAGGCGTGGCTCCTCCTGCTGGTACCAGAGCTGCTCATCGAACTCTGGGAAGAAAAGGCAATTTCTCTGCTGGCTGATGCTGGTGAATCTGTTAGAAAACAGAGGAAAAGAAGATGAGACAGATCAGTTTGGCACTGCAAATATGAGCTATGCTCCAAAGGGAAGGGCAGAAGCCATAAAGAAAAGTGCCAGGCTCGGTTGCACCAGGACAGAGTGGAGCCTGCAGAAGCAAGCCAATGGTTAACTTTGACTCCCAGAACAGAAAGCAAGCAAAGGCAGACAAAATACCACCATTCACACCTCCCTGAGCTCCAGTCTGTGCCCAACAACCAGCCAAGAAGGACAGGTGTACCTGAGCCATGAGTGGTATTCCTGGTGTCAGTGAGGCCATACGCTCCTCAGATAGAGTCTGGGAGGCTGTTATGGGCTCGGAATACTTTGGTGGGTCCCATCAGGGATCTCCAGAGAGGGACAGCATTCTCATGGGCCAAGATATAAGCCCACATGGGGCCACTGAGAAAAGGATCAGGGAAGAACAGAAGTACATAAGGTTACAAAACATCATAACTCCTTTGTTCTTATAAACACAGCAAGTGCAAAGAAACAAGGAAGAGCAATTATCACCCATGGCTTGCTGGGAGGGGACCCAGACCTATCATGACACTACACAGGGAGACCACAACTCAGAAGAAAAGTACTTCCATGAATTACTTCCTCCTAGGTGATGGTATCCACAACCTTTGGGGATGCCACCCCACCCAGTACTACAGTTGCCACAGCAGAGTTGGTTCACAGAATCACAGAATGTTAGGGATTGGAAGGGACCTCAAAAGATCATCTAGTCCAATCCCCCTGCCAGAGCAGGAATACCTAGGTCAGGTCACACAGGAACATGTCCAGGCGGGTTTTGAATGTCTCCACAGAAGGAGACTCCACAACCTCTCTGGGCAGCCTGTTCCAGTGTTCTGTTACCCTCACTGTGAAGAAATTCTTCCTCACATTTATGTGGAACCTCCTATGTTCCAGCTTGCACCCATTGCCCCTTGTCCTATCATTGGATGTCACTGAGAAGAGCCTGGCTCCAGCCTCATGACACTCACCCTTTACATATTTATAAACATTAATGAGGTCACCCCTCAGTCTCCTCTTCTCCAAGCTGAAGAGACCCAGCTCCCTCAGCCTTTCCTCATAAGAGAGATAGATGTTCCACTCCCTTAATCATCTTTGTGGCTCTGCGCTGGACTCTCTCAAGCAGTTCCCTGTCCTTCTTGAACTGGGGGGCCCAGAACTGGACACAATACTCCAGATGTGGCCTCACCAAGGCAGAATAGAGGGGAAGGAGAACCTCCCTTGACCTACTAACCACCCCCTTTCTAATACACCACATTGGCCGCCTTGGCCACAAGGGCACATTGCTGGCTCATGGTCATCCTCCTGTCCACCAGGACCCCCAGGTCCCTTTCCCCTACACTGCTCTCCAGCAGGTCAGCCCCCAACCTGTACTGGTACATGGGGTTGTTCTTCCCCAGATGCAAAACTCTACACTTGCCCTTGTTGAATTTCATTAAGTTTTTCCCCGCCCAACTCTCCAGCCTATTGAGGTCTCGTTGAATGGCAGCACAACCCTCTGGTGTGTCAGCCATTCCTCCTAGTTTGGTGTCATCAGCGAACTTGCTGAGGATACATTCTGTACCCTCATCCAGGTCGTTGATGAAGATATTGAACAACACCGGTCCCAGTACCGACCCCTGAGGGACTCCACTAGTCACAGGCCTCCAACTAGACTCCGTCCCATTGATCACAACTCTCTGGCTTCTTTCCTTCAGCCAGTTCACAATCCACCTCACTACCTAATCACCAAACCCATACTTGATCAGCTTATCTACAAGGATGCTGTGGGAGACAGTGTCAAATGCTTTACTGAAATCAAGATAAACCACATCTACCGCTCTACCATCATCTATCCACCTAGTTATTTCCTCATAGAAGGCAATAAGGTTGGTCAAACATGACTTACCCTTGGTAAAACCATGTTGACTGCTCTTAATGACCCCCTCATCCTTGATATGCCTAGAGATAGTGCCAAGAACAAGCTGTTCCATCACCTTTCCAGGGATGGAGGTGAGGCTGACCGGTCTATAGTTCCCCGGGTCCTCCTTCTTGCCCTTCTTATAGATTGGAGTGACATTTGCTATCCTCCAGTCCTCAGGCACCTCTCCTGTTGTCCATGACTTACCAAAGATGATGGAGAGTGGCCTAGCAATGACCTCTGCCAGCTCCCTCAGCACCCTTGGGTGCATTCCATCTGGTCCCATCGATTTATGGATATCCAGATTGCCCAATCCTCATCTACCGAGGCCAACTCCTCCTTTATCCTGACTTCTTCTGGGGCTACAGGGATCAGGGGCTCCTGGGGAAAGCCTGCAGGAGTAAAGACAGAGGCAAAGAAGGCATTCAGCACCTCTGCCTTCTTGATATCCTCTGTCTCTAGGGCACCCACCTCATTCATCAGTGGGCCTATATTGCCTCTAGTGTTAGTTTTATTAGCTATGTACTTGAAAAAGCCCTTTCTGTTGTCCTTGACCTGGCTTGCAAGGTTAAGTTCTAAGGAGGCCTTAGCTTTCCTAATTGCCTCTCTACATCCTCTGACAACTGTCCTATATTCCTCCCAAGTGACTAGCCCCTCTTTCCATGATCCATAAATTCTTTTTTTCCACCTGAGTTTGCCCAGCAGTTCCTTGTTTAACCATGCTGGTCTCCTAGCTCCCTTACTTGATTTCATACCCATTGGGATGCTCTGATCCTGAGCTTGCAAGAAGTGGTCCTTGAATGTTGACCAACTATCTTGAGCCCCTTTACCATCTAGCACCCTGTCCCATGGGACTTCCCTTAACAATTGATTGAGGAGGCTAAAGTTGGCCCTGCGGAAGTCCAGGGTTCTGGTCTTGCTAGGTACTCTATTCCTCCCACACAGGATCTTAAACTCCACCATCTCATGATCACTGCAGCCAAGGCTGCCATCGACCATCACTACTTCAACAAGACCCTCCTTGTTGGTGAGTACAAGATCCAGCAGCGCTCCTCTCCTAGTCGGCTTATCCACCATTTGCATTAAGTAGTTATCATCAATGCACTGGAGGAACCTCCTAGACTGTGAATGGCTGGCTGTGTAAGTCTCCCAGCAGATATCGGGGTAGTTAAAATCCCCCATGAGGACCAAGGCCTGTAGTTGCGAGGCTGCTTTCAGCTGCCTGTAGAAAGCCTCATCAACTCCCTTGTCCTGATCAGGAGGTCTGTAATAGACCCCCACAACTGTATCACCCATGCCTGCCTGCCCCTTAATTCTTACCCACAGACTTTCAACTTGCCCCTCATCAGTCCCTGGAGAAAACTCAATACATTCTAGTTGCTCCCTCACATAGAGAGCAATTCCACCACCTCGCTTCACTGACCGATCTTTCCTAAAAATGGTTCCTGACATTTCTCCACCCCCAAGCCCAGAGTCTTTCCCCTCAGTACACCACAAGCACCAATTCCTGCTAAGACACATCCCAGGCTCAGGTGGACCCCTCCAGACACAGAAGCATTGCTCAATCAAGACAAGGGTCCACCTGCGAAGTGAGGGGAGCTTCCTCAGTGCCGCCCGGCTGCAGGCACAGCAGGTACCTGGCCATGAACTCCACCAGCCGCTGGTAGAAGAACCACCCTGCGGGAGAAAGACGGCCCGAGTCACACAACACAGTTCTGCCAGCACCGGCCCTGTCCACCGGCCAAGCTCGTCCGCCCTCAGCGCCTGCCCACGTGGTCCTGGTGGCAGAGGCGGCCTCACTCACCGGGGAGCCCTGGCAAGCCTACCTGTGTGCTCCCGGTAGAAACGGCAGCTCTCATCCCGTCTGCAGCGCAGCTTCTTGGCGCGCACGACGAGGAACCGTTTGCTGAGGATGGTTTCGTGCATGGCCTGCGGGCAGAGGCCATCCTCCCTGGCTGCGGTGTAGAGCATGTTTTTAACCTCTTGTCCTGCCCGGACTGGCCGGAGGGCTACTGCCTGAGCAATCTCCCGTTTAATTTGTTCAAAAGCTTGTTGTTGCTCAGGGCCCCATTCAAAATCATTCTTCTTACGGGACACGTGGTAGAGAGGGCTCACAATCAGGCTGTAGTTTGGGATGTGCATCCTCCAGAACCCCACAGCGCCCAGGAAAGACTGAGTCTCCTTTTTACTACTTGGTGGGGCGATGGCTGCTATCTTGTTTATCACCTCCATTGGGATGTGGCGACGCCCATCTTGCCATTTTATTCCTAGGAACTGAATCTCCTTTGCAGGCCCCTTAACTTTCCTTCGTTTGATGGTGAATCCGGCCTTCAGGAGGATTTCAATTATCTTCTTTCCTTTTCAAAGACTTCTTCAGCTGTGTCCCCCCATACAATGACGTCGTCAATGTACTGCAGGTGTTCTGGAGCCCCACCTTTCTCCAGTGCAGTATGGACCAGTCCATGGCAAATGGTGGAGCTGTGGTTCTACCCCTGGGGCAATCGATTCCAGGTATACTGGATGCCCCTCCATGTGAATGCAAACTGTGGCCTGCACTCTGGTGCTATCAGAATGGAGAAAAATGCGTTAGCAATGTCGATCATGGCGTACCACTTGGCTGCCTTCGACTCCAGTTCATATTGGAGCTCTAGCATGTCCGACACTGCAGCACTCATCACTGGCGTAACTTCATTCAGGCCACAGTAGTCCACGGTTAGTCTCCGTTCGCCATTAGACTTTCTCCCTGGCCATATAGGGCTGTTGAAGGGTGAATGAGGTTTGCTAATCACCTTCTGGCTCTCTAGTTGACGGATCAGCTGCTGGATGGGAACCAGGGAGTCTCAGTTGGTGCGGTACTGCCGCCGGTGCACCGTCTTGGTAGCAGTTGGCACCTGCTGCTCTTCAACCTTCAGCAACCCCACCGCTGAAGGGTCCTCTGAGAGGCCGGGTAAGGTGGACAATTGTTCACTTTCCTCCAGGGCAGCTATACCAAAGGCCCACCAGTACCCTTTTGGGTCTTTAAAGTACCCTCTCCTGAGATAATCTATGCCCAGGATGCACGGGGCGTCTGGACCAGTCACAATGGGATGTTTATGCCAGTTCTTCCCAGTTAGGCTCACTTCAGCTTCCAATAGGGTCAGCTGTTGGGATCCCCCTGTCACTCCGGAGATACAGATGGGCTCAACCCCTCTATAGCTTGATGGCATCAGGGTGCACTGTGCGCCAGTATCTACCAAGGCCTTATATTCTTGTGGGTCTGATGTGCCAGGCCATCGGATCCACACCATCCAGTAAATCTGATTATCCCTTTCCTCCACCTGGCTGGAGGCAGGGCCCCTCTAATCCTGCTCAGCATCACTCACTTGTTCGAAGAATGACTCTTGTCGTAGGAATGTCTCAGAGGTCCCCTCAAGAGGGTCAGGCATAAGACTGGACATTCTATACTGTCTGGGGGATTTCTGACTGG
The DNA here is from genome assembly GCA_028020825.1 of Podargus strigoides. Taxonomy (NCBI): domain Eukaryota; kingdom Metazoa; phylum Chordata; class Aves; order Caprimulgiformes; family Podargidae; genus Podargus; species Podargus strigoides. The sequence goes on from CM051662.1 coordinate 49,169,843, forward strand.
AAACTGGAGCGACGTTCTTCTTGGACGATTCCCCATTCAGCTTCTGTACTCGTGCAGCTAGGGTGGAAGTGGGTTTTCCATCCCACCTCCTCATGTCTTCTCCATGGTCACGGAGGTAGAACCACGGGGTACCCCGTGGTGTGTACCTTCTGCTGTCTTTCTCTTGGGTGGGGAAGCGTCTGCTTCTAATGGCCGAGACATCGGCCCGTGCAGGTGGAGTGTAGGACATGTTCTCTTCCATTCTCTGAAGCCTCTGAGACAGTTCCCTCACAGCTGAAACACAGGCATGTTGAGAGGAAGGGAGACTTCCTTCATATTGCCAGAGCTGGCCAGCCACTTCATCCACTGTTTGAACCTGGCCGTGTCTCTGAGACACCACTGCCAATGCATTGGCACGTGATTGTGGTGCGCTTTGTAGGAACTTGCGCCACACGGAGGGTGTGCAGTGGGCCTGATCTGGGTCCATGGGTGATCGCTCATCATTCAGATCACCGTAAATCATATCAAACACAGATAATTCCCTGTTATACTGAATACCTCTCTCCATGTTGGCTCACTTGCTTAACTGACATAGGATATCATCCTTGTAGGGGTACCTTTCCCTTACACTGAACAGGAGTCTCCTCCAAGGGCTGAGGGGTTGGACCTGTCTCCCTACTACCTTGTCGATGCCAGCTTCCCTGGACACGGATCCCAGCTGCCTGGCCTCTTTCCCCTCTAATTCCAAAACACCATCTCCACTATCCCAGCATCGGAGCAGCCAGGTGATAATCTGCTCGCCTGGAAGGCGGCTGAAATCCTTCCGCATATCTCGCAACTCACTCAGGGATAGAGATCGGGTGATCACCTCTGGCTCTTCCTCCTGTTCTCGTGGTGGGCCTGGCTCATCTCCATCCCTCACTATGCGAGCTGATTTTTTGGTAATTTTGTTTTCTGTATAGGGGCGACTGATACTGGCACTGGCTGTCTCTCTGGCCCAGCTGCCGTACTACTTGGTTCGTTTTCAGGTCCTGAGACCCTTCCTTCCCCTCGAGGGCACTGAGTAGTGTTAAGGAGGACACAGTAGGCATGGGCAAGTCCCCAACACACTGCAGTGAGTTGTGTCTCCTGGGGTTTGTCATATTGGCAACACACCTTTTCTAAATGCTCCACCAGTTTATCAGGACTCTGCACTTGTTCGGGGGTGAAATTCCAAAGCATTGGGGGTGACCACTGACCTAGGTACTTGCCCATTTTTTCCCACACACCTTGCCACTCATAACTATCTGGCCTCGGGGCAGGTCTCTGGGTGATACTAGTATTGGAGAAGGACCGTATAACCTTAAACAGGATATAGCAGACATGCAGAAAACAGTGCGCCGCAAACACGCTGGCCTGGACGCTCCGAGGATAGCCAAAACTCTCAAAAACTGAGAAGATCTCTTCCCCTGGCTCACCCATAGTTGGGGTGAGACCACTAACAAATGCCCCAGCCGCATACAGGTACCAGCTCACCCCCACAAGCAGTGATGCAACCATATCATAAGTAGTCAGTATGCAGTACAGCAAAAAAAGACTCTTGACACATTTTCCACAGACAATAAACACCAGCACTGGGAACACATAGAGGATGTAAGGGTTAATACAGCCCCACCACGCAAGAAAACCAGCCAGCATTGTAAACATACCTTATTCAAACAATACAAATATATAAACAGAAAATTGCGCCTAACAGATTGTTTTAACACACCCTGGTCAGGTTTTTGTCCTTATCTCAACCCTCTCGTGCCCCACGTTGGCTGTGGTGGATTAGACCCTGCCAGTGACATGCGGAAAAGACTCTATAACTCCTGAAAAGTTATAAAGTAGGTGTGTTTATTTAGCGCCGGGTGCAAGGGGGATCGTTCCTCCGAACTTGCACACCTAGGGGCAAAAGCGCGTTTCTTTTTATAGCACAAAGTAATACATATTCATGAGGAGTGAATCATAAAACATGACATCATTGCATCAGGTCATTATAATATTCCACGCCTCTTGCTTCACCTGGTTGCGCCTGCGCAGTGCTCTGTGGGCCTCTGGCTCTTCTCCAGACCGCGGGGTCGGTTCCCACCAGCTCGAATGCTGAAGAGGTGGGAACCGACCTTCCTCTTATCAGAAGGAGCAGGAACAGTCCTCCCTTTTCTCAGCGGCCTTCCTCTTATCAGCGGCCTGTAGCCCCTGTTTCATTTGGCAGGCAAGGTTACATACTTCCCAAGCAAGAGTTGCATACTTCTTTAGTTAAACTATTGCTATTAACTCTTTTGCCCCTGTATCAGTCCCCCCTTTTCTGTAGAGTTAGTAAATTCTTTTACTAATACAGAAATTCTTCATCTAGTAGTTTATTTCTACAATTCTATGATTCTATTGTGCGAAACGAAGTTTTAGGCCGAAAAAGTTTGCTCAGGCGAGGATCATGGTGAAGCAGCTCCGTTTATTCGCGAGTGCAATCGCGGGCACGCCACCCCGTGGCCGAAGTAGAGACACGCGCCCCCACAAAGGAAAGAAAGCACCCATACAGCATTCCATCCTGACGCGGGCCACCCTCCCCCGCCCCTCCACCGGCCGGACACTCCAGGCCCACAGCCCACCCAACGCATTCCACCACAACAAGTTTCCACAAGAGGTTCCTCCGGCCTCCACAACAGGTCCCTCCCCCACCAACCGGCCGTCCATGCACAGCCGTGGAATCCGTTAAGTCTGGAGGGCAATATTTTCTCAGGTGCACCCTATCTCCTGATCCATGTAAGACACAACATTCCCAAAAACAGGTTGCTGTGCGTAGCCCCCGTCCCTCCACACTATCTGGTACCAGGATGTACTGAACAAGACAGTCTTTATACTAGGCTCCCCTCTAGTTTGGTATCTCTGTACAAGGCCTTGGTTTTTCGCTCTGTAGTGCCGCACAAAAACATCAGTCGGTTCTCACATCCTTCCACGTTATCTGGCACCTGGATGTACAAGGCCTTGGTGTTTTTCTTGGTTCTACAAAAATACGACTCCCACAACACCGCGAAAACACAAGTCATCTCTCACAATTCCCCCATCTTTTCTTTTTACTCTTTTGTCTTTTCGCACATGGATTGCCTATTCTAAGATATTAGAATTGTATTCTTTGTAAGTTATCAAACCTAATGTATAAAACTATCACTAAGAACATTCCAAGGTGTGTATGGGATAGCTGTGTAATCAGATTGCAGTGATTGATGTGAGATAATAGGTGCAGTGTACATAATGTGTACTATTCTATTAGTGAGATTTCGCAGACGCAGAGATTAACAGATTAACATGACTGCTAATATTTTCAGTGATATCATCTATGATGATGTCCTCATGCAAGCACAACCCTTGCCTATATACACGAGCAGGGTCTCAGTACTTCCATTTGGATGTATTTCAAAGTGGCACACACCCTGCTCAGTATCAGGACGGATACCCTGAGCTCTGATGGTGTTGCTCACAAGTGAATCCTTGCTGCACTTCTGATGTGCATGTCAACTGTCTGCCATTTCCCAGCCTCATGATAAGTCCATACCCTATGTTCCATAGGATTTTCCCTTATGGTTCAGGCTCAAAGCCATTATCAGGTGTATGGGAGACACTGAGGCCTGGGTCACGGTTAATATGACAGCAATGGTCAAGTCAGTTGGGTCAGTTGGTCAACTACCCCACGACTGATACCTTTTTACAGTATCCCAGATAATTCTCCAAATTCGTTTGGGTAGGGAACCTTCCCTTATTATCCGGATTCCATGGTCTACACCCATAGCTTGGCCTGTATACAGCTTAAGGCCACAGAAACATTGGTCTGGGTGTGCTGATTGTATCTGCCATCAGTTGATGGTCATTCCTCCCATTAAGGTAACAGGTCCAACACAATTCTTGAAGAGAGAGACGGTGTAAAATTATACCAACGATCTGACACAAAACACTCTGCATCTGTTTGTAAAATCTCCCACAAGGGAGTAAGACTTGGATTCTCTATTAAATTTTATCTCTGTTTTGTATGTAACTAATGTGGCCAGATTTAGCTCCCTATCAAAGTTAATAAGAGAGATATTGCCTCCTTCAACTTGAATTTGGTTCATCCAATTGTTACTAGCATTTGAAAAGGACTATAGCAATCCTTTCTTCAGTGCTGAATTTAAACAGCATCCTGCCTTATATTTTAGATGGTTATACCAATAAACATATTGTTTATAAACAGCAGACTGGTTTACAATTTAGTCTCACTAGTTACAATCTACTGGGTGGCATATAAAGTACATAAATAAAAAAAACTTTTAAAAGTTAATGAACACACATTTAGAATACCCATAACCCCCCCTTTTGAGGATACTTTGCTTTGAAATATGACAGTTGTCCTTTGTCAGGTTACAGGTCTCACTCAGTCTCTTGATTCTCCGGTGTGAGGACTGTTGATCTTGGTTTTCGGTGAATCGTCTGCTGTGGGAAGTCATGGCAAGCAATCACATAGAGACCAATAAATCTTGTGAAAGGCACTTTAATGGCGTTACAACCCGGTTTATATATACAGAGCACTAAATCACAAGACTCTTCTAACTACCGATTGGCTAATAGCACTAGCGCGGTATAAATTGATTTGCAACCTTAAAGCATGCATTTACACCGTCACTCTTTTTCCACCTCCCCGTCCTGCTTCAGCATCCGGGTCAGGCTCGAAGGTTGGATTGCTCCCATGTCCATTGCTTGCTAAAAACCCCCCAACAAATCCCCCTTCTTAATTTTGAGCAATCCGAACAAATGATGGGGACAATGAAGAAGTTATGATGGTGAGTTTCTTCATATTCTCTCTTAATTGCTGCAGTTGCTTATGAATAGAGGAAGAGTGATTAGACCGATTCATGCAACGCATTCCATCTAAATCTTCACAACCTTAACCTAAGGCTAATAACAGAAAAATTCAACAGCGGTTCTTATTTTACTACACAGCATGCCTAACACTATCTAAATCTTCAGTTAATTCTGTCTGACCCTTTTAAACAGGTTTTCTTTCCCTACATGTGGTCACGCATTATCTAATTGGCTAAAGGTCTCTAGCACGAGGCAAACATGCAAGTCAGTTCAGCTCTCATTGGTTCTTGAGTTCTCACGCAGTGTCCAATGGGTCACTCTTATCTGCTCGCTCCTGCAAGCGGTCATTGCTCTTATTTTTTCTTCCTCTGAAGTAGCTTCTAGAATGTGGCTACGTGCCTATGCCAACATCCCGTATGGCTGGTTTAGTATATGGTTATTCTCTTTTAAAATACATTCCTACAATTCCCCCTTTTTCATCTTGAGCCAGCCATACGTTCTTCATGGCATCTTTAATCATGCTTGTTACCTTTTCGAAAACACAAAGTACAATCATTAACACAATAGCGACCAATAATAGGTGGAATTCAATAATAGGTAGAATTAACAAAGAAACAAAGTCTCCCACAGAAGGAATGGGAGACAACCAAGTCAATAAGCTGATCATATAGAAGTAGCCCCATATTGTTTCCCCACGAAGCCTCCATTTGCAATTGTCAAACCTGACCGGGGCCCAGTTGTGGGGAGAGTCAGGAGGTCCTTCCCCAACAGGAAAACTCTGCAAAGTGCGTCCACCTCACAGACAGACACTCCACTCTTTCCGCAAGTGGCCCCAGCCCCCGTCTCCAAAACAGGACACCTGGCACTCATTTATCCAATGTGGGGCACTTGGGGCTTGTTTACCCAAGGGCTCCCCCCACAAGGCCGGCTGCACCTTGGAAGAAAGCCAGAAGGCAAACTCATCCTCTCCTTTTAAAGGACCACGGGAACTATCCATATGTCAGCCTAGGACATCTGCGAATCTGGTTCTGACAGCCATGGTTTCACCCACTTTGCCGGTATCCATGATCTGTAATGACACATGCATATCCCCTTTCAGTCCTGCTCCATGCTTCACGACTGGGGGTACCAGACTATCCTGTGGCAGACGTAAAAAGTTCAATACATACATAGCCTTATTCAATCTATCTGCAGGCAGCAGTCCTATTTCTCCCCCTCTTTGTTTTTGAAGCAGGCACTTAAGTGTCTGGTTCATCCCTTCTACAATAGCTTGACCCGGCGGAGAATGTGGAGTACCTGTAACATGCACTGTGCCCCAGAGTTGGAAAAAAAAAAACAAACACAAAACTGAGTGGATCGAGCCACATATCCCGGTCCATTGTCAGTTTTGATTTCCCGCGGGATGCCTAGGGCCGCCATTGCAGAACGCATATGCCTTTTAACATGCTTACTAGACTCTCCAGTTTGAGCTGTCGCCCACACAGCCATAGAAAATGTGTCAATTACAACATGGACATATTTCAATCTGCCAAACTCTACAACATGTGTCACATCCATTTGCCACAGTTGCAAGGGCCGCAGTCCCTTAGGGTTGACCACGAGGCCAACTCCAAACCCTATTTTCTGACAGGCTGGACAGGACTTCACGATCCCTTGTGCATCTGTCAAGGGCAAATGAAATTGTCGTGCTAACATTTTTGCTGATTGGTGGAAAAATGCATGGGAAGTTTTTGCTTGGTCAAAAATATTTACAGGTGGACCAGTCCAAGCTGGAGCTACCAATTGATCAGCCTTATTGTTTCCAATGGCCAATCCTTCAGTCATTAAGTGACTGCGAATATGGGTGATGAAATATGATTGACGTCTGTCATTTAAGGTCAATAATAATTCTCGCAACAGCTCAGCAAGCAGCTTATTCGAGACCTCACGAAGCATAGCCCTTTCGATGCGCCACACCACTCCAACCACATAGAGGGAGTCTGATACAATATTCAGTGGTTGATCATTCCAATATTGAAATGCCCATATTACAGCTCGGAGCTCTAACGTCTGCAAGGAGTCTATGGACCCTCCCTGGATGATGTGACTATCCCATTGACCAGGCTCCTCTTCCCAGGTGACTCCTGCCTTTTTAGTTTTCTTTCCTGCATCGGTGAAAACAGTGATACCGTTTACCGGTGTTTCAGACCGATACGGCTGTTCCTCAAAGGTCTGGTTTTGCAACATAGGGATCATGCGGTGAGCAGGATAAACATTTGTGAGGAGACCCGTGAAATCTGCACAGGCAATTTGCAAAGCAAGAGAATTTCTAATGAGCCATTCTAAATATTCCTGAACCAATGGCACAATAATTGATTGTGGATCCGCTCCTGCTATTTCCTGAATTCTAGATCGTCCTTTCATAAATAATTGCGCAATTATTTCAATTCGGGTCACAACGGTTTTTCTCTGCCTCATTGGAGAAAATATCCACTCTAAAATGCATAAAGGATTTGGCCCTTCCTGCACCCATTGGATGATAAGGGCAAGTGGCCAATCTCTACCTTGTTGAGAATTGACAATCATAAGGACAGTAGGATACTGAGGATTAAACTGAGCTGCATGACATTGAGATATTTTTTCGCTGATTTTGCTCAGTGCACACTGTTGCTCAGGACCAAGCTCGCATTTCTTGTTAGCTTGAGTAGAGGTGCCTAATAACTGAATTAAAGGGTTTAAATCATCATTTGTTATGCCACAGATACCTCTTACCCACTGAATATCGCCAACCAGCTTCTGGATATCACTGAGCGTTTTGATATCTGATTTGATTTCTAATTTTTGTGGTCTGACACTACTTCCTGTGATGATCCAGCCTAAATATTTCCAAGGTGGTTGCTGTTGAATTTTTTCCGGGGCAATTTTTAACCCCCTCTTCTCTAATTCCCTGGTCATCGCTATTAAAATGGTTGCTTTTTGCAAATGTTTTCCCGCAATTAATATATCATCCATATAGTGATAAATTATCAATTGCGGATATTTTTTCATGCCTTGAGGCAAGACCAGCCAATGATAACTTTCTGCCGGTTCGGCCTTGTTAACAGAGGGAACCGAAAAGGCAAACTTTTCTACATCGTCTTTACACAGTGGAATTGTGAAAAAACAATCTTTCAAGTCAATAATCGGTAAATCCCAATCCTCGGGCAGCATAACAGGAGATGGCAAACCCGGCTGCAGGGACCCCATATTTTCTATGACTGCATTAACCGCCCTTAAGTCGTGCAACAATCTCCACTTCCCACTTTTCTTGGGAAGAGTGAAGATTGGTGTGTTCCAGAGGCTATTAGAAGGAACAATATGTCCTGCTTTTAATTGCTCCTCTACCAATTCTTTGACTTTTAGCAGCCTTTCTTGTTTAAGCGGCCACTGGTCTATCCATACTGGTTCTTCTGTTTTCCATTTCAATTTCAGGATTGGCTGCTCGGCAGTGGCTGCCACCAAAAAGGCTGAGTTACAATTTGAGCTCCCATTTGACTTAGCAAGTCTCTGCCAATAAGTGTAATAGGTACATTCATGATATAGGGTCTGGTAGTAACTATTACACCGTCAGGAAACTGAAATGCAGTCACCTCTTTGCTAATTTGAGTTGACTGTGTTCCGCCAATCCCATAAATACCGGATGGGGCAAAAACTGTAGGCCATGTATCAGGCCACTGTGATTTTGAAATGATTGTCACATCAGCCCATGTGTCAATTAGCATCTTTGTCTGTTTTTTCTGGCCATTTTTTGCTATCATGATTATCACACATTCAGGTTTGCTTTCGCTGTGTCTAAAGATAAGTATACTTGCGGCGATCCTGTTGAGCCGAATCCCCCGTCTCCTCATTCTGCTATACCCGGTTGAGGAACACAAGATTTAAAAGGAACCAGTTGAGCTATGCGGCTACCTTTTGGAATAAAAGCAGGTGGTGTTAACGAATAGACCATTATTTTTACAATTCCTACAAAATCAGCATCAATTACTCCAGGCAAAACAAAAATACCCCGTCTAGAGGTTGAAGATCTTCCTAACAATAAGGCACTAAGACCATGACCTAATGGCCCTTGAATAGTGCTATCTATTAGACGCACTCTGGTGTCTTGTAGAGTGACGTCTACGGCTGTTCCACATCCACTCCGGCACTTCCAGCTGTGGTGGAGGGAATGGTATCGAGGGATCCTTTTGCTGTTGGGATGCTGCCCAAGCCCCCTGCATTTGTGTCATCGCGCAAGAGGGCGTGGCGCTCCTGTTTCCGTTTCCCTTACCTTTACCGTTGCATTCTGATGTGTTATGGCTATCCTTTTGACAATGAACACACCATTTTGATCGTTTTAAAGCTTTACATTGGCTTTTCCAATGACCTACTTTGCCGCAATTGAAACACCTCTTTTCTTTTTTCTCTTTGCCTCCCCTTTTATATTTTAACAAGGGAGTAAAGGCTCCTTACACAGCAGGAATGATATTTTCTCGCAGAGTGGCAGCAACATAGGCCGCATTATTCATTTGCGTGGTGCGTTCAGCCAATTCAATCATATCAGCTACCTCTGAACATTTTGGTAGCGTTCCTAAGACCCGTTTGGTTTTTTCATTGGCATTATCAAAGGCCAGCATTTTAAACATTTGCTGTTTCATGGCCTCATCAAGATCAGGGTGATTATCAATGGCAGAATATAATTTGTCTACAAACTGTGCATAGGTATCATTTGGCCCTTGCTTGACATGCGTGAACCCATAAGGCTTCCGTGGCTCATGCACTGAAAAAATAGCCTGCAGTGCTAGATGTTGAGATAACTGCAGTGTAGGAATGTATTTAAAAGAAAATGACCCTATAATGAACCAGCCATACGGGATGTTGGCCTAGGTACGCAGCTGCATTCTAGAAACTACTTCAAAGGAAGAAAAAATAAGAAAAGAGCAATGACCGCTTCCCTAAGGAATGCAGGAGTGAGCAGATATTGGGGACCAATTGGACACTGCGTGAAAAGAACCTAAGGACCAACGGGAGCTGAACTGAGCTGCATGCTTGCCTCGTGCTAGAGACCCTTAACTAATTAGAGAATGCGTGATTGCATGTAGGGCTAGATAAATTGTATAAAAGGGACAGACAAAGTAAATAAAACAGCTTCTGTTTGATTCACACTGAATGGTGCGGAGTCCAGTTTTTTCTCCTCACTGCAGAGCTTCTGTTGAAAATTGAGACTGCATTTGTGCAGAGGCATAAGGGCCCACACCCATTACCATTTGGGCCTGAATTCCATATAACGGGTCGTTTTGTTGGCGCGGTTTAGCTTGCTCCGCATCACACAACCTCTGCCAAGTTCTTTGGAACATGAGCTGTTGTGATGGAGTAAGCAAAACATTTGCAACCTGCATACTATCAAATGGAATCAACAAATCAGCGGTGAAAATATAGCGAATTATTTGTTGAGTGAGCTGTGACTGCAACCCATACTGCGCAATGGCAGACCGAGCTTTCTCTAGGATTTTCCAGTCAAAAGCCTCCCACTTTTGACCCGTTGGAGATAAAATAACAGGGAAAGCCTGCGGAATAAAGGACACTTCGACCCGCTGAGCGGAGTCCTGAGGATCTTTGGCGCCGGCGAAGAGATGCTCTGGAGGCAGCAGCGGCGGGGCAGACGGTTGCAGAACTGAAGCTTGTGGAGAAACGCCTTCTGGCGTGAAGGGGTTGAAAAGTTTAGATCTGTCCAGTGAAACAGCAGCCGCTGTTTTCTCAACTAGGGTGTGATGTTGCAATTCCAGCTCGCTGAGGCATGCCATCACATCTCTCATGCATTCGTCCACTGATGGGGAGGGCCGGTCGGGGCTGTCCTCGGGGCTGGTGTCGTCACCCGAGGGCGGGGATGACGGGACCGGCGAAAAAGGGAGCGGTGGATAAGTACCCGCCCCTGGTCTGCATAATGGACCACCCACTTCTGTTTTTTCCTTTGATGCTACTTCCGCATGAGTCTCAGTCGGTTTCAGGCTGAGAAGCGAGGCGCAGCCTGGCAGAGCTCCGCCAGGTGAAGCAGGGGGCAGCGCAGGCGGCCGCGGCGGGTTAGGGGTGGAACGTTTAACTCGGGAGGTGGAGTCCCGAGGACCTGGAATCGCGAAATTCTGCGCGAAGGGATTAAAAGGAGACGAAACCGCCATGGATGCAGGGTCGGCCCCCCCTTTTTTCTCCTCTCCGGGAGTCAAAGCCGTATATGCAGCAGCAGCAGCAGCCCGTTCCCCTTTCATTGTGCGCAAAGCCTCTCTTATTTGTTTCCACAGTATCAAATGTTTATAGGCTTCTTTACCACTCTTTCCTCCGTTGCTAGCTTCATCCCACAGACTCGTGCCTATGGCTTCCCAGGCAGACAGCTCAAACGCTGTTTTCACCCCGGATATCAGGCTTCTGTCCCGTGCCCACTGCAGCAGACCCTTCAGGGCTTGTGCGTCATAAGAAATTCCTCTCACAGAGAGCATATCTTGGAGGAGCTTAATTACCACTTCCTTCACTTTGGTAAGCGTAAACCCCATCTCCTCCCCGACCGCTCACTAACCTTTTAGTGAGATCCAGAACAGGACCCGTTGTCCTCCGGTGCGCACCGTCTCCGTCCGCAGGGCACTGCGGAACGACTGTTGCCGGGGCAGCAACAACTTTCGGTCGGCTTTCCACCCTCTCCATCTGCTTTTCTTCATGCTGACAGTATCAGCTTCTAGCAGCGGTCCTGAGGGTCCCTGTTCGGGCGCCAGTTGCGGGAAACCATGGCAAGCAATCACATAGAGACCAATATGATCTTGTGAAAGGCACTTTAATGGCGTTACAACCCGGTTTATATATACAGAGCACTAAATCACAAGACTCTTCTAACTACTGATTGGCTAATAGCACTAGCGCGGCATAAATTGATTTGCGACCTTAAAGCATGCATTTACACCGTCACTCTTTTTCCACCTCCCCGTCCTGCTTCAGCATCCGGGTCAGGCTCGAAGGTTGGATTGCTCACATGTCCATTGCTTGCTAAAAACCCCCCAACAGTCTGCCTCCAAGGCATCAGGATCTATAGAAGTCTTTAATCGTGTGTAGTGAGAGTCCACCCCTTCTCTGCAGTTCTCACAGCAGTCTCAGTGGTTAGCAGTACTTGAAAAGGTCCTTCCCACTCGGGCTGGAGCTTTGATTCCTTCCAGGCACGCACTAGGACCCAGTCTCCCGCCTGGAAGTTGTGTACTGGAAATTCCAGAGGTGGCGTTTGAGCCAACAGTCCGCGAACCTTGAGAGATGATAAGGAAGAAAACAACCCCAGCATATAGTTCTTGAGGAATTTATCTTTGGTCTCGAGGGTGGGCACCTCACCACCCCCCCCGGATATGGCAGCCCAAACAGCATCTCATACGGTGACACTCCTAGATCCTTTCTAGGAGCAGTTTGAATCTGAGAAGGGCCAGAGGTAAACACTTTGTCCATGATAGTTTGGTTTCTAAAACCAATTTTGGCAGGTGTTTCTTTACTGTTCGATTTATCATCTCTACTTTTCCTGAAGAGAGGTGATGCCATGGAATATGAAACTCTCACTGTATCTCTAGGGTATTCATTGATTCTTGGAGGATACGTGGAGTGAGCTGACTTCCCTCGTCTGAGTCAATATACTCTGCAATCCCATATCTGGGAATTATTTGTTCCAAACTTATTTTCATCACGACATTAGCTGTTGCTGATACTGAGGGAAAAGCCTCTACCCATCCCAAAAGCTGATCTACTAATATCAACAGGTATTTAAATGTTCCCATCGTGGGCAGTTCAGTAAAATCTGCTTGAATGCTGGGAAAAGGTCTGAGTCCTGGCTCTCGTCCACCCCAAGGCTGTTTTCTCATGGCTGTCTTATTTATTTGTTGGTATGTTACACAGCTACTACAGATTTGTTTAGCTACTGTGTACAGTCCTGTGCAGGCATATTTTCTTAGTACAGCATCACACATTGCCTGAACTCCCCAATGACTCCCTTGATGCGAAATAGTTAAAATTTGTCTCATTACTTGTTTATTCACCAGTTCCCTGCCATCAGGGAGGATCCATTGCCCATCTGACTCTTTTGTTCCTAATTCCTTGAAAGCTGTTATCTCCCTTTCACTGAATATTTGCTTCTCAGGCAGAGGCCTTATCTCTGGCACTAGAGACAGTCTCATGATCGCCTCTGGCTTTAAAGCGGCCTCCTTCGCTTTTCCGTAATTTACAACCAGAAACAATTTCTCCTCTCTTTTCAACTCGGGGCAGTCTCGTTTAAGGTGGCCCTCCTGCCCACAATAAAAACACTTTCCCGGCGTTTGATTTTGGGGATTTTGCGAAGGGGCTATCCCGGATCTCTCATTTGTATTTTCTTTATTCTGATTCCACCCCCCCATTTGCTTCTCTTGGGTGTCCCATTTTTGTTTGACTACTTGATCCATGGCAGAGATCATAGTCTTTGCCTTTTGTTTCTGTTTTTTCTCTTCCCTTCTAACATACACCTTCTGGGCCTCCTTCTCCTCCTTGTCTTCCTTTCTTTCTGATTTTCTTTTACTAATAACCTGTAGTAATGGATCTTGTGTGGGTGCTAAACCGCAGCTTCTTTGATACTCAGGGTGGCTTCGGAGGGTGAAAAACATATCAGTATAAGAACACTCATCCCATTTGCCTTCACTTCTCAAGAATAACATGAGTTGTATTAAGGTGTTATAATTTAGTGTCCCATTAAAGGGCCATTTTTCCCATCTTCTAACTTATACAAGAGCCACCACTGATTACAGTACTTCATAAGGGTCTTTTTGTTAACACTTCCACCTGGAGGTCCCCCTATTTCTTTCCAATGGGCCAAAATACACACAAGGGGGCTCTTTTTAAGAGTTCCCCCCCTTGGCTATTTCCCATCCTGATTTTAATCTGAAATACGTGACGTAGGGTCCTGCAACAATGATAATTAACCCAACGCAATCTATTTAAGGGTGTACTGGCTCCGCAGTGTATACACTGAAGCTCAAGGAAGCAGCTAGGATAAAACTCCTGCCTCCCCTTTGGAGACGTTATGTACTTATTACAATTTGAACACTTTGCCTGGACAAACAAACAACAGTGATGACACAAGGAGATGGGAGGTTGGCTTCGATGCTCCCTCCGTACGACCTTAAATCTTCACGAGCTCTCCTTTACCCCTATTTTATCCCAATCTAATCAATTCCCGCACCCACACTAAAAGTTGCCTTCAAACCTAACCTAAACATCTTGTTCACACTTAATCACAAAGATTGGGTCACAGGAAAAATCCTTCCTCCATGTATAGGATACCCATAATGAACTTGTTAATTTTAGTGCAATCGCTCTTTCGTTGGCGGAATGTGCCATACGCTGTGTGATTCGTGCTAAAGACACAGACGGTTAACACTCAGTCCTTAACTGAGGGTCCCACTTTGGCCGAGTGAACCGGCAATTAAGCTCAGGTGTCTCAAATATCACATGCTTACGCTTCGTTCGTCTCCGACCGCCCCCCCCCCCTTTCCCCGCCGGACAGCGGACGAGCGGAGCAGAGGTCCACACACCAAACAATCACACAACACAGCCCACAGCCACACAAAGGAGCTCCTTAAACTCACACATAAAGTTGTCAGTCACAATGCTTCAGCATAAATCATAAGCCATAGATCTTTAGCCGTAATTCAATCTCCACCGAACCCATCAGAAAAGGGGGACCCGAACCCCTAGGGGACTTGGATCCCTGCCTTCAGAGCCTTAGGCCTCAGACTCCGAACTACAACCCAACCAATAAACGCTGTGATGATTTGTTATTAGTTAGGGCACTTCAACACTTTAGACAAACATATACTGCATACATATCCACACACTCATTTCATGCATACTACCTCTGAATTCACTCGATCCTCCCTGAGGATCGCTAGCGGCCGCCCCATCGGTCAGCGAATCCCCTAGCCTGCCTTTCCTAGCCGGCTCCCCACCAAACGGAGACTCTTTCCCTATAGGGACTGTGCTGTATGCCAGATGTCTCTGCGCGATTTACCAGCCACCCCAGCCACGTGTACGACTTACAGGCTACCCCAATAAAACATACCGTTTGTCCGCAAGTGCAGATGGTCGTTGTCTGCTCCCGCAGTGAGCGGCCGAGGAGCGGAGTTCCTCCAGAAAGGGTCTGGGGCACGCCTAGGACGTCCGCCCCTCAGCCGATCCTGCAGCCGAGCCGAGGCGTCCCATCTCGGTCGCCAATTGACGTGCGGAAAAGACTCTATAACTCTCGTAAAGTTATAAAGTAGGTGTGTTTATTTAGCGCCGGGTGCAAGGGGGATCGTTCCTCCGAACTTGCACACCTAGGGGCAAAAGCGCGTTTCTTTTTATAGCACAAAGTAATACATATTCATGAGGAGTGAATCATAAAACATGACATCATTGCATCAGGTCATTATAATATTCCACGCCTCTTGCTTCACCTGGTTGCGCCTGCGCAGTGCTCTGTGGGCCTCTGGCTCTTCTCCAGACCACGGGGTCGGTTCCCACCAGCTCGAATGCTGAAGAGGTGGGAACCGACCTTCCTCTTATCAGAAGGAGCAGGAACAGTCCTCCCTTTTCTCAGCGGCCTTCCTCTTATCAGCGGCCTGTAGCCCCTGTTTCATTTGGCAGGCAAGGTTACATACTTCCCAAGCAAGAGTTGCATACTTCTTTAGTTAAACTATTGCTATTAACTCTTTTGCCCCTGTATCACCGGGACCTGAGACCACGTTGCCGCTGCCCCTCCCCCACCCTCAGACGGGGACTGGACTAAAATGCAAATCCCGGGGTTGAGATAAGGAAGATTTAATACAACGGTGTAACAACAACAACAAACCTAACAACAACAATAACAGCGATAACAATGTACAGAGCGAGAGCTATACCGCACGGACACAGCACGAGGCACAGACCCGGACAAAAGCCGTTCCGCACTGCCCGTGCCTGGGCACCCGGACATGAGGTCAGCATGGTATGGAATAGCCCGGCTGTAGCTCCCTCTCAACTGCTGGGGAAAATTAACCCCATCCTAGCCAAACCAGGACAACAAGAAAGATGGAGAAAGCCTTTTTACCAGGGCCTGTAGTGACAGTACAAGGGGCAACAGTTTTAAACTGAAAGAAGGTAGGTTTAGAGTGGATATAAAGAAGTTTTATGCTGAGGGTGGTGAGACAGGAACAGAGAAGCTGTGGATGCCCCCTCCCTGGAAGTGTTCAAGGCCAGTTTGGATGGGGCTTGGAGCAACCTGGTCTGGTGAAGTGTCTGCACGTAGCAGGGGGATTGGACTAAATGATCTCTAAAGGTTCCCTCCAACCCAAACCATTCTATGAAAAAATCATTCCAACTCTGACTTTCATCCTGTGCCAAGCATGGAGATAGGTGGGCTCGCTCAAAGATGGCACCTGGTACTCTACTTGCTGCAGGGATTCTCACCTGCTGGCAGGACCCTGGCTCACCACTGTACACCGAGACTGAAAAAACGCAGTGAGCACAGAACTGCTTGCAGCCCATACTCCCATCTGTTTTTCTCTCTGCAGAATGTTTCCCAGATCTCGAGCCTACAGTCACAACTTGTGTTCTGTCAGTGCCACCCATGTAAACCACAGTGCAGCATCACCATCTATCTGTCATCTCTTCACGTGCAATGCTGCACATGGGGGCTCAGGTCTGGTGGGGAGTTGCTTTAACAGAGCCTGTTACAAGTGCAGAAATAAGAATTTCTTTTCCTAGAGGTGTGTGCCAGAACACAAACAATGCATCCAGTTTGGAAAGATACCTCGTGGCTGCCACCTTGCACCATGGTGAGTCTGTTTCTTATAGGAAGCCTTTTCTGTGAAAAAAACTCCTCATGTCTTGGGATTTTTGTCCGAGGCAAAGGGACCCCTTCTTTTCTGCACTTGGAAGGGAATGAACCCATTCTGCCACTTCTTTTGTTCAAAATGAAGGGAGCTGTTGTATTCGTCTCTCAGCTCTCTGATCAGGAGTGATGTTTGTAGGTCCGCGTGTGGAAGGAGAACTGACTTCTGTCACTGTATTTCATGTTTATTTGACAGTTTTCATATGCCCTTGTGGGCTCCTGTCCCTCCACAAGATGCACTTCCATGACATGACGTGTTTTCAGTCAAACAGTCAGGAGGAGTCAAAAGGCAACTGAACATTAGGAATGATGAAGAAAGGGACAGAGAACACTGCAAAGACTCGCACATATCCCAGCACCACTGGACTGACTCCCTCACTGTGGCAGCAATTGGACATCCATTGTCATCCCAGCCTTCTGATACATGGCATCATCTCACTCCAGCACATAACAACTTAGTTTTTTAGCTATTTGCTCTGGATTTCATCACTTTTCTGTTATTTTACTGACCGGCTTGAGGAATGTAAGGACTGGTGAGATGCCTGTTCCTGCACAGAAGACACATGGACATCTCCAATTCACAACTTGGTGCCATTCTGGCAGTTTAACTGATGGTTGGCGCTGTAGAAAGGCTCACTGAGGACATGGTTGTTACCTTCACAGTCTAAGGCTGCACTTTGTTAATACCAGTACGGAGATGGATTGAATCTCTTTGGCACATGGTCTTCCCTGAACAGTATTACTTATATTTGGCCTGTGATTTTTTAATTCTATGGCTTCTTGTTCAGGCACCTCTGTCTTTGCTAGGTCCTTGTCTTTACAATGTGAAAGCAACAGGCCTGGTATCAAAGCCATGAATTCTTTGACATCTTATAACTTAGCACTGTAAAGTAAGATGCATCTTTCTTATAAAGATGAGTGTTTCATGCAGTTAGATCTAAAGAGACAAATCTTGTCTCTTTATTGTAATTGGCATTTTACTTCTCCACAGTCCTGGAAAGAGATGGACACCAGCTAAAAGAGGGTAGATCAAATGCAGAAAGGGAAATACTGAATAGCAACAGAGCCCCTGAGGTGGGTATGGTCTGAATTATGGCCATGCTGGGAGGAAGGAGAGGACTGACCTGCTGGTCATGTACCCACATGCCCCCCCATGCATCCTCTGTAGATGTGCTCTACTGCAGCAACGCCTGTGAAACACAGGCTCCACCACATGTGCCACGTATATCTGAGTCACAGAACTGTAGAAAGCTAGATGTTGGAAAGGACCTCTAGAGACTGTCTAGTCCAAAATCACCACCTCAAAGCTGGGTTCCCTCAAGCACATTGCTCGGGACCTTGTTTTATCACCCCTACAGTAAAAAAAAGTTTTCTTAGGTTTAAGTAAAATGTATAGTATTTCAGTTTGTGCCTATTGCCTCTTGTCTATTCACTGGATACCACTGGTTTTCTTTACTGCCTCGCATTAGGTATTTAGACACACTGATAAACCCCTCTGAGCCTCCTCTTCTCAAGGCTGAACAGTCCCAGCTCTCAGCCCCTCCTCATGTGTCAGATGCTTAAATCTCTTGACTGTATTCATGCTGGACTCACAGTTTTGCTCAGGCTTTCTTGTACCAGGGAGCCTAGAACTGGTCACAATACTCCAGATGTGGTCTCACCAGTATGGAATAGAGGGGAAAAGATCTTCCTCAACCTGCTGGCAATGCTGAGGATGCTGTTGGCTTACTTTGCCACAAAGGTTCATTGCTGGTTCATAGTTAGCTGGTCGCCCACCAGGACACCCAGGTACTTCTTTGCAAAGTTCCTTTAGCCTTCCAATCGAGTACTGGCACACAGAATTATTCCTGCCCAGGTGCAGGACTTTGCATTTCCCTCTTCTGAACTTCATGAAATTCCCATTGGCCCATTTCTCCCTGAAGGGACTGCAGCCCAGGGAGGAATGATGCCAGAGCAGGGACACCTCTGAGGAACTGCCGCCTGTGGAGGACCCATGTTGGCACAGGTACACCCTTGAGGGGACTGCAGCCTGTGGGTTTGTCATGGCTGCACAGAGGAGACAAGAAGGAAAGAGCAGTGGAAGAAAAGAGTAAGAAGCAATGAGTGGCAAAAGAAATCACAACACACTGACCCCAACCTCCTGTGCTGCCCATCACCTCACCAAAGGGATTGGGACAAGCTGAGCATGACGTGCAAGGACAACAAGGGAAGCTGAGACTAGGAAGGGTGAAGAAAGGTGTTTCCCTCAGTGTTTCTTCAGTTGTCATCTTTGTTTTTCCTCAGTATCTGAATCGGTAATTAAAAGTTTGTGTTAATTGGCAATAAATTAAGTGATAAATAAATTCCTCAAGATGAGATGGTTTTGCTCATGATAGCAGGGATTAAGGTCCAGGCTGGGGCTGAAATGGAGTGTGGATGGAGGTCCCAGGTGAGACTGCTCAGGGCCCTCAAGCCCTCCCTTTTGCCTTTCTCCCTCCTCTTGGGATTCTGAGCTCCTCCATCTCGTGGTCACTGCATCCAAGGCTACCCGCAGCCTTTCCATGCCTGACCAGTTCTTTCTTGGGAGTACCGTGTCCAGCAGTGTCTCCCTACATCCAGAAACCTCCTGGACTGCTTGTGCTCTGCTTGACAGTGGAAGTGGTGCACACCTGCAAAATAGCCTTGAAAACACTGGATCTTGGAAGTGAACTCCAGGGATGCTGAGACTGTCTCGCACCTGGCACCGTTCTCCAGAGGGACCATAAATCTGAGCTGTCCCAGCCTGGCAGATTGAGCAAATGGCCCCCAAACCACCAGTCGCTCTCATTGACGAGAGAGAGCACAGAATGACTGGTGCGGGTGAGTCTGTGTGCCGCACTGTGTGTTACTCTGAACAGGTCAAGGAATCGGTGCTGGCGTCTGCTGAATTCTGTCTGTCAAATCAGCAGCACTGTCTTTCCCTGTAAAACCTTTCTCAAGGGCACGTGCTGTGCTCCCTCTATTTGCTCAAGGCAACCTGCTTGGTCCTGACCTCCAGTGTTGCCACAAACACTCTTGCTAAATTCCTCCAATAGTAAATCAAGTTTCAATGTAAAACTCTTAAACCATATATTTCTATGAAAAACTGTGGCTCAGCTTCATGCTGTGGGATCCATAGAATCACAGAATGGTTTGGGTGTGAAGGGACCTCAAAGCTCATCTCGTTCCAACCCCTGCCATGGGCAGGGACACCTCCCACCAGACCAGGTTGCTCCAAGCCCCATCCAACTTGGCCTGGAGCACTGCCAGGGAGGGGGCAGCCACAGCTTCTCTGGGCAACCTGGGCCAGTGTCTCACCGCCTGTTCTGCCAATTACTAGGCCTAGCACAAAGGACACAGTCAGCAGAAAAACAAACCAGTAACCAGATTCTATTGCACATAAAAAAGTCAGTATATGGGTGATGGCTGGGGGTACAAACAAGTCAAACAGATCACACGTAATAGACATCAACCCCAGGAACGACACAGCACAACCAATAATAGGTGGAATAAACAAAGTCTCCCATAGAAGAGATGGGAGACAGCCAAGTCAATAGGCTGATCATA
This sequence comes from Podargus strigoides, assembly GCA_028020825.1. Classification (NCBI taxonomy): domain Eukaryota; kingdom Metazoa; phylum Chordata; class Aves; order Caprimulgiformes; family Podargidae; genus Podargus; species Podargus strigoides. The sequence continues at coordinate 49,190,124 of CM051662.1, forward strand.
TAGGATAGAAGTAGCCCCATATTGTTGCCCCACGAAGCCCACGTTTGCAAATGCCAAACCTGACTGCAGCCCAGTTGCAGGGACAGTCAGGAGGTCCTTCCCCAACAGGAAACTCTGCAAAGTGCATCCACCTCACAGACAGACACTCCACCCTTCCTGCAAGTGGTCCCAGCTTTTATGCCCAAAGCAGGACACCTGGCACTCATTTACCCAATGTGGGGCACCTGGGGCTTGTTTACCCAAGGGCTTTCCTTACAAGGCTGGCTGCACCTTGGAGGAGGAAAGCCAAAAGGCAAACTCATCCCCTCCTTTTAAAGGACCATGGGAACCACCCATATGTCAACCTTAATTCAGGGTTTGGGGTTCAGTCCCCAGCACTTCACCACCCTCACAGCCAACAATTTCTGCCTAAAATCTCATCTCAATTTCCCCTTTGCCAATTTAAAGCCATCACTCCTCATTCTGTCACACCATGCCCTTGTCCAAAGTGTCTCTCCAGCTTTCTTGTAGGCCCCCTGCAGGTACTGGAAGACCACTATAACGTCTCCTTGGAGCCTTCTCTTCTCCAGGCTGAACAACCTGAGATATCTCCAGGTGCTTGGATCAGTCACTGGCCCCAGCCAGCGTGCTTTTGCTGCAGCATTTGTTGCGGTACCTGCTCCAGACATGTTGCTGTGATCTGGCTTGCATCAGTCCTGGAGTGGGTCTTGCACTGAACATGGACCTATACCTCCCTAGGCACCTGCCCCACAGATGGGTCAGGAACCTGTAGCTGCCAGTAAAAGCCAGGGATATCAAACTGCCCTTCATACCTATAACAATCTGATACCTATCTGACACAGCTACAGTGTGTATATATATATATATATATATGGTGTAGATAGACTGTCTCAGAGTAGAGCAGGAATTTGGGCAAGAAAGCACAACGGGTACTACAAATGGCTGTGGAACTTCATCTTTCTATTTCCTTTTGCAATAACTTCTGTTTTCCATGAAGTTTACTGTCATTCAGGTATGTCACATTGACTGCTAAAGCACTGTTAAATTATTTACCTTTTTCTGCTTTTAATTCTTCAACAACTTTGTGTGTATTTTTTTGTCTAGAGTGTGAACGTTTCAAAGATGGGAAGTCTATGTAGAACAAAGACATTCTTTCTCAATGTCTCATTCTGCTTCTGCATTATGATACAATTAATTACAGCAGATGTAAACAGCTTCAAAGTTATTGCACTAGTGACTGCCTCGAATTTTTAATAGCCCACTTCGTGCCTTATTTACAAGTCTCACAAAAACAGGCTAGGTGAGGAAGTGAAGTGCTCCAGGCTTTCAGTAATTGGCACTGAAGCCCTAGTGGCATTTTCTCTGTAGAGAGAAGCCTGTGGGGAACGGGTACCAAGCGGACAAACTGGAAACAAGAAAACTTCTCTCTCAAACTTCAGCCTTCTCTTTAAAGCATCTTGTTTAAAGTGCAGTAATTGGCCCCTGGGGCAGACTTGATGCCCAAGCCAGGGCAAGGACTGGGTAAGAAGCCTTGGAGGGCTGGCTCTGTGCAGTAGGAGGATGGAGGCGACCACAGGAAGAGGGAGGAATGGAGATGAGGCAGCAGGGGCCATTGCTGTCCAGGAAGCACCAGGTAGCAACCATTAAGCAAAAGTGCTGCTCATTGGTGACAGGAAAGACTTCCCTTGTCTCTTTCAGAGTACAGCTTGGCCAGGAAGAAACAGTGACCCTGGGGCTGGTGCAGGACCCCACTTTCCCTTTTCTGGGACTCTGTGTAGGCATTAGACCTGCCCCAAAACCCCACGATGCAGGGATGATACCACAGGGTAACAAGTCAAGGATGTTACATGATCATGGTGTTTGAATTTGTGCATGCTCTTAGCCTATGACAAACACAAGTAAATCAGATCAGCTTTGGCCAGTTTTATAGCTGGATCATATAGGTGCAGCCCTCATTGCCTTTTTTTTTTTCTAAAATATGAACACAAGTGGTCAATTAAACTGAATAAAAGCTTGAGACAATGCAATTTTCTCTGGCCAAAAAAATCTCCTTGTCAAGTTTTAGGAAAAAAAAGAAGTCAGACAGTAATCCATTGCCACTCTCACAGGATGCAGTGGCTTTTGTCCTATCTTGGGTAGGCCAAACTGGAAATGCCAAATTTTTGTTTTTCTTGTGTCTTGCCTGGTCTGTATAACAGGCAGCTCTGGCAACTTATCTGCAAAAAAAAATCTCAAAGGAAACTCTTTTCCTGAGGAAATTAATGGAAAAAAACCTCTGAAATATTGTTCTTACAAAACCTGATGAGAATTTTATTCCAGAAATCAGACTTGTGCGGGTGGAAAGGAGCCCCTGGTCCAAACCCTGCACAGAACAGGACCTGTTAGCACATGTTTCTCATGCTGTGGCCAGATGAGCACTGAGTATCTCCAAGGACAGAGAGTCCATGGCCTCTAAGGACGTCGTTCCAGTGCCTGAAGGATTATTCCCTGACATCCAGTGAGGATTGTGCCTGTTGCCTCTTTTGTCACCATACAACTGTGAGAAGAGTCTGTATCCGTCATCTCCCCACTCCCATTAGGCAGCTGTAGACCACAGTAAGGTCTCCCTTTCGGCCATCCTTAAGGGATGTTCCACTCCCTTAATCATCTTTGTGGCTCTGCGCTGGACTCTCTCAAGCAGTTCCCTGTCCTTCTTGAACTGGGGGGCCCAGAACTGGACACAATACTCCAGATGTGGCCTCATCAAGGCAGAATAGAGGGGAAGGAGAACCTCTCTTGACCTACTAACCACCCCCTTTCTAATACACCCCAGGATGCCATTGGCCGCCTTGGCCACAAGGGCACATTGCTGGCTCATGGTCATCCTGCTGTCCACCAGGACCCCCAGGTCCCTTTCCCCTACACTGCTCTCCAGCAGGTCAGCCCCCAACCTGTACTGGTACATGGGGTTGTTCTTGCCCAGATGCAAAACTCTACACTTGTCCTTGTTGAATTTCATTAAGTTTTTCCCCGCCCAACTCTCCAGCCTATCAAGGTCTCGTTGAATGGCAGCACAACCCTCTGGTGTGTCAGCCATTCCTCCTAGTTTGGTGTCATCAGCGAACTTGCTGAGGATACATTCTGTACCCTCATCCAGGTCGTTGATGAAGATATTGAACAACACCGGTCCCAGTACCGACCCCTGAGGGACTCCACTAGTCACAGGCCTCCAACTAGACTCCGTCCCATTGATCACAACTCTCTGGCTTCTTTCCTTCAGCCAGTTCACAATCCACCTCACTACCTAATCACCAAACCCATACTTGATCAGCTTATCTACAAGGATGCTGTGGGAGACAGTGTCAAATGCTTTACTGAAATCAAGATAAACCACATCTACCGCTCTACCATCATCTATCCACCTAGTTATTTCCTCATAGAAGGCAATAAGGTTGGTCAAACATGACTTACCCTTGGTAAAACCATGTTGACTGCTCTTAATGACCCCCTCATCCTTGATATGCCTAGAGATAGTGCCAAGAACAAGCTGTTCCATCACCTTTCCAGGGATGGAGGTGAGGCTGACCGGTCTATAGTTCCCCGGGTCCTCCTTCTTGCCCTTCTTATAGATTGGAGTGACATTTGCTATCCTCCAGTCCTCAGGCACCTCTCCTGTTGTCCATGACTTACCAAAGATGATGGAGAGTGGCCTAGCAATGACCTCTGCCAGCTCCCTCAGCACCCTTGGGTGCATTCCATCTGGTCCCATCGATTTATGGATATCCAGATTGCTCAACTGATCCCTAACCCAATCCTCATCTACCGAGGCTAACTCCTCCTTTATCCTGACTTCTTCTGGGGCTACAGGGATCAGGGGCTCCTGGGGAAAGCCTGCAGGAGTAAAGACAGAGGCTAAGAAGGCATTCAGCACCTCTGCCTTCTTTATATCCTCTGTCTCTAGGGCATCCACCTCATTCATCAGTGGGCCTATATTGCCTCTAGTGTTTGTTTTATTAGCTATGTATTTGAAAAAGCCCTTTCTATTATCCTTGACCTGGCTTGCAAGGTTAAGTTCTAAGGAGGCCTTAGCTTTCCTAATTGCCTCTCTACATCCTCTGACAACTGTCCTATATTCCTCCCAAGTGACTAGCCCCTCTTTCCATGATCCATAAATTCTTTTTTTCCACCTGAGTTTGCCCAGCAGTTCCTTGTTTAACCATGCTGGTCTCCTAGCTCCCTTACTTGATTTCATACCCATTGGGATGCTCTGATCCTGAGCTTGCAAGAAGTGGTCCTTGAATGTTGACCAACTATCTTGAGCCCCTTTACCATCTAGCACCCTGTCCCATGGGACTTCCCTTAACAATTGATTGAGGAGGCTAAAGTTGGCCCTGCGGAAGTCCAGGGTTCTGGTCTTGCTAGGTACTCTATTCCTCCCACACAGGATCTTAAACTCCACCATCTCATGATCACTGCAGCCAAGGCTGCCATCGACCATCACTGCTTCAACAAGACCCTCCTTGTTGGTGAGTACAAGATCCAGCAGCGCTCCTCTCCTAGTCGGCTTATCCACCATTTGCATTAAGTAGTTATCATCAATGCACTGGAGGAACCTCCTAGACTGTGAATGGCTGGCTGTGTAAGTCTCCCAGCAGATATCGGGGTAGTTAAAATCCCCCATGAGGACCAAGGCCTGTAGTTGCGAGGCTGCTTTCAGCTGCCTGTAGAAAGCCTCATCAACTCCCTTGTCCTGATCAGGAGGTCTGTAATAGACCCCCACAACTGTATCACCCATGCCTGCCTGCCCCTTAATTCTCATCCACAGACTTTCAACTTGCCCCTCATCAGTCCCTGGAGAAAACTCAATACATTCAAGTTGCTCCCTCACATAGAGAGCAACTCCACCACCTCGCTTCACTGACCGATCTTTCCTAAAAATGACATAGCCATCCATGACCACATTCCAGTCATGTGAGCTGTCCCACCATGTCTCTGTAATTGCCACCAGGTCATAACCTTTAGACCGCACACAGACCTCTAACTCCTCCTGTTTATTCCCCATACTGCGTGCATTGGTGTACAGGCATTTCAGAAAGCAAGCAGAGCGCACTGGTGGGATCCCTGGGAGGCAGGAGACCTTGTGGTCAGGGCCCAAACATCTATCCCTTCTCTTCAATGATTGAAAATCCTCCCTAGACCACCTTCCTTCAGGCCCTCTTTGCTCTTGGGCTCGTCCCTAACAGACCCAGTTCTCTCCCCTTCCCCTTGTTTACCCAAGGGCTTACTTACAAGGCCGGCTGCACCTTGGAGGAGGAAAGCCAAAAGGCAAACTCATCACCTCCTTTTAAAGGACCATGGGAACCACCCATATGTCAACCTTAATTCAGGGCTTCTGTCACTGTATTTCATGTTTATTTGAGAGTTTTCATATGCCCTTGTGGGCTCCTGTCCCTCCACAAGATGCACTTCCATGACATGACGTGTTTTCAGTCAAACAGTCAGGAGGAGTCAAAAGGCAACTGAACATTAGGAATGATGAAGAAAGGGACAGAAAACACTGCGGGCAGAGGCGCAGCGGCTGGGCAGGTGACGCGCAGCCCCAAGCCGCCGCCGGCCGGATCGACAGACCAGGCCGGGCCGGGCCACGCAGCGCCGGCGGGGCGGCCCGGTCCGCTCAGCCCTCACCTCTAACACCAGCAGGTGAGCCACGGCGTCCGGCTTCAGCAGCGCCAGCCGCAGCGGCCTCCCGGAGCCTCCCACAGCCGCCATAACGCTCACCTCGCCAGGCGGCATCGCGCCAGTAACGACAATGCGGCGGGGCGTCGCACGTGTGACGCACTAACGGGGGAGAGGGGCGGGGCAGAGTGCTCGGTGACGCACGGAGGGGCCGTGAGGCGGGGGCGGAGGAGAGGCGGGGCCTACGGAGGGGCGGGGCCCGTCATGTCGCGTAGCAGCCGGGACATGGTGCCATGGCGGACGTGGCGGCGGCGTAGCAGGCCCAGGACCGGGATGCGGCCGCGGCCGGCGCTGAGGAGACCGTGAAGATCATCTGCCTGGGTGACAGCGCGGTGGGCAAGTCCAAGTGCGTGACCGCACGGGCACGCCGCCGCCCTCTGGTTCCGCACGGTGATGGGGGAGGCGGCTCGGCTCCGCGGCCTAACGGGGGTGTGGTGCTCTTTCCGCAGACTGTTGGAGAGGTTCCTGCTCCAAGATTTGTATCCTTGTGGTGCGCCGCCCGCGCCCCTGGAGTTCCCCTCCATACCCCCGGGCCTGTGTCGTGAGCAGCCCCGTGTTGCTGCGCGGGTGGCGGCCCGGCCCGGCCCGGCGAGGCTGCCTGGCCCGGGGAGCTGCGGTGGGCCCGGCCCGGGGAAGGGGTGCCGGCCCAGCAGCGGTGGTCACTGTGGAGTGGGGGGATGTGCTTCTCCGTCGGCTCCTTAACACAGGCGCAGCTGCCCCCAGCAGCTCTCCACCTTCGCCCTGATGCTCTACAAGCACCGTGCTCAGGTAGACGGGCAGGACCTGCTCCAGTATGGCAACATCTGACTGGTACATCTGGAGTTGGAAGCTCAGGACACTCAACCGTATTGATGTCATAGTAAAACAGGGTGGTTTACTATAATCTCTGTTAAATAAGTTTGAGTGTTACAACTGTGCTGTTTATAAGAAAATCATACAGAACATTGCCCATGAAGATTTTTTAAAAGGGATGTTCAGAAGAAAAAGAGAACACGCAAGCCCACACTACTGTTTGTACTAAAACTGTTTGAACTACTGTTTGGATGACATCTGCAGTGCTCAATACAGTTTTAGTACAATCAAAACTGCACCAGTCACAGTCAAAATCACTGGGGGAAAAACCAGAGCACAAGCCCATTGCAGCCAGCAGGGAGAAACATTGCCATTAACAAACCACTAAGCTCCTGAGCCAGATATGGCTACAGAAAGCCAGGGCTGCTGAGGTTGCCCAGCCAGTAGAAGTGTGTGCAGAAAATGCAGGATGAAAGGTGCATTTAGCTTGCATAGGTGAAAGCAACAGCAACATCAGTGAAAGCAGTGGTGTAAAACTGTCTGGATGATCAGGTTTAGAGAGTGGTGGTTAACAGGTTATGTTCTACCTGGAGGCTGGTGACAAGCAGAAGATCAGAGGTATCTGTCCTAGGACCTGTCCTGTTTGACATCTTCATTAGTGCTACGAAACAGATGACAGAGTGTACTCTTGTCAAATTTGCAGGTGACACCAAGTCGAGGGGACCAGTCAATATGCTTAAGGACAGGGCTGCCATCCAGGGGCACCTGGACAAACTGGAAGAATGAGCCAGAAGGAACTCCATGAAATTCAATAAGGACAAATGCCAAGTCCTGCACCTGGGAAGGAAGATCCCCTGGCAACAAGACAGTCTGGGGATGCCTGGCTAGGCAGCAGCTCTGCAGAAAAGACCCCAGGGGCCCTTGGTGGGCAGCAAGCCAGACATGAGTGAGTCGTGTGCCCTGGCAGAAAAGGTGACCAACAGCATCCCGGGCTGTGTGAACAGAACCAAAGAGAGTTGAATGAGGGAAGTGGTTATGGCCTTGAAGTGCTGGGGTCTGAACCACAAGCCCTTGAATTAAGGTTGACATATGGGTGGTCCCCATGGTCCTTTAAGAGGAGGGGATGAGTTTGCCTTTTGGCTTTCCTCCAAGGTGCAGCCAGCCTTGTAAGGAAAGCCCTTGGGTAAACAAGCCCCAGGTGCCCCGCATTTCAGTAAATGAGTGCCAGGTGTCCTGCTTTGGGCATAAAAGCTGGGACCACTTGCAGGAAGGGTGGAGTGTCTATCTGTGAAGTGGATGCACTTTGCAGAGTTTCCTGTTGGGGAAGGACCTCCTGATTCTCCCTACAACTGGGTTGCAGTCAGGTCTGGCATTTGCAAACGCGAGCTTCATGGGGAGACTATATGGGGCTATTTCTATCTTATACATTCAGCCTGTTGACTTGGTTGTTTCCCATTTTTTCTATGGGAGCCTTTGTGTCTTTGTTTATTCCACCTATTATTGGTTGTGCTGTGTCATTCCTGGGGTCGCTGGGGTTGATGTCTATTATTTGTGGTCCGTTTGACTTGTTTGTACCCCCAGCGATCCCCCATATACTGACTTCTGTACATACAATAGAATTTGGTTACTGGATTGTTTTTCTGCTCGCTGTGTCCTTTGCACTGGGCCTAGTAATTGGCAAAACAGGCCTTCTACTCAGTTCTTCTGAGATCATATCCAGCTACTTCATCCAGTGCTGGGTTCCCCAAAACAAGAAATACACTAACAAACTCAAAACAGTTCATTGGAGAGCCACCAAGATGGTCAGGGCATGTGAGCAAAGGCTGAGGGAGCTGGGCAGCCTGCAGAAGGAATGGCTTAGGGTGACCAAATAGCAGCCTTCCAGTACCTATGGGAAGGCGATCAAGAAAATGCCAGGCTCATCACAATAGGGCATGGAGGGAGGATGAGAGGCCGCAGGCAAAATTTAGACAGGAGGTTTCAAGTTCATAGAACCATAGAATATTCTCAGATGAAAAGGATCCTTATTATAGGATCAGCTCATATTGCCCAATCATCAGGAAACAGGTTACGAAAAGATTGCAATAAAGCGATGTTGTATCCCTGCTGCAGAAACAATCATGTCTCAGTCTTGATCCCCAGATTCACTCCCTGTTGCTGTTTCCAAATTTCCTGAGTTTCTCACTTTACATTTCCACTGCACTATGTGATGAACTCCAGCTGAACCTGCTGTTTCTATGAGGAATAGCTCCCGGCTCAGAGCAGGCAGCATTCACCCTGTGTGAGTCCATGTAATCCTGCTCCCTAGCTCTTCAAGAACTCACAAGACTCTTACATGGTGCCTTATCTAAGTCCAATCAGAGCTGGTGCCGGATCATAGTCCCACTACGGCCATGTTCTTTCCTAGTCCCCTAGACCACACTCTGCACTCCAGAGAGCCCTGCACAGCCTGGCTCGGGTGGGCATGGTTATTGTAGATGGTGGGAGCTCAGATGCAGTGCAGATGCCATGCTGTCACCTTATTGCTGTGTTGCCCGCACATTTGTTGCTGCAAGTGTGGCCAACGGCCAGCCCTCCTCATTGCTGCCTCTCTGCTGGCATTGGCCACTGTAGGCACCTCATAGCCCTGCAACAGATAAAACCAAGTCATAAAGAAGGACTTAGGGCACAGAACTGCAGTGCTCAGCCTCCCCAGCCACCCTCCTCTGGCCCAGGGTGCCTGGCATGGTCAGTTGTGCTGCAGCTCAGGCACCCCAAGTGCTGCCACAGGGCTGGAGCAGGAGGATAGGGCTAGGGAGCTTAGGGTTTCATAGGCAGGGAATTGGGAGAATGAAGGGATCATAGAATGGTTGAGATTGGAAGGGACCTCTGGAAGTCACCCTGTTCATTTCCCTGCTCAAGAAGGGCCATCTAGAGCCAGTTGCCCAGGACAATCTCTAGATGGCTTTTGAGTATCTCCAAGGAGGGAGACTCCACAGCCTCCCTGGGCAGCCTGTGCCAGTCACCCTTGCAGTGGAAAAAGTGTTTCCTGATGTTCAGAGGAACACAGGAACAAAGTTGTGTCTTTCTAAGCTTATTTTCTGTGTCTTGCAGACTTCTGGGACACAGCTGGACAAGAGAGGTTCCAGAGCATGCATGCATCCTATTACCATAAGGCTCACGCCTGTATCATGGTAAGAGCAGTGGCTCAGCTGTGACCTGATGGAATTGTGACTAATGACAGTGGACACTTGGCCTATACATTACTTTATATGATTACGCTGCCTGAGATTTCTTGTCTCTTTCAGCCTGGAGACTGAGAGGAGACCTCATTGCCCTTTACAACTACCTAAAAGGAGGTTGTAGTGAGGCTGGTGTTGGTCTCTTCTCCCAAATTAAGAATGATAGGACGAGAGGAAATGGCCTCAAGTTATATCAGGGGAAGTTTAGGTTGGATATTAGGAAGAAGTTCTTTACGGAAAGAGTGGTTAGGCACTGGAATAGGCTGCCCAGGGAGGTGGTGGAGTCACCGTCCCTGAGGGTGTTCAAAAAACGGGTTGATGAGGCACTTGAGGCCATGGTCTAATGGTTAGGAATATGATGGGATAAAGGTTGGACTTGATGACCCTGGAGGTCCCTTCCAACCATAATTATTCTATGATTCTATGATTCCAGTGGTTTAAAACACTTTCCTATATTGTTCTTCCTTCTCTCACCAGATAAAACCAGTGTAGTTGGGTACGTTTAGCTCTCTTCTGTCTTGCCTGATAGCACTCTTACTACATTCCCTGGCTTTGCTGTCTTCTAAATTCCCTTTCTCTCGTCACTGTGTTTCCAGTAAGGCGGTATGTACAACTGAATGGACTTAGGGCAGTCCTGTCAGAGGAGGTGATGCGAGGGAGAAGGCGTTCCTTTCTTGTTCTGCGATGTGACTATTGGATTATGTAGTACAAAACTGTCTGGACATGTTCTGCAGGGGTACTCCATAAAACATTCTTCTCTTGTCTTCTGCCTTTTCTCCTGTACTTTGCGTTTCCCATTTATTAGCTCAAATCAGTCTCATTTCCTGACTCCTAACCCGTTTTGGTCTCTTGGTTTGTACTGTTGCTCTAACTTTCCACTATTTCTCATTGCTTGTGAGCATTGGTCAACTTCATTGTTATTTTAATTATTAAAACAGAGAAGCCTCACAACTGACTCAGCAGAACAGATCTTTCCCAGTGCTTGTTCACTGTCATGGGTGAGAGAGTGCTTGTCACAGTACAAAATAAGAATGTACAGGAAAATGAGGGACTGTTCCCTGCATCATGCAAAGAAACAGGTTAGCTGCATGGCTCAAGGCTTGCTAGGTATTCTCCCTTTTCTCTTTCATGCTTTCTAACAAAGGCCAGTTTCCTTTTGCTGATGTCCTCCTGGGAAGATTCTGGATTCTGTACTTGTGTTTGATGCGGTGGGTTGATCAGGAGCCATCCTGCTGTTGGCCCCATGATAGCTGGTTATTTTTTGGAAGGTGTTTGATGTGCAGCAGAAAGTCACCTACAAGAACTTAAACAGCTGGTACAAGGAGCTGAGAGAATTCCGCCCAGAGTTTCCTTGTGTTGTGGTGACCAACAGAATTGACAGTGACTATGTCTTCTTTCAACCTCTTGGGATTGTGATGTGATTTTCTTCTGACCTGGCTGAGAAAGAATGTCATTCAGCTGTTAGGTACCGACAAGTTCTTGAGTATCAGTCCCTCAGGGCTGTATTTTACCAAACTAATAGCTGGGTCCTCTGCTGGCCTTACATGCTGTCTTAGGCTCTTGTCCTTGTTTTAAAATTAAAATTAAAAATACAAATTTGATCCATTTAAAGTTTATTCAAGTGATGTCCTTCCAATTCTGTCTTTACCGTGCTGCCCATTTCATCTAGCAAGAACCCAAAAGCTGATTGGAGCAGTACCTAGTCAAAAATTGCAGGATGTCTTGCTGGATGAGGAGCACAACCTATGATGTGGCTTCCCCTGATACAGCCAGGAACTGCCTGTGTATTGCTAGTTCAGCCTGCGGGCTTCCCTGGGACTCCTCTGTGCTAAAGTGTCTGAATAGACCTGCTGGCAAAACTGTTCCCCTTCCTCTGAAGATCACCAGATGTCTCCCTCCTCTTAGGAATGCCGGCTAGGCATTCATGATTCCTCTCATGTGGGGTGTGATCTGTCTCCTGCATCCTATGAGAGCACATAACGCATCAGCTTTCTGCTGGGCATCAGCAAGCGAACACATACCCTTGGGACCACAGTCTCCTGCTGTCCTCTGTCAAGTACTGTGTCAGACATGGGCTTCCTTGCTGACATTCACAGTAGCAACCGTCGCAGCTCTGAAAAGGTGTCTGCACCCGAATAAGGTGTCTGGGCTCCCACTGCAGTCTATGGAAGTTCATTTGGTTCAGCAGTGTGGTTTAGGCCACAATTGATCTGCCCTAATAAAAGCCTTTCCTAGAGAATGTGTCAATTCAGGCTTGAATCCAGGGATTGCATGGACTGTACAGGAAGCCCGAGGCAAACGGACTTGGTGCTGACAGCCACATTGCAGACAGAACATCTGGGAAGATGAGTCCTACTTTTGGTGCCCTCTTTGTGAATGGACACTGCTCCAGGAGAGTCCTCTGCCTTGCCTTCATTTGCTGTGTTGCACCCGGGCCAGGAGATGATCAGCCCACAGCTCCAACACAGGCCCCCTGCAGAACAGTGGATCCACCTTCCTGCAAAGAGTGGGGAGCGGCTGCCTGGGCAGTGCTCACCAGCAAGCACTTGGAGTCTGAACTGCTTCAGCTCTTGCTTCTGTGACAACAGGCGGATCTGGAGTCATCCTCCTGTGCTGGCAACCTGGGCTGTCCAGCCAGCCAGCCAAACTCGGAGCTGGTTCTGCTGTGTCGGCACGTCCTGGAAATATGCAGCAGATTTGTTCCAAGGCTGAATTAAAGCCTCTGGCCTACTGAGGTCAGGGCATCTGAACCTAACTGCCTGTGAAGTAAAAATAAATAACAGTTGAGTCATTTGTATACTGTGAGCGTGCCCTTCACTCACAGGATTATAGGTAACATGGCATAAGGGCAGTGGGGAGTTCTGGTTAGAATGGCCAAACTGGAGGGAGAGGCATGACTCGTACTGGCAATGGTGTCCAGGTCATGTGAACAGACAGCAAAAATCATAGGGACGTGCCTGGAAAACATTCATAGCTGCCACACAGCTGATACGTTGCTAACAACTGATATGTTGTAAGCTGCAAAGCGTTATTAATTTATAGCACATCAGAATCTATCATTTAGTCAAGCACCATGGATAAACCGAGAACTCTTTTCTTTTTGTGTCTCCTTGTCAATGGTTTGCTGATGCTGTTGCTTTTAAAACCCTACATCTTTTGGGGAGGGCTCTCCTAGCCTTGTACTACAGTGAGGAGGCCTTGACAGCTAAACTGGGCTCTGCTCTCCATCTGTTCCACCACTCCTGCATATGTTGGCATTCTGCCTACAGGGATGTCTTACTGACCACTTCTTGGTTTTTTTTGCCCCCAGCAGATATGAAGGTGACCCAGAAAAGCTTCAACTTTGCCCAGAAGTTCAGTTTGCCCCTTTACTTTGTGTCTGCTGCAGATGGCACCAATGTAGTGAAGGTAAAACACAGGTGTTTGGCTCAGCATCCATGAGACCCCTGTACAGTCCAAGGACATGGAGACTGCTGTAGGCACAGAGAGCAGAAACTGGGCTAGTACATCTGTTTGGCTACTTGTGAGGTCCTGGTAGCTTTAGGTAGTTGTGGAGTTTGGGGGTGGGATCAGTTTCCGTATGTTACAGAAATCCAGTGCTCCTTCCTTTGAGTGACAAGCGTTCTCCTTCTCACCAGCTCTTCAATAATGCTATCAAACTGGCAGTTGCTTACAAACAGAATTCAGGAGATTTCATGGATGAGGTCATGTGAGAACTGGAGGTAAGAAAGGCTCTACTCACTGCACTCCTCCTAAGTGATCAGCACCTCTGTTCTTTTTTTCCTCAGGGAAAGCAGAGCCTGTGGCAAAGGGTGAGGACTTTACAGGCGTGGAAAGATTTGCCTTATGCTGGTGCCACCATGGGGTTTGTGCGCTGCTCATGTCTGGGTTGGAAGGGGTGAGGTGGTGACCCTCTGAAGAGCCCACGCTGCCCAGGGCCAAACCTGAAAGAACCACAGCAGAGTGTAGCTGTTGCTCTCATGCTTCTCAGCAGTTCCTTGTTCTGCTCCTTTCCAGAGCTTTGACCTGCAAAAGAAGAGTGAGAATTTGTCGGATAAAGAGGAGAGCTGCCCTGAAGAGAAGCCCCCATCTGCCTAAAACCCCAGACCCCGAGACTGTTTTGCCCTTTGCTCTAGATTTCTGGGGCTAGTTAGAGCTGGCCTTCACAGAGAAAAGTGATTTTTCTCATGCTCTGAGAGCTCTGGTGATGGGCAGCTGGGTTTCTCCCCTTCTTGTGGGAGACTGTCTGGGCATGACATTCCTTGACTCGGTGTCCTGGTTAAGTCTCTTCTAAGACTGCACTTTCTCAAGTCAACAACATGTTTTTATGGCCGCGTCCTGGGAGGATTCTGTCCATTTGTCTGTCTGTGATCTCTGCGTTCCTGCATCCAGCTCCCCTCTGCCGCTGAGTCCAGGAGCCCAGCCTGGGATCTTCCCAGAGCTGCTCTGCAGCACCAGTGGTGACGTGAGCATTGTCAGGGCGAGTGTGTGATTTGGGGGGAGAAGCTCGATACTGGTTTTGTACATATTTGTAAATAGTTCATTATTTTTCTTCTCGTTATTATATTTCTCTTTTTCTTGTTATAGTTTAATTAAAGCTGCTTTAGTTTTATTTCCAACTTGTAAGCCTCTCTCCCTTTCCTTCTTTCCCTTCCCCTGTCCGGGAAGGGAGAGGGGTTAACAGAGAGCATCTGCTGTCCATTTAGTGGCCAGCCCAGCCTCAAACCTCAACACTCGGCCCGAGCCGCTGCACATCTCGGTGAAGGGAAGGGCGAGAGTATCTGCATGGCTGCTGGTTACTGCGTGCTTCTTCAAGGCAAAGCTGGGGAAACCAAACACTAAAGAATTGTTTTTATAAAGCTTTGAGATTGCATCCTTGCTGTGCTTTTGTTATAAGGCAGTCCAGTTACTACACAGTGCAAGTCCAACTGCCAACCCTCCCCATTGCTTTCACATCCTTGCCAGCACTGCCCCTATGATCTCTGCTGCAGAGTTTCTCTGGGTTTCCTTCCCCATGCTGTTACGGAGCAGCCAGATCCAGCAGACTTCAGGACATGGGGGTTTCTCCTTTCAGGTCCACTAGAGCTAAGTCAGGTGGACTCTCACACCCAGGAGGCTTCTCCTGTCCCAGACTGATGCACGCGGCTGCTGCTGTTCCCATGTGTGCGTGCAAGAGACTTGCTCTGCATTCCAAAGAGCCAGATACACACACACACACAGACTGAGACAATCAATGTGAACGGCCAAACAGATTGACACACAGAGCACTGCCTTTGCCAGCATCCACGTATACATAACCACCACTTACACAAACCTGAACATAGTCCAGTTCTTTTCTGCCTTTCCAGATGACCAGGATTGGATGCTCACCAGTGAAACACAGACACACTGTCACACCCTAGATCCATAAGCACAGCATGTTTATAGATTCCACAAATAACAGTATGGAAATTAAGTCCGTGTAATATTCTACAACAGGGTGACCCGCTTATTGGATGAGGGAAAGGCTGTGGATGTCATCTACCTTGACTTTAGGAAGGCCTTTGACATCATTTCCCATAGCATTCTCCTGGCGAAACTGGCTGCTCGAGGCTTGGATGGGCACACGCTTTGCTGGGTAAAACATTGGCTGGCTGGCCGGGCCCAAAGAGTTGTGGTGAACGGAGTGAAATCCAGTTGGTGGCCGGTCACTAGTGGTGTTCCCCAGGGCTCGGGATTGGGGCCACTCCTGTTTAACATCTTTATTGATGATCATCCAGATGAGGGGATTGAGTGCACCCTCAGTCAGTTTGCAGATGACACCAAGTTGGGTGGAAGAGTTGATCTGCTCAAAGGTAGGGAGGCTCTGCAGAGGGACCTGGACAGGCTGGATCCGTGGGCTAAGGCCAACTGTATGAGTTTCAATAAGGCCAAATGCTGGGTTCTGCACTTTGGCCGCAACAACCCCCAGCAGCACTACAGGCTTGGGGAGGAGTGGCTGGAGAGCTGCCAGGCAGAAAGGGAGCTGGGGGTAGTGAGTGACAGCCGGCTGAACATGAGCCAGCAGTGTGCCCAAGTGGCCACGAAGGCCAACGGCATCCTGGCTTGTATCAGGAAGAACGTGGACAGCAGGGGCAGGGAAGTGATTTTACCCTTGTACTTGGCAGTGGTGAGGCTGCCTCTCAAATACTGTGTTCAGTTTTGGGCCCCTCGCTACAAAAAGGACGCTGAAATACCTGAGCATGTCCAAAGAAGGGCAATGGAGCTGGGGAAGGGTCTAGAGCACAAGTCTGATGGGGAGCAGCTGAGGGAACTGGGGGGGGGGGGGGGTCAGTCTGCAGCAGAGGAAGCTGAGGGGAGACCTCATCACCCTCTACAACTCCCTGAAAGGAAGGGGTAGGGAGGAGGGGATGAGTCTCTTCAACCAAGTAACAAGCAATAGGATGATAGGGGTGATGGCCTCAAGTTGTGCCAGGGGAGGTTTAGGCTGGATATGAGGAAGAATTCCTTTACAGAACGGGTTGGAATTGGAATGGGCTGCCCAGGGCAGTGGAGGAGTCCCCACCCCTGGAGGTGTTTCAGAGTTGAGTTGCCATAGCGCTCAGGGATATGGTGTAGTTGAGGACTGTCAGTGTTGGGTTGATGGTTGGACTTGATGATCTTCAAGGTCTTTTCCACCCTAGATGATTCTGTGATCTGTGGCTGGATGTCAAGCTCCTCATCCAGTCACTGGTGCAAACCTTGGCTCTTTCCAGCTCTGTGTCTCCTGGGGTAGGACAGAGTCCAGTTTCAAGTTCACCGGTGCATTGTACTCACACGCAGGGATCCCATCAGGAGCTATGTCGTGTTTCCAACTGCTGTCCCCAGATCTCTGGTCACCATGAACTGTGTGCCCTTCTTCCAGTGCATCCTCATCCTCCTCTCGGACCAGGTGGGGTTTCAGCCCTTTTGAGGGACGCTTCCCCCTCGTGCCCCACTTGTCTGCCTGCAGCCTCATTCTGCACGTGCCGGGCATGGAAGTCCTTGCCTTGCACAGGAGACTGAATTGGACCGAAGCATGGTTTGCTGTGAAAACTGGCAACTTGATTTGAGGAACTAAGTCAACTTCAGCACTGGTGTGCTGTCAGAGGAGCGTGGGCAGGACGGAGCAGGCCTTTGACACTGAGGCTGCCTCGGGATCCGCGGGCATCACCCCAGAAGGAGATGGTGGTGGTGTGAGAGATAACTTGTGTTTTCGCAGTGTTGTGAAAATCATATTTTTGTAGAACCAAGAAAAACATCAAGGCCTTGTACATCCAGGTGCCAGATAACGTAGAAGGATGTGAGAAACGACTGATGTTTTTGTGCGGCACTACAGAGCCAAAAACCAAGGCCTTGTACAGAGGTACCAAATTAGAAAGGAACCTAGTATAAAGACCATCTTGTTCAGTACATCCTGGTACCAGATAATGTAGAAGGACAAGAGCTACGCATAACAACCTGTTTTTGAGAATGTTGTGTCTTACATGGATCAGGAGATAGGGTGCACCTGAGAAAATATTGCCCTCCAGACTTAACGGATTCCACAACTATGCATAAACAGCCGGCTGGTAAAAGAAAGACCTCTTATGGAAACCGGAAAAACCTCTTATGGAAACTGATTGTAATAGAATGCGTCGGATAGGCTGTGAGCCTGGAGTATCCAACCAACGGAGAAACAGGAGAGAATAACCCGCGTCGGGATAAAACACTATATAAATGCTTTCTTTCCTTTGTAAAGGCGCGCGCGTCTCTACTTCGGCCATGGGGTGGCGCGCCCGCGATTGCACTCGCGAATAAACGGAGCTGCTTCACCATCATCCTCGCCTGAGCAAACTTTTTCGGCCTAAAACTTCGTTTCTCACAGTGGTGCGCTGCCGCCTGCACGGGATCCTCTTCATCCTGCGGCTCCAGCCTTCTTTCCCCACAGGATCTGCAGGAGCTCCTGCACCCGAGTAAAGAATTCCACCAGCCTCTGGTATGGAACTGGGCAGAGCAAGGCCGTGCCCCACTGTGTTGGCACTGGCGTCTGATAGGAGGCTGAGGTGAAGACTGGCTGTGGCCTTGGAGTGGTTGTTGCTGCTGGACGCTGTCCCATCTGTACCAGGATCCAGTCATAGAAGTGCTGGGTGGAGGTGTAGACTCCGGGCTGGTTTGGTCTGGCACAGCCTTTCCCCCAGCTGGTCACGCCAACAAGCCAGAAGTAGTCAGTGTTTCTGTCTTTGCAGACGAGTGGACCACCACTGTCACCCTGCAGTGGAGGAGGAGAGAGGATGAGGGTGGTGTTGGGTGGCCCCTGCCAGCACTGTGGCTGTCTCCTGCTCCCTCACAGCACCTGCAGAGCTGCATCCCCTGCACAGCAAGGCTCTGCTCAGGTGCTGGAGCCTACAGGACCTTGTCTGGGAGGGGGCAGTGGGCCTGTAAGGTCGGGCTCACTCTCATCTCTGCCCAGTGATCCCAGGTGTGTGGAAGACGGATGTTCCAGGATTGGGACCTGGACCCATGGACTGCCAAAAGCACTGGATGGCCTTTCTGGGCAGAGCCCCAGGCTCCGGGACGAGGGGGGCACTGGGCAAGGGCCTGCAGATGGGGAAGGGGTGACTTGGAGCACGCTCCTACCTGGCAGGTGTCGATGCCACCCTGCGGATAGCCAGCACACACGTTGTGGGTGTGGACGGCCCCTCCATACCACCGGCTGCTGTTACAGAGCCTGACATCGATGAGGTGGACCTTGGCCTCCTGCAGGACATCAGCGGCTCCTCCAGCTGTGAGCACAGAAAGGAATGAACCCCCAGCAGCTCCTGCCGGGGTGACCCCTTCCCTCGGGCTTGGCTGTGCATCTCGAGACGCCTTGTGCCTGTGTTTCCCTCCTGTCTCGCTCTGGGGAACGGCTCAGGTCCATCTCTCGACGGGCGTATGTCCCTGCAGCCCGGCTCTGGCTTTCACCTCTGCTGTCAGGAAGCCCAACCCGTCTCCCCGCGTGTCCCCCGCTGGCACTCAGGGCACGAGTACTGCTTGGGAACTCACCTCGTGCAGCCATGGAGCCCCAACCGCTGATGTAGCAGGCTGTCAGCTCAGACACTCTCAGCGAGGCGTCGGGCACACAGGCAAGCTGGATGTAGGGGCTGCACTGGACAGGCTGGTCCAGTTCCAGCAAGGCGATGTCGTTCTTCTGCGAGGCGCTGTTGTAGTGTTCGTGAAGCAGGAGCCGCCTCACAGTGCGCACTTGGGCCTCGGGGCCCAGCCGAGTCAACTGGGTGGCCCCGATCACCACGCGCCACATCATGATGTGCCTGGAAGCAGGCAGAGAGGGGTCAGAGGGAGCGGAGCCACGTGCTGCAGCAGCCCAGCACTTCCCTTCCTTCTGCTCCACAAGGGAGAGAGGAAGGCAGCGCCATGGAGGGTGTGACTGCCCGGGCATGCCTTAGGCACAAGGAACAGGGAGCTGGAGGCTACTCGGAAGCAGTAGCACGAGCCCAGCCTTCTCCCGAGCAGTCTCAGAGCTGGCTCGGGAGTGCCCAGGCACTGGGCATCCTGCAAGGAAATGGGAAGTGAATGGCATGTGGTGCTGCACACAGGGCACCTGCTGGTAGTGTGGGGACATCCCCGTTCCCTGCTCCTCCTTACTTGGCCTCGATGAAGCAGTGGGCTGCCGTGAGGACCCAGTGTGGGCTGATGAGGGACCCTCCGCATACGTGCCCCATACCTGGTCTCCAGGGATCCTGGATGCTGACGATCCACAGCCAGGCCCCTGGCTGGGCATCTGTGCCACCCACGACACGCGGCATGCCGTACTGATAAGCCATGGGCCGGAGCCCGCAGGTCCCTCTGTAACCAGAAATACGTCACTGCCCTGCTGGATGGCTGGCTGCTGTCCCAGCTGAGGGTTAGCCCTCTGCCCTCCCCACAAGGCTGCCTGGACAGCAAGGGCCAGGGCACCCCACGGGAGGGGCGTGCGTCTGTCCGCCCCTCTTTCTGCTTTAGCCCCGCAGACGAGCTGTGCCAGCAGCCTGGGTGCTGGCCAGGAACTGAGGCTCCCACAGGGGCTTGGGGAAGCTGTGGCATGGCCACGGGGGACAAGTGGGCACCCTCCAGTGAACCCCACAAGGGCTGCCCAAGCTCCCTCCCAGAGCCTCGGGCCATTTACCCACAGCTCTCCCATGTGCCGTACACAGAAGCTGCGATCGGCCTCCCCGACAGACCCCCCGCCCAGCACGCGGCCAGCAGTACGAGGAGGGGTAGAAAATTCATCTCTGCCATTGCACGTGACAGCCACAAGAACCAAGGACTTGTCACCACCAGTGCCGCAGCCGACTGGTGCCCAGCACTGGCGTTGCCGCAGTGCCCTTGTCACAGAGCCGCTGGCTCCGGGTGTGGCAGCGTGGGAGGTTCCAAGCAGGAGGGGAGGCAGAAGCTGGGATCAGACGCCCCCGACAGACCCCCCACCCGCTGAGTGCTCTGCTTGCGGGATGGGGGTGCAGGCCCCGTGGCAGGCAGCAGCGCCTGGCTCCGAGCACGGCCTGCCACAGCCAGCAGCGAAACACCCAGTGTGGCATCACAGCCTCTTGGGGAAGTTCACCCCGCTCTCTGCAGCCCTTTGCCACCAGGTCCTTCCCAATAAACACACGCCCGAGAACACAGCTGCTCCAGGCAGGGGGCACATGTTTGGGTGGTGAAGCACCGATCTGGTCACAGCCACGGCCGAGATGCAGCAATGTGTCAGCCACATGAGCCAGGCAGAGCCAAGCAGTGCCAGCCTTCCTGCACAAAGCGCAGTGTGAGGCAGATGCAGCCCAGCCCACCCTGGCTGTGTCAGCCACAGCAGCATCCTCTGGCAGGCTTCATGTCCATATCACCTCCTGGAGCCACAAAGGACTTGGAGGTGCTTGAGCATGCATACCCTGATCTGCTTCCCACCTAGTCATGTCCTCTCTATCTAGCTGCACAAGGTCCTGCCTCTGAAGCTGCCAGGACCAACACTCCCTCAGGAAGGAGGGACTGATAAGAACCACAGTGCTATTTAAGGGGTCCTGGAAACCAGAACAGACCGGTCTGGAGGGATGAAGTAAGCAAAGGTAAAAAGGACACCGTGAGGAAGGCTCGGAGCCTTCCTCCTGAAGACCCCCGAGGACGACCACCAGGATGCACCACGCAGGCGCAACCGGGCGGAGCCAGAGGTGTGGAATATTATAATGACTTACTGTAAATCTCCTCCCTAAGACCCTCCCAATGATGTAATCCTCATTCCCACCTGATGTAAACTTATGAATATGCAACACTTTAGGCTGTAAAAAGAGCACACTCCTGACCCCAGGTGGGCTCGATAGGAGGAGCGATCCCCCGAGTCCCCGGATCCGCAATAAACGAATACCTGCTGCTAAAGATCCTCGTCATCTTTACAGTTATTTTCTGTAGGAATGTATTTAAAAGAAAATGACCATATAGTGAACCAGCCATACGGGATGTTGGCCTAGGTACGTAGCTGCATTCTAGAAACTACTTCAAAGGAAGAAAAAATAAGAAAGAGCAATGACCGCTTCACTAAGGAATGCAGGAGTGAACAGATAAGAGTGACCAATTGGACACTGCATGGGAAGAACATAAGAACCAACGGGAACTGAACTAAGCTGCATGTTTACCTTGTGCTAGAGACTTTTAACCGATTAGATAATGTGTGACCGCGTCTAGGGAAAGTAAGATTGTATAAAAGGGACAGACAAGGTAAATAAAACGTCTTCAGTTTGATTCACATTGAATGGTGAATCCATCCCATCCTCCTCTTGCTGTGCTTGTGGCCCCTGGCAAGTGACGGTGCTGCTCCCAGCCAGGGGTGCACAGCACGCCTCCAGGTGAGTTGGGATCTCTGGACACTGCTGCATGCCCTTTGCTTCATCTTGATCAGCGTTTGAAGGGTGCTGTTCTGGCTCTGGAGATGCTGCTGTGTCATGGTACCTGCCTGAACGAGTCAGGGTTTCTGTCAAGAGCCCTTTGTTTGAACGTCCAGCCCATAGCCCAGGGTCCGCTGAGCGGCACCCCCAGCAGGGATGGCAATCTCCCCAGCCCACAGCTGTCTGCCCCAGCACTCTGTCAGGCAGAGGTGTCACTGAGCCAAAGCTGCAGGGGAACTCTAAGGCTGAGCTTGGCTAGTTGAGGGTGGGGGGGTTTTGGATGGGGCTCCAGTGTGGAGTAACTGGCAGGGATGGATCAGCAGGAGGCTAGGAGCAGCAGCAGCAGGAAGGCTTAGGAGCGCAGTTGGGCGCGCAGCAGGGCTGCAGGGCGGGATCCCTGCCCTTACTGATCTGGCTTTCCCCAAACTCCATGCACTGTTCAAAAAGCACTTTCTGCAGTTTGATCTCCTTCAGGACTTGCAGAACCTCTAGCCCTGTGTTGAGGGTTTTTTAGCAAGCAATGGACATGTGAGCAATCCAACCTTCGAGCCTGACCCGGATGCTGAAGCAGGACGGGGAGGTGGAAAAGGAGTGACGGTGTAAACGCATGCTTTAAGGCTGTAAATCAATCTATGCTTCGCGCTAGTACTATTAGCCAATCAGTAGCTAGATGAATCTCGTGATCTGGTGCTCTGTATGTATAAACCGGGTTGTAACGCCATTAAAGTGCTTTTTCACAAGATCATATTGGCCCCTATGTGATTGCCTTCCATGGTTTCCCGCAAGTGGCGCCCGAACAGGGACCCTCAGAACCGCTGCTAGAAGCTGATGCTGTCAGCGTGAAGGAAACAGACGGAGAGGGTGGAAAAGCCGACCGAAAGTTGTCACTGCCCCGGCAACAGTCGTTCCGCAGTGCCCAGCGGACGGAGACGGTGCGCACCGGAGGACAACGGGTCCTGTTCTGGATCTCACTAAAAGGTTAGTGAGCGGTCGGGGAGGAGATGGGGTCTATGCTTACCAAAGTGAAGGAAGCGGTAATTAAGCTCCTCCAAGATATGCTCTCTGTGAGAGGAATTTCTTATGACGCACAAGCCCTGAAGGGTCTACTGCAGTGGGCACGGGACAGAAGCCTGATATCCGGGGTGAAAACAGCGTTTGAGCTGTCTGCCTGGGAAGCCATAGGCACGAGTCTGTGGGATGAAGCTAGCAACGGAGGAAAGAGTGGTAAAGAAGCCTATAAACATTTGATACTGTGGAAACAAATAAGAGAGACTTTGAGCACAATGAAAGGGGAACGGGCTGCTGCTGCTGCTGCACATGCGGCTTTGACTCCCGGAGAGGAGAAAAAAGGGGGGGCCGACCCTGCACCCACGGCGGCTTCGTCTCCCTTTAATCCTTTCGCGCAGAATATCGCAATTCCAGGTCCTCGGGGCTCCACCTCCCGAGTTAAACATTCCACCCCTAACCCCCGCCACCTGCGCCCCCCCCTGCTTCACCTGGCGGAGCTCTTCCAGGCAGCACCTCGCTTCTCAGCCCGAAACCGAGACGAATGCGGAAGTAGCATCAAAGGAAAAAACAGCAGTGGGTGGTCCATTATGCAGATCAGGGGCGGGTACTTATCCACCGCTCCCTTTTTCGCCGGTCCCGTCATCCCCGCCCTCGGGTGGATGGACAACCGACCAGCCCTCCCCATCAGTGGACGAATGCATGAGAGATGTGATGGCATGCCTCAGCGAGGTGGAATTGCAACATCACACCCTAGTTGAGATAACAGCGGCTGCTGCTTCACTGGACAGATCTAAAACTTTTAACCCCTTCACGCCAGAAGGCGTTTCTCCACAAGCCTCAGCTCTGCAACCGCCTGCCCCGCCGCTGCCGCCTCCAGAGCATCTCTTCGCCGGCGCCAGAGATTCTCAGGACTCCGCTCAGCGCTGGAAAGGAATCATCAAAGAAGCAATTGTCGAAGGATCCTTTATTCCGCAGGCTTTCCCTCTTATTTTAACTCCAACGGGTTACAAGTGGGAGGCCTTTGATTGGAAAATCCTAGAGAAAGCTCGGTCTGCCATTGCGCAGTATGGGTTGCATTCACAGCTCGCTCAACAAATAATTCGCTATATTTTCACCGCTGATTTGTTGATTCCATTTGATAGTATGCAGGTTGCAAATGTTTTGCTTACTCTGTCACAACAGCTCATGTTCCACAGAGCTTGGCAGAGATTGTGTGATGCGGAGCAAGCTAAACCACGCCAACAAAACGACCCGTTGCATGGAATTCAGGCCCAAATGCTATTGGATGCGGTAATGCAAGTGACGGTGCTGCTCCCAGCCAGGGGTGCACAGCACGCCTCCAGCTGAGTTGGGATCTCTGGACACTGCTGCATGCCCTTTGCTTCATCTTGATCAGGGTTTGAAGGGTGCTGTCCTTGCTGTCTGTGAGCTCTGGTGCTATTCTGGACCAACACCCACAAGGGCACTTCTGGCATCCGGTATGCACAGCCAAGGACGTGCCATTTTCAGCCCTGGACAGAGAAGGATGCTCCGACTCTCAGCCCTGTGTGCCATTCTCCATGGCTTTGGGCAATTCTGTCTGGGCCCCACCTCCCCAGCCTGCCTTCTGCAGCTGGGTGCTGGAGCCTTGCTCCCACGCTGAGGGCAGGGATGGGAGAAAAGCAGGAGCCAGGCATGGGTGCTGCATTTGCTGAGCAGGGCTGTGTCCCTGGAGGGCAGAGAGCAGTGGCTCCATGAATGGCAGTCTCACAGCTCCTGAAAGGTGGGGGAGCTTCCTGCTGCCATCCTGGCTTGTGTGCATGGACGTAAGGCACACAGCCAAGTGCACAGCCTGGTCCCTAGGGTGATGGGGCAGGCTCTGTCCGAAATGGATTTTGCAGGTGGTTCAGGGGGATTGATGCGAGAGGTGGCCACACTTCCCAGGGAATGGAAGGAAGAGTTGGGGTCATTCTGGGGAGAGGAACCTGGCAAGGACAGCAGTACCCAGGAAATCGCATCAGGAATGCCAAGGAGGTCCAAGGGGACCAAGCTAACGGCACCTGAAACACCAAATCTGTTCCCAGGTGCTGCAAACCTGGGAGCAAGGGGGAAAAATAACCGGGGGTAGGGCCCTTGTTTGGGAGGAGTCAAGGAAGATGAGGGGCACCTACAAGCATGGAAAATGGGGAGAAGGGGGGATCAAGGAGCCCGTCACACCTACGCACACTGCTGGTTGGTTTCTGTTTGCCTGAGTCCTGCCCCTCATCACCACTGTCCATCCTCCCTGCTTTCTGAGAGCCACCCCAAATCCTTTCCTGCGTGGCCCCACTCTGGAGGCCACTGCTGCAATGGCAGAAGCAACACAGGTGACAGGGACCCAGCCCTTGGAAACACTGAGTGTCCAGGGCCCTCGGCGGGGTGGGAGCACTGTGTGCCTCTGCAATGCACGCATGAACTTGAAGCTGGGCTGGCTCAGAGCAAGAGGCGAGAGACCCTTTCAGTCACGTGGATGGCACATGGTTGCAGCCCACCTGAGTGATCAGCCCCAGCGGTGTCTGGAGCACAAGGCTGATGGGGAGCGGCTGAGGGAACTGGAGGATTCAGTCTGGAGAAGAGGAGGCTGAGGGGAGACCTCATCGCTCTCTACAACTCCCTGAAAGGAGGGGGTAGTGAGGGGGGCTTGGTTTCTTCTCCCAAGGAACAAGCAATGGGATGAGAGGAAACAGCCTCAAGTTATGCCAGGGGAGGTTTAGATTGGCTCTTGGGAGCAATTCCTTCCCCCAAAGGGCCGTCCAGCACTGGCACAGGCTGCCCAGGGCAGGGGGGGAGTCCTCATCCCTGGAGGGATTGAAAAGCCATGGAGATGTGGTGCTGAGGGACATGGGGTAGTGGGGACTGGGCAGTGCTGGGGGACCAGTTGGACTTGACGATCTTAGAGGGCTTTTCCAACCAAGGCAATTCTGTGATTCTCTGACTTGCATGCATGGGGTTCCCATTGTGGTTCAGAGATGAGAGATGTGAGCCTGTCACACCCCAGACCCTTCTTGCATGGGGTCATGTTTTCAGGAACTGAATCATCTGGACAGAACTCCTGAAACTGCTCCCAAAGGCCTTGGTGTTCAGCTTTTCTGCAAAAGGGGGCAGAGGCCCCCAGGAACCAGAACAAGCCCCATGGGAATGGGAAGTCTTTGCAGCACCACTAGCTAGCACGTGCAAACTCACTGAAGTGTGCACACAAACACAGTGCAGGGGAGACATGCACCTGAACTGGGAGAGGAGTGGCTGAAGAGCAGCCCTGCAGAAAGGGATCTGGGGGTCCTGGGGGACAGCAGACTCAGTAGGAGTCAGCAGGGTGCCCTGACAGCCCAGCGGGCAAACCGCATCTCGGGGGGCATCAAACAGCACGTCAAGAGAGGGGATTGTCCCACTGGATTCAGCGTTGGACAGCCTCACCTCGAGCACTGTGTGCAGGGCTGGCACTGAGAAGGGTGTGAAGGTCCTCAAATGTGTCCAGAGGAGGGGACACAGCTGGTGAAGCGCTGGAAGGAATGTCCTGTGAGGAGCGGCTGAGGACTCTGGGCCTGTCTGGTTTGGAGAGAAGGCGGCTGAGGGGCGACCTCATGGCTCTGCACCTTCCTGAGGAGGGGATGTGGAGGGGGAGTGCTGAGCTCTTCTCCCTGGGATCCAGGGACGGGATGCCTGGGAATGTCTCAGAGCTGCACCAGGGGAGTTCAGGGTGGATATGAGGAAGCATTTCTTTACCGAGACGATGGTCAAAGCCTGGAACAGGCTCCTGGAGAGGAGGTCGATGCCCCACGCCTGGCAGTGTTTAAGCGGCATTTGGACAATGACCTTAGTAACATGCTCTAAGTTTTGGTCACCCTGAAGTGGTCGGGCAGTTGGACTAGATGATCACTGTAGGTCTCTTCCAACTGAAATATTCTATTATATTCTATTCTATGCTATACTGTGCTATGCTACACAATTCTGTTCTACCTGCACACAGGTCAGCACAGCCACATGGCTCGGGGGGAGAGGGCAGGGGGTGCCAGACGAAGGCTGTCCTGCTCTGCCTGTCCATGCTGGGTCTGTGCTCTTCACCAGTCCCCTGAGGACTGTCCCTGCTGCCCCACAGTGCATCTCCCAGCATTTTCAGGGATACACGGCTCACAGTGTTGCTCTCCTGCCTCATGTCTCTGCTGGTTGCAGCTCTTGGGCTGCAGCTCTAACGGCCAGGACAGCAGCAACAGAGGCAGGCCCTGCAGTCACCTCCAAGCATCCAGAGGTCTGGATGCAGCCTCTGTGGTGTGATGGCCATGGTGGGGCTGCCTGGTCAGCAGAGCCAACTGGCAGGTTGCAAACCAGCTCACCAGCTGTGTGCAGATGCTCAGGGCGGGACGGCATCATGGGACGAGGACAGGGTGTCACTGGGCAGTAACTGTTTGAGGCTGCCCAGAGCTGCTCACAGCTCACAGCTCCCCGCTGTCCTGCTGCACAGCCAACAGCAGGATGCCAGGCCCTCATTCCCAGCTGGCACAGACACACTCCAGTGTTCACTGCACCACTGTGAAGAGTCAGACATCCAAGAGAGGCAGAAGGAGCTCATGGTGCAGAGATAACCTGCCATCCAAGCAAAAGGTGTCATGGAGCAGATCCCCTGGCCACCCTCGCCCTGTGCTAAATCCTCTCCTGCAGCTTTTGCCTCTCCCCATGCCAGGGTGATGGACCAGCGCTCGCTGTGATACATGGGATTATTACACTGAACACCAAGGCATTAAATATTGAGCATCAGTTAAATGCTCATTAGATAGATTTAAACATTGAGACCCAAAGAGCCATTAAATATGCAGTGTGCAGGGCGGGGGGGATCTGATGACTGACTGCACACCAGCTCCTTTCTGCAGAACTGCTACAAGCTTCCCAGCCCATTTGAAGTCTCTCTGCTGAAGACGTGTCTACTCGATCTTCGGAACTGTTATCTCATGGCAGCTGCGAGAGGTAGGGGAGAGACAAGCTCTGGGAAGCAGCAGGATGTGGAAGAGCGGCTCAGTGCAATGAAGAAAAGAGCTGAGCTCCTGCACAGGGTGGCCCCAAGCAAAGAGCAGTCTCCCGGGGTACGGCTGGCCTCGCTGCAGCTCGCCGTGGTGGCCTCGGTGGCACTGCTGGAGCTCTGCAGGCAGCTCTGGGGCTGTGCAGGGCCAGAGATTTCCCCTTGGGCCAAGAAGTCCTGGGGGCACAGCATGGCACAGGGCAGGTGGACTTCTGGGCTCCAGGGCACCCTCTCTGGCCACTCCCTCTTGCTCTGCCCTCACAAGCACGCTGCCCTCCTGACTCCAGGTGCACCCCCCCAATCCTCAGCACCCCAAATGCACTCTGACAGTCATACAAGCTCTGTCCCTGTTCCACGGCCACTGCCACAGCACCCAGGTTCAAGCATCAACTGCCTCATCCCTGACCCCCAAGAACACAGGGGCTCCCACAGGCAGTTGGTTCCCTGGGAGCCTGCTCCAAGGAGCAATGCAGAGGGCTTTCTGGATGCCCCTGGCTGCACCCCTGGAGCTGTTTGAGGCCTTACATGTCCCCACACCCACTGCAGGATGCACTGTCTGGGGGCACAGCTCACCCCCCTGCTCCAGGCAGAGCAACAAGCATCATCAAGCAGCATCCCCAGCCCTACCACCCAGCCCAGAGAGTGGCCAGGAGAAGCACCTCGCATGTCCTGGCCAGCTTGAGGGCTGGCTGTAGATGGGGGGGGCAGCAGTAGGTTTTGGAGAGGGTGGTTAGCAAAAGAGAAAAGCTGGGCTGCCAGAAGCAGTCTCTTCCCCTGTAACACCTTTCTCTGAACGCATTGTCCCTCAGCCTGCTGTCCCCAAGGTGTCCTCAGCTTGCCACACTTCCCAAGCCCACTGCTCTGTCCTCACTCTGTTCTCTCCCCTCCTGGCTGCTTCCATCACCCACCGGGCATAACCTCAGCCCAGAGCACCCCAACTGCCTCCTGCAGCACAAAACTGCACTTGGCTCCCATTTGGGAAAAATACCCATTTCCCACGTCACTGTGGCTGGCACTGAGAATATCCCGCTCTGTTCCTTCCCAGGTCATGGCACAGCACTGGCGGTGTGAGCAGCCAGCAACATCCCGCGCTCTGCTTCCTCCCTCTGCTCCGAGACACGCAGCTGCACTCCTGCTCTGCTTTTCAGGACAAGTATCTTCTTGCATGACATGCAACCTGCTTTATTTAAAGACCAGTCACAAATTATTTCTGCCGGAGCCCTAGTGCCAGCCTGTGCCTGCACTGCCTGCCTGCAGCACAGCTTCCCCAGTGCCTGGCAATGGGGCCACTTATTCCAGGGAACAACTGGCAGCACAGAGCTGCACAGGTGCGGGCCAGGCAGCAGGACCAGGTAAGGAGGGGTTGTAAGACAGCAGCTCAGCTTGGTTTGCACAGCCACAGGAATGCAAATTCTGTAGGTAGGAACAAAGTGAGGGGGTTAAGGGGCCTCTTGAGATTGCAAAAG
Organism: Podargus strigoides; assembly: GCA_028020825.1. Taxonomy (NCBI): domain Eukaryota; kingdom Metazoa; phylum Chordata; class Aves; order Caprimulgiformes; family Podargidae; genus Podargus; species Podargus strigoides. The sequence continues at coordinate 49,219,240 of CM051662.1, forward strand.
GGTAGTGTCCCTTCAGTGCTGTGAGTGTACAGGGGAAAGGGGGCAGGTCTCAGGCAATGGGACTGTTTTGCCTGGGGAAGGTGACCAGCTAATCCTGTCCTATCCTGTGGTCCAGGGAAGGGCACCTGAGTGCTCTCTGCTGTGGCACAGCCCTCTAGGAGTGTAGCTGCAGTCCATGGCTGAGCTTCCCAGGCCCCTTCTCCCACTTCCCAGCTCCCTGACAACATTGACCACACAGGGACAAGTGTCTGTCATCCTCCTTAAGGCAGCCCAGAGGGGAGGTGGGGCAGAGCTGTTGCCGCAGCACTAGGGGCAGCAGAAATGTCACCTACCTCCCTGTGAGCTGGCAGGCAGCCCAGCCACAGATCCGCTTGGTGCCAAGGAAGCAATCCTGAGCAGGGCTGCAAGAGCTGGGATGTAAGAATGTATTTAAAAGAGAATGACCATATAGTGAACCAGCCATACGGGATGTTGGCCTAGGCACGTAGCCGCATTCGAGAAGCTGCTTCAAAGGAAGAAAAAATAAGAAAGAGCAATGGCTGCTTCACTAGGGAATGCAGGAGTGAACAGATAAGAGTGACCAATTGGACACTGCATGGGAAGAACATAAGAACCAACGGGAACTGAACTAAGCTGCATGTTTACCTTGTGCTAGAGACTTTTAACCGATTAGATAATGTGTGACCGCGTCTAGGGAAAGTAAGATTGTATAAAGGGAAAGTAAGATTGTATAAAAGGGACAGACAAAGTAAATAAAACGGCTTCTGTTTGATTCACATTGAATCGTGCGGAGTCCAGTTTTTTCTCCTCACTGGGAGAGTCTGGGGGGGCTGCTGTGAGCCAGTCCCTGCCACGTCTGTCCCGTACCATCCCTGCAGACTGCCTGCCTCGCATGTCCAGGTCAGCATCTGCACAACCTGGGAAGCCTCTGGACGTCCAGGAAGAAACTTGCCCCCAAAGGCAGGAGAGCCCAGTGCCTGGTTCTGGGACCACCCCGCCTGTCCCGCAGTGCTGGGCGGTTTGCTCTCCCTCATCCGCACCAGGGACACAGGCATGGTGTGTGCTGTGAGATGGTGTGAGAGGCAGCAAAGCGTGAGGCTCTGTGCCATCCACGTGCTCTCTGGGGTGGGGAGGTGAGTGTGAGTGTGACGATGGTGCAGTGGGAGGAGGGAGCCAGCTCTGCAGGGGAAGGCAGGTCAGGGAGGTTTGCTCACAGCAGGGGTACAGCGCAGGACCCTGAGGTGGCAGGACGCTCTGGGGGCAGTGTCCATACACAGTTTGAGGCTGGGACATGGATTGACTCAGGCTGGGAAAGGAGCTTTCTCTTGTGCTCAAACAGAAACACACTGAAATTTCACTTTAACCTTTCATTTGCAGGCTGCTGTGGGGGTGAGATGATGACCCAGGCACTAGTTCTGTGGAGCAAAGCAGGCGTTCAGCTTCTCTGGGGAGACCTACCCAGACACGAGGCGTGCCAAAGGCTGCATCCATCAGTGTGTGCTCGTGGAGGAGGGCAGGGCTGCTCTGTGAAAGCTCTGAGGAAAGAAAACCCGTCCTGCAGGGAGCAAATCACCCACCACAGCCTTGGCTCTAGGCAGGAAAGATACCAGATCCTTGCCAAGTCCCAGCAGCAAGAGGTACCACTCCATTCCCATGCTGCAGGCAGCCCCAGGGTCAGGCTCCTCCACAGCTCCAGCACTCTGGTGCTCCTCTCTGCCCAGCTCTGCCCTTTGGACACGATGCAGTGTTGCTGGAGAAGACAGCCCAGCCCAGCAGGGACTGGGCAGGGTTCAGGCAGGGTCCGGGCAGGATCTGGGCAGGGTCTGGGGAGGCTGCTATAGGGCTCAGGCTGCCTCTGCACAGCATGGCCTGCACCAGGCCATGCACATGTGGTGATAGATCCCTTCACCCTATCATAGCCATCTCCATATTGCTCTGCAGCCCGAGATAACTGCAGCCAGCTGCACCCCACTTGTCAGCTGTGGCAGGCACTGGCTCCCCTGACACAGCTTATGCACAAACTCAGCCATGAAATGGGTGCAGATGGCAGGGGCAGGTGTGACAGCGTGGATTTATGAAGGGGAAATTGCGCTTAACCAGCCTGATAGCCTAGTAGGATGACTGGCTTGGTGGATGAGGGGGGAGCAGCAGATGTTGTTTACCTCAACTTTAGTAATGCTTTTCATACCGTCTCCTGTAACATCCTCATAGGCAAGCTGAAAAGCTATGGATTAGGTAAGGAAACAGTGAGGTGGACTGAAAATCTGCGGAATGGCCAGGTCCAGAAGGTTGTGACCAGTAGTACCAAGTCCAGATGGAGACCAGTCACTAGTGGAGTACCCCAGGGGTCAATACCGGGGCCCAATATAGTTCAACATCTTCATTAATAACTTGGATGATGGGGCAGAGCATGCTGTCGGCAAGTTTGCAGATGACTGAAAACTGGGAGGCATGGCTGATACACCGATGGGTGTGCTGCCATCCAGAGAGGAGAAATGAGCTGGAATCTCATTAAATTCAACCAAGGGAATGCAAAGTCCTGCACCTGGGGAAGAATAACCTCATAGCATCAGTGTTGTCTGGCCAGGAAGCAGCTCTGCCAAGAAGGACCCGGGAGTTCTGCCTGACACCAAGCTCACCATGAGCCATGTGCCTGGCAAATAAAAACAGTACCCGGGGTGTGTTAGGGGTGTTGCCAGGAGGGAGGTGATCCTTCCTCTCTACTCAGCACTGGTGAGGACACATCTGGAGTGCTGGGTCCAGTTCGGGGACCCCTTGTACAAGGAAGAAATGGACGTACTGGAGAGTTCACCAAAGGGCCGTTCTGATGATGGAGCAAGGAGAGGCTGAGAGCTGGGACTGTTTCGCCTGCAGAAGAGAAGGTTCGGAGGGATCTCATCAATGTGTATCAATATCTGATGGGAGGGAATGAAGAGGGAGCCAGTTTCTTCTCAGTGCTGTCCAGTGACAAGACAAGAGGCAATGGGCACAAATTAAAACGTGAAATGCCACCTGAACACAAGAAAACACTTTTATTTACTCCGAGGGTGACTGAGCACTGGAACGGGTTGCCTAGAGAGCTTGTGGAGTCTCCATCCTTGGAGCTATTCGAAATGCGATGGTTCATAGTCCTGGGAAAGCTGCTGTAGCTGACCCTGCTGTGGCAAGGGACTGGACCAGATAACCTCCAGAGGTCCCTTCCCACCCCAGCCACCTTGTGATTCTGTGACAGTTCCTCACAGCACACTGCCAGCGCCTCCCTCCCGCAGGAGCTGTGCCAGCCACTCCCCGACTCCTTGTGTCTCACATGCCCATGCAGCATCCTCCAGCACACAGACCATCCCCGCCATCCCTGGCACCCAGCCGACAGCCTAAGCGTGCAGATGGAAAGCAACAGACATGGCCTATGGAAAATAATGTCAGGAACAGGACTGCAGAGAGCCCGTCAGGAGACTCCAGCTGGCATGTGAGGGGTGGTACTGGGCTGCAGAGGGACATCCCAGTTCCATCTGCCACCTGGAAGCTGTGGGATGTCTGCCCAGAACTGTCCCCAGCCCAGGAACACCAAGGTGTTCTGTTGGGGGCAATCCCCTGCTGCACCTCCTCATGCTGGGATGGCAGGGCCTTGGCCTGGGACCAGGTCTCCCCACTTCAGGAAGCAGCAGTGACTCTGACCCTTCTCCTGGAAGGGAGACAGACCCTTCCTGCACTTCAGCCCCCTTTCTGTGCCCCCCTGCCGATAGCTCCTCCACGCCTGCACCTCCCTGGTGCGACCTTGCATCCCTGCTATGGCTGCATGTGCTGCTGGCACATTTGTCCCTCTCCTGGGGACACCCTACGCTTGGTACTCACCTCCAGGGCCTGGCCCCATGGGGACACAGACCTTTGCTTGCTTCTGGCCGCCCGGGTGGGAGCCAGCCCTGGCTCAGCGGCAGCCCCAGCACAGCCCGCTCGGGCTGCGGGGCCAGCTCCGAGCTCCCCGGGGCCAGTCCAAGCTCCGGGGCTGTGCCCCTGCACGCGTGGAATGGGTGCTCTGCCCTCACCCCACATCGACCCCGAGGTCGTCCTCCCTCCTCTGCCGTGCCCCCCGCCTCCTCCCACTGTGAGCTCCATCCTCTGCCTTCTCCTCAGCAGCCACAAACCCTGGGGAGCAGGGGGACCGAGCCCCCTGGTGCTCGGGCTCCCGGGAGGGGGGAGCAGGGGGCTCCCGGGAGCACAGACCCCCCCGGCCGGGACCCCGGCGACGGGCGGCGGCGTCTCCTGGCGGCGGTGGCGGGGAACGGCACGGGAGGGGGGGACACGGCTGCACGGGGAGACACCGACACACACACTGCACACCAACACACACTCACACACACTGCACACCAACATGCGTGCATACGCACTTCCCACCAACACACACTCATACTGCACACCAACACGCGTGCACACACACACAGACTACACACGAACACTGCATACCAACACACACTCACATGCACACATATGCCACACAGGACCACACGGAGTAACGCACACTCAGTGCACGTGCAGGTCATGCACAGAGTGTGAAAGGCATGCACACGTAGCGTGCACACACAGCCTGCCTGCGCACACACAAAATGACCCCCCCACTACACACACTCTACCCTGTGAACACACGCATGTGGTGTGCACATTTCTGGGCTCACCTGCACCACACTGCATGAGTACAGGGTGTGTGCGTCGATGCAGAGTGCACCGAGGCACTGCGTGCACCCACACAGTGTACACACAGTGCATGCACATGCAGACTGCACCTCACAAACCGACATGCCAGCACATGTGACACGCGTGTACACACAGTGCGCACCGTGTGGGTATGCTGGACTCGTCCCACACGCACATCACTGCTTTTCAGCCACGGCTGTGACCAGATTGGTGCTTCAACACCCAAACATGTGCCTACTACCTGTAGTAGTTGTGTTCTCTGGTGCATGATTTTTGGGAAGGACCTGGTGGCAAAGGCCTGCAGAGAGCAGGGCGGAATGCACCCACCCCCACACCCCCCATGTATGCACACAGTGTGCACCCACCCATCGGCCCACGTGTGTGCTCACAGCCATGCATGCACATGAAGAATGCACCTCGCATGGCTGCACACACAGACTCATGTGTCCACACGTGCATGTGATTAGCGCAAAATCTGCGTCTTGAAAATTGAGGATAAAAAACTGGACTCCGCACCATTCAATGTGAATCAAACTGAAGACGTTTTATTTACCATGTCTGTCCCTTTTATACAATCTTACTTTCCCTAGACCCGGTCACGCATCATTTAATTGGTTAAAAGTCTCTAGCACAAGGTAAACATGCAGCTTAGTTCAGTTCCCGTTGGTTCTTATGTTCTTCCCATGCAGTGTCCAATTGGTCACTCCCATCTGTTCACTCCTGCATTCCTTAGGGAAGCGGTCATTGCTCTTTTCTTATTTTTTCTTCCTTTGAAGTAGTTTCTAGAATGCAGCTGCGTACCTAGGCCAACATCCCGCATGGCTGGTTCACTATATGGTCATTTTCTTTTAAATACATTCCTACAATTTCCCCTTTTTCTTCTTGAGCCAGCCATACGTTCTTCATGGTGTCTTTAATCATGCTTGTTCCCTTTTTGAAAACACAAGGTACAATTATTAATACAATAGTGACCAATAATAGGTGGAATTCAATAATAGGTGGAATTAACAATGAAACAAAGTCTCTCACAGAAGAGATGGGAGGTAACCAAGTCAATAGGCTGATCATACAGAAGTAGTCCTAAATTGTTTCCCCATGAAGCCTCCATTTGCAAATGCCAAACCTGACCGAGGCCCAGTTGCGGGGAGAGTCAGGAGGTCCTTCCCCAACAGGAAAACTCTGCAAGGTGCGTCCACCTCACAGACAGACACTCCACTCTTTCCGCAAGTGGCCCCAGTCCTCGTTCCCAAAACAGGACACCTGGCACTCATTTTTATCCAATTTGGGGCATTTGGGGCTTGTTTACCCAAGGGCTCCCCCCACAAGGCCGGCTGCACCCTGAAGGAAAGCCAAAAGGCAAACTCATCCCCTCCTTTTAAAGGACCACGGGAACTATCCATATGTCAGCCTAGGACGTCTGCGAATCTGGTTCTGACAGCCATGGTTTCACCCACTTTGCCGGTACCCATTTGGATCCATGATCTGTAACGACACATGCGTATCCCCTTCCCCAGGTTACTAGCTGTGCCGGTCCTTCCCAAGCTCCTGTCACTCCATTTTTAACCATAACTTTACACTGTCCTTGTTTTATCTTGTCTAACTCCCCTTTCAATCCTGCTCCATGCTTCACGACTGGGGGTACCAGACTATCCTGTGGCAGACGTAAAAAGTTCAATACATATATAGCCTTATTCAATCTATCTGCAGGTGGCAGTCCTATTTCTCCCCCTCTTTGTTTTTGAAGCAGGCACTTGAGTGTCTGGTTCATCCATTCTACACTAGCTTGACCCGTTGGAGAATGTGGAGTACCTGTAACGTACTAAGTGATGCAATGACCACTGTAAATATTCAGCTACTAAAGGTATTACTATAAAAGTCGGTTCAAAGCCAGCTATTTCTACAACTGTGTGCCTACCTTTCATTACTAACTGTGCAAAAGCTTCTACTCGCGTAGTGATTGTGCGTTTCGGCTGCAGTGACAAAAACACCCATTCCAAAATGTGCAGTGGGTCCTTCCCTGTAATCCACTGCATTATCAAAGCAAAAGTATGTTGTTCAGGACTAATAATCCATAGCCCTATCCCGTACTCCAGGTTCCAGCGATGCGTGTAAACTGTGACAATCTTAGTGCTTATCTGATTTCAAGCTTGCTTTGGTTCTTCTGTTAATGTCCGAGGTGCCTCAGCACCACCTCCTCCTTTCAACAGTTTCATTAGCGGCGCTAGCTCTGCATTGGTAAGGCTACATACTGTCCTTACCCACTTAAGATCTCCTAACAATTTCTGGACATCATTTAGGGTACATACTTCTGTTAGAATTTCTAATTTTTTGGACCTAATGGTTGCCTTGGTAATTTCCCAGCCAAGGTCCCTCCACACCTCTGTTTTTTGTACCTTTTCAGGAGCTATTTGCAGTCCCCCTAATTTTAGCGCTGTTCCAGCTCAACTATTAACCATTCCCCGTTCAGTCACTCCCCTGCTATCAGAATATCATCCATATAATGATATATGAATAGTTTCGGATATGCTTTTCGTATAGGAGCAAGTGCCCAGGCCACATACAATTGACACATTGTGGGTGAATTTTTCATTCCTTGTGGTAATACTACCCAGTGATATCTTTTTATGGGTTCACCTTTGTTTACTGACGGTACTGAAAAGGCAAATTTTTGATAATCATCTGGGTGCAGGGGAACGGTAAAAAAGCAATCTTTCAAATCAATAATTAATATATCCCAGTTTTTTGGAATTAAAAACCCTCATTGCTCGTAACCAATCGCGCCCCTATTTGACTTAGTGCATCACATCCCAATAGGCATATGGGGGCATTCATCACATATGGCCGCACTGTACATACACTCCCATTCCGCAAGGTACATTGAAACAAGCGCATGCTAATTCTGGTAGAGTGTATACCTCCCAGATGACGCAGGTACTTCAAGTGACCACGATGTTGGCCATGCATCTGGACTGACGATAGTGACGTCAGCCCCAGTATCAAGCAACATAGTGATTACACAGGTACTGCCCCCTGGTTCTTTTAGTGTTACCTGCTGTGTTGGTTTTGATTTACCAATATCCATTGCCAAATAAATTTCTGCTTGACCTGTAGAGCCAAATCCTTCTGCTCCTCTTATGCGATTACCGGCCACAGGCACTGCTGTTTTGAATGGCACGAGTTGTCCAATTTTTGCTCCTGTCGGTATATGTACAGGGGGGGATGGCGTCCATACCATTATAGAGATAGTGCCTGTAAAACCAGAATCAATTACTGCAGGTAACACAAAAAGACCTTTTCGGGTTGTAGATGAACGCCCTAACAACAGGGCACTTAACTCATGTCCTAGCGGACCACTCATATTAGTTGGGATACATTGTACCTGTGAATCAGTCAATGTTGTTTCTATTGTTGTTTTCACATCCACTCGGGCACTTCCTGCTGTGGCAGCGGCAACGCCATCCAAGCAGCCTGAGACCAATTTTGTGTCATCGCGCCTGGCCTGCGAGCATTCGCTATCCTATTCTTTCTCCTTTTGGAGCGATATTTACTAGCATGGTGCCCATAGTTCTGACAGTGATTATAGACACCATCAAAGCCTTCTCCTGTGTTTTTGTTTTTTGCAGCTTTACATTGTACCTTAATGTGCCCATACCTTCCACAGTTATGACATTTTGGGCCTCGATTACGGTTACCTTGTTGTACCAACGGTCGGATAGCCACAGCAAAAGCTGAGGTCATGAAACCAGCATGCTCTTCAGGTGTTCCTACCCGTGAACAAGCATCCATCATTTCAGCAATACTGGAGTTTCTAGGCAGACTCTGTAAAATAAGCTTGCAGGTTGGGTTAGAATTTTCAACAGCTAAACATAAGAGTAATGCTTCTCGCACAGGATCAGATAAAGATGCCCTATCAAGCGCATTTTGCAACTGATCTAGAAATTGCATATATGGTTCATTTGCACCCTGTTTTACTGAGGTATATGGGGGTGTTGGTTTTCCATCTTCAGGGAGAGTCCTAAGTGCCTCTCTTGCCAGTTCAGCGGATTGTCGCAGTATAGTGGGATCTAATCGAGCTTGGCGCTGGGCATCGGCAAAATCTCCCTGACCCATAAGCATGTCAATAGTCACTAAGCGCAGTGGGTCACCATCCGGACGATCTAAGTTTGTTATTGCGGCAGATGCTACTGCATCCTGCCACCGAGAACGCCACAGAACTTCCTGCATTGGTGTTAGTATCATTGACATAAGTACCCTACTGTCAAAAGGAGTCATAAGGTTAGTCATGAAAATGTTATGAATAAACGATTGAGTGTACGGCGATTGCAGACCATTCTGTTGTACTGACTTACGGGCTTCCTTAATTAACTCCCATGGGAAGCCCACCCAGTGATTCGGGTTTCTAGAACCTCCCGATGTCCCGCCCAGCATTACTGGGAACGCAGTTGGAAGGAATTCCCCTTCGATTAATGCATTTTGAATAACTCCTCTCCATCTTTGAGCCGGATCAAATCCTTTCCCTGCATTTCCCTCCTCCTCCCCCCTCTCCATCTCTTGTCCCAGCTTGTCCACCCCGCAACCACGGTCCTTTTGAAATCTTACAATGATTTTCTTCTCCTCCTCCTTCAGTGTCTCTCGCTTGTGGATGTCCGCTTCTAACTTTTCCATCTTTTCCAACAGTTTTTGCGCCCAAACGGGCGGTTCGCTGCTAAGATCAGGCGGTTTGGCGGGGGAGGTGGGCGTGGGTGGTGTAGAAAGAGGTAATGGTGGATACTCCATCCATTCCCTCAGGTGAGGTGGTTTAGGTGGTGGGTTAGATGTTTCAGGAACGTTTGGTTCAGGTGGTGGGGGGAGCGGCGGCAGCTCGGGACATTGTTCATATATGTGCATTGCCTCTCCTTCCGTCCCAGACACCTCTGCCAACGGGGGCGCCGCTGGAATAGGGGGGGACGGAACAGGCATTCGGTCGAACACTCTGATCCCGGCAGGGAACGCTCCCGGTGGCGAGGGCCCTGAAGCCGCGAACGCTCCGGCCGCTGGCGCAGTGTGCGGGTGGGGGGGCGGCGGGGGGATGCCGATCGCGCCGCTCCGCTGCTGCCCGCTCAACCTCCATATCTTGTAAAGTTGTTAGAATCAATCGCCAAGTGAAAGCTAACCCTGCTGAGTTTTTTTCTCCTCTACTGATTGCGTCCCACAGGCACTTCCCGATTTCTTCCCAAATCTCGCTTCTATAGGCATTTTGAGTCTCAGCAGGGAATCCGTGTTCCCGGCACCAAATTAACAGCCTCCGGAGCGTACGCTTATCGAGTTTAACTCCTCTCCTAGAGAGTGTATGAAGGAGAATTTTCACTAAGGTACTTTCTTCTTTTGATAGTTTGTGCCCCATCTCCACTCCCGGCTGCTCACCTCACAAAAAACCCTCAACACAGGGCTAGAGGTTCTGCAAGTCCTGAAGGAGATCAAACTGCAGAAAGTGCTTTTTGAACAGTGCATGGAGTTTGGGGAAAGCCAGATCAGTAAGGGCAGGGATCCCGCCCTGCAGCCCTGCTGCGCGCCCAACTGCGCTCCTAAGCCTTCCTGCTGCTGCTGCTCCTAGCCTCCTGCTGATCCATCCCTGCCAGTTACTCCACACTGGAGCCCCATCCAAAACCCCCCCACCCTCAACTAGCCAAGCTCAGCCTTAGAGTTCCCCTGCAGCTTTGGCTCAGTGACACCTCTGCCTGACAGAGTGCTGGGGCAGACAGCTGTGGGCTGGGGAGATTGCCATCCCTGCTGGGGGTGCCGCTCAGCGGACCCTGGGCTATGGGCTGGACGTTCAAACAAAGGGCTCTTGACAGAAACCCTGACTCGTTCAGGCAGGTACCATGACACAGCAGCATCTCCAGAGCCAGAACAGCACCCTTCAAACGCTGATCAAGATGAAGCAAAGGGCATGCAGCAGTGTCCAGAGATCCCAACTCACCTGGAGGCGTGCTGTGCACCCCTGGCTGGGAGCAGCACCGTCACTTGCCAGGGGCCACAAGCACAGCAAGAGGAGGATGGGATGGATTCACCATTCAATGTGAATCAAACTGAAGACGTTTTATTTACCTTGTCTGTCCCTTTTATACAATCTTACTTTCCCTAGACGCGGTCACACATTATCTAATCGGTTAAAAGTCTCTAGCACAAGGTAAACATGCAGCTTAGTTCAGTTCCCGTTGGTTCTTAAGTTCTTCTCACGCAGTGTCCAGTTGGTCACTCCCATCTGCTCACTCCTGCATTCCTTAGTGAAGCGGTCATTGCTCTTTCTTATTTTTTCTTCCTTTGAAGTAGTTTCTAGAATGCAGCTACGTACCTAGGCCAACATCCCGTATGGCTGGTTCACTATATGGTCATTTTCTTTTAAATACATTCCTACAGAAAATAACTGTAAAGATGACGAGGATCTTTAGCAGCAGGTATTCGTTTATTGCGGATCCGGGGACTCGGGGGATCGCTCCTCCTATCGAGCCCACCTGGGGTCAGGAGTGTGCTCTTTTTACAGCCTAAAGTGTTGCATATTCATAAGTTTACATCAGGTGGGAATGAGGATTACATCATTGGGAGGGTCTTAGGGAGGAGATTTACAGTAAGTCATTATAATATTCCACACCTCTGGCTCCGCCCGGTTGCGCCTGCGTGGTGCATCCTGGTGGTCGTCCTCGGGGGTCTTCAGGAGGAAGGCTCCGAGCCTTCCTCACGGTGTCCTTTTTACCTTTGCTTACTTCATCCCTCCAGACCGGTCTGTTCTGGTTTCCAGGACCCCTTAAATAGCACTGTGGTTCTTATCAGTCCCTCCTTCCTGAGGGAGTGTTGGTCCTGGCAGCTTCAGAGGCAGGACCTTGTGCAGCTAGATAGAGAGGACATGACTAGGTGGGAAGCAGATCAGGGTATGCATGCTCAAGCACCTCCAAGTCCTTTGTGGCTCCAGGAGGTGATATGGACATGAAGCCTGCCAGAGGATGCTGCTGTGGCTGACACAGCCAGGGTGGGCTGGGCTGCATCTGCCTCACACTGCGCTTTGTGCAGGAAGGCTGGCACTGCTTGGCTCTGCCTGGCTCATGTGGCTGACACATTGCTGCATCTCGGCCGTGGCTGTGACCAGATCGGTGCTTCACCACCCAAACATGTGCCCCCTGCCTGGAGCAGCTGTGTTCTCGGGCGTGTGTTTATTGGGAAGGACCTGGTGGCAAAGGGCTGCAGAGAGCGGGGTGAACTTCCCCAAGAGGCTGTGATGCCACACTGGGTGTTTCGCTGCTGGCTGTGGCAGGCCGTGCTCGGAGCCAGGCGCTGCTGCCTGCCACGGGGCCTGCACCCCCATCCCGCAAGCAGAGCACTCAGCGGGTGGGGGGTCTGTCGGGGGCGTCTGATCCCAGCTTCTGCCTCCCCTCCTGCTTGGAACCTCCCACGCTGCCACACCCGGAGCCAGCGGCTCTGTGACAAGGGCACTGCGGCAACGCCAGTGCTGGGCACCAGTCGGCTGCGGCACTGGTGGTGACAAGTCCTTGGTTCTTGTGGCTGTCACGTGCAATGGCAGAGATGAATTTTCTACCCCTCCTCGTACTGCTGGCCGCGTGCTGGGCGGGGGGTCTGTCGGGGAGGCCGATCGCAGCTTCTGTGTACGGCACATGGGAGAGCTGTGGGTAAATGGCCCGAGGCTCTGGGAGGGAGCTTGGGCAGCCCTTGTGGGGTTCACTGGAGGGTGCCCACTTGTCCCCCGTGGCCATGCCACAGCTTCCCCAAGCCCCTGTGGGAGCCTCAGTTCCTGGCCAGCACCCAGGCTGCTGGCACAGCTCGTCTGCGGGGCTAAAGCAGAAAGAGGGGCGGACAGACGCACGCCCCTCCCGTGGGGTGCCCTGGCCCTTGCTGTCCAGGCAGCCTTGTGGGGAGGGCAGAGGGCTAACCCTCAGCTGGGACAGCAGCCAGCCATCCAGCAGGGCAGTGACGTATTTCTGGTTACAGAGGGACCTGCGGGCTCCGGCCCATGGCTTATCAGTACGGCATGCCGCGTGTCGTGGGTGGCACAGATGCCCAGCCAGGGGCCTGGCTGTGGATCGTCAGCATCCAGGATCCCTGGAGACCAGGTATGGGGCACGTATGCGGAGGGTCCCTCATCAGCCCACACTGGGTCCTCACGGCAGCCCACTGCTTCATCGAGGCCAAGTAAGGAGGAGCAGGGAACGGGGATGTCCCCACACTACCAGCAGGTGCCCTGTGTGCAGCACCACATGCCATTCACTTCCCATTTCCTTGCAGGATGCCCAGTGCCTGGGCACTCCCGAGCCAGCTCTGAGACTGCTCGGGAGAAGGCTGGGCTCGTGCTACTGCTTCCGAGTAGCCTCCAGCTCCCTGTTCCTTGTGCCTAAGGCATGCCCGGGCAGTCACACCCTCCATGGCGCTGCCTTCCTCTCTCCCTTGTGGAGCAGAAGGAAGGGAAGTGCTGGGCTGCTGCAGCACGTGGCTCCGCTCCCTCTGACCCCTCTCTGCCTGCTTCCAGGCACATCATGATGTGGCGCGTGGTGATCGGGGCCACCCAGTTGACTCGGCTGGGCCCCGAGGCCCAAGTGCGCACTGTGAGGCGGCTCCTGCTTCACGAACACTACAACAGCGCCTCGCAGAAGAACGACATCGCCTTGCTGGAACTGGACCAGCCTGTCCAGTGCAGCCCCTACATCCAGCTTGCCTGTGTGCCCGACGCCTCGCTGAGAGTGTCTGAGCTGACAGCCTGCTACATCAGCGGTTGGGGCTCCATGGCTGCACGAGGTGAGTTCCCAAGCAGTACTCGTGCCCTGAGTGCCAGCGGGGGACACGCGGGGAGACGGGTTGGGCTTCCTGACAGCAGAGGTGAAAGCCAGAGCCGGGCTGCAGGGACATACGCCCGTCGAGAGATGGACCTGAGCCGTTCCCCAGAGCGAGACAGGAGGGAAACACAGGCACAAGGCGTCTCGAGATGCACAGCCAAGCCCGAGGGAAGGGGTCACCCCGGCAGGAGCTGCTGGGGGTTCATTCCTTTCTGTGCTCACAGCTGGAGGAGCCGCTGATGTCCTGCAGGAGGCCAAGGTCCACCTCATCGATGTCAGGCTCTGTAACAGCAGCCGGTGGTATGGAGGGGCCGTCCACACCCACAACGTGTGTGCTGGCTATCCGCAGGGTGGCATCGACACCTGCCAGGTAGGAGCGTGCTCCAAGTCACCCCTTCCCCATCTGCAGGCCCTTGCCCAGTGCCCCCCTCGTCCCGGAGCCTGGGGCTCTGCCCAGAAAGGCCATCCAGTGCTTTTGGCAGTCCATGGGTCCAGGTCCCAATCCTGGAACATCCGTCTTCCACACACCTGGGATCACTGGGCAGAGATGAGAGTGAGCCCGACCTTACAGGCCCACTGCCCCCTCCCAGACAAGGTCCTGTAGGCTCCAGCACCTGAGCAGAGCCTTGCTGTGCAGGGGATGCAGCTCTGCAGGTGCTGTGAGGGAGCAGGAGACAGCCACAGTGCTGGCAGGGGCCACCCAACACCACCCTCATCCTCTCTCCTCCTCCACTGCAGGGTGACAGTGGTGGTCCACTCGTCTGCAAAGACAGAAACACTGACTACTTCTGGCTTGTTGGCGTGACCAGCTGGGGGAAAGGCTGTGCCAGACCAAACCAGCCCGGAGTCTACACCTCCACCCAGCACTTCTATGACTGGATCCTGGTACAGATGGGACAGCGTCCAGCAGCAACAACCACTCCAAGGCCACAGCCAGTCTTCACCTCAGCCTCCTATCAGACGCCAGTGCCAACACAGTGGGGCACGGCCTTGCTCTGCCCAGTTCCATACCAGAGGCTGGTGGAATTCTTTACTCGGGTGCAGGAGCTCCTGCAGATCCTGTGGGGAAAGAAGGCTGGAGCCGCAGGATGAAGAGGATCCCGTGCAGGCGGCAGCGCACCACTGTGAGAAACGAAGTTTTAGGCCGAAAAAGTTTGCTCAGGCGAGGATGATGGTGAAGCAGCTCCGTTTATTCGCGAGTGCAATCGCGGGCGCGCCACCCCATGGCCGAAGTAGAGACGCGCGCGCCTTTACAAAGGAAAGAAAGCATTTATATAGTGTTTTATCCCGACGCGGGTTATTCTCTCCTGTTTCTCCGTTGGTTGGATACTCCAGGCTCACAGCCTATCCGACGCATTCTATTACAATCAGTTTCCATAAGAGGTTTTTCCGGTTTCCATAAGAGGTCTTTCTTTTACCAGCCGGCTGTTTATGCATAGTTGTGGAATCCGTTAAGTCTGGAGGGCAATATTTTCTCAGGTGCACCCTATCTCCTGATCCATGTAAGACACAACATTCTCAAAAACAGGTTGTTATGCGTAGCTCTTGTCCTTCTACATTATCTGGTACCAGGATGTACTGAACAAGATGGTCTTTATACTAGGTTCCTTTCTAATTTGGTACCTCTGTACAAGGCCTTGGTTTTTGGCTCTGTAGTGCCGCACAAAAACATCAGTCGTTTCTCACATCCTTCTACGTTATCTGGCACCTGGATGTACAAGGCCTTGATGTTTTTCTTGGTTCTACAAAAATATGATTTTCACAACACTGCGAAAACACAAGTTATCTCTCACACCACCACCATCTCCTTCTGGGGTGATGCCCGCGGATCCCGAGGCAGCCTCAGTGTCAAAGGCCTGCTCCGTCCTGCCCACGCTCCTCTGACAGCACACCAGTGCTGAAGTTGACTTAGTTCCTCAAATCAAGTTGCCAGTTTTCACAGCAAACCATGCTTCGGTCCAATTCAGTCTCCTGTGCAAGGCAAGGACTTCCATGCCCGGCACGTGCAGAATGAGGCTGCAGGCAGACAAGTGGGGCACGAGGGGGAAGCGTCCCTCAAAAGGGCTGAAACCCCACCTGGTCCGAGAGGAGGATGAGGATGCACTGGAAGAAGGGCACACAGTTCATGGTGACCAGAGATCTGGGGACAGCAGTTGGAAACACGACATAGCTCCTGATGGGATCCCTGCGTGTGAGTACAATGCACCGGTGAACTTGAAACTGGACTCTGTCCTACCCCAGGAGACACAGAGCTGGAAAGAGCCAAGGTTTGCACCAGTGACTGGATGAGGAGCTTGACATCCAGCCACAGATCACAGAATCATCTAGGGTGGAAAAGACCTTGAAGATCATCAAGTCCAACCATCAACCCAACACTGACAGTCCTCAACTACACCATATCCCTGAGCGCTATGGCAACTCAACTCTGAAACACCTCCAGGGGTGGGGACTCCTCCACTGCCCTGGGCAGCCCATTCCAATTCCAACCCGTTCTGTAAAGGAATTCTTCCTCATATCCAGCCTAAACCTCCCCTGGCACAACTTGAGGCCATCACCCCTATCATCCTATTGCTTGTTACTTGGTTGAAGAGACTCATCCCCTCCTCCCTACCCCTTCCTTTCAGGGAGTTGTAGAGGGTGATGAGGTCTCCCCTCAGCTTCCTCTGCTGCAGACTGACCCCCCCCCCCCCCAGTTCCCTCAGCTGCTCCCCATCAGACTTGTGCTCTAGACCCTTCCCCAGCTCCATTGCCCTTCTTTGGACATGCTCAGGTATTTCAGCGTCCTTTTTGTAGCGAGGGGCCCAAAACTGAACACAGTATTTGAGAGGCAGCCTCACCACTGCCAAGTACAAGGGTAAAATCACTTCCCTGCCCCTGCTGTCCACGTTCTTCCTGATACAAGCCAGGATGCCGTTGGCCTTCGTGGCCACTTGGGCACACTGCTGGCTCATGTTCAGCCGGCTGTCACTCACTACCCCCAGCTCCCTTTCTGCCTGGCAGCTCTCCAGCCACTCCTCCCCAAGCCTGTAGTGCTGCTGGGGGTTGTTGCGGCCAAAGTGCAGAACCCAGCATTTGGCCTTATTGAAACTCATACAGTTGGCCTTAGCCCACGGATCCAGCCTGTCCAGGTCCCTCTGCAGAGCCTCCCTACCTTTGAGCAGATCAACTCTTCCACCCAACTTGGTGTCATCTGCAAACTGACTGAGGGTGCACTCAATCCCCTCATCTGGATGATCATCAATAAAGATGTTAAACAGGAGTGGCCCCAATCCCGAGCCCTGGGGAACACCACTAGTGACCGGCCACCAACTGGATTTCACTCCGTTCACCACAACTCTTTGGGCCCGGCCAGCCAGCCAATGTTTTACCCAGCAAAGCGTGTGCCCATCCAAGCCTCGAGCAGCCAGTTTCGCCAGGAGAATGCTATGGGAAATGATGTCAAAGGCCTTCCTAAAGTCAAGGTAGATGACATCCACAGCCTTTCCCTCATCCAATAAGCGGGTCACCCTGTTGTAGAATATTACACGGACTTAATTTCCATACTGTTATTTGTGGAATCTATAAACATGCTGTGCTTATGGATCTAGGGTGTGACAGTGTGTCTGTGTTTCACTGGTGAGCATCCAATCCTGGTCATCTGGAAAGGCAGAAAAGAACTGGACTATGTTCAGGTTTGTGTAAGTGGTGGTTATGTATACGTGGATGCTGGCAAAGGCAGTGCTCTGTGTGTCAATCTGTTTGGCCGTTCACATTGATTGTCTCAGTCTGTGTGTGTGTGTGTATCTGGCTCTTTGGAATGCAGAGCAAGTCTCTTGCACGCACACATGGGAACAGCAGCAGCCGCGTGCATCAGTCTGGGACAGGAGAAGCCTCCTGGGTGTGAGAGTCCACCTGACTTAGCTCTAGTGGACCTGAAAGGAGAAACCCCCATGTCCTGAAGTCTGCTGGATCTGGCTGCTCCGTAACAGCATGGGGAAGGAAACCCAGAGAAACTCTGCAGCAGAGATCATAGGGGCAGTGCTGGCAAGGATGTGAAAGCAATGGGGAGGGTTGGCAGTTGGACTTGCACTGTGTAGTAACTGGACTGCCTTATAACAAAAGCACAGCAAGGATGCAATCTCAAAGCTTTATAAAAACAATTCTTTAGTGTTTGGTTTCCCCAGCTTTGCCTTGAAGAAGCACGCAGTAACCAGCAGCCATGCAGATACTCTCGCCCTTCCCTTCACCGAGATGTGCAGCGGCTCGGGCCGAGTGTTGAGGTTTGAGGCTGGGCTGGCCACTAAATGGACAGCAGATGCTCTCTGTTAACCCCTCTCCCTTCCCGGACAGGGGAAGGGAAAGAAGGAAAGGGAGAGAGGCTTACAAGTTGGAAATAAAACTAAAGCAGCTTTAATTAAACTATAACAAGAAAAAGAGAAATATAATAACGAGAAGAAAAATAATGAACTATTTACAAATATGTACAAAACCAGTATCGAGCTTCTCCCCCCAAATCACACACTCGCCCTGACAATGCTCACGTCACCACTGGTGCTGCAGAGCAGCTCTGGGAAGATCCCAGGCTGGGCTCCTGGACTCAGCGGCAGAGGGGAGCTGGATGCAGGAACGCAGAGATCACAGACAGACAAATGGACAGAATCCTCCCAGGACGCGGCCATAAAAACATGTTGTTGACTTGAGAAAGTGCAGTCTTAGAAGAGACTTAACCAGGACACCGAGTCAAGGAATGTCATGCCCAGACAGTCTCCCACAAGAAGGGGAGAAACCCAGCTGCCCATCACCAGAGCTCTCAGAGCATGAGAAAAATCACTTTTCTCTGTGAAGGCCAGCTCTAACTAGCCCCAGAAATCTAGAGCAAAGGGCAAAACAGTCTCGGGGTCTGGGGTTTTAGGCAGATGGGGGCTTCTCTTCAGGGCAGCTCTCCTCTTTATCCGACAAATTCTCACTCTTCTTTTGCAGGTCAAAGCTCTGGAAAGGAGCAGAACAAGGAACTGCTGAGAAGCATGAGAGCAACAGCTACACTCTGCTGTGGTTCTTTCAGGTTTGGCCCTGGGCAGCGTGGGCTCTTCAGAGGGTCACCACCTCACCCCTTCCAACCCAGACATGAGCAGCGCACAAACCCCATGGTGGCACCAGCATAAGGCAAATCTTTCCACGCCTGTAAAGTCCTCACCCTTTGCCACAGGCTCTGCTTTCCCTGAGGAAAAAAAGAACAGAGGTGCTGATCACTTAGGAGGAGTGCAGTGAGTAGAGCCTTTCTTACCTCCAGTTCTCACATGACCTCATCCATGAAATCTCCTGAATTCTGTTTGTAAGCAACTGCCAGTTTGATAGCATTATTGAAGAGCTGGTGAGAAGGAGAACGCTTGTCACTCAAAGGAAGGAGCACTGGATTTCTGTAACATACGGAAACTGATCCCACCCCCAAACTCCACAACTACCTAAAGCTACCAGGACCTCACAAGTAGCCAAACAGATGTACTAGCCCAGTTTCTGCTCTCTGTGCCTACAGCAGTCTCCATGTCCTTGGACTGTACAGGGGTCTCATGGATGCTGAGCCAAACACCTGTGTTTTACCTTCACTACATTGGTGCCATCTGCAGCAGACACAAAGTAAAGGGGCAAACTGAACTTCTGGGCAAAGTTGAAGCTTTTCTGGGTCACCTTCATATCCGCTGGGGGCAAAAAAAACCAAGAAGTGGTCAGTAAGACATCCCTGTAGGCAGAATGCCAACATATGCAGGAGTGGTGGAACAGATGGAGAGCAGAGCCCAGTTTAGCTGTCAAGGCCTCCTCACTGTAGTACAAGGCTAGGAGAGCCCTCCCCAAAAGATGTAGGGTTTTAAAAGCAACAGCATCAGCAAACCATTGACAAGGAGACACAAAAAGAAAAGAGTTCTCGGTTTATCCATGGTGCTTGACTAAATGATAGATTCTGATGTGCTGTAAATACAATGCACCAGTGAACTTGAAACTGGGCTCTGTCCTACCCCAGGAGATACAGAGCTGGAAAGAGCCAAGGTTTGCACCAGTGACTGGATGAGGAGCTTGACATCCAGCCACAGATCACAGAATCACCTAGGGTAGAAAAGACCTTGAAGATCGAGTCCAACCATCAACCCAACACTGACAGTCCTTAACTACACCATATCCCTGAGCGCTATGGCAACTCGACTCTGAAACACCTCCAGGGGTGGGGACTCCCCCACTGCCCTGGGCAGCCTGTGCCAGTGTTTGATAACCCTTTCTTTTAAGACATTTTTCCTTATATCCAATCTAAACCTCCCCTGGCTCAATTTGGGGCCATCACCCCTCGTCCTGTCACTGTTACCTGGGAGAAGAGACCGACCCCCCCCTTGCTAACCCCTCCTTTCAGGGAGTTGTAGAGAGCAGTGAGGTCTCCCCTCAGCCTCCTCTTCACCAGACTGAACCCCCCCAGTTCCCTCAGCCGCTCCCCATCAGTCTTGTGCTCCAGACCCTTCCCCAGCTCCGGTGCCCTTCTCTGAACATGCTCCAGCACCTCAGTGTCTTTCTTGGTGTGAGGGGCCCAAAACTGAACACAGTATTTGAGAGGCGGCCTCACCAGTGACCAGTACAGGGGGACAAAGTTCCTGTCTCTCGTGTCTGCAGCACCGGTGTGCCCAGGAACATCGCTTCCCAAGTGCTCGCATGGGTGCAATGCAGCCCCCACCCCGCTCCAGACAGCTGCCTCCAAGCATGCCCCAAGCATCCACTGTGTGCTCCTTCCTTGGCTGTGGGAAAAGTGCTCTCTCTGGTGTGATCTGTGGAGGGTCACTTTCAGCTGGATCGGAAGGGCTCTTCCACATCCAGGGAAGGTGCCTGCCCTGCTCTGGGAGCCCCAGAGCTACAGAGCTGTGCCCTGAACTGAACACTAGCATGCTGAGCAAACCCTGCTGTGGTCTCATAGCAGCTTGCTGTGTTAATGTGTCCCTGTGAAATCACCCTCTGCAGCCAAACTCTGCTAGGCCTCCCCTGATTTATCTCCCTCCCTGCCCCACTCACCTGCCCTTTCCACAGTTACCATCTCTATCCCTGTTTCCAGCCCAAGACCCAATCCCATTGCCATGCCCACCCCAGCACCATGCCCACCCTAGCACCATGCCCATTCCCATCCTGACCTCTGATCCCATCCCTGTCACCACCATGGTCCCCACACCTATCCACCCCCCATCCATCTCTGTCTCCATCCAGGCAGCTCCCTCCCTACCCACTGACGACTCCTGCAGATCACTGCGACTGACTTCCAGGGTTTTTGAGGGAGAGAGATACCTGATTAATCCCAGAGTGAACTGTAATCACATGGTAATAACTGCATGACTTGTGCTTATCTGAATGTGTAATCACAGCAATGAATAACATTCAGGGCTCAGCACCTCACTAGTTAGCAGGCTGCCAGGAGGGGAGAGGCTGCTGTCAGCTTTATGCAGCAGGTCCCATCCCTCTGCAGGGCTGAGTCACGGAGGACGTGGTGGCAGGGCACCATTCCCTGAGCCCAGTGAGCTCATGATGGCCGTGGGACGCTTGTACAGCATGGGCACACCAGGCTATGCCATGCTGTGCTGTGCTGACATGCAGGTGGGCACCCAAGGGAGATGTTCCCGGTCCTTTGGCTGGCAAAGCTGCTGGCTCACATGCAGCCCTTTGCCTACCTGCTGGTCTCTTCCAGCCTGTACCAGTGAGGCAGAGTGCAGCACAGAGGTGACAAACCATGGTTAACCTGGCCAAAGCCATTCCCTGCAGAAATATCTCCTGGTACCGTCAGCGCCCAGTGACAGGGATGGTGTCTTGCCAGCCTCACTGCATTCAATTTCAAGGACCCAAAGGGAGAAGGTGGCCCTTCTGCTGTGGCGGAGTGTGACAGAGCAAGGACCTGGGAGTGGGAACCTCTGCCACGATCTGTGCCTGTGCCATCCAAAGTACTCCTTCCTGAGAGCCAAGAGGGACAGGCTAAAAGTGCTGAGGGTGCAAAGCCCTCATGGGGTGCAATGAACCCCCACTTCCTGTGGTGAGCACTGCCCATGAGTGTGCGTGACCCAGGGTGAGCAATGCCTGCAGTGAGCTCTGCCTGCAGTGAGCTCCATCTACAGTGAGCCCTGCCTGCAGTGAGCCCTGCCTGCAGTGAGTGCTGCCTGCCTGTGTGCACAGCCCAGATGAGCCCTCCCTGTGCATGCATGCGTGTGGCCCTGCGTGTCCTTGCTGTGCAGACAGTGCGTCCTGCTCTCCAACATCATGATGGCTGAGGTGGGGGACTGTGGTGGCTGCTTTTCACCACCCTCTGTGGTGAGAGCCCAGGGCAGTGGGCACCTGTGGCTCTAGCAGGGCCAGGGCAGGAGGGCAGAGGGCTGTGCCATGGCCAGGATGGGACAGGATGTCCTTGCAGGCAGGCTGGCAGAGAGGCAGCCTCTGGAAATGTGCAGTGTCACCAAATTAAGGGCTTAATTAGCAACATGTTTCCCTTCAGGAGCTGTTGCCTCACTATCATAGAGAGTGGTGATTAAGCAGCGGGAAGGGGCAGGCGCTGCCAGCAGAACCTGGGGAGGCTGGCAGCAAGCGCTCGTTCCTGTTGCAGGGCAGGGAGTGTGTCCGACACATCCAGGCCTGACGCCATCTTCCTCTGCCAGCCTCCTCGTCCCCCCGCTCCATCCCAAGCCAGTCCTGCCCTGAACATCGCGCTGTACCCAGCTCCTTTTCACCCTACAAGCTCCCACTTCCAAGGGCAAATGGTTTCCATTTGCAAGCCTGACCCCAGGAGGATTTGCTGGCTGGGTGATGTTGGGCTGGAGGAGGCTCATGGCATGGCACATGGAGGACAGGGCAGCTCCCTGCAGGGACTGAGGCATGGCACGTGGGGGATGGCTCACCCACCCTGCAGCGCTGCTGGGGGATGCTGCTGTGAGAGGAGCCCAGGGAACTGGTGGTGCTCCAACAGGGCCAAGCATGCACAACAGCATCTCAGACAATATCCAGGACAGATGCTGGGCCCTGTGAGTTTTTCATGACTAAACATCCTGCCAGGCGTGTGCCATGTGCTCCCTGCAGAAATTAATTCTCTGGGGAGGCCAGACTACTGCAGTGTGTGTGGTTGGGTGCTGTGAGGTTCCATTCTCCTTCCCCAGGGCTGACACAGGCTCTTCTGGGATGCTGTGGTCTCCAGCCCAGAGCTGCCAGAGCCAGGATGGCCACCTCCAGCAAGGCTCTGCCCAGGCCCTGCCTGCAGACACAAGTGGGGCTGCAATCAAATGCCAACCGCTGAGCAACGTGCTTCTGCAGAGGGTGGCCCAGTCCGGTGCAGGCATGGGTAACCCCTACAGGGACTGTGGCTGCTTCCGCCTGTGCAGCAGGACCTGCAGGGAGGGGATGAAGGTCAAAGTGCCTGGACCAGGCTGGCCTGGTGATGCTGCACCCCTCAGCAAGGGGAGAGGGCTCACAAGAGGCAGCAGACCTCCTGTGACATAGGGCAAGGCCTTGGGACAAGCCACATAGGAAAAAAAAACAGAGGCTATGGAGGTGTACAGAAACCAAGGCGCACACTCACCAAAGCAAGATCACACTGAGCTGGCTTGATGCCTCTTCCTGCAGTCATGTCCACTTTCTAGACTGAGGCTGGAGCATGTCTCCCATGGGATCATTGGCTGTAACTCTTTGGACGCAACCATCCAGACAATTCCTGATTCATCTAACAGTCCATCTGTCAAACCAGTATCCCTCCAATTTACTGGCAAGAATGTTGTGAGGGACCATATCAAAACCTTACAGAAGTCTAGGCAGATGTCATCCATAGCTCTTCCCTGTCCACTCATGCAGTTACTCCAGTGTAGAAGTCCACTAGATCGGTCAGGCGTGGTTTGCCCTTGGTGAAGCCATGTCTCTAATCACCTCCCCGTCTTCTGCATGTTGCAACGTGTCTTCCAGGAGGATCTGCTGCATGATTTTACCAGGCACAGAGGGGAGGCTGACTGGTCAGACGTTCCCAGGATTCTCTTTTTTACCCTTTTTAAAAATGGGCATGATGTTTCCTTTTTTCCGCATCACTGAGAACTTTGCCTGACTGCCATGACTTTTCAAATACGCTGCAGAGTCAAGCGCAGATGGTGCCTAGGCTGGCTGGTGGCCTGGCTGCAGAAATTCAGCATGCCTGGCTGCCCATACTGGGCCCAGTGGCACACTCGGCCTCGGGATCAGGAGTGACCAAGAGGGCTTGGAGCCACCTGCAGAATGACCATGGGCAGGTACCAGGTGTCTGTTCTTCGTTCAGGCTGAGCCCTGCCTCAGCCCAGCCTCACTGGTCTGTGCCAGATGGAGTGGGTGCTGCCAGCTGCGGGCAGGGAGGAGATGGAGCTCAGTTTCTCATGGCCCCAGTCTGTAGGCAGAGAAGCTGGCTGGTATGGTCTGGGAGACAACCATCTGTTTTCCCAGTGGGGACTGCAAGAGTTTGACTTGTTTGTGAATCCTGGGAGTACACAAATTGTACACCTTGGTGCTGGCAATGCCACCCCAGAGGAGATGCAGTTGCTTCTTGGTGTAAGGCTGGTCAGGACTTGCATTCGAGGTTCTTTGCAAGCTGGTAGAGAGAAAACTTTGGAAATACAGGCTCAGAGGGCTGAGCACGTAAAGGGCCGTGCTGTGCTGAGTGGGGTGGAATTAAGTCTTCGACCATGTGAGGTTAACTGTACTTCATGAAGCACAAGGGAAGCTGAGAGGCTCCACAGAAACTCTGGGCACAAGAGAGCTGCATGTTGCTGTGCTCGAGGGCCTGCAGCATTTCTGCACACTAGGTAAGGTGGTCTGCAGTCCTTGGGAGAAGCACAAAGATTGGCATTCACAGAAAGAGACAAAGTGTGAACCTGAAAAGAGGCCTCGGGAGAGTTCAGTTCACCAAGGTGTCTGTAGCACCACAGCAAATTCCTCTACAGGAAAACAAAAGCCAGGGTGGAGGTTTGGAGTAAGGACTGTGGCCAAAGGCTGTATCAGAATCCCAATGGGTGCGATCTGGTTAGAGGGAGAGAGACAACTCTGCCTTATAGCACAGGGAGCTGTACGGAAAGCTTTTTATGTCACCTGCCTGCCTGATCCTAGGCACAACATTGTTGATAGTTGCATCGCAGTAAAAGCATTCTTAACTCTTGCAAGAACGTTTGCCTTGTGTTGAGGGTTATCTGAGGCACATGCCAAGGCTTCACATTCAGCAGGGGGGTGCTGAGAGCAGCCTGCTGCCACACTCAGGTGCCCAAGGGACAAGGTGTTTGCCATGCAGCAGGGTGGGCTAGAGAAGGAGCTGGTAACCCAGGACTGCTGCAGAAGAGGCATTTTCACTAACAAGTGTTAGCCAGAGACTCCTTCGCAGCAGGAATACAGGACCTGTGTGCAAACCTCAGCATGGGAGGTTTCCAAAGCAGGATAATGCTGCCGAAGGCTGTGCTTGGCTGTAGGTGGTGATGTTCTTGAGCCGCCTCCCAGCACAGCACAAGGGCAGGAAACGTGGTAAGATACAAGATGCCTTATATGCAACTACGACGCAATAGTGCTGCATGACAGAGTTCTTGAGGAAAGCCACTGGACTAGGAGTGCCACCTCACACCCCCTCACCATATGGCTGTGCTGTTTGCCCAGGTAGATTACAGCCCGGATCAGGCAGATACACGGTGGGATACATGCGCTCATCAAAGCCTCTGCTGGAGGAAGCAGAGGGCTGAGCATGGGGTGCCCTTAACGGCACGCTCAGAGGCTGCTGCTGGCAGAGCCCACGGCTTATCTGTGTCAGCTAGGAAGATCTGACATTTCAGAGTCCCACAGCAGCTGCTCCTACACCATGAGCTCAGGGAAAAGAGACGGCTGCACCTTCTGCTGTCATCAAGAGCTGGAAAACACAAGACCTCATCATGCATTTGTCCACCTTCTAGAGCTGCTCTTGGACCACCAGCTTCATACTGAACAGCCAGGAATGGCTGTGAAGCAGACAGCATGGGATCCAGCATATGGAACATGGCACAGAGAAGGAGTCACAGAAAATATCCAGTTAATTCTGTGAGCAGCCAGGCAGGACTCACTGCACAGACAGAACACACCCCAGAGATGCTGGGTCCAAGCAGACCCTAGATGCAACTATTGCATATGCACCAGCAGAGCTGGGGGGAAAGTGCAGCTGCTGGGCATTGCCTTGGGAAGGGCGATGTGGGGGATAAATGCTGTATGCCTTCTGTTGGTGCCATGGGCAGGGACACCTCCCACCAGACCAGTTTGCTCCAAGCCCCATCCAACCTGGCCTGGAACACTGCCAGGGAGGGGGCAGCCACAGCTGTGTTTTCACTCTAATCCATGCCAGAGCAAAATCCTCTTCCAGACCTGCCCAAGAAGTTCCCTGCCCATGTCCTGGCCTTCCTGGAGACTGGACTTGGATGGAGGCTGAAGGAGCTGGCATGGCCAGGCACGATCCCCTCTGTGCCGCCAGGAGTGCTGGGCATACTGCTGGCCCCGCGGCAACTGCCAGCCCGGCTCTGACTCTGGCTCCAGTCCAGCCCCTCTGCTTTTGTGTGCAGATCTCTTCCACTGTGCACAGGAGTGTGGGAGCAGCCTCTGCTGCCACATCCTTCCCTCCAAAGGGCAGCGACAGAGGGGGCTTTAGCCAGCCTCCCACCTCCCTGCCATCCCATGCTGTGCCTTGGGCCAATTAGTGATGGGAAGAGCAAGTGTGAAGCAGGGAGGCTGAAAGGGGGGGGGAGCTGAGCTGTCCCTCTGATGCTGGGCCCTGCTGCCCCATTCCTTGTTCCTGTCAGGGCCTGCAGGATCTCAGCAGAGTGCACTCACGGAAGCCTGGATGCAGGGAAGGCAGTTCCCTGCTCCAGAAGCAGCATGGCTCATGCACTGAGTGTGGGATTGAGGCTCTGCTTCCCTGCAGTGAGACTGGTACCTTGGGCATGACATGGCATCCCCACCTGGAGCCACTGCAGCCGTGTCTGCTCGATGGTGGGCAGGAAGCTGAGCTACCAGGATCCCCACCACAGCCCCCGAGGTCCCCCTGGCTCTCTGGTCCTCTGGCCTTTCCATGGTCATCATTCAAGCTCCCTCCCCGTACGTCACTGCCCAGAGGACGGGTGCTTGTGGAGTGTCCTTGGCTCCTTTGCCAGACTTGGTTTCCCAGTCCTGCACTGTGGGGTGCCCTGGCATGCCTGGGAGCAAACTCTGCCAGAGCTGGGCAGCTCCGGCTGCCCTCCACAGCTGCCCCCTTCCCCTGCCTCCCCTGGGTCCCCTGCGTGGTCTCTACTGTCCTCCCATCTGCCAGACTGGAGGGACCAGATGGGCCCTGCCTCCACCTGGCTCCGCACTCCTGTCTGGGAGACACGGCTTCCTGCTGCTTCCCACTCGCCAGCATTTGCATTGCATTTGTTCTCTGACCTTTGGAGAGAGCAACGCAGGCAGCGAGCTCCGTTCTGCATGCTGAGGCCCCGTGCTCCAAGGCACAGCGCTTGTCTGCAGTCCTTGCTGGTGCCAGCCCCAGCTGAGGACTCCCCACAGCCCTCTTGAGCCCATGTCGCCCAGGAGCGCATGCTCAACCAGTGTCTGCCCCGTTGCAGAGGCCCCATTTGGGAGTCCCACTTCACTGAGTCAGAGCCTGTTTGTGTGCTGGTTCAGCCTCCACTGACCTGCCTGGGGTGCTTGCACACGTGGTGTCATTCCTCTGTATCTCTTCATGTTATAGATTAAGACAAAAGATTTCTCCAATTATAAGGTAATTTTATTGAAGAAGGTAAACAGGCAAAACAGCGCTGGGCAGCCACGGGAGTCTCCGCTCCACCGATGGTGCAACCCCTCCCCATCAGAGTCTCTTATTTATAGTCCATGGTTTCCGGGTTCTTAGCTGACATGGCCTTCACAACTCGGTGTCTTCTATGGCTGCGTGTGTTATTGCTAGGGGGTCGTTTTCTGCCCTCTGATGGTCGTGGGTGGTCGTGGGATGAAGGCCGTAGTCTTCCTCTGTGCTGTAGGTCATGACCTGGTTTCTTGAGACATGCGCCTTTATCGAGAAAAGACTCAACATATTTCCTTATCAGGCAAACATTACTAGCTTTGTCTTGTCTACTTAACCGGATACTTAGGCAAACAGGTTTTGCAAGGCAAACAGGCCCCGCAAGGCAAGCAGGTCTTGCAAGGCAAGCAGGTCTTGCAAAAAGCGTGTCTAGGCCAGTTTCAGGGCTTTTCATTTCCCACAGAGCTAAAAAGGCATAATGGTTCGGTTTGATTAACAAGTTTATTATGCACACTTATTACAATCCCCCCTTTTTGCTTTCTTTACCATTTTGTTGATCAAACCGAGCAACTATTCTCTGAGCTAATGAAATATCGATAGCTTCTTGTTCTGTAGTGCTATCTTCTAAGTTTTGCTTTAGTAACATAAGGTTTGCGGCTTCCAAACAATCTTTAATTAATCTGGTAATTCGGTTTAATATGCAAGGCCCAAAGGTTAAAATAAGCATTAATATTGCTAGTGGTCCTGCTATGGTAGACAATAAGGTAGTTAACCATGGGGATTGGGTAAACCATGATCCATACCAGCTCTGTTGGGCTTCTCTTTCTTTCTTTCTTTTTTCTAATTCCTCTCATAGTTTTGCCATGTTATCTCTGACTATTCCCGTGTGGTCAGCATAAAAGCAACGTTCTCCCCTTAAGGCTGCACACAATCCTCCTTGTTGCAAGAAGAGGAGATCCATTCCTCTTCTATTTTGCAGTACTACCTCCGATAATGAAGTTAGAGATTTTTCTAATGCTGTCATAGATCTTTCTATTCTTTCTAAGTCTTCATCTACCGCAGCTCTCAGGGCGCTAATTCCCTGGTTTTGTTGTATGAGAGAGGTAATCCCTGTTCCTGCTCCTACTGCTCCAACCCCTAATAGAGTAGCTATTGTAATAGCAGTTATAGGTTCTCTTTTTGCTCTGTGTTGTGTTTCTGTGTTCCAATAGTCATAAAGGACATTTTCCTGGTGATATAGCACTCTTGGGACAATAGTGACCTGTATACAATATTCTTGAGAAGGATTAAACACATTCAGAGATATACAGGGAGTAAGCCCGGTTTTTGAGCAAATCCATCGAGCTTCTCTTTGAGGAATAATCCATTTTTCCGTGGTTTTGTTAAAGTTGGTTTCAATAGTGCCACAAAGTGATTGCTTAGCTCTTGGTACCTTACCTATACATGTTCCTACTCCAATAACATGTTGCATAGTTATTCCCTTTTTTCTATCTTTCCAGGAGCATTCGGAGGGCATAGTTTCGGAGCTTAAATTATACATGTTGTTCACTCCGATTGCTTCATAGAAAGGTGGATTAATATCATAACAAAGCCAACAGCCTGATGTCAGGTTCGGCTGAGAATAGTTTAAAGTTTGATAAGTGGCTTGTATAATTTCCCACAGGGGATCGGGTTGACTCTTCTCTCCAGGGGTTTCCTCTGTTGTATTTTCTCTATTTATCATTGTATTGTTTTGGGGAAGTTTTACTTCAGGTCTTTTGAGTACAGGGTTAGGACCCACTGCTCGTGTAAATCCGTTTTTTTTCTCTTTTTATCAATATGAGTACTCCCCTGTCTGTCCCAGGTTCCCAAAATCTTACACCCCAGGTTTTTCCTATTGACCATCCAGGGTCTTGGGGCTGTAGTACTTTAAGTTCTAAGGACTTGCAAGTACCTGCCTTATTAACATCACTATCATGGCTATAAGTAGGCTTTTGACAACCTTTGGGGATCCAGTCAACTTTGAGGTATTTATCAGGGGTAGCTACAGTCCAGGCGGTGGCAATTGATTCACAACCCCAATAAGCGCAATAATATTGTTCTGGATAGTTATAGTACCCTTTTCCTGGGTTTGAACTAGGGCACCAATAGGTAGGTTTGCTGTTGGTCGCTCCCCAGGTATATTATTGTTGGGGGTGGCACCCGTGGGTGGTAGTACTCCCACCATATCCTATCAGTATTCCCAATTAGTTACGTTGAAGGAAGGCGATCCGGCAGTGACATTAGTTGCTATAACCTTGGAATCTTCCCATCTGGCTAGGGTCCATTTATAAGGTTGGTGGGGGTTTCCCTTTCCTTGGGTAATTCCTAAAGCTATTATTAATAATCGTATTATCCACAGATTCAATTTTAGGTTTAAGGAAAGTGGTGTATCTCTGTCTTTATTCTGGGGTTTTAGATATTCATCTCGGTATTTTATCTTATTTTCCGAGAGGGACAGAGTATTTTGGGGGAGTCCAGGGGTCTTTTGGTCTGGGGGTTTTAAATCAAGGGGCTTTTTTTGTTTACTCCAGAGGCAGTTCATTAACCTCAATCCCCACCGCAGTACGCCTCTGCCTTCTCCTCTGCCTACTCTGTTGCTTAGAGCAGCAGGGCATACCATCATCTCAGCAGCAGTCGTATTCTTCAGGGGAACCTCTTTCGTTTTTAGCCCACCTTGACTTGTACGCCTCCCAGTTTTTATTCTTTACTTCTGGAACTCCACACGGTATTTTAATCACAGTCCCTCTACAGATTATTTGGGCAATTTTAGCTTCTATTACGTTGGGCTCGTTAGAGTGGAAACAATATACCTCGGGGTTCATTCCTCTGGTAAAAATTTTCCACCACTCGTGAGAATTTTGGACAATTTTTCCCGTAATTACTCCCACCCTAAGGGCTTGCTCAGTTAGTTTTCGTTCTTGGTTATAACATTGGTCGCAAATAGGATTAGGAGGAACACCGTCCCGGCAGTGAACCCACCACTTTTCTCTGCACCATTTACACTGAAAACATACAAAGGGGTAACATATACAATTAGGAGTTGTACAAAATAATGTGTCAAAACCAAAGCTGTCGCCACTTCTAGAGATACTCACCTGTTTTTCCCCGAAAAGTCACTTTCAAGGTGTTTGGATCTCCAGTGGCTTCCCAGTGAGAGCTTTGAATTGGTCCTTTTACTCTGCTTGCATGAGTCCACCCTCTCTCAGCAGTTCGGACTGCAGTATCCTCGTCCGGATTGCAGTATCTGTGGTGAGCAAGACAAGAAAAGGTCCCTCCCAACGGGGAGTTAAAGATGATTCTTTCCAAGTTTTGATAAGCACCTTGTCTCCCGGTTTAATTTTATGTATCGCGATGTCCAGAGGTGGTCTTTGTACTATCAGTCCTCGTTTTATTAGCTCTTGCCTTCTTTTCATTAGTTCTACAATATATTCCTGCAAAAATTTTTCCTCTACTTTTGGATGCTCGATCGATTTCTCTAAGTTATAAGGCATCCCATATAACATTTCAAAAGGAGAAATTCCAGTGTCTGCTCTGGGTTGCGTCCTCACATTTAAGAGGGCTAATGGCAGACACTTCACCCAGCTCATTTTAGTTTCAATCATTAATTTGGTTAGGTGCTTTTTAATTTCACTTTTTTTTTTTTTTTTTTTTCCCCAACTCTCCCTGAACTCTGTGGGTGCCACAGGGTATGATATTTCCATTTTGTTCCCAAGGGGTTTAGAGTTTCTCTAATAGTTTTAGAAACGAAATGAGGTCCCCGGTCTGAACCAATTACTGCTATGTTTCCGTATCGTGGTATAATATTTTCTAATAGTGTTTTAACTACCGTTTTTGCAGTGGCTCCAACAGTTTTGAAAAATAGCCTATAGGTTTCTTTTTCCCAGCCCATTTTTGGGTTAGTACTCCAAATGCTGTTCCTTTTTCTGTATTTACAAACAAATAGAAGGGTCTCCGGATATTGGGTAGGCTTAATACTGGAGCATTCACCAAATCGGTTTTTAAATTCTCTAAGCATTCCTCGTCCTCCTTGCTCCACTTTATTAATCCTTCCCCTACTAATTTTTGATATAGGAATTTTGGTTTATTACTATAACTCTCAATCCACTGTCAGCAGTAACCTAAGAGACCTAGTAACTGCCGTATTTGTCTCTTATTTTTAGGGCCTTGGAGGGATAAAATACCATTTACTCACTTGGGGTCTAATCTCTTAGTCCCCTTGCTTAGCCAGTGTCCCAGATATTTTATTTCTTCTTCAGTAAACTGCAATTTAGATTTCGAAACCTTTAGCCCCTATAAACACAAAAAGTTTAGTAATTTAATACTTTCACTTCAACAGCTTCTTGGTCTTTCCCTGCCAATAACAGATCGTCTACATACTGTACTAAAGTCACTTTTGGGTTTAATTCAAAAGTCTCAAGTACTTGTTCTAGGGCCTGCCCAAATAGATTTGGTGATTCTGTGAACCCTTGCGGGAGCACAGCCCACCGGTGCTGCTGTTTCCGATGGGTCTCGGGGTTTTCCCACTCAAAGGCAAAATAGTCCCTACACTCTTCTTTTAGAGGGCAAGCCCAAAATGCATCTTTTAAATCTATCACACTATACCATTGCAATTCCGGGGAGAGCTGACTTAACAGGATATAAGGGTTGGCTACTACTGGAATCTAGCAATGGTTCTTTTATTTACTTCTCTTAAATCTTGTACCAATCGATAGGACCTGTCTGGTTTCTTTATGGGTAAGATAGGGATATTATGTGGAGACATGCAAGGTTCTAGTAACCCTTGCTGCAGCAGTCGGTCAATCACCGGCTGCAGTCCCTGTCGGCCGTCTTGTGATATGGGGTACTGCTTAATTCTAACGGGTACTTCTGGGTTTGTAATGGTAACTTCAAAAGGAGCAATGTCTAATTTCCCCACTGACTCTGGAGTATACCATACCTCAGGGTTAATTTTGACTTCATCCTCCATTGTCAGAACACATAATTTTACCGCTATTTCCTTATCTTTTGCTTCTAAACTGATTCCCAATTCAATCATTAAATCCCTCCCCAACAGGTTATATTCTGCTTCAGGCACTAGTAAAAAGGACCCCATCCCTAACCGGGACGGAGCTTCTATTTTTATTTCTTTGATTGCTGGTACTTGGAAGGGTTCCCCCTTTGCTCCTATTACTCATAGTTTCTCTGAGGAGGGTGTACATCCCCAGGGTACAACTTGGACAGTAGATCTTTCTGCCCCAGAGTCCACAAGGAACTCTATCTCTTGGTGCTGGGGACCCAGCTTCAATTTTATCAAGGGCTCTGTTCCTTTTGAGGTCCCCAGCATATAGAGCCCCTGACACCCCTATTCTGCATTAAACACTTTCTCGTCTTGCAGGCGCCTTCTACAATTCCTCCTCAGATGTCCTTTCTTCTGACAATAAAAAACACTCAACTTCTCTCAAGTCTCTCGGACCAGCTGGTTTTCCTGGAGGTCCGTCTTTCGGCCACGAATTCCCAAAGCTCCCTGCCCGGGGTGGCCTCGCCCTAGGGGGTGCCACTTTCTGTCTTTTTCAGATTGCTGCCACAAGAATCCTTGTCTGCCTTTTCTGAGTTTCTTCTTCCCGTCTAACATACAGTTTCTGAGCTCCTCCAACCCTTTCTCTTGCCAGTCCTCCAACCCCTCCAAACTCTTTCCAATATCTGTCCAAGACCTCGCCACAAACCGGGTCCCCAACAAGGCCTGCCCCACCCGAGCAGCCGGGTCCAGCCCCGAACAAAGCTGCAAACCTCTCCACAACCTTTCCAACCACCCAGTGGGGGCCTCATCCCTCCCCTGATGTTCACCAAACGCTCCACTGATATTTTGTCCCCTGGGAGCAGCCCCTCCGATCCCCTGGATAACCACCGTGCGCAGATCCGCCACACGGGCTCTACGCTCCGCGCCCCGGCCGTCCCAGGCAGGCCGCTGCAGTGGCCATCCAATATCCGCGCCGGGACCCCGCCGGCGCCGCCGGTCCCAGACTCCCACCCCCGCTCCTCGAATCACCTCCCCCACATTTCCGGAACCCCGGCGGCACCGACACAAAACCCGTTCCGGGCCGAGGACCCCCCATTGCTATTTCCCTTAGAGGATACAGCCCCTCTCCTAATTGCTTCTGTTTTCTGGTTTGACTTCGTGTAACCCTGCGGGTCTCCTCTGGGGAACTGGCAGAGTCTGAGTCTGACTCGGGGTTCGGTGCTGTGGGGAGAGGGGGAGGTGAAGGAGGGGACGGGTTAGGAATGGGAGCAGGGGAGGTGTAAGGAGGTGGAGGTGTGGGAAGGTCTTCAGGTTGTTTACTTTTTTTTTTTTTTTTTTTTTTGTCTCCTTAGGTTTCTTTTCACTTAATGTTAACAAGTGAGTTCTCGGGTCCAATCTTAACCACAACTGAGCATATTCACTTTCCTCTACACTAAAAGGTTCCTTGGAATTTTACATAAATGTTTAAAGCCTGACATACCCAATCTTCGAATGATCCAAAAATCGGCCAAAACAAAGGATCTCTTCTTATTTCTTTACCTCCCCAAACTACCATACAGTAATGAACCATTTTGTCTCTGCTTTTTCCTCGCCTAGACAGACAACTATCCCAATGGGCAATCATTAACCCTAGGGGACTGTCTAGCGGTATCTCGGGTAACCCACCCTTGGGGCTCCCCC
Source organism: Podargus strigoides (assembly GCA_028020825.1). Classification (NCBI taxonomy): domain Eukaryota; kingdom Metazoa; phylum Chordata; class Aves; order Caprimulgiformes; family Podargidae; genus Podargus; species Podargus strigoides. The sequence goes on from CM051662.1 coordinate 49,253,210, forward strand.
TGGAGTCAGAAGGCTTTGCTCTTCTTCTGCCCCATCTTCTGAAGTGCTTTCTTTCACACACACACCCGCGCCCCTCGTTCGTGGCTCACGCCCTCGCGGGCAGTGAGAACCGCACTACAAGAGGGTCCGCACTCACTTAGCCCCTCGGGGGAGCGTCTCGTTCATGTGCACTTCAGGAACCCCACCCCGACCGAACGGAATCACGCAAAATACTTACCCTCCCTGGGGTCTTCGTCCAGCTCTTTGTGCACAAAAATTACGGGGTACTGCAGTTTTCTTTTCTTTTGCCTGTTTACCGAATTTGGGGTTCGGAGGTAAAGGTCTCGAAGAGGCTTTCGTCCACTTCAGGGCCGTCCAAAAATGGGACGGGGCGCCTCCCTAGAATTTGGAATCCAAATCGAGTTAACCTTTATCCGAGTCACGGCACCAAAATTTGTTATAGATTAAGACAAAAGATTTCTCCAATTATAAGGTAATTTTATTGAAGAAGGTAAACAGGCAAAACAGCGCTGGGCGGCCACGGGAGTCTCCGCTCCACCGATGGTGCAACCCCTCCCCATCAGAGTCTCTTATTTATAGTCCATGGTTTCCGGGTTCTTAGCTGACATGGCCTTCACAACTCGGTGTCTTCTATGGCTGCGTGTGTTATTGCTAGGGGGTCGTTTTCTGCCCTCTGATGGTCGTGGGTGGTCGTGGGATGAAGGCCGTAGTCTTCCTCTGTGCTGTAGGTCATGACCTGGTTTCTTGAGACATGCGCCTTTATCGAGAAAAGACTCAACATATTTCCTTATCAGGCAAACATTACTAGCTTTGTCTTGTCTACTTAACCGGATACTTAGGCAAACAGGTTTTGCAAGGCAAACAGGCCCCGCAAGGCAAGCAGGTCTTGCAAGGCAAGCAGGTCTTGCAAAAAGCGTGTCTAGGCCAGTTTCAGGGCTTTTCATTTCCCACAGAGCTAAAAAGGCATAATGGTTCGGTTTGATTAACAAATTTATTATGCGCACTTATTACATTCAGAGGCTGAGGAGCAGCCAGGACCAGCACGGCCTGGGGTCGTTCAGGGTTGTGTTCACAAGCTTCTCATCATCATGATTAAGGGAGTGGAACATCTCCCTTATGTGGAAAGGCTGAGGGAGCTGGGTCTCTTTAGCTTGGAGGAGACTGAGGGGTGACCTTATTAATGTTTATAAATATGTAAAGGGTGAGTGTCATGAGGATGGAGCCAGGCTCTTCTCAGTGACATCCAATGATAGGACAAGGGGCAATGGATGCAAGCTGGAACATAGGAGGTTCCACATAAATGTGAGGAAGAATTTCTTCACAGTGAGGGTAACAGAACACTGGAACAGGCTGCCCAGAGAGGTTGTGGAGTCTCCTTCTCTGGAGACATTCAAAACCCACCTGGACATGTTCCTGTGTGACCTGATCTAGGTGTTCCTGCTCTGGCAGGGGGATTGGACTAGATGATCTTTTGAGGTCCCTTCCAATCCCTAACATTCTGTGATTCTGTGATCTCTGCATGGACAGAAATGTGGGTCCACTCCACAGGACTGCACTGGGACGTCCCTAAGGGGCAGGAGGAGGTATGGCTTCACATTCCTTGGGCTTGCCCTGGCTCGGAGGCACTTGCCTCCTTCAGCTGTGTGCACGCTGTGGGTCAGTTATGTGTACAGACACTGGTGTGGGGTTCCTCGTTGTTTGCACTCCATATGCTGACGGCTGCAGGGATCCCCAAAGCTGAGCATACTTTTGGCTGTTCCTCCCCGAGCGATGTCCCTTCTCCCAGCGGCTTCATTTCACACTTGGTTGGCCTCAAGGGGAGCTGCCGCATTCAATATGTCAGATGCTGCTCATATCCAGTTGCCCTGTGCCTGGGCTGTGATGTGAAGGAGCTCAGGAGCGGGCTGCCCACCACAGCTCAGAGAGACCTGGGAAAGGGTCTCCCACTCGGAGGGCTGCTGGCCAAAGGGAAGAGGTTCTGCCCCACAGCACCCCACTGAGGCAGTTTAATTGCTCCTGCTCTGCTTGCTTGACCTCCACCAGGACCTGATCATGTGCTGCTCTGCCTAGGAGCAGTTCTCAGGGCTGTGAGCCCAGTACCCATCCCACTCCCCTGTGTCTAGGGTCTGGTCCCACTCCTATGGACCCCAGGACCTGTTTCCCTCTGTACAGCTGGGACTTGTTCCTAACACCGTGGGGCTGCAGATATCATCACAGCACCAGCTCTGAACTGCTGGTGTGAGCGCTGCAGTACTCAGAAAACGCCTGGAGTCATGGGACTGGGGGAACATGTCAGCTTTGTGGGAACAGTGCATTCTCGTCTCTCCAGGCTCGCGAAGGAAATCCGGAAAGTTGGCCTCCATGAGCTAAAAAATACCCAAAGAATTGCAACTAAACATCTCATGATCAAACCCAGGCCAAATACCCAGACAGAGCCTGGACACGATTTCTGAGCCTCTGAGGTGGCAACACCAACCTGGAGAGTAGCAGGAAGACATCCCTTGGTGGCTACAGCCCCCTCAGAGAGCGGAGGAGGGATGCACAGGAGCTGTGGCCAGCACAGGTCCCAGGAGATGCTGGAAAGCTGTCCTGTGGATGGGGAGAGGAGCCTCACGAGGTCCTGCAGCCAGCTGGATGGGTCACACCCAGAGCGGGGTGTGACTGCTGCAGGGTGCCCAAAGGTGGGACAGTCATCAGGCAGGGACAGAGCTGCTGCCTGGGACGAGGCAGCATTCTGTTCCTGGAGGGGGACATGGCATTCAGGAGAGCTGGCACAGGGGGCCCTGCAGCTGCTGGGCATGGATCCCTGTGTGGCTCAGTCAGGCCGCTGAAGGCATGTCTGACCCCCTTCTAGCCGAGCCCACTCAGACATGTGTCCCTGTGCTGCTGCTGCTGCTGCGTGCATGGGGACTGCTGAGTGGAGCAGGGGCCGGGGAACATGCCAGGGAGGGCAGGCAGAGGGGGTACGGGACATGCCAGGGAGGGCAGCAGGGTGGGAGGGAATCCCAAAGCCATGCCCAGGGTGCTGCTGTGGAGTAATGCATCGCTGTCACCTGTGCCCGTGCGGGCTGGCTTGGCCCTGCACCCTGCCTCAGCTGCTCTGGCCCTGCCCAAGCTGGTCATGGCCAGGGCAGACTGTGTGCCCCTGCAAGCGCCCCAGGCCAGGGTGCCTTCTGTCCGTCCATCTGTCCGTCTGTCCATCTCCATGTCCTGGCCTCGCGGCGGGGTTTCCTCCTGGCCCGCAGTGCTCCCACAGGAAGGGAGAATCTCTGCTCTTGGGAAGGTGTTTCCTGGCTCCCCCATATAGGATGCGGAGACACATCCTGACCTCTGCGGATGTGCACAGACCCCAGAGCCGTGCATGCCACAGACCCCCTGTGATGCACAGCACCCCGCAGGACCCCAAATGCATGCACATGCAGCCACGTGTGCACACGTAGGACCCCGTGACCAGGCCCTGACCCAGGACATCCGTGTGGGCTGAGACAGCGGCCCAGGACGCAGGGCGAAGGTGGCGGTAGCCTGGCAGGGGCCAGGGATATCCCCTTCCTGGGAGGAAAGGGGCTGAGCTGGCGGCCGTGGGTTTCCTGCAGGCTCCAGGAGCTGGAGCAGCCTGTGCAGGAACACGCGGCCGGAGCCAGGTAACGGCACCGGAGCTGGGGGAGCCCGGCCACCCCGAGCAGTGAGGGGCTGGGGGTCCTTGGTTCCTGGCTGGGACAGCCCTGGGCAGGGCAGCCCGGACCCCCGGTGGGGCCAGCGGGGCTGGGGCGGTTCTGGTGCCTCTCCCTGGGGTCAGTGCGGTGGGATGTCCCGGTGCTGTGCTGTGGGCTCCGTGGGGCCGGGCTGGCAGCACAGGGCTGCGCTGTGCTGTGGGACAGTTCGGGCTGCGCCATGGGGCAGGTCTGTGGGGCAGCGTGGGGCTGTGCCGGGGCTGTGCCGTGGGGCCGGGCCGGGGCTGTGCCAGGACCCCAGGGAGCGGAGCGCTGCCCTGCTCGCAGAGCACAGGCCAGCCCTGGAGCGCTGGGCCCGCTGGCGTGGCGGCGCGCTGGGGGCCAGCACAGCACCTGCCCCTGCCCCTGCCCCCGCCCCCCGGCTGTTCCCGGGGCTGCCGCCGGCGGGAGCAGCCCGAGTCGTGACCGAGCGCGTCCCCGTGGGCCGGGGCGGGGGACCCCGGGGGAGCGGGGGCAGCCCGGGGGGTGAAGCGCCGGAGAGTCGGGGAGCAGCGGGGGCGCTCGGGGTGCCGGGAGCGGCTGCGGGGCGGGGACCCCCGGGAGCGGTGGGCGGTGCGGGTACCGGTGCGGTACCGGGGCCCGGGCCGGAGCAGCCGCCTCTGAAGTTTCCCTCCGCCCGCCCCTTCCCGCGCGCACCGGCTCTCCGTTGCCATGACAACTCCTTAAACTAACACCCGCTGCCGGCGGCGGGGGCTGAGTTTGCGGAGGATCCGACGCGCGCACCGCCGCCCGCTCCGCGCCGCTCCCGCAGCCGGCGGCCGCCGCTGCCTCCGACCGCGCCGCGGCTATGGTGGCTCGGGCCTCGCCGCCCCGCAGGTAACGCGCGGCCCCGGGGCGGGGGGCGCGGAACGGAACGGGGGCAGCGGGGTCAGCCCTGCGCGGGGGAGCGGGCGGCTGCGCTGCCCCGGGGGTCGCGCCCCGGGCGCCCGCGGAGGGTCCCGGTGCGGGTCGGGGTGCGCAGGTGCTCGCAGGGGCCCGGGCAGGACGTGGGGTGCCGGGGGCTGGTGGGGAGGCGGTGCAGCAGCCCCCGTCCGTGCGGAGCCGGGGCTGGGGCTGTGCGTTGCGGGACAGGGGCTGCCCGGGGGGCGCGGGGCCGTGCGGGGCAGCAGGGGCTGGGGTTTGCGTTGTGCTGCTGGATGGGGGCCGTGGCGCCCGGTCCGTGCGGTTGTGCCGGGGAATTTGGGCCGTGGTTGGGGTTGGGTGCCCATCGGGGGAGTTGGGGGCTGTGGCGAGCGGTGGGTTGTGTTTGGGGAGCGGGGCTGATGTATCCGTGGGGTGTCCGTAACTGCGGTTTACGGTGGGATGCCTCGGGGGATGGGAACCATGGCTCGCGTTTGGATGTCAGTGCTGCAGGAGAGGAGCCATGGTGAGAACTGGGGTGCCTGTGCAGGGAAGTAAGGGCTGTGATGTGCTTTGGGGCACGAGGGCTGGGGAGAAGGGGCTGTGGATGAAGTGGGAGTCTATTTTGGGTGATAAAAGCTGACATTTGCGGTGAGCTGAACGCGCTTGGGGATCGATGCCATGGTTTGCAGCGACACATCTGTGCTGGGAAGTGGGGGCCATGATTTGTGCTGGGGAACAGACGCCCTGCAGAGCACGCATCAGAGGATGGGGACCGTGACACCTGTGGTGTGGTCCAGAAGCGTTCAGGCAGGCAGGAGGACTTCTGGTGAGGGCACAGCATTGCTTTTGTAGTGTGTGCCATTGCTTTCATAGCTTACCTGTTTGTGGTCCTTGTGTATCTGTGCACAGCTGGGTGTACCTGCCCCCGGAGCTTTGCACATACCCATGTGTGACACTCAACGTGTCTTTCTGACCATCTTTCCGTGTGCTCTGTTGTCTGCGTGTAAGCACTATTTGTGTAGTAAGTCATCTCCGGCCCAGGCTGTCATGAATAATGAGCTGTTCTCTGGGCTCGGGGTGTGCTGTGGACAGTCCTGTGGAGGAGATTTGTGAGGTCCTGGGCCCCAGCTCGCAATTGTGCCTGTCCCTCATGTCTTAGGGAACTGCTGGAGAAGGGAGACTCTGCCACTCTCCTGCTCTTCCAGAACTGGGTCAAGGAAGCAGGGAAATTCCATGTCTGGGTTTGCACGGGTTCTGGTACCCATGGGTGCCTGTGTAAATCGGATGCTAGCATGAAGGGAGCAATGGATTTAAGCAAGCAGGATTTAAACAGGAACCATACCTGCTGCCTTTTGTTTTGATGTCTATGGACAGGGATCCTCAAAGCCTTCAGTGTGGGGCAGGAGTGGCTCCTGCCTGGGGCACCGTAGGGTCCTTTCCCCCAGAACTTTATAAACTTCACTCAAAACTTTTGTTGTCATTCTGTCTCAATAGTGACCTGCGGGGGACAACACGTAACAAGTTTCCATAACTGATTTTTATACTAACACTTAAATACATTACAAAGTTCTTGTGCATCTGCACCTGCACAGGAGCCCTCCGTGGAGATTTTGCTGACTATGCCAAATTTGCCAGGCATGTGGTAAAAGGGGCTGAGGGCAAAAGAGGGTGCAAAGGAGAATATTACGAAGTCCTTTTCTCAGGTAACAACTGTTTTTGGTTGGTTTTTTTTTTTTCCCCTGTTGTACAGCATGTACATATTCATATAACACCTAAATATTCTTAATATTGTTAGTATTATGATATGAATAATGCATATCTGTACTGTTTGTGTTTTCTACCACATTCTTCACTTAAACCACTGTTGTGTTCTGGAGGTGCACACAAACAGACATGCAAGCAGCCCAACACAGAGCATTCTGTTGAGATTTCCACCAGCTAAAAATTATTGCTGCTGCCTCCACACAGGAGTGTGTAAGCGCATATGCAAATGGCGAGGCACGTGTGTGCGAGTGGTGAGAGGCAGAGTACAGGGCTGTGGGGTGTGTGTGGGGTGGGGGGCCGGGGGGGCCCCCCTTCCTGTCTCGTAGAGCGCGGCAAAGGGCGTGTGAAACTGGGGCATCCCAACGGAGGCGATGCCCAGCTGGTCCTGCCCTGAAGCACAGCACAGGGTGCGTGGCTGCAGTGGGGCTTTGCTGAGCTGGGCCAGGGGCTGGCAATGGCATTTGGGGTAGAGCTGAGCTCTCCCGCGAGAGCTGGGGCAGGGGCATGTGTGCGGTGGGGATGTGGGAGTGGAGCTGATCCTGGCAGCTGCCTTCAGAACCGAGGAGCGTTCCAGGGATGGGCCAGAGCTGGGAGGTTGTGTCAGGAGGCCCAGCTGCCCAGCAGCGCTCCTGGTTCCTGCCCACTCACCCTTTGTGCAGGAGATGAGGAGGAGCTGTGAGGGGAACTGGAATAATGTGAGGGAGCAGAACTGTGGGGCAGGGAAAGGGTCCCCTCCCGGGCACCAAGGAGGACCAACCGTGCCCTGCCCTGCTCCAGCCTCCTCTGCCTGCCTCCATCCCCAGCCCGGTGCCGACTGCTAGCCTGGAGGTGGGATCTGGTGGCCCAGCTCTGCCCTTGGTACCAGAGACACGGGGAGCAGGAGCTGCGGGGTGCAGCAGGGGCTCGGCAGCCTCGTGGGGCTGGCAGTGCTGTGGGGCGGGAATCCCCTCTGCCATGGCAGACCTGGAGCAGGGGGAGGCCGTGCAGCTAAAATGAGTACAAAGAGTAAATTACCATTCCACTCCTAAATGCAGCTGAGCTGCTGTAACTGTGACAACGAGCAAAAGCTCTGGTTCACGAGTGCCTTGGCTCCCGTTGGCAGCGTGGGAAGGGGAGGCAGCGCTACCTTTGTGGACGTCTCTCAAGGATCAGCCCAAACTTTCAGGGGATGGAGTGTCTGCGCCCCTCCAGCAGTCAGGTGACCATCTCCTTATGAGGAGCAGGATGAATGGGGCCTTTGGTAACCTTAGCAGCAGGGCGATCAGCAGACTCTGTCATTAAATATTGAAAGATCTTCTCTGGCGGCAGCACATCCTCCCCTTGCTGACAGCAGCTCTGTGAGTTTGAGATTCGGGATGTTGCATGGCCTCAGCTGTGACTGCAGGGGTGACTCTGGGTGGGAACGGGGCTGTGCGGAGCCTGGGATGGTGCTGGGGAACCATCAGTGCCAGCTTCTCACCACAGAGAGCCCCTCCCCAAGCAGAGCCAAGCCCCCAGGATGTGCGCCTCACAAACAGCCTCCTGCAGCCCCCTGTACCACGAGCCCTCCATGCTGGGGCTGGGTGGTTGTGCTCCAGCCCAGTCCCGCTTTAAGGGACTGCTTGTTTCAAAGGGGCTGATCCTTTGGGTTGCTCTTTCATGCCAAGGCAGATGACTTTGCAAGCTCCAGAACAGTAGAGAGACCTTGGTAGGCAGGGGTGGGTTTGGGGGTTGGCTGGGCCTTATTTCCACTGAGAAACCCAGTTTGGTTCAGGGCTGTGCTTTTCCCCAGGAGAGAACCAATGGGTCCTGGGCTGTGTCCCACCTCCCTACAGCTGCTCCCCACTTTGGGGACTGGGGGTCTCCATCCCCCGGGAGAGGATGGCATTCCTGGTTTATTTAAGGAGTGGTTTTGACTTCCAGGTCTGGATTCTTCTGCTTTTTATAGACGTCCTCAGGGGAGTGCAAAGAATGGCAGGAAACGCAGTGGCCCCACAAGTGCTCGGCCCTGGACACTATTGTTCAGCACTGGCCGAACCTGCCGCAGGCAGGGCTGCCTGGGGGAACTTCCCCTGCCCGGAGGAGGCTCAGCGGAGGCTCAGCTGTGTCCTTGCAGCATGATGTAATGTTTCCTGGCCTTGGCAGAAAGGAACTACAGCTCCCAGCGTGCGTGGGGATACAGGATGTCGCATCCTGGGGTTTGGGGCTGCAGGCTGTACCCCTTCCTCAATGTCTCCTGCTCTTCTGCAGGGTCACAGATCCCTGGAGCTGTGACAGAAGCCTGCTGGGACATGATGGCCATCCTCGAGCTCGCTCTGGCTGTCACCTCCAGCCTGAGTCCCACAGGCCCGTGGGGGCCACATGGAGCAGCTGTGCCTGACCGGGCTGTGCCAGGCAGTGCTGTGCTGTGGTGCCTGTTTGGCTGTGGTGTGGCCAGACCAGTGGCTGAGCTTGGTCTTGCAGAGATATGCAGCAGTGTCTGCCTGTGGCACCACAGCGCTTGGCTCAGGTTGGTGGCTGCCCTATTGCCAGGGAAGACTTTGTCTGCATTTCTTGTCTGCAGCAGCTGGAATGGATTCCTTGATGATGCTTGTGAGAGGGACCAAGTGGCGTTGTCCCTTTGCAGGGTCAGGGCCCCAGGAGACCTTGAAAGGCAGAAACGGGCACATCCCCTCTGTATGAACACTGATCACAGGCATCTGTGTGTGTCCCATCTGCCATACCATAACCCCACAGACATGTCTCTGTGCAGAGGGACATTCCCACAACCCTCCTGAGATAGGAGTCTCCAGATGCTTCCCAGCTCCTAGTTCTGTGTTGGGGACAGTTTTACTTCCACTGATTTGTCATTGCTGATCATGTTGTGTTTGTTAAGGACCAGCTGCTGTGGTTACTGGGAGTCTGCAGTTCTTGCCTCTTCTCCCAGAAAGGGAAGAAGCTGAGTGAAAAGCAGGGAATCTGGATGTTCGTGATAAAAGAGTCAGACTTCAACAAGAGAAAGGCAGAATTGCCATTCACGAGCACGAGGAACAGCAGCCTCCCTGTAGCTCTCCTGCTAGTCTGAACAAGGCCCCTCTGGCTCGGCAGACAGCAGGATCCTCAGGGACTGTGAGGGCTGGGATCCTGGCGGTGTGCAAGCTACAGTCTAAATACATCACGGATCATCTGCATAATTTATTCTTCTGTGAAGAGTTTAATTTATCAGGTCCAATAATAAACTCATAAATCTCCTTTGCCTGTTATCAGGGTTGGGAGAAGATGCTCATTCTATGAGCATTTGATTTATCTGCTGAGCTGCTTCCCGTGCAGATCAGTGCCTTTGACGTTACTGGATGTATATTCCCATGGTGAACATTGCACCAAGCCCTTGTCACCTCAGGGCAGAAAAGATGGTGCTTGAGAGGCCCAGCTCAGGAGGAGCCCAGGGGGTTGTCGTGCTGGCCCAGACCTGCTCTGGAGATCAGGGTGGGATGGAGGTGGTGTGGATGAGAGCCAGGAGGAAGAGCCATCCCGCTGGAGATAGATAGAGCAGGGCTGCTGCCAGTGCTGGGAGCCACTCTGTGGTTCAGAGCCACCCTTTGGGACCGTCCTGCTGCCCTGGCCCACCCCTAGCACTGCCCTGGGGAGCTGGGGACCAGCTGCCTGCGCTGCAGGGTGATGCTGCAGCGGAGCCGGCAGGAGGGGGCTGCACAGCCTTGTCAGAATGCTGCTGCTGGCAACTTTGGTTGGTGAATTCACCCACAGAAACCTCTAGATCTGGCTGGGAACTGGCACTATTCCGGGCCTCACGGGCTTCCTGCACCATCTGGTTATGGGCGATATGGAGAGGTATTTCCTTTTCTTTGTGCGAGATCCCACAACATTTTCCGCTGCCCTCACGCTGTGAGATGAACGAGCAGAAGTGTCGTCTCCTTTCTGCAGACTGTTCAGGATGTTACAGCCTTTTATCTGTGTCCCTTCTTATCTGCCTCCTTCTAAGGCAGCAATCTCCACTCTTTCTCTTCTTATGACAGTTTTTTGTGCCCTTTGGTCATTCTTGCCTCCTGTTACTGAGTCCCCTTGGTTTTGCATTTTCCTGGGGAGCCTTGGTGCCCAGTCCCGCACCTGTTGGACACGTGGGGCTGTGCCCAGGATGATGGCTGTGCAGGCAGCTATTCTCCACGTGCTCTGTTGCCGGTTCTGCTTCTGGTGCTGCCTGTGCTGCCCCAGCCCTCCCATATCTGGGGGGACAGTGGTGAAGTGCAGCTTGTGCTTGGCTGGGTCAGGACAAAGTGCTGCCAGGACTCGCAGCTGTGCCAGCAGCTGTCACAACCTGGGGCCTTGGTGTGTGTCTGGGGAAGGCTCCTATGCTGCTGATGACTGCCGCACATGTGTGGTTTGGTTAGTTGTCTGATGCCCATGCGGAGGCCCAGAGGATGTGGAGCCAGGCTGCCAGGCACAATGGGGTGTTTGAGTTATGCTGCCTTTGGTGACATATAGCTGTAGCCATGCTGTGTTGCTCCAGCCCAAACCCACCACGTCCCTGGGCTGAGGCTGCCTGGAGGTGGTGGGGTGAGCTGGGAGTACAAGCTGCTGGAGGCGCCTTTGGTTGGATGGGGGGTTCCTGCTCTGTGGCACCACACAACCCACCCCCTCATCCGAGCCTCCAAATTGCAGCAAACGAGACTCCTGGCACCGCTGACAGGGTGGAGTGGGAGAGATGGGGCTGGTCTGTGCCCTTGCCTGGCTTTGGACACGAGCGATTTTGTATGGTGCATGTGTGGGAGGAAGGCTTGTCGAAGTCTGTGCCACCCTGTGCCCGGGGCTGTTACCTCTCAGCCCAGCAAGGCTGTGCTCATCAAGGTTTGATGTCCCTGCAGGCACAGCAGTCCCTTGCCCTGCTGCCTGCCCTGCTCAGTCTTGGCATTCCCAGTGCTAAGGGACAGGAGAGAGACTCGGTTCACTGTGGTCACTAAATGTCCGAGCAGGACACACACATGCCCTGTGTGAATTTATTTACAGCTGTGGCAGGTTTCCTCTGTTTCTATAGCACGGGTGTCCTGTGAGCTTTTCTCAAGAGAGAAGTCAATGGGGCAGTGGCAGCTGTGTCCGGAGCATCGCGCTACAGCCCCACAGGGACCTTGGCAGCATCACTTTACAGAGGCACACAATAGCCACAAAGTTTTCCAGGTGCATCACAGTGGCTGTGATCCCTCTGCCGAGGGGGCTGGACTATAGCTTATAAAATGTTTAAAGCCTGGTAGCACCCCAGCTGCCCTCGTGGCACACCATGAGCTCTCTGCAAAAGCGGGGTCCTTGCCGCAGCCCCTTCCCCCCGCAGCACCTTGCACTCGCTGACACCAGCGGCAGCACAATAGGCGCGCTCCAAGAAATCCCAAGTCATACATTTTCAATTTTCTACAACAGTGCAGCCATTTCAGCCGCTCACCCAGAAAGCATCTTTAATGAGAAGCGAGGAGAGAGAGCGTGAGCATGTTTCCAGCACATGAGAGAGCAGAGACATTATGGATGCACTTTTCTCTTTTCCTGGCTGCCTGGAGTTTTTCCTGAATTTAGCCTGGGGCACTTGCTGTGTGTTCTGCTGGAGGTGGGCTCAGCTGGGCCCTGGATCCCTGGTGCTCCTCCTGAACAAGAGGGTTGACCCTGTGGAGGAATTAACCCTCAGCACTGCTGGCATTTCAGCTCCAGCCTGCCTCTGCTCTCCAGCTGTGTCCTGCCAGGACTCTGCCTGGAAGCGGATGAGCCAGGGTGGGAGAGATGCTCACAGACCCCTGCTGACCCAGGGCAGCTGCATCCTCCTTCCCTGGCACCTGGGCTGTTACCTTGGAAGCAGCATTGCCCTCGCCTGTGGTCTTGCTGAGCCATGCTGCAGGGCCAGCGACAGCGGGGGGCTGCCAGTCCCCCAGCCTGTCTGGGCGAGGGGCAGAGACCCTGTGCCTCTCCGTGGGGCAACAGCCATGCCTGTCCATGGGGTGAGGATGGCTTGTGCGGACAGGAGGGCTCGGGGCGCAGTGCTGCTGCTTGCATAGGGAGGCCTGGGACACTCAGCTGCAATGGGTGGCAGGTGTTGGTGCAAGCCATAGGTGACCTTGCCTCTCTCCCTGGTGTCCTGTAGGAGGTTTGCTCTGGGGATGCTCTTGTTCCCAGCCCTGCCGGTTCCACACCTCCCTGCTGTCCTGAGGCTGAATCTGCTCTCTACATGGGTGCAGTGTGCCCGGGGGCCATGTGTGCAGTGCGCTGCACTGATGCTGTCCTTGTTCTCTGTTGTCTGCAGGTTGATGAAGAGGGAGTGCTGTGACCCTGTGCCCGTGACAGTCATTTCAGGTAAGCACTGTTCTGTCCTTCCCTTTCTGCCTTCAGAAATGCCCTGGGCCTCCCGACAGGATGTGGTGGGGGGAGTGCTCAGGCTGGAGAGGGCCCTGCGGCCTCGTCCCTGTCTGGGGCAAGGGGGATGGGGACCTGACTGTGGTGCTCAGGGGCAGCTGTGTGCAGAGCTGATGGTAGAAACAGGGCTTGTGAGGGCTGGCAGGGCTCAGGCTGGAGGGCACAGGATACATTCAGGAAGGCTGTAAGCGGCACAGAAGCAGTTATGAGTCAGGGGTAGGTCATGACTACATGACATGCTTTGAGGAGGCATCAAGAGGAAAGGTCCTGGGGGAGACTGGCTAACCAGGTCTACCCGGGCCCATCGGCTGGGATCCAGGATCTTCGGCTGGGACAAGTACCACTGGTTTCAGAGGACAGGAGGGTTTCTGGACTTCACACTGGTGTGGATGCTGCTTCCAGCTCTGGCTACTCAGATGCTGCCTCATGCAATGGGGCTTTTCCCTGCCCTGCCTGAGGACACCGGACCCTTTGCAAGCATGGCCAATCACTCCTGCCCTGAGTCTGCACTGCCCTGGCCTCTGCATGCTCCTCTGAACAGCTGTCTCTCTTCCCAGCAAGGACCCCAGACCCCCACCTGGCACAGTACCTGCTGGTTCCTGCCAGTGGAGGCTCTGCCTGACGCTGTTCCACTCCAGGTGTGCACGCCAGGACAGGGACGAGCTGAGCAGCGAGGGCCCCCTGTGCATGTGCACACCACAGGGACACCTCTGTGGGGCTGGGGCTCCAAAAGTTCCAGCCTCACCCAGCCCCTTCTCCCTGTGCACGAGGCAAGCTGAGCTGTGGCACGCAGCAAGCCATGTATGTCAAGCTTCAGGGTGAAGGCTTGGAAACCAGAGGATGAAACAAAGGAAACATGAAGTGCTCATGCACGAGAATAGTGGGTGCTTTTTCTGGCTTCAGCAGGCTCTTTTCAGAGGCTTTTCAGAGCCTGCAGCTTCGTTCCAGGACCCCTGAAATGTGTTGCCCCTTCACCTTGTAAATCCTCCAGATAATTCAGGCTGCCCATGCAGGACTGGCTGTGCCACGGAGGCTGTGCTGCGTGTTTCTGTGCAGGGCTGGCTGTGCTGTGTGGGCTGCGCTGCATGGGCCGTGCTGCGTGTTTCCATGCAGGGGAGTCGCTGTGCCATGCCGTGCCGTGATGTGCCAGGCGGTTTGGGGCTGGGGAGCTGCTGCGCTGCCAGGGGTGCTGCCCCGCAGGGCTGTGCCAGTTGTCCAAGCGACGGCTGCCGATGCAGGACTGGTGCAGTCTTGGAATATGTGTGGTGGGGCTGGATTGTGTCTGTACTGAGATGCGGGCATTTATCCAAGCTATTCTCCTGCTGGCTTGTGTGCTCAGCAAAGTCAGTCCTGCCTGGTCCCAGGGCACATCCATGACTTGCAGGGCCCAAATGTGATTGCTGCATCATTTCTGAAGACTTGCAGCAGATCGCTCCACAGGAGGCAGCGCTCTGACCTGGTCCTCCTCGTTCTGCAGCAGAACAGCAGATCCCGGTGGGAGCAGGGCCTGTGGAGCTGGGCTTGGCCAAGACAATCCCTCTCACAGGGCTGTGTTTCTACCCCTGAAGGGGAAGGACCATCCTTCCTTGCCACAGCACAGGAGCCCAGGTCTGTGGGACACAAGGAGGCTCCTCAGTGTCTGCAGGAGGCTGTGGCTGAGTTGGGAGCCTGGCTCAGTCCTGCCCCACTCTGTCCCTGCTGTGGCTGCCCGGGCTCCTGCCTGGAACCTCTTTGCCAGCTTCTGGCAGTGCCCAGCTCTGCCCTGTGCTGCCTGGGGCAGGAGGGCCGGGGCTGGAGGCAGGGTGCAGGGAGGGCAGGGGTGCCAGGGAGGTGATTAGCATCTCAGTCCCAGACAAACAGATGGAGGCAGTGTTATCCTGTTACCTAAGGGCTAAGCAGGAGGAGCTGAGCAGTGTGTTCAGGCTGGCCGATTGCTGGGTGCTCTGGGCTCCTGCAGCAGCAGGATGTTTTTCTGGGGTGGCACCAGCTCTGGATAGTGTCTGCACCCCAGCAGCACCGAATCCCTGGAAACAGGTCAGATACACACTCCTAGACATGGGGTCAGCACTGGCAGCCCTGGACCCTGCGCTCTGTTGCTGGGGCCTGGAACTTTGGCAGGGAGCCTGCAAGGTCGGGGTGCTGGGGCGGCACAGGGGCTGTGCTGGGGCAGGGCCAAGGCCATTGCAGGCGAGGCTGAATGAGGGGATGGTGATGGGACCTTGCTGGTGACGATGATGAGGGGATGGTAAGGTCCTGGCAGCAGCAGGGCTGTCCAGGTTGCTTCATGGATTGTGTAATTCCTGGAGGTCCTCTGGTGTCTTGTCTTGCTGTGCTGTGCTCTATCGAAGCTGGAGCCAGGAGGGCGGAGGAGCGGTGAGGGATTGCGACAGATACAGGGCAGACCTGGTGTCTCTGCAGCCCTTCAGCTGTGCAGGGTGGCGAGCTGGGTCTGCCTGGGCCATGGCATTGCCCACACATCGAGGGGCTGGGTGTTCACCCGGCTGTGCCGCTGTGGGTCTGTGCCTGCTGCCCACTGTGCAGGGACACAGAGGTGCTTGCTGAGATGAGGGTGGGAGGTGTGGGAACCTAATGCTTGGATTTACTTGTCCTTGGGCTCTACCACCTTCCTGGGCTGTGCTTGCCTGCAGTTGTGCCCAGCGGTGGTGTGAGGAGATGGAGGGAGCAGATGTGCTTTCTGCCAGCCTGTCTGGTGGGGCAGGCTCCAGGTTCTTGTTCCTCCTGGCTGTGTCCTCACATATGCCTGACCCAGGCATGCTCCTCCTGCATGGATGGGCTGTGTGTGTGTGTGGGGGGGGGGTCCTTATGCTCTGGCTCCACTGGAGAAACTGGTGGGGGTTCAGTGCCTTGCAGGATGGGAGGAGAAGCCAGTCCACCCAGTGCATACCTTGAGCAGAGAGGTGTCTGTGGCCAGGCTGGTCCACGGGACCCTGAAAGGGTCTGACCGCCTGCTCTGGTCTTGGGGGTGATTTCCAACTGCTCTTGTGGTACTCTGGGTGGTGCAGAGCCGCCAGTGAGGAGAGGTCTATCCCTGTCCCTGCTGGTCCCGCACGGCAGCTGTGACTGGCAGGCTGCAACGTGGGTGCAGGATCGGGGGACCCCGACTGGGGATGCACAGGGCCTCGCATGTGTTCCATGGGAGCGTGTAGCTGTGGTTACCAAGGTGACTGGTTTAAGTGATGGCTACTCATCGCTCGCATTACTGCAGGGGGAGCATGCAAAGCCCCCAGGATCCCCGGTACCTCCTGGTGAGGCTGTTCTCATTGCAGCCATCCCCTGGCTCCCACTCTGAAGACACCTTCCTGAGGTGGAGGAGGCTGTGTGGGCATCTCCCAGTGCTGAGCTGCCCCATGGGCTCCACAGGGCTCTACAGACCCCGAGGGCTGGGGGCTGGACACTGTACAGTGTCCTTGCCTGGCTCTCCATGCCCAGCAGGGAAGGACCTGCAGTTTGCAGACTCCCCTATTTGGGACATGCTTGGGGCAGGCCCTGCGTGGTGGTGGAGCTCTGGGGACACCCTCCCCACTACAGGAGCAGTCACCACATCCCTGGAGCCCTGCATTAGTGGCACCAGCTCCTGTGAGGTGCCCTCACGGCTCATGGAGCCCATGGATCCTAGCTGCATTGCAGGGGAATAGGTCCTGCAAGCTTCATAGCCTTCAGCCACCTCTGCCTTTCCCCAGGCTTCGTCCCTTCCCTCAGCCAGGTGCACCCTGAGGTGGGGTCCTGTGGGGACAGGCTGGGGTGCTGCGTGGCCCGTGGGGCTGACTCCAAGTGCGTGCTGCACAGGGAAAGGTGAGGGCAGCCGGGAGGAAGGACTGCTGTCACTGATGCTTCGCCAGGAACAGATACGGGAGGGAACCACGGGGCAGGAAGCAACGGGGACTTGTCCCATCTCTGATGGAGAGGAGTTTGGGGAGAGCTGAGATGTGGGTCAGTCGCAGAGGGAAAGGGGATGTCTGGGAAGTGATTCTCCGCTCTGGATTTGTACTAGAGTGAGCCCAGGCTGGGAGGCTGGAGGCACTCAGAGACACAGATGAGCCCCAGTGTTCCCAGGCCTGCACTGCTTGGGCACAGGGTGCTGCTCCTTATCCCAATGCCCCTCACTGGGGTCAGCACTGCTCAGCTGTCCCCCCAGGAAAGCCAAGCGCTGGTGCACTGGTTCACTCCTAGGAGCGGTGCATTGCAGGACTTGCCCTTTAATCATCCACACATCCCCAGTGCCCCACTGACCCTGGCAAACAGGGAGAGGGAAAATCAATTGGCAGGAGAATTACCCATCGGGCACATGCAGGCTGATCAATGAGTCCTGCTCCCTCCCTCTCCTCGTTAGCTCCGTGCATCCTGACACTCAGTCTGGAGCCACAGTAAGCAGAGTCCTCCTGCCCATGGGTCAGTTCTGGAGGACACAGGCACCGGTGGCAAAGGACAAGGTTGGGCTGGTACAGACTGCCTTTGTGCTACCTGTCGTGTGGGGCTGGGATGGAGCCATGGCAAACAGCAGGGCTCACTGACCTGCTTGAGCCCCGATAAGCAATGAGGACGGCTCTGGCATCGTGGAGCCCTGGCTCTGGGCAGGGCCTGGCCTGGCCTGGCCTGGCAGCCCCGGGCACGGAGCTGGAAGGAGAGCAAGGACCAGCCCTGGATCAGGGGGAGAGTGGGAGCCCCAGACTCCTGACGCCCCACGTGGGGCACTGAGCTCAGGCTGTGCAGTGGGGGCAGAGCAGCACAGTCCCTCCCGCTCCTCGTCCCCCCTGCAGGGGCCACTGTGCCTCCCACAGTGCCTGCAACCATTGACTGTGGTTCCAGCTGCAGCTGCAGCCGCCCCTGGTAAATCAGTAACGTCTGGCCTGTGTGAGAGGACGACTCTGTCTCATGGGCATCGCCAGCCAAGTGAAAGAGGACACTCCCCCGATCCTTTGAGGTGAGGGCTTGACTCTCTGCAGCAGCGCAGGAGGGCTGGGGGCTCCAGGCAGGGCTGTTAAACATAACCTAGGGCTCCCTGGTCCTGGGAGGACTGTGGGGTGACAAGGAGCTTGCACAGCACCTCCATGCAGAGCTGGGTTCAGGCTCAGTGCCGTTGCAGGAGTGGAACCTGGGGTGCTGTGGGAGCTGCTGGAGCAGGCATTGGGTCCGGTCTCTGGGGGGCAAGCATTGCGTGGGGCTCCGTGGCTGTGTCTGCAGGGTCTGGCAGGGCAGGGGCGATGCCGGTGCAGGAGGGTGGACATGCTGCCTTGTCCCTGCTGCAGCTGCCTGGATGCTGCTCTGGAGTAAGTCAGGTGAAGTCTGTCCTAGTCAGTCCTTTCACTGGCAGCGAGGCAGAGGCAATACCCCAACAGCTCGTCCTGCTGCAATTGTGACAGCCCCAGCACACGGAGCTGTTCCCAGTGATCCCAGTAGTGACAGCGCTGTGTCCTGCTCTCCTCACCCACCCTGACAGCAACACCCCAGCAGGACACCGGATCTCCCCTTGGCCCCCGCTCGTGATGCTGTATCCACCCACAGTGTTGGTGCGGCATGAGGAGCCCTGGAGCACAGGGACATGGTGCAGCCTGTGCCTCACTGGCGTGCGGCCAGGGGGAGAGCTGGGGTGCACGTGCCTCTCCTGGGGTGAGCGTGCCTCTCCCATGCATCGGTGTGTCCCAAGCACCTGCTCCCCACTGAGCCGGTGCTGCATGAGCTGCCTCTCTGGGGAAAGCAGCACTGGTGCAAGGGAGCAGCTGCCTGCAGCCTCCTGCGCTGTGCCTCAAGCACCAGCCCCTGCTGTGCAGGCACACCTGGGGATGTGGTGAGCCCGATGCTCCCACGCTTGCCTCAGAAGACTGCGTTCCGCAAAGGGCCAGGCCTTTCCAGAGCCAGGGAGTCACTGGCGTGTGAGTGGGGAGGCGAAGCTGGAGGCAGTACACCAGCTGTGCATGGGAAAGCAGGCCTGGAAAGGTGAGGAAATTTAACCCAGGTCCAGCCAGGGAACACGGCCAGTCCCAGGCAGGTCCAGTGCTGGCTGTAGTGGACCGGTGCTTGGAGACTTCTGCAAGACAGTGTGGCTGGGGGCAAGTTAACCCGCTGGGGTGTTTGTGGCCATGATGCCGGGGTGGCCAACAGCCCCTGCGGAGGCAGGTGCTGAAGGTATGCAGTTCTGCTTTGCCCCCAGGCTGAGACTTGTAAGATCTCCCTTGATTCTGGAAAGATTGTCACTGTTGAGGTGTCACCTGGTATTACCCTGGTTTCATTTCCAGTGCTCCCTAGCAGACAATTGGCATCCGTGGGACTGCTGCCAAGGCAGGAGCTGAGACCTCCCTGCGATGCGCACTCTGGGTGACAAGGGTTTGGAAGCCTGGGAAGGCAGAGCCATGCACAGCACTCCTCCTGAAGTACGTTATTTTGTCTCCCTGAGTATGAATCCAACCTGCAACAGGTCCCTGTGACCGGGGCCCCTCCTGAGTCCCTCAGACCCTCCAAGTGTGTCCCTGGGAGAAGGGGTCTGCCATGCAAGAGAACACCACAGAAGTGGCATTTGTTTAGCCTGCAAAGTGAAGTCTGAGTGTGGATCTAATTGTTGCCTGTGATATGTATATAAATACTTACATAAACAAAGGAGGAGAGGATTGCTCACTGCCTAACAGACAATGCTGATGCAAGAGTAGGGTAAACTAGCTGTGAATGTGTGGGTGAAGTGCTGGGGTCTGAACCCCAAGCCCTGAATTAAGGTTGACATATGGGTGGTCCCCATGGTCCTTTAAAAGGAGGGGATGAGTTTGCCTTTTGGCTTTCCTCCAAGGTGCAGCCGACCTTGTAGGAAAAGCACTTGGGTAAACAAGCCCCAGGTGTCCTGCTTTGGGCATAAAAGCTGGGACCACTTGCAGGAAGGGTGGAGTGTCTGTCTGTGAGGTGGACACAATTTGCAGTTTCCTGTTGGGGAAGAACCTCCTGACTCGCCATGCAACTGGGCCCCAGTCAGGTCTGGCACTTAAAAATGCGGGCTTTGTGGGGAGGCAACATGGGGCTACTTCTATCGTACGTGATCACCCTATTGACTTGGTTGTCTCCCATTTTTTCTATGGGATACCTTGTTTCTTTGTTTATTCCATCTATTATGGGTCGTGCTATGTCATTCTTGGGGTTGCTGGGGTTAATGTCTATTATTTGTGATCTATCTGTCTTGTTTGTACCCCCTGCGATCCCCTATATACTGACTTCTCTATGTGCAATAGAATCTACTTACTGGATTGTTTTTCGGCTGGCTGCGTCCTTTGTACTAGGCCTAGTAATTGGCAAAACAAAATTGGCGACGGGGATGGCCCTGTCTGATGTGCCCGGTTGGGAAGATCCCGTGTACAGTTTGCTGGCTCTTGAATGGGTTAAATTTGGGGGGCCATGTGAACAGTGGGAGAAACGGTTGGCAGAGGCTGAACCGCAGGATGTATTGGAAACTATTCAAAAGTTTTCCAATAAGGCACGGGATGCTGTAATCTTCGGGAGACGGGGATGGATTTTGTTAACAGCGTATAAGAAACAGCACCAGCAGAAAGAACAATTACTGGTAGAATGTTCCCGCGTACGGGATCAGATTGTAACTTTAGAATCTTTAAATAAGCTCTTTACTGATGAGCTGGACACTTGCCAAGCTGTGCCTGAGAAGGCTACAGTGCAAGTTGCCCAGTGTAAATGTGGGAAGAGAAGGGGGCAATCTAATCAGAAGAAGGTCCACTCAGAGGTTGTACAGGTGGACATGCACTGTAACCCTGATGAGTCGGATGATGATATTTGGTACCCTGTGGAGTCTAATGGGGCCGGTGCCTCAGATGACTCTGCAGATGCGAGACCAGTCATCAGGAGAAAGATAGAATTTTCTGAAAACCAGTCGCTGGTGAACAGACCCACAATGGAGGATTTTACACAGCAAGAAGTGAATGATATTCTTGCACGATTTAGTCAGAGACCAGGAGAGCCCCTGCTTGCTTGGATGGTACGTTTGTATGATCAGGGAGCATCAGGGGTTAGCCTGGACAACTTGGACTGTAAAAAGTTTGTAACATTGAGTTCCAACCCTCTTGTGCAGGATGCATTTCGAAATAACGATCAGGGTACCAATCTATTGGCTGTAGCTGCTGCAGGGTGCAAGGCGAAATACCCCCTAGAGAATGCCTGGCCAGGCTCTGACCGACCGTGGTATACTCTGCGGGATGGTATACAACGGGTAAAGGAAGAAGGAATGAAACTGGCCATTAATGTGGGACATGTTGAGGTATTAATGCAGCTTAGGTTGTCTGTGCCCATGAGAAATGCGATCATTAAAACTGCTCCACCGGCATATAAGAATGTTCTTGTGACTCTCCTACTTAGTGAAACAGGGAATCCCATTAGAGATGTAATTGAGAAAATGCAGCAGTTGGGTGACCTTGGAGACTGGGGCCTCCAGGAGCGTCAGGGGTATTGAGAATTCCGACGTCAACGGGACCCCTGGGAGAGTACAGGGAATCGAGACACCCGATGCTGTAAAAATACCGAATATAGGATGTCTCGAGGACAAATGTTTAAAGGTTTGCTAAAAGATGGTGTACCTCTCACTAGGATTGATGGTCTTGATACCAATGAACTATGGAGGATGTATAAACAGAGAGGGTTACAGAAACCCCGTAAGAAGGTGCAAAATTATCAGGCATATGATTCGGGAGCTGCTCAGCCTACAGCATCCCCTCTGGAACCTCAGCGGGAACCCGCCTCGGCTCGCGGCAGGCCCTCTGTTGCTCCAGAGAGGAACCATGAGTGGCAGTGGTACTCTGACCTATATCCCTCGCAAGAAACCAGGCATTATAACTCTTTCTGAAATGTTGGCCAAGCTCTGGTACATTGGGCACGGGAGGACCGGTGACCTCATGTGGAGCTACAGATATTCTGGAAAAACCGGTCCTCTCAAATCATAAAGGCCTTAGTGGATACCAGAGCGGAGGCCTCCTTAATCTATGGGAACCCTGAGAAATTCAAAGGGCAATCTGTGATTATTACAGGGTTGGGTGGCAAGCAAATTGAGGCGGTACAAACCCAAATTGATATGAAAATTGGAAACCTGCCAAAACGACAGTATACAGTCATGATTGTTCTTTTTCCAGAGTATATAATCGGAATAGATATTCTAAAGGGACTTACTTTGAATCTCCCTGATGGTCGGTATCAATTTGGGGTAAGGAGTTATATCACTAATCAGGCAATTCTAGTAGGGAAGTTAAAGATGCCTCCCGTTCAAATTCAAACTGCGACCAAGGTCGTATCCATGAAACAGTACAGGATTCCAGGCGGTCACGAAGAAATTTCTCAAACGATCAAAGATTTACTGGCTGCAGGAGTTTTAAAACCGACTACCACCGTGTGGAATAGTCCAATGTGGCCAGTTAAGAAGGCCGATGGATCCTGGAGAATGACTGTGGATTATAGGGAACTGAACTAGAGCACCCCGCCTCTTGCGGCAGCTGTACCTGATATGGTCACTTTAATAGAAAGAGTTCAGAGGCATCCTGGCACGTGGTACGCAGTCACTGATTTGGCCAATGCATTTTTTACGATCCCAATTGCAGAAGAGCATTGGGATCAATTTGCATTTACATGGCAAGGACGACAGTACACCTTTCCCAGGTTGCCTTAAGGATGGGTGCACAGTCCAACTATTTGTCATAGAATAGTGGCTGAGCACCTGGATGAGGTACAGCTTCCCCCTCATATGCAGATTGTCCACTATATTGATGCCATTCTAATTCAGGGGAGCAATGAGACTGAATTACAACAAATGCTCCAAGTGGTCCTAGTGCGTATGAGGCAGAAAGGCTGGGAGATTAATCCAACTAAAATCCAAGGGCCGTCTCAGACAGTTAAATTTTTAGGAATCCATTGGCACTGTGGTCATCGAGAAATACTACCTAAGGCTCAGCAGAAGATCCTTGACTTTGCAACACCACAGAATAAGAAAGAGGTGCAGAGATTTATTGGGCTGTTTGGATTCTGGAGACAACACATTCCCCATTTGGGACAGATTTTGGCCCCATTATACAAAGTGACTAGGAAGAAATATGAATTCGAATAGGGAAATGAGCAGCAGGCTGCCTTTGAGTTGGCTAAAGAGGCTATTCAAAGGGCTTTAGACTTATGGCCCATGCAGGAAGGTGAAGTAGAACTGAATGTATCTGTAAATGGGTCATATGCTAATTGGAGCCTCTGGCAAAAGCAAGGGAATCACCCTATTGACGTGATCACCCTATTGACTTGGTTGTCTCCCATTTTTTCTATGGGATACCTTGTTTCTTTGTTTATTCCATCTATTATGGGTCGTGCTATGTCTTTCTTGGGGTCGCTGGGGTTGATGTCTGACTTGTTTGTACCCCCAGCGATCCCCTATATCCTGACTCCTCTACGTCCATTAGAATCTACTTACTGGATTGTTTTTCTGCTGGCTGCGTCCTTTGTACTAGGCCTAGTGATTGGCAAAACAGTGGGTTAGAAATTAGGCCATTTCTTACTTCACAGCAAAGGGTCTGAAACAGCTTTCCAGGAAGAGGATAGTGAGAGGAGACCTGGAGGAAGGAGTGTGGTAAGAGGATTGCAGACATGGCACCTGGGGTGCCAGCAGCCCTGTCCCTGAGGTTTGAAACACCAACCTCCCACCCTCCCACAGCCTGGTGCTGGCCGGTCTGGCTCCACACAGTGCTGGGCTCTCGCCCCAGGCTGCAGGACCTGGTGCCAATGCTGACCACAGCCACAGGTTTCTGCACCCCTCTCCTGGCTCCCTTTGGCTGCACCAACCGGGGAGGTGCCAGCCTCTTTAGGGCCTTTTCACTTGCCTACTCCCAGTTTCACACCGCATTTCATTAAGGTGCTATTTTATCCCTTCTTCCAAGTCACTAATAAAAATCAGTCCCAGTCCGAGCCCCGAGCCCGTGGCAGCAGCTGAACAGCGGTGGTGACAGCTCGTTTTGTGTCCAGCCTTTACCTGCTTTCAGGACTGACTGAGAGGCAGGCAGAGCCTGTCTCCCACGCCACCATGTCAGGCTCTGCCCGTCCATCGGCAGCTGCCAGCCTCAGGGAGCAATCCCAGCCCAGGGACTTCTGGCATGGACCCATCTCCTGACCTTGCTGGGCAGCCAGCACATGCACAATGTCCTGTGCAGACCTGGCTTCCCTCAGCCCCACTTCTCCACCGGGGCATCAGCAGTCGAGATTTGAGACCATGGGCTCTCAGGGTTGTGCGTGGTTGTGGCGGGTCCTGCCAAGGGTCTGCGCGGTCCCTGTCCTGCCCTCAACACCTCGCCGCAGGGTGCTGGGCGCTCCTCGGTGCCTGGCCATGTGCTGTGCCTCCTCCTATCGCCATGTCTTGGTGTGTGTGAGAGGACAGGTCAGCCTCCCCGCAGGCTGTGCCACCCTCACCTGTCCCCAGGAACCCGGCACGCTGCTGGTGGCAGACTGGGAGAGGCCCCATGGACCCGTGCTTGCATGGCTGTAGGTTTCTTCTCTCAGCCTCAAGCCGCTCAGTGTGACTCTGCCATGTGCCGGCCAGGGCTGCTGGTGTCCCAGGTCAGACTTTCCGTGCTCGCCTCTGGCCCTTTGTTCACAGATATTTTTGCCGTCTCCCTTCCTGACCACTCTTACTCCTTTGTCTTTTGTACCTCAGCTGGTGGCTCCTTCTCGGCTGTTTGTGACTCATGGTTGTTCCATCCACTTCTTCCCCTCACCAGTCCCACCTCATCCCTGGTATCGCTGACTCAAAGCTGCAGAGCCCAGCCTGTTCCCTGCAGCCCTCGCTTTTGCCTGGTGGCCTTGCCTGCAGCAAAGCTTGCATCCCTGTGCCTGAGGCCCGTGAGCTGCTCGGCCCCAGCACATCTTCCACAGAGCTGCAGGTCTGATGCACCTCCACCTGGGGCTGGACTGATGCAGGATGGAGTACGCTGTGTGCTCTGTGGAGCATGTTTCCAGCACCACCGGTCTCGTCCCCTCTCACCCCAGTGCTCTGCTAGAAAGCTGTTCTCAGATCCTGGGCAGACACGGCGGGAGAGCTGCTGTGGGGCAGGCACCATGGAAAGGTGTGGGTTTGGTTTGCTTTACTGGTGGGCAAGAATGTTTTCTCATACCTTAAATAGGGATTGGTGGGGGATGACCGAAGCTGTCATGGCACTGTGTCCTCCTGCCTGGGCACAAAGGCTTGCCCCATGCCAGGGCAGCACTGAGAGACCGGGGCAACGGGCAGCCAGGGTGCAGGGGATGCTGGAGACTGCCTTGCATCTGTGAAGCAGCAGCAGCCAGCCTGGACCTGCGGCTCACCAGCACAGAGGTGCCGGTGTGGATCGAAGGGAAGGAGGAGCCCAGAGACCGGCCAGCCGGTTGCTCCTGGGCTGATCTCATTGTTTGTCATGGTCAAGCCCTGATTTCCATGCCAGGGCTCGTGGCTCAGAGCTGCAGTGCTCGTGCTCCAGGACCCGTGAGATTCCTCCTGTGACCCTGAACTTCCAGGTCTGTGGATGCAGCCTTCTCCGCCTGTCCTGCCATTCAAGGCATTTGCAGCAGATGCTGCTCCAGCCAGGCGAGTTGCTTGGTGCTGGCTGCCCTGGCAGAGTCGGACTCTCACTGATGCCTGCCTTGTGCAGTCCCTTGGCCTCAGGGTGGGAGGGCCAAAGGAAGAGCCATTACTCATTTCCTGGACAGATCCAGGCCATACTGTAAATCTCTCCAGCTCTCAGTGGTTTGGGGGCTATTTCTGTTTGAGGATTGTCACGTAGATTAAAGCCTTGAATCCCAGCCAGTGATGGACCAGACACGGTCCCATGCGCAGTCCTGCAGGGCTCAGCCCAGCATCCTATCTGCTCTTGGCAGGGCAGTCACTGGCCTGTCCCTGCCTGGGAGCAAAGGCTTGACCTGCTGGGCAGGCATGGTCCTCCTGGCTTTACGTAGCCCTCACTGGCAGGGGTACAGGCAGAAATAGCAGCCCGTGGTGGTGGCTGCTTGTGTCTCTGCTTGATGCTGGAGCTAACGGTGGCTGTATCTGCCACCTCTCCAGCATGTGCGCACGTGGCTTCTCTGACTGAGGCAGGTCTCTGGGGTGGAAACACCGATCAGTCATCCTCCCGCTCCCAAAACTTTGGCACCACTGCGTCCTGTTGTCCAAGTACGGGCCAGCTTGGGAAACCCCCGGCAGACAGCCTCGGCTCCTTGCCTCCTTGGTGGAGGTGCTGCCGGAGCCTGCAGCCCAGGGGCCAGTCCGGCTGTTTGCGGGTGTGCACAGACATGCACTGGGTGGTGACTGCCTCTGAGCAGGGGGATTGGGGACCTCACAGTGGGCAGCACTCCAGCAGGATCAACAGTTTACAGGGCCAGAACCAAGATCTTCCCCTGTAAAACCCAGGAGACAGGTAGGATGCTGAGCCCCCCCTGAGTCACACCTGCTTGTCCTGCTGATGTCCTCATGAGCCAGGCAGGACCTCCAGATGTGCTGGTGCAGATGTGGATATGGAGGATCATGGTTGCAGACGGGGGATAGGGCCACTGGGATGATCTGCAGGCATTGGTGGTGGTGTGGGGAGAAGACGGTTGATCAAAGGAGCAGAGCAGGGACAACCTGTCCTCTGCCCCAAGGCGCTGTGTCCAGACCCTCTGTGCTGGCTCTGGTGCTGCAGTTCTGAGCCCTCCTGGGTGAGCCTAGCCTCTGAGTGTCCATGTGCCTGGGGTGGGGTAAACCTGGGACAGGTCCATGTTTTGCTGCCAGGATGAGGAGGGGGTCCCTTCTGGGTGGCTGGTGGGAGTCACTGCAATGGAGGCTGTGCCCACCATGGGGGCCAGGGAGGGCATGCAGTGGCAGTTGGCCTTTTGGGGGGGTGAGGGGGCACTTGTGAGGATCCCTGCATGGTGTGGGGCTTCTCAGTGAGGTCCCTGATGTGGGGGTGGTCCTCTGCAAGGCTCTCAACACAAGGATGCCTATGGGGGGGGGGGGGGGGTCCCCACAGGGTTCCTGCCATGGAGTACCCTGTGGGGCAGTCAGGGGTCCTGCATGAGGTCCCTGTGGGGGTGGCCTGGGTGGAGTGTGAGGGTGGGGATGGTGATCCCCAACAGGTCCCTGAGTGGAGGCTGGGCATCCTCCCCTGGGTCCCTGCCTGGTGATAATTCCTGCCAGGGTCCCCCTGTGGGGTCCCTAAAGGGATGCCTGTGTGCAGTGTGGGGGTCCTTTGCCTGTCCCCTGCTGGGGGATGCTCCCTGCTGGGGTCCCCCTGCAGGGTCCCTGCGGGGATGCCCGTGTGCGGTGTGGGGGTCCTCTGCC
Organism: Podargus strigoides; assembly: GCA_028020825.1. Lineage (NCBI taxonomy): Eukaryota > Metazoa > Chordata > Aves > Caprimulgiformes > Podargidae > Podargus > Podargus strigoides. The sequence goes on from CM051662.1 coordinate 49,280,219, forward strand.
GGGCACCCGCCGGGGGATGCTCCCTGCTGGGGTCTCCCCGTGGGGTCCCAGCCGGGGTGCCCCCACGGGTGGCAGCAGCCGCACTCACCGCCTCTCCTCACCCCACAGGGCCCCCGGGAGGGCTGTGAGCGCGGCCCCCGGTGTCGGTGCCGGCCGCGCCGCACGGAGCATGCCTCTGAGCCCCGCCGGCAGCAAACATGAGAGCCCGGAGTCGCCGCCGCCAGAGCCGCCGCCGCCGCAGGAGCGACAGCCCCGCGCCGCCGGGGAGCTGGGAGCCGGCCTGCGGGAGGAGACGCGGCTCGACCCGGCCCGGGGACCCGCCGGGTCCCGCTCCCCCAAGCTGGCGGCCCCGGTGCGCATGGAGGAGTCCGCGCCCGGTGCCATCGTCGTCCGCATCGGCATCCCCGACCTCCAGCAGACGGTGAGTGCTCGTCCCGGCCCCGATCCGCACACCGCATCCCACCCCGGTTCCGATCCGCACCCCGCTCCACGACAGCCGCCCCGGCACCTTCTGGCAAAGTTCGCACCGCCGCGGGCGGGAGGGGACCGGCCATGGGCCCGGCAGGACGGGTGCCCGGGGCTCCACTCCCTATTGCCCCGCTCCTCGGTGCCCCGCTCCCTATTGCCCCGCAGAGCCCAGGGGGACGCGGGCGGAGCAGGCCGGGCAGCCAGGGTCCGCCCCTCTCACCGGGGTCCCGCACCGGCCTGGGACCGGGCTGCGCTCCCCCGCTCTGGGTGTGCGTGGGTGGGTGTGCGTGGATGCCGGTGTGAGCACAGTGGTTGCGGTGTGTGCTGGGTGCCCCGCGGCACCAGATGGCAGCACGGTGTGCCAGGCCATGGTGCCGCAGCAGGACATGCCGGTGTGACATGCCAGGAGCCGTGACACAGGAGAGCACCGGGCATCGAGGTGTGTCAGCCGGGATGGCTGTGACATGTGGCATGGAGGGGCAGGGTGCTGTGGCGGGTGGCTGTCCCCAGGCACAGCAGCTGTCTGGCAGGGTGCAGTGAGCCATGGAGGGTGTGGGGTGGCTCTTACAGAGCAGGGCAGTGCTGGGGTCGCCTGGGGCGTTGGGTGCTTGGGGGGAGCGAGGGCTTGGAGACAACCTGGGAAGTGCAGGGAAGAAGTTCACTGAAGGGCTGCGGTAACTGGCCCTAATGAAGAGGCATCACTAGAGGAGGAGTGCTGGGAGCAGTGGTTTGCCTGGGGATGGGTGGGGGACAAGGTGCAGTGGGCAGGAGAGGGGATGCCCCTTGGGGGTGAGGGGTGGGGGAGGTGAGGAGACAGAGACTTGGGGTGAGCAGAGCGTTGCTGGGGCTGGAGGGGACTGAGGGAAGTGAGAGCTCTCCTCTTCGGTGGGGAGACTGGTGTGGGGGCCCTGCTCGGTGATGGAGGGGTAGTGGCTGGGGACAGAGCTTGCTAGAGGACAGTGGCGCTAGGGCTGAGGGCCAAGCACAGGCTCAGCTGCCAAGCGCTGGAGAGTGGCAGAGGCAGGCGAGGCTGTGCTGCCTTTGCTGTTGAAGATTCGGACAGACCCCTGCTCTAGCAAGGGCTGTCCTTGTGCTGCAGGAAGGGCTTTGTACCCACTTGCTCGTTCCCTTCACTGCTGTGTTAGCCCAACACATCAGCTCCTCCTCCATCATCCCTGCGCACACCCATCCCCGAGCTGATGCACAGCCCCGGGTCCCATCCTGCTCCAGCCCTCACCCAGATCCTGCTGTGTGCTGCAGCACGGGGCAGGTGTCAGGGCTGTCGGTGAGGGCTCTGCACATCGCCATGGTGCCCACCTCTGCTTTTCTGTTCCTTGGGCACTGCTCCGCACCTGCCTTTGTTTTGGGAGTGTGCGTGGGCATTGGAGGAAGCAGCTATGCTGGAGTCAGTGTGATGGTGTGCTGTAACCTCCCACCCCCTTCCTCCTTACAAGTCCTCCCCTGCAGCCAGGGTACAGTCCCATGGTCAGAGTGGAGCAGCTCAGCCTGGCTGGATTGATGGAAGCACTGGAGGGAATGGGGCACTTCATGCAAAGCAGAGCATCTTTGCATGTATAAAGTAGGAATTTCCCTCCCAGATCTCCCTTTCCCAAGGGGGAGATGCATATCAGGGAGCTGAGTGGGCTGGGGGTGGGAGCCAGCAGAGTAGGAGCCCCTGGGGAGACCTGGGGGCTGCCTGGGGCTGGGGGCTGGTAGCATTGCTCCCTTTGGGGGGCCGAGGGAGGTGGGCAGGCAGTGCTGCAGGTGCTGGCAGAGGTGCTGTGGGGAGTGCTGGGGACATGGGGCAGCACTGCCGGGTGCAGGTAAGGGCACCACGGCGCTGGCATCCCGGCAAGCACAGCTGCACACCGCAAGCCTGGTTGGTGTGCAGAGGAACTCCCTGCGGTCGCAGTGCAGGGCTCTGGCCTTGCAGTGTGATAAGCAGGAGCTCACAGGTCGTGCACGGTGCCCGTGGAGGGACAGGGGTGCCCATCCCATGGGGCACCAGATTTCATGGGATGTGGATGGGAGTGGGAGGCTGTGCTGTGGCACTGCTCCCCTGGGCAGAGAGAGGCAGGGTGAAAGGTTTGGGTGCAGGCTCCCTGCAGAGCAGGGACCGGCCCTGCACAGCACGTCTGCCCTGGGAGCCGTGGGCAGCAGGGCAGTGTGATGGCTGCTCTGTCAGACCCTCTGCGGCCCCGCAGGCTGGGCGAGGGGAGCCAGACACCCTATCCTGCTCCCTGCACAGTGGTCCCGTGATGTCATCAGCACGCAGCCGTGCTCAGGCTGGTGTCAGGCATGTTCCTTTCTTTCAGACCAAGGTGGTGCCTGCAGAGGGCTGTTGCATTTATGGTTCAGGTGGGGGCTGACTTCCCAAATAGAAGCTGCCTGTTGTGCTAGCTGAGGCACCTTCACTTAAATGAAGGGAGGCAGGAAAAACCAAGCTGGTTTAAAAGTGCACACCCCTAAGAGCTGTATAGTGTCCCTGAACTTCCCCAGGCTCCTGAGCATCATGCATCGGTTCTCTGATCTGGGCACTCCCAGTGCTCATTCCTTGCTCCTTGAGTAGACAGGCTTGGTCCCTGTCTGCAAAGTGACATCCGAGCAGATGGGGGCCTGACCAGTGCGCAAGGGAACAAGGGGAAAATGAGCAACTGAGCCTGTCCCATCTGCCACTGCTGGGCTCGCTGCCACACTCCTGTCTCCTCCATGAGGCACTCTGGGATGTGTTGGGGGACGTTTGCTGTGTTTTGGAGCTCACAGGATAGATGCGATGCTCTAGAGCTGTGTGCTCCCTGCCTCCTTCTCTCCTCTTACAGGGCTGGTGTGCCAAAGGGGTTTTGCTCACTGAACTCCAACCTTTGCAGAGGCCGAGGTGACTCCATACCCTCCTCCCGCGGCTGCCCCTGGGGCTCTGGGTCTGGCGTGGCAGCTGCAGCACATGGCTGACGTGCCACAGGCTTTTACAGCAAGCTCTGCTTGCAGATGGGGATTGTCTCTTTTGGGATCTTATTAGCTGTCAGCGTTTCAGAGATCAGGACTTCAGCTGAGCAAAGTTCAGTTCATTCAAGTTCATGTCTTCTGTCAGGGTTGGAGCCTCCAGGTGGGTTTTCAGACTGTGAAGCAAATGACTTTTCAAGTCAAGTTTCCCAGCTCTCTTGGAGTTGTCTCCAAACCTCTTTTAGGTTCCTTTGCAACTCTCCATCACTGTCTTTATTCAGCTGAAAGCCTTTGAATTCACCGTTAGTGGTTTCCATTGTTAGGAGCAAATCTCCCCCCCCCCCCCCCCCCCCCCCCGAGGCTGTGACCTTGTGTCTGAAAAGGCAGTCTCTTCAGGCACATCACTGCTTGTATCCTAATGATGGGCCAGGGCTTTCAGGTTAAATAGTCTGAGCAACCTGCACTGACTCAGCTCAGGGAAGAGAGGCTGAGCTGCCCTGCGCCCATGCAAACAGCTTGAGAAATGGAACCTGGAGTGCAGGAGGAACAGGACACATCTCCTGCCCCGCACATGAGATGCAGAGAGGCAGGTGGAGATGGGACAGAGGGATGAGCCCTTCTGCAGTGCAGAAACTGGGAGGGGTGTGCTTGGGTGGGACTGGAGCACATTTTAGTTACCAAAAGGAGACTACCTTTCTCACAGTGCAGAAGTAGGTGGTGGCATGGAAACCCATGGATGGGTTTCTTGTGACGGTGCCATTTGGGAGCGCATGGGCTGGGTCTGGGCTCCGCAGGGAAGCCGGGTGCACGAGGACACTGGCTGGAGAGACTGTCCGTCCATGGGAGGTGTATGAGCATGGCTGTGTGCCATGCCAGGAACAGGGGCTCTGCTCCTCAGCACCGGCAGAGCGGGCAGTGCCGAGAGGGAGCTGCTGTCTCTTGTGGCATCTGTTTGGGTGCAGTCTTGGTGGTTTCAGGCCAGATTATGGGTTCCCAAGCTGGCAGGATCACATTCGGTAAGGTGCATTTGCAGCCCTGGGGAGAATTTGGTCTCATCTGCAAAGCGGATTGTGCTGAAGGATGGCCCATTAGCTGTGTTGCAGCCAGGAAAGCCAGGGCAATGCTGAATGGTGTGCATCCTTTGGAAGGATGTCCTTTGGTGTCCAGGCAGCAGGGTCTGACATGTCTTTCCTGTGCTGGCATATGTCCTGCAGGAGGGCTCCTCCCCACGCAGGGCTTTGGTGATGTGTTGGGCACTGGTGAGGAGGTGCCCCACAACCAAGGGTCTTGGAGGCATGGGACCACCCAGCTTCATTTGTAAGAGGCTGTTTGAGGTCTCCTCTGAGGCCAGGGCCTCCCTTTGCTCTGGGATGGAGTTGCTCATTTCCCTCTGTGGCTGCAGAAAAGGCTCTGCCCTCATCCCATTTCTCAGTCACCTGATACTTCAGGTTAATATTTTCTGGCTTGTTATCTCCTTAATGCAAATGAAAGAGGAGGCTGAAAACCAGTGCACAAAGCATTGATTCTTTTGTTGAGCCAAGGGAAACAAAGAAATAGATTTTCCTATTATAAAACAGAGATAAGCAAAGTTTTCCTGAACTTCTGCTTAGCCAGGACTGATGGTGGGAAGGCAGGCTGCTAAGAGGCAGTGTGGGATTTGATTTGAATTCCCTGTGCCACAGGCCCAGGAGTGCAGCTGCAGTCCACCCTGCAAGCAGTGCCAGTGCTGCATCTGCAGCCTGGGGAGGCAGGGATGCGGTGGCTGCGAGCTGTGGCCGAGCAAGCTGCCTGCCAACGGCGGAGGCACGGGGACCACGCACAGCTTTGTCTGCGGCCAGAGGGTAGGTGTGGTGTGGTCGGCGTAGGGTGGGTGGGAGGGGGCTGCGGTGCCTTTGCTGATGTGACTCTGGGTGCTGTAGAGGGGCTGTGTGACAAGGGACACTGCGTCTGAACAGGCAGTTTGCAAAGGAGTGAGGAGAAAAAACTGGACTCCGCACGATTCAATGTGAATCAAACAGAAGCTGTTTTATTTACTTTGTCTGTCCCTTTTATACAATCTTTCTTTCCCTACACGCGGTCATGCATTATTTAATTGGTTAAAAGTCTCTAGTACAAGGCAAACATGCAGCTTAGTTCAGTTCCCGTTGGTTCTTAAGTTCTTCTCACGCAATGTCCAACTGGTCACTCCTATCTGCTCACTCCCGCATTCCATAGTGAAGCAGTCGTTGCTCTTTCTTATTTTTTCTTCCTTTGAAGTAGTTTCTAGAATGCGGCTACCCGCCCAGGCCAACATCCCATATGGCTGGCTCACTACATGGTCAATCTCCTTTAAATGCATTTCTACAATTTCCCCTTTTTCTTCTTGAGCCAGCCATACGTTCTTCATGGCATCTTTAATCATGCTTGTTCCCTTTTTTTTTTTTTTTAAAAAACACAAGGTACAATCATTAACACAATAGCGACCAATAATAGGTGGAATTCAATAATAGGTGGAATTAACAAAGAAACAAAGTCTCCCACAGAAGAGATGGAGACAACCAAGTCAATAGGCTCATCATATAGAAGTAGCCCCATATTGTTTTCCCATGAAGCCCCATTTGCAAATGCCAAACATGACCCGGGCCCAGTTGCAGGGAGAGTCAGGAGGTCCTTCCCCAACAGGAAAACTCTGCAAAGTGCATCCACCTCACAGACAGACACTCCACCCTTCCGCAAGTGGCCCCAGCCCCTGTCCCCAAAACAGGACACCTGGCACTCATTTATCCAATGTGGGGCACCTGGGGCTTGTTTACCCAAGGGCTCCCCCCACAAGGCCGGCTGCACCTTGGAGGAAAGCCAAAAGGCAAACTCATCCCCTCCTTTTAAAGGACCATGGGAACTATCCATATGTCGTTACCAAGGGCCGGATAGCCGCAGCAAAAGCTGAGGCCATGAAACCAGCATGCTCTTCAGGTGTTCCTACCCCGGAACAAGCATCCATCATTTCAGCAATACTGGAGTTTCTAGGCAGACTCTGTAAAATACGCTTGCAGGTTGGGTTAGAATTTTCAACACCTAAAGACATGAGTAATGCTTCTCGCACAGGATCAGATAAAGGTGCCCTATCAAGTGCATTTTGCAACCGATCTATAAATTGCATATATGGCTCATATGCACCCTGTTTTACTGTGATTGCTTCATAAAAACTGCTCTGCTGCTAAAGAGTATTACAGGTACTGTGATGTTTTTATCTTAACATTGTTGCTTGCTTAAATGTTTATTCCAGAAGGTCTGAAAAATTATGTTTGCAACTACTGTTAATTCTCCCCACAAAAAGCAGCTTATGCACAACTATTTTTTCCCTTTTTTTTTTTTTTTTTGAGTTATTTTGAGATATTTTACCTACAGTTTAGTCTTAATCTGAGTCAGACTAAATCATAGTCACATTTTCTCTTTACCCCGGCCCCCTTTCCATTTCTTGTCCCAGCCTGCCCACCCCCCAACCACGCTCCTTTTGAAATCTCGCACTCAGGTGAGGTGGGTCAGATGTTTCAGGAACGTTTGGTTCAGGCGGTGGGGGGGAGGGCGGCGGCGGAACGGGCCATCGTTCGTCTGTGTCCATTGCCTCTTCTTCTGTCCCAGACACTTCTCTCTCGCCGCTGGAATAGGTGGGGGGGGACGGAACAGGCATTCGGTCCAACACTGATTCCGGCAGGAAACGCTTCCGGTGGCGAGGGCCTTGAAGCCGCGAACGTTCCGGCTGCTGCCGCAGCGCGCGTGCGGGGGAGGGGGGGGGAGAGTGGGGGGGTGGAATGCCGATCGCGCCGCTCTGCTGCGCTAGGCACAGCCCCGCCGCCGGCTGCCGCTCCAGCCGCTGCCGCGGCGCGCGCGGGGGGGGGGCACTGTTTACCTCCCGCCACGGTTTTTGCAATTTTTTCGCCGTTTATCACCGTCAATAACATTGTCCCACAGAGAGTCCCCACACTTTCTCCACTCCGTTACATCAAACAACGTATCAGGGTCTTTAAAGTGTCCTTTGGCATACCCCCAAGCATATAGGGAGCCCAAAGTCTTTTTACTTATGTCCAATCCTCGCTTTTCTAAAAAGCATAACAATAGCTAGCGACAGTGTTACTTCTTTTTCCATTTTTCTTACCCGGGTTTTCACTCCAGCTTCCCATAACGGTAGCCTGTCCAGCTTCCCATAATGGTAGCCTGCTGTCGCTCTCGTCCTTCTCTCCGCCAAGCTCCTACTCTTTGCAGAGGCGAGCTTTTCTTAGCTTCCCCGAGTGTGAGTCCTGCTCATTCCTCGGGTCCCTGTTCGGGCGCCAGTTGCGGGACGGGACTGGAGAAATCAGGAACGACTCAATGTGAGTTATCCGGAAAGCTCCTTTTATTGTGCAGATACATTCACTTATATATCATTCTTTTGTCAAATCATCACGACTAAGCATATCTTATTATCTTTTTCTTAGGTTTTCATTAGACCACTTCTACATCAATCATTAACTTTTAACCTATGCTTCAGCTTCTAATTATCATATTCTCCGCCTTGCCTAAGTGTTAGTTCCCTATCTTATGTAACTTAGTTCCTTGTACTACTCTGCAAGGACAGTACGTCCTTGAGGCCTAATCTTGGCCGCTAGCGCCTGCACAGTAGCCTGTTCGTGCACCTGCTCTAACACTCCATGTCCGTTACTCACAAGCCAAACTCCCACACCTTTAGAATATCTATTCCGATTATATACTCTGGGATCGGAACAATCATGACTGTATACTGTCGTTTCGCAAGGTTTCCAATTTTCATGTCAATTTGGGTTTGTACCGCCTCAATTTGCTTGCCACCCAACCCTGTAATAATCACAGACTGCCCTTTGAATTTCTCAGGGTTCCCATAGATTAAGGAGGCCTCCGCTCCGGTATCCACTAAAGCTTTTACTATCTGAGAGGACCGGTTTTTCCAGAATATCTGTAGCTCCACATGAGGTCGCCAGTCCTCCCGCGCCCAATGTACCGGAGCTTGGCCAACATTTCAGAAAGAATTATAATGCCTGGTTTCTTGCGAGGGATATAGGTCAGAGTACCACTGCCACTCATGGTTCCTCTCTGGAGCAACAGAGGGCCTGCCGCGAGCAGAGGCGGGTTCCCGCTGAGGTTCCAGGGGGGATGCTGTAGGCTGAATGGCTCCTGAATCGTGTGCCTGATAATTTTGCACCTTCCTATGGGGTTTCTGTAACCCTCTCTGTTTATACATCTGCCATAGTTCATTGGTATCAAGACCATCAATCCTAGTGAGAGGTACACCATCTTTTAGCAAACCTTTAAACATTTGTCCTCGAGACATCCTATATTCGGTATTTTTACAGCATCGGGTGTCTCGATTCCCTGTACTCTCCCAGGGGTCCCGTTGACGTCGGAATTCTCAATACCCCTGACGCTCCTGGGGGCCCCAGTCTCCAAGGTCACCCAACTGCTGCATTTTCTCAATTACATCTCTAATGGGATTCCCTGTTTCACTAAGTAGGAGAGTCACAAGAACATTCTTATATGCCGGTGGAGCAGTTTTAATGATCGCATTTCTCATGGGCACAGACAACCTAAGCTGCATTAATACCTCAACATGTCCCACATTAATGGCCAGTTTCATGCCTTCTTCCTTTACCCACTGTATACCATCCCGCAGAGTATACCACGGTCGGTCAGATCCTGGCCAGGCATTCTCTAGGGGGTATTTCACCTTGCACCCTGCAGCAGCTACAGCCAATAGATTGGTACCCTGATCGTTATTTCGAAATGCATCCTGCACAAGAGGATCTGAACTCAATGTTACAAACTTTTTACAGTCCAAGTTGTCCAGGCTAACCCCTGATGCTCCCTGATCTTACAAACGTACCATCCAAGCAAGCAGGGGCTCTCCTGGTCTCTGACTAAATCGTGCAAGAATATCATTCACTTCTTGCTGTGTAAAATCCTCCATTGTGGGTCTGTTCACCGGCGACTGGTTTTCAGAAAATTCTATCTTTCTCCTGATGACTGGTCTCGCATCTGTAGAGTCATCTGAGGCACCGGCCCCATTAGACTCCACAGGGTACCAAATATCATCATCCGACTCATCAGGGTTACAGTGCACGTCCACCTGTACAACCTATGAGTGGACCTTCTTCTGATTAGATTGCCCCCTTCTCTTCCCACGTTTACCCTGGGCAACTTGCACTGTAGCCTTCTCAGGCACAGCTTGGCAAGTGTCCAGCTTGTCAGTAAGGAGCTTGTTTAATGTTTCTAAAGTCACAATCTGATCCCGCATGTGGGAACATTCTACCAGTATTTGTTCTTTCTGCTGGTGCTGTTTCTTACATGCTGTCAACAAAACCCATCCCCGTCTCCCGAAGGTTACGGCATCCCGTGCCTTATTGGAGTACTTTTGAATAGTTTCCAATACATCCTGCGGTTCAGCCTCTGCCAACCGTTTCTCCCACTGTTCACATGGCCCCCCAAATTTAACCCATTCAAGAGCCAGCGAACAGTACACGGGATCTTTCCAACCGGGCACATCAGACGGGGCCATCCTTGTCGCCAATTTTGTTTTGCCAATTACTAGGCCTAGTACAAAGGACGCAGTCAGCAGAAAACCAATCCAGTACGTAGATTCTATTGCACATAGAGGAGTCAGTATATAGGGGATCGCTGGGAGTACAAACATGTCAGATCACAAATAATAGACATCAACCCCAGCAATCCCAAGAATGACATAGCGCGACCCATAATAGATGGAATAAACAAAGATACAAGGTATCCCATAGAAAAAATGGGAGGCAACCAAGTCAGTAGGGTGATCACGTACGATAGAAGTTGCCCCATGTTGTCTCCCCACAAAGCCCGCATTTGTAAGTGCCAGACCTGACTGGGGCCCAGTTGCATGAAGAGTCAGGAGGTCCTTCCCCAACAGGAAACTCTGTTAAGTGTGTCCACTTCACAGACAGATACTCCAGCTCTTCCTGCAAGTGGTCCCAGCTTTTATGCCCAAAGCAGGACACCTGGGACTCGTTACCAAAATGTGGGGCACCTGGGGCTTGTTTACCCAATGGCTTTCCCTACAAGGTTGGCTGCACCTTGGAGGAAAGCCAAAAGGCAAACTCATCCCCTCCTTTTAAAGGACCATGGGGACCACCCATATGTCAACCTTAATTCAGGGCTTGGGGTTCAGACCCCAGCACTTCACACGCTCAAGGAGAGAAATGGCTCTGCTGCAGGAGCAGAGCACAGCAAGACCTCTTCAGAGATCTGCAAGTGCAGTGCTGCCACAAGCTGCTCTCCTCGGGCAGCCACAGGACAGCCACCTGCAGCCCAAGCCTCTGGCCCACTGGGGCCACTGCAGGATGGGCAGTGGGACAGCAGACCCTTCCCACCAGCAAAGGCAGCTCAGCCCCCACAGTCCCAGCCATTGTGATAATGGGACCAACAGGCTTTTCCAGGTCATGCTGGGGAAGGACAGGTGCTGGAAGGAGATCCAAACAGAGTTCCGTGATGCTGAACGTTCTCTGATGTGAACCAAGTTCATATCTGTGCAGTGCATTGCACTGGGACCAGAGCACCCAGATCCTAGAGCTACTCCTTAGCCAGTCCTCAGATGGAGAAATGCCACGAGCTCACTGCTGTACAAATTTCCTTACTAACACAGCAGTGACTGGCACTAAAACCTCACACAGAGAGAGAGCAAACGGTGAGAAAACAGCAGCATCAGAAAATACATCTTACCAACAGGACAGGAAACCGTGCTGTCATCTCCCATAGAAGGAAATAAACTGCTTTCTTGGGATATTCGGGATGAAGAGTAAGTACCAAGGTGACACGTTAGGCTGGGAAAATGCTTATTGGATCTTTTAATTGTTTGGGTTCTTGGATTTGAAGTTACATTGCAAAGGCATTACACCAGAGAACAACTGAAATAAATGCATTTCAGATGATGCATGAATGTTAGGACTCTTCAGTATCAGAGAAGTACCAAAAAGAATGAAAGGAATTCAGAAAACAGTTCATACTTATTAGTTAATCTGAAGTGATCAATGGAAGGAAAGATTAGTAAAACAAATATTAAAACACAACAATTACTTTAACGGATCACTACAGTGTTGTGCAGTTACAAAGACAGACACAAATTATGGTTATTAGTAAAGTTAAATCAGTGCTCCTGCACACCCTTTTTTATGCAACATATTAACTGGGGCGGGAGGAAAAAGCATATAGTGACATGTAACTTTAAGCAAGAAAACAAATAGAAATAAGAACATTTGCAGGCTGGAAAACTTATCTTTGTGTATGTTCATGCAACATCCAGCACACTGACACCGCAACCACAAATGAGGACCTGCGTATTGCCATAAGCACGTGTGGGTGTATCTACCAGCTATGAGGCCATAAGCCAGCATGACCAATTAAGGTTGCTACAAAGCTACAGGGAAAATTAGTCAGGGCCCTTGGACTCAATTACCAACAGCAGGTGTGCACTCTGTAATTCATTCACAGCTGGAGCAGCCGTTAGCTGTCCTTTCCCCCCAGGGAGACACCCGGGACCACGGCCAGTCCACGGGAGTCCAGACAGGACCACTCACAGCCCCCATCCCAAAGCAATGTGAAATCTCACATCCCGTTTGGCTTTTCACCGAGTGCAGTCGTGAGCCAGCAGCAGGGATAAAAAGCACACGTCCTTGTATCTAACCCCGCTCCCGCGGGCTGCGGTGACCTGGCCTGCTCCTCCCCAACAGGATCCCTGGATCACTGCCCGGGTGCAGACAGTGTGACGGGCACAGCTGGGCTGCATCCCCCCCCCCCCCCGCCCCAGGGCCAAGCCATCACCGGCTTGTCAGCCCTCCAGCCCCACCTCCCATTCCAGCCACTATCACAGGGTCACTGCAGGGCTCATCCTGCAGTTCCTCATCCTGCAGGCAATCGAGTGACCAAGCCCAGTGAAATGAAAGATAACATTCAGTTCGTGAATGACTGAGAACGGAATATTGCTCTGAGGCAAAGCCAATTGTGTGCACTGTTCTGGCACCCACTGCATCTAACATCATGCAACACCAAACCTTCATACGCTGCTGAAGCTGAAAGCCAAACCAAAAACAGTGCCAAAAACATAGCTTGCAATATAAGTTCACGGATCTAATTCCATTTGCTTTTTGAAAAAATAAATGAAGATGCTGGAGACAAAGCAGGAGAATCTCTGATATCAGAGATGCTTTTTCTCAAACATGCTCATACATTCTGCTGGGCTTCTCCTCAAACAAATGAGCAACCAAACGCATGGTCACAACTCCACGAGGTCCATCAGCGGCAGAGAACGGGGGGCAGGCGGCAGGACAAGCTTTGAAATTTTGTATTTATAAGCTAATTTGGAAATAAAAAGTATAAATTGGAGATCAAGATTTCTGCATCAGAAAGTGCTCCAAATGCGTAACTTGGATGCAGAACACTGCCAGGCAGAAAACTCAGCTTCCTGTAGCTGAAAGAAAAAAAATGTAAATGCAAGATATATTGTAAAACTGTGCTCTGTCACCTCTTTTGTAACTGCGCTGCTGACTTTGTAATCCAGGATTTAACATTTTCTTTTCCTCGTGTAAAGCTCGTTTCTCACTTTGAGCTTGCCTAAGGTGTAAAGTGGATTTGGGTGACCCAGAACCATGCTGTTCTTTCATGAATAGTGACTCCCCATAAACCATGTTGAGAACAAATCCTCTGGGGCCTCTCTCTGCAAATTTAGGAGCCTGGGAATGGGGGAAGGCTTGCTGTCAAGGTACAGACATCACCTAAGCTGGCCTGTGGTCTTAGGGGCGCATAAAACGTCATGGGAGACCTGACAGCACCGAGGAGCGGGCAGCCAGCATGCCCTGTGTGTGTGCGGGCACCGACCTGGCACTCAGACGCAAGCGGCCATAACCAAAACACGAACTGGATTCTCACACGTACAAATCACTCACAGCTCGATCCCCACAGCTCCTGCCACATCCCAGCCAGGTGCCATCAGCCAAGGTGAGGGAAGACATCTCCCTGAAGGCCACTGCCATGGCCATCTGCAGCTGTGTGACAGCCCAGGTTCAAAGCAAGAGGTACCATCTCTGCCAACTCAGCTGATACAGCTAAAGAAAACAGAGGGGGTTTCAGGCCCACCACTCATTCCTCAGGTTGGGAAAGCTTTGTTGCTTTTTCCAGATATATTGGTATGTCTGACAAGGGACAGTGCTGCTCCACAACCTTCTCCTGTCTCCGACAAGAAGCAGACAGCAGACAAGCAGCCCAAAGTTCTAGAAAAAAGCCCATGCTGCCATAAAAATATCTGGGACAAGACATAATGAGAGACGGGAGCAAAGGAAGGAACCCACCGCAGAACCAGCTTCTGTGGGATATTGGGCAGGTCCAAGTTTGAACATCTTCAGATTTGCAATTACATACAACCTACCGCCAAACTCTCACCTTGGACGTGATCTCACCCCTACAGCCAGAAGGGCCTTCACACAAGGACCTTGTGCAGTCCATCCATCCACACACCTATCCACAGCACCCCAAGTTTTTAAAAACACACTCTCTAACTAAATGCACAACAATCTTTCTGCCACAGCTACCAACAGTGGTGACGAGCAGCAAACGCGTCCCCAGAGCCGAACACGACACGTGCTCCAATCCCTCCCTCCTAAAGCCTTCTTCTGTTAACTTCTTGTACCGTGTTTGGTCTCTGCATGACACTAAGAAAGAAATAATTCCAATTACGTTTCTTCAGCACTTGTGTAGATGTTCATTTTCAAGGTCTATGATTCACAAACTCTAACTGCAGGCTGAGAAATGCTGGGGACAGCAAAAAAGCCCTTTAAAGCCAGAGGTGCAGGCTGAGTGGTGCGGCAGGGTGGTGAATCAGAGACACTCCCTCTCTGCATGCACAGGTCCCAGCCTTCCCCCAAAACTCAGGGAGAAAACACCATGAGTCACCTCATCCATGCTTGATCAAACTGTAGTCTAGACACGCTCTGTCTTACACTGAGCCTCTGCGAAACACGGGCAGCAAAGAACTCCAACAGCGCGTACTTGATGAAAGGTTACCTCGTAAATTTATTATTACAATTCAATTAACTTACTGAGGCTGGGGACGAAGAGCACAGAGGGAGCTGAGGCTGTGCTGTGGGGTGAGCTGAACCTGGCACGAATGAAGCGATCCCTCCTCTCCCTCCCATGAGCGCAGTGTTTGTGGACGATGAGTGGGATCAGGGAACTGGTCCAACAGTAACGAACCCCAGAGTCCCCATCGCTCCAGGCGTACGCGCAGACAAACCCAGCAGTAATCCATTAGCAGATCAGATCCAGAGTCACCAACAGCCACCGCCAAGCCATTAGCAGGGAAAAACCCTGAGTGTGAAAGTGCATCAGGAAATTTTTCAGATGTACTTTAAAAATTCAGGGACACTCCTGAGGTCCCTGCAGGCACCACGTGGGCACCGAGGATCCCTGGCCACAGCAGAGCACGTCAGCCGTGCAAGCCAAAGGCAAGATGGGAGCCGCAGCCCTGGCCTCAACACGTGACCAGGAGCACTGCGTCCCCAAGCGCTGTTGGGGGGTTGCACCCCAAAGGGCTCCAAGGTAGGGGTGCAACTGCTGGTTCCTCCTGAGAGCCACCAGAAAGACACTGCACAGGCTTCAAGGACAGAGCCAGAACCCTGATGGGGTGCGAATCTCCACCCTGGCCAGACACAGGCAAGGACAGCAGCAAACTTCATCACCAGCACGCACCCTCCAGGCAGCCCCACAGCGGGGAGCCACCAAGACCTATTCGCAAGTTTGGAGCCCATGCCCAGCTCACTGCTGGCAGCCTGCAGCCAGACCCTGGGTGCACTGGGACAAATGTCTGTCACATTACAGCCCACTGGCCCTCTACGGCTGTTCTACACCAGCTGTTATTCCCACAGCATGTGGCACAGCCAGCCCTGACCTCATCCCTCCCCAGCACTGTCATGGGATGCTCTTCCAAAACCCACTACTGTCAGGCAGGGAATGCACCAACTTCAACCTTCACCCTGTGCACCAGTTCACACCAATTTCATTTAAAAAGCACCTCTTACACCAAACTATCAAGTGGGACAGCACACGCAACACCCATGAGTGCAGATGCTGGTGTGTGCCAATGATGGTCCAGCAGGATGCTTTCACCTTTGTTACCATGCCTGCATGGGGGCACGCATCTCGGCACGAGCACACCCCACTGAGAAGCGGCTGGTCCTGCTGCCCGATGGGCCTGGCTCAGCGGCAGCCGCCGAGCACCGTGTGCCCACACAGCCAGGACAGAGCCAGGCTGCTTGGCAGCACAAGTGGGGCTCAGCTCTCAGGTCACTGGCTGGGCTGCTGCGGGAAGGAGGGGGCATGAAGCGTGGGTAAGGGCTGCCCTCCTGCCCGTCCCACAGACATGGGATGCTACTGGCAAGGAGGGCCTGCACACTCTGCAATGGGGCACTTTTATCCCAGCCCCACAGAGTGGTAACAAACCCCTCCAGGCAGAGGTGCTCCTTCCCCTGCTCGCACCTCCAGAGCTGCCATCGCACGTTTTTCTTGCATGCGAATAGAGTTGGCTGAGGTTTTGTGAAAAAGTGGGTGTGCAGCACTGTTCATTTTTACTATAAATTGCCAATAATTTCTGTGGGAAATTTTTTTTCACCTAAAACTTCATACCCACCTTTTTTTGGAAATGCTGATAGATAACTTTGGACGTTTATTTTGATCTGGGCATCTCCAGCACATCGGGTGCTGTGTCACAGCGCTGCCAGGTACAACAGCTCAGCAGCTGGAGACAGCAGGAAGCCTCTTTTTGGGCTGATCCACAGAGAACCATACATTATAAATGAAGCTAATCTCAGAATTTTCCACCAACACAGATATTAATAAAAATAATCTCCCCTGGAGATAGCTGTAATATAAATCTCCAATACTGCTTCTCATACTGTGGCCCATGCTTTCATTCCAGTAACTGTGAATTATGGCTCAATTATGTTCACTTTGCCCTCTAAGCACAGACAAGGAAAGAGAGGGAGGGCTGCCCTCATGTCTTCTTTACAAAAAAAACCTAAGTGCATACTGCTCCCGAGCCCCTCCTCGCACGCACAAGCAAGACCTCATGCTCACGCTGCAGCATGTTTTGCAATCATTCTCCTCCTGAGGATCTGTGAAATCCACCCTGCACTGTCCGTGTCGGCTGCAAACAAACCTTCAACTCCCAAAGTGGATGAACAGTTGAACCTTCGAGCTACAAAAGCTCTGGCAACTACAGGTCTGCAATTGCTATGGGACAGAGCTCAGAAAGGCGAGAGACGCCCATACTGACAATTTAGCCCAAGTATAACGTGTCTGCCCTATCCTTCATGCTTTTCTCCATCCATTTCCCGAGCAGTTACGTACTGCTCATGCCCCACAGAGCCACCCGGACTCCTGGCCCCCAGCTCCCCCCCCACCAGCATCCCCACCTCCCTCCCGGCAGGTCCGCCCTGCGGGGCTGTGGTGGCACCTCCTGCCTCGACCACCTTCTGCCCAGAAAGCTGGCTCGTGGGACGGGGAGCCCGCAAAGCAGCAGCTGTCAGACAGATTGACAGCAGAGACTTCACAAGAAACTAATTTTTCTCTTTTTCAGTAGAAAAAGAAACAGCAAGGAAAATTTCTACTTTGGTCAGTGCAGCCGGTCTCTGATGGGGGCACAGCTCAGCCCCAGGCTGAGCCCCTCACTGACACCCGCTCAGCCCCTCGCGCCACCTTGCAGGCACCTTCCCACCTCCGGCTGGATGGGAGGAGAGTAAGCTTTCACAGCCCACATACTGGGCAGCCAGGAAAGGAGAAACCACAGAAACAACCCCGTGTCCTACAGCTCACCTCACAAAGCTGAAAGCATGGGAACAATTATTCCAGAGCACAGGACACAGAGATGCTGCAAGAGGAAGGTCCTGCAGGGACTCGAGGTCTGTTGTGCAGGCCGTGTCCAGCGTGCCCCACCACAAAGCTGGCACTGGCATCGGACAGGGATGGACAGAGCCATCAGCAAATTATCCAAGGATGCTGGAAGCCCCAGGGTGAACCTGACAGGCAGGAATGAAATGCAGGTCCCATTTATGTCAAATGCACTTATGAGCACGTCCAGCTGGAAGTCAGGGAAGAAAAAGCAGAACCCATATTAATGAGAGAAAAATTCTAGCTCATATATGCGGTCATCACAAGCGAAACTTCTTTCTTCTCATTTCTCTCTCCATCACTTAACACCTCTACCATGGCTGTCCCTCAGCCTCCAAGGAGGAACCGTGACTCTTCGCCTCAGCTCTTGCACTGATGATGCTCAACGCTGCTTTTGGCACCTGCCACCCTCGATCAGTGAAGGACACATCCTAAGCATCAGGGTGAGGTAACTGCTATTGACCCACTTTACAGACAAGCTCTCTGCGAGGCTGAACAGCGTCACTGACATCAGAAATGAGACGTGAACACTCAGCTCCAGGAAAACATTTCACCCCCGCTCCCGCACCCTCTCCCAGTGAATCACGACAAACAGGGTGTCACAACAACCTGCGATGCTCGGCAATGATCAACAGCACAGCTACAGGAGCTCCAATCACCCGCCTTCACTCCCTCCTCCCCAGCCCATCAGCCTAAGGCATTTGTGACGGCGGTGGCGGGGACTCTCCAGCACCGTTCCCATGTGGGAGTCCCATTCCGTCCAAAGGGAAGGATGCAAACTCAGAAGAAATGCACAAGATGGAGGCAGGTGTCTCATCAGTCAGTGTCATGTTCAAATGAGCAGAGCAACTCTACAAGGAAACAATTAACTGGAGAGAAAGACGGGCTCAGAGCAGTGCCCTCCTGTGCAGCAGGGATGGTTCTGGGGAGATGCCTGAGATGGTCCCCAGGACCCACAGGCTTCCCTGAGCTGTCTGGGACCCTCGAGAAAGGCTCCTCAGCTCCCAGCTTCCCCAGAACTAGACAGACCCCATTGCCTGGGACAGCCTGTCCTTTTTCAGCTCCTACACCAGAGGAAGGTTTGGGCACCCGCAGCTGCACCCCCAGCTCGGGCATTCTCGCTCCATGGCCCGAGCCTAGCTACTGCAGTGCCCGCCAGCCCTGACCGCACATGAACAGCCACACCAGTCACATCGCTGCTGGGGACAAAACACAGAAAACCCCAGTGTCATGCCACACGGCAAGGTCCTCCTGCCCTCACTGCGGAGAGGACCCAGCTGCAGGAGCCAGCCTGTGCACTGCAGCCACCGGGCTTCACAGCCAAGTGGCCTTGGTGCCTGAAATACCCTCTCTGCTCTGAAGACAGAGTCCCCTTTCTCCACACAGGCTCCATCCGGGCTGCAAGATGCCTGCAGAGCAGGACCTAGGGAGAGCTGACTGCTCTGCCCTGCAGAGTGCTGAATCCGCTGCGCTAGCGCACACATGCATATTTACGTGGCTTTCTTTAAACCAAGTTTGAAGAGTTTTATGCAAATATATTGCATTTATTCAAAACAACTCATTAAATAATTCACCCTCGATGTCCCAAAGGATGTGGCATAAGCCTTGGCAGCTAAACTTCCCAGTCCCCAGAATAATCAGCCACAGCCACAGATCCAATGCAGTGACCCACAGCTCTCCCGCTTCAGGCAAAAGCCTCTCTCCACACACATAATAAAGCAAAGTGGATTGATTTAAGTCAAAGCAATCACCAATTTTAACCATGATAAATCAGCTGGCAGAAAATCTGGATATAAATAATCTACTCTGATGTTGTTTTGCATTGGTAGTCCTTAGCTATTTTCCTAAAGAAAGACTGAGTCAGATCAATTCTTAACCATTACATTAGATTAATTTGCAATTTAATATAGACTTTACAACCAAAAGTGATTTTTCCTAAGTAGATACACTGTAACTGTATGCATCTATTTAAGCAGTTATAATGTAAAAGATAAATTCAATTTTTTAATTTTACCCTAATATTTTAGAAGAGTGAGTAGCCTATTTCTTGCTTAATAGAGGATAAGCAGGTTTTGACTGTGATTTAAGTCAAAGTGGACTAAGATAAAAACTGGCATTAAAATACGCTCATTTAGCATGCTAAAATATTTCTTAGTACTAACAAATTAAGCACAACTACTCTAAAATAACTGTGCTGGATTCATAAGAAATGTGTAAGCAACCAAAATAATCCTTGCATCTACAGGCAACAGACGTAAAAAGGGACTTTTATCAGCAGTTGCTTAAATTAACTGTTTCTTCATGGTCATCAAGATCGTAGAGCTGGTAGGTCCAATCCTCTTGAAATTGCCTTTTATGGCTGGAGTGGAAAAGGAAAGCAAGTTCTCTGCAGCTTTCTCAGCCTCCACCCCATTCCTCACTTCTGGAGCCACTCACCTGGGAGCTGAACCGGCTGAAATGAAGCAAGCAAACACTTGCACTGATTGCCAGCTTGGCATACGGCACACTGGCTAAAATGCAATGGTTTGTTATACTGAGGATCTCGGTCCACTCTTCTGCTGATCCCACCATCCGGATGCTGACAGAGTGATCAAACATTTGCATTAGGAAAACAGACACCAAAAAAGCTACAAAGGGACTTGAAAATATGTCATGCTTGGTGCCACATTCAACAGCACACAGTAACGAGGCATGGGGCTGCACAGTGAATAAAAAAGATTAAAAAAAGCAGAACAGCTGCCTCATTCATTGAGCACTATTAATCTGATGTGAAAGAGGCGGATTCCTACAGAAAAACAATGTTCGGCTTGTAACCAAAAAGCATCATAAAGCTTGTGCATAAGTGGTTTGATTCTCCCCTGAAAGGGGTGAAAAATCCAACACAACTATTGACAGATGGAGATTTTCACAGCAGCAGAAAGCAGATGCTTTGGCCAAGGACCAGTTTCCAGCGCAGGTTTGGGCCATTCCTGAGGTCAGCTCCTGCCCTCCAGATCCTCCCTTCCCAGCTGGAAAGTTCTCTTGATTTTATCTTTTCAGTGCTCACATAGCTGAGACAGGACAGAGCATGGGAAATGGAATTTTAGGATCTACCTGGCACTGGGAAACCAGTGAGAGACAAAGCCTGGGACAGAAGCGAGGAGCCTGGGGAAAGGCCTCTGTGGTAAAGCGAGACCTCTCCATTCCTCGAGCTAAAAACCACCTCAGAGGAGATGAAAGGCCAGAACATGATTTAGAGCTTTGTGCTCCTGCTTTGTGACAGCAGACAGGGAGCTAAGCAGAGCTCAGTGTGGGTGTGTGTACACCGAAGCAGCACACACCATCTGCAGCACCAGGAGCTCATGACATCCCCAGTGCCACTCAGTGCAAACACCTGGAGAAACGCCAGACACCACCAGATCCAACATCACCAGATCTGACACCACCAGATCTGCACCGTGGCCTCACAGTCCCGCGAGGGACGGCGCTGGCCCCAGCTGCCGAAGGGGCCCGTCTCCTCCCTGGGCTCCACCACTGCATGCCAACAGCGCAGGGAGCTGCTGCAGGGCACAGCTAATGGGGAAAAATGTTATTTTAACCTACAACAGTTCTTCGGTCTGGATTCAGCATGATTTAAAAGGGAAAAGAAAATGTGTTGCCAGCACACAAAGGAGAAGAAAAGCCCTTGGAAATCTCTGGGAGGAAGTCTCATCAGCTGTACATCGCTGAGTCTCTAGATCTTTCAAAGCTATTTCAATAAACTCCAGCCTTCTGATAGTTCGCAGCTTCCTAAGTACCATTCATCTGCAAGAGGCTCTTATCTCTCTACATATACATTTTTTATGCACTGTGCTGAGCCATGATTCCTTGGAACAAGTTTTCCCTGCTTCCAGTGAAAAAGTAAATAGAAAACCTGTGCCTCGTCACTCCGTAATTACAACCACGGTGGCAAGCGGCCATGCGGAGGGCGGCCAGTGCTGCCCACCGCCTGCTGCAGAAAGCCTGTTCCCACAGGATATATCCCAGGTGTAGTCAGACAACTCGCAGGATTCCAGCGCCAGCACACACTGCAGACAGAGAGAACTTTGCTGAGCACTGCAGGCACTTCTGTGCTCTCCTAGGATTATTTCTGTATCGACACCTTTCCCTGCCACCGGGCCCCAAATGAGGTTGTGACTTGCTTCCAAAGTGCTCCCGCCACTCGGCTTTGGGAATTGGTTTTCAAACGTGCTTTAATGACACAGACTCACAATTCATAACTGTTTCAGAGAAACAAACCTTAGCTTGGGCATGCTTCTGTCTCGTTAAAAATCAGACTATAATCTCATAAATTGTGAGGGTGTTGTGGATAATTTTATCCTGGGTCTCCACCACCCTCTCCCACAGAGCAATGCACAGCCAAAACCTGAGCTGAAATGGCTCTTCCAGGAGGATGAGCAGCTGCAGGCCAAATGCAGGAGCAGGCAGGTGAAGTGCTGAGGTCTGAACCCCGAGCCCTGAATTAAGATTGACATATGGATGGTTCCCACAGTCCTTAAAAAGGAGGGGATGAGTTTGCCTTTTGGCTTTCCTCCAAGGTGCAGCAGACCTTGTAGGGAAAACACTTGGGTAAGCAAGCCCCAGGTGCCCCACATTGGGTAAATGAGTGCCAGGTGTCCTGCTTTGGGCATAAAAGCTGGGACCACCTGTAGGAAGGGTGGAATGTCTGTCTGTGAGGTGGATGCACTTTGCAGAGTTTCCCTGTTGAGGAAGGAACTCCTGACTCTCCCTGCAACTGGGCCCTGGTCAGGTTTGGTGCTAGGCCTGTAGTTCCCCAGATCCTCCTTCCTGCCCTTCTTGTAGATGGGCGTCACATTGGCAAGTTTCCAGTCGTCTGGGACCTCACCCGATAACCAGGACTGCTGAAAGATGATGGAGAGTGGCTTGGCAAGTTCCTCCGCCAGCTCCGTCAGCACTCTCGGATGGATCTCATCCGGCCCCATAGACTTATGGGTGTCTAATTGACTCAGCAGGTCCTTTACTACTATTTCCTGGATTACGAGGGGTTTATTCTGATCTCCATCCCAATCTTCCAGCTCAGGGAATTGAATACCATGAGGAGAACTGGTCTGACCGTTAAAGACCGAAGCAAAGAAGGCATTAAGGACCTCAGCCTTTTCCTCGTCCTTGGTAACAATGTTCCATTTCGCATCCAATAAGGGATGGAGAGTCTCTGCATCTTTTTTTATTGTTAATATATTTATAAAACCTCTTCTTATTATCTCTTGCAGCAGTGGCCAGGCTGAGTTCTAGCTGAGCTTTTGCCTCCCTAATATTCTTCCTACACAGCCTAACTAAAACCCTATACCGAGTAGCCTGTCCCTTCTTCCAAAGGTGGTAGGCTCTCTTCTTTCTCCTAAGTCCCAGCAGGAGCTCCCTGTTCAACCATGCCGGTCACTTTCCCCGCCAGTTTGTCTTACGACACATGGGGACAGCCTGCTCCTGCATCTCTAACAGTTTTTTCTTGAAAAGAGTCCATCCTTCCTGAATCCCTTTGCCCTCTAGGACTGTTCCCCAAGGGACTTTCTCAACCAGTGTTCCTTACAGGTTGAAGTCTGCCCTTCGGAAGTCCATGGTGAGAGTTTTGCTGCCCCCTCTCCTAACTTGGCTAAGGATCGAGAACTGGATCATTTCATGGTCGCTCAGCCCAAGACGGCCTCCGACAACCACATCGCCTACCAGTCCTTCCCTGTTTGTGAATAACAGGTCTAACAAGGCACCTTCTCTGGTGGGCTCACTTATCAGCTGAGTCAAGAAGTTATCTTCCACGCACTCTAGGAACTTCTTGGATTGTTTTCTCTCTGCTGTGTTATATTTCCAGCAGATGTCTGGTAAGTTGAAGTCCCCCACAAGAACAAGGGCCTGCGACTTTGCAGCTTCAGCCAGCTGTCTACAGAACAGTTCATCGACCTCTTTGTCTTGGTCAGGTGGCCTGTAGTAGACTCCCAGCTGGATACCTGCTTCGTTCGCCTCCCTCAACTTTATCCATAAACATTCGACTGGCTCATCACGCTTATCAATCTCCATACAGTCGAAACACTCCCTAATATAGAGTGCCACCCCACCGCCCTTTCTACCCTGCCTATTCCTCCTGTAGAGCTTGTAGCCATCCACTGCAACACTCCATTCATGAGAGTCATCCCATCATGTTTCCGTGATGGCAACTACATCATAGTTGTCGTGCTGAACGATGGCTTCCAGCTCCTCCTGTTTATTGCCCATGCTGTGTGCATTAGTGTAGAAGCACTTGAGCCGGGCTGACGACTTCCTTATCATCTGTGGTCTGCCCCCTTTGGGTTGAACTATATCTGGCCCAGTTTTATCCCCTCTCCCCTTCAAGACTTATGGCCCATGCAGGAAGGTGAAGTAGAATGGAACGTATCTTTTATTGGGTATATCCTAATTGGAGCCTCTGGCAAAAACAAGGGAAAAGTCCCCTTGGGATTTTGGGGAAGAAAGTTGCCAGAGGCAGGGAACAACTACACGCCCTTTGAAAAGCAACTGTTAGCCTGCTATTGGGCCTTGGCAGAAACTGAACAGCTTACGATAGGCCACGAAGTGGCTCTGCGCCCCGAAATCCCTATTATGCACTGGGTTAAAAGCTCCCCAAAGACCCACCGAATAGGGCATGCTCAGGAATCCAGCATTATCAAATGGAAATGGTCCATCCAGGACAGAGCAAAGGTGGGACCTGGTGGTGTTGCTGCCCTTCATGAACAAATAGTGGCTGCCTTCATGCAGGATCAAGAGGTAAAGCCTGATCCTATAGTTGACCGGGAATCCCCTGTGCAATGGGGGAAGACCCTGGATCAATTGCTACCTCTTGAAAGGGAACATGCATGGTTTACGGATGGGACAGCTAAATATATAGGAGGGAAAAGATTTTGAAAGGCAGTGGCTTATCACCCTCATTCTGGAAAAATTCTGGAGACCACAGGAGAAGGGGAAAGTAGCCAATATGCTGTGTCATATGCAGCATATACGACTTTAAAACAAGAGGGTTTGGGGAAGTGTCACCTATATACCGATTCTTGGTCAGTGGCTAATGGGTTGGCTCCTTGGCTGCCAACATGGGTAGCCGAGGACTGGAAAATTTATTCTAAAACTTTCTGGGGAAAGGAAATATGGAAGGATATTTGGAAATTAGTTCAAAGGACAAAGGTGACAGTATTTCATGTCAATGCTCAAAGTAATATAAATACACTTGAGCGGCTTTACAATTCTGTCACCAATAACCGGGCAAAGATTTCCCAAGCCGGACTGGAGTTCCCTCAGGAGGGGGACCATGAAGGCTTGGCGAAATGGGCACACCAAAAATGTGGGCATCTTGGGGAGAAGGCCACTTACAAGTGGGCCCAAGAGCGTGTCATAGTTATGTCACTGGACATGATCAAAACAATAATTGCCCAATGCCCTGTGTGCCAACACACTCATAAACATACCAAATATCGTAAAAGGAGAAGTGGGAAGAGGGAAATTTCCAGGACAAATCTGGCAAATGGACTACCTTTACCCCATGACCGAGGGTGCAAATACATCTGCACCGCTGTAGACACATACTCGGGATATTTAATAGCTTATCCCTGCAAGAAAGCCACACACCATAGTACTACCTCTACCATAGATATAATGATTCTGTACTATGGGATCCCCTTACAAATCCAAACTGATTATCGGTCCCATTTCCAAAACAAATTTGTGCAACAATATGCGGATCTTCCATATACCATACTGTCCACAGGCTGCAGGATTAATTGAACAGATGAATGGGCTATTGAAGGAGCAGTTAAAAAAGCTGGGAAATGGAAAGCTATCCCGATGGAGAACTAACCTCAGGGATGCACTCCATACCCTCAACAATAGGCCCATTGGGGAGATGGAGACGCCCTTGATGCGTATGACTACGCCCAATCTGCAGATACAGCCTTTAACGGTAACTGAAATGTTGATCTACTGGGAAATTGTCCCGGGTGCGATGGCACCCTACCGGGCCACTCCAGAGGCTGCTGGGCTAGGTCTTCATGGATTAGAACTGGTAAAGATAAATCGAAACCAGACAAGGGTTATTAACACCGGGACAGGAATCCAAATTCCCCCAGGACACTTTGGTCTGATAACTGCTCGCTCAAACTTAGCCCTGAAAGGTGTTCACGTCATGGGAGGAGTGATTGATGCCGACCATGAAGGAGAGATTAAAGTAATCCTGTTGAACAACGGTGAAGAAGATTTGGTTATTCGACCCAAGGATAGAATGGCACAACTATTAATACTACCAATTTTGAAAACAATGGTGAGGAGGGGAGACCCACTCCAGGTTACCACCATTCGTGGAGACAAAGGATTTGGATCCACCAGCTTTAGTAATGGGGCAAAGGTATGGGTCCAAGGGCCGAGTGGGCCCCCTGAGCCAGCTGAAGTAATAGCTGTAGGAAAAGATAACACCATCCTAATCATGAAACCCGGACAAGAAAAACGGGAACATGTCCCTGAAAATAAATGTTATTTGCGGGAATAACTAAATGGTGTAGAGTTTTGTCTTGTAGATCTTGTGCAGTGCCGCCGGAGTGTGAGAACACCTACGTGAAGAAAATGTATACTGAATCTGATCTTGTGGATTGCAATGCGATTTAATGCTGAACTGTGCCAAGTAGATGAAATCAGCTCCAGACCACAGTCAGCCTGGTCTATCGTGGCATCCTGGAAATGTGACAGAACCTGATCTTCCAATGAAAAAGACTGTGACAGTGAAGAATATGAAGCAATGACCAAGATGACTGCAGCAGCGTGTGTAGTTCATGGACTGAGGTTAAATGCAAGATAAAGAAAGATGCCTGTACACCTAAAGATGGTATGGAGGCTGTGGTCCACCCATATGTCAAAGGGCCGAATGAAGTGCTGGGGTCTGAACCCCAAGCCCTGAATTAAGATTGATATATGGGTGGTCCCCATGGTCCTTTAAAAGGAGGGGATGAGTTTGCCTTTTGGCTTTCCTCCAAGGTGTGGATGACCTTGTAGGGAAAGCCCTTGGGGTAAACAAGCCCCAGGTGCCCCGCATTGGGTAAATGAGTGCCAGGTGTCCTGCTGTGGGCATAAAAGCTGGGACCACTTGCAGGAAGGGTGGAGTGTCTATCTGTGAGGTGGATGCACTTTGCAGACTAGCGGAGTCCCTCGGGGGTCGGTACTGGGACCTGTGTTGTTCAATATCTTCATCAGCGATCTGGATGAGGGTACAGAATGTATCCTCAGCAAGTTTGCTGATGACACAAAACTGGGAGGAGTGGCTGACACACCAGAGGATTGTGCTGCCATTCAACGAGACCTCGATAGGCTGGAGAGTTGGGCGGGGAGAAACTTAATGAAATTCAACAAGGGCAAGTGTAGAGTTTTGCATCTGGGGAAGAACAACCCCATGTACCAGTACAGGTTGGGGGCTGACCTGCTGGAGAGCAGTGTAGGGGAAAGGGACCTGGGGGTCCTGGTGGACAGCAGGATGACCATGAGCCAGCAATGTGCCCTTGTGGCCAAGGCGGCCAATGGCATCCTGGGGTGTATTAGAAAGGGGGTGGTTAGTAGGTCAAGAGAGGTTCTCCTTCCCCTCTATTCTGCCTTGCTGAGGACACATCTAGAGTATTGTGTCCAGTTCTGGGCCCCCCAGTTCAAGAAGGACAGGGAACTGCTTGAGAGAGTCCAGCGCAGAGCCACAAAGATGATTAAGGGAGTGGAACATCTCCCTTATGAGGAAAGGCTGAGGGAGCTGGGTCTCTTTAGCTTGGAGAAGAGGAGACTGAGGGGTGACCTCATTAATGTTTATAAATATGTAAAGGGTGAGTGTCATGAGGATGGAGCCAGGCTCTTCTCAGTGACATCCAATGATAGGACAAGGGGCAATGGGTGCAAGCTGGAACATAGGAGGTTCCGCATAAATGTGAGGAAGAACTTCTTCACAGTGAGGGTAACAGAACACTGGAACAGGCTGCCCAGAGAGGTTGTGGAGTCTCCTTCTGTGGAGACATTCAAAACCCGCCTGGACATGTTCCTGTGTGACCTGACCTAGGTGTTCCTGCTCTGGCAGGGCGATTGGACTAGATGATCTTTTGAGGTCCCTTCCAATTCCTAACATTCTGCTATTCTGTGATTCTTGTTGAGGAAGGACTTCCTGACTCTCCCTGCAACTGGCCCCGTCAGGTTTGGTGCTTGTGAACGTGGGCTCTGTGAGAACAATATGTGGCTCCCTCTATTCTATATTATCAGCCTATTGGCTTGGCTGTCTCCCATCTCTGCCATGGGAGATTTTGTTGCTTTGTTTGTTCCACTGATTGTTGGCCATGTTGTATCATTCTTGGCGTCGCTGGGGTTTATGTTTGTTATGTGTAATTTGTTTGACTTGTTTGTACCCCCAGCGATCACCCATATACTGACCTTTTTGTATACAATAGAATCTGGTTACTGGTTCATTCTACTGCTGGTTGCGTCCTTTGTGTTTGGCAAAACACCGCTCCTGGGAGGGTTTGCACGCTACAGTGCAGAGCACAGCCAGCGCTGCACATTGGCACCATTGCAGTGGGACTCCACAGTGCATTGGCACCATTGCAGTGGGACTCCACAGTTCTGGGACTCCTCCTTGGATGCCTCCCGGGCCCCGGTTGCTTGTTGGCCTCACCCTATTTGCGCCAGACTCCCCTCTTCCTCTGCGTTTGTCAGCTCTGATGACTTCAGTGCCATTGTCACTTTGCATGTTGTGTGGCAGGATTGTGCTCTTTTCTGTTCCCATTCTATGGCAACTCCCATTTTCTTAAAGAAATCTTGTCCTTTTGATGGATTCCTCTGCTCTCTTGGTTTGGTTGCTCCATCTTTCTGTAGGGGCCTCTTAGAGGCGTTTTTTCATTTTTGCCATACATTTTCTCAGAGCTTCTGATGTGAGATTATGAAATATACTCCCTGCTGCCTGCAAGCACATTACCTTTTCAGCTGCTGCTTTTTAATTTCCTTTCAACTCTTTCTCATTTGTGTGCTCTTCGATGAAGAATTTCTGGTGGTTTTGCTCTTAAGGGATTGTTGAATGCAAGTTCTTTATTGTCGTTATCGCAGGGTGGCTCTTGAATAGATCTTGTCTGTCAGCCCGTACCTTGCTGGGGATTGAATCTGAAGCTTTGAGCTCTTTCTTCCTTTGGGAAGGAGTCATCCGTGCTCTCTAAAAGTTGAGAAGCTGTACCATTTTCTTTCTGGAGTTGCTCCTAAGGCTTTGATTGTTGTGATCAGAGCTTGTAATTATATGAAAGGAATTATTGCCTGTATCTGCAAACCAGAGTGAGCAGCTTGTTCTGAAAGCTGCTGCTCTTGTCCTCCTCAGCGCCTGCCTGCCTGCTCTGGGACCTGCCGCAGCCGAGGGTGGGCTCTGCGGTGCTATGCCATGCCAGCACTGGCGCTGCACGGTGTGCTTCCCATGGAAATGCCTCCTTTGGCTCCCTGGGATCCCTCCTGGGTCTTCTGAGCAGCCTCTCATTTCAGGAGAGCATCAAGAGGAAGGGCCATGGACCTTTCCTTCCCCTGCAGCTTTGAGACTCTACAAGGAAGTTTTGTTCCTTCTAAAATTAATGTTGAGTGGGGTGTCCAAACCCTCAGGGCTGGAAGCACTCACACCCTGTGTGAGCTACTGTGAAGTGCTGTCTCTGGGCTGGTGGCAGCTGCCCCACGCTGTCTGAGCTCGCTCTTCCTGATGGAGATGGGATCGGTACCTCACACAGCATCTGCAGCTTGGGCAGCCAAACCCTGCTCTGACCGGGATCAGCCCAGTGCTGGTGTGGGAGCTGCCAGGGCTGTCCCGATCGCGCAGGGAGCTGGAGGAGAGCAATGTGCTCCTCCGTGAGCCGGAAAGCAGAGGAGCCCTCACTGCTGTGGCTCCTGGAGCAAAGCGAGCCTGGGGACCCTGCACACAGAGCAGCTTTCTCTTGCTAATCCCTGCAGGCTTCGGAGTTAAGGCTGCACAAAGATATCCCTCACAGCCCTTCTGGCAGGGGTTTGTGGGATCAGCCTCGTGTTTCTGGATTGTTCCCAGAGTGGCTGTGCTGCAGCATGGGGCAGAATAAGCAAGTTTAGTTGCAGGATCTCTGATATGAGAAAGTCGTTAACACACTCGGTGTTTGAAGAAACAGAGTTGTAAGAGACATTTAAGTAGCTGGATTGTGCCCACGAAGGCTGTGCAGCGTTTTGACCTCACAGCTGAAGTAGGCATTTTCTTCCTTCTCACTTCTGACACAGTTTAAAGACAGAAAGAGACACACCGCGGGTGGAAGTTGTTTTCTCTCTGAAATATAATATGTTAATGCTCCCCAGAGTACACCTCTGCAATATAAAGTTTGGTATAAAATTCAGTGGGTTTTGTGCCGGGACCTTCCCTCAACCAGTGCCTGTGCTTGTGCACGTGTGCACGCCCATCAGTGTTTTTTTCCATTAGTGACGCTGCAGTACTGAGCAGCATAACTTGACAGTGAGGAAGAGTCCTAGAGGCTAAATATGCATGTAGGAAGGTATAGACTCCGTTTATTTTTTATTTATGGGTCCCTGAAAGAATGATGCATGTTCTGCTTCTCTTTGAGGACTGAAAGAGAAAGGTTTTACAGTCCTGATTTCTCACACCAGCAACGGGCTGCCTCTTCCTTCATCCCTGTGGCAGGACAGGCGGTGGTGATAAGGGTGCTGACTTGCTGGCACGGTCAGCAATGAAATACATAATGCTGACCTCTGTTTGCAGTACACATGCACGCTGCCAAGTGCAAGTTATCCGTGCCTGAGGAAAATGAGCCGTAACATCAGCTCGGTGCCATTCTGTCTCACAGGGTGGCTGTTTGGGTGGTGGTGTGCCAGCAGGCACCGTGCAGGGCAGCACGGGCACTCTGCTGACTCCCACCCTGGGAGAGGATCATGACCGCCCAGAGAGGTCATTTGCTTCTCTTCGAGCAAAGCTGTTGATTTTTTTTTCCAAACAGTGCCTGTTTAATTCACAGAACCATAAAGATGCTGTTAGGGGGACAAGGGACTGAAACAGGCCCTGGGGTTAAATTTGGAGGTTGGAAGTGGGGCTGAAGGGGTGAGTGAGGATGTGCAGTTACTTCTGGTGCTCGGGGTGAGTGTTCTCCTGGTCTGGTGGGGACGCGGTACGGTGGTGGCAGAAACTCTGGCACTGCGGGTCCATTGCAGCCACTGGAAGTGCTGCTGGGCATGTGGGGAGGGCAGGGATCAGGTCATCCGGTCTGCCTGGAAACCCAAATAGATGTCTGTGTTCAGGCCTCAACTCTTCAGCACCCTAAAACGTGTTTATGCCACTGTGTGATCCGTGCTGCACCTCTCCCATGGGCACGGCGTGCACCTCCTGTCTCCTGTTGGAAGGGTGATGATGTGCTTTAGGGGAATAACAAGGGTGGGTAGATGTGTGGAGTGCCTCTGTGTGATGAGTGGAGCAGGACTCAGCCTGGGAGAGCAGCAGCTGTTGGGAGACCCCTGCAGAGGCAGGGAGGGTGGTTGTTCGCTTTGCCTTCCAGCACAACCATCAGGACGTTAAATGGGGCTGACAGGCTGCGGCTTTCAAATGAAATGCTGAAACAAGACTAAACGCTGTCTTCTCCTCTGGCAGAAAGTCTGGAGGGGAGGAGAAACAAACAAGGAGGAGAACAAAGTGATGGGAACAGGGAAAGGCTAAGGGCCAAAATGCAAAGCCAGGGACCTGGGAGGGGACATGGTGGCTGCCGACGGGGACAGGCTGTTGTGAGATGACCTCTGGTGCTGCCAGCGCTGCATCCTCTTCCCTTCCTGCTCCTCGCCCGCAGGAGCAGATGCTGTGGAGGGCCTGCTGCCCCGCCGCCACGGCAGAGGGGACATGGCGACGGCGCTGCAGCACCCACGCCAGGCTGCGTGGCTCGACGGGCTCTGGCCAAGGCAGGTTCCCATGGCCAGTGTGCTCCACCAGCCCCATATTCCCAGCCTGCAGCCAGCCCCGAGTGTGGCAGTGGGGGCTGTGGCTGTAGGAAATACAGCCTGAGGATGATGGGCTGTCAATATGTGATGCCTTGGGTCCTGAGGAGGGAGGGAAACTGCTTATAGTACCAGGAAAACCCACTGCAGCCACAGGGTTGGGGAAGTGTGACTTACCATGCGGGGAGGCAGAGGGCTCTTCCCCTCCCTCCCTCCTGCTGGGAAGACCTCGCTGGATGCCTCCAGCTCCTGGCAGGGCTCATGGTGCTGCCATTCATCCCTCCTATGTTTGCACACCTCTGAAGTCCGTTATGGAGAAGTCAATAGACTCTTTACACCCCATTGGGGATTTTTAGGTGAAATTTTGCTATTGTACTGTCATCAGGCCATAAAATATTCTTTGACAGTTCTCATATTTTATAGGATGTTATAACATACAAGGGTTGAGTCTGCCCTGAATCCCACAAAATGCATTAGGAGGGATCTGCTAAATCATCCTTCTCTAACTCTTTTTTTTCCCCTTCCCATAATCCACTGACATGGAAAAGATTGTGGCTTTCTCCTTCTCCTTGTCTTTACCATGTCTGTTCCTGGGTGCAGCAATGGGGTGCAGGACCTCAGTGGTGCTCGGCTCTAACTGCCCTCTGTGTCTCTC
The DNA here is from genome assembly GCA_028020825.1 of Podargus strigoides. Taxonomy (NCBI): domain Eukaryota; kingdom Metazoa; phylum Chordata; class Aves; order Caprimulgiformes; family Podargidae; genus Podargus; species Podargus strigoides. The sequence goes on from CM051662.1 coordinate 49,312,215, forward strand.
CACAGACGTGTCTACGGTTGAATCCAGATGTTCCCGTGTGGGTTTCCAAGCAGTGCATCCTCTGCACTTTGAACCACAGCCTGAAGGATGTTCTGAACTACGGGCTCTTCCAGCCGGCCTTCAGCGGCAGGGATGGGAAGTTCCTGGATGAGGAGCGCTTTCTGAGGGAGTACCCCCTGAATCCAGACACTCCTGTCCCCTACTTGGAGGTAGCCATCTTTTATTTATTATTTTTTTAATGTGTGTATATCTATATTTACATATATAGCTATATATACATACTTATATATATATGTGTACACAAGTACGTAGGACTTCTAGACTCCCTTCCACTGTAGTCTCTGTAGGCACCACAAATATTAATGCCCCCTGTCCCCCTCCCCATTTTTTTCATTTCCCTTCCAGGAGTGAGAGCACAGAAATTTGTGTGGGTGTTTGTTTGCTCACAGTTAATTCATTGAGGGAAAGCTGAGGCAAATGCCCCTGAGTTCCAGTCACTCGTGACTATCTGCTGGAGAGCTCCATCACATCTGTCACAGCCCTGTGAAACAGCTTCCCTCTTTTCTGACCCTGTTGATCAATGTTTCTTTTTTTCTAGTGGTGCATAACTGTCACAGGGAATTGCAATAACAGAAGGAAAGGCAGTTCTGTAGGTAGAGAGGAAAAATCACAGGGAAATCTTTGAATTTGGGGCTGAAGGACTTGAGTTTGATATTTTATTTTATTTATGGTCACTGTAGAGACTGGAACACAACTGTGTGCTTTGAGAGCAAATGACTGTCCCTGTGTGGACCTCATTGGTGTGATGAGCATGGAGGATAATCTATATTCTTTTCTGGTCCAGAAAATTAACTAGAGCAGAAGTTAACTGAATTACCTCTGTATTTACATTCACTAGGGGTTTTGCCTTGGGCTGGTATCCAGGTGATGGCATGTACATGTTCTAAGGTGACCTGCAGCATTTTGCAGGCTTCATTGACTCTCACTGTGGACATTACTGGCTGTAATGGGAGTCTAGTCACCTGCATGTGGACTTCTAAATTTAGGGATCTTGTGCTATATTTTACCCTCAAAGTCTATTTAGAAAGCATTACACGTAAGCTGGACAAGAATTTATAAATGCATGTGTGAATGCTGTTATTATAACTAATCCTGACTAAATTGGAAAGAAAGTGCAGCACAATTTCTTAGCAAACTAATGTTCCAAATGTTTTTGTCTGCATGAAACAACATTAAGAATGCTTGCAAATAAACCTATGAGGCAGTAAATTCCTTAATGTTCCTTATACAGGCTTTAATGCTTTATTTTTGTATAATTTAGTATAATGTCCACACTTAATGTCTTAGCACCCACATCTAAATGCAGACTTGACATGGATATTTGTTGTGTGTCATTTTGATTCTTCATAACTCAATAAGAATGGCAGCTGAGCACTGGAGAATCATCTTGGAGAACCAAAAATCTGGAATCTATTTGCAAGACACAAATCCTGTGCTAATACCACTGAGGTTTCTTCCACCCAAAAGATAAATTAGCCCTCAGGGCTGCATATGAAGGTAGTCAGACAAATGAGGAGTTTGTGCATATTGACAGAAAATTTCCATTAAAAAGCAGGTATCTGCAGTAGTTCCCTGTAGTGGTGGGTTGCTGGCTCTGTTCTGTGCCAGAGAGAGCTTAGGTACTCCAGATTCCTTTACTGGGGCAAAATAGCAGCTGCAAGGCAGTGTGTTGGTGATCAGGCAGCATGCAGTGGGCTCCACCTCCAGTTACCCTCACCTGCGTTTGGGGGTATTGACCGTATCCCATATTCTGTTAGTGGTTGTTACTTAATGCCATAAGCTTATTGTGTCCTTCTTACTGAGACAGTGAATTCATTTGTGTGCCAAGCACACTGTTGTGTTCTCACCATTATTAAACATCACACGTTCAGTTTGTGCATCTTGTAAATTTGAACGAGGTTTGGAAATTCTCCTGCCTGTGTGTCCTCCCTGCACGGGTCTGGTCCGCAGGTGAGCTGTTGGAGCAACACACTTGGGCTGTGCCTAGCTTAGGGGCAGCTGCCCACTCTGTTTGCTTCTTCAGAAGTTTTGCTGCTCAGTTTTGAGCAGCTGACTGTGTGTTGTACAACTTAACTCTTCTCAGGTGTGGTTTTTGCCTTGCACCTGGGTGGCAGCGTGCATTGCTCTTGCATCAAAGCTGATGTACCTGGCTTCCCTCTCTCAGACCTGCCTCGCTGCTGTGCTGCCTGGCCCCTGCTGCACAGCATGGGGCAGCTGGGAGCCCTGGGACCTTCCCCAAGGTCGAGCACTGGGAGAGCAGCAGTGGTGAAGAGGAGCCACTGAAGGATGCTTGCATGGCTGTATAGGGATGCACAGAGGATCCCTGACGCTGGCAGTGTCTGCAAAGGACCAACGTCTGTAAATCAGTGGAAAGACAGATTTTACATTGGAATGATTTATAAAAACGAAGTTGTGTGAGAAAACACCTGCCCAGTAGTGCAGGTTTGTGATAGACTGAAAATGTGCTAATATTTTGCCAGTATTGAAAAGGAAGTGGGATGAGCTTAGTAACTGCAGTCCAAAGATAACTTGGTGTCAGTTCCAGCTGAAAGAATGAAGTGTTGATGGAGGATTAAGTTCACAGCAATTCAAATCTCAGAATACGGTTCATGAATTGTAAAAAGATCCAGTCAAACAAATCAAATTTCATTCTTTAAGGAAATTGTAACTCTGCTCGATAAAGATAATTTGACAAAGGTAGAAGCCTCTTGGGGGTACTTGATTTTGTTCTACAACATATTCAAGTTCAAGATTAGCACTATAAAATATCAGTAGGACAAGTGCCACTGGCTAACTGATGAGTGAAAAGCCATTGTCACTGCGATCACCACTGCAGCAGTGTATTTCTAGTGGGGTTTCTTCGGGACCAATGTCAAGCTTGATGTGGTTACTCCTGGGGTAAAATCACTGCTGACAAAGCCTGATTACACAAAGTTGGGTAAAGAATATACCAATGTCGACTGCACTGTCCAGGTCATTTGGTAAGTGGGGGTCCCATCAAAGGATGCTCTAAGTCAGCCAAAGGACAAACACAGGGACCAGAACTGCAGGTGAAGGAAGGACTCTCAGTGTGGGAAACAAAGTTTCGGAAGAAAAGTTTTGAGCCTTTTGGTCGAGAAACCCAACAGCAACTCCCAGTGTGATGCTGTGGCACAGTGTGACCCTGCAGTGTGTACCCTGACAAGTAGGGAGCTGGTTTTAGGAGTGGGTGGTGTTGGAGCAGTGTGTGGGTGACAGCCAGTGTACTCAGAAGGACGTTGGGAAGAGGCATGTCACAGAGAAGAGCAGCAGAAATGGTCTGAGAACAGACAAGAAGGTCCCTCAATAAGAGACTTAGAGGTCAGCCTGCTTGGAGCAAAGTCGGCTCTAGACTGGGGAAATGGAAAACCATTCTGTTGTTAGAGAGATCCCTCATTAACTGGGAAGCACCAGAACAAAGTCCACAGCGTCTGGAAGCTGAGGCCAGACAGATTCATATGAAAAACTGGCCAGAATTTCTTTAGTGAGGAAAGCAATTAACTATTAGAGCAAATGATAAAGGAGAACGGTGTGTTCTGTATCTGTTGTTTTCAGATCTAGACTGAATGTCTTCATGCAAGATGGCGTGTGCTGGAGAGCGGTTTCATGCTGAGTGGGTTTGGTTCATCTCATATGTGACATTCTTCCCTCTTGCAGTTCCGGTACAAAAGGCGTGTGTACACCCAGACGCTGCTGGACGACAAGCAGTTTGCCAAGCTCCATACAAAGGTAAGGCTGGATTCCAGCTGGCAAGCCCAGAGCCCTGGGAGCATGTTCAGCACTGATGGTGGCCTGTCACTGAGGACACCAGGTTTTGGGATATTTCAGTCTTCCCTGCTTGCCAGACTGCAAAGCACTCACGAGAAATGGAAGCCTGGGGTGGTTTGGGTGGGGGTGCAGGCTGAAGGACCCCATCAAGCCATGGTAGGGTGCCCTCACAGGGACAGACTTGCACTGCTTATGTGTGCTGGCAGGCAGGTGTGTGGCTGGACTAGGCTCTGCGGGAGAGCGTGGAGCCATGGGGTGGTGAGAGTGGAACACATGATGGGCTGGCTGAAGAGAAGCTTTATTCCCTGGTGTGGAGGAGTCACTAAATGCCTGGTAAGCACAGTGGTGCACACTGAGGAGCATTCCTTCCCCCAGTGAGAGGCGGCAGCACACCTCCGCCTTGCATGTGGGCTCCTTGCTTTGGCTCTGGCTTTAACCCATGTGTTTGGGTCAGTTCTTCGCTGGTAGGATCCATGTGTGGAATGGAAAGCGCTCTTGATCTTCTGCAGCCCCCATGTGTCACGGGCAGTGATCGAGGCATGTGTGGGAGATCAGTGGTGCAGGCACTGAACGAACTGTCTGGGTATTTGGAGAACAGGGAGTGTGGTGGGAATGGTGCCTTTGCATGCATGGGTGTTTTGTGGGAGGAGAGGCGCTCCACCAAAACCACTGGGCCCTGTGGTCAGGGATGCCCCAGCTGGCACAATCGGAGGGTCAGGGATGCTAATAGTGACCTGGCCTTGGGCACGTGTTGGCTGGATGTCCTCTGGCATTGCTCTTCCCCTGGACAGCTGCAGTGGTCCCATGATGTTACTTCTTGCCTAAGAAATTAAGAACGCTTATGGAGAGGTCTGGAACCATCAGAAGATTTCTGCTGCCACTAATAATTGTGCCTTGAGATAGCATGTGGCCCCATGGGGACTCTGATGGTTCCTGGGAAGCTGAGGCCAGTGGCATGTGGGAACTACGAGACAGGAGGAGGGAGATGGACTCCAGCAGCACAGTGGCCACTGCACAGCTGGGTGGCTCTAACGCCCTGGGCAGCATCCGAACTGCTGGGTGGCACGAGAATGCCTGCAGCCCCCATCAAACTCATTTTCTGGGAGAGTCTGTGGGGAAGGGCTGGGGCAGGAAGTGGTGGCGTGGAGAGGCTTGTGGGGGTGTGGCCCATGTGTGGAGGGTGCTGTGCTGGGGAGGGGCATGCAGGGAGGCTTTGGGGTTCTTGTTTAGGAAGGATGTGGGACTGGCCGGGACCCCAGGGCTCCCTGCTAGCTCCTTTGTTGCTGCAGGGTTGTGATGGGGGTTGCGAGATTCCCTGGAAACCCCCTGTGCAGAGTGACCACATCCCGCCGAGGGCTCGGCAGCCTTGTGGCTGTTTGGCATTTGCCCTCTGATGAGACGTGTGCTGGTCTGCCTTGACCCTTCCCACGCGTGGCTCCTGCCATGGGTCTGCAGGGTGGTGCTTTGCTTCTGGTCGCATCTGCTCTGTGAGAGACAGGCAGGCAAGGGTGGTGAATGTTCAGTTAAGAGGTACAACAGCCGGATCTGAGCTGGGCTTGACCTACCCCAAAGGTGAAAATCTCGGTGGGAAAGAGCAGGTCCTCCGTCTGCAGTTTGCAGAGCCGCAGAAGCAAGCAACAAAATGCTGTTAGGGTTCAGGTTTGACTCATGAAGATTGAAGTCACAAGGCTTCTGTCTGGTGGCGTAAGAATATCCAGGCAGCGAATCTGGAAAGCTCTCAGCATCTTCCTGGCACCAGGCAGCGTGAATCACGGCCCTGCCGAGCCTTGCCACTGCGAGACTGTGCGGGCTGGAAGCGCCTGCCACAGGGAGACCTGAGCAGCAGCATCCGGGGACATCCCCTACGAGTGTGTAGGGGCTTCCCCTAGAGTGCACTTTGTTAAATGCTCACTTTATCTCCATGCTTTAATTTCTACTTAACAAACAAATTTCCTTCATGTTGTTTCTTTATTTTTAAACCATCCCGTGCCAATAAAACATGGCATCTGAGATCCTGCATCTCCGCTCCCTTGTGCCTTCATCAAGAGGATGCTGATGAGTGTTTCCCTTGGCTGGTGTTTTCCCAGAGCCCGTGGGCACCGTGAGCCGCGGTGGGGGCAGAAGAGGAGCCCTGGTCCTGCCCCGGGGCTGCTCCTGCAGCTGTGCGGTTCGAGGGAGGTGGCAGAGGCAGCCGTAGGGAGTAGCGCCAGGAGGGGCACGAGTGGGAGCTGTGCTTGTGCTGGCCACTCGGAGTGGTGCTGGCACTGAGAGCAGTGGCAGTGTGACTTGTCTGCTTGGCACAGAGCGACGCTGTTCTGCTGGGAGAGGGTGAGAGCAGAGTGCGCGTGTGCAGCCTTCTGGCAGCTGGCTTGAGGGTGAGAGGGGGACAGAGAGCAGAGGGACATGGGCTCCTCTCTGGGACAATAGCTGGCTAAGCAGAGAGAAAACCAGCAAGCTGCTGGGGACCACAGACCCTGAGCAAAGAGCACGGTACTGCCTGCTTCTGTCCCATCTGCTGTGCTGCCTCCGCTGCAGCTGCGCCAGACGCTGCCGGGCAAGGGGCCATGGGGGGACGGTCCTCCCGCCGTGCCACCGACCCCACGCAGGGATGCTGTGGGGCTGGCAACAGGGCAGGACCGGGTGGGGAGTTCATTCCCATGCCATGAGGTGGTGCCTCTGGGCCGACTCGGGGAACGGCTGGCTCCTCCACCGCTGCAGCCTTGTACAGATTCACACGTCGGGTCAGCTGCTGCCGAGGTGTCTGCTCCTGTCTGTGCATTTCGGGGTTGTGTTTCCTTCCAGGAAAGCAGATGCATGGAGGTGATGCCTCTGTGGCATGGTGTAAGCGTTGCTCGAGGCCTGAGGCTTCCCTGTTATTTGTAGCGATCCTTAATGGCTTGGGCAGTGCAGTACTGTTTTTTGTGAGATGTGGTAATTTAAAGGGCTGTGAAGGATTAGCTTTAGGTCTAAGGGGCTGGTGGGACCGCTCATGAGGCCGTGCTGTATGCAGAACCTTTAGGCCTGTGGCTAATGGCCTCATCCAAATGAGAGCAAAGAGTTTGGACTCTGACTTTTAGTGGCAGGATACACTACTTGAATCTTTTAATGACCTTGAAACATGATTCTTAACTGCCGTTAGAAGAGAAAAACAAGAAAAATGAAAGTAACTCTTGAGTGCCAGTGGACTTGTTCTAAGAAGTGGAGAAACTGATTTCTTGTATCGCTAGCGATAACGAAGTGACTGGTGAAATCAGTCCATCAGCCCCAGTCTGATCCCTCCTGGGATCTGCAGGCAGTGCCATTTCTTACAGATGTATTTCCACTCAATTTCAGTCGACTATTTAGAAATGGGAGTGCAAAAAAAAAAAAAGCACGTTAGAAAAGGGCAACCCATTGTGCTTATAAACGAAAACCTGTGCAGAAATATCTTGGCATTTACCCAAATGTCCACAAAGGACATTGTGCTACCAAGAGACTTGGGATATTACCACCTTGGAGGGGAAAGAACAACACACTTAAAACACACTTACAGTAATTGTTAGGAGTGTGTATGCCGTTGTGGCTGTGGATGACTGATATCAGGCTGAGTCCCCTCCCAAGCCCTTGTGCCCCCCAGTCCGCTGGCTTGCAGGATGGGGAGCAGCACAGCCCCAATGCTGTACAAGCCCCAATAACCAGCACATCCCTGTGTTATCAACGCTCTTTCCAGCACAAATCCAAAACGGAGCCCCGGACCAGCTACGTGAACTGCATCTCTCTCCCAGCCAAAGCTGGCACATCCTGCAGTGTCCCCCTGGAGGAGGTGTCCCCGCTGGGGCAGTGCTGCCAATGGGACATCGAGGGCTGCCCCCGGTCCTCTGCAAGGGCTCAGCCTCCTCTGTGCATGGAACTCTGCCGGGGCTCCGTCCTGCTGGCGCTGGGGATGCTCCAGGTGCACTGAGCCGGCCTCTGAGACAGTGGTTACACCTTGGTGTGTGTCATGGAATCCATTATTGGACGTTTCTGTGGGAATGGATGAGGTGCCTGTTTGCTGCTGCCTGATGGGAGCTTGTCAGGCAGCCGCTGGCGGGAGCAGGCCGGTCTCTTCTAGCCTCTCCCAGGGCACGTGACCCCATGGCAGCCGCCACGCTCTGGAGAGTGGGTGGTTTGTCTTCATTCCAGCTACTGTTTGGAGCAAACTGAACCCTGGGAAAAGACTAGTCCTTCCTTGGTAGGGGAATTGCTGGAGACATCGGCACGTGCTCGGCACGAAGGGGAGGTGCTGCCTCTCTGCTTCCCGCCAGCAAGAGCGAGTGGCAGAGTGGTTTCTCTGTGAGAAGGATATCTCATTTATTTTCTTTCATTTCAATTCAAGAGAGAGAAGCTTGTTCCCTCACACCGGTTTCCTCTCAATGAGCTTTGCTTTTCTGGAGGGTGTTGGTTTTCCCTGAGGTTTGGTGCCAGTGGAGGGTAATGGAGTGCAGAGCTGGGTGGCTGGAGCTGTGCCCTGTCCCTGGTGCTCTCCGGGCGTGAACTCCTTTCTCACTCTTGTAAACATGCAAAAGTGCCTCAGACTTGCTCAGGAGCCATCTGCTGAGGTGGGTGGTTTGGGTAACAACATGTGAACCGAGCTGAAGCACCGGTGCCGCGGTTTGGGCAGTAGCCTGGAGGGTGAGGGCAGACCCGGGCTTTGGCTCCTGTCTCCTTACGGGGATCCTCCTCTGCCTCCTCGGGGAGCACTGCAGCTGTACTCACGAGAAAGAAGATCCCAAAGGCAGGGATTGCTTCCCAAAGGGTTTCCAGGTGGCAGACGGGAGGTGTGGGAGGTACGAGCTCAGCTTTGTTGCAGTTCCTTAAAGATCTTGTTGGTCCCAGTGTGGGGGCAGAGGGGTCCCAGTGTGGGGACAGAGCCTGCCCACAGCCCCTGGGCCCTGGCCCCTGCCCGGGCTGTGCCACCTTCAGCTGCTGTGCGAAGGCACCTGGGAAATGAGAGACTCCAAACACCCCTTAGGAAAGCAAAGTGGAGTCTCTGAGCTGCAGTTTGTCTGCAGGAGTTGGTGTTGTGTCTGGGGGTTTCCCCCCAGAGGAGGAAATGCTGGGAGCTTTGCTCTGCTTACTGGAGCTATCCCACCGTGTCCCTTTGCAGTTCTCCATCATCCTCACGCTAAGTGCGGTACATTTGCTGACAGGAAGACCCACTGTGAGTGTTTGTTTAAGCAGTTAGATAGCTTATAGAAAACCATTTAGGTTTGAATTTTTGCAGATAGAAAATGCAGGGCCTTGCCTTTGCTGGCTTCTGATTATTTTTTTTATTCTTTTGATTTGCATCAAACTGCATTTGAATGAAAGCTGAAATTCAATTAAAATTACAACAAAAGAGCATTTTAAATTGTGTCTTTATCACTTAAATAAATGTTGCTTGAATGTACTGGATGCAGAAGACAAAAAGTAAATTTATCAGTACACATCTTTTGTATTTAAAGCAGACTGATCTTTTAAACAAAGGGAGATTTGGTCTGTGTGAGGGGTTCTCATCACAGATTCTCAAAGGTACTGAAGTGCCAGAAAACAAGCAAGCATCTTGTGAGGTTTCAGAATTGCCTAAGCGGTGCAGGCATCTGCTCAGCTCCCCTTGGTTTCAGAGGGAGTCTGACATTTGCTCTCTCTCTTCATGTCTAGTCACCTTAATACATTTGAAAACCTGGCCCCAAATCCCTCAGGTTCTTAGAATAATGAGAGCTCATTCCTTTCCCACCAGGGTTTTATTCATAGATTCCTTCCTTAGTTCTCAGATCACCTTTCAGCTTTGAGTGAATCAGTCCAAATAAAAAGGAAAATATTCAGTGTTTCTAGCTAAATGGAAATGGAAAACAATCCGCTAGGAAATTTCTCTGTGCAGCGTGAGCTGAAAAACCCCATGGGAGAATGTAAATACCAGCGTTTGCTTCATTGTGAGAGTGGGGATAACGTCCCCAGCAAGGGACGTGGCTCTGACATATTTGTAGTGTTTGAGTTGATTTCAAAAGCTAAGTGTGTTTCACCTCTGATTATGAATGAAAAACCCACTTAAATTCATGACTGTTGGCGGAAGGGCTATTGAACCAAGACATTTTTGTGAATACAGACGCCTGCATCGGCTGTGGTGCTGCAAACCCCAGGTCAGCGGCTGCGTTTGAAGAGGGGAGATACTTTCAGTGTGACACACACCTTACTGAAGTGAAAACTTTAAAGCCAGGGTCAAACTGTTGTTGGTTTGGCACCACTCTGTGCCACTGCGCCCGGGACTGCTGCGATGCCCGTGGTCGCACCCAGGTGGGGAGCAGCTCCTCGAGAGTCCCTGTGTCCCCTCTGTGGGGGGGCTGTTGGGGATGGCCATGCGGCTTTGGTGGCACTGGGATGATGGCGGTTAAACTCTTTGGTCAGACCTGTGCCACACCTTGGTGGTGGTTCAGACGTTGGGTGCCTCAGGCTCCCCAGACCTGCCACAACAACTCTCCAGGTATCCCAAAGGACACCCCAGAGGTGCTGGGAGTGAGCTGGGAGCTCGGGGGGAGGTGTCCGTTCTCCAGTTATTGGGCTGGAAAGGCAAGATGGTCAAGAGGCCTCCAAGGAAAAGAGTCCCTGGATCTTGATGGTTTCAAGTGTGTAGTGACCAGGATGTCTCAATTAGCAATTTCCCCTTCTGTTACCTAATTCAACTCCTGTTGTTTCCCAGATTTGGCTATTGGTGTAGCAACCCAGAGCTGCCTCCTCCTCAGAATCCCTGCATAGAAACGGCACTCTCTCTCTCTCTGTGGTCGTAGAAGTATTGAGCTTGAGTGAAATGACGTATTTTCCTGTAACTTCATTCTGGAAAACAGTTTAATTGAGCTAATTATATACAGAATCACAGAATAGCCTTGGTTGGAAGAGATCTAAGATCATCCAGTCCAACCATTAACCCAGCACTGCCAATTCACCACTACCCCATGTCAACACCATCTAGGTGTTGATCTTCTCTTCATTTTTCCATTGTTTTGGTCCTTTTCCTTGTTATGCCTTAATTCAGGTGTGTTTGTAAGTGGAGAAAGTCTGTCACCTGAATCCTGGGTGTGGGATTCCCGTAATGCCGTGACATCACGCTGCTGGTGAATGTTCCTTTTCATTATCTATGTTCTGGGTTTTCTTAGGCGTTTTCATAGGACCGAACTGGCAGCTATGAACTGATGGAAAGAGAATATTTTTCCATGTGAAAATTAACTGGTTAAGTCTCTGGACTTTATAAATTATTTTTGAAGCATTGCTGTGGATTTGGTGTGAGACCTTGGATTGATGAACCTTCTTTGTTCTTCATCTGGAAGTGCAGGGGAGCAATGGATTTCCCCCAAAGGGAAATCCCACGTTAATGCCGTGGTGACCATGATGATAAACAAGCATCTACAGCAGGAGAATGCAGATCCCAGAGTCGAGGATGCCTCTCTGCATCCTCCTTTTGCACTTGCTCCTCAGTTTCCTTTCATAGAATCATAGAATAGCCTTGGTTGGCTATTCTAAACATAAAAAGTACCATTAAAGGTTGACATAGTGCATCAACTTCCCACTGTCAAAAAATGTTTTCAATTCCTGAGCACCTAGAAAACTGAAATATAAGGGTGCTCACTGCTGCTGGGCGCTGCTGGTCTGGGTAGGATGAGTAGGTTGAGTTGCTGGGGTTGGAAATGAGAGTCGCTGGCAGAACCTCTGGAGCAGAACTTCAGGTTAGTGCCCAGGACGTGTCTGGTGTCAGCATAAAAGTGAAAGTGCCTTGTGCTGCTGTCCCCTGTGCAGAGGTGCAGTGTTTGCCATGGCAGGAGTGCACACAAGTGCCTCTTCGTCCCTGGAGGCCCTGGGAAGGCTGCTGCAGCATCAAGGGGACGGGCCATGTGTTGGGGGGGTCCCTCCCTCGGCTTGTGCCTCCACGTGTCCCATGACCACTGGCATGGCTCTCAGTGGGACTGACAGTGCCGTTCCTGGTGACAGGGGTTTGGTGAGCCCACACGTGGAGCATCACCTCTGGGTTAGGTGAGCATCGGCTGCTGATCGGCTGCTGGGAGGAGCAGAGGTGTGTGGACAAATGGGAGCAGAGAGAGCAGGGTCAAATCTGTGCCATCAAGCGCTGATTGGGAAGAGACATTTTGGGCTGGCGTCCTGGAGGCGGTTGTGGAGTTGTCAAGTCCCGTCTGTGCTGTTGCTGGCAGGCAGCTGTGATTCCTTCAGCATCTCTGTGCTGCTGCAGTATGAGGGGATGCTGAAGCAGGAGGTGGATTTTGCTTTCAGTTACTTGTGAGGCGAGAGGGGGTCTGGGGGAGGAGTAACACCAAGCAGCAGGGGTCGGGAGGGTCTCTTGCCCCCTGAAAAGGTGGTGCCTGTGCCCTGCTGCAGTCGATACCAGTTCCCTTTCACTCTGTTGGTGCTGTGGGAATTACTTATACTGCCTGTAGACATTTCCAGCACCCCTGGTGTGGGGGGCCCAACCCTTTTGTACCCTCGGGGTGGTGTCTCCTTGCTCGTGTGCACTGTCCCATGGTTGCATTGGGTCTGTCTTGGCAGCCCTGCCTGGGCTGGCGTGGTCTTGAGGGATGTGAGGGAGCACCCAGGAGTGGGCAAGGTGGTTGGGATGGGATGTGGAGCCATGCTCTGCACCAAGGCATCAGCTGTGGCACCCACTGTCCCCAGTGAATCCCTGCTCTTCCTGGCTCTTTCCTTCCTGCACTGCTGTCCCTGGGGCACTAAGGGAGTGAACCTTGTAACTGAATTGTGTGTTTGTGGCTCTGTGCATTATCATCTCGTGCGTTTCTGTGGCGTTGGCATCTCTGCATGTATCCGCTGATCGCTGTGAGCAGGTCAAGTACTGGCACGGGTGCAGTGGAGTTGTGTTACCGTAGGGTTTTGCCTGAGCTAATTAGCTCTGTTGAGATGGAGCAGCGTTGCAGGGGGTCATGCACTATGGCTACATAATTTTAAATATGTGACCTGGCTTGTTTCTGGCACAGCCCCCTAGTGCTGATTTTAGAGCAGACATGCTGTATGTTGTGGGCTTGGTTCTGCAGACCAACCACACAGAGGCTGAATTTGGTTTAAAACAGGTTCACAGCCCAGCATTAATTTGTCTCATCCCTGGAAAGTTTCATCTTGGTGATGTTTTCTGTCTGACTTCTTACCACGGTGTCCTCAGCAAGTCAGAGAAATAGCACGGCTGAAGTCGTGGGTCCCAACTTTTGGGATTTGCAGGTTCCTCTGTAGAATCAGTTCTAAAAGTATTAAGTTTACCCCCTAGAAAATTAAATTTTGACAAAATCAAAATATTATGCAAAACAATATGTGATGAAATTTTGTTTAGGAAACCTTTGAAAAGAATTGGATGTGTTTCTGCATCCTGTTTGGTGTTTTCAGATTTTCTTTTCTCTATTTTCCAACTGGAAGTCTTCAGGATGGAATTTGAAGTGAAGCACTTCAGAATTCATTTTGAGTCATAAAAGATATAATTTTTCTATATCAAATTAGGGGAAAATGTTGAAACTTGAGTTTTTTCACTGGGTGAAAAATCTGCTTTGCTCAGACACGTCCAGCCCTTTGTGCAGTGGTTCACAGGGGCAAGAGCAGTGCCCTGACCATTGGCTGCAGCTTGACAGGTTGGTTTGAGCTTTTCCCAAAGACTTCCCTCAGCTAATCTGTATCCTCACAGCATTTCTGCTGTGTCAGACGCTTTCTAGAGTGCCTTTCCTAAAGCTGGCTACCGCAAGGGTTGATTAAAATAAACTCAAAAGCCACCAGCCAACCTGCAATCAAAGGTCTGAAAATCTGGACTGGCACTGTGTGTGCAATGGGTGTTTGCACACTGAGGTCTGTCCAAGTGCTCCCTGACTGCCTGGCAGAGTTGCAATTTCTAGAGTCTAGAAATTTGATAAAATAACATATTCATCAAGTATAGCTGTCCAAAAGAGAGAAAAATAAAAAAGCCAACAACCCACAAACAGCCAGGCAGACTCAGAGGAGTCTTCTGGGCACTTGGTCCCCTCTGGAGAGCAAGGTTTAGTCTTTGGTCAAAGGCAGAAAATTGCACCAAGAGCGCAGCATAGTTTCAGAGCAGACAGTGTGGCAGCCGTACCCAGTGCGCCGCACAGAATCACAGGATCACAGAACAGCCATGGCTGGAAGAGACCTCTAAGATCATCAGGTCCAACAATTAACCCAGCACTGCCCAGTCCCCACTACCCCATGTCCCTCAGCACCACATCTCCACATCTTTTCAATCCCTCCAGGGATGGGGACTCCCCTGCTGCTCTGGGCAGCCTGTGCCTGTGCCTGGTAACCCTTTAAGTGAAAATTTTTTCCTAATATCCAATCTAAACCTCCCCTGGCACAACCCCTCATCCTATCACTTGTTACTTGGTTGAAGAGACTCATCCCCATCTCTCTACCCCCTCCTTTCAGGGAGTTGTAGAGAGCAATGAGGTCTCCTCTCAGCCTCCTCTTCTCCAGACTGAACTCCCCCAGTTCCCTCAGCTGCTTCCCATCAGCCTTGTGCTCCAGACCCTTCCCCAGTTCTGGTGCCCTTCTCTGGACACGCTCCAGCACCTCAATGTCCTTCTTGGTGTGAGGGGCCCAAAACTGAACACAGTATTTGAGAGGCAGCCTCACCAGTGCCCAGTACAGGGGGACAATCACCTTCCTAGTCCTGCTGCTCACATCATTTCTGATACAAGCCAGGATGTTGTTGACCTGGGCACACTGCTGGCTCATCTTCAGTCGTCTGTCTGTGTGTGAGTAGCTCGATCTTTCCTCCGAGATTTAAGTTCAGCGGGCAGGTGGGCGATATGCCCTTAAAATGAGTTTGTGACACAACACAACATACACCACATTGCAGTGGGACATGGATGAAGCCCTGGGCAGTACGAGTCACTGCTGCTGGGATCTGCTCAGCTAGCACAGCACCTTCCATGGCCTTCACTGACAAATGCATGGAGTTACCTGTCTGTTGGTGTGCCTGTGTCACAAGCGCGTGCAGCGTGTGTGCCTGCCCTCACGGCATGAAAGTGCCTTAGCAGGGGACTTGTGGTGGGGGCAGAGGGTGGTGGCTGGCAGCCCCTGATGGCTTCCATGGGGTGATCCAGCAGTCTCAGTCCTGAGGAGAGGGATGAAAGGACCACGTTCCGTGTAGATGTGCAGCATACCCTCATGTGCCCTGGCTTCTGGTGGGTGCTGCCCATTTTTCTTGATGGTTGCCTTGGGTCTCCTGAATGGGGATATTCCTCTGGTGGCTTCTATCTTTGTACTGGGGTGTTAACACTGTGTATTGTGTGTTTTCCTGGGGTGTCATGGCTGCAGGCAAATCTGAAGAAGTTCATGGAGTATGTGCAGATGCTAAACACGGAGAAGGTCTGCAGACTGCTGGAGAAGGGACTGGACCCCAACTTCCATGATCCGGATACTGGTGGTGAGACTGGCTTCTCCCGAGAGGGGAGGATGACAGAGCAGGGTCGGGGGAGAAAGTGGCCAGGGGATGCGGTGGGAATTTGGGGAGTGGTTGTTTTGGAGGGAGTGTAGCAGATGATATGTTGTCTGAAATGTAAGCTTTGGAACAGAGGGATGTAAGGTGAGTTGCTCAGTATTGTGTCTTCTTATGACGCTCGGGTCTTGGGAGCACGCAGTTACAGAAGACTCTTGGGAGAAGGTGGTGTGTGTGGGAGAAAGAGTCTGAGAATACGGCGTGAAATAGAAGAGCTGTGGGGCCGTGCATCTTTGAGGGGGGTTCTGGGGAGGATGAGGCTGTCTCTGGGACTGGCATGAATGTGAATTGCTGTCCAAGGATCTCTTCATGAAGCAGTCAGAAGGCTTAAGATGTATTTTGAGGGTCAAGAAAATAAAATCTTGCCCTCTGGTTTCCTCAATTATTTTTTTCTTCTTCTTTTTTTTTTTTTTCCCCCCTATCTGCATGAGCAAAACTCACCCTGAAGAGGTCTGCTTGCCGGAGCTCTGGCTGCTGGGTCTGCAGGCTCCTGGCTGTAAGCAGTGAGAGCCAGACACCAGCATGTTTCCCTTGCTGCTGGGGCGGTGAGGGAGGACCTCTCCCTCTTTCCCCTGCTGTGAAGCCTCGTGGGCTCGTTCGGAGAGAGGAGTTGCTGCTTTTGTTGTTCCTGCTTTCAAGTCATGCAGCTTATTAGTATTTATTAGAGTTGGACTTCTGTGTGTGAATCATGGGCACATTTCCAACCCATTAGCAGACTCCAACCCGATGATTCATTTTCTCTGTTTCTGGTTCAGTTGGATGGTTTTTCAGGTTGTTTCTGAAACACTGGATACCTCTGTACTCGGAAGTTTAGTGTGTCCTGACCATTTTTCAGCACTGAGATCAGGTGGCAGTGTGGTGTGGTTCACACTATTAACCTCTCTCATCCTCTCAGATAACACAGTTGCATCCCAGCTGCCCTTTGGGAATGGCCTCTGGCAGCTCCTGAGCTGGGAAGGTGAGAGCTGGTGCAGGCAAACTCTGGCAAGAGCCATTTGAGCAGCGCCCAGGAGTGTTTATGTTGTTTTATTTGCTGGTGTAGCCACTCCGTCTGAACCTGCCAGTGTTGTGATCAACAACTGCTCATAGGAAAAAATAGCTGATAGCATGCAAGCCCCATCACTGTCTGCCCTGGAGCATGTCCAGACCGCTCAGCTCCCTATGCTTCTCATTTTTGCCCAAGACATTACAAGCATTTTGAGGGATCTTTCCTCATAAAGAAAATCCTCCACTCTTCTAGAGCTGATTCAGCTTTCCAGAGTCTGTTCTACTGCAGAGTGCCGAGTGCTGCTTGAAAAGATGCTGTGAGAGTTTTGGATCTGATACGGTTTGAACCCAGATGTTATTTCACAGAAGGGGAGAGGTTTGTAGGAGCAGGCTCTTGAGTACTGAAAAGACTGCGTTAGATATGGAGGGGGAAGAAGGAAAATCACCTGACCCAAATAGTGGTTTGGATCCAGTTCAGAACCCAGGGCAAAACCAGCATGGATGCTATGAGATGTGAAAGTGGACTCTTGGAGCAGAGGGAGGCTTGGACACCTCATCCTAATTCTTGTGCAGAACCACTTCATTACTGCTTGCTTTACAATCTCTTTCATGCACATGAAAGAGTGATATAAAACAGCTGTTCAGTATTCATGGGTTCATGGAATTTAAGACCAGATGGAGCTGTTGTACCGTCCCACCTGACCTCCTGGATCTTGCAGGATGCTCGCCATCCTCGGGAATGTGTGCCTGTGTGTGTTCACTAAGCAAAGCTTAAACATGTTTTCCAGCAAGTCATCAATCTTGATTCAGGGAACAGAAGATCCGTGCCTTTCCTTCGTTATTTGGTTCATCACCCTCACTGTTTAAAATTCGTACCTCATTTAAATGTGTATGCTTCAGCTTCCAGCTGTTGGTGTACTTTATCTCCTAGATTAAGGAGCATTTTAGTACCTGGTATGTCTTTACTTGAAGGTATTTATACATGGTAATCAAGTCAACATTCAGTCTTCCTTTCCTTAATTAAAAAGAGGCCAAACTCCTCCCATCTTCCACGTGAAGGTGTTTTCTCCAGTTTCCCTGTCGTTTTTGTGGCTTGTTTGTCACTACTCCATCTTTAAGAGGTTTTTGAGGGCACGGGTACCAGACAGCCTGCTGCCCACCTGCGCCACTTGGCATGGGCAGGCGCAGCTCTTCTGCAGGTCCCTGGTTTGGAAGGATGGGGGTGACCCCGTGTCTCTGGGATGGGACCCCACATTACCTCCTGCTAGATGGAAGGCCCAGGGCGGTTCCCTTTCTGTTCCTCCTCCTGCGTTGTGTCCTACCCCTGCCCTAACCTGGGGTCACTTGGCCCATGTCAGCTGAACGAAGTGGAACCAGTAAGCAGTTCTTTGCTTGGGAGCTTTGTTCCTGTTGGGGGGAGGTTGTTTTCCTTCCCGATGACTTCCCATGCAGCCTGGGCTGGATGATGGAAGAGCATGGCAGGAATGTGGTTGGCCGCGTTCCCCAGTGACTGCTCTGGCTGCTGCTCCTCAGCTGGATTCCTGTGCTTTTGGAATGTGCCTGACTGACATTTTATACCACTCATCTTTAATGACTCAGCCAAGCATGAGTCTTACATCATTACAGGTATCTGTATTGATCAGACTTGTAATTTACCGAGGAAAGCAGTCACGTTCCAGGAGGAAGACCTATTTACTGTACAGCTCGATTGGGCGATATTAATAACACAGGTATTCTTTATTGCTGTGTCAACTAAATTCCAGATCTATTTTCCCAGCATTTTCCTGGGATCAGTGTTATTTTTCTGACTTGTAGTTTCATGGATTGTTCCCTTTTTGAACATTGCCCTGGCATGGCTTTTCTCATGGTCTGTTTGAATGTCCCAATACTTCAAAATGTATTAAAGTTTAACTTTTATTTGGACCAGGAAGATCTTCAGGGAGAAGATATAGAGGGCAATACACATCATTCACAAGATGTAAACAATTTATTCAGTCTCAGGTAGCTCATGCCAAAAGTCCTTATTTCCTAATGGAAAGGATATTTCCACAGCAGCAAAGTAAAAAATAAATGATTGGTCATTTTGCTGTCTGTATTTATTAGCAATTATACTCTGTCTGCCTAGTGACTGCCTGGCTTGCACAGGCGCGGGGAAGTCATCATGGTGTTATCAAATTTAAACAACAGCAGCACCCCCTCTCTCTGTCAGTCCTTCACCAGGCCAGATGTGGCTTTCTTTACTCCTGTGTCATTTGTTCTTGTAATTATTCTTCATTCTCTAATTTTCTGTTCATATTGACAACTCTCTATTCATCATGTCCTGTGGTTAGTGTTGTCTCTGTAACTGCCGCTGTCACTTCACTGCTGACCCGGGAGGGACATGTGCAGGGGTTCTCCTCTTTCATTTATGGTGTTGGAGTTCTGGACACAGAAATTGTTCTTCAAGGCTTCCCAGTGGCGTTTTGTTTTTTAATTTTAAACCTCCCACATTTCCTATGATCAATTACCTAATCTAATTCCCCTTGGTTGGTTCCCTTAGGAAGCATCAAATATTCACCTGGCTAGTTGGGACTTTCTTCTCTCCACCTCATCCCTAGTTGACGAGATAGCAGTCAAGTATTTAGCAGATTTTTATTTCAGAATCACAGAATAGTTTCAGCTGGAAGAGACCTTCAAGATCATCAAGTCCAGTCTTGTTCCTAGCCTTATCAACACCACTAAACCATGTCCCTAAGCACAACATTTACCCGTCTCTTAAACGTTTCCAGATATGTTGATTCCACCACCTCCCTGGGCAGGCTGTTCCAATGCCTGACTACCCTTTCAGTAAAGAAATTCTTCCTAATATTCAGCCTGAACCTCCCCTGGTTCAACTTCAGGCCATTTCCTCTTGTTCTATCGCTTGTCACTAGGGAAAACAGACCAACTCCCACCTCGCTACATTGAGATCCAAAGTAGCGTTCTCGTATGTTGGAGTGAAACAGTGCCTATAGGAAAGTGATCAGTTTTCTCCCTTTGAGAAAATGAACTGATATTTTATTGCTTGTAGGATGGGACACCCAGCATTTCCCTTCAAGGTGAAGTTGCCCTGATAGAGCAAGTGCTCATTTCTACAACTTGGAGATAAACACATTGAAGTTAATGCTTTTTTTTTTTTTTTTTTTAGTTAGTGGCCTGCAACAAAATTTTATGAAGGACCTTTAAACTTACTACTTCAGACACAACTCCACATGCATTCAAATGTTCTGAATAATCAGTGGCCGTATAATAGATGATGTGATTTTAATGTAAACTCTTTCTGATCTCATTGTCATAACAAGCAGGCATCCTTTGTATTCTAAATGGTGTAATTGTCTGGAGATTTGAGTACTGACAATTATGTCACAGTTCTTAGGACCAGTCAAAGCAGTCCACATACTTTTTCTTGTTCTCCAGCCTTCCAGCATTGTGCAATTGGCAAGGAGGAAGGAAAAAAGTCTTTCTCACAGTCTTTGTCAAATGGCTTTGATTACTTCTGACACCGTGCATTTGTGCCGCGTTTCCCTCTTTGGAATCATTTTGCTTGTGGTCTTAGTTTAATGTCTTCCTAATTGCTCTGCCTATTTCTCAGCCAAGATCATTATCTCACCTCTCGGTGAAGTGCGGTTCCCTGAGAATCCTCCAGAATGGGTCGGTGTTCCCCAAACCCAACTTTCTTCATTTTGCTCCCATCATCTGGCTGGTGAGTCACTTCCAGTGTTTTTTTCCTGATGCCTTCTCTTGCTTGTAGGACTGAAGGGATCTCTGGGATGAGCACCTGGACTTTCCTGTCTGTCACCTTTCCTTCTGAGTCCTCGTGCCCCATTACCAGCGAATTCCTGCCCTTTAATTCACAGACTTATCCAACACTAAAGGAAAATTTTGAGCTCTCTTCAGCTTCTGTGCTCAGACGTGTAAATCCAAGTGCTGCTGCATGGTTCCCATTCCCTTGGCCGGATTTCCAGTTTGCAGTGAAGGGCACCCAGACACGTTTCAGCGGCCAGCCCTGAGGCTGGATTTCGCCGCCTGGACTGGGCACCTTGTGCTGGGGAGTCCGAGCCATCAGCGTGGAGCTGGCAGGCTTGGCGTAGGGATGGAAGGAGAGCTGGCAGGTTGGGTGGGGTCAGTGCCTGCAGTGATGCATGGTGTCCTCACTGGGGTGGCTGAGTCTCACCCATGGGCTCTGCAGGTGAGCTCAGCTGTGCTCCACCACAGCTCCGTTAGCTGTGGTGGGAGCTCATGTACCCACGCATACGCATGCAGCTGAACCCCATCCTTTTGGGGTCGGTTGAGAAGGACAGTAAGACAGTCCACTGTTTCTCTCTGACACTTAGAACATTCTTTCTTGGTGATGCTTTTCAGGACCTGAGCCTCTCAGGAGTCTTTGTATAAAATATGAGCTGATGGTCTTACTGAAAGCAAGTGGAAATCATAGAAAATAAAATACATTTGTCTTTTTAAACTATTTCACTTCTGGCCCTAATAGTAGTGAGTACAGAGTTAGGCTAGGGAAGCAAACGTCTCAAACTCCCTTCTCCATCCCTCTCTGATGTACCCGTTCTGCTTTGTTTTGGACCTGGGTGTTTCTGTAGTAACTGCTTGTTCCTCCCAACCGTATTTCTCGCAGAGGCGCTGGTCGTGGTTGGTACTCCAGTTGTCTGTCTGGATGCTCTGCTCTCCTGCTTTCTCTCTCTCCACTCTTCCCTCCCTGCAGGTCCTTCTCCCTGGGCTGCCTCAAGGGCTGGCTCTGGGTCCAGCTGTCCAGCTATCCTCCCGTAAGTGTTCAGATTCCAGATGTTGCACAATGGCACAATGTGACCTTCTGGTCCATATCTTTCATTTCTCACCAGATCACCCTTCATATGTAGGACTGGTTCTTTCCCTCTGTAGAAGGGAAAGCATAGTGCATCCAGCTTGGCAAAGCTCTTCCACTCCTGCAGCTGGAATAGATCCATGCTTGAGAAGAAACCATATTCCCTATGCGACTCCTCTTTGGCAGTCCTGTTTTCAATGGACATGTGTGCTGAACTAGAATTTCCCGAGTTGCTAGATGGAAGATGAAGAGGAAGCAGGGTCCCTCTGTGGCAGAGCATGAGCAGCACCATGGACCATGTGGTCTCAGGACAATGCCAGCAGTCAGTTGAGTTGGTGCAGTTGGGTGCTGCATGTGTGCAGCGTTGCGATACTGCTGCACTGTCAGTGTGTTGCCCATCCCTGGGAGCAGTGCAAGCAGCTCTGTTCCCTCTGATCTCTTCGTGGGGCTGCAGCTTGGTGGGTGTCACTGTTGTTGTTGCTTGGCACTTTTGCAGTGCTTGAGGGAATCATGCAAGTGGCCTTGCTGATAGCCGTAGGACCTCGGATTCCTTCAAAAATGGCTCTTCCAGACAGACTCTCCAAAGGATAGGGGCCCTGCTACAGCATGGTCACCTCTAGCTCTGCTTGTTGGTTCATCCCCTGTAGGGTTTCCTTGGTATATATAGCTGAGACCCTGATTTTGGAGGCATTGCACATGGTTGTCCTGCCTTTCCAATGAGGTGGAGCTCAGGCAATGAAGGCATGTAGCCATTCCCATCAAGGACAAGTTTCTGGAGTTTATCATGGACTTCTGGTTCCAACCTGTCTCCCTTCTGTTCCACTGCAAGAAGATGAATTGGTTATCACCTCAAGTACCTAATTATGCAATTAACCCAAGTTTGGGGGAAAAAAAGTGGCTCATTTTTTCTGAAAAATGTTAGGCAAGGCTCCTGTGAAGAGCTGAGTGAGCACACCGGGATGGAGGCCCTCCGAGTGCGGGTTGGTGACAAACAGCGGAGGAAGGCTGGGGGAGGCAACCTCTTCAACCAGCGCAGTTGCAGTTGGGAGAGGATATTTTAATGAGCCTTCAGAGTGTTCCATGTAAAATTGCACCAATGTAATTTATAGTATGAATTTTAAAGGCTGCACAAAACTGTGTAGACAGTTATTTTAATATGGATATCTTAAAGTTGGTTTGGAATAGGCTTAACAAATAGCTCTTTTATCAAAATTTTTCTTTAGTTTAGATTTTTTCTTTCCTTCTTTTTCAAGTAAACATCTGTACCACAGCAGCATGTATGGATGGAGCCTTAGGTTAGAGTTCTGTGTGCAAATCCATGTGGAAAAGCGAGATTAGAAAGGACACTTGCCTCTCTACCTCCTGAAAAGGTCTTAGTATTATCAGTGAAGCCTGTTTTGTAATGCTGTTCATTACAAGAAGTCGACAGCGGTACGCTCAGTGTCACAAACCCAAGAGCAGTACCTGGTGTACACGTACCATGTCTCTGTGGTGTCTGGCTCCTCTGGTAAGAGGCTTCTCCCTCTTTCCAATCAATGCTTTTTTTGCTGTTGTTAAAAGCCCAATGCATTTTTATGTGAACTTTGCGGTACTGGGCAGAGAGGAAGTGAATTACTTTTCTCAGATAATTTGTTCTCTTCTACAAGTTTTCATCCTGCCCTTTATGGGAGTACATTGAGCAGTCTGATTGACACGTGTCAGTTGTGATCCTTTTTAGTACCATCTTGTCCTGGGAGAGAATAAATATACATATGCGCAGGATAGCGTTTTATTTTGGTGAATGGTAAAGAAAAACTGTAATTGTTCTGTGTCCTTCCTGCTCTGTCTTTGTGTTAGCTAAGCCAAGGGTGATGGATGGAAGAATATTTTGTCTTGTAGTTTTATATTCAAGGGGCTTAACCAAGTCTCAGTCTGCAATGCAGGAGGTCTGCCAAAATCAGCGTGTGCAGTCCCCGAGGTTGATCGAAGGAGGAGACTGTTGGCTTGCCCAGACTGGGAAGGACACTGGGACTTGCCAGACACAGGAAACAGGAAATGGAGGGAATTCCTGATGGTCAAGCCAGTGAAATCTTGTTGCAGGACACCATCTCCTTTCCAGTCCCTGTGGAAGCAGAGAGAGGGTGTAGAGAGAAAGAAGAGCATTAATTTAATACTTAATATCTTCTTCCAGAGTGAAGAAGACCCTTGGTGATTTGGACTTTGATTATGCCAAGGCTGAGCTGGTTCAAGAACTTGCTTCTGTGCCTGCAGTTCTGGACAGAACCTGACTGGGTTTGTAGGAGCCTCCTTTTTCATGATGTTTGCTCTTGAAGGTTGCTTGCAGGCTGTGGGGAAGCCTTCCTGTTGAAGCACAGAAGCTTATTGCATCCAAACCCATCTGTGAATCCACAGGTGCCTGGGAATTACCCCCTGGGACCCCACGTTCCCTCCAGCTGGCCAGGGAGATCCCCAGATGTGGCCAAGCTTCCCATGGCAAAGCCCCATGGCACGGTGGCCAGCAGTGTTGCAACCTGGTCTCCAAGATGAGGAATAACACTATGAACATGTTGTTTTCCTCTTCTGGGAAGCAGGAGGTGTTGCAGACCAGGCTGCTGAGCTCTCCCTGCATGCAGGGGACAGCCCCAAGAGCCAGCAGGGGGCTGGACAGGCACCGTGCCACGAGGGTGTGAGTCACTGCTTGACATCCTTGCCTCCTGGCCAGCCAGCAATTGTGGAACACACCTCTTTCCCCCTGAATCCAGCAGAAGTGTGCCAGGAGACGTTTAGGGACAAAGGCACAGACTGTGCCATCTGGCAGGCAGAGGCCGAAGAGCTCATGACATGTCCCATGGGGCCAGGAGGTCTTGGCAGAGTGCAGGGGGACTGTTTGCCCCCGGAGCCTGTGGGGCAAGGAAGTTTTCTGCCTCTCTGGATGCCAGGTCAGGTGATGATGTGGCCAGTGCTACATACTGAACTAACAGTGCCTTTGCTCCATCCCTTCTCCCACAGTGATACTTGAGCACAGCAGCCAAAGTGGAGGCAGTTACCAGTAAGAAACCTTCCTCTGGCAGCCCGCCTTCTGAAGACAATGGCACCACAAACTTCCATAAATGTCCTCTGTTCAGAAGCCATCCCTTGTTGGATTTCATCATAGAATCATAGAATCATTATGGTTGGAAGGGACCTCCAGGGTCATCAAGTCCAACCTTTATCCCATCATTTTCCTAACCATTAGACCATTAGACCATGGCCTCAAGTGCCTCATCAACACGTTTTTTGAACACCCCCAGGGACGGTGACTCCACCACCTCCCTGGGCAGCCTGTTCCAATGTCTAACCACCCTCTCAGTAAAGAACTTCTTCCTAATATCCAACCTAAACTTCCCCTAAAATTTACTGAGGGTGCATTCGATCCCCTCATCCAGGTCATCAATAAAGACATTAAACAAGACTGGCCCCAAGACCGAGCCCTGAGGGACACCGCTTGTGACCGGTCTCCATCTGGATTTAACTCCATTCACCACAACTCTCTGGGCTCGGCCATCCAGCCAGTTTTTAACCCAGTGAAGAGTCCACCTGTCTAGACCATGAGCCGCCAGCTTCTCCAGCAGAATGCTGTGGGAGACAGTGTCAAATGCCTTCCTGAAATCCAGGAAGACAACATCCACCGCTTTTCCCTCATCCACTAGGTGGGTCACCTGATCATAGAAGGAGATCAGGTTGGTTAAACAGGACTTGCCCTTCGTGAACCCATGCTGAGTAGACCTGATCCCCCTGTTGTCCTGCACTTGCCGCATGATCTCCCCCAAGATGAACCTTTCCATAACCTTCCCTGGCACCGAGGTCAGGCTGACAGGCCTGTAGTTCCCTGGATCCTCCTTCCTGCCCTTCTTGTAGATGGGCGTCACATTGGCAAGTTTCCAGTTGTCTGGGACCTCACCCGATAACCAGGACTGCTGATAGATGATGGAGAGTGGCTTGGCAAGTTCCTCCGCCAGCTCCGTCAGCACTCTTGGATGGATCTCATCCGGCCCCATAGACTTATGGGTGTCTAATTGACTCAGCAGGTCCTTCACTACTATTTCCTGGATTACGAGGGGTTTATTCTGATCTCCATCCCAATCTTCCAGCTCAGGGAATTGAATACCATGAGGAGAACTGGTCTGACCGTTAAAGACCGAAGCAAAGAAGGCATTAAGTACCTCAGCCTTTTCCTCGTCCTTGGTAACAATGTTCCCTTTCCTATCCAATAAGGGATGGAGATTCTCTCTGCATCTTTTTTTATTGTTAATATATTTATAAAAACTCTTCTTATTATCTCTTGCAGCAGTGGCCAGGCTGAGTTCTAGCTGAGCTTTTGCCTCCCTAATATTCTTCCTACACAGCCTAACTAAAACCCTATACTCTTCCCGAGTAGCCTGCCCCTTCTTCCAAAGGTGGTAGGCTCTCTTCTTTCTCCTAAGTCCCAGCAGGAGCTCCCTGTTCAACCATGCCGGTCGCTTTCCCCGCCAGTTTGTCTTACGACACATGGGGACAGCCTGCTCCTGCATCTCTAACAGTTTTTTCTTGAAAAGAGTCCATCCTTCCTGAATCCCTTTGCCCTCTAGGACTGTTCCCCAAGGGACTTTCTCAACCAGTGTTCCTTACAGGTTGAAGTCTGCCCTTCGGAAGTCCATGGTGAGAGTTTTGCTGCCCCCTCTCCTAACTTGGCTAAGGATCGAGAACTGGATCATTTCATGGTCGCTCAGCCCAAGACGGCCTCCGACAACCACATCGCCTACCAGTCCTTCCCTGTTTGTGAATAACAGGTCTAACAAGGCACCTTCTCTGGTGGGCTCACTTATCAGCTGAGTCAAGAAGTTATCTTCCACGCACTCTAGGAACTTCTTGGATTGTTTTCTCTCTGCTGTGTTATATTTCCAGCAGATGTCTGGTAAGTTGAAGTCCCCCACAAGAACAAGGGCCTGCGACTGCAGCTTCAGCCAGCTGTCTACAGAACAGTTCATCGACCTCTTTGTCTTGGTCAGGTGGCCTGTAGTAGACTCCCAGCTGGATACCTGCTTCGTTCGCCTCCCTCAACTTTATCCATAAACATTCGACTGGCTCATCACGCTTATCAATCTCCATACAGTCGATACACTCCCTAATATAGAGTGCCACCCCACCGCCCTTTCTGCCCTGCCTATTCCTCCTGTAGAGCTTGTAGCCATCCATTGCAACACTCCATTCATGAGAGTCATCCCACCATGTTTCCGTGATGGCAACTACATCATAGTTGTTGTGCTGAACGATGGCTTCCAGCTCCTCCTGTTTATTGCCCATGCTACGTGCATTTGTGTAGAAGCACTTGAGCCGGGCTGACGACTTCCTTACCATCTGTGGTCTGCCATGTTTGGGTTCAACTCTATCTGGCCCAGTTTTATCCCCTTCCCCCTTCAAAGCTAGTTTAAAGCCCTTTCAATGAGGCCAGCCAGCTCATTTGCTAGGATTCTTTTTCCCCTCTGAGACAGATTAGCTCCATCTGCCACTCGCAGACCTCACGTAGTATAAAGCTCCCCATGTGAGAAAAACCCAAAATTTTGTCTGTGGCACCAGT
Source organism: Podargus strigoides (assembly GCA_028020825.1). Taxonomy (NCBI): domain Eukaryota; kingdom Metazoa; phylum Chordata; class Aves; order Caprimulgiformes; family Podargidae; genus Podargus; species Podargus strigoides. The sequence continues at coordinate 49,338,960 of CM051662.1, forward strand.
CTCTTAGCCACTTGTTTATCAGGTGGGTCTGCCTCCCTCTATCAGTATTCCTCTCTTCCACCAAAGGAATTGAGGAGAACACCTCCTGGGCTCCCAGTCCTTCAAATGATCTCCCCATGACCCTGAAGTTTTTTTTAATTGTCTTCAGGTTCCTCTCCGAAACCTCATCACTACCGACTTGGATAACTAATAGTGGGTGGTAGTCCGTAGGCCGGACGAGACTAGGGAGTTTCTTAGTGATATCCCTAACCCTGGCCCCAGGGAGGCAGCAGACTTCCCTGTGGAGCAGATCCGGCTGGTATATGGGGGCTTCTGTTCCTCTCAGAAGGGAGTCACCAACTACAATTACCCTTCTTTTCCCTTTGTTAGAGCTGGTCCTAACTCGTGGGGGAGACCGACTTACCTTGGGTGACTCCTCTGATGGACCCTCGTCTCCATTTTGGTCTGTTTGCCCCTCTATTTGCCCCTCCATTTCCAGAGCCCCATACCTATTCTTCAAGGGTAGCCGGGAAGGGGATTGAGGCCGAGGGGGGTTTCGCCTGCCTCGCTGGGCAGGGACCTGTTTCCATTCCCCCTCATCTCTTAGGTCCTCTTCCTGTACCCGATGGCAAGGGAGGAGGGGATCCTCTCTCTCTGGGGGAGCCTCTACCCACTGCCCTGTCCTCAAGGATGGTAGGGCCTGACTCTACCAGTCTATCTATCTCCCTCTCACACTCCCTTATTGTCCTCAGCCTTTCCACCTCCTCCTTTAGCTCCATCACCAGGCTGAGCAGTTCATTCGCCTGCTCACAGCACACACAGCCCCCTGTGCCCAGGCCCTGCAGCCTGCTGCCTGCACAACTGCATCCTTTCCTGGGAGCTCTGTCTGGGTTCCCACATCCAGTTTGGTCTTCCTCTGCCTGGTGGAGACCATTGTTCTTGCAGTGCTAACTGCCCCCAGGAGCTGATCTCTGCAACAATCAGTTGTTAGCACCTCAGCTCCTCGCTCCCCTCCCTAGTTCGCGGCTCCTCAGCGCCTTCTCCACACCCTGCTCGTGGGAACCGCCCCAGGCAAACTGCCGTGCCCCCCTCACAGCCCTGCCCTGCTCCTGTTTGCCCGCTCCTGTTCCTCTCTCCCTGGAGCTCGGCTCTCTGCTCAGCTCTCCCGGCTCTCAAAACCCCCTGAAATTTGCCTTGTTTTGTCCCTGGAACTCGGGCTCTGTTCAACTCTCCTGGCTCTCAAAACTCCTGAAATTTGCCTTGTTTTATCGCGATTCCCTGCTCTGCTGTGGGACAGCCCTCCCTCTTAGAGGTCTCTTCCAACCAAGGCTATTCTGTGATCTCCGGGAGCCCAAAATCTTTTAAATTGTGTGATTTTGGTTTTTGGCTTTGGCCTTTTTCAGCTTCTTGGGGACTTTTTGAACGTCCTCATCCCAAATCCTTCTGAAGCAGTGCTCCTCTCCATCCTTGCCAGGAGATGCCCGCCTGGCCCGTCAGTCAGGACTCTCTGGTAAAACTTGGAACTAGAAAGGATACGAACACAGGGAGGAAACAGTCTCTTTCCAAAAGGTCTCAGAGTTTTCTTGTCTGCTACTCTGCATCTCCTTTAAGGACCTGTGGGAGCACTGTGCACTGTACTGGACAGCACCTGCTGCCAAGCCAAGCCTCCTCTCTCCCAGAGACTTTGGAGATACTCTTCCCTTGGTTGGGAATACTTCTGTACTGAATTTTTAACATGGAGCTTTCAGGTTTATCAGTAAATTGATGGGACCGTGGGTGGATGTCCAACTAAAATATCAAGAGAAGGAATAAATAAATGATGGTATTTCCAGTGCTTGGTATTTAGCAAAGATAGAAAAAGCTGCAGTGCATAAGTGCTATTCTTAACTTCTCAGCCACCTTTTACAAAATCACTGAAGTGAATCTACTCTCCTTTCAGGCAGAGCAGCACTGCTATTAGCAATGCTCTTTTATCCACTGTGTCTCTCGGGATGAGTATACCAGGAATATTGCAAATAAGTCCTGACACCAAATGCTCCTTTCTGTGTGGCCAGGTCCTCGGCAGCTTGGATAATTACAAACACCATTTATTCTTCTTCCTCTTACAAAAGTAGAGGGGGGGAACCCAAACTCAAAGGTTTTAGAAATTCAGCCCTTGAGCAGCTAAAGCTTTCTTCTTCATCCACTGCTGTGCAGCACAAGGGTTCCCTTCATCCCTGTCCGAAGGCAGTTTGTAGCTGCTCTGCTGATTTTTGGGGTAGCGAATGCAGTATTACTGTCTCAAAGACATTGCAATATAGATCCCTAATAAAAATGATTAATCCTCTTCTCAGTTTCCATAACCTTTTCTTCTGCCTCTCTTGCCCTGGAGAAAAAAATATCCCTACAGAAGTTACTTGTGGTTTGTTATCCATGATCCTATTAAACACAGGGAAATTAATAGTCTCATCTGCGGCCCGTGGAGTTCTCCAGGAAGCAGAGGTCTCCCCTTGCTCATGAACGATTTCTTTTAAAGGAGAGAAGTGGTATAACCCTGCCTGAGGTTTAACATTCTGGTGGTCAGAAGGGGATATATCCATGTTGTAGGTGAGAAGGGTGATGCACGTTTACCCAGTTCATCTGGGCCACCAAAATACCTGTGTTTACTCTCGGTTCCTCTTTTCAGCATGCACTGCTCCTTCTCTTCCCAGGACACACAGCAGCCACACTCCGGGGTTTGTCATCCAAGTTGTCCCTGTTAGGAGGGAAGCATTTCCCTTCTGCCGTTAGCAGAGCCCGTTTGTACCTCTAACGTCAGTGCTGGGTTTTCTGGAGACACGGGGGGTTGGCATCCTGGTCACACCAGGGTCCCCTCATGCCTTGTCCTGTGCTGAATTCCCCTGAGCAGAGTGGTTCCCCTCTGCACAGGTGTGTGTGAGCTCCCTGTGGCACGCTGGGCTCCCTGGCTTGGAGGAGTGTTCTCCTGCAGGGTTAAATCCAGCTGATGGACTTGAAATAACTCTGCCTGCACCGTAAAATACTCTGTGCTTTGCGGTGCCATCCTCACAGCAGAGCCCTTGAGAAGATACAGCCGCGTCCCAGGCTGCGCAGCACAAAGCTGCTGTCTTCATGTAAGCTGCTTTTGGGAGTGGTTTGAAGCTGCACTGGGGCAGCTGAGGCGCAGCATGTGTTTCCCGGCTCTGCCGGGGTGAGGGGGCAGAGAAGAGCCACCTCTTAAACCATCACAGCCCCATCTGCCATCAGTCACGTTTCAGTGCTGCAGGGTTGCTGGGAAGATATTCTAGGAAAGGTTTGCCCTCTTTGAAAGAGATTCAAAGAAAAATTTCACAGTGGCTTCCTGTAGGTACATTTTAAGGGTGTAAGAAAAATATTTGAGAAGTTTCCGTTATTCTAAAATTAGACCCAAGTCTGAGTGGCAGTTTGGCATGTGGAAAGGAGAAAGGCAATCCTTAATATTTAATACAGGGTGGGAACTGGGGAACAGTGCAGAGTGTGGCCCCAGCGTGATGTGAGGACAAGTAGCAGCAGGAATAAGTAGTTGGGGAGAAACAATTGCTGTGATGGTGCTTCCTCAACCTCCTGCTTGCTGTCAGGAGAAAGCCCTCAGCCCGAGGTGTGGGGAGCTTCCTCCCCTCTGGCTTTGGCCGCGCTGTGTCCAGACTGGCTGTGCTGTGGCATGAGGCATTTGGGGTGCACATGCACAATGACCTGATTAACAACCTGGATAACTCACATCCATATATGATATATTTTTTGTTGCTGTCAACTTTAGTAGCTGAAAGGTAGAGCTGCAAGTGCTGGTTCAGCCAGCAGTTGTGGTTGGATGGGGGAAACACTAGTTGTGAAAGACCAGATGAAACTCCAGTGGCTTGTGGGTTGTAAAGTTACCGTCCTGCTCAGCTTAAAATCTCTTACTCTACTTGCTTTAAACCCTTTTTTTAAAGCAGACTAGTAGCATCTCTTTGAATCAAATGTGCATCTGGAGAATAATGAAAAATGATGTTTCCAACTGAAATTGGAGATGAAATGCCATCTTGTGATGTTTTCACTTCAGCTGAAAAACTGCTGAAGGTTCTGCTTCCAGGTGGTGTTTGTCACAGGCATCTGTGTGCTGTGTGCTGTGTGCTGGTGCTGGGTGCTGGGGCTGGTGCTGGGTGCTGGGTGCTGGGGTCTGTATGGGAATACTGAGTAGACAGTGACCCTCCTCTCCAGCAGCTTGCATGAAAACTTTCCTGTCAAGCCTGTTGTCATCTCAACGTGAACAGAAATCCTCCCTTTTCCTAAAGGATAAATTAAGTCCTGGAGTAACACAGATTTTTTAAGTGTTTTTTGTTTATTTTTAATTCTGGTATTGGAGTGGAGAGGTTGTTCCCACTCGTGTTGGAGTGCTCTGGGGTTTCTCACTGTCCCTCGCTGCCTTTGCCTTGCCACGTGAATTCCAGTTCTCGTGACAGAATGCGAGCAGCCTCCGCACTTTGTTTCTTCTGCGAGGCTGTAGAGGAGCATCCACATTGTGTGACACCGTGACTGCCCTCTCAAGTTGTCTCTTTGCTGCCGGCTTCTGGGAGGTGTGCAGATAACACCTGATCCAGAGCGGAGACGGTTGCGGTGGCAGGAACGGGGAATCTCGGTCCGGTTCTGGGTTCGGGAGCTCAGGTTTGGATTTTGCAGCCTCGTTTCGTTTCATTGCTTTGGCAGAAGTGACCAGGCTGAGGACTGCCAGAATACCTTGTTTGCAATTAAAACATTAGCGATGCTTTTCATCCCAAGCTTCGTTTGGCAGAACAAAGAGAAAGCAGTTCCAAGGCAGAAACACAGAGAAAACACTCCTTAAGTGGGGCAGAAATGAAGTTGTGTGAGCCATCCTGGAGCTGTCCCTGCTTGGTGCCGAGCTGCCGAGCAGCATCCTCAGTGCAGTGCTCCGATCCTGTGCTGCTCGCACCAGTCAGGCTGATGGATGGCAGGGGCACCCCTTGCACAAGGGCATCCTCCGAGAAGCTGCGCCAGTCCCCACCTCTGCTTCCCTACAACCCACTGGTGAAAGGAACAGTCCCACTAGCAGCATTTTAGACCCAGACCATGTCACCTGCTCCTTCCCCAGGCTCCTGTTCTTCTGAGCACCAGTGGTCCTCCCAAGTACAGCTCGTGTCTGCTGCTCCCCATTTGATGCTGCAGATTTTGGCTGCAGAATTTAATCTCCCCCCAGCTGAGTGCTGGCTCTGCCCTACGAGATCTTCCCCTTGGAGCAGCTCAGGGAGGTCAGAGGGAGCACGGGTGTCAAACCCTCGTGCTGGAGCTGGGCTGCCTGACAGCCCATGGGCAGAGTCCAACCCACAGCTCCTTCCTACGTCCATTCATCAGTGTCTGACACTGTGCAATGTGCAGGGCCTTGTCTTGCTGGTTCTCATTTGCTGCAACGGATCTTGTGCACTTATTAGTTAATGACTTTAAGCATATATTTGGATACACACGTTTCCAAGAATTAGCGGAGTGTAATCTCTGAAATCCTGGATTAGGTGGTGATTAGATGAGATGTAGTGAACAAATCACTAGCTGCAGTTCACTCAGTGCATCTCCAAGTGCCCTACTTGGACCTCACTCAGGATTCAGGATCACATGATAGATTTTTCAGTTGAATTTGGCATATTAAAAACTGAGACTGTAGGAAGATTTGAAGCCTGGTTTTCTGTGTCTTTTGCCTCTTTGAAAAGTGTCTCGTTTAAACTGAGATATTGAAAAAAAGACTGGTGTTTTAACTGCGTGTGGACATGTGCCTGGAGGTGGGACTGATGAGGATACTTCGGTTCATATGCACAACCTGAAGCTTGTAGCAGTTTGAGTTCTTACCACACTGCCAGGGCCAAATATGTGCTCTCAAAATAATTAAAAATAACTATAAGTAAGGAGGAGATTTTATAGAAATTATGGTGAAAAAGCAGTAACTGAAAGTCAGCAATAACAACAGGAATTAAAGCAATGGTGTTTGGCACAGAGGATAATGATGGTCTTTAAAAGACCATAACTGCACTGCCTCTCCTCTCTGGCTTCCCTTTGCCTTTGGCTGGAGGTGGCCCTTGCTGAAGAGCTGGGGCATGAGCTGGGAGGCTGCACGGCAGGTGGTTTTGGTGTTGGAGAGGAGAAAGGCTCTCCTGCCCCAGGAGCTCACCCACAGTTACACGTTCTTCATCGCCCTTGGTGTGGTGGTGTGGGAATTGGGACCCCCATCCTCATCCTGTGTTGGTGAAAGAGCAGACTGTGCTTCCACTGCAGCCACCCAGCTCTTCTGAACCACAGAAACCACAGCGATGTCTCTGCAGGCTCCACTGAGGTCCCTGAGAACCTCCCCGGCACCACCTCATCAGCGCATCCATCCGTCTGTAGTGGTGACAAGTAGTGGCATTTCCACTGATCCCTGTGGTGCGCCTGGCGCTGCTCTGATGGTGGCTGTACCCGCTGCAAGAAGGGTTGTGGAACCCTCCACCAAACCCCAATCGTCACAGCTGTTGCTGAACTAAGGAAATCCTCCCATTGCCTTTTCTCAGGTGACACTGCTAGTTGTGTGGACACCATTACATCCCCGTGTAACACGTGCATTGTTACAGTGGTAATTACCCTCAGGCATAAAATACAGCCCTTATTTCCTAGCTAGAGAGACTGCACCCATCCTTTATGGACGGGTTGGACACTGTGTCCCCGTTGGACACTGGGCAGTGAATGTGTGAAGCCATTTTATTCATTGTACCATTGCCTTTGCCAGACAGAACAAAACTCTGTGTGTGTGTGAAATTTCTTACTTTCTATTTTCTTTCTTTCTATTTCTTTCTTATTGACAATTTTTCCTTAGAAGACCTGGTGATTCCTCTGATTGGTGAACCCATCTTCAGTCCTCTTGACAACAGTCTTCAGTTATCTTCTTTTTTATAGTGGTGTCTAGAGACCTAACAGGGAGTTTTATCAAAGCACAGAACCTTGTCTGACCTCTACTTATCTCGTTTAAAAAAATGGCTAATAGCAATGCTCTACAACTAATATCCACGTTCTTTTTTATTTGTACCTCAAACCTGTTTTATTATTCTCATTTAAATAGTTATTTCTACTAAATCAAGATATTTTAATTTATGTGCAAATTAGGTACCTTTCTAAGAAACACACAACTGTATTTCTAGCTGATAGCATCTTATTTTAGGTAATGTCACATTTCTGCGTTAGTGGTGCATGGGGTTTGGATGGAAGGATCAAGGGATTTGTTTGAGAAAGGAAATGTACTTTTCTTTTTTTTGTAATATCGCACTCTGAAGAAAACAAATTTATTTAATCATAATCAAAACATTCAGAAAAGCATGCTGTCTCTTAAGGAGACTTTGCTCATTTGACATCAAAGGAGGTTTGTGTTCCTTCTGTGCACTGCTGAATCAGCAGGTGGCTGATGAGCAGTGTCCTGTGGCAGCTCAGCTCTGCCCAGCACAGTCAGGGCAGGACAGAGACCCCCACACTGGGCAGCACCCCCGCCCCAGGAGAGGTGCTCCCCGCTTGTCCGTGCCCAGAGCCCGGTGGGACCCACAGGGGCCAGCAGGCTGCACGTCTGTTTGCAGAGCTGTCGAGGTCACGTCTGGCCGAGGGATGGGCGCTGGAATCCCGTCCCTGCCGGAAGGCTGCAGCAGCTCCTGCCGAAAAGGCTCTGCCCGGCTGGCACAGAGGTGCTGCTCTGCATCGCGGAGCTGCACACACCCAGAGAGAGCCATGGTTGTGCATGGGGGTCCTGGTCCCACCCCAGAAACAGCAGTGGGGGGATGGCTAGGGGCTGGGAGGGTGCACGTGGTGAAGGAGCACTCCTGAAGAGGATTTCTGTAGTTCCTCTGTTGCCTGCTCCAATCACACCCCAAAGTGGAGGCAGCCCTGGGAGTGGGGACTGAGCCTGGTGGGAGCTGGGGCTGGAGAAGCGGGTGAGTTTGCACAGCTCCATGGTGTGACAAGCCAGGCTCCTCGGGGTGAGGGGGGGGTGCAGAGATGCATGGGCCTTTTCCTGTTCAGGGTCAGCATTTCATGTTTGGAGCTTGCTGATGATGATGATGTGAGGACCGGCTGCGGGACAGCAGTGTGCGGCAGAGTCCAGGACAGTTCTGTGGATGCTGGTGGTGGTTCTGGGGTGCAGAGCTGTGCCTCTCCCCCCGGAGCAGCAGCTCCTTCTCCGTGCCTTGCCGCAGGGAGAAACTGAACGAGGGTGCTGATCTGCACCCAAAACAAACCGATGGGCGCCTCCACCCAGCTCAGGCCATGCACACATGGTGTTTGGGAAATCCCCATGGCTGAGCTGGGCTGGAAGCGGACGTGGGGTTTGGTGCAGCAGCCTCGAAGGGAGCTGGAACACCCTGCGTTGCTAGGACCCAGGCGAGCGAGAGGCTTGTGGTGCCCGTCGAGGGGGTGGACGTCCCCACTGTTCTCACCCATCTCTCCCGGTGCTCTGCAGAGTGTCCTCTGACTGCAGCCGCTCAGCTGGAGCTCAGCACCAAGATGATTAATGCACTATGCAACGGGGGAGCACACCTAGATTTCCGGACACGGGAGGGAATGACGGCTCTTCACAAGGCCGTGCGGTGCCGCAACCATGCAGTGCTGCTGGTGAGTCGGGGGAGTCACCGCGGGGGCTCTCCCTCTCTCTGCCCTGTGCCCCCGCACTGCTCCTCCCGCCCCGTCCATGCCAAAGCATCTCTCGCGTTGCTGTCGGGGAGCACAGCCCATTACGAAAGTGTGGCACTGATAACGCGAGCCCTGGGGGGAAGATGGGGTGAGCGCTGCCGGCTGCCGTGGCCAGAGCATCCCAGGCCATCAGTGAGGCAAGTTTCCTCACAGCGCAGCCGCCTGAAGCTACAGAGCGAGGCAGGCGCTTCTCTTGCAGACGCTGCTGGACCTGGGTGCCTCGCCAGACTACAAGGACAGCCGGGGGCTGACGCCCCTGTACCACAGTGCCATGGTGGGAGGGGATCCCTACTGCTGCGAGCTCCTGCTGCACGACTACGCCCAACTTGGCTGCATGGACGAGAACGGCTGGCAGGAGATCCACCAGGTGGGGCAGACAGCGGGACAGGATCCGGATGGGGTGACCGCTGCCCTGCTGCTGATGGAGGGGCTCGTCCCGTCCCCATGGGTGCTGCAGAGATACCGTGTCCTGGTGGGCACTGGAGGTGCTGCTTGGCACAGGGGCCAGGCTCCTGTGTGGAGGACTTGCACATGTGAGTGCCAGCTCTGGCTCCCATCCTGGGCCAACGCTCAGGCTGTTCTCTTCTGGCCTGTTTTGCCAATTACTAGGCCTAGCATAAAGGACACAACCAGCAGTAGAATGAACCAGTAACCAGATTCTATTGTATACAAAAAGGTCAGTATATGGGTGATCGCTGGGGGTACAAACAAATCAATCAGATTACACATAACAGACATCAACCCCAGCAACCCCAAGAATGATACAAGACAGCCAACAATCAGTGGAACAAACAAAGAAACTAAGTCTCCCATGGCAGAGATGGGAGACAACCAAGACAATAGATGGATAATATAGGAGAGAGAGCGCCACATATTGTTCTCACAGAGTCCACGTTCACAAGCACCAAACCTGACCATGGCCCAGTTGCAGGGAGAGTCAGGAGGTCCTTCCTCAACAGGGAAACTCTGCAAAGTACATCCACCTCACAGACAGACACTGCACCCTTCCTACAAGTGGTCCCAGCTTTTATCTCCAAAGCAGGACACCTGGCACTCATTTACCCAATGTGGGGCACCTGGGCCTCATTTACCCAAGGGCTTTCCTTACAAGGTCAGCTGCACCCTGGAGGAAAGCCAAAAGGCAAACTAATCCCCTCCTTTTAAAGGACCATGGGAACCATCCATATGTCAACCTTAATTCAGGGCTTGGGGTTCAGACCCCAGCACTTCATGGCCTCGGTCAGTAGGGTCTGGGATCCTCCCCAGATTGTGACCGGCTCATAGGATGGTGCTTTGGGATCTCGGTTCAATGCCTGAGGTGTCCCAGTTCCAAACCACAGTTGTATCTGTCCCTGTTTTACACATTGACAAGTGGATTTGGCATAGGGAAGACATGGGCTAGTGGTGAGGGGACCTGAGGTGGCTCTGTGCTTCAAGACCGAGACCCTCTGGGAGAAGGGAAGGGACTTTTCAGGTTACAGGTCCAGCCTCATTCAACTTTTCTAGCATAGATGCTGTTATGGGATTTATCACCTTCCTGCTGCTCCTTGATTTTTTTTTTTCCCATTTTGCGTTCTGAGCAGGCATGTCGCTATGGCCATGTTCAGCACCTGGAGCATCTTCTCTTCTACAGAGCTGATATGACTGCACAGAATGCCTCAGGAAACACCGCTCTCCATATCTGTGCTCTTTATAACCAGGTACATCTGTGTGGTTTGGGGCATGAGAACAAGGAAGTGTAGACAGAGAGCACAGCATGGGCTGGGGACCTTCTCATTGCTATCGCTGTTCCCAGGCCCAGAAAGGTTCTTCTGAATTGTATGAGGCTGTTTCTGTATGTAGCACCAGCCTGGTTTTGGATTTCTCAAGCGGCCAGAGAAGAATCCATGCTTTAATCTGTTCCCATTCCAAGCTGGTTTTGCCGATTGACTGCCATTTCTCCTCTGGCGCCTGTTCTGCCTCACACCAGCCCCATGGCTGGTGGGGAGGGAGCAGCGTGCCTGCGTGGGGGGTGCTGATATGACCCAGGTGCTCACATTTCATTTAAGGTGTATGTGTGGCCCTGGCAGGGCTCATTGGGCACATCCTGGGGTTTTCACCCTGCTGAGAGAAGGTGTGTGAATGGGGTCCATCCTTCTCACAAATGGCCCTAAATTCTTACTGTTAATCTCTGAATTTTGAAGACGACTGTCCAGGCAGCACAGGGCACCGTTTCTGTTTCATCTGCTGTGTGGTCACTAACCTCAGCTCAGGAGAACTCGAGGGTGGTAGAAGAGCCTTCTCTACTCTTGCACATCCACTGTTCTCTCTGAGGTGTGGAGGGCAGTAGCTAAGGGTTTCTCCTGTAGGTTTTGTTTCTTCCTAGAGATTTTATACATTGTATTATGTGTTCTGATTATAAAGGGAATTTTTTTAGTTTCTGAGGTGTCCATGCTTTGAAAGTCGAGCACTGTTATGTTTTGCAATAGGCAGTGGTACAGAGGCTGATTTGTGGCTTGTTTGGTGGTGGGCACGTTCTGCACATCAAGGACTCCTGTACCCTGGCCACTGGGGCAGGTGGGTAGAGCAGTGTTAAAGTGTACAGGGGCTCATGAACAGGTTGAATTAACATCATTTAGAAGCACAGAACATTCAAAGCAAAGGCTATAAAACGCTTTAGGAAATAGCAGTGCCTGGGAAAGTGTGGTGGCCCCTGTGCCCGTAGCTGTGCCCTTGGGCTGGTGTTTGGGCATGGCCGTGGTGCCAGTGCCCCGGAGCTGCACATGGGTGGGTGGACTTGGTCAGCTGGGGGTTGGGGGTGAACCAGTTTGCAGGGGTTGAGTATCCTTCCTTGCTCTTGCCGAAGGAGGCTTTCTGAGTGCAGTGGAACCACATGGTTTGCTTCTTTGTTGTCACCAGTCTGCGGTGCTGATTGGTTTCTTCCCCTTGCTTGCTTTCACAGGAGAGCTGTGCTCGGGTTCTCCTCTTCCGCGGTGCGAGCAAAGAAATTCGCAACTACAACAGCCAGACAGCATTCCAGGTGAGGCAGCAAGCTCTGGCCCCCGAGCCCTGGCCCTCCCGCAGAGCTCCTGTGGCCCCCGGCACGTGTGGGATAAAGCTTAATGGAACAAAGCCATTGATTCAGGATGTCTATTCTGACACTGGCTTAATTGCTGGAGCAGGAGGGAGGAAAGAGAACATGTGGTACATGTGGAAAGGGCTGTGAAAGTGGTGTCTTGTGGTGGGAGACTGAAAGAGCTTGGCCCGTCTGGCCATGTATACTGGAGGCAGAAAGGAGAAGTTACTGCTCTCTGTAGAAATGTTGCAGTAAGTGTTAGAGAAGGAGCAGAATCCTTAGAAATAAAGGACAGTGTTGCCACAGAAACGAATGCACCTAAACTTACCATTAATAAACTTGAACTGCAAGTTAGAAGACCTCTAGCCATAAGAGGAGCAGAACTCTGGGCTGGCTTTCTAGTGACTGTGCTGGGTAACACAGGGAAAAGGGAAACTCGGTCATTTTGCAGCGTGACTCCTTCCATCGGGTGTTGGACCACGGGGAGGGACTACCTGCAGGCTGCAGTTAGTGATGCAGGAGGTCTCTTCCCATCCAAGGTCTGCTTTGCCCTTCTTTTTTAAAATTCCTGAACTTGGCCTGGCTGTTTTGCATGTGCTCTTACTGAAGCACACTCATATGTAGAATTCATGCATGTACTTGCCATGATTGTACATAGGAATTGGGCAGCTGTGTGGAGATAATCACTTTGAATCACTTGTGTGTATGGTGAGAGGAACTGAAAACACTTGTGTAGTTTTGGGAAATGAATATAGAATCATAGAAGAGCCTGGGTTGGAAAAAACCTCTAAAATGTTGCCCTGGTTCCCCAGGCACAGCCCCATGGGCCAGCCATGCAGGCAGCCATGAGCAGCCCCCAGTCAGTGGGAGATCCAATCAAGGCACTGACTCACAGGTGTATCCCATACCACCTAGTCATGCTCATTATAAAAGGAGGGAGCTCACTGAGGGTGGAGTTCCTCTTCCTAGGGTTTCTCTCTCCTGGCCTTCTGCTCCTGACTCCAAGGACCAGACTGAGTAGAACCTTGTGTGCTTTATGTTGGTGGTTGTATCAGTTTTGTTATTTCACTAAATCTATTTTTCCTTCAACCCACAGGGCTTCTCCCTTTTTCCCCTGATTCCCCTTCTCAGCTGGGGAGGGGACATCAGGTGGTAGAACAACTGCCACAGTTTAGCCCTGGGTACAGGTTAAATGTAGACAGATCATCTTATAATCTTGTTTAAAAGCAGTTTATTTGTTTAGACTAAGACTGTGTTGCCTACAAGCTGTGCTACATGTTGGCTTTGATGCTGAGGGGAAAAAGGGCCTTGAAGGTCAAGCTGAGCATCCTTGGAGGAGGTCAGGTATTTTGTCACATGCAGGAACTTGAGGTTTACACCATGCAGTTAATTCAACTATTCAGTGATGGTTGTCTGGTGGTAGCTGGGAGTGTCACTTGTGTGATGACGTGTGGGTGCCTGTCTCCAGAGAAGGGGGGGCTTGTTCTCCCTTCCACGATGGCCCAGGGAGTGTGGGGTGATGGGCTGCAGTGGGGTGCTCATACACATGAGCACAAGTGCCACCGCAGCATTGCTCCAAGTGACTGCTGTGACCTTGCCAACCACAGTAAGTGCTGTGGGATGGCCAAGTGCACCCCTGGGTGGGCAGTCTCGTGCGGCACTTGTTTCTTTTTCTGGTGTTGCTTTGTCACAGTCCGGGGTGTCGTCCTTTGTGTCCTCAGGAGCTGTTGCCGATGGTCCAAGGTAGGGCTTTATATACTTTCCTGGTACCCACTTGGGTCCTGAAGGTGTGGAAACACAAGCATACCCTCTCCCCCACAAAATTAGTGGGAATGGGCCACGGATTTGATGGCTTTCTGGATCTTTGATTAGTACTGGCGGCTGTTCTTTCAATTGTTGGAAAGAAATTGGTTCCCACCTAGGGTTTCCCCCCCCCAGTTCTGTCGTAAGAGACAGGGGCTACAATAACATTTATCCTAGTTGCCAAATCCCAATCCCCTCCCTCTGCGACCTGGCGGCGAATATCGGCCCAAGGGTCTTCCGAATCTGAGAAATCACTTCCTCCCTCCCCCGAAGACGGAGAGGGGGCTCTGGCACGGCTCCGCCGGGTTACCTTGGGCAGGTGGGGGGGGAAGGGGGGTGTGCGGGCACGCCGGCGCCGGGAAGCATAAGGGGCTGCGGTTCCCCGCCGCTACCCGCGGGGCGAGGCGCGCCGACATGAGGCAGGGCCGGCCCCGGCCCCGTGCTGGCGGATCCGGAGGTCCAGCCCGGGGGAGGACAGGGCCCGGCACAGCCGCTGCTGGCAGGGTTCAAAGCGGCTGCAGTGGAAGCCGAGGTGGGGGGGGCCATCGGGGAGGCACCCGCGGGGAAGGGGGCGGGTGTAGGGGTAGGGCCCGCGGCCGCAGGGGATGTCCCGGTGGAGAGGGGAGGGGCCGATGGCGTCACGGCCACGGCTGCGGGGGGAGGTTCAGGGGCGGAGAGCGGTGCAGGGGGCGAGGCTACGGAGGGGCCGGGGGACCCCGTGGACGCGGGTAGATACAAGGTAGCTTGCGACAGCTGTGCCGGGCTGCCGGCCACGCGGTCTGCGCCATCTTGGCCAGCAGCCGGACCCGATACAGAGGGGCATTTCAGGGTGGGGGGGAAGGTTTGGGGGGCTTCTGCGCGGAGGTGATCAGGCTCCACGCGCCCCGGGGACCGGGAGAGCTCGGAAGAGACCGCGGGGCTAGTGCCCTGTCGTGGGGTTTCTTCCGAAATCTCCCGGGGGACAGGAAAGGGGGGGATGTAGGGAGGAGGGGAGGACACGGGGGTGACAGACACGTGCGGCCCCGAACTTCCCAAACCTCCCGACCCAGTTGCAGAAATTTGAACAGATTTATATATAACTATCAACAGAGGGAAAAATTTCTGTATAGAATTATCTCCTGATTGCCTGATTAAAGTTAGCTTTTCCCCGACCTTGTCCCAAAATTCAAGGGACTGGACCGAGGCTGTGGAAATATCTGGGAAATATTTGAACAGCCAATGTACAAAACATTTTAAATTCCTTTTAGAAAAACATTATTTCCCTAGTTTAAGATTGCTTTTAACTAGAGAATACACCTCTGATTTGGGATAGGATAATTTACCCCCCATCCTAACCCAAAGAACTCACCCAGTGCTGAAAGGAAAAGAGAGAGAGAAAAAAAAATCAAAAGGAGACACAAGCGAAGTTCCACTCACACTCCTGGGATCTTCGAAGGTCAAAAAAAACTTTGAGGCCAGTCTTCTGATATTTTAGCCGGTTCCTTGCGTCCAAAACAGCAAAAGAGTATCGGCTACCCTGAAAAAAAACCTCGATGGAACTTACTTAGATCTGTTCTCAGGGGTGCAGCTGTCCCAGATACGGCACCCGGTCTCGCAGAGAGACCGAGGACGTTTCAATGGGGGTACAGACAGCCCCACGTTGGGCGCCACTAGCCACTGCGTGGCCTGGCTGGTGGAGAAAACTGTTGCTTTTCCCTAAGAATTCCTGGCTCAGGAACTCCTGGCGGTATCCGGGCACCTCGCATACAGCTTCTCTCTCACCCGTGCGATGGAGGCACGCGGCCAAGCCCACACAGAGCTTGCTAGCTCTAGCGGTATCAGAAGTAAAGAGTCCAGAGATGGCTCTTGCGAGGGATCCGGTGTTTATTCTGACCGGCACGCAGGCTGGCCAGGTAGCAAGAGCACAGGCCCCGCCCGCCGACTTCTTTATCAAGGGACACAGACAGGGGAGGGGCAACAGCTGAAGGCCAATGTGGTGTGACCTAAGGTTAGAGTGACTGTCTGGCTGCTGACCAACCAGGGGGACCCTCCTCACACAGGTCACAAGACCAGGTGAGGAGGATCCTGGCCAGCTGACTTGTGGGGGGTGTTAGATCTCTGAATTCACCCACCACCGAGCTGCTGAGCCCCCTGGTTCCCCAGCCATCCCAGCTGGTGGCTCGGGGACTACAACAGTCTCGTTCTCTGAGAATCCACCTTAGCTCAGACCTTTCTTTGCTCCATGTTATCTCCTGCCTTGGGAGGTGGTAAAAGGGCTTGAAGGGGCAAGGTCTGCTTTGCTCAGGGACTGCTGCTCTCTGGGGATCTTTGCTCTGGGGATTGAGGATATTCCCAACTGACTGCTCTCTGATTTAATTTAAAAATATTTATTTCCAGGGAAGGGCTTCTTGCAGGAGACTGCAGCCTCCTTTTTGAGATGAGATGAACTTTGGGCATCAAGAGATGGAGAAGGCAATCTTACTGCTTTGGGCATTTGCAGGACATGGGGTGGTGTGGCAGGTGAGGGGGGGAGGCAGAGGGCTCCTGCTCTGATTTTGCTTGTGTGCCATGGAGTTCTAGTGGGTTTTAATGAGAGGAAAACAGTGTTTGTCTTTTCCTTTTTGAAGTCGTGTGACTAATCGGGAGTTTCTGTTCCAGAGAACAAGAACTGTGATTGGTAATCTGTCAGTTTGTTTATTGGAAAATCCAAAGCAGAATTTGATATTGGTGCAATGCGCTCCCTTCAGTTCTCAGCTTTCAAAGAGAAACTCTGCCTCCCTGCTTGGGTTGCTTGCTCGAGGCTTCAGCATGGCATTAAGTCATTGTCCGCTGCAAACTGAGGCGCTTGCTCACATATGGTCTTGGTGTGGCTGTGGCCATGGGTTGCTGCCTTCTGAGGGCTGAGTTCCCGCATGGCAGAGGAGAGCCGAGCCTGTACAAAGGAATGTGTGTTGTTGGCTCACAGCAATACCTCTGCTGCCCCGTGGCTATTGAGCCCGGTTACTGCACATCCCCCTGTTAATTTGATTGCTGCTGTTAATCAGATAGCTTGGTGGCAGTGGCCTGAGATGACTCCAGATAGCAGTGAGTAATTTAGAGGGTTTAGGAGTTGTAATCTGCTTGGTTATCTTCCCTGAGGCCATCCAGCCTGCTCCTTGCTGGGGTGGCTGCCACCTCTCACCATGTGGAGTCCCTCCTGCTGCAAAGGGGCCTGGCCCCACTCATGGGGCGCAGTGCGTGGTTGTGCGTGTGGCAGGAGTGCAGGGAGCAGCTGCAGGCAGGAATGCAGGAGCAGGGTGGTTTTAGGGCAAGAGCTTTCCCAGATCATCTTCCCAGCTTCTGGCAATCTGCATCTCTGTTTTCCCGAGCCAGGTTTGTACCTACAGCTGTCTTCAATTGCTCTTAGCTGGCTTGTCATCCCTAAATTGTCTCTGAGAGTCCCCTGTGCAGATTCAGTGCTTCCCAAAGCTCCCCAGCCTCATCCAAATATGTTCTTCTCGCAGAAGGATGAAGACATCATTTTCCAGGCAGGATATTGCATGCTCAAAATGCACTGAGTGAAAAGAAAGTGGTTGGTTTGGTTTTGTTTTTTTCTCCTCCCAGCTGCGTTAGCAGTACCACTGATCAGAAACAGAGTGCTGCCAAAGCACTAATTGTCTCTTAAACCTCCCGTGTGCCTTGAGGTGCTCACTGACTGGTCTTGGGGTGTTGGGGCATGCTGTGAGTCAGGAGCTATAATGGGAAGGACAGGTGCTTGAGCTGGGACTGTGAAAGCTGGCAGTTGCTGCTGTTGATGAGGTGAACCCACCATCCTATTTGAACAACAAGGAGGTACCCAGCACAGGACTGGAATGTGAGGACAGGCGCAGGGGTAGGCACTTGTGCAAACACTGTGAGCAGTGGCTGAGTGGTGTCTTCCCTCCCACCAGTGATCTGTGCTGGATCCCAGGGAGCTGAAATCCTGTATTGGTAAGTTTAAGGTCAGGATGGCAACGTTAGGCAATGTTTTGCCTCTTAGGAGGGTGAAGACTTGTCCATAAGTCTTGTTCTTCAAGAGATGCTTTTTTAGATTGTGATAAGGTTGCCCACCCTCACTACTTGAGTCTTTCTCTTGCATGAGACTCAGCTCAAAGTCCTCCAGGTCAGCTTGTTTACAGTTTCTTGCAGTTTTTATGGAAGTATTAAGTGCTAGTTGCTGTTCAGCTGCAGTATTTTGTGTTTCTCTTTTCCCTTTCTTTGATGACAGGTTGACAGAGTGATTGCAAAAGAGCAGATGGTCCAAATTCTGTGGATGCAAATCACACGATTTGACTTGGCAATGAGGTCATTTACTTTTGCAAGCTGAATTTTATCAGAATGATGATCCACACTGGGTGCTGTAGACTGACCATGTGAAACAGCCTTCCTGTGTCACATGGGTTCAGCATCCAGCTGGTGAGAAATGGTCTGCTGGGATCTTGATGGACTTGATGATCTTAAAGGTCTTTTCCAACCAAAATGATTCTATGATCTTCCTTAACAAGTGTGTGAGAGGGAAGGAGATACCCTCTACTCTTGCAAAAGTCACTGTCCTCATGGCTCTAATCCAGCTTTCTATCTACCAAGACCTCCAGGGCCCTTTCTGCTGAGCTGCTCCCCAGTCTGTGTCATTGCCAACGCTGCTCCTTTCCCAGATGTGGGACTTTGCATTTGTCCTTTTTCAGTTTCATGGGGTCCTGCTGGCCTGATCCTCCAGTCTGTCCAGGTCCCTCTGGATAGCAGCCTTCCCTTGTGGATATTGACCATTCCCCCAGTTTGGTGTTACTGCAAACTTGACCTCCATGATGCTCCACCTGGCACTGGCTGTAGGGTGGAGAATGACCCATTAACAACCAATCCTTGAGCCCAACCATCCAACCAGTTTTCTCCCGTCTAGCTGTCCACCCATCCATGTCACATCCTAATTTCTATACAGATAAAGAGGAATCACAGAATCACAGAATGTTAGGGATCAGAAGGGACCTCAAAAGATCATCTAGTCCAATCCCCCTGCCAGAGCAGGAATACCTAAATCAGGTCACACAGGAACATGTCCAGGCAGGCTTTGAATGTCTCCAGAGAAGGAGACTCCATGACCTCTCTGGGCAGCCTGTTCCAGTGTTCTGTTACCCTCACTGTGAAGAAGTTCTTCCTCACATTTATGTGGAACCTCCTATGTTCCAGCTTGTACCCATTGCCCCTAGTCCTATCACTGGATGTCACTGAGAAGAGCCTGGCTCCATCCTCATGACACTCGTCCTTTACATATTTATAGACATTAATAAGGTCACCCCTCAGTCTCCTCTTCTCCAAGCTAAAGAGACCCAGCTCCCTCAGCCTTTCCTCATAAGGGAGATGTTCCACTCCCTTAATCATCTTTGTGGCTCTGCGCTGGACTCTCTCAAGCAGTTCCCTGTCCTTCTTGAACTGTGGGGCCCAGAACTGGACGCAATATTCCAGATGCGGCCTCACCAGGGCAGAGTAGAGGGGGAGGAGAACCTTTCTTGACCTACTAAGGCTCCATCTGTCTTACTTCCTTGCATCCTCTGAGGTAACTGCTGTTTTTTCTACCTCCGTATAGAGGTTGGGCCACGTGTGCCACTCCTGTCTCTCAGCAGTGGTGTGGGGCTGGAGATGTGCTGCCACGCAGGAACCCTGCTCTCCTCCGCATGGAGATTTCCATGTAAACAGCAAGAGATTCCTAAACTGCTGCTCTTCAGTAGCTGTAGCAAACAGTTTGTTTCTGCTCCTGGTGCCTGTGCTTCTCTTTCCCCACCAGTCCCAGCTGCTCTGTGTGGTCGGTGGGAGCTGGGGGTGAGACCCTGGCTTAGCTGGGTTAAGTCCTTTGGTTTCTTATCACCTGGGTGGTCTCCACCAGTGTATCAGGTCTGGTTTTTCTTTTCCCCCCTGGTTTTCAGATGTCTTCTCAAGTGTTTTCTCAGGAACCTGATACCCTGATGGGATTAAACCAGGTGTCACATGCTGGCAACCTGCACTTTGAACCTCTGGGTCATCTTTTCGCCTTTTCTTTAATAAAAGTAGCTTTTCTAGTTGCCCTTACCCCTGTGTAAAAAGTAGGAAAAGTCCAAGTTCTTACAGTCAGATCATCACCTGCCCTGCATTTTTCAGTGGCCTGTTAGAGATGCCAGCGGTTTCCTTATAAGAAGCATCCAAATTTTATCTTGTTCACAATGCCAACTTCCCAGTTTTCTTGCCCAAACCTCACATCTCTCACATGGAGTCTGTGTTCTCAATGTCAGGATGAATCTTTCTTATCTTGAAAGTTTTGGAGGTTCCTTGCGCTGCCTCTGTGTGTTCTGGGAAGGTTTGTGGGTCAACCACAACGGCCATATGACAGCCTGTGCTGTACCTGGCTATAGTGAAGGCTCCAGCCTGAATCACAGGGGTGTTTTCAGTGCCTGAGTGACTTCAGAATCACTTGTTGACTATCCCTACCCTTGATGTTTCTGGTGTGGCCACCTGGAGCATGGCCCCTACCTTCCCTAGGTGCTGTTTACTGCAGCATCTCGGAGCTGGAGTGGTGTTGCTGGAACAGTTTGCAGCTGGTGCATGCAGGAAGGACTTCAGGACCCTTCTGCAGCATGGGTGCAGCTGCCTTGGTGTTGTCCGCAGCACACACGTACATGCAATTGCAGTTTCTCAAGCAGCCTTGTCCACATTCTGTCTTATGGTGCATCTGCCTTCCCCAGAGCCTGCTGAGGCACTGACTTCTTCCTCTGAGGTGGAAGAGGAGCTGAAATGACGATGAGTGTGCTGTACCTCTTGTGTTCAGACTTGGAGGGAGAGGGGCAAAGGGGATGGGCTTGAGCTCCTGCGGTAGTTCAAAGGGAAATGAGCGGGGTGTTGGGGTGTTTCTAGTTCACATAAGTGTTTATGTGGGTGCAAGTCATCTTTCTTTCTGCCAGCCCTCCTTTCCCAGCATTAATGGAAGGTACTTTACTGCACCTTTGACGTGCCTTTTCTGGATGGAGGCTTCTCATCTGTTTTCCATAAATTGTGTTGCTTGGCCAAAGTCGAAGGTGGCTTTTCTCTTGTCTCCTCAGCAGTGTTTCTGATGTCCAGACTGTGCCCTTCAGGGCTAATCCATCCAAAGCCCCAGTGTTCTTGGTGCCCGAGTGCTGCTTATAGTTGCAATTTTGTCGTCCACCTCCCAAACCATCCCTGTCCCATCTTGCAATAAGGATGCTGCAGGAGACCCTGCTGAACACCTCCTGAAGCCTGGGGTTGACCTTGCCTGCACTCCCCTCATTCAGAGACAACTGCCCTGTTGGAGGAGGCAGGAGACAGCTGGGACTGAGAAGGAACCTGTGAGGTTGTTTTTTGGGCTCTTCTGCCCCTCCAGATCAGCTCTGTCTGAAAGCTTTAGGCCTGATGTGTGCCCCTGGCATGTGAGCCCCTGGTGCTGGGCAATGGCCACAGCCTCCCGTGCTCAGAGCTGTCAGCACCCTCGGAAAGTGTTTTCTGACATCTAACCTGAATCTTTCTGACTGAATTTTAAGTCCATTACTTCTCCATGGTTATTGAGAACAGATTTTTTTTGTCCTTGCTGAAGCTGCCTTCCTTCTGCTTTTACAGCCAGATCACCCCTTCCCCACCCGATCTTTTGATCTCTGGGCTGCACATCCCCAAGCACACAGGTTTGCTTGCAGAGACCTTGAAAGCATAATCCCATCATTACCATTGATATACTCTGTGTTCTTCCCAGGTCTTTTATTTAACTCTGTTCCTAAAAGTAGCCTTCTCCAGTTGAACTCAGCTGGTTCTGTGCCGAGCGGGGGAGGTGGTACATCACACGTGTTAGAGGTGAGGCTGCTAATTGTGAATCCTGGTATGTTTTTTCCCTTTCCTGCCGCAGCATGACTTTGTTGACTCATTTGCAGCTTGTGATCCTGCAATCCTCAGATCTGCTTCAGCAGGACTGTTGCTGCTGCTGAGCCTGTGATTGTGCCTGGAGTCAAGGGGACCCAGGGATGTTTCCCATCCTGCTCAGATGGGCCAGCCCCACGGCTGCTGAGGATGCTGAGGGCCTTTCCCAGCCAGGCTTGGAAAGCTCCTATGCCTGGAGTGCTCCCACCCTGGGGCTTGTTCCCGTGCTCAGCTGTTCTCCTAGTGAAGAGCCTTTTCGTTACAGCCAGACAGAATTTCCCCCATTGCACCCTGCGCCCATTGACTCATTCTTCGTACACCTTGGAGAAGATGCCAGCTCCATCTTCTGCAATCCCTGCACCTACACTCTCATTACATTTGTCTCTATCAACTGAATCTTCTCCCTCTGTCCATTTCTTGAGTTTCCAACAATCATTTCAACTCTAACCCTCTAACAACTTTGCATCTCCTTTCAGCCTGGTCTCATCTAGGAATGTAATAAGCGTATTCTGCACTCCATCATCCAGGTTGCTAATGAAATAATTGAGTATTCCTGAGCCTGGGGTAGGGTCCCATGAAATCCATTTAGCATACATTTTTAGTCTGACAGTCATGAATTAGTTTTCTGATCAGTTTTTCCTCACTTGGCAGGAGTTTCAGCTGGATTTAATTTGTTGTTTCTGAGAATGTCACATAAGGCTGTCAAAATTTTTGCAGAAGACAGCTATAGGATATTTTCAGTTTCTTTGCTCTTCACAAAGCCTGGCCTGCTTCCCTCTCCTAGAAGTAACTTGGATCCCTTAAATTTGGTTTGCTCTTCAGAAATTGCTGGTGTTGGTCATCTCTGTTTACACATGATCTGCTTGGCCCGGTGTTTTTCTGGGCACCAAAATTAAGTTGCCTGATCTGTAGTGCAGTGTTCTTCTTGCACTGTGCATTTAAAGCTGGTTGTAACTTCCCTTCTTTTCCAGACATCTGAGGACTGGCAGAGATGATCAGAGTTCACCACTAGCCCTTGAGGTTGCTCCTAGCAGGGTTTTGGCAGCGTGACTCAGGTTGTGGTCTGCAGAGCTCTGGCGCTTTGTCAAACAGTAAAGGTGATTCATAAACGGGTTGCAGAACTAGACACAAAGGCAGATAATGCCCCAAATACTGCGTGTGGGTTTTACGAGGCTGAAGGATGAGAGGAAATATCCTCAAGTTGTGTCAGGGGAGATTTAGATTGGATGTGAGAAACAATTCCTTCCCCCAAAGGGCTGCCCAGCACTGGCACAGGCTGCCCAGGGCAGTGGGGGAGTCCCCATCCCTGGAGGGATTGCAAAGCCGTGGAGATGTGGTGCTGAGGGACATGGGGCAGTGGGGACTGGGCAGTGCTGGGTTAATGGTTGGACTGGAGGAGCTTAGAGGGTTTTGCCAACCCAAACCATTCGATGATTCTATGAACTGATCTGCTGATTTGGTGATATTTGCTGTATGATTGCTGCCAGTTGTGGAGTAAAAAGCTCAAGCAAAAAGAGAGCAGACCCTCGGCACTGGCGGCCCTGGGGGCTTCCTGCCCCACCAGGGCGCTCGGTCGGCTCCTGCTGAGCACGTGCTGCCCCGCGGTTCTGCTGTCCCTTCCACACCTCCCTTGTTGTATCCCGTTTTGTACCTTGGCCTTTCTCATCCTCTTTTGCATCTCTCACACATAATTGGGCCTTACAACACTTCAAGGGTTTAAGGAGAACCATTCAAAGATGTGCGCTTTGTTAGTGTAATGCGGGTTGTATCCACTGTTTTGTACAATACAAAGGTTGTTAGATGTATTTTCTTCAAAGATTTGTATCTTGTTGCTTTAAAATAGACATCACGGTCTGAACTCTTGGATTTGCAGTCATGTTGCCCAGGCAACAGAATATTCTCAAATGGAATGGTTTTGTTAAAGAATGTCTTCAGTTAACGGGGATTTTTTTCTAATTTAAATTAAACTTCAGCTGACAGTGTTTGGATTTCTGACTTAATGACACCATATCTTGTTATGTCATAGAAATTAATAAATTTATTCTGCTTAGGTGGATTCTAAGTGTTCAGTGTTAAGAATACTTGGAAGGAACTGACAAAGCTGGTTGGTATTTTACAGTTTAGGTAGCTGTGAACTCTTTCTTGGTTGGTGGCTGCCATTGATCCTCCACGTGTCAAGCACAGGAACAACATCTGCTCTGACATATTTCACAGATTTAGTCCTGACTAATGCCAAAATCTTAGCTGATGTGAGAATGTCTGTGGCATTATTTTTATTAATAAGCTCCATATTTTTGTCATCACTACAACAGTAACCTTGTCCTCTTCCATCTGCTCTCTTGTCAAACACTCGGACTGTAAGGGTTGTGGGGTTCTGTGAGTGTGTGCAGAGCCTACTGATTTGGCTTCCTAGCTCTACTGTAGTAGAAATTAAAATAATTTATGGAGGTGTGGAGTTCCTGTTGGCACTTGGAGTGGTTATTCAACCTCTTCTGTATTAAAAATGCAGCACATCTTCCTCAAACTTACTGTGTTTGCTGTCTGAGTGGGAAAACTTTATTTTTTTTTTTAGTATTTAAAAGTATGTTTGTTAACTTTTAACACTATAATTGGTTAAAGTTTGGGTCCTCTGAGAAATTTATTATCTCTGCTTAGGCTCTTTGTTGGCCTTATTGATCAGATAACATAGTAACCTAGGTTCTTCCAACCTTTCTAACACTTGATGTTAATTAAAATCTTGCTCATAATCCAGATTTTAAAAGCGTAGTTTGCGACAAAAATAAGCTCTTAGTAATTGCAATGCCTGTTTGCTCCTCTTAGAGTGATGACATTTTCCACAGGTGAGGTTGGCACCCTGAGGTTTGACTGGGCTCAGCACCTTTTGAGGTGCTCAGTCACTGTCCCCACCACCATGCTTGCTTCTCCAGGTACAGAAGAGGTGTTGTTGCCTCTGTAGTGCTCAGCTTTTCCCATGTTCCAAATAGATAGCAAACCTTGCTTGTCTATGGGTGACTTCTCTCATCTTTTAATCTCTGTGTCTCCAGGCCTATTGGGAATTATAGGTAAAGTGACCTCCTCCTCTTCCTCCTGAAAAGAAAAATTCATTAACTCTCTGGAGTGCAAACTTGGTCTTGGTTCAGGGATGGAAATACCAGTGGGGAGTGCAGGCAAACCCATCCTCCCCAGTCCTGGGGCTGGGATGCGTGGCTCTGTGGGCTCAGCGGGGCTGCCGGGTCTGTGCTCCTCACTTGCGCAGTGGAGTCTGCCACCTCTCTTTGTAAGCTGTTTAATTACTCTCGCTGCTAGAAGTCATCTTTCAGCTCAGTGTTGCTCTGATTTACTCATCCTGTTACTAGCTCTCACGTGTGGTGCAGTAACTGGAAAGCCTTGCAGTTGGGCTTCTTCCCCATGCCATAGCACCTACGCACAGTGGTCCCATCATCTCTGCTGAGGGGTAGAATAGTTTGACTATCATCTCCTTTGACTTTCACATTTTAAAGGCTTTTACAGCTACTGGATTGCTTTTGTGTCCATCGTGTGGATCTTCCTCTTTTCCTGTGTTTGTCTTGACCTTGGCTCTAGGAGTGACCCAGTACATTTGCACCAGGTCCCGCTGCTACGGCATACAAAGCTCATCATTGAATTCATGGCTATCTTTAATTGATAGTTTCAATTGGACTTTATGGCTATGGTTTTTCCGAGAGTTCATGCTGAAGTTTTTCCCTGCTTTGAGGCGGTCTCGCCTCCTGCAGTGGTATGCTGTGCCCTCACTCACAGCCTGGCTGTTCTCGGCTCAGGTTTTGCTGCGGCAGTGACCTGTGGTCCCACCAGACTTTGTGCACCTTCAGTTTTACCCTTGACATTGAGATCTTAGGCTAGGTGGTCACTGCTAGCACAGAGTACCTTTGGACTAAGAACCTGAGCAAGATGGTTGAGTTACATCCTGCTTGATGAGATCTCTATGTTAACAAATATATGTTGAGCAAGATAAATTGTATGTAACAAATTTATATACGCTATATATCCTGGACCTGATCTAGATATACTGTCATGGGAAAAGGTAAATGCACTGTATTGTACATTTCTGGGCACAAATGTCTTGAATGGAGGTCAAGATACCACTTTGTCTAGCTACTCCGAGCAGGCCAATCAGCCCAGGAAATGTTTGTCACATCTGCTTCAAAACTGTCAGCTAAGGAACCCCACGTTCAGTCAAAGTAGATTTTTCTCAGTGCTCCTCTATGCTGAGAAAATCAGAAATTTGTTCTCAGGTTTTAATCAATTTTTTTTGGCAAAGTAAACATATTTTGTTGTCCTTCCAACAGTGGACTGGTGGGATAATTGATCACCAACCCTTTTCTAATACTCTTCTAGGATTCAGTGTGACCAAACCTACTCTGTTCGTGCTTCCTCAGTGGTTAGGATTTTCAAGTGTCTTTTCCAACTGACTGATTGCAATCTGTTTACTTCTTAAAGACCTTTGTCCCCAAACTGGATGTGTCAGTCCAGATGGGTCCTTGCCATCTTGTCAGTACCTCTTGGAATTAAATTTGTCTTCATGCCATCTCGCTGTTTTCTTGACCTGTGTTTAGTTTGGGGTTACTGCTGTCGCCACACGTTGTTTTCTGCTCGATGACACCTAGCCAGTCATCCTCCACCTTGTATTTCTACGCTTGATTTCTCCATTCCATGTGTAGCAGTTTGTGCTGGGTTTCATCTTTCTGATTTTAGACATCATTGCATCTGTCAGCAACTCATAAACTTGTCAATCAAACTCTAGGTATTATCCCTTTTTTGTTTAACAAGGTTTACTTCCCCGAAACTAGGGAAACTATTGGTAAAACAAGAATAAAATCTAATTAGGATCTATGGTGCCAAAACTGGTGTAAGTTGTGCAGGAGAAAATAATTTGGGAAAGCGTTCTAAATGCTAAATATGCATCAGTGTTCTTAATGCACCCTACATGGCCTCTGTGAAGGTTGTACAAAACAAACTGGATATTGTGAGCATAGGTAGTGCTTACGCTACATTAATTACAGAATAGTGTGATACTTCTGAAAACGTTTTAAACAGTAAGAAAACAAATTGGATGGGGAAAAAGGTACAGTAATGAATGAAAAAAATAGGAATATAAACCTAGACAGGGGCAAAAAGAGGAATTGTGAAGCAAGGAGAAGGGAGAAGATGTGAATAACTGTAACAGAAAATATGAAAACAAGTTCTGGCTTCTTGGTAGAAAAAGAACCAGGAAAGAAATGAGAGCAAAATGGGAAAGGGAGAAAAGGGGGAGTTCAAAGTTAAATGGGGGTTTTTTTTGTTTATTTTAAAGGAAATGAGGGAAATGAGCGAGCACATGCTTTTCCTAGCAGCGTTTCCACTCTGATCCAGAGTTCAGCCCTTTGAAGGATAGAATGAAGCTTCCTGTATTGTAAGAAGTAGTTTGGTGTGCTCAGGGGAAGCTGGGACATGCAGGGAAGTCCCTTCAACATGAGCGGCCAGTGTGGCACAGGCCACGGTGCCAGCAGAGCGAGCCTGGAGAGGCTGGCTGTGCCGGTGGCTGTGCCGGTGACTCCAGCTGTCCTGAGGGGCCGATGGTGACACGGCAGCCCACGGTGGCAGAAACACTCGTGCCTCATGTCCCTGGGACTGATGCTAGGCAGCTCAGCCTGTGGTTTCTGAGGTCAGTGCCTTTGATAACTTTAAGTGTTTAAAAGCACTGGTAGTCCTCCTGTTCCCTGGAATTTCTCTGATTTGTCCCAGTCCCAACATTTTAATGGGTATGCAAAGTTCTTCTACTTGTTTTTTCAAAACTCTCTGTAACTTACCAGGACTTGCCTATTGGAATGTTAATTAAGTTTAGCAAATGCTGTCTGTCATCTTCCTTTGTGATAGCTGGGAGATTCCCGCTCGTGCGCCCTGTCGTTTGGGAAGGACGCATCCCCCATTCTGCTGAGCGCTGCCTTCTTGCCTCTTCTGTGTTGCTGTCTCCAGTTGTGCCATTTGTGTCCGTAATGGACCAAGGACAGACCTGTGGCTTTTCTTCTTTGTGATAGACTTTAAGTGTTCTCTCCTGGTAGATTATTGGTTTATTCGACTTCTCTTATCAGTCACCACACAGTTGAGCTCTGGGCTCCCCATTGCTGGCCATGAGATGACTATCTGGCCATGAATGATTTTTCTGTCACCGTGTGACAGGCTGGAAGTTGCTTTTTCTGAGAGGCTGAGCATGGGCATGTGCACTGAGGGAGAAGTGCCCCAGCCTTGCCACCTGGCACGGGACGTGTGTCCCTTCTCCCATGTGCTGCCTCTGGGCATGCGGAGGCACGTGCCTGTGCGCTGCTCCAGGCACAGCCTGCTTACCAAGGAGCAGACTTCATTTCCCTGATGCACTTCCATTTTTGTGTTTACCTGCTCTCTCAAGGCTTTCTTCTTATTCTCGTCTGATTTGATTTGTTTTCTCTCTCTTTTCAGTTGAAGTTTGTCATGTAAAAATTGATCAGGTTTCTGGCCTCTTGGCTCCTGCCCACTCCTCCTCCAGTCTGCAGTGTGAGACTGATCTAATTTTGAGTCAGATGCCATCTCAGCTTCAATTATCTAGATGATGCTGCTGATGTGAAATCACAGAATCACAGAGTGGTGGGGATTGGAAGGGACCTCTGAAGCTCATCCAGTCCCACCCCCCTGCTAGAGCAGGATCCCAGAGTAGATCCCACAGGAACTCATCCAGATGGGTTTGGAATGTCTCCAGAGATGGAGACTCCACCACCTCTCTGGGCAGTGCCAGTGCTCTGTCACCCTCACAGTAAAGTGTTTCCTTATGCTAAGATTGAACCTGCTGTGTTCCAGTTTGTGCCCATTGCCCCTTGTCCTGTCACTGGACACCACCGAGACGAGTCTGGCCCCATCTTCCTGACACCTGCCCTTCAGATATTGATGAGATTCCCCCCTCAGCCTCCTCTTCTCCAAGCTAAACAGACCCAGTTCCCTCAGCCTCTCCTCGCATGGGAGATGCTCCAATCCCTTCATCATCTCAGTGCCCTGCACTGGACTCTTTCCAGTAGCTCCATGTCCCTTGAACTAGGGAGCCCAGAACTGGACACAGCACTCCAGATGAGGCCTCACCAGGGCAGAGTAGAGGGGAAGGAGAACCTCCCTTGCCCTGCTGGCCACACTCCTCTTCATGTACCCCAGGATGCCATTGGCCTTCTTGGCCATGAGGGCACATTGCTGGCTCATGGTCAGCCTGCTGTCACCAGGACTCCCAGGTCCTTGTCCCCAGAGCTGCTCTCCAGCAGCTCAGCCCCCAGCCTGTACTGATCCATGGGGTTGTTCTTCCCCAGATGCACTCCAGTTACAGATGTTACACAAGTCTCTGTTTGCATGGGGAGCCTGTGTTTTCCCGTCCTTCAGGCTGAGTCTGGTAGCTCTTAGAAGGTCTGTCAGACCCATCTCTAACTCTGGTGGGAAGGACCATTCTGGACACAGATCTACACACTGTCCAGTCCCTCCAGAGCATTCTTCAGTGCTGGCTGGACCAGTGACTCTTCCCCAAGAGGACTGGCCTCTCCTCTCTATCCTGTCCTCCCTGCTCTAGATAGCACCATACATCATGACTCCATCAGAACAAGGCAGCCAAGAAATATTCTCACTTGATATATCTCCCCCCTCTCCTGTGTCCGAGGTACTCTTCAGACCAGACACTGACCACCCACGGACCTCCACTCAGCTCCCTGTGCTGAGTAACACAACTTGGTTTCCTAAGGATTGGATCCACTGTGTAGACACTGTCTGACTGGTTTGCATGCACAGAGGGCATCTGAGATGCTTTTGTCCCAGATCAGCTGTGTAGCTCGTGCACAGGAGGTCTGTCTGTTGCTTCCAGGGAGTGTTGGGTCTACAGTGTAGTTGTTGTATGGTGGCTGACCCCGGTGACACCCCCTGACAGCACCAGACTAGCTGCATCTGTGCAGTGTAATGGCAGCACACGTTGCTGTGAACGTATCGAGAGTTTCTGCTCATATGGCAGCCCAGATGGAGCTGCCATATGCGTGCAGTAGGATTGACCTAGTAGGGCTGCCAGATTTCTGGAAATCTGGAACAAATATAGAACATGCTTGAAGTCTGCCTGGCTGAGGAAAGGTAGGCAACTTTGAGAAAAGCCCAGACATGTATCAGTGCTACCTGATGGAATAAAGTGTAACGACTGAAGAGAATCATTTTGCTCTCAATTATCTGGGATAACGGAGAGGTAGAAAAATCATGGGAAGCCTGAATAATTGGAGAAGTCTTGGGTAAAGTGATACCAAAATAGTTGACAACAGAGCCTGGCATGGTGACAGATGCTTCTCAGGCTCTGAGGAGAGCTGAGTGACTTAAATGTGTTATGACACTGAATTGGCTGCCTGCACCCTACTTGATAAGCCCTTTTACACTCCTCTTCCATGGAAGGCCTGCTCCATTCTTCCAGCAGTGCTGGGATGGGGCTTCCTTCTCACCCCATCATCTCCTAGAGCCACTGCTGCTGCATCTCACCTGCCTCCCTCGTGGCTCTGCTCTTGCATTTGCGCCCCACAGCCATCACTGCTCCTGATGCCTTTTGCACGTGCAGGATGGTAACAGTGAAGTTCTGGGCTTCTCCGGTTGTTGCAGTCTGAGACTGGGAAATACCTCTGAGAGCACGGTGTGCTTTAATATATGGAGCAAACAACGTGGAGGTTGGTTTGGTTCAGAAAGAGCCTTTCACTTCTCAACCCATAGGTTCCAGTGGGTGGGGGTGTGTGCTTGTTCAGGTATGAAAATACATGAGCAGCATTTTCAGAGCCACTCTGACATCTACTCTGTGTTCTCCTGACCTTCACCTGGGGAACTCCCTTCTGAAGATATCATCAAAAATATAAAGTCCTGCCACTGAACTTGATCTCTTTGCCTCCCTCTCTTCCTTTTCTTCCCACTCTGTGAAGATCCTCATCAGCTTTTATGTCACCTGGATGCTTCCCTCGGCTTAGATGCATATGGCTAGGAGTCTGTGACTCGTGGCTAGTTGGCATGTTTTGCTACTCTTCTGTCTCCTGGTCCCCTGCTCTGCTCCTCTTTGAGACCTTTACAAGGTGATACCTGCAGTGGTGGTTGCCTGTCTGTGAGCTTTGTGTGCTATGGGACCCGTCCCTCATCACAGGAGAGTGGTGCTTTACCAAAGAGCAGATAATGGGGGAAATCCACCTTGGGCCTAGTAGTGTCCATACTTGTGAGGACAAGTTCAAGGTGACTGTACCCACTGTTGTTGCATCAGGGAAGTGACTCCATTTTTTTTTTTTTTAAAACCTTCAAGATAGCTGTTCTTCTCATTTCCCATGTAAAATACCACATTGCAGGTTGGCTGGGACTTTTGTCCCTGGAGATATTCCTACCTGAGCTCTCCACAGGACCACTGAGATCCAGGCCACGGCGGCAGGATCGTCAAAATGGATTTTGCATCCCTTTGTGCTGTGGTTCTTCCTTCCTCAGTAAAGCCGCGGGGCTGGGAGCTGGAGCTGTGTCCTGCCGCACGGTCTGAGCAGGAACTGGCTGGGTCTCACATGGCGCCTGTGGAGTGCAGGCAGCTTGCAGGGTGGTCCCCCCTGCGGCAGAGGGGTAGGGGCAGCCATGGTGTCACCAAGGGGCGGTTTCCCTGCCCTGGGCCTCGGTGCAGATCCACGTCTGTGGCATATGGACAGGCTGGAGATAGTGGGTGCAGAGGGGCCACAGGGTTTGGTCTGCTGGGCTCCTTTCCTCTCTGCCGGGAGTCTGGGGGTGCCACCTCTGTGCTCCCACTCTCAGTGGATCGGTTCTTGTCCAAGAACTTTGACCCGACCCCTTTGAGATACTTTTTGGAGCTGAAAAACACATCTTCCTATAGCTCAACACATCCATCTAAGATCCATCTTCACTCCCTGTTGTACATCACAAGTCAGAGCAAGGAGATGATGGATCCTTTAATATGAATAGATAGTGATGATTCAGAACAAGAAAAATTAAATATTATAAAAGCAGGCCCAGGATGAGAACCCAGTTAGGTGCCGTGGTTTAAAGTTGTTTATCCAGTCTCTGTGCATCTTTGTTTATGTTTGGTGGCAGGCGAGTGATTGCACACCTCCATGGGAAACCTGGGCCAGGTGCAGTGAGGAGGCAGCAGCTCAGCCAGCTGTGCCGATGGCCCTGGCAGTGGGAGATGAGTTCCTTGGGTTTCTCTTCTGTAGCGGCTGACACCCTCAGCATGGTTTGTGGGCAGCTGACATGATACTGCTTTCACTGCTGTGACCCTGCAGCAGCAGTTTGCGGATGGCCCCTCAGTACTGTTCTGCCTTGGCATGCTGTTGCTGGGTTTGTGTGAATCCTCACCAGTTGTTACCCGGGCTCTGTGCCAGCCCATGTCACCAAGAGGGTAGGAGGGGCTGGGGGATCCTCTTGTGGTTTCATGGGCTATTATTTTCTTAGGGATATTTGCACAGTGCTGTTATCCACAGAACCTGGGTTACATCTCAGAGCTATGACTCTTACCAGGAATATTTAAACAATAGTTCTGTTTTCTGCTGTGAGCTTTCAAGACCTTATGAGCATGCTGACATGACACGCTGCACAGCCTGTTCGGATGTCCCTCCTTCTTTCCTTTAGAAATTACTGAGTTTGCCTAAAAAGATAAAAATAGACAAATTGCTGTTAGATTAAAAAGCATTGTCACTTTGATGTCATGCTGTGGAATGACTCAAGGTGTTCCAGCATTTCAGAAAATAAACCTGTGTCAGAGCCATGATACGTTTGTGTGTCTTGTGCAGCCTGAGCACAGATTCTCATTGCTCAACGTTGCTTAGTCTGTGGTGCACAGAAGGACAGAGGCTATGGCAGCATCAGAGCAAGACATGATGAGGCTTCCCTTCCTCATTTACCTGTCCCTCAAGAGCTCTTGCTTTATTGCAGAGGAGCTCACTGCTGTGGTCTGTGGTGCAGCCTCTCGGATGGACCCATCAGCGTGATCTCGTGCAGCAAAGCAGCGCTGGGGCCGGAGCGAGCAGGGGCACGGGAACGCTGTTGGGGGGTTCATGGCCGGGGAAGCCACTGTGCTGTGGAGCAGCTGAGGCAGCGCAGGAAATCCTTTCATCTCCTTTGCTTCTTCCAGGTTGGATTGAAGAATGTAACCAGCAGGGCTCTTCTCCCTTCCCAGGGCTTTCTGTGAGATTAGATTCTAAACGGGCTTCTTACCCAGCATGTTTCTTCTCGCCTTCCCTGGAAGTCGTAACACTTCCAAGGCAGGGAGGGGGAGGGAGCTTCTGTTACCTGCGGCACTGGCTGTCCTGGTGCTGAAACCTCTGGAGGGCGGTGGGATGACCAGGAGGGATGTCTGGGGCATGTGCAGCGGCAAGAGCTGCTTCACGTACATCCACCATACATTTAGGAATTATACCCCAGACATATATCTAATGAGACTCCTAATTTGTGCTTCCAATTTGGATTATTCCCAGAGAGAGTGTGGACCATATGTTAAAGTTCCTCAAACAAACAATTGAAGCTCAAATGCTTTTTCTAAACTCTCCAGTCTTTTGTCAGTTTGGTTTTTTGCTCTCAAATTTCCCCAAATTCAGGTCATTTGCCCTTCTGCACAAAAGCTTTCTTTGCCTGCTCGAAGTCTGTGACCTTTGGGAGAGCAGACCTCACAAATGTGTGTGTATGTATAAGGAGAGACAGAGAAGGACTGCAATTTGAAGGAAGCTTGGGGGAAAACAGAGATTCTCACTCTGCTACTGTGGCCTCATTTCCCAAAGGCAGAAGGAAGGTTTCCTTCAGCCATCACTGACTGTTCTCAGCTCTGGCTGAGGAGGTGGAGCACCAATTCTGGGCCTCAGAAAATGGAGAAAAAAAATCACATACACATCGTAGAGCTGAGGATGGTAAGACTATTTCTGCTGATAAAGGATGATAGTAGAGAGATGTGCATGCAGTACTGAGTCACCAAGTTAAATATATCCCTTTGTCACAAGTTAGTGGTGGAATGCAAATGAACCTCATATTTCTAAAAGCTGTTCCTGTAGGAGGGCAGTGAAGCGTGGAGCAGCTGGAGCTGCCAGCATAGTGCTTGGCTCTGGCAGTGTCTGGGAGGTTTGGTTTCTGCTGCCGACTGCATCAGATACGTTTGTCTCCAATGCCAACCCTAACTTAACAAGAAAAGGGGGTATGATGGTCCCAGCACAGACAGGCAAAACCTGTGGCTGTATCTCAGCCTCTTCTCATGCATTTTCATGCTCTGAGCAGCAGCACTTTGTTTTTGCCCAGAATCAGCTTGCTCCGGCTGCTTCTCGCTCCCAAATCAGCTGTAGGCACTGTCCTAGGAGGCTCAGCAGTGACTGGGGGGGGACTAGGTGTGCTGGGAGGGGTGGGAAGGGCAGAGGTGGCTGTGGTTCATGGGGTAGTGAACACAGGACTCAACCAGTGCAGCCTAGAGCAGTTCTTCCACTTAGTTTCTTGGAGACTAGTGATGGGTTTCATGTACTCCTGCCCACCTCACCAGGGTTCATTCACAAGTTAAAAGAATACTTTTGGGCCTTGTTTTGAAAATCTGGGGTTGTTCTGCCCTCCTAGCTGTGATGTGGTGGTTGGTGTTGGTTTGGGTTTTTTTTTTCCCAAATGTGTAAGAAAACACCAAAGAGTTCAAGTGATGTCACTAGTCTATTGGCTGAAGTGTTGCTGCAGGAGAGTAGCACTTCAGTCTCTCTCCTCTTATGTGTGTTAACCTACCTTCATGTAGGCTGCTGCTGTTCTGCAGTTCCAGGGGCCTGAGCACCTGTAGAAGCAGTTCCTGGAATAAGGCACAGCAGTATTGCCCGTGTGTTTTGGTGACAGACCCACATTCAGCTTCCTCTCTTCCTGTGTTCCTTTGAGTTCTCCAAGATTCTTCCAGTGGAGAGAAACTCCACTGGAGTGAGCAAAGCAATATTTCATGTTGGTCTAAAATGCTGTGGCTTTGCTGGGCAAGCTGTGCCAGAGCTTTGAGCGGAAGCGGTTCCTTGGCCAGTGTGCCTGGAAGTGAGCACAAGTCCTGTGGACCATTCAGGCGCAATGTGTGGGGAGCTCGGTTGCTGGTTAGTCACCTTTTGTCAGCTAACTAGGGTTCACTGAAGAGCTTTGGCCAGAGAGCATCTTGTCAGTACCTACAAGATCAGTTGCTGGTGTTGAGCATATCCCCACCAGACTTGGAGGAGAGGGGAATGGTTATCTCAGCTATTCGCCACCCTCTGGTTGCACAAGCCGTCGACATACGCTCTCCCTGTGGTGCTTAGAGCGTGTTTGCACCTTGGGGTTCCTGGCTGGGTGAGCTGAGGCAGAACAATCGTTAGCTCCTCGTCCCCCATGGAAAGCAGCTTCTGTTAGGCCGCATGGTGGAGTCCGCACAGGTGAGCACCAGGTCGGTGCTGTCAGAGCCGCTCAACTGTCCTCCCTCCCTCTCGTTTCAGGTGGCCATCATTGCAGGAAATTTTGAATTGGCTGAAATAATCAAAACCCACAAAGAGTCCGATGTTGGTGAGTTTGATCTTTCTTCTCCCCCCTTTTCTCCCTTCTCAGTCTTGCTGTGAGCCCAGGGCTGTTAGGGGATGCTGCTGGCCAGGGGTTTCCTGCAGGGGCCGGTGGAAGCTGCCGCTTGCAGCTCGTTTTGGGTCCTGGAGTGGCAAGACAGATCTGCTTCCTCCCGGGGCCAGCGGTGTCCGTGTGGTTTATTCAGCCCAGTGACTGCTGAGATTGCCAAACTAAAGGATTAGCCAAACCACGAGTCTGGGGTCACCCTGAAAAGCTCTTCTGTAAAATCCCTTTCCTTTGTCTCTCTCTTTGCATCCTCGGGGCCATTTCATGCTAGAGACCCTCTCCTGCTAAGGCTGTTAGCTGGGCTTGGGGCAAGGAGGAGACAATGTCTGTCGTGGCAGTGATAATGGTTATGGAGCTGCCCCGCATGGAAGCTGCTATAAGTAGAGGAAGCGAAGCAGCTGCCATTCTGGTTGTTCTTGCTTCTTTATGGAGGAATATTTTTTTTTTAGATTTTCTGGTCACCCTTTTTCCCTGCAGCATCTCTTCCGTCCTTCTGTGATGTAGATATTATCACGCAATACATTATAAGCCAGGAAAAACTGAGTTTTAGGTCAGATATAAAATCAACGCTTGTTGAGTTTTCTTGAATCATTCCGAGAAGTTTATTGGTCCAGAGCTCTCTAGAACAGTGGAGGAACCAGCGTGAAGAGTTAATTCTCAGCGTGTGTGCCTCCACAGAAGGTACAGAGTCATCAGGTCAATAGCTGAAACAAGACTTGTGGAGTTTGAAACAGCCAACAAGTGTTGGGCTTGGTTCTTGGAAGCGGCTGTGAATCTGGAAACCTGAGCCCCAAGACATCCTTTATCACTTCTTCTCTTGGCTGGCTGTCGCTGGTAGTTATGAACAGCTGCTGAGAGTCCGTGGGAAGATACGAAAGACAGAAAGGACATGGGGAAAAGCCTGAAAATTCCTTACCTAAAGATATGGACCTGTTGGAGCAAGTCCAGAGGAGGCCACAGAAGTGATCTGAGGGCTGGGGACAGGCTGAGAGAGTTGGGGGTGTTCAGCCTGGAGAAGGCTCTGGGGAGACCTTAGAGCACCTTCCAGTACTTAAAGGGAGCCTATAAGAAAGATGGGGACAGACTTTTTTGCAGGGCCTGTAGCAATAGGCCAAGGGGTGATGGCTTTAATCTGGAAGAGGGGAGATTCGAACTAAATATAAGGAAGAAATTTTTGATGCTGAGGGTGGTGAGACCCTGGCCCAGTTATCCAGAGAGATGCCCCATCCCTGAAAACATCCCAGATCAGGTTGGACAGGGCTCTGAGCGACCTGATCCAGCTGAAGATGTCCCTGCTCACTGCAGGGGGTTGGACTTGGGTGGCCTTGTAAGGTCCCTTCCAACCCAAACCGTTTGATTCTATGATGAACTAGGTCAGTGAACAGTTCTTGCAAGAAACCCACCCTCTGAATTCAAGAGGAAAGTGACTGTCTTGGCTGTGGGAGGGGTTTGGGACTAGGTGACCTCCAAAGGTCCCTTCCAGCCTAAATTCTTCTATGATTGAATCTGAACCTGTGATTGACTGGCTTGATTATTTTTATTGAAAAGTGTAAGGAAAAAGGGCATGACAACATGTCAGGTAGAATGAATTGTTCATATTTTAGATATGGCTGTTTATATAAAATAGGTCAGGTAACAGTTGTAAACTAATCACACTCCAACCAGCAGGTCCAGATGGTCTCCACCTGGGGTCAGGGGAACTGGCAGATAACTTCCCCAGCAAGGAGAAATTGGTTTTTGAAGTTCATTAAGAACGGAGAGGTGTGAGTGTCTGATTGGAAGAGAGCAGACTGGTGTTACTGGGGATGAGGAGGGGGCAGAGCTTGGGCTGGGCTTTTCTGCAATAGTTCTATTGGAACAGTTGAAGGAATGCTGAAACCAAGGGCAGCATTGTAAGTGACAGCTCCTGGAGAAACCTTCCTCTCAAGTCCCCAGTACTAGGCTGCACTCGTCTGGCTGCCCCCCCCCCCCCCCCCCCCCCCCATCAGCACTACTGGGAAGGGTCATGTTGTGGCAGGGCTGTGGAAGGAGGGGCGGTGAGCAGCAGCTTTCGCTCTGTTCTGCATGACAGCCTTTAGCATGCTGCTGTCCCTCCAGGCTCCTGGAGCATTCATCAGTGTTTCTGGCTGCCTCCGGAGCACTCTTCTGAGCTGTCCCCACTTGCTGTGCTTTGTCTTACAATGTAGAGCAAGCCCAGAGGGTGCAAACTGAATTTCTTCCAGGTGAAAATAACCCAGAAACTGTGTTCCAGAAAAGCGCCTGATGTGCTCCATCTGCTGACAGGCATTCAGCCCACAGTCTAGCCAGGCTCAGCACAGTTTGAAGTAAGATGCCCAGTGTGGACACTGGGTGGTCAGTGACAGCTGTGTAGAGCCTGATGGGGGCTGCAGGACTTCTTGTGAAGACTTCACTGTGGTTCCCTGTGCATGGGTCTCCGTCCCTTCAGTTGATGCAGAGACCGAGAGCTGCTTGTTTCATCACAGCCCCCAGCACTGGGGTCGAAGAAGGCCAGAGTGGAAGGCTGCAAAATTGGGGATGGAAAACATGTTCTTACAAGTAGAAAACATTTACGGAGGCTGTGGGATTGGGCTGCTCCAGCATTTCTGATTTTTTTCTTTATTGTCATGTTTTATGGATCTGCAGACAGAGAATGCCATGAATGGCAACTGCTGCGCTTTACTTTCTTGGTTGGACTGGAGAGGTTGGACCATGAGGACTTGTCAATGCCACCACAGACCCTCTGTGGCCTGTCCCAGTGCTCGTTGGTCAGTGCAGCCTCTGCTGTTGTCCATATGGGAATGGTTGCTGTGGAGGGCAGCCCTAACACTCTCCCTAAACAGCTGGAGGGTCTCCTTGGGTATGGATGTAGAGCTTTGGCTCTGACTGCTCCGGGAGGATTTGGAGATGTTCTCAGTTAAGCACATTTACTGGTAATGCCTTGGGGAAATACCTTGGCCAGCTTCTCTAGCAGCTCTGAGTTGGTTTGCAGGGGCTATAAAGGGAGAGCTCACTCCAGGGTGATCCTGAGCCGTGGGTCCAGTTCCCAGCACAGCCCCAGGAGATGGCAGTGGGAAAAGGCTGCGTGTTGAGCAGGAACACCAGGAGCTGGTCAATGGGCAATGATGGAAACAGGGTGGTTTCTGAACCTCGGGGTGTCTCTGGAGTGCTGCTGTCAAACTCCCACTGTGTCCATTTGCTTGTCCCATTGGTGTTCAAGTCTTGAATCCACACCAACATTTATCAGTCAAATGTATAATTCCACCACATTACCTGTTTTTCATCAAAACATTTGCAGTGGTGTTAATTGCGCATCACTTATCAGTTGCATCCCATGCCAGCTGCTCAGTAATTTTCATGATCCATCTTTTTGGTAAGTTTTCTTAGCCTGCAAGTTTTAAAGTGTTTGTTTCAGCTAATTAGTAGCTGTCTCTGCTTTGTCATCATGATGACACAAATGCCTCTTCATGCATCTTTTAGAATATACTTCTGCACCTACAAAACAACTCAGGAGCTTTTTTTTGAAGTTTCCTCCATTCCACAAACCACTTGGTTTTGTGTATTGTTTTTAGCTCCCCTTATTGATTTTGAGTGTATTTAACTTCATATTGATTTCAATTATTTTCCATAATTACAGAATAAATATATTCTGCAGTACCAATTGATGGCTTCATTTTGCCACTCTTGTCCAAACAGGCATTTAGCCCTAGCTGCTTTATTTCATAGTTGTGGTTTTATAACTTTTGTTTGCTAATTTTTTAAAAACTCCTGATTTTCATTCATATTTTCTCTCCTTACATGGAAGGTGATCTGGAAGAACAATATAACTATAGTCCAATACTGAGAAATTAGCCTTAAGTGTTACATGTACGTAAGACTGGTTGGGGTGGTCTTCCCTTTTCCTATGCTCAACATAATCAGGTCATGATTCATGATCACTAAGCAACCACCAAGTTCAAGTCAAAGGAATTAATTCATTATCGGTCATAACAAGGCCCAAAACAGTCACTTCGTATTACGTGGAATACCTTTTTGGTGGAGAATGATGATCTGCAGCTTGGTGTGAGATCACCAGCATTTATTTGCCAAACTGAAGTGGACCATAACAACACTTGTTTTCCTGTACAGGCAGGGGTGGGAGTCACTCATCCTGAAGTGACCCGCGGCGGTCCCTGCTTTGGGGATGTGTCAGTCTCTTGGCCCATGTCTGCCCCAGATCCTACAGCCCTGACGTACCATTGGCTCTGTGTGGGCAGCATTGCCCTTCCTCTCTCCTGCTACTTCGGAGTGGGTTTTTTCAAGGTATTTATGCATATGAAGACACAGGTTGGCCATAGCAAAGGTCAGAAAACCACCTGGTCACCAAACTCCTCATTAGGTGTCCATCTCAGGTGGAAAGATAAGCAGTGCATATCCAGGTGTATGTGCCCCATTCCCTGGTCTCCTCTCTGTGTGAGCTGACACCAGGGTAGTAGTTCAGAACATGAGATGTTAGGAAGATTACCTGAGACTTTGGGTGTTGAGTTGTCAGTTGTTGCTGAGAAATCTCAGCTTTATGATGCTTTATAGCTCAAACCAAAGAATAAGTTATTTCTCATTAATGAGGGTGTCCTGGAGCCAACCCAGGATCAGTGTCTCCTTGTCCTTCAGGTACCCTCCTTGTCTGAAGCCTGTCCCAGGTATGTACACATGCTGCGCAGCTCTCTCTTGGAAACTGCCTGTGGGAGCTCAGTCTGGTATTTCCCAGCATGTTAAAAATCCAACGTCTTTCAGTGCTACTGATTCTTCAAGTTCTCCCCTGTAAAGAGGAGAAATCCACCCCAAAGGATTTAAAAGATCCATTTAAAAGACAGCATTTTGCTTCCTTAGGACACTGTGACTTCATATCACTTGTTGCTAAGATCCAGTAACTTGTTCATAGTGTTTGCTGTCGTTAAACATTTTTCCTTTCATGAGGGAAGCGTGACGCTATTTCAGATCTGTGACTGTCCGTCTTGACCTGATCTGAACCTCTTCTGGCTCTACCGTGTCTCTTTTTGAGATGAGAGATTTCTGCAGTGGCCTAAGGATGTCTGCAGTATATCGTATATCCAGGATGTCTGGATGTATTTTTGTAATGATATCCTGTGTTTCAGTAGTGTTTGGAACTACACTGTAGAATGGCATGGAGCGTCTTGTATGATGAGTTCTTGTACGGTGGAAAGCTTCATTTCTTGTCTGTTTGTGTCCAGTTTCCTGGAATGTGTAACAACTGTGGATATTCTTGTTGAACTTACTCTGTTTATAAGGGTAGTTGGAAATCTGGAAGCTGGCAGCAGCGAAGAGATAAAGATGAGATGGAGAACAATAGCTTTCTATGTGCCCTTCTTCATTTTCACTCCAGGCTGGCTGGGGGACTGGCACGGGATGCAGTGAGCCTGCTGCCAGGATACTCCTCATGTCCTCATTCCCATGAAAGCTCTTCCCCACCCCTTCTGCAGGGGATGTGGTCAGCCCACCAGTGACCATCGGCCTCTGCAAGGGTGACTGCACTGGAGAAATCTGTTTATTCATCATGAGATAGAAAAATTCCTCAAAAAGCTACTGATGGAACAATACATTTTTAAGGCCAGAGGGACCAGTATTGTCACCTTGTGGCAAAACCATAATTCTTGCACAAGGTCTATGCAAACTTTTGGGTGAAAACTCCTTCCCAGTAAACAAATATGACTGTGACTCTGTCACATTGGCAAGCCATGAATAGCTTCTGTTTCATTATTTTCTTAATATAGATCAGGTTGACCAACTTCTGAACCATTGCATGGCTTTATTTCGAACACTTGCCGGTTTTTAAAATTATTTTTAGAAGTGTGGGCTGAATTTAGATGCATTTTGGATGAACAGGTGATGCTGTCCTTTTCAGGGACTGATACATCTGTTGGTTAGAGCTCCTGCTTGCTGCATTGGTCTTGGAGCTGGTCCTCAGGTGGTTTGTGTCGGGACTCGAGGGCTTGTTTCAGTCTCGCTCCTTTTGAAGGAACAGTCCTGTGTTGTACAACCTCTGTCGATGTTTCTCGAGTGCTTCATCTTGCATCAGGCTGTGATCAAGCTTGTTGAGATGATCCTGTCTTAATAAATGCATGAGATTTCATTATGATCATACCCTTTTTTGCGTGTCATAGAATCCCAGAGTGGTTTGGGTGTGAAGGGACCTCAAAGCTCATCTCATTCCCACCCCCTGCCATGGGCAGGGACACCTCCCGCCAGACCAGGTTGCTCCAAGCCTCATCCAACCTGGCCTGGAACACTGCCAGGGAGGGGGCAGCCACAGCTTCTCTGGGCAACCTGGGCCAGTGTCTCACCACCTTCATCATAAAAAATTCCCTACTACATTCAGCCTAAATCCACCCACTTTCACCAGTGCCATTTGACCAAGGTCATTGCATCACCTGTACTTCTATTGCCAATGATCTGTATTTTTTCCAAATCATTGATAAAGGCAAAAATATAAATACTACTGTAGCAGGAACTGACTTACTGGATAATAATGGAAATATTCCCAGCTGTCGTTCTCCATTAACAATTCATTGTGTCTGTTGAAATGTGCTCTGCTAACTTATCTAGTCATAGCATGTAATCAGAATATCGTAGGGTCAACTGTTTCACCCAAGCTTATGATGTCAGCAGTTATTTTTGTCAGTGAGATTTGAGCTCTTAAAGCCACCCTGGCTGATATAAATTAAATTCTCATTTCTTTTTATTAATTGATGTGTCCTGTTTCAGTTTTTCACAGCTTTTCCAAGAAATGATAGGGAGCCAAGCTCTGCACGGTTATCAGAATCATCCCACAGACCCTTTCAAAGCTGCCTCCCCTCTCTGGAGCTTTTTAAGGAGTGTTATAAATATAGGCCAGTGACTCAGTGAGCTGTATTGCAAATTCTTGTGAACTTTGCTGCAGAAGCTTTCGACCTGCTAATTTGACTGTACATAACTGAACAAGCGTCGGTTACTGCTATCCTTGGAATTGTGGGGGAAGTTTTAAACACTCCATTTTGGTTCTGGGTGCAGAGGTGTGCATAGGAATTATTTTCAAAGACAGATCAGAAATATGCGTTGGGTTTTTCTGATTTTCTGTTATCATTGTTAATTTAATTGTGTGCCGCCTGTAAGAGGTCTGAGCAGTTGTTGGGATTTCCTCGGGAGGGCTTTGCAGTGGTCTCATAGTCCAAGCAGGACCCTCGGTGTGCTGAATGTAACAAGGTAAAAAGGAATGGAAGATGTCCCACACTCCTGCAAGGGAGAATTTCCAGTGTTGGGATGCATCAGGCTGATGGATTTTATCTGAAGAGCAAGGCTGACAATCTCCTGTTGGGGTGGGGCTCACAGGTGGATCACCAGCATGTTGGAGAGTCGCTGGGCAGGGAAAACCAGCAAGTTGAATTAATGTGTACTGTTAGCAGTTTCGGTGTAAGTTCTACAAATGCAGAGTCAGATGTGTTCCCAGCTGTGAAGGGCTGGCACCTCACGGAATGAGGCGAGAGACCTGTGGGCAGATGGAGCAGTGAGGAGGGGGTGGCTCCGGGGGCTGTGTCCAGGGGCGCAGTGGCTGAGAGGTTGAGATGGATGGAGGAATGCTTGGAGGATGACTCTTTTTTTAATTAAAAAAAATAATGAGGCTATAATTCCTTTCAGTGGACGACTCCTCAGTACTGAGGTGAATTACCAGCTCCCTCTTTGGAGCTGAGAGGCTCTGGTCTGCCTCATCATCTCCTTTTTCTCTAGTTTTTATTCCTAGACAAACAATACCTGGAAGGGCTCTTGGAGCAGCGTCCATGTCCTGCACGGGCATTGCCTGCCGTGGGAGGAGAGATGCTTTGCGCCTTCTCTGCTTTGCTGTGTAATTTTCCACTATTAAAATGTAAATGTGGCCTCTTAGCTTGGAGCTATGGAGACATTTGCATTCCACCTGCATTTGCTCTTTTGCGTGAATATTTAACATTGAGCCAGCAAATCTAAATAACTTCTGAGTGTTGATTACACTTTGGTTCATTAGGCTGCAGCTTGGGGTTGTTTGGAGTGTGGTCCAGGTGCCAGCGCAGCATCTCTGGGCCGGGAGCTCCTTGGGGAGCCCTGGCTGCATCCCGCTTCCACCGCACCGGAGCAGGAGAGGTGTTCCCAAGCTCGGAGCAGTGCATTTCCCCATCTGGAGAGCAGAAAGCAAATGCGGAGCACCAGAGGAACCAGGCCGGCTGGGGCACAGCTGTGCTGCTGCAAGCAGCGCTGTCATGGTAACTGAAGTGATTCATTTGGCTGTGAGAAACCCAGTAAACATACTTTGATTAAACTCTAGAGAAGATATAGAAAAGAATCTTCAAAGCTGATAGTATGAACTGCACCAAGTTTTTTTCTTTATTGTTCTGGGGATGGTGCATTTGGGGGATGGGGAGAGGAAGCCTTGGCCTGAATTGGCTGTTGGCAGCAGCTTCGGACCCTCCTGTGTCTGGCAACTGGCGGCTGCTGCTTGGGCTCTGCGGTTCATGGTTGTCCTTAGTGGCTCCAGGCAGGCTGAGGAGCAGGAGGCAGCGGCCGTGCAGCCCCTGGGCTGGCTGAAGT
Source organism: Podargus strigoides (assembly GCA_028020825.1). Lineage (NCBI taxonomy): Eukaryota > Metazoa > Chordata > Aves > Caprimulgiformes > Podargidae > Podargus > Podargus strigoides. The sequence goes on from CM051662.1 coordinate 49,382,575, forward strand.
GTGCCTTGGGCACCCCAGGACTCATACAGGGGTTTGGGGCATCACAGCACATCAGAGCACCTCTGAGCCTCCAGGCTGGGATCCCACCTGCCAAACCAAGGCAAATCGGCTCGTCCCGTTGTACATCGGTGTCAGGAGTGAACTGCCTGTTCAAAGCCCGAGTGCCCATGCTGAGGTTTGAGACATCCCCTGCAGGGGATGGTGGCCGTGTCCCCCTGCCCACGCTGGGCTGGCTGCCCTGGCTCTTGCTGGGGACCGCGCACCCCATGGGGGAAACCAGCCTGCTCCAAACCTCTTGACTGCCTCTGTGAGGGGCCTGAGGACACGGGTAGCAAGTCTGGGCTGCTCCCCTGTCTGCTTTTAACTTGTGGGGCTTCTGTGAATGCCCCTCTGTGCACGCCCCCTCTTGCCCTTCCCTTGCTGGCTCCTGCCCTGGTGCTCCCCATCCCCTCCCCGGCTGGAAACCCCGGTGCTGCAGCTGGCTGTGGTTCCTGGCACTAGAATGGGCTCTGCTGATCTCAGCTCCAGGCCCAAGGGATGAGTTGTCCACTGGTCCAACTTGCTCCTGTGTGTTTCCCTGCCCATTACTTTTGCATGGCTCTGGTTTTCACTGACCTAGAAAACTGCTCTCATGTGGTTGTTCATCGGTTTTATTTTGCTGCTTGTGCTTTCCAGGAGGCTGATGAGTTGAGCTGTTCTGACACCTGGGGCTGGCACCCAGTGCAGGTGGGAGCAGACGGGGACAGGGAGTGCCTCTGCCTTCTGGCATTGGGGAACTGTTGGATGAGACTTGGATCCCACAATAGGTCCCCTGCCTTCCGGGAGCTCTCTCCAGACCCCCATTACAGCTGCCTTCTTTCTGGTGAGAAGCACAACTTCAGTCCTTCATACTGCTGTGACAGTGGCAGGCAAGGGACAGGGCAGGGTCCCATCTCAGTGACAAACTGGGGCTCATGCAGAGGATGCAGTGAGGAGAGCGGCATGAAGGAAACCTTGCTCAACATCCTTCTGAACAGGAGAGGACTGAGCTCTCTGTGAAGCTGAGGGTGACCTAATTTTTGGCTGAATGAAGCTACACTGCCCTGCTGGAGGAGGTTGGTTCTTGGAGTCAGAGCCAGTGGAGCAGGTGGGACCGCAGCATCCTCACCGGTACAGCACAGGAGCTGAGCGCTGGACGTCCCACAGGACAGCGTGGGCAGAGGGAGGCTCCTCCTGCATTGTTAATATGTGAAATGGGCCTGGGATTGTTGCACGTTTGGGAGACCTGGATGTAGCCATACAACTGTGAGCATGTGGCTGGTCTGTGTGTTGCATTCTGTTGGGGAGCCAGGGCCTCTGAAGCACGCTGCTCAACACAAAGAGCTGTGAGTAACTCAGCACTTCCAGCCCTAGCAGGAGGTTCTTGCCTTTCACTCATCTCCCTCGGAACAGCAGTTTTCCTGAGACTTTTGCTTTTGAACACACGGTGCTGCCCCAAGGAGAGAAGTAAACAGCAAAGCACACGTCAGGGTTGTGGGTCCCTTGCTCACCTCTCTTAGGAAAGGCCGATCTACAAATGGTGCTCAGAGGATGCCTGGCGGACTCCAGCGCTGAGCCAGGCGCTGCTCTCAGCACAGACTGCAGTCGCCCTTTGCCCGCGTTGCTGCCCTGGGTATGTGGTGGCCTCTATCTGTCCGCTGCAGAGCCTGGAGGTGTTCTGGCACTTTTGCTGTCCTTGTGACTATGCCAAATGCTGGGCTCCTGCTGGACTTGCTTGTGCAAGTAAGTGCACTCATAGCACCCTTCAACATCAAACTGCCTCCAGTGCCTCCTCTTTTGCATCAGGATCTGTTTTACGGGTTTGCCCTAGGGATTGTGGGTATCTCTCCTGTCCCTTTTGCCATCTGGCTGAGGCACAGTCAGTCTTCCTCTCCACATTTCTTCCATATGCTACAGATTTTGTTTCCCTTGCTGTCTCCATCTCGTTGCGTATCAAGGCTGAGAACATGGTTGTATCTCTCCAAATAGACCTAATTTCTGTGGTGAGAGCAGACCCAGGCTTGCGCCATGTCTGCATGGCAGAGCTTCCAACCTGGCTGGGCGTGAGTCTGTGTTTAGGTTTAGAGAAGCTCTGGAGCATCTGGGAACAGTCCGGTATTGCCTGCACGAGCGGTAGCTGTATTCCTCTGATTGCCCTCCTCTGGTGAGGCTGCCTGGATGTCACCTCATTGGCGTTCTCGGTGAAAGCCAGGCTTTTCCAGGCACGTCCTGTCATTTCTAATTTCTGTGTGAAAGCATCTGGTGTTGGTCCCATTGCCTTCTTGGCTGCACACTGGCCCTGAAATGGTCCCCAAAGTAGCCCAGGTGCCAGGCACTAAGCACCAAAGTCAGGGCAGGCAAGGTTTCCATCACCTATTTCTCTGCTCTGAAGCTCCCAAGGGTGAGTGCCCCTGAGCTCTCTGCATGCCTGAGTAGACACCCCGGGCCCTAGGCTGCAGTTGCAGCTGGGTTGGATGTGAGGAACAATTCCTTCCCCCAAAGGGCTGTCCAACACTGGCACAGGCTGCCCAGGGCAGTGGGGGAGTCCCCATCCCTGGAGGGATTGCAAAGCCGTGGAGATGTGGTGCTGAGGGACATGAGGCAGTGGGTGGGGACTAGGCAGTGCTGGCTTAATGGTTGGACTGGGGGAGCTTAGAGGGCTTTGCCAACCAAGGCTGTTCTATGATTCTATGCTTGGGTCAGAGCATCAGAGCAGGTTTGGAATCCTGAGAGCCTTGGGAACTTGGCAGTCTAAACATGTATCAGCTGAAAGTCTGTGCTCCTGTGATAGTGCTGGGAAGCAGGTTTTGTCACTCATTTTGGGGACTCGTGTCTCCCTTGCCTGTAGATCCCACCTTGGCCAGTGACTGTGGCTGAACCCCACCTTATGTGCGGTTACTGTGTGCTGGGGCCAGATTAAAATTACACAGACAGTGCAGGTCCTGTCTCTGGAGAGACTGCCTCTGCAGCTGTAATACTGTCCTCTTTGTGTGCCGCTGGAATTAAATACTCGGGAAATGTTGGCTTTACAACCTGTTGTGTGACCTGGATACCTTCTCGTCGATCCTGTAAATGCTGTTGCCTTGTGCTTCAGGGACTCCCACGCTGAATGGTGAGTGAGTAGCAGAGCAGTGCTGGGCTTTCTCCAGCCCCTCGGTGGAGAACGCCCAGCCTCAGGTGAAGCTGAGACAGAGGTGGTGTTTTCCTTTGGTTTTAAGGTGGATGCTATGATTTTGGTGTTGGGAGGGAGCACTTTGAATATGTATGATGATGACTGCTCTTGCGTAGAGTGTGGAAATGGGTGACCAGGTAATTTATTTGACAGGCTAAATTGAAGTGCTTGCCCTGACCTGTGTCAAGGATGATGAAGTACCTTCCCTCTACCAGTGAGTCCTTGAGCAACCTGTTCATGCCTCATTGCCCAGTGACTGATACTTGCTGTGAATGTCTTGCCATGAATCATGCCGGTCTTCCCCCTCTGAACCTGACCCTGACCCATTCCACATCTCCCTGGTGTGAAGTCTGCGCTCGTCGCCGTGGGGAGAGCGGGGACTGGCTCAGGCTTCACTGCTTTTCATTGAGCGAGGATAGCCAGGAGCAGAGGAGATCTAGCCCAGACCAAAGGATCTCCTGCTGCCGGGCTGCTTTCTTCCCTTTCTTTTATCCATTTTGTAAAAGCAGCTTGCCAATAGGATTATTTTACAGTAAGTTCATGTATGATCAGTTCAATATACAGTTATGACTCTTTTTTCTAAGCAATTAATATCAAGAAACTACTAATTAATTTATAAAACACACTAAAGCAAGCCCAGGCCAACTCCTGCTGTCTGAAGTTTTCGTTGTTGCACTCTTGTGCTTTTCTTTCTTTCTTTCTTGGTTTGGTGTCAGAGCAGTGATGCTGAGCCCAGTCAGGTAGGGAGGAGTGATGAACTGGCATGGGTCTGGCTGCAGCTCTGCTGTGTTGAGTGGCCGTTTCTGCCTCCTTCTGGTAACGGATGTGCATGGGGCTGCCCAGCATGGGCGCTGCCCGAGCAGCTGGTGCGGAGCGCGGGTGACACCGGTCATTGGCAAAGGGCCAACTGCTGCTCCTGGCTTCTCTCAGATGGGGGAAGAATGATCCAGGCAGATTTTTCTAGATCTTGGATTTTTTCTTGTTGAATATTTCCTGTTCACCAAAATTCTCGTACCGTGTGGACTCAAACTGTGTCATTTCTCCAGCTATGCCACTGCCTATGGATGGAGCACCACTGAGACCACCTCTCTGGGATATCGCTGTTCCCCAGCTGTAACAGACTCAGACTGACTCTAGTCCAGCAGAACAGCGCTCAGCTCCTGTTTGGTTGACCTACGAGCTCATGGCCTTCCTCAGGTCACAATCCCCTGATCACTGGCTTTCACCCCTGGTGTTGGTCCCTGGAAGCACACCATGGAGGTACTCACTTGACCAGCCTTGGCCTTGGGTCTGGGAAGGCGTTCTGGCACTGACTGGTGCCCCTTCATCACTGGGCAGTGTTCAGCACTTCCACTAAAAGTAATTCCGTGCTTTTCCCAAGAACCACACTTAATGTTCCCGACTTGGCTTGGTTTGAACCCAGCTCTCTGAGACTAGCAAGAAACTTCCTTGTGTTTCCAGTGGCTAGTTCCAATTTCTAATAATTTTTAGGTCTGCCAGTTAGCGTTAAATGCCCCTATTTAATATTTGCTTCTCTGATTTTTGAAGTGTTTTTCTCTGAGGAGTGGTGTAGAACAAAATGGAATGTCTCCTGGAGATCTGTCATGTCTGGATGTCCCAGGCACTCGGGTCAGCATTGCCGGTGACGTGGTCGTAGTTAGCCCGGATGGTGGCTTCCTCGGCAGCGTGTTGCGTTGATAGGACAGGCTCTATGTCAGCGTCCTGCATGCCACGCTCTGTGTCCAGGCAGCCTCCCAGACACTGAATCCACAGCACGTTTTACCCCAGGGACTGCATCACATCCACTGCCCAGACTTTGCTGCTTTCCATCCAACCTCTCCCCTTGCCTCTGGCCTCTGGGTGACCATTTGGACCTGTTTTCCCTGTCGGGGTGGCCTGGACACGGGGCGGTGGCAGCAGGGAGGCTGTGTGCAGGAGGCTGGGGAGCTGAGCTGAGACGCTGTGGGGAGTACAGACACTGCCAGCAGAAATTCCCCCACACGTGGTTGAAACTCATCAGAGAACAAATGCATCACGTTGCTATGACAACAGGAAGATTTACAGCAGCCTGAAATTCTTGTACTTTGGACCTAAAATATTCCTCAGAACAGTATTCCGAGTGCAGCTGTGCAGCACAGCTAAGAAGTGCCTGCAAGGTGTTCGGTCAAGGCTGATGCAGGTCCAAGGCCTCGCTCGACGTTGGGCAGCATCCTGTCCAGACCCTGCCTGCTGCCATCCTCTGCAGCCCCTCAGCGGTGGCCGTCGGAGCGTGTTCAGGGCTCACACACCTTCGTGTGAGTTGCCGTGGGAGGGGTGGCCTTGGAAGGGCAAAGCCAGGGGAGTGTGGAGTGCGGAGGGGGCAGGAGGTCCCCTGTTGGCAGGATCACCTCGCTCCTGAGCCTGCCTTTGAGCAGGAGACCTCCACCTGCTGTGCCTGCCCCTTGCCTTTCCCACTGCCTGTGCACCAGGAATGGGTTGGATGGAATGGATATTGTCAACTCTGGGCTCCCCACTGGACATTGCCATGCATCTCAGGCAAACATTAAGCATGTTAAGCTGCAGGATGGAAATTAATTAAAATTTAGGAAAATAGGTCTTTCCTGATGCGAGGTGTGCCGTGCAGAGCCCTCTTCCCCTGCCACCACCTTGGGTTCCCCATTTCCACTCGTTCTCCAGGCAGAGGCAGGGGTTTGTGTCCTCAGGTGGCTTCATGAGGTCTGTTTCTCCCACACGCTCTGGCGGCTCAGGCAGAGCATCAGGCAGGGCAGGGGGGAGCTGGTGTTTCACTCTCTGCCTTGGATTTTCTAGGCTTGCACTTGGCACATGAAGCCACAGATTGGGGCCTTCTGTGCCTCTGAGACAGAAGAGGAAGCGGTGGCTGGGGTTGCTGCTACTGTCCTATGCACATGTCGCCACCTCGAGCAGGGTGATAGCTGGAGAGGGGCTGGCGGGGGTCCTGCTGGTGGCCCTGGGTGCCCTTGCTGGTGCTGCCTTCCCATCCAGCAGTGCTCTTCAATCCTTCCTGAGATGCCACCTCCAAAGGGAGAGGAGCTGGGAGCAGATGGAGCTGTGTCCTCCTCAGCCCTGAGTGTTCCTGCCCTCCCAGCCCAGCTCCACGTGCTTTTCCAGCCCTCTGCTTTGCTGCCATCTTCCCGCCCGAGCATGGCCAACCATCGCCGGCTGCGTGCTGTGCTCGGTGCCTAACGCCACTTTCCCTGGCTCTTTTGCAGTGCCTTTCAGAGAAACTCCCAGCTACACCAAGCGGAGACGGATCCTGGGTGCCGGTGGCCTCTCCTTCCCGCGCATGCTGCAACGCTCGGCCAGTGACAAGAACCTGAAGGTGGAGAGCCAGGCGTCCTACTCGCCGGTGTCCTCGCTGTGCAGCCTGCCCCCCCAGCTGCTGGTGCAGATTCAGGAGGCGGCCGGGGCCGTGGTGGGGGACGACAGCCTGGTGAGCTCCGGCAGTGTTCGCAGTGCCCACAGCCGCTCCCCGTCCCTGCAGCGGGTGCAGGAGGAGAAGGAGGCTGACCTGCCCACACTCCAGAGGAACAGCTGCGGCAAGGCCAGGTAAGGGGTCGGGGGGAGGAAGAGCGAGGCTGCCCCATGCCATGGCTGGCGTGTGCCTCGGCACCCACCGGCGCCCTCGTGCCAGCACGGGGATGGGCACCTGCAGGACCCCGGGTGGTGGTGGAGCCCAATGCAGCCCTGTGTCTCCACGTGCCATGGGGAGCAGAGCTGGCCAGGGCCCGGAGCAAGCACCGAGGGGTTTTTCCCTCAATCTCCTCCCCAGCCCTCGGTCTAATCTCGCATCTCAGAAAAATGGTGAGTGCATCAATGCCGCGTTGCGCTTGTCGTTGCTATGACAATGAATGCATCTTGGAAACTAATACTTGGAATGGTGTGTGGTCCAGATAAGCCAACGTCTCACACATCCCGACCAACCTATGGTCGTCGTGGTTATTGGTGCTCTGCCTTTGGGCATGGGCCATAGCGTTGCTCTGCTGGACCCACAGGACCAGCAGGGGCTGATGGACATGGGCAGGACAGGGACTGAGCAGTGTGGGGAGACCTTCCTTGTGCTGCGGGTGGTTTACATGGCCTGTAGGCATGGGAGAGACGTGGACCTGGCTTTCTCCCACTGCTCCCCATCATTTGTTGGCCATGTGCGGTGTGAACATCAGCACTGACACTGCTCACCACTGCTTGCCTTTGGCTGGCAGCCATGTGTGCACACCAGCTCTGATCTGGGAGAATGGCTGCTGCTCCCTGCATCCAGCAGAGGTGCTTCTCTGCTGATGACACCAAACTAGGAGGAGTGGCTGACACACCAGAGGGTTGTTCTGCCATTCAACGAGACCTTGATAGGCTGGAGAGTTGGGCGGGGAGAAACTTAATGAAATTCAACAAGGGCAAGTGTAGAGTTTTGCATCTGGGGAAGAACAACCCCATGTACCAGTACAGGTTGGGGGCTGACCTGCTGGAGAGCAGTGTAGGAGAAAGGGACCTGGGGGTCCTGGTGGACAGCAGGATGACCATGAGCCAGCAATGTGCCCTTGTGGCCAAGAAGGCCAATGGCATCCTGAGGTGTATTAGAAAGGGGGTGGTTAGTAGGTCAAGAGAGGTTCTCCTTCCCCTCTATTCTGCCTTGGTGAGGCCACACCTGGAGTATTGTGTCCAGTTCTGGGCCCCCCAGTTCAAGAAGGACAGGGAACTGCTTGAGAGAGTCCAGCGCAGAGCCACAAAGATGATTAAGGGAGTGGGACATCTCCCTTATGAGGAAAGGCTGAGGGAGCTGGGTCTCTTTAGCTTGGAGAAGAGGAGACTGAGGGGTGACCTTATTAATGTTTATAAATATGTAAAGGGTGAGTGTCATGAGGATGGAGCCAGGCTCTTCTCAGTGACATCCAATGATAGGACAAGGGGCAATGGGTGCAAGCTGGAACATAGGAGGTTCCACATAAATGTGAGGAAGAACTTCTTCACAGTGAGGGTAACAGAACACTGGAACAGGCTTCCCAGAGAGGTCATGGAGTCTCCTTCTCTGGAGACATTCAAACCCACCTGGATGCATTCCTGTGTGACCTGACCTAGGTGTTCCTGCTCTGGCAGGGGGATTGGACTAGATGATCTTTTGAGGTCCCTTCCAATCCCTAACATTCTGTGATTCTGTGATTCTGCAGAGCCTTCAGGTACAAGGGTCCCTTTGGTGACAACTGGGGTCAGGCTTTGCTTTCTGAAGCCCCTGGTTAGTAGAGAGGTGAGGCCGACAGCAGCCATGGCTGCTGTAAAGCAGTGTCTGCTCAGAAGGTGCTAACAAGACACAGCATGAGGCCAGAGCAGGAGTTCGGAGAGTGGATCCCAGGTCTGGGTTGTAGCTGTGCTCACTCACAACTGAGGAGTGGCTCTGAGTGTTGAAGGAGCAATCTGCAGATGGCAGCTCTTTCCATGATCTCCAGAGCAGAAACAGCCCTGAGGCCCGTGGAGGCGATCTAAAGAACGTGAGGAAAAAGAAATGTGCCAGTGAGTAAAAACCAATGAAAAGAAATGTAAAACAGCTACTAGAGGGGAAGAAATTGAACCCGACAGGTACCCGCTAGGATTCTTAATTAGTAATTTAACTCAGGAAAAGTTGCAGGGTGTTTTCTGAACAGCTCAATGGAGACCTCTGCTCAATGTGCAACTTCAGGACAAAATGCAGCGCTGTTAGATGAGCTCCCAGGTGATGGGAAGACAAACAGCCCAATGTCGTGCTCACCGCCAGCGGTGACGCCTCTGAGCGCTGCAGAGTGCTGGGCAGCACCAGCCAGCGAGAGCCCAGGGAGTCACAGGGTTCAGAGGTGCACTGAGAATGATCAGGAATGAGAAAAAGAATCTCTCTGCTTTGAAGAGAGGTTTAGAAGAGCGGGATTGTTACCTTAGAAATGAGATGAATAGGAGGAAATATGTTAAAAATATTGAAAGAACTGAATGCTTCTCAGAGGGTAATGGGGAACCTCCTCCTGTTTCACGGCATGAGGAGAAAGGAGCACGCAAAGTGTGCTGCACTTCAAAGCAGTACAAAACTGTGTTTTTTCCACACCCTGCCATTAGCGCAGGAATTCTGCCTTGGGAACTTGCTGAAGCCAGAAGCACAGTGTGGTTGTAAAAGGAGGTTGGTGTGGGTAAAAAAAATACTGCAGGCTTTTATAATCAATGAGCTTTTGGAAGTGTTCTTAACATTACCTGGAGCACCTGATGGCAAGACAGGAGGGGGGCACCTAGGGAAGCCGAGCCGTGCCCAGCCGGGCAGTTCCTGGCGAGGAGAGAGCAGGAGCATGGCTGGGCAGGGAGGTGGGGACAGATTTTGGGGTCTGCAAAAGCGCATCTCTAGTGCTGCGGTGCCACCAACTCTGGCCTAGGTAGCTGCCAGCCCCATGCCTGCCCCATGCCTGCCCGTTTTCTCCCTGTGGAGCACGGGAGGGGTGGGATGCTGCTGCAGGCTCGGGCTCCTCTGACATGCTCTGAAATACCTGCTGAGCCTTTGTGCCTGGGCTGTGAGCGGCCCTGGGCTGGAGCCAGCAGGACAGCTGCTCCCCGTTCCACCCGTACCTGGGAAAGGCAGAGGAAGGGCCGCCTCTTCATCCTGCTGCCAAGTGCTGCCCCATTTCTTCCAGCTCCTCCTTGTGCAAACTTGTAAAGGATTGCTGGAGGTGGCTTAATTATTCCTAGCCACATGCATTTTATAAAATGCATATAAAGTACATCTTACTCCATTATTTTTAGATACTCGTGTGTTTTTGCAGGGATAGGAGGATTATGAAATTCATTACGCTGAGTTTGGGACAAGTGAAAGTCACATGCACACAACCTTTGTGTTCAGTGGCTGGGACACGCCAGCAGGTTCAGAGCTGTTGGGATTGTCTGGAGTGGTCTTGGTGACGTGAGAGATGCAGAGGAGAGAAGTCAGGGGGGAGGAAAAGCAACGGCTGCTGATCAGGCAGTGGGGTTTGAGCCTGATGGCTGCCATCCCCTGTCCCCCCACATCCCGGGGGTTGGCTGCCCTGGGCTGCAAGCAGGGCAGCACCGAGGGACGTTCCTGTGACAGGATGTCCGTCACTGCTTGGTGCCCGTTGGAGAGCAGCACTGCCTGGGCACGAGGGCCAGGAGGTGCCGGAGGAGCAGAGAGGGGCTGGAGGGGCTCCTGTCACCCCCTGTTCTGGCTGGGGGGCTCCTAGCCATGCCTGGGGAGGGGGTCAGCTCTGCTGGTCCTTCCCGCAGCTGCCCCTGTGTCACCACTGCCCTGCGATGGCTGGGGTGCTGGGGGTGCCACTCTCCAATCGCACAGGCTGATGTTATTGTAAATTCTACATGCAGCGATGCTGCTCAGCACGAGGCTGCGTGCCAATGAGTGCTTCGAGTGGTTCATTAACAGCCATGCTTTGTTCAACCCGATATTCCTTCCATTTGTCATTTGGCCTTATCGCTCTCCGGTGGGTCCCCGATGGGTCCCCGGGGTGTCTGCGTGGCTTTGGCAGAGCCAGTGGTTCCTCCGGGGCCGGGAGGAGCGATCCCTATCATCTCAGTCCTCGGTTCCCAGGGATGTTTTATTGTCAAACCAGAAAGCCTTCATTCTGTGTGATAGGGCATCCATAAACATGCAGAGTCATGCAGAAAAATTGATTCTGGGTCAGATTTTTATTAGAATGAGTATCGAGAAAATGTCGTGTCTGCAGCGTTGTCCCAAAATTCTTCGTTCTGAGGGCAAACTCCCAGCAAAATCCTGGTTGTTTTGCAAATCTATTCAGGATGGCAGAGAATTGAAATGAAATGTAGTTCAGCGTTAGTGGCCCATTGCTCCCAGAAGGGATGTGCAGAACACCCTGCATGCCTGCGGGCTGTGTGTTGGGAGCCTTGGCGCCAGTGATCGGGCATTCCCAGGCCGTGCCGGAGGCTGAGCGGAGGTCCCGGCCAGCTGGGGGAGGCAGAGTGTGGATCTGAGGCTGCAGGAGTGTGTGGGGTATGAGCCCGGGGTGGACGGTCCCCGTGGGGAGGGATGGACAGTGGCCAGGAGCCTCTCTCAAGTGGGATGGGCAGGGCTGCGAGGAGCCTGGAGCAAAGGTCCTGGGTGGTGCTGGAGGTTAATGCATCCCGTGTGGCTCGGGTGAGCCTTGCACAGCATGTCCCCAGGTGCCTTTTGGTGGTCGGCTGCTCCTGGGAGTGAGCCCTGGGGGAGGCTGTGGCCGATGCAGCTGGCTTTGAACCCCCAGTTGTGCTGTGGATCATTGGGGGTCCTGGGAGGACCAGTGGGAAGGGTCTGACCCACAGACCATCGATGGGCTCATCCTGCCTGTTCTTGGGACGCCCCCGTGTTGGATGTGCCCTGGCCTTTTCCTCCCTCCTGCCCCTCTCTTCCTTACCACTAGGAAGCTTTCTTATGTACAACCTGAGTATTTGTTCCTCTAGTTTGCTACACCACATTTACTCTGTATAGGCTGGGTGAATTGCTCGCTCACCTCCCCCTTGCAGCAGCCTTGTGCACGCTGAAGGCTCTCACCATGTTCTCCTATGTGCCGCTGGCCCCCGTTGCCCTTCCCAAAGGCCCATTTCTCCGAGCTGCTGCCGTGGCTTCTCTCCAGGCTCCCACCATCCCGTTGCACCCCGCAGCGTGGTGCCTGGGGCAGGCACGCAGCAGCAGCAGGATGGCATTGTGTGTTTTTCAGACTGTAGTTTTGCTGGCTCGACACGCTGTGTTTTAGGAAGCGGTGTGATGTGTGACTCTCAGCCAGCGTGTGAGAGCCTCCACGGCTTTTCCCCCTCAAAGCCCACTCCGTAACCTGTGTTTCCCAAGCTGGGTCCTTGCGCAGCTGATGATTCCTGCGTAGATTTAATACCTTATCAGGATCCATTTAAACCCTATTCCGATTCTTCAGAGTATTTTGCAGCCCCTTTGTACTGCCTGTAGAGTTGGCAAGGATCTTCTCCGATCCATCGTTCGCTTTGTGGAAGGAGATGCTGTCTCAGGTCAGCCCCTGGGCACCTTCATCCTTTGACAGGGAGGTAGCGAAGGGTCATTCTCCTGCCTGTGCCCAGTTGGTCTCGGGGCAGCCAGCTCCTCTCGCCCTCTGTCCTTGACAAATCCTCTGACCGTTACTGCATTGCTCCTTCTAGGCTTCTTCACTTTCACTTGCTATTGTTCCAGTGTTTTTTCCAAGAGTGAAGTGGAAGTATATCTTCAGCTTTTCTTTTTCCCTTTGTGGCCATTTGCTATTTTTGGTTCTCTTGGACATACTCTATATAACGTGAACCTTCAAAGATGAGTCCCCATCCCTGCAGTGGAGTTCCCATCCCTGGAGGTATTTAAGAAACACGTTGATGAAGTGCTAAGGGACATGGGGTAGTGGTGACTTGGCAGTGCTGAGTTAATGGTTGGACTTGATGATCTTAGAGGTTTCTTCCAACCAAGGCTGTTCTGTGATTCTGTGGCCTTAGGTGTTTTTAGATTGCTTCAATCTGTTCTTAAACTTCCTACCAGATATGTAGTCGGGCACATCCAAATACTCTTGGATCTTTACTCTCTGCCTCTGCAGTCTCACGGTTGATCATACAAACAAGTATTAAGCATGTTGGTCTCTTTAGTTTCATCCATTGAAAGCTTTTCCTTAGCCAAAAGAGCACCAACAATCACCAGCAATTCCTGGGATCCTCTCCCTCCTGTCAGTGTATTTACAGAGTGAGTACCTGCTTCTCTCCGTGGTAGCATTTCCTCCCGTGCTTGTGCCGTCCAGATATTTGCTTCTGCTGGCTTGTGCTCTTTCTTCACATCTGTCCATGGCATTCACTCCTGTTTTCCAGTTTATGTGGTGTGTTTGAAGTCGATGATTGTCTTATGATTTAGTTGGTTTCTTACTTCACTGCTTCGGCATCCTCCATGTTGGGACAGGTCTGAAGTCTGCTTTTCTTCACCTTCCCCATCATGGCATCATGTCATAGTTTGGGTTCAAAGAGGCCCCTGGAGGCCATCTGTCCCACCCTGGGCTGGCCTTTCATGAAGCTTTGTCTCCAGTGTTCAAGGACGAATAGATGGTGGCCTCAAAATGCATTGCTCATGTTTTGCTGGTCTTTCTCACTTTCCTCCTGAGAAGTGCTGAACACTTATCCTTTCATGTTTGTTCCTGCCAGCATTACCTCTGCCTTCACATTTTCAGCCACTTGGAATCAAAGCGCTGAAAGAGCTTCGATGGCTGCTTTCTACACCTGCTCTATAAAAATAAATTGTCATGAATATAGTCCTGGAGCTTGCTGGAGAGTCAGTGTCCTGCTCCTTCCCCAGTAGATCTCAGGATGTATGCCACCTCGTGTTATTACAAGTCCCACAAGCAAGCATCAGAGGGGCATACACAAGACACTGCCCTGGGTGGGAAGGCAGACCTGCCAAACCCAGTGTCTTGTCTGTGGTTCTCCCCGAGGGAAGGTGCCCTGTTGATACCAGGCTGGAGAGGCCTGTTCAGGCAGACGCTCTCTGTAAGAACCGCGCTGAGCTCACTGCTCCTCAGCAGTGAGTAAATACAGAGTATCCTTTCCTTGCACCTCCTCTGAAGATTCTTGGCACTTCGCCTCCTTGAACAAACATCCTTCTTCTGAAATTGCTAAAACTGCAGTTATTGCATCAACTGGAACCTGGGGACTTTATTTCTAATATTCTTGACCTCTCCTTGGGGGGTTTAATAAAATAAATGCCTTGTCCTAATCTCTTTTTTTTGTATTATTACTTTTAACAATCTGAACTGATTCACTATTCCCAAGCCCTTTTTTCCTCAACAACGTGAATGAGATCTTTGCCCTAAGTCACTGGTTTATTTATTTATTTATTAAAAGCCTTAGATGATTTGTTTTCCATTCCTGGCTTTTGAAAGGATTAGATCAATTTGATTTGTTCTACCTGCATCAGGGATTTGAGAAGAAATTACCACCATTTGTTTCGTTCTCTCCTCTGCGCCTCCGTTTCCAGCTTGGCACCAGCTGTTGGTTTGAGTCCCCTCTTCAGTCCCCCTGCAGCAGCTCAAAAATAAATCCCTGGGGGTGGTGATGGGGAACCTGGAGGTGGGTGGTACAAGGGCCATATGCTTCTTGGGATGCCCTTGGGGTCCCCAGCTCTTCCTGGTCCCATGCAGCTCAGCTGATAGTGCTGAGCAGCACAGTGATACCAGCGACATGCCTGGTGTGTTGGCTGTGGGGCTCTGTTTTAGGGCAGGACAGTGAAGAGTGCAGGGAGGGGATCTCTTGCTCCTGATGTGACACCGTAGTCCAAGATAACTCCATCAGGAAGAAACTGGATGGACAGTGCTTTGTGGAGGAACAGGCAGTGAGGAGACTGTGAGTCCCTGGTTGCCAAACTGGAGATCTTGTGCAGGAGGTGTGGGGTGTTTGCAAAGGGCTTATGGGCTTGCAGAGTAGTTTAAGTTGGAAGGGACATCTGGAGGTCATCTGGTCCAGCCCTGCCATCCGGCAGAGAAAAGGGCTCCAAAAACTTGTTGGTAAAGCAGCTTGAAGGGCCTTGTCTCTCCCCCCTGGGTGTGCTTCTGCCCCTTGCTGAGGACTCTGGCTGGTCCAGCACAGCCAGGGTTGGACTCCGGGATTGAGCTGAGTCCAGAGGGTGCGAGCAGCCTCATTGGGGGCAGCCCCTTGGCTGGGGAGCTGCCTCCGAGCTCAGTGCCTCATCGCTGGTCCTGAGCTATGCTGGGGTGCTGGTGCCTGGCCGGCTCTGGGACCTGCCTCATGCCCAGGGCTTGCCTGGTAGTCCCGGCATCACCGTCCTCCTGGCCCAGCATCTTTGTCCCCAAGGACTGCATCCCTGTCCATGGGGCCGGTGCCCTGCCCTCATCCCAGGGTCCCAGCTCGATGGCCCTTGCAGGCTGGCTGCTCCTGGCAGGACCCCGCTGCAGACCCTGTGTGCGCCCTGGAGCCAGCGGCCCTCCGTCCACTGCAGGCGAGAAACCTGCTCTGGCAGAGCGTCTGCTCAGGACAGAGTCACATTCAAACATGTGAGCAATTGCCTGTGCCACAAAACGTCTCTGAGCCATGCTGCTCCCCTCCATGCACGCCAGAACGCGCCTGCCGTAAGTAGGACAAATGCCTTTTAAGTTCTGATAAAACCAGAAGGAAATGTGAGCAATATCCAAGTGAGATTACCTCCCAGCCAGGCGTGTTTGTCTCTGTAATAGCTTCTTCTGTTTGCCTCCAAGTTCCCACAAGAATCTATGCTGTCAGGTTGGGATAGCAGCAGAGCTGCAGGAATGTTGATTTCAGTGGGGCACAGTTAAAAGTGGGACTAGGGGAGCCGAGCGGAGCAGCGCAGCAGAGCGCTGTGCTCTGCCGGGGCGCGGATGCTGCCCAGCCCCTGCTGACCATAGCCCCAGAGTCTGGCATTCTTACCAAATATGTACAAAAATCTGCAGCGGTTCAGAGAGCGAGTGATGCGTGCAGCCCTTACAGTAAACATAACTCACCACCTGAATAAATAGCAGAGCACTTTGATGGGCTTTCACTTATTCTGTTGGTTAAAACATGGAATTTTGTGTCTGAGAACTGTCCTGCAGAACGTCTGAAGTGAGGCAGAGTTTTCAGGACCCTCCCAGAGAGCTGTGTTGTTCCTGGTGAGCTGGAGCGCCCAGCAGTGGAGGGGGAAGGTCTTGGTGTGATGTGAGTGAGGAGACATGACAGGCTGCATTAGATCTGATGTGACACGTGAAGGGGAGGTCTGGCCCGGGGTGGCTGGAGCGGTGTTTGGGAAGGTTTGGTGGAGTCTGAGGAGCTGAAGTTTGAATGTCTGATGCCATCCAGAGCTGCTGTGGAGACAGACCCTGGAGCCTGGGGGTGCGGGAATGGGAGGGCTGCCCACCCCAGCGGTGGGGTGGCGTGTGCCCCCAGCAGGAGCTTGGGGACTGGCTGGTGCTCCGACAGTGATCCCCAGGGGCTGCCACCTCCAGGGTGCATCAATGGAGGGGCTGCCCTGCATTCATCTGCGCATCCCGCTGGCGCCGCCCGCGCACGGGGTTACAGGAGCAGCTGCATGGCAAATGCCAGCAGGTTTACTGGGCTTGGCGTCTTGAGGAAGGAGAGATGCTGCAAACAGTTGCTGTGCTGGCTTCCAAAGGGAGTTTCAGAAGGATAAGAGGAATTCATCAGAAAGGTCAGAAGAATGAAAAGCAGCAGCAGTGTTGGTGAGGGCGGCAGGGAAGTGCTGGGGGGTGTAGGCAGAGCTGCGTGAGGCAGCACCTTTGGAAAGGTGGTCATCAGTAAGGCAGCGCAGCTGGTCTTGGAGAGTGTCCGAGAGTAAGGGGACCACTGGGAGCAGGAATCTGCAGAAGAGTGTGAGTTGCCAAGAGCCAGGTGAAGCTGTCTTTCAAAGGCGGGATTTGTGTGGACGCTGGTGCTACCTGTGGTCTTTGGCCGAGGTGAGGTCCCAGTGCAAGAGGCAGGAGAGAGTGTTCCGAAGGAGAACTCCTTTCCTGCCCTCTCCCCCGGGCTGTCTGGGTGAATCAGGCTTTGGGAAGCACAACCGTGTCCCCCTGAGCAGGGTGCTGTGATGGCCCGTGTTAGGGTTACACCACATCTTCTGTTCAGCCTCCGGCAGCTGCTGAGGAGAGAATGGCTTCAACTGCAGTGGGATTTTGTGAGCCTGGGATTGCAGTTTCACCAGCCCAAAACATTAAAGCTTTACATTACAAGTTACAATGGTGTACAAATAATGCATTAAGAGTGGGTTTTTTTGCCCCTAATACAGCTCTTTCATCTTTTTGGTAGCACAAGGCTGGGAAGAGCAGGATGAACAATGGACAGGAGGAGCAAAGGCCAAACGGGGGACGGGAGTGTGGAAGCAGAGAGCACGTAAAGCAGAGGGTACTGCTGACTGGAGCTAACGCAGGGTTTGGAGAGCTGTCCTTAGAGTTCCCCTGTGGGAGGTTAATGTGGAAAACAGGCACTTAGGAGTACAATGCAGAGCAGCACTGTGAACTTTATCTAAGAGGAAATAAATTATCTGCATTAAAAATGGCTGCTGCAATGCCAGCAGCATAGCAAGAACTCACGCTGCTGTATGCATCGAGCTGGCATCCTTGTGGGCGGCGTGACTGTCCCCACCTGTACCCAAGCTGGGGCTGCTCTTGGCTCCTGACCCTGGCCCTGCGGTGGGCTGGGTGCGAGGCAGTGCCGCTGTTCTGGGGCTGGCTGGCAGCCCTGACCACGCACCCACTCTCGTCCTGGGAACGCAAACCTGGGACAGCCTGGGGCTGGGCACTGCACACCCTCCCCAGCTGGTGCCTGCACCTCCTGCACTCTGTGTTGCTGCTCTCCAGCTGAGTGATTTTATACTGGGGGAAACTTTGAGACTTCAAAGGCCGATGGAGTTGGGTGATAAACACAGGAGATGTGTGTCGCAAGGGGGAAACTCAGCCAGCTGCCACAGTTCACTGGGTTTTAAATTAACTGCAGTCCTACAGGCTTCCTTGTCAGTGCCACCCTGAAAAGCCTCCCTTGTTATGAGGGCTTGCTCATTAAAATGCAGAACGAAGCATCGGCATGGCATGTATGAAACAAGATGGGAGATGATGTCAGTAAGATGATGCTGCTGTTCTGTCCCTCGGTGGGACGCTGTTCCCCGGCTGGCATGTGCAGCCCTGGTGGCCCCGGCCAAGACAAGGGCAGAGCAGTGCCAGGGGTGGGCAGCTGGGCAGGGGCTGCCCGCGGTGCGGTGGTGGGCTGGGGGTGGCTGGGCTGTGAGGAGACGGAAGAAAGGTGATTCCCTTCGCGCCCCACTGCCCCACCAACTCCCCTGGCTTTGTTTCTCATGGTTTGTGTTGGGTCTGTCCTCATTGAGAGCTCCTGCTCGTGATTGACACTGGTAGTTTGACCACCAGCTTGCTGCTGAGGAGGGTGTTTTCTCAGGACCCTCTCACTCCCCCCAGCCTCTCCGGGGTGTCCGTACCCCCTGGCAGGGGGTGCCCGCTGGGATCTGAGCGGAGGTGGCTGCGCATTGCTGTGCCAGCCCACGGGCAGGTGAGTCCTGTGCATCCTTCCCACTGCCCTGCTCCCAGTCCATCACTGCCACGTTGCTCTCCCAGGTGAGCTTTTCAATCCACAGAATATTCCTTCTTGGGAATATACCTGTGTTGTTTTTTTTTTTTAAAGGGGTGTCTGCCTGTAGCCGCAGGGTCTCAGCGCAAGTTTCTCATCCCTCATTTTTGTTTGTGTCTGGTGAACAGAGCAGCCCCTGCTGCTCTCCCCATGCCCACAGGCACACGTAGGCATTCCTCTGTCCCCAGGCAGGTTCAGGGAGGGGATGTCCTCAAAAGACCCGTCATGAGTTTTGGCATCGACGTGCATCCCTGGCAGGGTGTGAGCAGCCATATGACTCAGAGCAGCAGTGGGGCTCAGAGCAGTGGTACGTGTGCTGTGCCAGTTCCAGAAATATATTTTCTCGATAGCAATGTGTCATGACTCTGAACTTGCGGCTATCTACATGTTCTCTGCATCCAGCTGCTTTTCCCAAATATGTCAGTAAAACAATTTTTCCTCCTCTCCAGCATCATCTAGCAGTGATCCCTGAGTACTTCCCCCTGGGGAGTGAGGTAATACTCTGAACTTCAGTCTGTGAGTTAGTTACAGGAGATGGCAGAAGCGCTGTGCCTCGCTCCTGTCTCTGAGGAGCTGTCGGTGCTGTCCCTTGGCCCTGCTGTGGTAACTTCTCCATCTTCAGCCTCCTCTGCAAGTCCCGTGTTGCCCACCACCCTTCGCCCCGTCTCTGTGCCATTTCAGCACTGTGCGTCTCGCTGCCCCGCCTGCAGTCACTGCCTGGGGCACCCATGTGAGTGCTGAGCCGCAATGCCACTGCAGCCGCCTCGGGGAGGCTTTGCCTGCTGTGCAGGGGCTGCCAGGAATCAGACGGGCAGTTTGGCAATGTAAGAGACAGTGCAGTGAGGAGCAGTGAAGACATCCTGGTGCCTTTGTATCAATCAGTGGCACAGTCCAGTCTGAACATTCTGAGCGTTACTGGGCAGATTGCGTTGAGCAGAGCTGTGCAGGGCGAAGGCAGAGACGAGTGCTGTGAATTAGCTGGGGCCTGGAGATGCTCTTGTGTGCAGAGATGTTGAGAGAATGGGGTTAACCAGGGAGGATGTGACTTAATGTAACGGTTAGTTTGGAGGAGCCATGGAACTGGTGGTCTGTTCTGACAGGGTGGAAGCACCCCTGCGTACTGATGCCCTCCCTGTGGTGATTCACTCATGTTTCTCCCAGCGTCACTGTTAGATGTGAGCAGATACACATATATTTATAGATGACAGATGAGCAGGCAGGCAGAGCAACACAGGTCAATGCTGGCTGTGCTCTTCAGTGGGGAGCGTGCTCTGTTCCAGGGATGCTGCAGAGCCGGCTGCCCTGGCAAGGCACGGGATGCTGTAGTGCAGGGAAGTGGTAACGATTTCAGTTTTGCCAGTCCAGAGTATTTAAAAGTGACGTTGGCTGCAGGGCTGACCCACAGCAAAAAGAAGCAGGGACTGAGCAATGAAATAATGAGCTGTGAAGGAAGACGTTACTGCCCATCAGATAACGAACCCAGGGAGCTCCCTGTGCAGGTGCAGCACCCGGGGAGATGCAGAGGAGTGATGCTGCTGCCCAAGGCAAGACTTTAGTTCCAAAGCCAAGTTGCTATTCCTAGGGTTATACCAATGTGTTACCATAAACTGTCTCAGTTACAGAGGACGGTGCATGGCGGAGGCTGTCAGTCCTTGCTCTGTGGCTGTGCCAGCAGCGGGGCCGGGCTGGCAGTGCTGCCCCACAGTCCTGAGCGCTAGGAAAGCCCCCATCCCCTCGGACAGCTTTTCAGTAGGATCAGCGCTGAGTCCTCCTAGGGCTCAGTGCAGCAATGGGCAACATCCAGCCCCAGTGTCTGCCAGCAAATGCTGCTCTGGTCAGTCTGCAGAGGGTGACTTGGGCTCCAGCAGGCAAAGGTGGTTCTAGTGTGCTTAAACTTGGCAAAGCTGCGTGTACCAGCGTACTGTTGGTGCTTTACTTAATCCAGCGTTGCAGGAGTGATGCTCACCTTCAGCACAACTGTCTGCATCTCCAAAGTCTCAGAGCAGAAAGCAGATGCTAGGGCCAGGGGGTTTGCTGAGCCCGGGAGGGATGGCAGTGACACCGACACCACACACCCCGGAGCAACCTGCTTGTGCCCTGCACATGCTGCAGGCCAGAAGGAGAGGAGGGAGCGGTGCTTGTGGCACCTGGCTCAACGGGGGTTTTGGCTTCAGGACAGCTTTTAATTGTATGTAGAGATGGCCAACTTGGAAATGCATGCTAAATATGGAGGGCCAGTCCACAATCCCAGTTCTTACTGCTTCTCCTGAACAAGTGCCCTAATGCAAGGCCAGAATGATTAAGCATCTCCTCCTTTGTGAGCTCATTCTGGCATTACAATTCTTGTCCACCTGCCTGGAGAGCAGCCCTGGTTTGGATAGTGCAGTCTCTTAGATGACATGCTGTTCTGGGGGGGGTTCGTTAGGCTGCACCTCCAGGACACAGGACTGCAGCTTCCCTGGACCGTATGCTGCTCAGGGGCATGGACAGCTGCCCGCTTTCTATCCCAGCAAGGGCTGGGCACAGGCGCTGGCGTTGCTGCCCTGTGTCTCTGGGCATCTGTTTTGCCAATCACTAGGCCTATTGCAAAGGACGCAGCCAGCAGCCAGTAACCAGATTCTATTGTACATAGAAAAGTCAGTATATGGGTGATCGCTGGGGGTACAAACAAGTCAAACAGATAACACATAATAGACATCGACCCCAGGAATGACACAGCACAACCAATAATAGGTGGAATAAACAAAGAAACAGTCTCCCATAGAAGAGATGGGAGACAGCCAAGTCAATAGGCTGATCATGTATGATAGAAGTAGCCCCATATTGTTTCCCCACAAAGCCCGCGTTTGCAAATGCCAAACCTGACTGCAGCCCAGTTGCAGGGACAGTCAGGAGGTCCTTCCCCAACAGGAAACTCTGCAAAGTGCATCCACCTCACAGACAGACACTCCACCCTTCCTGCAAGTGGTCCCAGCTTTTATCCCCAAAGCAGGACACCTGGCACTCATTTACCCAAATGCAGGGCACCTGGGGCTTGTTTACCCAAGGGCTTTCCCTACAAGGCTGGCTGCACCTTGGAGGAAAGCCAAAAGGCAAACTCATCCCCTCCTCTTAAAGCACCATGGGGACCACCCATATGTCAACCTTAATTCAGGGCTTGGGGTTCAGACCCCAGCACTTCAGCATCTCTGCTGTCTCTGTGGGAGACTGAGCTGGCTGGGCTCAGTGGAGGGCCCAGGCACCCCAGAGTGGTAACGAGATGCCCCAGTTCTGAGGCTGAGCTTCAGTCCCAAGTATCTGATATTTTTAGAATTTTATGTCTCGGTTTAGTGTTCATGTGGCTCACAACCAGTGCCACTCTCCCTGTGACACTGCCAGAGGCACTGGGATCCCTGGAGCTGCTGCTGTGAGCCGCATGGTGTGACCCTGGGCCGGAGCAGTGAATGGACCCATGGCCATTGCAATGGTGTGGTGTTTATTACAGGTTTTATAATGCTCCCTAGCTATGGTCTCTGCACCCCAAATAAGACCACAGAATCACAGAATCACAGAATGTTAGGGATTGGAAGGGACCTTAAAAGATCATCTAGTCCAACCCCCCTGCCAGAGCAGGAATACCTAGATCAGGTCACACAGGAACATGTCCAGGCGGGTTTTGAATGTCTCCAGAGAAGGAGACTCCACACCCTCTCTGGGCAGCCTGTTCCAGTGTTCTGTTACCCTCACTGTGAAGAAATTCTTCCTCACATTTATGTGGAACCTCCTATGTTCCAGCTTGCACCCATTGCCCCTTGTCCTATCATTGGATGTCACTGAGAAGAGCCTGGCTCCATCCTCATGACACTCACCCTTGACATATTTATAGACATTAATGAGGTCACCCCTCAGTCTCCTCTTCTCCAAGCTAAAGAGACCCAGCTCCCTCAGCCTTTCCTCATAAGGGAGATGTTCCACTCCCTTAATCATCTTTGTGGCTCTACGCTGGACTCTCTCGAGCAGTTCCCTGTCCTTCTTGAACTGGGGGGCCCAGAACTGGACACAATACTCCAGGTGTGGCCTCACCAAGGCAGAATAGAGGGGAAGGAGAACCTCTCTCGACCTACTAACCACTCCCTTTCTAATACACCCCAGGATGCCATTGGCCTTCTTGGCCACAAGGGCACATTGCTGGCTCATGGTCACCCTGCTGTCCACCAGGACCCCCAGGTCCCTTTCCCCTACACTGCTCTCCAGCAAGTCAGCTCCCAACCTGTACTGGTACATGGGGTTGTTCTTCCCCAGATGCAAAACTCTACACTTGCCCTTGTTGAAATTCATTAAGTTTCTCCCCGCCCAACTCTCCAGCCTATCAAGGTCTCGTTGAATGGCAGCACAACCCTCTGGTGTGTCAGCCATTCCTCCTAGTTTGGTATCATCAGCAAACTTGCTGAGGATACATTCTGTACCCTCATCCAAGTCGTTGATGAAGATATTAAACAACACCGGTCCCAGTACCGACCCCTGAGGGACTCCACTAGTCACAGGCCTCCAACTAGACTCCGTCCCATTAACCACAACTCTCTGGCTTCTTTCCTTCAGCCAGTTCACAATCCACCTCACTACCTGATCACCAAACCCATACTTGATCAGCTTATCTACAAGGATGCTGTGGGAGACAGTGTCAAATGCTTTACTGAAATCAAGATAAAAAATCAAGACCACGCTTTATGGCTTGGCAGGAAATTGCTAATTCTGCCTGGGACTCAGCGCTGCTGAGGCTGAGTAGCAATCTCAGCTGTTGTAAAGCGGTGTTGTTTTCCATTTATGGAGCTATTACTTTACGGTGGGTAGAAGTCTCGCCAGTGGCATTTACCAAGCCATCCTGCTCGGAGTGAAGAATTTCTTTAGCTGGTTTTAATCTTGCTGTTCAAATATATTCCATCCTGAAATTTCCCCAGTTTTTCATTGCTTCTGGCTCAGTTTCAGTGAAAATGAACCAGAATTTTTTAAATGAGGCAAGGTGAAGGAAAAATGGCTGCAATATATTCTTTGAGTAGACATGATGCTTTTAAAAACCCCAGTGTGACAGAAAGCCCCAACTTCATATGGGTGTCAGCAGTGAAGCAAATAGGTGACAGTGCTTCAGAGGAAATGAGTTCTGGTTTTGCATGGTAGTAGGGATTAGAAAAATCAAGTTTTGTAGTTGTATATTTATTTATAAATGACAGTCCACTAAATCAGGGTCCCAGAAATGCTGTTGTGGTCTCAGTCATATCTCTGCAGTCACTCCCCTTGGCTTCACTTCCCCTCTCCTGCTGTCATCTGCTGATCCCTGCCCCAGCAAAACTACACGGATGCCCAATCAAGCATGCAGATCAGACAGCTGTGTGCAGGTCCTTGTCTCCCAGGTGTGCCATGAGACACTGATGGACATCCATGCCTTGGACTGCACTAAGCACTTGAGCTTGAGTGTCCCTTAGTCCAGGTGTGCTCTGCTCTCCCTGGGGCACACCATGGACCCAGCGCTGGTGAGGCACTGGTGTGGCTGTGGTGCAGGCGGCCGGTGGATGCACATGGTTTGGTACACTGTTCCCTCCGTGCCGGAGCTCACCTTAGGGTCCCCAGTGCTGGACTGGGAGAGGTGGCTCCAAGGTGAGGACATGCAGCCTCATCTTCTGGTGCCTCTGCAGGCGCTGGGGCGGGTTTGGTAAAGGCTGTTGACTTTGACTCGCATTCTCCTTTGCACAGTGTCCGTTTAGGATGTTGCTGCTGTTCGTACATCAGTGCTTTGCTTGACGGTGAGAGCCAGTGCTGTGCACAAGCCCAGTGTGGAGCTGAGCGTTTGGATTGCAAATGGGAGCAGAAACTGAAGGTTATGGTCATTTCTTCCTCCCACCTCAGAGCCCTGGCCAGAAGGGCTTTGGCTGTTCCCTGCCCCAGGCGATAAGCAGCTGAGTTCAGGTGGCCATGGACAGTGTTGCCATCTGAGCTGAGGTTGCCCAGAAGTGTGATCAGACTTTTGTGTCTAATGTGTGACTCTGACATCCCCCTCCACGCCTTCTTCTGCATGATCTTTCACACCTCCTTTAATTCCAGAATCAATGGAACAAAATGGCTCATCTTCAGTCTGGGATCCCCGGCACCATGCCTGTTTTCTGTGCAAAGCCTTCCCTCAGGAGCACAGCACATGCAGTGGAGTCTGCCCTCCTCACTGCGAGCCATTGCCTCTCTCACTCTGTTTGGGGCTCCCATAACTGTAAAATTATCCCTTGTACCTGTTGGGAAAACGTTTCTTGCACCGTTTGTGCCTGCAGACAGTTTTGGGTCCCTCTCTGGCCGCGTTAGTGCTGTGGGTGTTACTGAAGTAGGTTGTTGCCCATATCAGTTTTCCCTTCCACAGAACAGATGCAGTTTTACTTGCTGCTTTCAAAGCAATGTAGTATCCTGCCTTGATAACTTCATTAAGGATACGTGCTGCCGTCATGCGCCAGCTCCTTTAGAAATCTGAGGAGAAGATCATGCAGGGTCCTGTTGGACACCTCAAACACTCTGGGGTTTGCCTGCACTTCCTACATGATGATTGCCACAGTCTCATCTCCAGTAGCCAGTCAACCTTTGCCTCACATTCTCATCAAAAACCAAGGCAAAGCACTAATTTCATTTTGGGACTTCTTGTATCGTTCTCACCACATAGCACCTCACCTCTCTTGTCCATGTTCTTTTTTCCCTGAGTGCCTGAAGAGCTTTTCCCCAGTTGCTTTAATTTCCTTTGCAAGGTTTTCCTCTGACTGACTTGCCACAGTTACACAGTCCGCATCTTTTCCCTGTCTTCTCACACAGGATTCTTTCCAGAATTTTAGTTGCTTATTTCTGAACCCTCCTCTCTCCCACCTCTGAGAGCCGTCATTCACAGCATTCGTAACAGAACCCAACGCCAGCTCTGCTGACTGGCCCGGGCCTGCCACGCCACGTGTGCCTTGCAAGGAAGAGCAAGCAGGAGCAGTGTGGTTTCTGCACAGAGCAATGGCTGAGCATCGCTGACTCACATTCTGATGTGCTGTCTGTATTTTCAAGAGGCATCTGGAGACACATGGGAAGGGAGATAGGAGAACTGCTGCTGTCCTTGTCCAGCTGGGTGGTGGAGGGCTGGTGCAGGGATGACGGGTGCCACGCTCCAGCCAGGGAGCATCGTCCTGAAGGCATTTTCAGTGGTCTGTGTTTGGGGAAGGTTAGATTTGGTAGCTACAATGATCTTTCTTACTTTTTTAGGAGCCATTTTTAGCTTGGGCTCTCTGCTTCCTCTGGCATCAGAAGTGCCCAGGACCCTGGAAGCCCTTGTCACTAAAACACGTGTGAGAAGTTCTCAGTGAGGGCCTGGCCTTTTGCTTACCCCCTCCACTGGCATCGTGTCTTCTCTTGCCACTGAAGCTCTCTGTTGTCTTCTCAGTTCTACCAAGCTTCTCTCAGCTACAGCATTTGCTTGTTGTTCTCCGTGGTGTCCTGGCAGACACCTCCATCCTTTTCTGACAGGGTGGCAGGTGTCCATGCTCAATGCAGCTGAAGGACGTGTCCTCCAGCAGGAGAGCGTGTGGGCTTGGCATTACAGGGCTTCTGCAGCTTCCATGGTATCGTAGAGGGACAAGGTTGCCTGAGAGCATCACACCAGCATTACTCTGGGTGAAATGACAGCCCATGACATTGGTGGTGGCATCCCGGCCGTGCTGTCCCTTATGCACACAAGGCCAAGGGCAGACATGGACCTGGCGCACATGGTCCATGGGTTGTGGTGGTGCAGAGAGGGGGATTTTGGCATGGGAAGAATGGGGGAGCCTTTGGGGGCAGGAGGGACCTGGACAGGAGGGACAGAGCCAGCCTGCTGGTACCGAGAAGTGACAAGTCATGGGGAGTGTTGAAACTAGCCCTTACAGAGAAGCCTGAGGGAGTTTAAGTGTGAAATTTCAGAATTTCTGGCTGAAGTGTGAAACCTGTCATTGCAAATTGCCCCTGTGCCAGGGGACTGAGGGTGCCAACATGAGCCCCATCAGCAGGAAAGCTGCGGAGGGGACCCAGGGAGCGGCTGAAATCCTTTGTGTGATGGCGGTGTCTGCAGTCAGGGAAGGACAAGGTCACTGAGCATGTGGAGGAGGACAGCCTTGCCAGGAATCGGCAGGTTGTTGTGAAAGGACACTTCCCTTCCTGACCCGATAGAGGAGCTGTACAAGGTATTAGCAGACCTCTGGGTGGAAGGGGTCTGGTGAGCAAAATATATTTGGATTTTCAGAAAAGCTATAGATAATTTTAATGTCCAGGCTGTTGATGAAACTAAAAATTGAAAGAGTTCCTTATGGCTTGAGAGCTTGTTAATGGGAGGAAGCAAAGAGTGGGACTTAAATGTCACTTTTCAGGATGGCAGACAGACAGCAGGGGAGTACCTGGGGATGGTGGTGGAACCCATTTCCTCCTCCGTTTTCATCGGTGAGCTGGAAAAGGGAGCATGCATGAAACCTCCAAGCCTGTGGAGGATATAAAAGCTTTTTGGGTAGCCAAACGAAGCATCAGTGCTGCTGAACTGCAGGAGGACTCCCAGACTGAGCGGGAGGGCAAATGGTGGCAGATGGGCCACCATGCAGATACATGCAAAGTAACGCTTCGAGGGAAGAGCCATCCCAACGTGGTACACGATGTTGAACATGGGTCTTGGAGCCGATACCGACAGCGCTCACAACTTGTGGGCACTGGGCACAACAGCAGCCAAAAAAGCCAGGCAAATCCATCAGGGAAAAGATGGGAAGTGAGGTGGGCAATGCCATCTGGGGCTGTGCTGGTCCTGCATGGGCCCTCGGTGCTGTGGGCAGGTCTGGTTCAGCATCTCAAGGAGGAAGCGGTGGAATTAGAGAAGGGCCAGAGAAGGGAACTCACACGGCCAAGGGGATGGAGCAGCTGCCCTACAAAGGCAGACGGAGGAGGCACAAGGGGAATGGACTACCCAAAATAGTCAGGCACGTGTGCTCTCCTTAATTAATAGCATCTCGTAGTGCCACTGCCAAGGACAGGGAACTGGGCTAATAGACCTTTAATCTAGTCTTGTGGAGTATTTAGCTGTTGATTAATTAGCTGAGGGTGAGACCATTACTGTTGCTGTGTTGCATTTCTTTGACCTGCAGTCTGTAGAGTGTTTCAGTTCCCACCCTCGATGCTGGAACTGTCACAGAAAGCTTTTGGCGGTTGGTACCTGCTGGAAGTTGCAGGCAGGGCGTGTCTGATTGCATTAGATGTCTCATTTGGAAGAACTGCTTAGGGCAGCTCTGATTTCCATCCCCAGGCATTGTCTCCCTGGGTGCTGGGGCTGACACAGCATTGCTCCAGTGTTGCTGTCCTGTTCCTGCATGTGGGATCCCTCCCTGGGGCAACGTGCCCATCGATATTCCGGGTGTGCTGGCAGACCTGCTGCGTGCTGTGTTGGGGCTCAGTCTGTGGCTTCGGTTGAGTGGCACTTCTCAAACCACATCCCTGAAGTTTTCTCTCCCTCGTCTCAGTTGTGACAGTTCACAGGATGCCTTAGGAGGAAGAATAGCTCTGAACAGTCTGTCCAGGTCCTGACACAGACCTCATTCCTGGGGCACTCGACCAGTTCTATCACTCTGGCTCTGGTTGACTTGTCTCGGTGCAAGGTAGGAATGAATCTTCTGAGACTATCTAAGATCTGGGCTCTGAGAAGCTGCCAGTCTCAGGGGTCTTTGGGTGAGCTGGACATCGAAGCTGGCCTTGGTGAGGGTCAGTACAGTGCCTGCCCATTCTCCTGGCTCCCACCAAGTCCCGTTTCTCCAGCAGCTGAAGCCTGCCAGGGGCAGAGGTTGGTTCGGTGTCAGACAGCCCTTGCCTAACTCATCTCTACAGGCTGGAGGTGTCCTGAATCTCAAGAGTGCTGAGGGCATGTCTCTCCATGCAAGCTTGGAGACTCACAGAGAAGGGCAGTTACCTTTCCTGGTCAGATCCTGCATGTCTCATAGCTTCCAGCCTGTGGTAATAGTTGCAATTGAGAAGTTATTTTGTCCTGCAGAGTCCTTGCACAAAGTTGCTCAGATTGTATCGAGGGCCTGAGAATTGCATGTTCAATGGATGGGCTGAAGACCATCTATAAACTCTGCTCTGTCCTCGCCCTCAGCCCCTGCACCAGCACTGCCTCCAGACTGACTCCAGCTGGATGCAGGGAACTACTGGAGCTCTGTGGAAACAGCTCCTTGTGTGGGTTGTGGTTGTGGTTTCTTCCATCCCTGTGACCAGAGTCTGCTCCCGTGCTGCTCCAGTATTGTCCCAGGCATGGTTTAGCTAAGTCCCTCTTCCAGGTGAAACACCTTCAGCAGCTGATGGTCACCTGGGGCTTGTTTGGACTGTGTCACAAGGAGGACGATGAGATGGAAGCTCCACAAGTTCCCTTTCTCTTCCTCTTAGAGTGTCATTCAAAGTATCGACATGCTCTAGAGATCCTCTTGCACACTGACTTCCAGGCACATCCCACTCTTTCATCGGCTCTTCCTCCTAATCTGATTCACATATTCAAGAACTGGTTCTAAAATTCAATCAGATCCCCTTTCCAGTTGCCTAATATACTCCAGCAGGGGTTTTATTATTGGAATATATTCAATTATGTTGTTCCTTTCACATTTCTTAAAGGTGCAGTTCTAGTTTCCCTTTTTCCTTCAAAATGAATGACTGTACATCCTGCAGAACTGTGTACGCAGGGCTGCAGTGACTGGAGCTCGCTGTGTTGTTCCATTCACCCTCCCCACGGAGAGCGAGGTCTCACACGCTTTTCGGCTCAGGCAGCTCCGTGAAGGGATGTTTTGTGACATCCTTAAATCCTGTTATTTTGCTGCTGACTAATTTGTCTGCTTGGGCATAATTCAGGCAGTATCAGTTGTGCTGGCAGATGACTCGCTGGTACCTGTGGTGATTCCAGCTTTGCTCTTTAGCTGCAGGTCTGGTCTCAACGGCAGCATCCCCAGTTCTGGGAGGGATCTCGTGGAGGGCCAAGGCCCAGAGGGTGGCTGGGGCTGAAGTTGTTTGTATACTTGTAGTCCACGGTGTTCAGGTGAGGAACAGCCTCGGCAGTCACTGCTGCAGGAGGGTTTTATCAGCATCAAAATCTGAAGGCTTAGTTGAAGACAAAGAATAGACACTATGACGACAATCTGCTTGAAGAATTACCGCTGCTGATAAGGAATGTCTTCCCTTCAGTTAAATTCCAGTTTGTGTATTTATAATCAGCTTATCTAAATTCCCCATATACTTTCAATTGAATATGGCATACTGCTCCCCTTCCTATGTTAAAGTGACTGGGAGTGTTGCTGTGCACAGCCAACCAGCCCTGGCAGCTCACCCCAAATGCACCCCCCTGCAGTGCTGTGCTCAGCTCTGGGGTCCCCAACACAAGAAGGACCTGGAGCTGTTGGAGCGAGTCCAAAGGAGGCCATGGAGATGATGCGAGGGCTGGAGCAGCTCTGCTCTGGGGACAGGCTGAGGGAGTTGGGGGTGTTCAGCCGGGAGAAGAAAAGGCTCTGGGGAGACCTTAGAGCACCTTCCATAATGTGGGGGAGCTACAAGAAAGCTGGAGAGGGACTTTGGACAAGGGCATGGAGTGACAGGTCGAGGGGTGATGGCTTTAAACTGGCAGAGGGGAGACTGAGATGAGATCTGAGGCAGAAATTGTTGGCTGTGAGGGTGGTGAGACACTGGCCCAGGTTGCCCAGAGAAGCTGTGGCTGCCCCCTCCCTGGCAGTGTTCCAGGCCAGGTTGGATGGGGCTTGGAGCAACCTGGTCTGGTGGGAGGTGTCCCTGCCCATGGCAGGGGGTGGGAATGAGATGAGCTTTGAGGTCCCTTCACACCCAAACCACTCTGGGATTCTATGATTCTATGACAGCCTGTTGTGTGCTGGGACAGAGCTGGGCTACAGGATGGTGTTAATTTGGGGAGCCTTGGGGCTACAGCAGACTCCCCTGGGCTGTGTCACCACCCCACTGACACCAGCCCTGGCCTGCACAGTCTGGACTGGACAGGACTGGGTCATCTTCTCAGAGCAGGGCTGTTCCCCAATATTGCTGGCAGTCTCTGGGTCTGCAGAACCTCGCTTGCCCCTCTGCAGAGGCAGTTGTGCAAAACATGGGCAGGAATCCCCACGCTCACACAGGGATCGAGGGCCGACGGAGTCTCCTCCTGCCTGCCCAGGGCACATAGAAGCTGAATCCATGTTTTACAGTGCTGTGAAGATGCACACACATTTATATATGCATATATAACAAGTGATTTATTGTGGCTTGCCCTTTATAATCCACAATTCAGGTTTTGGGGAGCGTGTGCTTTCTATCATCGCTAAATCCAGCACTCAGATTTATACCTGTTATACGTGCAGTTCCCAGCCAAGGTGAACACAGGAGATGGAATCTGTCAGGGCAAGAGAGCCCCGAGTTAACAGTGTGTTCTGGAGAGCTTAGTGTAGTGCAGAGCTGTGATGTAAATAAGCAGTGATTGAAACGTGCAAGAGCAGTGGGTTGCAGGGGGAAGTGCCAGGGCAGAAGGAGATAAAAATCATCAAGTGTTGGTCTTGTGAACAGTCTCCAGGGTTTTCTCTAGGGTCCTTGACATGAGAAGCACACTCTTGAACTTTACTGATGATATAAATTTGGTGCTTGGGAGGACTGGAATATTAAGGAGGGTCTGAAGGACAGGAAAACTAGAAATAAAGACAGGAAGTCTAGAAATAAGATAAAACAGCAAGCAAGCTGTATTTAAAATATAACAACAAATATTTCTACTATGAGTTCCTAGTTGCTTTTTCTGTTAGAAACAAGAGGAAAGTGTTTGGGAATGTTAATCAGAAGATAATGGCTGGTGCCTGTTGGGATGTGAGGGCAGGTGCTAACATAGCTGTGCAGCATCCCATAAGGACCTTGTGTAAAGTACTATGCACTGTTCATTTTTACAAATGCTCCTAAAAGGATGAGCAGAAGCTAGAGCAGAGGAGGGCTGCTGGTAGGGCCGTGAGTCATGGGTGTGACCATCCTGGGACCTAGACAGATCCTGTCCCCAGTGACGTGGGGAAAAGTCACAGAGCAGATGCCCAGGAGTGACTCCCATGGCATGTTTGCCCGTGACTGGTGATCTGCTGTCAGCGGGCTCCCGAGACCAAGGCTGCCTAGGGATTATCATTTTCATTAACCAGCAGTGGATTGTCCTCCGTGAACTTGGCTAATCCCTTTTTGAAGTCACCTCTGCTGCTGGCCCTCATAACACCCTGTGACACTTAATCCCTATGCTGAGCAAAACGGCATTTCCTCCTTATGATAAACTCCGTGTCCTTGCCACGAGGTTAACTCCTACAAAGGCACCGGAACATGGGCCTGTTATCCCCTGGGACTGGAGACAGAGATGGGATTAAGCCAACATTAACAGAAATGAGAGACAGTGTTGGCACAGGTACAAGTTGGTATAATTTTTCCGTACACCAATGTGGATCTGGAAAGCAAAAAGCAACCCTTGGAGCTGCATGGGAAGTTCTTCCAGGAGGAGCCCTTGAGTCTGGTGTTACCTCTTGAGTCCCCCTTGGGTCAGACCTGGCAGCTTTTGTGTTTAATGGCTCTCAGTGGAGAGATTTTGCCTTGAGTTTGTTCTGGGGCTTTTTAAGCCCATGTAGACCATGGTGAGGCCGCTGTCCCCTGCAGCCCGTGGAGGACCACGGTGGAGCAGATATCCCCCTGCAGCCTGTGGAGGTGCAGTAGTTGGATGCCCAAAGGAGGCTGTGACCCCATGGGAAGCCCATGCTGGAACAGGTTCTGGCAGGACTTGTGACCCGTGGGGGACCCACGCTGGAGCAGTTCATGGAGGACTGTCTGCTGTGGGAGGGACCCCAAGCTGGAGCAGGGGAGGAGTGTGAGGAGTCCTCCCCTGAGGAGGAAGGAGCGGCAGAGACAACGTGTGATGGACACAACCCCCATTCCCTGTCCCCCTGCGCCACTGATGGGGAGGAGGGAGAGAAATTGGGAGTGAAGCTGAGCCTGGGAAGAAGGGAGAGGTGGGGGAAGATGATTTAAAACTTGGTTTTATTTCTCATTGCCCTACTCTGATTTGATTGGTCACAAATTAAACTGATTTCCCCACGTCCAGCCCGTTTTGCCCATGACAGGAACTGCTGGGTGATCTCCCCATCCTTACCTCAACCCAGGAGCCTTCCGATAGATTTTTCTCTCCCAGTCCAGCTGAGGAGGGGAGTAACAGAGTGGCTTTAGGGGGCACCTGGGCTCCAGCCAGGGGCAACCCACCACATCAATGTTCCTGAAAAATGACTTACTAGTTTTTAGGGTTTCTGCACGTTACTCTTCCAGCTCCGTATCACTCACCCCCTTTAACACAGCAATGCACGATCTCTTCTGTTTTTTCTCTTAATTTAAGTACAAGTTTCTCTCTGACTGGCATTTCTTACTGCTTACAGCCTGATGTACCCTGCTATTCTTTCATCTTTCTGAAGTCCTTCTTGACAGGTAAGATGTGTCTGAGCATCCAGGGTCTCCCAGACACCAGCAGAGGCTTCGCTTTTAACCGTCCCTTTTAGTTTCTTATTACCAAAATTAATTTTTAGGAATTTTGAAGTCCCTGTGATGTAAAGTGAGCACAATGGTAGTTCATTTATCGGCTTCCATTGCCTTGGCAAGATTATGAACCTTGCTGTATTGGGTCTCTGTTAAATAATGACTCTTAATTGATAAGATTACGAGCTACAGCCTGCTCACCGGTCAGTGTGAGGTCAGGACAGCATTTTCCTGTGGTCGATTCCCTGCCTGGCTGCTCCACTGCCCATGCCTAAAGATTCACTCTTGCCATCCTGCCCCGACATGGGCTTTGCTCAGTTTGTGCAGGATTAACGGGCATTGTCTCTGTCCCCTGGTGTTCACTGACCCCTCTGTCTCTGGCAGATGACACTCGGCATCGCTGCGCTGCCTGGGAGCATGCTCCTGGCCACGTACGTCTGCTGCTGGAGCATCAGCCTCGGCAAGGCCGTGTTCCTGGCTGGCACAGAACCCATTCCTCTGATGTAGCTCTTTGCTGTGCCGCACCTCCTCCCCACCAGTGCCTGCGCTGCCTCCCCGCAGGCTTTGTGTCCGCTGTCCTGCTGCGTCTCTTCCACTGAGTCTCCAGCCCATCCATTGATTCAATACCTTTATTACAAGCAGGCATCCTGGTTCTTCTGTCTTCCCTCTCAGCCTGCTCACAGTCCTGCCCAGAGGAACAGATGCGCTACTTTGGGGTTTCTATTTTTTCATCCTGTTTGTGCAACTGCTCTTCACGGTTTTATAGCTGACTTTTGCCAGCTTCTGTGCTGTCTCTTCATGGCTTTGCCCCTGCAGCATGAGTCATCCCAAAGCAGCTGCTTTTCTGCATGTGCTGGCTCTCCTACCCCTTAGCTGAGAGCTCTCCTGTAACCCTGCTGATGTTCAATCCCAGCAGCTTGCTTCCACCATGCTTTAGCAGCAGTGTGCCCCTCCTGCACGGCTATCCTATTTTCAGAGGTTTCTCCAGTTTCAAATCAATACACACCCTTCTTTTTTACACCAGTGTCTCAGTCATGCAGTGGGATTTTACCTCCCTGCTCCTCTGCCTGGCTTCTGCATAGAGCTGAGGGTGTTTCAGAGAACATTCACATGCAGGTCTTTGTCTCCAGCTCCCTGGAAGTCACCTCCCACTGCTCCCTCTCACCTTCCCCATTTGACAGCCCCAGGGACCTCACACATGGGATCCTCCCCAGCGTGTCCAGACTGGAGGTCTGTGATCTCACCAGCTGGGACCTTAGTCACCATGAAGTCTACTTGTGTCTCACAAATCTTGTCACCTCTATGCTCGACAGCTAGGTCGGCTGCTCTGCGCTGTGCCTTGTCGGCACCATTTCCCCCTTCTTGAGCTTTATTCTTTTCTACCAGGAGACTTGCCCCGCTCTTCAGCAGCCTCAAGACTGAAGTCAGAGGGGAGATGGCTCCCCACAGTAGGACCTCAGCTCTTCGCTCCTGCTTCCGTAGCCGTGGTGGGATCTTGACCTCAGCCAGTTCTGCTTGCCAGTTCAGTGATCGGCCTTACTGCTTACTCAGCATCTTAGATCTTCGCAGGGGTTTGCTTTTTTTCGGCTGTCATATTGCCTTTGCTTTTGCAAAGGTGCACCTGATATTCTGTGCCTTTCACACCTCCACACAGAGCTACAAATGGTGTGCACAGCTTGTCGTCACTCATCCTTACGGCATGAGTTTTAGGGTTAGACTCTCCAGACTCAGGGATATTAAGAGCAGTCGTACAATGCTCCATAATAAACTCACCCTGTGACTTCAGCAGCTCTGATCAAGCTGCTCATCTTGCAGAGGAAGGTTGTGCTAACTGAGCTGAGAAGTGACTTTGCAGCACAGCAGCCGGTTTGCACCCGATGGGGATGCTCCTCCTCAGGAGCAGCACAGGGCTTCCACACCCTGTCTGCATGGGGAGCAAGCGCCCCGGCCCCATGCCCCCCCATTCATATCAACACTTACTGTCATTCTATGCAGATAAAACCCTCAGAGGGCTCTTTGGCTGTTGCTGATTTGTAAACAGCTGCAGTTATTTTAGTAACTAAAGCAGGGTCAGAGCACAGTCTGACCGGGGGAGCTGTGGCCATGTTCCCAGGCAAGACCAGTGTCATGTGGGGTGATGGGACTGGGGACCGGCTGCACCCAGTCACCTCGCTGAGGGGTGAGCCAGCGTCTGCTGCATGGCTTTGGGGCCAGGGACCAGCTCTTGCCTGTTTTATTGGTGCTGTGGGTCCAGCTGGTGATGGTTTTGCTCGTGGAGTTGTTCTGCACCACCATTGCTCCTCCCTCAAATGTGAGACCTCGAGGTGCAATCATTTTTTGCTTTGAAAAGGTGGTCTCTCCATCTGAAGCTGCAGATGCCGTAAGATCCCCTTGGCTGTGGGAATTGTTGTCCTTGACATGCTTCGCTCTGCTTTGGAGGTGTTTGCCATCCACTGCTCACGGCATGACCCAAGGGTGTGGTGGTGTGAGGGCTCTGTGTAAGAGACACGGTGTGAAAATTCCTTGCTCTGTTGTTCACATATAACATTGTCCATAGTTACTTTGAGAGACATCGTTGACTTCAGTTTCTGTGCAATTCCTGGCTCCTAACAGTCCCGAATGGGACAAACCTGCTGGCCTGCTTAAAGAGAAGTTTGTTAAAGGAGCAACCCCTGTAAGGATGGTGAAATTATTCCAATGAGTAAGGGCGGAAGAGTCAGGCCTGAGTAAATGCTTGGAAAGTGCCATCCCTGCTCTGTGTTGTGCAAGAGCTAAAGATGGTCACATGCACTGCTGCTTTGTGCAGTTGGTCTAATTGTGAGTAGAATTAAAGCACAGATAACATAAAGTAGATCTGGCTTTATTAGTCCCCCAAACTGATGTATGGATAGATTAAATATGAAAGAAAAAGATTTTCTGCAAGTATGAGAAGTTATTACCGACAGGATCACAGTGTTTTGTAGACAGAAGGACCATTGCAGAGTGAAAAAGTGACTCTTTGGGGACTCTATTGTAGATTATCCTGCAGGTTTGTTGTCCTAGGTCCAAGCTGTATTATTTTAATCAAAAGGGGTCATTGCTGTGTTTGCTACCTATGCCCAAGCAGTCATTCCCCTGGTTTTTCTGGGGTGACCCTTGCAAACTCACAGTCCAGTCCTGAGCTGTGATGCTGCATCATCCAGGGGGTGAAATGTGCTGTACAGTCTGTGTTGACCCCCCCAGTACTTCTGCTCTTCAGCCTGTGTTCGCTGAGCAGGGCCAGTGAGAAATGGGCCACACTGGCCCCTGCCCTGGGGGGGACCTGTTCATGGGGATCCCTCTTCAGTAGAGCTCAGCTGGGTTAGTGGTAGAACCTCAGTGGTGTTATTTGCTGCAGTCGCTGCCGCTCTGAGCACTGAGAGACGAGGGACAACCCAGTGGGTCCAGTGCGTCCATCTCCAGTGCCATTGGGTCCCATTTCCACCCGCTGCAGCCACCTGTGTCAGCAAGCCTTGTCTTTGCATCATTTTGCCAAAGGTTGAAGCTTCTGATCCTGAAAACGCTTGGAGCACTGGGCAAAGGCCATGGCTGGGGCTAGAGTCAGGTCCCGTGCGAAGGTCACCCCGCTGCTGCAGTGAGCTCTGATGCCTCCTGCCTGATGCCACCACATCCACAGGAACTGTGTCCCTGCTGGGAACCTGAATCAGACTTGCTGGTGGCAAAGTATTCCTGGCAGGGGGGTAGACAATCTGTCCCTTCCCAGGTGCCCATCTGCTGGTGGCAGTCACCACAGGCTGCCCTGCCCAGTCCCGTGACTCACATGGTCCCTTTGTTAAGAAATCCAGCTGTGGAGTGACTGGGAATCAATGACACTTCCTACACAGAGAATCCCCTTGGTTTGGCATCTGACACAGACACATCCTTCCTTCCAAGGGAACAGAACTGAGAATTAATTTGAGTTCCAGGGGAATTCCAGTTATGAATACTCCTCCTCAGCAGCGACAGATGCTCCTTCCAGTGCCTCCTGCTCTCCTGGTGTCTCGGTGATGGCAGCGGCTCCTCTCAGCTGTATGGGCAGAGGAGAATGGGTGCTAGGGACACCCTGCCAGCGAAGTGGGAATGTCCTGCAAAGGCACTGTCTGCCCTGAGGCTGAGGTGTGTCTCGTGTCCAGGGGCTGCTTCCAGAGCTGGACCAGGCAGTGGGGCAGTGCTGTGTGCCCAACCTTGCTCACTGCGCCGTGACAGCCGCCCGTCCTCCCTCTGGGGATGCTGGGCTACCTTTTGGCACTGGGGGATGTGCTACTGGGCCAGTCCCCCTTCTTTGGCCTTATGTTAATCCTTTAACAGTTCCAAGCAGTTCCAGTAAGTTCAGGACTCAGCCGTGACTGTCTCCCAGACGCTGTTTCTGCGAATGAGGAACTGTGTGGGCAGAATAAGTCAATATCGTTTGGTCAGACTGTTTAAATTCACCATTGAGAGAGTTGGAAAGTGACTTACAGCTGCTGGCACAAAGACAGAAGATGACTGCTGGAGTCCATGGGACCTATGCGGGAGGGATCCGTTAGAGACTCTAGTGGCAAGGACAAAGAGGGTAACGATCTATGCGCATGAGTCCGGGCAAGCCATGGCATCAAGTACTGGTGTCTTTGTGCTAACTCTTGAAACAAACCTGCAAGAACACTACAAATGTTTCAGGCCAGGCTGGATGGGGCTTGGAGCAACCTGGTCTTGTGGGAATGGCAGGGGGGTGGGAATGAGATGAGCTTTGAGGTTCCTTCCAACCCAACCCATTCAATGATTCGAAGAGTTGGGATATTTAGCTTGACAAAGGCAGGTCCAGGATCATCTTTGCTGGTTTCTCGGAGCTATAGTGAACTATAGGGCTCTGGTGCAGAGTGTGTGAGAAGGGTGCCTTCGGGTACAAAGGAGAACTTCAAAGTGGGCTGAGAAGGCTGTTCTTGGGTGAGCCGGCTAGGAGGTGCCATCTTTTCCCTACAGGAGAAAAAAATATGTAATTCAAGGAGTTAGCTGCAGGCTGCTGATTATAATAAAATTATATATATTATAATTAAAGATATAATAAAAATGGTAATGAGTTAAGCAAATAAAGGCTCTACAAAAGAAGTCCTCTGCATTGTTAAGTTGTAAATCTGTAGATCTCTGTCGTTGTGTGCACGCACTTATCTTCATGTTCTGGATGGGTTGGGGTAGGTTTGGAAGAGCTCTGTGTGTGCAGCCTGTCATGGTGCCCATAACATGTGGCCTGTTCAGCAATACAGAAGGATGTAGGTGCTGCACCAGCCAGGGCTGTGGTACCACGTTTGCAGTGCGTGGCAGAGCCAGTGCTGCCCCCTGAGCTGCCCAGGCTCCCGACGCCAGGCACGGGGAGGCTGAGCCTGGGAAGGTGGGAGCAGAGGGCTGCACCATGCCCCTGCGAGGGGGACCAGGACCATCCTGGTCACTTCAGCCTCCGCTGCCCTGCTGCAAACTGAAACTCCTCCCAGGACCTTCATGGGCTGATGTGCTGGTCCTTACTGGTGAGTAGGGTTAGAGGATGGGGGTGCTGCATCCCCCCTTTTATCCAGTAGCTCAGTGACTTTGATGGAGAACTTGGATGGTGTTTTGCCAATTACTAGGCCCAGTACAAAGGACACAGCCAGCAGCAGAAAAACAATCCAGTGAGTAGATTCTATTGCACGTAAAGGGGTCAGTATATAGAGGATCGCTGGGGGTACAAACAAGTCAGATCACAAATAATAGATATCAACCCCAGCGACCCCAGGAATGACATAGCATGACCCGTAATAGATGGAACAGAGATACAAGGTATCCCATAGAGAAAATGGGAGACAACCAAGACAATAAGGTGATTACATATGATAGAGGTAACCCCATGTTGCCTCCCCACAAAGCCCGCGTTTGTACGTGCCAGACCTGACTGGGATCCAGTTGCATGAGGAGTCAGGAGGTCCTTCCCCAACAGGAAACTCTGCAAAGTGCACCCACCTCACAGACAGACACTCCAACCCTTCCTGCAAGTGGTCCCAGATTTTATGCCCAAAACAGGACACCTGGCACTCATCACCAAAATGCAGGGCACCTGGGGCTTGTTTACCCAAGGGCTCTCCTTGCAAGGCCGGCTGCACCTTGGAGGAAAGCCAAAAGGCAAACTCATCCCCTCCTCTTAAAGGGCCATGGGGACCACCCATATGTCAACCTTAATTCAGGGCTGGGGTTCAGACCCCAGCACTTCAGATGGTTTAGTAAACTCTTGGTGAAAAGCACAGTGTGCAACTTCTGTCGTATGTGTCGTGTTCGGGGGAAGCTGTTGGGGGTCGCTAAGGGTTGGGATGTGCCAGAGAGGCCAGGGAAGGAGCACAGCTGGTGACACTGGAGCAGCTCAGGTGCTGTGCACGCAGTCGAGGCTGAGATATCCTGAGCAGCACTTCAGGAGTCACTGATGATGCTGGAGAAGCGCCGCAGGTGTCAGGCTCTGAAGATGTGACAATAGCTGAGTAACTGAGGACCAACCTTTCAGACTACAGTGTCAACACCTCAGCTCATTCTTCTGGCGGTTCTTGCTCCAGATGCCTGTACCATCTCAATGGTTTTCCCTAAGTCCTTTCAGTGAAGGTGTCTGTGGCTGCGGAGTCAGAAGTTGTTTACCAGTTGTGCTGGAGTAACCAGATCTTTGTCATGGTGCTCTGTGGAGCTGCCTGGGCACCTAGGGAGAGCCTTCTAGAAAAGGTCCTTCTAGATCCCTAGGTCTGCTCAGTGCAGTGGTGGCGTCCCCATCCCTGGAGGGATTTAAAAAATATGTAGATGTGGTGCTGAGGGACATGGGGTAGTGGTGAATTGGCAGTGTTGGGTTGATAGTTGGACTTGGTGATCTTAGAGGTCTCTTCCAACCAAGGCTATTCTATGATTTTATGATTCTATGTACAGGGAGGTGGTGATGTGAACATGTGTTCATGAGGAACAGAATGTGTACCCCAAAACCAGTTGCACACAGCAGATGCTGAATGCCATGTGTGGGGCACTGGGTTTTGACCAAGACACACGTAAGGACTTAGCAACCAAAATGTTAAAGCTTTTGTAGTCATGGGCTTTGCAAATGATTTCCTTCTTTACGAAGCAGCTCCTGCCTTCTGCGTGGCATGGGTTCCTCCACCCCTAGGAGCTGCAAAGCCACAGACCTTCTGGGACTGGAAGGTCCACGGTGTGTAAAGTAGGGAGGGACTGAATAATCATCTGTCACTCCAGGGTAACACTGCCCAGCAGATGCTGCTGAAATGATTCCTCTCTTTCTTTTCTTAGAGCAACATTTTTGGAATAGCTTGTTGTGATCAGCAGGAGCCTGGGAGGATCCACCTGGACCTTTGCCTCCGTCCTCCAGTGCGCTGTGGGCTCTGGGGATCCTCTTGCACCTCCCTTCAGTTACTACCTGTTGTAAACATGTCCTGCGCCTTTCGCAGAGTGAGGCTTTCTCTCACCCTCCTGAAGAGCATCTCCCAGGAAGTGAGGTGCATGTTAATTCGGGGGAGTTGCCTGCTCCTGTGTTTGCCAGGTTGATCAGACAGCTTGTCCAAATTCCCAAGGACTCTGATCTTGCAGGATAGGCAGGATTAGAGGCATTGTTTCCAGAAATCCCGTTATCCTCTTTGTGAACGGATAAAACTCTATTTTGTCTTTTCAGTAGGACTCCTGAAGATCTGATGGAGCTGCCCAGAGATAGAAAACACTTCAGCTGTCAGGGTGGAGAGGCACAGATCCAACTTCCACTGGGGATGTTTCACTGGCTGGGATGTACATGGAGTGCTTTTAAGAGTGAATCAATATCTGTGATTATATAAAGGGAGACAAAAACTTTTAATTAATTGTCTCTCTCGGGTTTCCAGTTTCACCCCATCTTCTCCAGACGCATCTGTGAGGCTGCAGCCATGGCTGGGCAGAGGTGTTTGTACTTCAGGGAGTTCCATATCCGAGCTAATCATTGCAGGAAAGCGTGGGTCCCTGCCCAGAGGAGGGTCCCTGTCCCTTTGCCCAGCTCTCGCAGCCATTGTCAGCATGTCCTCGGCGGCTGACTCTCACGCCAGGTTCCTGCAGCATCTTGTAGATCCCGCCTGCCGGTGCTGCTGGGCCAGTGCTCCTCTTCTGAGGATTTTCCCGTTGGGTCGTTGGCCACGTGGCCCATGTCATCTCACTCTGTGTTCCCCTCACACTGCATTCCCACCACACAGTGCAGCACGGTGCTCATCCTCATGGCACCGCGGCTGGAAGAGCCTCCCCACCGAGCGCCCGCAGCTCCCGGAGGATGCCGTGGTCTGACCCAGGGCTCTGTGCTCCTGCTTAACATCATTGCTCATCCCTGTGCTAATGAGCTGGAATGCTGAGCTGGCGGCTGGCTGAGGAGGAGTGGGGAAGGCGAGGGACTCCCTTTCTCCTGTTGCCTCCCTTTTCCCGAACAGTGTGAATCTGCCACTAATTGGCCCTCATTAGCAGGTGACTCTGCTGTTCTCATTTAGTTGTGCAGAGATGATCTGAGACCAGAAGTTTCTCAGCAGACTGAACAGGGAGCTAAATGAGCCCTGCTCGAGGAATGGAAAGGAATAAGATCATTTTGTGTGAGAGCACCAGCAGCCCGGGTTCCACGGCTCGGGGGGTGTGCAGGGGGAGAGGGTGGGGGTCCTGCTCTGCTGCTGTGCCTGGAGGAGCCCCAGTGGTGGGGCACAAAGCTCTCGATGTCAGAAACTGAATTCTGGACAGGACCTGGGTCTCTTGGTCATTGGATCAGGTCTGACCCAGGCAGAGTGTCTCTGGGGATTTCTCCCATTTCTGAATTCAAGATCACTCCCAAAACAGGTCACTGACAGCCAAGGGGAATTCCCGTCACCCCAAATGTATGCTGGGGGCACCCAGCTGGAAAACAGCTTTGCAGAGAAGGCCCTGGGGGTCCCGGCTGACACCCAAGGGTCCAGAGCTGGGCTCCCAGGACACGAGACAGATGGACATACTGGAGAGAGTCCAGTGAAGGGCCACGAAGGTGATGAAGGGACTGGAGCACCTCCGATGAGGAGAGGCTGGGGAGCTGGGACTGTTCAGCCTGGGGAAGGCTCCAGGGATCTCATTGATACCTGCAGGGAGGATGCCAAGAGAGGACGGAGCCCAGCTCCTCTCAGCAGTGCCCAGTGACAGGACCAGAGGCAATGGGCACAAACTGAAACACAGGAGAGTCCCTCTGAACATCGGGAAACACTTTTTCACTGTGAGGGTGACTGAGCACTGGCTCAGGCTGCCCAGGGAGGCTGTGGAGTCTCCATCCATGGAGATATTCAAAAGCTGTTTGGACATGGTCCCGGGTGACCGGCTGTAGGTGTCCCTGCTTGAGCAGGGGCTAGGACAGGATGACCTCTGCAGGTCCCTGCCAGCCTCAGCCATCCCGTTGGATTCTGTGAATCTGGGAAAGTTTTAGAAGCGATGACGCTGCTATTTTCTTGCTGGAGCTGAAATGGTTTCCATCAAGCCCAGTCTATTTCTTTATCTGTCAGCCATGCTTGTAGTAACGATTTGAAACTCCAGAACAGCAAAAGCATCTCTTCCAAAGGACACGTAGTAAGTGCCATCATGGAGAAGCAGTGTTTGCTTGTCAGTCACATTCTAACAGTACCAGGTTATAGGGACCTGGTGGACTTTGTAATGTTGCTCCTGTGAAGGCAAAATTTCTCCTCCTGCTGACTGAAGAGTGCAGCTCACAAAGGGGATTGCTGCAGCTCTCACTGCTGGACACAGCCAAGACCCGTGACAGGACATGTGCTGTGAGCCTCTTCCCTCCACGCCTGAGG
This sequence comes from Podargus strigoides, assembly GCA_028020825.1. Lineage (NCBI taxonomy): Eukaryota > Metazoa > Chordata > Aves > Caprimulgiformes > Podargidae > Podargus > Podargus strigoides. The sequence goes on from CM051662.1 coordinate 49,425,259, forward strand.
TACCCATGTCTCCAGGAATGTTCCTACAGAGAAATCCTCTCCCGGTATTCCGTGGGTGCAGAGCTGTGTGCGCGGGAGAGCACCTGAGTGTTCTCTGAGTGAGAGGAGCAGTTTACAGATCCCTTCCGTGGCTGCAGTGAAAGGCATCTCCAGCACCACAGACAACGCATTTGAAAACAAATCAAGCAAAAGCTGCTTTTGGGATTGGTGCCCTGCAGCCAGAGCAATTTCCCAGTCCCAGGATTTCGAGGAAAGGCTGATGGGTTCCCTGCAGAGCTGCCAGACACCTCTTGTCCCCGAAGGGCTCAGTTTGTAGCATGTTTTTCAAACAGTAGGGAGTTCCCCCATGCAAAAACCTTTCTGTATCCTAAAGCAACCCAAAATCTGATGTTCAGCTCTCCAGGGGGAAAAAATCAGGATCTGTAATAGATACTTTGATGAGAATGTGTAAGACACCTTAGGATGTTCACTGCCTCCTGGAGGTGTGCAGGAATGTGGCAAGATGGAGCCTGAGCTATTCCCATGGCTCCGGCATGGCCTCATTGGTGTGGATCCGCCACATCCCCTGGTCCTGTTGGCACGGCCCTGGCAATCATCGGCCATGCTCTCCAGAACCCGGCATGCCTTCACCTTGCACTGCAGAAATCCCCCAGAGAAGGGAGGAAGAGGAGGGTTGTTTAAACCTAAACCAAGAATCCTTTAGCCAGAACTCACCTGACAAAAACTGATTCTCTTCTGATTGGCCCCTGGAGAGTGCATAAAAACTAAAGCAACCATCCTGGGTATTTGGGGTGTTTGAAGTCATTGTGGGGACCGTTCGTTTGGGGTGATTTGAAGCTCCCACCAGCCCGTGGAAGGGAGGTCTGTCTGCCCTCAGAAGTGACTGTGCCTTGCCGAGGGGATTATTGTCTGCTCTCCTGAGGACCCAGCAGTGTTTCTGTTGGTCGGGCCCATCACCGCTCTACACACAATCAAGTCTGGATGCTTCCCAGGGCTAAAGTATCTATGAGAAGCCTAAAAGATGGAGTCACACATCAAATCCATCTCAAATAGTTATTTTCCACAGGCAGAGCAAGAGTGAGACCTCAGATGTTCTGCAGGAAGGCGTGCCATGGGGGTTTCACCCTGGTGTGTAGGCTGAGGGCAGTGTTTGGTGAGCGCCCATGTCTCTGCAGGAGAACTGAACCCGAGGACTGGGAGTGGGGCAGTGCTGCTGCAGGACCCGGCTGGGGGGATGCTGTGTGCACCCTGCTCGGGCTCCTCCTGGCATGGGGGAAGCATCCAAGGAATACGATTTCATCTCGCTGGCTTCCTGAGCGGGTTGCTGGCTGCAGAGGCAGAAGATGACATTGAGGGAACAAGTCCTCCATCGCTGCTGGGGCTCATTCAGACCAGCCACATCCCTCTTCCTGGCGTGCTTTAGCTGGAGGACACGTGCTGCTGGGCTGCTTCACCCAGCGGCGGCCTCCAGGCGCTGCGGTGCGATCAGCTGTGTGGTTCGGACGGATGCATTCCGGGTAAAGGACTGCACGGCATCGTTCTGTGCACAGCGGGATCACGGCTGCGCACTGGGGACATCCAGGAGCTCCGTAGCTGCTTAATAAACACTGCCACGGCAGTGTTTGTTTTATTCATGGCACACACGGCGCTCCGGCTGTCGTTCAGGAATGAGGTGTGGATCCAGCGGCGACTTGCTAAGGCTGAACAAAGTGCTGCAGAGGCGGGACCCGCTCTGTCAGGCCGCAGGGTGCCTCGTGGCACAGGGCGATGGGGGGGGTAAGGAGCCACACCGTCAGTCCGCGGGGCAGCGTGCCGAGGGATGGAGGACACTGAGCCCATTCCGCACTGTTTTCCAGTTGGGAATATCAGTAGGAATGTTTCCAGAGTATAGTAGAACCTGGAGCCACTGCGCGACTGACACAGGTCTGCATCAAGCCGGCATTAATGTAAAATATGGTTGAACTAATTAACATCCCTTAACTGAAATGGAGCCTGCCAAAAGGGCCCAGACAAAACTGATGGTATTGTTTGAAACTGCTACAGCACTCGTTATCAGTGTCCCTCTGATGTGATAGCTGGAGGCTTCTCAGGCGTTTGGACTTGGTAACTCCTTAACGATTAACAAACGAGTGTGCTACAGAGTCAATATGGCAGAGAGGAGCTGGACTGCAGGGCACATCATGGCTGTGTGACCGCTCGGGAGGAGCCGTGGAGAGGCTGGGCTGTTGTTTGGGTCTTCACGGCACTCGTGCAAGGACCGGTACAGGCGATGGTGTGTGAAACCGCCAGAATCCTGCTGGAGGTGCAGGATCGGTGGTGGAGCTGCAGGCCGGAGTGGGATCCCGTGTGCCGACACCAAGGTCTGCACGGGCACCCGCGGCAGTCGGCGGACCTGGGGGGGGTCCTCAGCGCTGCAGCCATCCCCTGTGCCCCAGCTGCCCTGCTCACGTACCCATACCACGCACAGAGCCTGGGGGTCCTGGGGCTGAGCATCCCCTGGGGCATGGGGCTGCGGGGTCTGTGGGGCACGCAGTGTGGCACTGAGCCAATGTTTCTGCCAGCTCCCCACAATCCCCGCGTGTTCGCTGTGCTCCTTGTGACTGTTTCTAAAAACATAAAGGGGCCTTTCAGAGATCTGAGCTGGGCTTTAATATCTCTGCGCTGACTAAAAATGATACCAGAGTGACATTTAGCAGTATTACAAGGAAAGGGGAGCTATTTATTTCTTATTAAGTGTTTTTTCCCCTGAGGGCTGGTGAGCAGCATGGTGCCAGAGCAGGATGCTAGAGTGCTGGAGCAGGGTGCTGGAGCAGGGTGCTGGAGTGCTGGAGCAGGATGCTGGAGCAGGGTGCTGGAGCAGGATGCCGGAGCAGGATGCTGGCGGGTTCCCCGGCTGCATCCCAGTGTGTCAGTGCCTTCTGCTGCAGCTCCATGCCGGCGGGTGGGAGTTTGTGGGGAGGATTTCGGGCATCCTGCTGGTGGGAAGCTGTGCTGCTTGTGCCAGCCCGCGTGGTTCGGCTATGGGTTGCTGTTCCCAGCTCTTGGCTCGTCTCCATACAGGACTGCTCTGTAACAGTGGCGCTGCTGCTGGGGGAAAGCTCAGACTGTCCCAGGCTGAGGGATGCCGTCCGCTCCCCAGACTACACCCCACTCCCCACGCTGCACCCCGCTCCCCACACTGCACCCCACTCTCCAGTTGCACCCCACTCCCCAGCTGCATCCCGCTCCCCAGCTGCACCCCACTCTCCAAGGAGCGGTGCAGCCGTTTGGGTGCAGCTGTTTTGGGGGTGCGGGTACGGGACAGCTTTTCCTGCCGCAGCAGCTGTTCCCCGGTATCGGCAGGGTCAGCAGGCAGTGCTGCGGACAGCTGGGGGGGCTGCGGGGGAGACCCCGGGGTGCTGCACACCGTGCCCCTGCCCCTACGGGGGCCAGGGGGGCAGCAGGACCCCCCCATAAGGGGCTGTGGGTGCACGGTCCCATGGACCCGGGGGATGTAGGGGCTGTGGGTGCGGGTGTGTGCTCCCAACAGGGGCTGCGAGTGCAGATCGGGGGATGCAACTGCGGGGAGGGGGGGTGGAGCGGAGGGACTGCACGCCGGGCACTGCAGGGACCGGAGCGCTGCCGCTGAGACTGCGGCCAGCCCCGAGACCCCTCCGTGTGTGCGGGGGGTGGACCGCGGTGTGTGGGTCGGGGTGCAGAGGGGACCATCCCGGCCCCGGCACTGCCCCGGTGCAGAAGGTACTGCTGCCGCCCCTCCGGGACACTGCTCCCCACTCCGGGAACGGGAGCTGCTTCCCGAACTTCCCGCACTTCCCGAACTGCTGCGCCCGCAGCGGTACTGCCCCCCCCCGCAACTGTCCACCCCGCACAGCGCCCCATCGGGCATTGCCCCCCTCCCCCCCAAGCTGTGTTCCCCCCGTACACCGCTCCCCCAGGAACTCCCCCCCCACCCAGAGCCGCCCTCCGGCACTGCCCCCCCCCAGCTCCCGCATCCCCCGGCGCGGGGCAGCGCGCCCCGGCAGCGGGAGCGGGTCGGTCCGGCGGGGGCGGCGGCCGGGAGGCGGTGGTGCCAACGCCATCCCCGCCCGCAGGGGGAGGAGCCCCGACGGCGGCACCTGCCCTGGGCCATGGTACGCGCGGCGGCGGCGCGGCGCCGGAGGGAGCGGAGTGCTGTGTGGGGCGGGCGGCGCCGCGGCGCCATGGAGCCGGCGGCGGGCGGCGGCCCCCCAGCCGCAGCCGGTGCCCGCGTCCGGGCGGCGCCGCGGCGGCCGGGGCTGCGCTGAAGCCCCCGCCGGCCCCGCCATGGCGCAGCCCGCCGGCCGCAGCGGGCTGAGCCGCGAGCTGCCGGGCATCAGCACCGTAACCTACGTCTTCGTTTACAGCCCTGGCGGCCTGGCGGGGCCCCCCGGGCCCGGCCCCGAGCCCGCGCCCCACGTCGCGCCCACCCCGCTGCGCGGGCCCAAGCGGAAGCTGTACAGCGCCGTGCCCGGCCGCAAGTTCATCGTGGTAAAGAGCTACGCGCCGCAGGGTGAAGGCGAGATCCAGCTCAACCGGGGTGAAGCCGTCAAGGGTGAGTGCAGGCGGGCGGCGGCGGGAAGGGGGCCGGGGCGCGGGGTCGGGTGGGTGGGGGGCTCGGGGTGGCACCCGCTGGCTGCAGGCTCCGGGCAGGGGGTCCCGCTCCAGGCAGGGGTTCCTGCTCCAGCATGGGGGTCTCCTTCCACACCCGGGAGTCCTGCTCTGGCCCAGGAGTCCTGCTCCGGGCTCTGGATCCTGCCCTGGACAGAGTCCTGCTTTGGGCCGGGGGTCCTGCCCTGGGCAGGGAGTCCCTCTCTGTGCTGGGGTCTCCCTCCACACCTGGGGTCCTGCTCTGGGCAGGGGGTCCCCCTCCACACCTGGGGGTCCTGCTCTGGCCCAGGGGTTCCTCTCCAGGCTGGGGGTCCCACTCAGGCTGCAGGCTGGGAGCCATTTGTGGCCATCGGGTCCCAGGTCTGGCTGTGGGGCTGCAGGGCCCTGGCCCTGCTGTGGGACAGCAAAGCCGTAGGGTCCCCAGTCAGCTGCAGCCCCAAGCCCCTTGGTCAGGCCCTGGGGGGTACAGGGCTGTGGCCTCAGCCCAGCCCTGGTGGCGCTGGTTGTGCCCTGGGGTGCTGATCTGGTCCCAGATGTGAGGCCACAGCTCCTCAGTGTGTCCCTGGGCTCTGGCCCTGCCATCAGGCACTGGGTTGGTTGTCGGTCCCACCCTGTGACACAGGGCTGTGGGCACCATGCTCTGCAGGGACCCCCAGGAGAAGTGGGTGCCTCTCTGAACCCCCTCCTCCCAAGCCTGGTGTTGGCTTTGTGCCCCATGAGCCCCCTGTGCCGTGCCATGGGCCATCTGCAAAGCTCCTGGTTGCCAGCCCGCCTCTTGCTGGGTGCCAGTGGCACGAGGATGTTGAGGGGGAGGTGGGCAAGGGAGCTCTTCCCAAACAGAATTCCCAACCACACGTGCTGAGGAGCCACGGCGATGCGGGGCTCGTGGGGAGAGGAGAGGCTCGGGATAATGGCATCGCCCGTTGTGTTGGGCAGAGTTCTTGAACGACGTGTAAACCCTATGGTAGGTCCCGAGTCAGTTTCCAGCGGACAGGGGTAATGAAAGGCTTCCTCTGCGTGCAGGCTCGTTCCACAGTTCTTCACAGAAAGTTTAGGGAACTTCTTTACATCTTCCTGCCTCCGCTTTTTTTGCTGGTCCCTCTTAGGCTGCGGGCTGGAGCAGTCGCTGATCTGATGAGTTAGATTAGCTATAGTGTGGATCTGAGCTTGGAAGTGGGAGGCAGGGCTTGTTCCACGCTCTGAATTGCTGTTTCAAAAGCACATGGGACCTCCAGGTCCTGCGCTGTGGGTGCCAAAAACCTCCCAGTGGAGGTGACAGTCCAAGCAGACCCGTTGTTCCCCCCCCCATGTGATTCTGTCCCTGGAGCGGAGGAGGAGGTAGATGTGAAATGCCCGTAACTTGACTGATGTGCCGAATGGTAAGGCTGTCTGCAGCGGGGTAGTTGGAGTTAATGGGTGTTTGATGTGTGGGGCTGCACGTTGTGTGGTCACGGGGTAGTGGTGTTTGCTCCCAGGAGGCTGGAAGGGATCAAGAGATGGGCAGGGCTTTGGGGTCGGAAGTGCTTTTCCCATCTTGTCTTTCCCCCCTTTCCCAGTGTTTCTGTCTCGCCCTTCTGTCTCTCCTCACGTGTTTGCATTAAGTAGGTGGTCCTGGTGGCAGGTGGCAGGATTCTGTAGTAATCACCACAGAGCCCTTAATTCATGTGTTCACCTGTCACTGTTTGTGTATCTTCTTCATGGGATCTCCAGAGAAAAAGCAAGCTGTGGGGAGGAGGAGCAGCCTGGGATGGCGACGGCTCTGCGGAGCTGGAGGTGCTCTCGGGGGCCTGCCTTGATGTATGGCTAAGGAGGCTTCCTAAGAGTTAAGAGAATCACTTGGATAACTTGCTTATGAAAGATATGCAGGCAGCAGAGATGGGCAGTGCTCATTAGTTACTGCTTTTGAGATGCTGATTAATTTTTTTGAGGGTCGGAGTATTGAGGGTTGCTGGATAGGGCGCCCTGACGCTGCCGGCGGGTGGTGATGGGGATCAACGGAATCCCGCAGCCCCAGCAGAGCTGCTGCGCCATGGTGCTTTGTCATCTTCGGTGAACTCGTGATTCCTCCTGGAAACGGGGTGATTTTCAGTTGGTGAGAAGAGCTCTCACACCTGGCTTGTGGGAAATGGAGGCTGGTGTAAGGGAAGGTCCCTGGCTGAGGTGGTGCTGGACTTGCTCTGAGCTCACGGGGGTGCCAGGGTGTCTGCAGCGGCGGTCAGGGGATGCCTTGCCACAGTCAGCTGGGGGGACTTCGCATCTGGGTCCTGAAAAGGATGAACCGGCCGGATGGGGACTGACGGAGCTGCTTGGCAATCGAAGTGTTGGGGTGCTGGGGGTGGAGGGTCCTGGAGGGAGAAGGTGGCAGTTGGAGGAAGTGTTGAAGTGTGGTGGGTATGAGCAGAAGAGCTGTTCGGGGAAGGGTGGGAGCAGATGTGGGGAGCGTTGTCAGAGAATTGCTGGAGGCAGTTGCCTAACATGATGAGCTGCGTTTGGGGAGATGTGCACAGGCGAGAGCCCTGCGTGGAAGAGCTCTTGGGGTGATGCTGAGGGAGAAACCTGTCCGAAGATGCAAGTCTGAGTGAAGAGAGGAAAGGCTGAGAGAGCTGGGACTCTTCAGCCTGGAGAAGAGAAGGCTGAGGGGTGATTTAATTAATGTTTGTAAATACCTAAAGGGTGGGTTGAGGGAGGATGGAGCCAGACTCTTTGCAGTGGTTCCCGGTGACAGGACTAGGGGTAACGGGCACAAGCTGGAACATAGGAGGTTCCATTTAAATATGAGGAAGAACTTCTTTTGGGTGAGGGTGCCCAAGCACTGGCACAGGCTGCCCAGAGAGGTGTGGAGTCTCCTTCTCTGGAGATTTTCAAGACTTGCCTGGATGCAGCCCTGAGTGATGTGCTCGAGGGGATCCTGCTTTACAGCAGGAGAGCTGGATTAGATGATCTCTGGAGGTCCCTTCCAACTCTGAATATTCTGTGAAGAGCTGTCTGCAGGCATGAGCGGGCTGTGGGAAGGGCAGTGCTGAGCAGGAGGAGGATGGGGATAGGAGGTGGCTGGCGTGGAAGCTGTGATAGGGTCCATGTCACATCTTAAGATGTGTTAGTGAGGGGACTGGACACCCCTTTGATACCATGAGGCTCGGTGGTTTCAGATGGCTGGGACTGCGGGCGGTTACTGGCAGAGAGGAGAGGGGCAGAACACACGAGGGGTTGTATACATCCCTGTTTAAAGCATGGCTGTTATGAAGCAAATGCTGCGTGTTGGTGTGTGGTCTTGGGAGAGTGCTGGGCATCCTTGAACGTTCACCCAGGGCTGCGCTTGGAGGTTGCGTTCCTTGTTGACAGCAAATGGATCCCTGTGAAGGCTCTGCTGAACGCTGGTGTTAAGCGAGGGTCTTGCATCCTGGGGGTGGTGGAGCGAGAGAGGCTCTGAGCCCTGTGTTGTGTGACGGATTTCCTCAGGGCTGGTCAGGAGGAGTTGGTTTGGTTTCAGGAGCACGGTGAAAGTTAGGGTGTCTGAGTGTGTGCTGTAACTGTCCTGGTAGCTGTTGGGTGACAAAAGGCAATAATCAATACAGTTATTTCATGTGTAAGATAGCTAAAGAATTCGAGCAGAGGAGAGTCTGTCCTTGATCTGCTTGTTACTGATAATGAGAAATGAAATGAGATGTGAGTGCCCCAAGCAAAGGGAGATCCAGTAGTCGCCAGCACTGAAATCACAAGGTCACAGGGAGAAATGGTTCAGGGACGAGGCACAATAAGGATCCGGTCTCCAGCCTGGAAACTGGGGGGAAACGAGGAGCACTATGAACGTGCTGGGGTTGGAGTCTCGTTTCTTTGCACTTTGTGATTAGGAGGAGTTATTCTCAAGCAACTGTTACCATGTGCATCCCACAGCGGGTTCTCCTCCCTAGCGTGGTTCCTCATTGACATTCCCTGCTGCAGCATCGCAGCTCACCCTCTGAAACAAACAGCCGGCGGGATTTCTGGTGGCTGTGGTTATGGTTTTGCTGAATTATTATTGTCGCAGTTCTCGGTTGTGCCAGAGGTTGTTTAGAGAGAGGGAATTATTTTACTTGTGAGTAAAGTTGTTACTGCACAGCAGAGATGGGTTTAGTGGAAGGTTTTGCAGTCTCTGTTTGATGCTCAGCCAGCTTGTTTCCTCTGGTCTTTCTTTACCCATGCAGAAAGGTTTCAGAGCGGCTGCTCATGCACGGTTCTGGGGGGTGGGATCCCTGCTGCCCCGCAGGAGAGCAGCAGCTCTGCAGGGGCAGATATGGCTGGCTAGAGACAAGGCTGTCAGTAAGGCATTTGATACTGTTTCCCACAGCATTCTGCTGCAGAAGCTGGCGGCTCATTGGTCTAGACAGGTGGACTCTTCGCTGGGTTAAAAACTGGTTGGATGGCCGAGCCCAGAGTTGTGGTGAATGGAGTTAAATCCAGTTGGAGACCGGTCACAAGCAGTGTCCCTCAGGTCTCGGTTTTGGGGCCAGTCTTGTTTAATATCTTTATCAATCACCTGGATGAGGGGATCGAATGCACCCTCAGTAAATTTGCAGATGACATGAAATTAAGTGGGAGTGTCGATCTGCCTGAGGGTAGGGAGGCTCTGCAGCAGTATTTGGACAGGCTGGAGTGATGGGCTGAGGCCAACTGCATGAGGTTTAACAAGGGTAAGTGCCGGGTCATGCACTTCAGTCACAACAACCCCATGCAGCGCTCCAGGCTTGGGGAAGAGTGGCTGGAAAGCTGCCTGGCAGAAAAGGACCTGGGGGTGTTGGTTGACAGCCGACTGAACATGAGCCAGCAGTGTGCCCAGGTGGCCAAGAAGACCAACGGCATCCTGGCCTGTATCAGGAACGGTGTGACCAGCAGGAGTAGGGAGGTGATCGTGCCCCTGTACTCAGCACTCGTGAGACCACACCTCGAGTACTGTGTCCAGTTCTGGGCACCACAGTATAAGAAGGACATTGAGGTGCTGGAGCGAGTCCAGAGAAGGGCAATGAGGCTGGTGAGAGGTCTGGAAAACAGGCCTTATGGAGACTGGCAGAGGGAACTGGGGTTGTTTGGCCTGGAGAAGAGGAGACTGAGAGGAGACCTCATTGCCCTCTACAACTACCTAAAAGGAGGTTGTAGTGAGGCTGGTGTTGGTCTCTTCTCCCAAATTGCTAATGACAGGACGAGAGGAAATGGCCTCAAGTTACATCAGGGGAAGTTTAGGTTTGTCCCGGTTTGAAAGACAGGTGTCTGCTAAGGAAGGCAGGAGCCCCCCTTGGAATGGAAAATACAACCCCCTTCCCCCCCAAATTGTTATAAAATTGAAATTAAGGGGCTTTCAGGCAAAGATATGAGGAAAATGGGAATAACAGTTTTTACTAATATATACAACAAAACTATAATACAGAGAAACTGGTTACAGGCCTGACAGAGTCAGGGATACAACCTGGCCCCCTGCCGGGCAGGGTGCTGGTACCACTCCGATCCAGTGGCAGCTGCAGTTCTCTCCGAAATGGTCCTGTTAAAGCGGTGGTCCGTAGGAAAAGAAAACAAAGTCTGAGCAATCCGATTTCGGTGGCAGCTGCAGTTCTCTTTTAAATGATCCCGTTGAAGCGGTGATCTTGTAGAAAAGAAAACTGGTCCTCCTCCGAAAATCCGGCGGCGGTGCAGTCCCTGTCCCCTGGGATCCCAGCGGGTAAGGCCCCGAGCCCTGCTCCAAACCGCCAAATATCTCCGGCGGGAATGCTTGGCTCCACCCCTCCCCCCCTGGCCGGAGCATCTCACAAAGAGATGGTGAGTCCTGGGGCAAGGCACTGATGGGCGCATTAACAGAAGAATAGTCCCGGGGGGCGAGGCAAGGAACACCGGCGCCAGGCCTCAACGGCTCATGGTAATAGAATACATTGCAACCCAGGACAAGGTTGGATATTAGGAAGAAGTTCTTTACTGAGAGGGTGGTTAGACATTGGAACAGGCTGCCCAGGGAGGTGGTGGAGTCGCCGTCCCTGGGGGTGTTCAAAAAATGGGTTGATGAGGCACTTGAGGCCATGGTCTAGTGGTTTAATGATTAGGAATATGATGGGATAAAGGTTGGACTTGATGACCCTGGAGGTCCCTTCCAACCATAATTTTTCTATGATTCTATTCTATGATTCTAACTTGGAAGGTTAAGCCAAAGCTTTAAACTTCCCCCTCAAACTGTCTGTGCCCATGGTGATGTAGAGCAAAGGGGTGACAAAGAGCTGCCTCTTTCCCGGGCTGCTGCTCCCATGTTATTCCCAGCGTTGGAAGAGTGGAGACAGAGGAGTCTCATGGTCAGTGAACTGAGATCTTGGTCCTGCACACCTTTACAACCACCCGTAAACTGATCATGCTCCACCTTTAGAACCACTGACACTTCCCGCCTGCTGTTCTGGTGGGGAGACTGCTCTAGAACCTTCCAGACTTCAGGCTTCATCTCTTCTGACTTCTGAAATAAGTGTTCATGACTGGTTTATTCGTTTTTGGTGTGCCTTTAGACACCACAGACTGCTGGGATCCGGCTGTGAGATATCAAAGGCACTGCGACCGGGTCCTTGTTTGCAAAAAGGAGACTGATTTTTCTCCCCTAATGGATGAGATAGCTCAGTCACGAGTACTCCCTGCTAGCCTCGTTTTGGTGATCCACCGAGCTGGGGTCTGAGGGCTCGTGAGCTCTGACAAGGATTGTGTGTGTGAGAGCAGTATCCCTCCTGAGGCTGCAGAGCATCTCCTGGTGCTCCTCATCTCCGTGGTCTCTCCAGCTGAAGCCACCCTGTCCCGTGGGCGCTGACTCCAGGGCGTTCTCCACAGCCCCAGGAAGAGCCTGGAGTCATCCCGAGCCTGTTGCCCTTCAGGTTCATGGTGCTCCGTGGTTCTCTTGTAGCCCTTGGGCACTGAGCATTCCTGCTTTCCCTCTCAGGAGCTCGAACTCTCCTGGGGACTGAAATGGATTCAAAAACTGTCTTTGACCCCAGCGTCATGAGTTTACTGAGAAACTGGACCATGGGAGTGGATGAATGCTGTTGCAGTTCTCTGCAGCTGTAAGTGCCTCGGAAGCAATGGGGCACAAGTGTGGATCCTGCCAGGCCTTTGAAGAACAGGAGTCGTTGTCTCTCGCCATATGCTGGAGGGGGTGATGGCAAACAGCAGTGCAGAGTCCCCTGTCCCCTGTGGCACATTCCTGTGCACCTCCTGTGCCATGGCTTTACCAAAGGTGCTCCGCTGTGAGCGTGGCAGCCTTGGACACGCGCCCTGCAGTGACTTGAACGATTCCTTGTTTGGGAACCAAGCCCAAAATGCCCTAATTGGGTGGCTGAGGCTGTGGAGTGCTGTGGGAGCCTGGGAGCTGCTTGTCTAGTGGTCACTGCTTGAGAGTGAAAAGATTTTTCATGAATAATGAGAGCTTTTTGAGACATGGATAAATTATTTCCTCTTGTTGTTGTTGGAAACTCTGAAAAATGAGTCATGGAAGAGGAAGAAGAGAGGAATTGCTCATGAAAAACAAAAGAAAATAAGCTGAATAAAACCAAAATATCTGAGAGATGTGGAGAACTTTCTTTGGAAGATGTGGGGGTTTTGTTGCTTCCAAACTGTACAGCTGCACGGCCAAGCCTGCGGTGCCCAGGGTACATACAAGGAACTCTTCTCCACTGTAGGCTTAGATAACTTCTCTCCTAGATCTGAGCAAGGCCCTGTCCCTGTGTGCTGGTTAGTCTCTGGTTAGCTAACGCCAGGCTCCTGGAAAGGGTATGGTAATGCCCCAGTGTTTTGCCAATTACTAGGCCTAGTACAAAGGACACAGCCAGCAGAAAAACAATCCAGTAAGCAGATTCTATTGTACGTAGAGGAGTCAGTATACAGGGGATCGCTGGGGGTACAAACAAGTCAGATAACAACCCCAGCGACCCCAGGAATGACACAGCATGACCCATAATAGATGGAATAACCAAAGATACAAGGTATCCCATAGAAAAAATGGGAGACAACCAAGTCAATAGGCTGATCATGTACGATAGAAGTAGCTCCATATTGTCCCCCCACAAAGCCCGCATTTGTAAGTGCCAGACCTGACTGGGGCCCAGTTGCATGAAGAGTCAGAAGGTCCTTCCCCAACGGGAAACTGCGAAGTGCATCCACTTCACAGACAGACACCCAGTCCTCGAGAGAGCCCAGTGGTCCTTGTCTGGCTCTTGCCCCGGCGCAGGAAAATCCATGAGACCATCCCCCTGAGGCAGTTGGACATGAGCAATTGTTGTTTCTCTTTTCTGATCATTTCATACTTGCTCTCAAGCCACATAAACATTTCCAACCAAGTTTGTCCCATGTGTGGAGGTTTAATGGCAGCGGAGGGTGGGGGAAGCAGCCATCTGATGGCTCATGGTGCCTGGTGCACCCCACTACTGAGCCTGTGAGAGCTCCTCAGCAGCTGTGACGTGGTGGGAAGAGGTGCTGGGGCTGTGCGGGGAGTGGGTGGCCTTGGGCTGGGTGGGGAGAGCCCAGGGAGCCCCGAATGCAGAGTGATGGGCTTTGCAGGACAGGGGCTTCCCCGTGGCTCAGCGGTGGGCTGCAGAGCCAGTGGACGTGGTTGTATCTTGCCTTGTAGATCCCTGTCTGTTCTTGTTTTCTATAGCAATATCTGACTTTTCTGATCCCTGCTGTGCTCCTCATGCCTGTTGTGTCATAAGACAGCTAATTATGCCTGATGTAGAAAAGCATCTAATCTTACTGGTTTATAAATACATTACTCTTGAGTTTAAGTGTTCTCTTGTTCAGATGCTCCCTGGAAGTTGTGGTTTCTTGAAATCCTGCTCACCATTTGATCTGCCTGTTTTGTGTCTGCTTAAATACACATTGCTTTGCCATTCATGTGCCCCATTCTTTAAATCTTTTCCTGCAGTTAATTTTTTTGTACTTCTGCTCAACCTTTCTGCTCCTCTCTAACCCAGTTTGATTTCTGTTACAGATAAATAGGTCTGTGTGATTGCAGTCTTGGGTGGTGTCCAGCTGGATCCTGCATTGCTTTGGATAAGTGATTTAAGATAGAGAACATAGAATTGATATACACTGCTTTACTTTTTTAAAGCAAATAAACTTTACAAAGTTTAGGAATATTAAACACATTGAGCTGAAGCAGTGAACCATACCTCCCGTTCCTCTGTGTTCGCAGGTTTATTCACTCACTGAGTGTTGATAACAGCCTGTGTAAGTCACAAGTAAAGATGACAGTACATTACTGTCGGGGTTTCTTCAGGGTGTTACAACTTGGATTGCAGTTTATGCAGTTGCTCCAAGACTGTGCTGAGGCTGCACTCTCCGCCTGTTGGGGAGGGGAATGATGAGCTGCGTTATGTTGGGAAGTCACAGCATTGCACTCCCCAGTGCTCACCGTCACGGAGCTGTGTTGCATCGGCAGCTCCAGGGACTGTGTTGGGCTTCTCTGGGATTGTGCAGGAGGCCAGTTCTTGGTAGGTAACATTGACCTGGGCCACCTGAAGTGTCACTGACTGGTCGTTCGGTGGCTGGAACAGCCCTGGACCACAGGGAGGGATGTGCTTCTTGGAGGAAGGTGCTGTTTAGTAGGCAGTCTCTTCCTTTCTGAGCTGGCTGCAGATCTGTGGTGGTTTTGCATTATACCCACCACAGCAGCATAACCTAGAAAGAGAGAGACAAAAAGCCTGGGCAGGAGCGTGAGGGTTTCAGCTTCGAGGACCCTGCAAGTCTGCTGGATACATGCATCCACCTGGACAGCCTCGAGCACCAGGGTTATGTCCAGATGCTGGGGCTCTGAGCAGTTGCAAGAAGTGGCCATCAGATTCTGTGAGGGATGTTAGGACACTGGGAAGGAAAGTAGCTTGTTAGAGTCTCACAGCCTTTCTGGAATGCTGTTTATGGTCTGATATTAATCAAGGATTGAGAAGGTTGGGTGGGATCTGATGAGGACAGTGCAATGGGAAGAAGTGTCAAAATCTACTTCGGTGCAAAGAAGAGATGGAGATTCCCTGAGGATGTGTGAAACAAGTAATCTCTCTATGAATACTAAAGCTGCCACCAGTTGGCATTGCAAACTCTATTTTTAGTCATCCTAAACTATGGTTAGAAAAATTGGTCTGGCCTAAAATTTTCTGACTATGTTTAAAGTTTAATTTTTGCCACAGATCAGGCTGCGCATGTTCAGGCTTCTCAGTGTCATCTGCAGGGAGGAGCATGGCTGCTGGCTGAGGGGAGTGCTTCTGTGCCCTGTGCTGGTGCCTGGGGGCACTGAACTGACCTCGGACAGGACCCAGCTCCTTCCTCAGCACAGCCGGTGATGTGCGCGCACACACACACACAGATGAACTGCATCCTGGCACCAGGGGTTACTCTCCAGGGCTGTTGTATTTGAAGAGGGGGTCGGCACCAACAGCCCTGTTGCTGCTGCGAGCTCTGGGGGAGGTTGGTTGGGTCAGGCTCCGCTGGCTGCACCTTGCCCATAGGAGACGGTCTCTTGGCATGTGCTTGAGCCCAGTGGGGTTTATGATCACTAGCAACAAAAGTTACAAAAACCCTTGGTGTGGGCAAGCAAGACAAGGCCGAGCTAGTGGGAAAGTACAAGAACTAGCTACGTGCATCGAGACAAGAGGTAGAAACAATAACAGGACGTGAACAAGAAGCGGATAGGTAGCACGTGTTCAATTAGCCTGCAAGATGATAGGAGTATTAAAGGTAAACTACTGAGCTACGGGTATAAATATGAACTGATCTATTAATAGCAACAGTATAAATGTGCACCGATTTATTAATAGCCACAGTAACAGTATAAATTGGAGCTGATGTACTAACAAAGGATCTTTCCTTCTGCACTACCTGGGAAGTCCGTGCCTTACTTGCCACACCTTGGTCCTGTGTTTCCCTTTCTACCTTTATTTCCATGAATGAGTTTATTACAGGGTATCTGTGTCTGCTTCAGGGCTGGGAAGGACTTGGAGTCACTGGTGAAGCTTTTCCCTCTTACCAGGGTCAGGAAATTTTCCTTCTTGTTTTGTCTACTGGGAAGGTCATTCTGAAAGAGATGGGAAGGAGCCAAGATGTGGCTGGTTGCTGTAGCCTGGTATGAGAATTGTACAACCTCTTGGGACTGCTGTCTGTCATAAGTCCTGCTTTCTGCTGTGCTAAATTTCTCTACTTGAGGTTAGGACAAGATTTTTCCACTGAGATCTTACATGTTACAGGTCAGCAGCATGGTTTCTGGGTTGTTGGAGCTACTAAACAGAAAATGTCCTGCTAAGGCCAAATAACCCTTCTGGAAATCAAGGTGTCTTTGATGAGACATTCTCTGCTTAGGAGTTTGGAGGAAAGAAAACGAAGGGAGGATGTAGAGACAATGTCAGGCAGAACAGAATCAGGATCTCGGTTTCTCTGCCACACGTAGGAAGGACAAAACGGGCCTGAACTGGTGTGGTCCACTTGCCCCCAACTTTGCCTTCCATTCAGGTACACTGGGAGAGAGATTTTGCTCACTTGCGATTAAACAAATCTCTGAAACTTTTTTGTACCTTCTTTTTTCTTCAGCATGAATCCCTCTGCCAGGGAATATTAGCCTTCACAACTTAGGGGAACTTGCTTCAGATGTCAGCTTTTTTTCAGCACCAGCTTTCTGCAGAGGTGCTCGTTATACATGGAACACCATACCGGGCAGATAATGAGATGCTGGAAGAACAACGGTGTGAGATACCGAGTTTGTGTGGATGGATATCGTGCAGGGATGCAGTCTGTCCTGTCCTGCCTCTTCCCCATGCAGGACTCTGCTCTGCTGCCTCTGAGTATTCACACTGAAGCTTTCAAGTGTTTGAGAGCCTTTAGGTCAAGACAGTGATTTCCTGTGATGTTTTGGATTTTTTATTGTTTCTTTACCTGTGTGTTTTTAATGGAATTTCTTCTCTCCTTTTAAGAGAAGAGTAATAAGTGTTTCCTATGTCAACAGCTTTGTGTTTGCATGCTCAGCAGTGATTAACGTTTCCCCAGCGCCTCTCTGAAATGCACCAAAATGCGATTCTGTAGTGTGTGGATCAAGTACCACTGGAAGTGATATAGGTACACAGTGAGAGGTTGGATTATTGCATGTTGCCATAAAAATGATAGCATTTGTACTTGATACGTTGAGAATTCTTATCAGCTTGTCACTGTAGAAGGGGAAACCTCGTTGACATGTCAAAAGAAAAAGATACCATCAAAACTCTTACTTCCAGAGCAGAAATCCTCTGCCTCCTGCTTTGTTCTCTTCGGGCACCCGGTACGTACAGCTGCGTCCTGAGCCTGACTGCACAGTGGGGAACCAGGATGGTCCCAGCAGGTTTGATGGAGGTGATTGTACTTGGCTCATGTGCATTGGGTCAGTAGCTGGACCCAAGTCCAGGGAAAACAAACATGCTTGAGATTGACTAGTGCAGAAATTGTCCTTTAGTTTTAGTCTTATCTCCAACAGGTTGCTCAGAATGCCTCTGTCTGTCTTGTGTCTTGCCTTTGGATGGACTTTTTCCTTTGAAGAAATGGTGTTTTTTTTCCTCAAGACACTCCCCTTTTAATTTTTTTAAATTTTTTAACCAAACCTATGATCCAGTTTGTTCTTCATCCATTGGATGCTCTTCTAGCACTGCAGTGCTTACAGATGCAAGTTCTTGGGGGGGAAAAATGTAAAATCAATCATCTTTATTTAACATCGAGAGTGTTCTTCACAAGATGTGTTTGGGGGGGGTGTATTTACACTCCTGAACTCTTTCTGAAGGTCTTTCTCCAGTTCCTGTGGTTTGCCTACATCTGAATTCTACATTAGCGTGAAATTTGTCTCCAAGTTGTGCACTGCTAAAGAGTATGTTTGAAAGCATAAAGAATTTTGAGTCCACATCCCTGGAGAAATTCAAGCTGTGTAGATGTGGTGCTGAGGGACATGGTGCAGTGGTGACTTGGCAATGCTGGTTAATGGTTGGACTGGGTGAGCTTAAAGGTCTTTTCCAGCCAAAAGTGCCCATTAAATTCTATGAATTTAAAAAGCATCCTCATGAGTGGCTGCTGAACCACATGCTGAAATAACAACCAAGATTATTCCCTCCTCAGGTTTCTTCTAGCAAGGTGGAGTTCCTAACGCAGAGACATTTTCTGCTTGTTGACACAGGGCGAGCAGGACAAATACAAATGTCTCAGCTCCTCTACCACATGTTCCTCTACTTCCCACATCCATCAGCCGCATGCTCGGCACAGCCGGGTACTGACAGCTGGCATCGCCTCTCTGTCGCCAAACAGAGGTTTGCTTCAGGCCCAGTGTTTTCAGTCATGTTCCTGGCAGGTGCTGCCAAGCCATCTTCTTGTGAGCACAGCCCATCCCATTCCCGGACCTCGGCTGATCAATTAAAGAGTTCTTCCCATTCAGTCCCATTTTCAGCCTGTACCAGTGGTGAACTGGTCACCAGCTCCAGCTGCCTTCGCCAAGCCACACCCTGTAATCCCTGACCTGCTGTCCCTCCATAGCTAAGCAGACCTCCTCTTTCCTGCTAGAACTTGCCTGTGGCTGTTTTGGGGTTTTTTTAACCATGAATAGCTTGAAATTTGTCTTAGGTTATAACAGAAAACTTGCCTGTTTATATTCTCAGAATTTTATTTTTATCATAGAATCATAGAATGGTTTGGGTTGGAAGGGATCTCAAAGCTCATCCCATCCCAACCCCCCTGCCATGGCAGGGACACCTCCCACCAGACCAAGTTGCTCCAAGCCCCATCCAGCCTGGCCTTGAACACTTCCAGGGATGGAGCATCCACAACTTCCTTGGGCAACCTGTTCCAGTGCCTCACCACCCTCAGGGTAAAGAACTTTTTCCTTATATTCAGTCTAAACCCACCCTCTCTCAGCTTCCACCCATCACCCCTCGTCCTATCATTACAGTCCCTTGAAAAAATCCCTCCCCAGCCTTCTTGTAGCCTCCCAGGTACTGGAAGGCCACTATGAGGTCTCCCCGGAGCCTTCTCTTCTCCAGGCTGAACACCCCAACTCCCTCAGCCTGTCCCCAGAGCAGAGGTGCTCCAGCCCTCTACCCATCTTGGTAGCCCTCATCTGGACTCGCTCCAACAGCTCCAGATCTCTCTTGTGTTGGGGGCTCCAGAGCTGGACACAGGATTCCAGGTGGGGTCTCACAAGGGCAGAGTAGAGGGGCAGAATCCCTTCCCTCGCCCTGCTGGTCACACAGCTTTGGATGCAGCCCAGGACACAGTTGGCTTTCTGGGCTGCAAGCACACACTGTTGGCTCATATTGATCTTATCATCCCCCAACACGCCCAAGTCCTTCTCCCCAGGACTGTTCTCCATCCACTCATTGCCCAGCCTGTGTGTCTCTCTAATTTTATGTAATCCCACAGCTCCTTTCTGACATCCCATAATAAGTTACATGCAGCACTACAAGCCCCCCACATACCCCAAAACGTTCCTGCTTGTCACGTTTCCCCATTTCTGTTGGTGACTGATCTAGGTCACCCCCCCCCAGTGTGGTGCCCCCTCGGTGCCCATTGGCACAGACCCACAGTGGTGTGGCCTTTGCTCTCCTCTCTGGTCCCAGCTGCCGTGAATCCCAGGGTGCCTGCAGTTGGTGTGTTGGGGGTTCTGTTACTCCTGAGCAGTTCTAACCAGGTTTGTGCTGAGTGGGGCACTTCCCCCATCCCCATACCCTTGCAGTGAGAGCTGGCTGTCCCAGGTGGCTGGGAGCTCTCTTCGCAGAGTGGTTTCCCATGATGAAATTATGTTATTTTTCCCTCCCAAGCTGTTTTCCCAGCTCTGGAATTTTTCCTTCTGAAGTTGTGTGTCCATTGCACTTGAGCTGCTTCTGTAAAGGGCAGAAAGCCTGATATTTATTTTAACCCCCACCCCATCAGCTCTCTGCAGGGTTTCTCTGGCTGACCTGGCAGCCATAAAGAGGAGATGGCTCAGGTGGAAGGTGCACTGTCCCAAAGTCTGGGGTCTCCAGAAGCTCCTCCTGGGGTGGTTGTGGCTCCCTCAGGGCAAAGGCACCTCTGCCCATGCGTGTCCTTAGGGTGGGAGGCAGCGAGCACAAACCAGCAGCAGTTGGTGGCTGTTCCTGCAGAGCCTCTGCGAGGTCCTTGGCTACGGTGACCTGCGTTAGGGTGAGGGTCCCCCTAGTCCTGGCAGAGCTCCCATCGTGTTCCAAGCCCCATCCTGAGTCTCCTCTCCAGTCCAGGGGAAGTTCAAGGCTGTTGAAGAGGCATGGGGGTGATTCACGTCTGTGTGTGGCTGCTGCTGTGCACATTACACCTGAGGGAGTTGTCTAGACTCCCCACAGTCAGCGGTAAGAAATAGCTCTGCCACAGTGCAATTCATCTCATCCTGAGTTAGACATTTAAAATAAGTCTGATGAATCACGCTCTGAAATAGGCTATTTCTCTGTTGGCTTACTCGAATATAGATGGCCTTTTAGCTGTGTCTCCTCTGCCTGGGCCATTACAGGGGCTCTCGCAGGCCCTGGCGAGGGCTGGCTTGACTTAGCACCTCCTTTCTCCACAGCAAGTGTGCTCTGCTCTTGTCTTCAACGTCCTGCCGTGGAGGTTAGTGAAAAGGGCAGTCATCAATCTGACACCCCTCACCATCCAGGTGGGGATTAACCAAAGTTGTGGGTCTCCTCGTGGAACCAGCAAAGCATTCCCTGAGGATTTGTTGTGCTTTGCTGCTGGCCATGGGGCCGAAGCGTCGCTCCGCAGAGGCAACGAGAGGCAGATGTTTGTGGTTCCCTCTGCATACGCTGCCTCATTGAAACAGTGGTTTCGTAGCTTTAATCTTTTATGGGTGAAGTTAATTAATGACTGAACAAACCTACTGGTGGACGTCTTCTGCATGAAGATGGGCGGTGTTGCTATTCGAGGCTCTCCAGCTCTGGCGAGGTGAGACTGGCACTTTAGCAGTTTGCTCCCAAGGTGGAGCTCTGTTGTTTGACTGTCTGGGACTCAGCTGGCACAGAGGCTTGCAAGAGAGTCTGAGTCTTCAGCTTGGGGAAGAAGCGTGCCAGCAGAAATCTCTGTGCCTGACAGTAACAGCTTGCTTCGAATCCAGTCACGTTTGTGGATTAAATATGGACCTTGGGTCTAACACCTGTAAGATGCACCTGGGGCTGCCTCTCTTGAGCTCTGCGTCACAGTCTCCTAAAGCGAGAGGTGTTGCTGTCACGCCAGCTGGGGATAGCTGGTGGGCACCAGGGTCATCCTTGGTGTGTTTGTTTCTTGTCTCGGTTAAGAATTAGTAGTGGTTCACATACTCAGCTCCTTGTTTAAAGCTTGCTGTCACATCGTACCTGTGTATCACTGTTTTCCTTTGCTCCCATGCTGCCTGTCAGAAGCAGTGCGTCCTCCTCAGTGGGCTCATGATTGATGTAGTTGAGTACAATGTTGGGACAGTTGTTCATAGTCTGCCTGCAGGCTGGGCAAGAGATGTGCTGCCTCCACGTGCCCCAGTGCCAGCGTCAGCTGCTGACTCGGAGAGGGCCATAGGGGAGGAAGGCTTGAGTCCAAAACGAGCCTTGAATTGCTCGCTCTGATGTAATGCAAAAGCGAAACCCAGGACATGGGTCTGGAATCCTGTCCCCGGAGGCATGGAGGGGTGTCCCAGCAGATTTCTAGGAGCTGTGTTACCTATTTCTAAAATACAAGTGATGATAGGAATGATTTTCTGTAATTTCTGTATATTTCCTCTTGTCTTGGTTTGAAAGACAGGTGTCTGCTAAGGAAGGCAGGAGCCCCCCTTGGAACGGAAAATACAACCCCCTTCCCTCCGAATTATTATAAAATTGAAATTAAGGGGCTTTCAGGCAAAGATATGAGGAAATGAGAATAACAGTTTTTACTAATATATACAACAAAACAATAATACAGAGAAACTGGTTTAAAGCCTGACAGAGTCAGGGATACAACCTGGCACCCTGCCGGGCAGGGTGCTGGTAGCAGTCCGATGTAGTGGTAGCTGCAGTTCTCTTTGAAATGGTCCTGGTGAAGCGGTGATCTTGTAGAAAAAAGGTCTGAGCAGTCTGATTTCGGTGGCAGCTGCAGTTCTCTTTTAAATGATCCCGTTGAAGCGGTGATCTTGTAGAAAAAGAAAACTGGTCCTCCTCCGAAATTCCGGTGGTGGTGTAGTCCTTATCCTCTGGGATCCCAGCGGGTAAGGCTGCTCGTGCTGTTCCACACCCCAAATTTTATCCCCAGTGGGAATGCTTGGCTCCCTCCCCCCTGGCCGGAGCATCTCACACAGGGATGGTGAGTCCTGGGGCAAGGCACTGATGGGCGCATTAACAGAAGAATAGTCCTGAGGGGGGAGGCGAGGAACACCAGCGCCAGGTTTCAACAGCTCATGGTAATAGAATACACTTGTAACCCAGGACATTATCCACCCCTTATTCTATTACCATTTGCATCATCCCAAATCAATACCTTTCTTAAACTCTGCACACACACACACACATATATATATATATACATACATGTACAATGAAAGTCTACACTCAGTTCTCACTTAAAATAAGGTCCCCTTGTGGTACACACTGGGTTTCCCCATCTTTGCGCATTACCCACCAAGTATAACCTGGTCCCTGAGCAAAGACAACCCCATGGATGGGTTTGTCTTTGCTCGAGGCAGAATTAACCCAAACAGTTTTCCCAAGCATACCTCTCGTGCACCACTGGAACCTTATCCCCGTCTGTTGTTCGTAAGGATTCAGAATGAGCGGGGCCTGCTCGGTTCGTGGAGCCTCGGGTGTTAACTAACCAGGTGGCTTTTGCTAAATGCATCTCCCAGTTTTTGAAAGTTCCTCCGCCCAGTGCCTTCAAGGTGGTTTTAAGCAGTCCGTTGCACCGTTCAACTTTCCCAGCTGCTGGTGCATGGTAAGGGATGTGGCACACCCACTCAATGCCATGCTCCCTAGCCCAGGTGTTGACAAGGCTGTTCTTGAAATGAGTCCCGTTGTCGGACTCAATTCTCTCAGGGGTGCCATGCCTCCAAAGGACTTGCTTTTCAAGGCCCAGGATGGTGTTCCGGGCAGTAGCGTGAGGCACAGGGTAGGTCTCCAGCCATCCAGTGGTGGCTTCCACCATTGTGAGCACGTAGCGCTTGCCTTGGCGGGTTTGAGGCAGTGTGATGTAGTCAATTTGCCAGGCCTCCCCATACTTGTATTTGGACCAGCGCCCACCATACCACAGGGGCTTCACCCGCTTGGCCTGTTTGATCGCAGCGCACGTCTCACAGTCATGGATAGCCTGGGAGATACTGTCCATGGTTAGATCCACCCCTCGGTCTCGTGCCCACTTATAGGTGGCATCTCTGCCTTGATGGCCTGAGGCATCATGGGCCCACCGAGCTAAGAACAACTCTCCTTTATGCTGCCAATCCAAATCTATCTGGGACACCTCTATTTTTGCAGCCTGTTCTGCCTTTTCGTTGTCGCGACGTTCTTCATTAGCCCGACTCTTGGGGACATGAGCATCTACATGACGGACTTTCACAGGTAGCTCCTTTACCTGAGTGGTAACGTCCTTCCACTCATCAGCAGCCCAGATTGGTTTTCCCCTACGCTGCCAGTTGGCCTTTTTCCACCTTTCCAGCCAACCCCACAGGGCACTGGCTACCACCCATGAATCAATGTAGAGGAAGAGCTTTGGCCACTTCTCTCTTCCAGCAATGTCCAGGGCTAATTGGTCCGCTTTGAGTTCAGCAAATTGGCTTGATCCACCCTCTCCCTCGGTAGCTTGTGCAACTTGTCGTGTGGGGCTCCATACAACAGCTTTCCATTTCCGGCTAGCACCTACAATTCGGCAGGAACCATCGGTGAAGAGGGCATATCATCTGTCACTCTTCCACTGCCGTGTTCCCCCATACAATGATATCATCGATGAACTGCAAATGTTCTGGAGCCTCACCCTTTTCCAGCGCAGTCTGGATCAGCCCATGGCAGATGGTGGAACTGTGCTTCCACCCCTGGGGCAGTCGGTTCCAGGTGTACTGCACGCCCCTCCAGGTGAAGGCAAACTGAGGCCTGCACTCTGGTGACAGAGGAATGGAGAAGAATGCATTAGCAATGTCAATAATGGCATACCACTTTGCTGCTTTGGACTCCAGCTCGTACTGGAGCTCCAGCATGTCCGGCACAGCAGCACTCAATGGTGGAGTCACTTCATTCAAAGCACGATAGTCCACAGTCAATCTCCATTCTCCGTCAGGCTTGCGCACAGGCCGGATGGGGCTGTTGAAGGGTGAGTGGGTCTTGCTGATCACCCCTTGGCCCTCCAGCTCTCGGATCATCTTGTGGATGGGGATCACGGCATCTCGATTCGTCCGATACTGCCGGCGGTGCACCGTCGAAGTGGCAATTGGCACCCGTTGCTCTTCCACCTTCAGGAGCCCAACTGCAGAAGGATTTTCTGATAGTCCAGGCAAGGTGTTCAATTGCCTAATGCCTTCTGCTTCCACAGCAGCTATCCCAAAAGCCCAATTAAATCCTTTTGGGTCTTTGTAATAGCCATTTCGGAGAAAGTCTATGCCCAGGATACATGGGGCCTCTGGGCCAGTCACAATCGGATGTTTCTGCCACTCTTTTCCCAGTCAGGCTCACCTCGGCTTCCAACAGGGCCAACTGCTGCAACCCCCCTGTCACCCCAGCGATAGACACAGATTCTGCCCCCACATGTCCCGATGGCATTAGGGTACACTGTGCTCCAGTATCTACCAACGATTCATATTTCTGTGGCTCTGATGTGCCAGGCCATCGGATCCACACTGTCCAAAAGACCCGATTCTCCCGTGCCTCTTCCTGGCTAGAGGCAGGGCCCCTCTAGGCCTGGTTATCATCCATTCCCTGGGCATACCTGCTAGATGTTTCTTCAAGGGGATCTGACATATCATCCTCCCTTCTGTAATACTTGGCAGCTCGGTCACGGGAGGCTGAGGCTACTTTCGCTTTAGTGGAACCCCCTCGGTTAGTGTTTTCCCTTTTGAGTTCACGAACCCGTGCTGCCAGGACAGAAGCGGGTTTCCCATCCTACCTTCTCATGTCTTCCCCACAGTCACACAGGAAGAACCACAGCTCAGATCGTGGGGTGTACCCTCTCTCTCTAGCTGGGGGACGTCGGGCTCTGACACTGGGGTTTATGACCTGCACTGGTACCACATGAGAGCTGCTCTTCCTTACCTCCTCTATCACCTCCTCCCTAATCTCTTCTTTGAGGTCCCTAGCCACAGCAGCGACATGAGCTTTCATTGGGCCATTGACTAAACTCTCATAATACCTGAACCTGTTGGCAACAGAACCCACTGTCTCTTGGTTGTCATCAGCATTAATTGTTGCAATGAACGTGGCATACTGCTGTGGCCCCAGCTTTGCCAGGTTCCACAGCATCTGCCCTGTACACTTGACCTTGTCAGGGTCATTATCATGCTGTCCGTCCCTCCCAAAGAGTACCTCTAACACTGCCACTTCTCTCAGCTGTTGGATCGCTTCCTCAAGGGTCTTCCATTGCATTCTATGATGGTACTCCTGCATTCTCTCTCTGTGGACAAACCTTTCCCTCACACTCATTGAAAGTCGCTCCCAGGGAGAAAGGGGCCCCGGCTCCCTCACGAATACCTGGTCCACCCCTGGGTCTTGGGTCAAGGATCCCAAATACCTGGCTTCGCCACTATCCTGTTGTATGCCTTTACCCATGAGGTCCCAAACCCGAAGTAACCAGGTTGTATAAGGCTCACGCCCCCGTCGCGCAATGTCTTTTCGCATGTTACGGAGACTATCGAACGACAGGGATTCGATGATAATTTCAGGTTCTGACTCCCCTGCTGGTTGTGAGGGCTCTGGTTCATCACCATCATTAACTGGGCGTACTGATTTGGCCTTGCACTTCCTCCTCTGCACAGGGGCGACTGCCGCTGGCTGTGGCTGTCCTTGTGGTTCAGCTGGACCCTGCACGGTTGTAACATCTGTGGGTTCCACTGCTGCGCCATCAGACTCTCCTTCTTCAGGACGAGGTTTCCCACTAGTTTGGGAGGTATATTCCGTCAGCTTCTGGCCCATCTCGCGTATTTCCTTCACCAGTACCCCCACCCAATTCGGCTGGTCCATTTCTGAGGTGGGCTGTTGGGCAATGTCAGGTCGTGGGACAGGGTCAGGCTGTGGGGCAGGATCTCCAGTCTCTGGGGCCGTGTCAGGTTCTGGGGCAGCATTCCTAGTCTCTGGGGTGGGTGCCCAGGTAGTTATCCAAGTCAATCTCACCTTATCTCTGATGGCTAAACAGAGTAGGCCTATTAGCAACACCTGGATAGTATCTAGGGGAAATCTAAACCCTTTGAAAGCTGGTGGAGTAGACCCAAAGAACTGGTTGAATGGTTGGGAGAAAACTTCCCCTGGTGTTATTTCCTCACAGAAGGTACCATTTTTAATGTAATCCCAGAAACATGCGCTGAGCGTGTGATAGCCCTTTATCCATGTGCCCATATTCCACAGGAAATTAAAAACCCATGAACTCCTCACCTTATCAACCCATAATGCAAGCTGGATAGCAGCCACAGTAGCCTTAGTCAGAGGACCCATGTTCAGATAAGGGGCTGCAAAGGGGAAAAGTATAGCCACGACCACGTGCCACCCGAACCAAGGTAAACTAGACCACATTGTAATAAGTGTGCATAATAAATTTGTTGATCAAACCAAACCATTACACCTTTTAGCTCAGTGGGAAATGATGGGCCTTGAAACAGGCCTGGACATGCTTTTTGCAGGACCTGCTTGGATCATGCTGACTTGCAAAACCTGTTTACCCTGCAAAACTTGTTTGCTTAAATTATAACCTCAGTATTCGGCTAAAATGTTTGTCTGATAAGGAAATATGTTGAGTCTTTTCGCAATGAAGGCGCATATCTCAAGAAACCAGGACATGACTTAGGGCGCAGAGGAAGACTACGTCCTTCATCCCACGACCACCTACGACCATCAGAGGGCAGAAAACGACCACCTAACAACAACACATGCAGCCGTAGAAGATAACGAGTTGTGAAAGCCGCGCCCGGGAACCAAGGACTATAAAGAGGGGACTGGCGGGGAGGGGGGTGTGCGCCATCGGTGGAGCGGAGACTCCCGTGGCCGCCCAGCGCTGTTTTGCCTGTTTACCTTCTTCAATAAAATTACCTTATAATTGGAGAAATCTTTGGCCCTAATTTATAACAACATGGTGCTGCCTAACAAAGTTCCCATGTTCAGCACACAAAAAATCAGGTTACCCAGGAACTGTTATTCCTTTTTCACCCTTTTTCCTCAATGCCCTCAGGCCCCACGTTGGGCGCCAAAATCTGTCTTGGTTTGAAAGACAGGTGTCTGCTAAGGAAGGCAGGAGCCCCCCTTGGAACAGAAAATACAACCCCCTTCCCTCCGAATTATTATAAAATTGAAATTAAGGGGCTTTCAGGCAAAGATATGAGGAAATGGGAATAACAGTTTTTACTAATATATACAACAAAACAATAATACAGAGGAACTGGTTTAAAGCCTGACAGAGTCAGGGATACAACCTGGCACCCTGCCGGGCAGGGTGCTGGTAGCAGTCCGATGTAGTGGTAGCTGCAGTTCTCTTTGAAATGGTCCTGGTGAAGCGGTGGTCTTGTAGAAAAAAGGTCTGAGCAGTCTGATTTCGGTGGCAGCTGCAGTTCTCTTTTAAATGATCCCGTTGAAGCGGTGATCTTGTAGAAAAAGAAAACTGGTCCTCCTCCGAAAATCCGGTGGTGGTGTAGTCCCTGTCCTCTGGGATCCCAGCGGGTAAGGCTGCTCGTGCTGTTCCACACCCCAAATTTTATCCCCAGTGGGAATGCTTGGCTCCCTCCCCCCTGGCCGGAGCATCTCACAAAGGGATGGTGAGTCCTGGGGCAAGGCACTGATGGGCGCATTAACAGAAGAATAGTCCTGAGGGGGGAGGCGAGGAACACCGGCGCCAGGTTTCAACAGCTCATGGTAATAGAATACATTTGTAACCCCGGACACCTCTAAATCGGTTTAGGTAACTTTTAACTGTAGGAATAATTGCAGTTCCTTAGGAGCATGAGGGTGACAGTTGAAGTCGGTGGCTTTTGGTCTGGGGGGTTTTAAGTCAAAAGGCCTTTTTTTGCTTATTCCAGAGGTGGTTCATTAACCTCAATCCCCACCGCAGTACGCCTCTGCCTTTTCCTCTGCCTACTCTGTTGCTTAGAGCAGCAGGGCATACCATCATCTCAGCAGCAGTCGTATTCTTCAGGGGAACCTCTTTCATTTTTAGCTCACCTTGACTTGTATGCCTCCCAGTTTTTATTCTTTACTTCTGGAACTCCACACGGTATTTTAATCACAGTCCCTCTACAGATTATTTGGGCAATTTCAGCTTCTATTATTTTGGGCTCGTTAGAGTGGAAACAATATACTTTGGGGTTTATTCCTCTGGTAAGAATTTTTCACCACTCGTGAGAATTTTTGACAATTTTTCCCATAATTACCCCCACCCTTAGGGCCTGTTCGGTAAGGTTTATAATACTGGTCGCAAATAGGATTAAGAGTAGCCCCGTTCCGGCAGTGAACCCACCACATTTCTCTGCACCGTTTACACTGAAAGCATACAAAGGGATAACATATACAATTTAGGAGTTGTACAAAATAATGTGTCAAAATTAAAGCTGTTGCTACTTCTAGAGATACTCATCCGTTTTTCTCCGAAAAGTCACTTTCAAGGTGTCCGGATCTCCAGTGGCTTCCAGTGAGAGCTTTTACCCTGCTTGCATGAGTCCACCCTCTCTCAGCAGTTCGGACTGCAGTATCCTCGTCCGGATTGCAGTATCTGTGGTGAGCAAGGCAAGAAAAGGTCCCTCCCAACGGGGAGTTAAAGATGATTCTTTTCAAGTTTTGAGAAGCACCTTGTCTCCCGGTTTAATTTTATGTATCGCAATGTCCAGAGGTGGTCTTTGTATTATCAGTCCCTGTTTTATTAGCTCTTGCCGTCTTTTTATTAGTTCTACAATATATTCCTGCAAAAATTTTTCCCCTACTTTTGGATGCTCGATCGGTTTCTCTAAGTTGTAAGGCATCCCATATAACATTTCAAAAGGAGAAATCCCTGTGTCTGCTCTGGGTTGCGTCCTCACATTTAAGAGGGCTAATGGCAGACATTTCACCCAGCTCATTTTAGTTTCAATCATTAATTTGGTTAGGTGCCTTTTAATTTCACCTTTTTTTTTTTTTTTTTTTTTTTTTTTTTTCCTTTTCCCCAGCTCTCCAGCTCTCCCTGAACTCTGTGGGTGCCACAGGGTATGATATTTCCATTTTGTTCCCAAGGGCTTTAGAGTTTCTCTAATAGTTTTAGAAACGAAACGAGGTCTCCGATCTGAATCAATTACTGCTATGTTTTCGTATCGTGGTATAATATTTTCTAATAGTGTTTTAACTACCGTTTTTGCAGTGGCTCCAACAGTTTTGAAAAAGAGCCTATAGGGTTTTTTTTTTTTTGTTTTTTGTTTGTTTGTTTTTTTCCCAGCCCATTTTTGGGTTAGGACTCCAGATGCTTTTTTTTTTTTTTTTTTTGTATTTACAAACAAATAGAAGGGTCTCCGGATATTGGGTAGGCTTAATACTGGAGCATTCACCAAATCGGTTTTTAAATTCTCTAAGCATTCCTCGTCCTCCTTGCTCCACTTTATTAATCCTTCCCCTACTAATTTTTGATATAGGAATTTTGTTTTATTACTATAACTCTCAATCCACTGTCGGCAGTAACCTAAGAGACCTAGTAACTGCCGTATTTGTCTCTTATTTTTAGGGCCTTGGAGGGATAAAATACCATTTACTCACTTGGGGTCTAATCTCTTAGTCCCCTTGCTTAGCCAGTGTCCCAGATATTTTATTTCTTCTTCAGCAAACTGCAATTTAGATTTTGAAACCTTTAGCCCCTTTAAACTCAAAAAGTTTAGTAATTTAATACTTTCACTTCAACAGCTTCTTGGTCTTTTCCTGCTAATAATAGATCGTCTGCATACTGTACTAAAGTCACTTCTGGGTTTAATTCAAAAGTCTCAAGTACTTGTTCTAGGGCCTGCCCAAATAGATTTGGTGATTCTGTGAACCCTTGCAAGAGCACAGCCCACCGGTGCTGCTGTTTCCGATGGGTCTCGGGGTTTTCCCACTCAAAAGCAAAATAGTCCCTACACTCTTCTTTTAGAGGGCAAGCCCAAAATGCATCTTTTAAATCTATCACACTATACCATTGCAATTCCGGGGAGAGCTGACTTAACAGGGTATAAGGGTTGGCTACTACTGGAATCTAGCAATGGTTCTTTTATTTACTTCTCTTAGATCTTGTACCAATCGATAGGACCTGTCTGGTTTCTTTATGGGTAAGATAGGGGTATTATGAGGCGACATGCAAGGTTCTAGTAACCCTTGCTGCAGCAGTCGGTCAATCACCGGCTGCAGTCCCTGTCGGCCGTCTTGTGATATGGGGTACTGCTTAATTCTAACGGGTACTTCTGGATTAGTAATGGTAACTTCAAAAGGAGCAATATCTAATTTCCCCACTGACTCTGGAGTATACCATACCTCAGGGTTAATTTTGACTTCATCCTCCGTTGTCAGAACACATAATTTTACCGCTATTTCCTTATCTTTTGCTTCTAAACTGATTCCCAGTTCAATCATTAAATCCCTCCCCAACAGGTTATATTCTGCTTCAGGCACTAGTAAAAAGGACCCCATCCCAAACCGGGACGGAGCTTCTATTTTTATTTCTTTGATTGTTGGTACTTGGAAGGGTTCCCCCTTTGCTCCTATTACTCGTAGTTTCTCTGAGGAGGGTGTACATCCCCAGGGTACAACTTGGACAGTAGATCTTTCTGCCCCAGAGTCCACAAGGAACTCTATCTCTTGGTGCTGGGGACCCAGCTTCAATTTTATCAAGGGCTCTGTTCCTTTTGAGGTCCCCAGCATATAGAGCCCCTGACACCCCTCTTCTGCATTAAACACTTTCTCGTCTTGCAGGCGCCTTCTACAGTTCCTCCTCAGATGTCCTTTCTTCCGACAATAAAAACACTCAACTTCTCTCAAGTCTCTCGGACCAGCTGGATTCCCCGGAGGTCTGTCTTTCGGCCACGAATTCCCAAAGCCCTCTGCCCGGGGTGGCCTCTCCTTAGGGGGTGCCACTTTCTGTCCTTCTTGGATTGCTGCTACAAGAATCCTTGTCTGCCTTTTCTGAGTTTCTTCTTCCCGTCTAACATACAGTTTCTGAGCTCCTCCAACCCTTTCTCTTGCCAGTCCTCCAACCCCTCCAAACTCTTTCCAATATCTGTCCAAGACCTCGCCACAAACCGGGTCCCCAACAAGGCCTGCCCCACCCGAGCAGCCGGGTCCAGCCCCGAACAAAGCTGCAAACCTCTCTGCAACCTTTCCAACCACCCAGTGGGGGCCTCATCCCTCCCCTGATGTTCACCAAACGCTCCACTGATATTTTGTCCCCTGGGAGCAGCCCCTCCGATCCCCTGGATAACCACCGTGCGCAGATCCGCCACACGGGCTCTATGCTCTGCGCCCCGGCCGTCCCAGGCAGGCCGCTGCAGTGCCCGGCCTATATCCACACCGGGACCCCGCCGGCGCCGCCGATCCCAAACTCCCACCCCCGCTGCTCGAATCACCTCCCCCACATTTCCGGAACCCCGGGGGCACCGACACAAAACCCGTTCCGGGCCGGGGACCCCCCATTGCTATTTCCCTTAGAGGATACAGCCCCTCTCCTAATTGCTTCTGTTTTCTGGTTTGACTCCGTGTAACCCTGCGGGTCTCCTCTGGGGAACTGGCAGAGTCTGAGTCTGACTCGGGGTTCGGTGCTGTGGGGAGAGGGGGAGGTGAAGGAGGGGACGGGTTAGGAACAGGAGCGGGGGAGGTGCAAGGAGGTGGAGGTGTGGGAAGGTCTTCAGGTTGTTTACTTTTTTTTTTTTCCCCTTTTTTTTTTTTCTCTTTTTTTTTTTTTTTTTTTTTTTTAGGTTTCTTTTCACTTAATGCTAACAAGTGAGTTCTCGGGTCCGATCTTAACCACAACTGAGCATATTCACTTTCCTCTACACTAAAAGGTTCCTTGGAATTTACATAAATGTTTAAAGCCTGACATACCCAATCTTCGAATGATCCAAAAATCGGCCAAAACAAAGGATCTCTTCTTATTTCAAACTACCATACAGTAATGCTCTGCTTTTTCCTCGCCTAGACAGACAACTATCCCAATGGGCAATCATTAACCCTAGGGGACTGTCTAGCGGTATCTCGGGTAACCCACCCTTGGGGCTCCCCATGGAGTCAGAAGGCTTGCTCTGCTTCTGCCCCATCTTCTGAAGTGCTTTCTTTCACACACACACACACGCCCCTCGTTCGTGGCTCACGCCCTCACGGGCAATGAGAACCGCACTACAAGAGGGTCCGCACTCACTTAGCCCCTCGGGGGAGCGTCTCGTTCATGTGCACTTCAGGAACCCCACCCCGACCGAACGGAATCACGCAAAATACTTACCCTCCCTGGGGTCTTCGTCCGGCTCTTTGTGCACAAAAATTACGGGGTACTGCAGTTTTCTTTTGCCTGTTTACCGAATTTGGGGTTCGGAGATAAAGGTCTCGATGAGCCTTTCGTCCACTTCAGGGCCGTCCAAAAATGGGACGGGGCGCCTCCCCGGAATTTGGAATCCAAATCGAGTTAACCTTTATCCGAGTCACGGCACCAAAATTTGTTATAAATTAGGGCCAAAGATTTCTCCAATTATAAGGTAATTTTATTGAAGAAGGTAAACAGGCAAAACAGCGCTGGGCGGCCACGGGAGTCTCCGCTCCACCGATGGCGCACACCCCCCTCCCCGCCAGTCCCCTCTTTATAGTCCTTGGTTCCCGGGCGCGGCTTTCACAACTCGTTATCTTCTACGGCTGCATGTGTTGTTGTTAGGTGGTCGTTTTCTGCCCTCTGATGGTCGTAGGTGGTCGCGTGATGAAGGACGTAGTCTTCCTCTGCGCCGTAAGTCATGTCCTGGTTTCTTGAGATATTGGCCTTCATTGCGAAAAGACTCAACATATTTCCTTATCAGACAAACATTTTAACCGGATACTGTGGTTATAACTTAAGCAAACAGGTCTTGCAGGGCAAGCAGGTTTTGCAAGTCAGCATGATCCAAGCAGGTTTTGCTTGCAAGGCAAGCATGATCCAAGCAGGTTTTGCAAAAAGCGTGTCTAGGCCAGTTTCAAAGCTTATCATTTCCCACAGAGCTAAAAGGTATAATGGTTTGGTTTGATCAACAAATTTATTATGCACACTTATTACAAGGAACAGGTTTTGACCAGCACACTGCAGGTCTGTGGGGAGAGGCTTTAGCTCAGCACGGATCCATGGGCACGCACCAAGGCAGGTGGAGATTTTGGTACATGGCTTGTGGCTGTCGGCCCGGTGTCCAGCCCTGTTCAGCCTGGAGTTCCTCCTTCAGCATGGAAGCTGCTGGCTGTGGGCTGGCAGGAGCTGGACCGGCTGTAATTTGCCTTCTCGCCTCATCCAGAGCGCTCCTGGCCTTGAACTTGAGAGTTTCCTTTGCACTTTTACTGGGCTCTGTTCCATGGCTCTGACGTCGATCTGCTGGGAGTTTGGTGACATATTTAGCTTAAACTGCTGGTTGTCATCATTTTTGGCTATGGATTTCTTGTTAATGGGCTGTGTGTAGTGAGCATCAGCACAGGCAGTCCTGAGTGTTGGATCTCTGCTTATCCACAGCCTGGTTCTTTGTTAGCCCCCAGGGTTAGGTTTTCCTTCATGGCTCAGCTAGACAGGGTAACCCGCAGAGCTGATCCGCACTGCCCTTTGCAACAGACCAGTTTACCCACTTAGAGCAGTTGTGGCCTCTGGCTTGGAACTAAAATAGTTCATTTGGTTTATTTCAATTCATTCCCAAAGCTATAATTATGATAAAAGAAATTATATTCGCTTTAATTCTGCACAAGAGCATCCACTTATAAATATGATTTGCTGTGGCTAATACATTTGGATTCAGATCACTGATATAAGTGAACTGATCTCTTTGCACTGGGAGCTGTGCTGCTGTTGGAGGGGCTGTGTCGGTGGCAGATGCAGGGGATGTGCCTGGTGGTAGAACCCCTGAGCTGCACGGAGAGGCAGGATGCACATGCGCCTTTCACCAAGGTTTCTGTTCACAGGCTTTGGGACACACAAAGAGTAAACGCAGTAGCAAACTCACTGCAGTTTTAAAAAGTTAACAAAGCTCTCCCTCTTTGTTTTAAGGGTTATTTAGGATATGTCTGCATTTCCTGACACACGCTTCTTGCTGCATGTGTAATCCCATGGCTTGGTCTTTGAGCATTGCTCAGTCCTCTGGGAAGAAGAGTTTCCTTGTACTCCCCCTTCCCCACGGAGATGTCTGTGGGCTGTAAATCAGGTACAAGTGCATGTAAATGAGGTGGTACCTGTGTTCTCCTGGACAGCGGAACTGTGTCTGGGTTTGGGGGTGGCTTTGGTAACCTGGGAGTGCCAGAGAGGGCTGCTGCTCGCCTTGGCCCAGACAGCCTGGTGACACGGCAGAGACTGCCTTCCTGCCAGACACATCGGCAAACAGATTTGGGGCTAAAATGTGTTTTGTAGATGACTTCTAAACGTGACCTGTTGGAGTTTGGGGATGCCATTTTAGCAGTGCATAGTCTGTCTTTCCTTGGGAACTGCTTAAATTAGGAAGAGGTGCAAGTCAAATGCAGTTAGGTGTGCACTGAGCTGGCAGCTGCCCCTATTTACCTTCCAGAATTAGAAAATGCTTCATTAATTCCAGTCAGCATCCAGTGTGCCTTGGCTGGACCACAGAGGTGTCCCAGTTTCTGACTGTGGGGGCACACGGAACTATTATTAGTGGGAAAACTCGGGTGTGAGCTTGTCAGGCTTCAGGTGCCCGAGGACTGATGCGTGCTG
This sequence comes from Podargus strigoides, assembly GCA_028020825.1. Taxonomy (NCBI): domain Eukaryota; kingdom Metazoa; phylum Chordata; class Aves; order Caprimulgiformes; family Podargidae; genus Podargus; species Podargus strigoides. The sequence goes on from CM051662.1 coordinate 49,459,894, forward strand.
GGGCAACTCAGCTTTCTGCTCGCTGGAGGAGTGTGTGTGCTCTGTGTGTGGCTGTACGTACGTGTGCTGTGCTCACAGGAGGTGAGGCTGTGTGTGTGTGGCTGTATGTATGTGTGCTGTGCTCATAGCCTGTGCATACGGGCGGCTGTGCAGAGTAGCTGAAGCACTGACTCTGTTTGCATACTTCCGTGTTCTTCAGGACGCTGCTTATGTAGCCGAGTCCTTAGACCTCCACAGAACTGCCTCGTGAACCCCTGGCTTCTCTTTGTGGCTATGCAGTCTTTGTTGTACCTCTCACTTTAATCATAGCAATATGTTTAAAGTGGCCGTGTGCCAGTCTGGCTGGACTGTTCGGCCTGAGCTGGGGATCTGTGTGAGGATGCTGACCGTTCATGGCAGCACAGGGTTTGTTTGAGCGGGTTTCAATGCCCTTCACTCAGTCAGGTCCAAGAGCTCAAGCTGAACCTGTGCCCTCCCAGCATCCTGCGCTGGTGACGCGGGAACTGGTACTCTAGCACTGCAGTTATGGTGGTGAAGTGGATGAGGTCTGTGCCTGTTGTAAAGGAGCAAGGTTGGTCTTGATTCAGCAGTGCCCGAGGGTCAGCATCTCGGCGTGGGCCAGAGGAAGGGCAAGAACTCGGTGGGGAAAGCCAGCAAAGAAAGATAATTTAGAAAGCGGTGGTTGGAAGAACAGGCATTGGTGTGTTTCTTGATGATGAGATTCTTTGTTCAGACCTGGAATCGCTTGGGGCTTCTTGAGGACTTCAGCAGACAAACCCAAGAGACCTGTGGGCTGAGTTTTCAGGAACACTAGGGTCTCGTGGACATCCAGCTCAGGTTAACCAGGCCATTTGGGTGCCCTGGGGCTCCTGGCTGTGTTGGCAGTGTGCCAGGTGTGCGGAATTGCTGTTGTACACTGTGTGTAGGGTGTGAGAGGGGGTTGGTCCTGAGGAGGAATACAGTGGGCTCTCCAGGTTTAAGATGGAGGTGGTGTGGGGAGGAAAACAAAAATGCTTGGTGAAGTGGGGCTGTGGGGCCAGTAGCAGCAAGCTGGAGGATGCCAGGCTGTCAGTGCCCAGATGTGACTTGGTGACTGAGCTGGAGACAGCTCTTGTGCTCCATTGATGTGTTGTTCTCTTTGCTCTCAGCTAGTGCATGTGTCCCATGTTTTCTCTCTTTCATTTTCATTCATGCTTCGCAGCAGACGAGCAGCTTCAGGAACTGGGTAACTATGAATTTTTTTCTCTTTTTTTTCTCCACTCCACTGCATCCTTTTCCACTTCTCCCCTTGCCCCATCCTCTGTGGGTGTTTACAAGGGCTTTCAGAGACCCGTCTTTCCTTTCCTTTCCTTGATTCCTGCTGCCTAGCCTTGACGGGGTTGGGGAGCACAGTCCAAGAAGGGACCTTCCTCTCCCACCCTGCTGGTTTTCCCACGGCCCCTGCAGTTTCTCTGTTCTTGTATGGTGACGTACACAGGAAGACCATCCAAGGAGATGCACGTGCCTCCTCTGAAGACACTGCTGTGGTGTCTGGTGAGAGCTGTGGAAAGGAATGAGTGGATCCCAGCTTCATCCCTTCCCACCTGTGTCTGCTTTGTGTGCTGGTGGCAATAAGCACCTTGCAGAGATCTTTTCTGCCAAATTTAAGTCTGTCATCTGGAGTGCCCAGGTGTCATGGCCTCCTGTCCAGAATACTTGCAGGAGATTTTTGTTTGGTTTAGGCACTGTGAAAAGGTTTTCTTCCAGCTGTAGTTCTGAACCACAACTGGGCTCAGCTGGAGCTTGTTTAAAAGGTCATCGAGGCAAATACTTGGTATAGGAGAAGCCCAACCAAACAGTTAACTTCAGGCACACTAAAGGTTGCTGAAAACAGAATGTTTTAGTGAAAAAATGTGAGCCATCATAGCGCACTGGCAGCTCTGCAGCGATGATTTATGCTGTTGTAAACCCTTGCTAGTGTTTCCCTGAAATGCTATTAGCTTTGCAAATGCTGATTCTGTTTGGGAGCATTTCCTGGGGCTCTGCTGACTCACAGGAGCAGATCTGTGCAGCAGCTCTGGCTGCTTGGCTGCCAGGAGGAGGGAGCTGGCTCTGCCTGGTGCCGCATGCCTGCCCTGTCGGGGGGAGCTGATCCCATGGGCTGCAGCTGGAGGCTGCTGGGCTGGCCCGTGGAGTGTATCCTGCTCTTCAGTAGCCCAGCCCTTGTCTGGGATGTGCAGGGCAATGGTGAATTTGAGCGTTGCTGAGCAGGAATGCTGCTCGTTAAGGCCGTGAAGTGCTCTCCTTACCGAGCACAGCAGAGCGTGGGGTGATGGAGCTGAAAGGAGAGGGGGAAAAAAGGTGTTACTAATATCTGGTTCTAACGCAGCAGTGTGGCTGCTGGGGCTCTCTCCTGCCGCTTTTATTGGGAGTGGTGTTAGGAAGTTCCACCCTGTCAGCATTAAGATTTGGATCTAGGACCTTTCAGTAGCCTTTGACTCTTAAGAAATGGACTACCTCCTCTACCTGTCTGCTGGCCCCTTGCTTTTCATCCTCGGCTTCCCTGGGCTACTGAGAACCACTCCCTTAAGAACTTGCATAAAAATTGAATGTTTTTCTCTTCCTCCCTCGTAGTTTGCTTTGAATTTTCCTTCCCCCCTCTTGTTTTGTGCCAGGGATGCTGCACATGCCTGAAGCATGGCTGTGAAGGACGCGGCTCCTTCCGATCTGTTCTCTAGACAGGAGTTCCTCTCGCTTTCCAAGGAGCTTCATCAATTAGCACATTTCTTTTCCCCTGAAAGGTTTTCCTTCAGTTAGCAACACTTACACCATAGAGAGCATATGTTGTCAGACATCCGCAGTGTTTCCTGCACACCCGGCTCACTGGGTCACTGACTTCCAGTCTCTGCTGAGAGCCCACGTGCCGTTGGGATCACTGGGGAGATTTCACACTGCATACTCCTTCCTTGGTGTCAGAGCTGATAGCCTGTGCAGGACAGTGCCTCACTTTGGTTAGTGTACTTCATCATTCCCTCCTTATTCTCTCTTTAAAAGTCCCCAGGATTTTCAGTGTTTTACCATGGAAAGTCCGTTCCTGGCTCTGAACATGTCGCTTGTTGCTCTAAGACTTTTCTGTACCTGTGAAGCACTCCTGGAATGGAGTGGCCAGAGTTATACTAAATGCACAGACAAGCTGGCCCCTTCACTGTGTCACGCACTTTGTTCTCCTCCTAATTTTGTGGTTTTAATTATTTTTTGTGTGTGGTTATGGCAGCTATGCAGACGTCTCAGCTCCTCCTTGTGCTTCCTGGGGTCTCCTTCCTCAGGGGATATACTTGGTTTGAATGCAATAAAGTGTGAGCTTCTCAAATTTTTCTTGAAGTTCACTGCATGGTGCACGTGACACAGACTGCTGTCCGTGGTCGTGTGACACAGTGACCCTGCGAGGCCACGTGTTTCCCATATTCCTTGCATAATCACCTGGTCCTGGTTAGCACCAGGAGTTTTGTGTGATGTCAGTCCAGTGCAAGGACACCTTCCCTTCTCCACACTGCTGTCCTTTAATATAAGAATGTAAAAGTGCTTGTGTTTGATCAGGACAAAGGACCGCCCAGTTCCACTTGTGGGTGAGAGTGGCCCAAAGCAGTGGCATGCAGAGGACGATGATGGGAGGAAGGTGCCTGGCGGTGCCTGGCTGGTGGCTGGGAGCCCACACTTGTAACAACTTGAGGCTTAATTCACAGCTCTTGGTGAATTTTACCTTTCATTAGTTTCCCCAGTGGCCTGTTTGAACCCAGGATAACTTGTACTGCCAGTAATGACCTGTGGCAAGGTGTTCGGGAGCTTAGTGAGCATCGTGTGAAGAGTCTCCCCTGGGTTTGTGTCGGACCTGCTGCCCGGCATTGCGGTTGACACACTCCACCTCTGTGTTCAGAGAAGCAGTGAGTGGCTGATCCGTGCCCGTCCTTTCCTGGCCACATGTGGTTCCACTGATTCTTTTGCAGGCTGGAGGGTCCTGGTCTGTGGATTATTTTGTGTGCAGATGCTATTCCAGACCTTTGTTCTCATCACGCTCCCCTGGAACTTCCCCCAGTTCTTGGTCACTTTTGAAGTGGGGAAACGGGAGCTGTGTGTGCTCTTACATAGGTGGGCATGCTGGGGACCACTCAGTGGCTCAGTGACAGCTTTGGTCATGCCCAATCTTACTGAGCCTGCAGGGAGAGGACAAAATGTGTAGGTCCCCTCCTAACCCGGAGAGAGGTGGTGCTAGGGAAGGGTCACGGGCCCAGTGAGGAGGAAGGTACTGGTGCAGTTGGTCTTCATCATTGAACAGTGTGCCAAAGGATGGTTAGTACCACCAGCTTATTCTTTTTTACAGAAACTGGCTTTAAAAGCCCCTTTAACCTCACATTAACTATGGAAATTAAAGAAAAAAATAACTTTAAAGAATGCAAAGCAGTTAATAAGACTTTCAATTTAATGTTTCCTCTCCGTGTCCCAGGAGGGAGCAGTACTGGAAAGCTCCATGCTTGATCAGTGTTGTTGGTCCCTCCATTGTGGGGAGGTAAAGTGAGAGTCAGCTGTGATGATCTAGAGCAGCCGGGTGAAATCCAGTCCTTTTAAGACAGAACAAAATAAACCATTTTTGCTCCTGATGCAGCTCTGGGTATCTCTGCACTGAGCTACCTTGTGCAGCAGAAACACATCTGTATTTTCAGGCCTGCTGCTTGGAAAGCACTGCAGGAGTGCAAGGTGTCATCAGCCCCTCCAAGACCTGATGAACTCATCTCACCTCCAAGGCTCTGTTGCTCTCGGCTGCTTTTGGTCAGATGTTTGATGTGGCATTACGTTCCTCATAAGCTAATCCAGTCCTTCACAAACAGTGAAAAGGGTGAGAAATAAAGTGGTAGTGGAGGGGTGAGGTGGAAATGACAGAGGAGGCAGGGAAGGTGTGGGGATAAGCAGAACAACGTGTCGCACGCTCCAGATGGGAGAGGTGGGAAGCTGCTGGTGTCTCTGAGAGCTGTGAGCAAGCCCTCAGCGTTGTGGGGCTGGCTGGCATCACCAACATGCCAAGGTGAGTCCCGAGCTGTCTGCAGGGCTGGCCGGGGCCGTGGCTGGCTCCGCTCGCTGCTGGGACCCACAGCTGCTGCGCAGGAGTGCGGTCCCTGCCCGGCCGGGGTCTGTGCGTCCCTCTGCTCCCCACAGGAATGGGCTGCGGGGGCAGCTGCTAACCAGAAACAAATCCTTCCTCTCATCTGCTGCCTTCCTCGCGCATGTCTGCATGGGTGTTCATCTCTAGCATGCTGGGCTGCGGGGTGATGAAGCAGCACCTGTGGGGAGTGGCGAGTGGCTGGAGGCAGTGACTGTGTTCAGCGAGGAGTGCTGGAGCAGTGGCAGTGGCTAGCTCTAGGTCCCAGCACGGGCTGTGGGGTGGCCGTGTGCTCAGTGGCCTGCAGGGAGGCTGGCACCAGCCCCGGTGCCCCTGTGAGCAAGAGGCAGCGCAGCTTGGGGACGGGTGTGGTGGCCGTGCCTTGCAGGTGGCCGGTGGCCTCGGGAAATCTTGCAGCATCCAGTGCCCCACCACCTGATCACATCCCACCCTGCAGTGGCCCTGGCAGAGCCACTCACTTGCCTGTCCATGATGGGCTCTGGAAGAGAAAATTAAATGCAGTATTAATGAATTTGGGGATTTCCACGAGGACTGAGGGTTTTTTTAGTGTCAGCTGTTTATTTCACAGGGAATTTTGCTGCTGTGTAATCACTCTGGTGTTCACCGTGATTTGGACCTCAGCCCGTGAGCACATGGTCCTTCCTTCCCCTTGCTGGCTCCAAGTGGAGAACTTCTTCGTGAGGCACTGGAACAGGTTGCCCAAGGAAGTTGTGGATGCTCCATCTCTGGAAGTGTTCAAGGTCAGATTGGATGGAGCCTTGAGCAACCTGATCCCGTGGGAGGTGTCCCTGCCATGGCAGGGGGATTGGGATGAGATGAGTTTTGAGGTCCCTTCACACCCAAACTATTCTGTGATTCTAAGTTTTCAGGTTGGCTGTGAAGTCTTTTGCTGGTACACCCACAGGTGATGGCACCAGACGTGTCCTCCAGTTGGACCGTAGGAAGAGTGGTGCAAAGTGTGAGCTTGGGGAGCACTGGGGCTCTCCCTGGCCCATGGGGGGCTCCACGGGGTCCCACGGCACCATGTCGGTGTGATGTGCCAGGGTGAGTTGTCCCCTTGGTCACTGTACTCTGCCAGCACAGGAGACAACAGCCAGGGCTGTGTCCCTCTGGAAGCTGAGGTGTTCCTCACAGAGCTGCGGTTCTGTGCTCTGTACCTTTGTGTCAAATTCAGTGTATTTAATATCAGAAGATGTTTAATTTTCCAGGTGCTTTGCTCCTGTTCTGCAGAAGTGCAGTGTCATGCTGCAAAGCGCCTTGGACAGAAGGAGAGGTCTGTGCTGCTAATTGCAGAGCAGCCAGCTCTTGGCATTTCAAATTACAAAGGTGTCAGTGGGCTGCTTGAAAGTGTATGATCTGGTAATTCTTGGTTTAAAAAAAAACACCACCAAAAAAGCAGTAGTGAAATGGCTACGAGTGTTAAAGGAGAGGGTGACGTGCTGCTGCTGGCAGCCTGCGAGCTGTTGCGGAGTCGGGCAGAGAACAGCCCCTTGCTGCTCGCCAAGCCAGCTGCAGGCAGCACAGCATCCCTTTTCACCCAGGGCAGGGAGCTGCTCACCCAGGGCAGGGAGCTGCTCACCCAGGGCAGGGAGCTGCTCACCCAGGGCTCATTACCCAAGGCAGGGAGCTGGTCACTCAGGGCTGTAGCAGAGAGGTAACGTGGTGCAGAGTGAGAAAGCAATAAAAGGTGTGTTGAAGTTCAGAACTAATAACTGCAAATCATCCTAGGGTGAGGAGTAGCCCAAACGCTGCGTGCCCAGCTCTGGGAGTCGGTCAGCTGCTGGCGTTGGCACAGGAGATCGTGGAGCAGCAGTTTCTCCGTAGCATTGTCAATAATAATTACAAATAGAGATAACCAGCAGCACTGTGGAATCAGCGCAGTGCTCCCGAAACCTTCAACCCCAGCCCAGCTGAGGGAAAGGTAGGAATTATTCAGAAAGCCCTTGAGAGCAAACCAGAGCACATCAACACACACAGTGTAAATCCATGCCGTTCCTCATTGGAGAGGTGAGTTCCCCTCTCCCTGCGGCGTGCAGCTGTGCTGGGGATTGCTGGGAGGGGGGAGGAGATGCCCTTGTGCAGGTTAAGGCTTACCCATGTGGGGGGTAAGTGATCACAGCAGTCTGTGATTTGATGGACAGCTGGAAGAAGGGCTGCTTACTAATCCTCAAATCCAGGAGCCTGGAGGTGCTCACAGAAACACCGGCTGCAGCCCTGAGACAGAGAGCAGCCTTTGTGCGTGCAGCGTGGTGTTAAACTGCAGGATGGATTGCTGCAGGACACTGGAGCTGAGGATGCGCATGGGTTTTAAAGCAGGAGGAGGTTCACTTAGGAACCAGTTTGGTGGTACGGCTGTTGGGGTCCTGGCTCTGGAAAACCCCCTGGAGTGGTGCCGGCAGCCAAGCGCCCTGTTCCTCACAGCCCTGCTTGGGCAGACGTCGAGTGTGTGGGTGTGAGGATGGGGTGGTGGGTGCCCAAGCTTTTGGCTAAGCTGGCATTGCCCACGGCTCCTCCTCTGGGTGTGGAACTGCTCTCTGTTTCTCTCGGGGTCTTACCAACTGCCTGAATTTGTGTGATTTCTCTGGCTGTTGTTTTAAGTCCAAGACAGGAATGTGAGGAATGAGAGTGAGTTTGTAACGGATTCCTGGAATTGTCAGAGTTGGAAGGGACCTCTAGAGATCATCCAGTCCAACGCCCCTGCATTAAAGCAGGATCCCCTCGAGCACATCACTCGGCTGCATCCAGGCGAGGCTGGAAAATCCCAACACAAGAAAGACATGGAGCTGTTGGAGCGAGTCCAGAGGAGGGCTACCAAGATGGTTAGAGGGCTGGAGCACCTCTCCTATGAGGACAGGCTGAGAGAGTTGGGCTTGTTCAGCCTGGAAAAGAGAAGGCTCTGGGGAGACCTTAGAGCACCTTCCAGTGCCTAGGGGGGCTACAAGAAAGCTGGTGAGGGACTTTGGACAAGGGCAGGGAGTGACAGGACGGGGGGTGATGGGTGGAAGCTGAGAGAGGGTGGGTTTATACTAGATATAAGGAAGAAGTTCTTTACCCTGAGGGTGGTGAGGCACTGGAACAGGTTGCCCAACGAAGTTGTGGATGCTCCATCCCTGGAAGTGTTCAAAACCAGGTTGGATGGAGCCTTGAGCAACCTGGTCTGGTGGGAGGTGTCCGTGCCATGGCAGGGGGGTTGGAACAAGATGAGCTTTGAGGTCCTTCACACCCAGACCATTCCATGATTCTATATAATAGGTGTACAGCTTTTAGAGTGCCCACTATAACCTTGAAACAGAATCTGAGAATGCATCTCCAACTAAATGGCGAGTCAGTTTAAAAAATTCTATGATTCTATGATCTCCAGAGAAGGAGAAGACTCCACACCTCTCTGGGTAGCCTGTGCCAGTGCTCGGGCACCCTCACCCAAAAAGTTCTTTCTCATCTTTCAATGGAACGTCCTGTGTTCCAGCTTGTACCCCTTGCCCCTTGTCCTGTCACTGGGAACCACTGCAAAGAGTCTGGCTCCATCCTCCCTCAACCCCCCCTTTAGGTATTGTAAATGTTCATTAGATCCCCCTCAGCCTTCTCTTCTCCAGGCTGAAGAGTCCCAGCTCTCTCAGCCTTTCCTCGCAGGGGAGATGCTCCAATCCCCCACTCATCCTCACTGCCCTCCACTGGACTCTCTCCAGTAGTTCCCTGTCTCTCTGGAACTGGGGAGCCCAGAACTGGAGAGCCCAGAACTGGACGCAGGATTCCAGTACTCTGTACTCTGTGCTGCCTTCCATGTGCGAAGGGAGGAGGGAGAAGGCGAGCGGGGAAGGAGGGAGGCAGCGTGTGCTGAGCCCTCTCCGGGTCGCTTGGGCTCTGCCTGCGGGTTTGGCTTAGCTCTGGTTGCAGAGGGTTTTGGCCGGCAGCCTTCGTTCGAGCCCTCGCAGGGGATGGATAGCTGTCGATGCCTCTGCAGTGAGCCCGTGCTTGTCACACTGCCTCCCACCTCTTCCTGAGTGATGTTGAGGCGCGAAAAAGACTCTATAACTGTCGTAAAGTTATAAAGTAGGTATGTTTATTCAGCGCCGGGTGCAAGGGGGATCACTCCTCCGAACTTGCACACCTAGGGGCCAAAGCATGTTTCTTTTATAGCACTAAGTAATACATATTCATGAGGAGTGTATCATAAACATTACATCATTGTATCAGGTCATTATAATATTCGACGCCTCTTGCTTCGCCTGGTTGCGCCTGCGCAGTGCTCCCTGGTGGTCCTCTTCGGGGGTCTCGGGGGGAAGGATCTGAGACTTCCTCAGTTGGCTGCGCATGCTCTGTGGGCCTCTGGCTCTTCTCCAGACCACAGCGTCGGTTCCCACCAGCTCGAATGCTGAGATGGTGGGAACTGACCTTCCTCTTATCAGAAGGAGCAGGAGCCGTCCTCCCTTTTCTCAAGGGCCTTCTTCTAATCAGCAGCCTGTAGCACCTGTTTCGTCTAGCAGGCAAGGTTACATACTTCCCAAGCAAGAGCTGCATACTTCTTTAATTAAACTACTTCTATTAACTCTTTTGCACCTGTATCAGTCCCCCCTTTTCTACAGAGTTAGTAAATTCTTTTACTAATACAGAAATTCTTCATCTAGTCTATTTCTACAATTCTATGATTCTATGATTTTATGGTTTTGAAAGATATCTCTCAGTGCTTTTCCATGTGCATTAGATACAGAAGTTAGGGTGGCTAGTTGCTGTAACATTCTCCAGTTCCAGACAAACAGTATTACAGAGAATCACAGAATCACAGAATGTTAGGGATTGGAAGGGACCTCAAAAGATCATCTAGTCCAACCCCCCTGCCAGAGCAGGAATACCGAGATCAGGTCACACAGGAACATGTCCAGGCGGGTTTTGAATGTCTCCAGAGAAGGAGACTCCACAACCTCTCTGGGCAGCCTGTTCCAGTGTTCTGTTACCCTCACTGTGAAGAAATTCTTCCTCACATTTATGTGGAACCTCCTATGTTCCAGCTTGCACCCATTGCCCCTTGTCCTATCATTGGATGTCACTGAGAAGAGCCTGGCTCCATCCTCATGACACTCACCCTTTACATATTTATAAACATTAATGAGGTCACCCCTCAGTCTCCTCTTCTCCAAGCTAAAGAGACCCAGCTCCCTCAGCCTTTCCTCATAAGGGAGATGTTCCACTCCCTTAATCATCTTTGTGGCTCTGCGCTGGACTCTCTCAAGTAGTTCCCTGTCCTTCTTGAACTGGGGGGCCCAGAACTGGACACAATACTCCAGATGTGGCCTCACCAAGGCAGAATAGAGGGGAAGGAGAACCTCTCTTGACCTACTAACCACTCCCTTTCTAATACACCCCAGGATGCCATTGGCCTTCTTGGCCACAAGGGCACATTGCTGGCGCATGGTCATCCTGCTGTCCACCAGGACCCCCAGGTCCCTTTCTCCTACACTGCTCTCCAGCAGGTCAGCCCCCAACCTGTACTGGTACCTGGGTTTGTTCTTCCCCAGATGCAAAACTCTACACTTGCCCTTGTTGAAATTCATTAAGTTTCTCCCCGCCCAACTCTCCAGCCTATTGAGGTCTCGTTGAATGGCAGCACAACCCTCTGGTGTGTCAGCCATTCCTCCTAGTTTGGTGTCATCAGCAAACTTGCTGAGAATACATTCTGTACCCTCATCCAAGTCGTTGATGAAGATATTAAACAACACCGGTCCCAGTACCGACCCCTGAGGGACTCCACTAGTCACAGGCCTCCAACTAGACTCCGTCCCATTGATCACAACTCTCTGGCTTCTTCCCTTCAGCCAGTTCACAATCCACCTCACTACCTGATCACCAAACCCATACTTGATCAGCTTATCTACAAGGATGCTGTGGGAGACAGTGTCAAATGAGCAAGCGGCACGCGGAGCAGAGAGCGGCGGCTGTGGGAGCGGTGGGGCGGCTGCGGCGAGCGCTGTTGGCTTTTGCTGTTGGCTTTTGCTGAGGGTTTGAGAAGGAGCCGGGCTTCCCGGAGACGGTGAAGCCGGGATAGAGCAAGGAAACTCGAGTCTGAGCGGGAATCCTGAGAAAAATTCAAGAGATAGCGAAAGGCTGACGTGGCAGGGGGCGTGACTGAGAGCCGCGGCAAACTTTAAAAGCGGCCATCTCGGCAGCTCCCCTCAGAGCAAGCGGCACGCGGAGCAGAGAGCGGCGGCTAGCCTGCTGAGAGGCAAGCGTGCGGAGAGCGGCGCGCGGAGAGGACTAGCTAGATAGACCTTAGACCGCATAGACCATGGTTGCAACGCGCCCAAAAACTGTCGTGAAAAAGAATATGGGGACTCAGACAGATCCCCCGACCTGACATGCGGCCGTGCAGGTTTCTGGCTGCAGCGAATGCCTGAGCCTGGCACCGGTACCGGAGGGAGCCAGTGACACCGCGTGTGTGCGGTGTGAGCAGATAAATGATCTGCTCGGGCAGGTGGTTAAACTGATGGAGGAGGTAGAAAGACTTAGAACTATTAGAGGCTGTGAAAGAGAAATAGATTGGTGGAGCTTCACCCTGAGGCAAGGGCAGTCGGAAAAGGGTGGGCAAGTGGTGGATCCCCTCCCCTCCTGTCATCAGACAGAAGCAGAGGGTTCAGGAGACAGGGAGGAATGGAGGGTGGTCCGTCCGCGGAGAGGCAAGCAAAAACCCTCCCAACCCCCTTCACCCTCCCAGTTGCCCTTGAGTAACAGGTACCAGGCCTTGGAACTTCAGGGAGAGGTAAATGAAGTTGGAGGGGTAGATCAGTCTACTGAATCACCTAGGGCTTGTCAGTCACCCCGACGCCTCAGGACTTCTTCAATTAAGAAGAAAAAGAGGGTAATTGTGGTGGGTGACTCCCTTCTGAGGGGAACAGAAGGGTTCGTCTGTCGACCGGACCCATCCCACAGGGAAGTCTGCTGCCTCCCTGGGGTTCGGATTAGAGACATTAAAAGGAAACTCCCTGATCTTGTAAAGCCCTCCGATTACTACCCACTGCTGCTTTTTCAGGTTGGCAGGGACGAAATTACTACAAGGAGTGTAAGGGCAATGAAGAGTGACTTCAGGGCCCTGGGACGGCTGGTTAAGGGGTCTGGAGTGCAAGTAGTGTTTGCCTCCATACCTCCTGCAAGGATGGATGAAGAGATAAGCAGGAAGAGTTCACAAATAAATGAATGGATGCATAACTGGTGCCAAAGGCAGGGCTTTGGGTTCTTTGATCATGGGCTGCTATATGAGACACCTGGCCTGGTGACAGGTGGAATGCATTTGTCCCAGAGGGGGAGAAGGCTTTTGGGGCAGGAGTTAGCAGGGCTCATTGAGAGGGCTTTAAACTAGATGAGAAGGGGGAAGGGGAGACAACTGGGTCTGTTAGGGACAAGCCCAAGAGCAATATGCTAGGGCCTGAAGGAAGGTGGTCTAGGGAGGATTTTCAATCATTGAAGAGAAGGGATAGATGTTTAGGCCCTGACCACAAGGCCTCCTGCCTCCCAGGGGTCCCACCAGTGCGCTCTGCTTGCTATCTGAAATGCCTGTACACCAATGCACGCAGTATGGGGAATAAACAGGAGGAGTTAGAGGTCTGTGTGCGGTCTAAAGGTTATGACCTGGTGGCAATTACAGAGACATGGTGGGACAGCTCACATGACTGGAATGTGGTCATGGATGGCTATGTCATTTTTAGGAAAGATCGGTCAGTGAAGCAAGGTGGTGGAGTTGCTCTTTATGTGAGGGAGCAACTTGAATGTATTGAGTTTTCTCCAGGGGCTGATGAGGGGCAAGTTGAAAGTCTGTGGATGAGAATTAAGGGGCAGGCAGGTATGGGCAATACAGTTGTGGGGGTCTATTACAGACCTCCTGATCAGGACGAGGGAGTTGATGAGGCTTTCTACAGGCAGCTGAAAGCAGCCTCGCAACTACAGGCCTTGGTCCTCATGGGGGATTTTAACTACCCCGATATCTGCTGGAAGACTTACACAGCCAGCCATTCACAGTCTAGGAGGTTCCTCCAGTGCATTGATGACAACTACTTAATGCAAATGGTGGATAAGCCGACTAGGAGAGGAGCGCTGCTGGATCTTGTACTTACCAACAAGGAGGGTCTTGTTGAAGCAGTGATGGTCGATGGCAGCCTTGGCTGCAGTGATCATGAGATGGTGGAGTTCAGGATCCTGTGTGGGAGGAATAGAGTACCAAGCAAGACCAGAACCCTGGACTTCTGCAGGGCCAACTTTAGCCTCCTTAATCAATTGTTAAGGGAAGTCCCATGGGACAGGGTGCTAGATGGTAAAGGGGCTCAAGATAGTTGGTCAACATTCAAGGACCACTTCTTGCAAGCTCAGGATCAGAGCGTCCCAATGGGTATGAAATCAAGTAAGGGAGCTAGGAGACCAGCATGGTTAAACAAGGAACTGCTGGGCATACTTAGGTGGAAAAAAAGAATTTATGGATCATGGAAAGAGGGGCTAGTCACTTGGGAGGAATATAGGACAGTTGTCAGAGGATGTAGAGAGGCAATTAGGAAAGCTAAGGCCTCCTTAGAACTTAACCTTGCAAGCCAGGTCAAGGACAATAGAAAGGGCTTTTTCAAATACATAGCTAATAAAACAAACACTAGAGGCAATATAGGCCCACTGATGAATGAGGGGGGTGCCCTAGAGACAGAGGATATAAAGAAGGCAGAGGTGCTGAATGCCTTCTTAGCCTCTGTCTTTACTCCTGCAGGCTTTCCCCAGGAGCCCCTGATCCCTGTAGCCCCAGAAGAAGTCAGGATAAAGGAGGAGTTTGCCTCGGTAGATGAGGATTGGGTTAGGGATCAGTTGAGCAATCTGGATATCCATAAATCAATGGGACCAGATGGAATGCACCCAAGGGTGCTGAGGGAGCTGGCAGAGGTCATTGCTAGGCCACTCTCCATCATCTTTGGTAAGTCATGGACAACAGGAGAGGTGCCTGAGGACTGGAGGATAGCAAATGTCACTCCAATCTATAAGAAGGGCAAGAAGGAGGACCCGGGTAACTATAGACCGGTCAGCCTCACCTCCATCCCTGGAAAGGTGATGGAACAGCTTGTTCTTGGCACTATCTCTAGGCACATCAAGGATGAGGGGGTCATTAAGAGTAGTCAACATGGTTTTACCAAGGGTAAGTCATGTTTGACCAACCTTATTGCCTTCTATGAGGAAATAACTAGGTGGATAGATGATGGTAGAGCGGTAGATGTGGTTTATCTTGACTTCAGTAAAGCATTTGACACTGTCTCCCACAGCATCCTCGTAGATAAGCTGATAAAGTATGGGTTTGGTGATCAGGTAGTGAGGTGGATTGTGAACTGGCTGAAGGAAAGAAGCCAGAGAGTTGTGGTCAATGGGACGGAGTCTAGTTGGAGGCCTGTGACTAGTGGAGTCCCTCAGGGGTCGGTACTGGGACCGGTGTTGTTTAATATCTTCATCAACGACTTGGATGAGGGTACAGAATGTATCCTCAGCAAGTTTGCTGATGACACCAAACTAGGAGGAATGGCTGACACACCAGAGTGTTGTGCTGCCATTCAACGAGACCTTGATAGGCTGGAGAGTTGGGCGGGAAAAAACTTAATGAAATTCAACAAGGGCAAGTGTAGAGTTTTGCATCTGGGGAAGAACAACCCCAGGTACCAGTACAGGTTGGGGGCTGACCTGCTGGAGAGCAGTGTAGGGGAAAGGGACCTGGGGGTCCTGGTGGACAGCAGGATGACCATGAGCCAGCAATGTGCCCTTGTGGCCAAGAAGGCCAATGGCATCCTGAGGTGTATTAGAAAGGGAGTGGTTAGTAGGTCGAGAGAGGTTCTCCTTCCCCTCTATTCTGCCTTGGTGAGGCCACATCTGGAGTATTGTGTCCAGTTCTGGGCCCCCCAGTTCAAGAAGGACAGGGAACTACTTGAGAGAGTCCAGCGTAGAGCCACAAAGATGATTAAGGGAGTGGAACATCTCCCTTATGAGGAAAGGCTGAGGGAGCTGGGTCTCTTTAGCTTGGAGAAGAGGAGACTGAGGGGTGACCTCATTAATGTTTATAAATATGTAAAGGGTGAGTGTCATGAGGATGGAGCCAGGCTCTTCTCAGTGACATCCAATGATAGGACAAGGGGCAATGTAGGAATCGACGGAGGGAGACTGCACTCTCATATGAGGTCGGCAGAACTCGATTTATTGTGCAGATACATTTACTTATATATCATTCTTCTGTCAAATCACCACGACTAAGCATATCTTATTATCTTTTTCTTAGGTTTTCATTAGACCACTTCTACATCAATCATTAACTTTTAACCTATGCTTCAGCCTCTAATTATAATATTCTCCGCCTTGCCTGTTAGTTCCCTATCTTATGTAACTTAGTTTCTTGTACTACTCTGCAAGGACAGTACGTCCTTGAGGCCTAATCTTGGCTGCTAGTGCCTGCACAGTAGCCTGTTCGTGCACCTGCTCTAACACTACATGTCCATTATTCACAAGCCAAACTCCCACAATTCCCTCTTTTTTCTTTTGCACGAACAGAACTTTATGCATTAGACTAGTGACTAGTTTTGTTATTAGCTTCCATGCTATTCCTAGCCCAATTAACAACAAGACAATTATGATTACCCAGCGAATGCCTTCTTTGATCAAACCAAGTAGCCATGGGGACAGACTGCCAAATATTTTTTGTAACCATGAATCAAACCAGCTTGTCTCCTTTTGAATCTTTAAGTGTGTTCTTTAAGCCACTGCAGTTGTTGGTGAATTGATTCCCCACGATCGCTTAGATTGAAGCAGCACATCCCTTCAAAATCTTCACATCCATGGCCTTGTGCTAAAAGCAAAAATCAACAGCAGCTCTATTTTGCAACACAGCATGCCCAACGCTATCTAAATCTTCTATTAATTCTGTCTGTCCCTTTTTACAAATTTTTCTTTCCCTACACGCGGTCACGCATTATTTAATTGGTTAAAAGTCTCTAGTACAAGGCAAACATGCAGCTTAGTTCAGTTCCCGTTGGTTCTTAAGTTCTTCTCACACAATGTCCAATTGGTCACTCCCATCTGTTCACTCCTGCATTCCCTAGTGAAGCAGTCATTGCTCTCTCTTATTTTTTCTTCCTTTGAAGCAGCTTCCAGAATGTGGCTACCTGCCTAGGCCAACATCCCGCATGGCTGGCTCACTATATGGCCATTCTCTTTTAAATGCATTTCTACAATTTCCCCTTTTTCTTCTTGAGCCAGCCATACGTTCTTCATGGCATCTTTAATCATGCTTGTTGCCTTTTTGAAAACACAAAGTACAATCATTAATACAATAGTGACCAATAACAGGTGGAATTCAATAATAGGTGGAATTAACAAAGAAACAAAGTCACCCACAGAAGAGGTGGAGACAACCAAGTTAATAGACTGATCATGTAGAAGTAGTCCCATATTGTTTTCCCACGAAGCCCCATTTGCAAATGTCAAACGTGACCAGGGCCCAGTTGCAGGGAGAGTCAGGAGGTCCTTCCCCAACAGGAAAACTCTGCAAAGTGCGTCCACCTCACAGACAGACACTGCACTCTCTCTACAAATGGACCCAGGCCCTGTCCCCAAAGCAGGACACCTGGCAGTCATTTATCCAATGTGGGGCACCTGGGGCTTGTTTACCCAAGGGCTCCCCCCACAAGGCCGATCGCACCTTGGAGGAAAGCCAAAAGGCAAAGTCATCCCCTCCTTTTAAAGGACCATGGGAACTATCCATATGTCGTTCAATACATATATAGCCTTATTTAATCTATCTGCAGGTGGCAATCCTATTCTTTCTCCTTTTGGAGCACGGTACCCATAGCTCTGACAGCAATTACAGACACCATAGACACCATCAAAGCCTTCTCCTGTGTTTGTTTGGTTTTTTTTTTGGTGTTTTTTTTTTTTTTTTTTTTTTTTTTTTGAGCTTTACATTGTACCTTAATGTGACCAGATTTTCCACAGCTGCAACATTTTGTGCCTCGATTACCGTTACCTTGTTGTACCAAGGGTCGGATAGCCGCAGCAAAAGCTGAGGCCATGAAACCAGCATGCTCTTCAGGTGTTCCTACCCCGGAACAAGCATCCATCATTTCAGCAATACTGGAGTTTCTAGGCAGACTCTGTAAAATACACTTGCAGGTTGGGTTAGAATTTTCAACACTTAAAGACATGAGTAATGCTTCTCGCAGCTCATGCACAACTATCACCTAAAGACATGAGTAATGCTTCTCACAGCTCATGCACAACTATTTTTCCTTTTTTTCCTTTTTTTTTTTTTTTTTTTTCAAATTATTTTGAGATATTTTACCTACAGTCCAGTCCCAATCTGAGTTAGACCAAACCACAGCTACACTCCCTCTCCACCCCGGCCCCCTTTCCATTTCTTGTCCCAGCCTGCCCACCCCCCAACCACGCTCCTTTTGAAATCTCGCACTCAGGTGAGGTGGGTCAGATGTTTCAGGAACGTTTGGTTCAGGCGGGGGGGGGGGAGGGCGGCGGCGGAACGGGCCATCGTTCGTCTGTGTCCATTGCCTCTTCTTCTGTCCCAGACACTTCTCTCTCGCCGCTGGAATAGGCATTCTGTCCAACACTCTGATTCCGGCAGGAAACGCTCCCGGTGGCGAGGGCCTTGAAGCTGCGAACGCTTCGGCTGCTGCCACAGCGCGCGCGGGGGAGAGGGGCGGGGGAGAGGGGGGGGTTGGAATGCCGATCGTGCCGCTCCGCTGCGCCAGGCACGGCCGCTGCTCCAGCCGCTGCTGCGGTGTGCGCGGGGGGGGGAATGGGGAATTGTTTACCTCCCGCGCGGTTTTTGCAATTTTTTCGCCGTTTATCACCGTCAATAACATTGTCCCACAGAGAGTCCCCACACTTTCTCCACTCCGTTACATCAAACAACATATTAGGGTCTTTAAAGTGTCCTTTGGCATACCCCCAAGCATATAGGGAGCCCAAAGTCTTTTTACTTATGCATTACACCATGCGCTTCTTGTCCTGCATTCTCTGCGTGTATGTCCCGTATTTCCACAGCGGTAGCAAATTATAGTGGCGTTACGGTCGTTGGAAGACGGAGAGGACGACAGGGGGGCAAGCGCTGCCATAGCCTGCACTGTATTTTCTTGCCCCTGCCGCACAGCTTCACTTAACTGATTACTAAGCTGACTCTCTGCTACTGTTGCTCTTAACTGTGTCAATAATTCCCAATCTAAGGGGGATAAGGTGACTTGAATGTTATCATTATCCAAGGGTGTAAAAACAACAGGAAAAACTTCCGAGAGTGCTTCCACAGCTCCACTATCACCCTCTTGCAGTCTATCTGCCGCGAGCTTTTTCCACCCCAGCACACGTTCCTGTAGCTGACAGCGTAGTTTTTCTCGGCTACTTTCGGTCTCATTTGGGGCTTTCGAGTCAGAAACCTTCCCCACGGGCGGTGGGACCGGCTCTGAACTCGTTGCCCAGTCCTCAGGCGGAGGAGGCAATTCCTCCTCTGGTGGAGCTGAGGGGATAGGTGCTTCTACGGCAGCCGTAGACATGGTGAATGATCTGAAACTAGGTGGATTGCACTCTATGCCCGTATCGTGTAAGTATAATTGATTTTTGGCAGTAGCCTCATGAGCTAATTTAGCCGCACGCAACTCTACGGAATGTTGTAACAGAGCATTATGAACAATTCTCCAATGTTTCCCTAACTTTTTCGCTGTCTTGTCATCATCTAATACGGCATCCCAAATTATATCCCCTAATTTTCGCCATTCTGCAAGTTCATGTATCGTGTTAGGACTAACAAAACAACCCTTGCTTATCCCATAGGTTATTAGCCCTGGCAACTCCTTTTTAAAATCTAGCTCTTTTTTTTTTTTTTTTTTTTTTTTTTTTTTTAAAAAAAAACCTCTGCACCATATAAATTCCACTCGACTGTCCCTTAATCTTTTTGCCTCTCTCCTAACTCATGAACGGTGTTAGGGTTCACGAAACATCCTTTAGATATGCCGTAAGTTATTAAAGCCGGCAACTCTTTTTTGAAATCTATCTCCTTCTCCTTAACCCCCCTCTGCTTCAAAAACTGAGTTAGCAGCGTCAATGCCGCCTGTCTTTGCATAGTTAAAGTATGAATCTACACAACCTTGATTACCAGTGGTTAGCGACAGCAATTGCTCACCTTTCGCTCCCACCGTTAACTTCCAGCCACTGTGTAATTTCACCCGTGGGATCCGGCACCGTAGTCGCCTGCGACGAGGTGCTTTGATCGTCCTTATTCGCGAGTCGGGACCTGGGATCTTTACTCCGTATTTTTATTCCTCGGTAGTTTCACGCCGACACGTCGGGGTCACCACTTTGTAGGAATCGATGGAGGGAGACTGCACTCTCATATGAGGTCGGCAGAACTCGATTTATTGCGCAGATACATTCACTTATATATCATTCTTCTGTCAAATCACTGCGATTAAGCATATCTTATTATCTTTTTCTTAGGTTTTCATTAGACCACTTCTACATCAATCATTAACTTTTAACCTATGCTTCAGCCTCTAATTATAATATTCTCCGCCTTGCCTGTTAGTTCCCTATCTTATGTAACTTAGTTTCTTGTACTACTCTGCAAGGACAGTACGTCCTTGAGGCCTAATCTTGGCTGCTAGTGCCTGCACAGTAGCCTGTTCGTGCACCTGCTCTAACACTCCATGTCCGTTACTCACAAGCCAAACTCCCACAGGGCAATGGGTGTAAGCTGGAACATAGGAGGTTCCACATAAATGTGAGGAAGAATTTCTTCACAGTGAGGGTAACAGAACACTGGAACAGGCTGCCCAGAGAGGTTGTGGAGTCTCCTTCTCTGGAGACATTCAAAACCCGCCTGGACATGTTCCTGTGTGACCTGACCTAGGTGTTCCTGCTCTGGCAGGGGGATTGGACTAGATGATCTTTTGAGGTCCCTTCCAATCCCTAACATTCTGTGTGATTCTGTGTGAAATGCTTTACTGAAATCAAGATAAACCACATCTACCGCTCTACCATCATCTATCCACCTAGTTATTTCCTCATAGAAGGCAATAAGGTTGGTCAAACATGACTTACCCTTGGTAAAACCATGTTGACTGCTCTTAATGACCCCCTCATCCTTGATATGCCTAGAGATAGTGCCAAGAACAAGCTGTTCCATCACCTTTCCAGGGATGGAGGTGAGGCTGACCCGTCTATAGTTACCCGGGTCCTCCTTCTTGCCCTCTGCCAGCTCCCTCAGCACCCTTGGGTGCATTCCATCTGGTCCCATTGATTTATGGATATCCAGATTGCTCAACTGATCCCTAACCCAATCCTCATCTACCGAGGCAAACTCCTCCTTTATCCTGACTTCTTCTGGGGCTACAGGGATCAGGGGCTCCTGGGGAAAGCCTGCAGGAGTAAAGACAGAGGCTAAGAAGGCATTCAGCACCTCTGCCTTCTTTATATCCTCTGTCTCTAGGGCACCCCCCTCATTCATCAGTGGGCCTATATTGCCTCTAGTGTTTGTTTTATTAGCTATGTATTTGAAAAAGCCCTTTCTATTGTCCTTGACCTGGCTTGCAAGGTTAAGTTTTAAGGAGGCCTTAGCTTTCCTAATTGCCTTTCTACATCCTCTGACAACTGTCCTATATTCCTCCCAAGTGACTAGCCCCTCTTTCCATGATCCATAAATTCTTTTTTTCCACCTAAGTATGCCCAGCAGTTCCTTGTTTAACCATGCTGGTCTCCTAGCTCCCTTACTTGATTTCATACCCATTGGGACGCTCTGATCCTGAGCTTGCAAGAAGTGGTCCTTGAATGTTGACCAACTATCTTGAGCCCCTTTACCATCTAGCACCCTGTCCCATGGGACTTCCCTTAACAATTGATTAAGGAGGCTAAAGTTGGCCCTGCAGAAGTCCAGGGTTCTGGTCTTGCTTGGTACTCTATTCCTCCCACACAGGATCCTGAACTCCACCATCTCATGATCACTGCAGCCAAGGCTGCCATCGACCATCACTGCTTCAACAAGACCCTCCTTGTTGGTGAGTACAAGATCCAGCAGCGCTCCTCTCCTAGTCGGCTTATCCACCATTTGCATTAAGTAGTTATCATCAATGCACTGGAGGAACCTCCTAGACTGTGAATGGCTGGCTGTGTAAGTCTCCCAGCAGATATCGGGGTAGTTAAAATCCCCCATGAGGACCAAGGCCTGTAGTTGCGAGGCTGCTTTCAGCTGCCTGTAGAAAGCCTCATCAACTCCCTCGTCCTGATCAGGAGGTCTGTAATAGACCCCCATAACTGTATTGCCCATACCTGCCTGCCCCTTAATTCTCATCCACAGACTTTCAACTTGCCCCTCATCAGCCCCTGGAGAAAACTCAATACATTCAAGTTGCTCCCTCACATAAAGAGCAACTCCACCACCTCGCTTCACTGACCGATCTTTCCTAAAAATGACATAGCCATCCATGACCACATTCCAGTCATGTGAGCTGTCCCACCATGTCTCTGTAATTGCCACCAGGTCATAACCTTTAGACCGCACACAGACCTCTAACTCCTCCTGTTTATTCCCCATACTGCGTGCATTGGTGTACAGGCATTTCAGAGAGCAAGCAGAGCGCACTGGTGGGACCCCTGGGAGGCAGGAGGCCTTGTGGTCAGGGCCTAAACATCTATCCCTTCTCTTCAATGATTGAAAATCCTCCCTAGACCACCTTCCTTCAGGCCCTAGCATATTGCTCTTGGGCTTGTCCCTAACAGACCCAGTTGTCTCCCCTTCCCCCTTCACATCTAGTTTAAAGCCCTCTCAATGAGCCCTGCTAACTCCTGCCCCAAAAGCCTTCTCCCCCTCTGGGACAAATGCATTCCACCTGTCACCAGGCCAGGTGTCTCATATAGCAGCCCATGATCAAAGAACCCAAAGCCCTGCCTTTGGCACCAGTTACATAGCCATTCATTAATCTGTGAACTCTTCCTGCTTATCTCTTCATCCATCCTTGCAGGAGGTATGGAGGCAAACACTACCTGCACTCCAGACCCCTTAACCAGCCGTCCCAGGGCCCTGAAGTCACTCTTCATTGCCCTTGCACTTCTTTGTAATAATTTCGTCCCTGCCAACCTGAAAAAGCAGCAGTGGGTAGTAATCGGAGGGCTTTACAAGATCAGGGAGTTTCCTTTTAATGTCTCTAATCTGAACCCCAGGGAGGCAGCAGACTTCCCTGTGGGATGGGTCCGGTCGACAGACGAGCCCTTCTGTTCCCCTCAGAAGGGAGTCGCCCACCACAATTACCCTCCTTTTCTTCTTAATTGAAGAAGTCCTGAGGCGTCGGGATGACTGACAAGCCTTAGGTGATTCAGGGGACTGATCTACCCCTCCAACTTCATTTACCTCTCCCTGAAGTTCCAAGGCCTGGTACCTGTTACTCAAGGGCAACTGGGAGGGTGAAGGGGGTTGGGAGGGTTTTTGCTTGCCTCTCCGCGGACGGACCACCCTCCATTCCTCCCTGTCTCCTGAACCCTCTGCTTCTGTCTGATGACAGGAGGGGAGGGGATCCACCACTTGCCCACCCTTTTCCGACTGCCCTTGCCTCAGGGTGAAGCTCCACCAATCTATTTCTCTTTCACAGCCTCTAATAGTTCTAAGTCTTTCTACCTCCTCCATCAGTTTAACCACCTGCCCGAGCAGATCATTTATCTGCTCACACCGCACACACGCGGTGTCACTGGCTCCCTCCGGTACCGGTGCCAGGCTCAGGCATTCGCTGCAGCCAGAAACCTGCACAGCTGCATGTCAGGTCGGGGGATCTGTCTGAGTCCCCATATTCTTTTTCACAACAGTTTTTGGGCACGTGGCAACCATGGTCTATGCGGTCTATGATCTATCTAGGTAGGCCTCTTCTCGCGCCGCTCTCCGCACGCTTGCCTCTCAGCAGGCTAGCCGCCGCTCTCTGCTCCGCGTGCCGCTCGCTCTGAGGGAGCTGCCGAGATGGCCGCTTTTAAAGTTTGCCGCGGCTCTCAGTCACGCCCCCTGCCACGTCAGCCTTTCGCTATCTCTCGAGTTTCTCTCAGGATTCCCGCTCAGACTCGGGTTTCCTTGCTCTGCCCCGGCTTCACCGTCTCCGGGAAGCCCGGCTCCTTCGCAAAGCCTCAGCAAAAGCCAACAGCAAAAGCGAACAGCACTCCCCGCAGCCGCAGCCGTCCCACCGCTCCCACAGCCGCCGCTCTCTGCTCCGCGTGCCGCTTGCTCTGAGGGAGCTGCCGGGATGGCAGATGGCAGAAAACAAAGCTAAGTAAATCCAATATTAAAAGAACAACAATAGGGTGTAACATGGCATTCAGGATACCAGTCGCAGTAGATGACCATCCAAAAAGCACATCCCACCAGTTGTGGCTTGCATCTTGTTTTACCTTTTTTAGGATTCTGTTTATTTGTTTTGTATCATGATAAACCGTTATCTAAGTCCCTAATACTCCAGTTAGATCTCTTCGCATTCTGCCCTTGAAGGGCACTCGCTTCTGCAGCCTAGTTGTCCAGCCATTGAAAGATGTTTGAACAAAGGAAGAACATGCTGGTCAAATGTCACAGATATTAGTCTGCATTAGCAATTCAACACGTTTAAGAGACCACTCTGGGTTAAATAAGATCTGTTGTTGCCCTGTGTTTCTTACTACATATGGGCCAATTTCATAGATTCTGAGTTTAAGTGGAGTGTGAGGTGTGGCCTTTATTCTAAATTTGAATGAGAGCCCGATAGTATCATGGGCCCAGAGACAAATTACCTCAATAGTTTGCACTAAGGTGAAATTATACCAGCAATCTAACTCATTTGCACAATCTTTTCGATAGCGGGGAGCACCATAGGAGAGATTTGCATTTGTGGTCACGCTAATTAGGGAAGCCTTCTCATGGGTGGTCCCATTGATCATTCGGCATCCTATCTTGATTGCTTCCCCTATAGTTCCCTGAAGTTGCCAGACTGTTTTACAAAACCCTCCAAATTATTTTTTTTCCATTCCTGTCTTGCATATACCTGATTTTCATGCCTAACTACAGTTGAGAGATTTAAACCTTTTAAATAATAGCCTTCCCCCATAGACCCAGTATACCGATTAAATGCTTGGGACCAAGGCCATTCAGTACTACTCTGGCTAGAGGTGCTTTCCCATCCCTGGATCATAATTATGATCGTGAGAAAGATAGTTTTCCCGGTTGGAGTTGTGTGATTCTCCATTAGGATTTACGAGCTTTCTTCACTCTGGTGTGATGGATCCATGCATTTTGTTCTCTGATCTTGATTGCAGTGAAGGAGGTAAGAAGCACCTGGAAAGGGCCTTCCCACTGTGGTTCTAAAGTTTTTTCTGAAAGAGATTTTACATATACATAATCTCCAGGTTGTATATTATGTACTGGCCCATCTAGGCCTCTACTTCGAGTACCAGCCACATCTTTTTCAATTTGCCTGAGCTGTTTGCTCAGCGCCGCCATGTAGGAGGTCATAATTTCATCTCCAGCTTGTGTGGACATTCCTCCTTGTATTCCATATGGTCACCCATACAAAATTTCGAAAGGGCTCAGTCCTTCCTTTGCTCTCGGCCTAGTTCTGATACGTAAAAGAGCCAAGGGAAGGGACTGAGACCACACCAGATTGGTTTCTTGTCCCAGTCTCAAAATTTGCTGTTTAATCAAATGATTCATTTTTTCTACTTGGCCACTCGACTGAGGGCAGTATGGGGTATGAAGTTGCCAATCTATACCCAAATGATGGCTAATTTGTTGTACTACTTTTGAAATGAAATGTGGTCCTCTGTCAGAGGATATGGTGGCTGGGACTCTGAAGCGTGGTATTATTTCTTGTAGCAATATTCTGGTTACTTCCCGAGCTTGGGCTGTTCTAGTAGGAAATGCCTCTGGCCAACCTGAAAAGGTATCAGTCAGTATAAGTAAATATTTGTACCCCCTTTCCTTGGAAGTTCTGAAAATCAGTCTGCCATTGTTGCCCTGGTCCTTTCCCTTTCCCAATTTGGCCCATTCCTAGTTTTAGGGTATTTCTGGGATTAGTCTGGAGGCAAAGGTCACACTGTTGTGTCACCTGTCTCACGGTGGTATACAAATTTCTAGCTAGGATTTTTTCAATTAAATATTTATACAGGGCTTCTGCCCCCCAATGCCCCTTCTTATGTTCTTCCCTTACTAAGGACCATACCATCTGAGAGGGAATAACCAGTTTCCCTTGTGGTGTGAGAGCCCACCCTTCTTCGTTATATGATCCTTTTAAATCTGCAATTAATTTCTGATCCTCTTTGGTATATTCTGTCTTACCTTCTAGGGAGACTAGCCCGTCAGGAATTAAAGCCCCTTCCGTTATTACCTCTCTTTTGGCTGCCAGTTTTGCCTCTCTGTCCGCCAGCTCATTTCCTTTTTCCAACTCTGAGCACTTTGGTGTGCCTTAATGTGCATGATTGCTATCTTCTTCGGTAGTTGAACTGCTTCCAATAATTTCAAAACTTCTTCTGCATGCTTAATGTTCTTGCCTTGCGAGTTCAACAGTCCTCTTTCTTTCCAAATTGCCCCATGTGCATGTACAACTCCAAAAGCATATTTAGAGTCTGTGTAAATATTCAGAGTCTTATCTCGGGCTAGCTCCAAGGCTTGGGTCAGGGCAATTATTTCTGCCTTTTGTGCAGAAGTATTTGTGGATAGGGGTCCTGATTCTATTATTTCTTGACTGGTGGTGATGGCATACGGCATACCCAGCATATCTTTTACCACTTACAACGTAGCTACTCCCATCGGTAAACCAGGTCTCTGCGTTTTCCATAGGGTCGTCTTTCAGGTCTGGATGGCTGGAGTATGTGGCTTTGATGGTCTCTAGGCAATCATGGTGTACCAGCTCTCCCATATTCCCACTGAGAAAAGAAGCTGGGTTGATAATGTTAGTAACCACAATTCTCACATCATCTTGCTCCACCATGATGGCCTGGTATCTCAGGAACCTTTGTGGAGAAAGCCAATGCCCGCCTTTTGCTTCTAATACTGCGAACACTGTGTGAGATACTAGCACAGTCATTTTCTGGCCCAAAGTGAACTTTCGTGCCTCTTGGATGTTCAGTACCACAGCTGCAACTGCTCTTAAACACCCAGGCCAACCTTTGGCAGTGCCATCTAGCTGTTTGGAAAAGTAGGTAACTGCCCGGTGATATGGGCCTAAGTCTTGTGCCAGTATTCCAAGGGTAATTCCTTGTTTTTCCTGGGAGCAAAGAAAGAATGGTTTACTCATGTCTGGGAGTCCTAGAGCTGGGGCTGACATCAAAGCCTTTTTCACTTGCTTGAAAGCTTGCTCAGCTTCTTTGGTCCACTGAAGATTCTTTTGCTTGGTTACAGTCAGTGCATATAGGGGTTTCACAAGCAGTCCAAAATTATAAATCCATAGCCTGCACCACCCAGTCATCCCCAAAAAGGTTCCTAATTCTTTCACTGTCTGTGGTCTCGGGGTTTGACATATTGCTTCTTTCCGGTTTTGTCCCAGAGACCTCTGCCCAGCACTGATTTCATAGCCCAAATGGATTACTTCTTGTTTTACTGTTTGAGCCTTTTTCTTAGACACCCAGTACCCTTGGAGCCCCAAGAAATTTAACAAACTTACTGTCCACATTATGCAGGCTGCTTCTGTCCGGGTAGCTATCAAGATGTCATCTACGTACTGCACTATCCTCCCTTCTTCAGGTGGGGTTTCCCAGGACTCCAAATCTTTTGCAAGCTGATTTCCAAATATGGTAGGGCTATTCTTGAACCCTTGAGGCAACACCATCCAAGTGAGCTGAGTTTTCCGTCCGCTCTTGAGGTTTTCCCATTCGAATGCGAATATTTTCTGGCTGGCTTCATGGAGAGGGAGGCAAAAGAAGGCATCTTTCAAATCTACAACGGTAAACCAGGTTAGTTCAGGTGTTAGTTCAGTTAATAAAGTATACGGATTTGGTACCACTGGGTGAAGATCTTCAGTTATTTTATTTACAGCTCATAAATCTTGGACCACTCTGTATGATCCATCAGGTTTGCGAACAGGTAATATGGGGGTGTTGAAGTCAGATTCACATTCCCTTAATAACCCAAATTGTAAAAACTTTTTTATTACCGGGTGAATTCCTTCCCTGTCCTCCCTTTTCAGGGGATATTGTTTGATTCTCACTGGCTGCTTTTCCTCTTTAAGTCTAACTTCAACGGGTGGAGCATTTTTTTGCCTTTCCTGGCACATCAGTGGCCCATACCCCAGGAAATACCTGGTTCAATACTTATTCATTAATTTATCCCTCGATGGAAACACTGGTTAAAAATAGGCTCAGCATTTGTACATATTGTTGATCATTTACCTCCAGAGAAATTTCCCCTTTTTCAAATTTAATGATTGCATATAGTTGTTCTAGCAGGTCCCTGCCCAGGAGCGCCTTCAGGGAGTTGGGCATGTACAAAAATTTATCAGTGCCCCTTTGTTTTCCCAATTTGTATTTTAAAGGTTTACAGGAGTATGCCTTTTCACTTTGGCCAGTTGCTCCTTTTACCATAACATAGTCATTTTCCAGAGGCATTAAAGCTTGATTCAAAACCGACTATGTTGCCCCTGTATCCACCAGAAATTCTACTCCTTTTTCTTCTTTCCCTAGCTTTATTGTAACCAGCGGATCTGCTAGGGTAGATCCCCCAGGTCCCCGTCAGTCTTCCTTAACATGAGCCACTACCCACCTCCCCGCCCCCTGCTTTTTGAGGATACTTTGCTTTGAAATATGACAGTTGTCCTGTCTTTAATCGTGTGTAGTGAGTCCACCCCTTCTCTGCAGTTCTCACAGTTGTCTCAGTGGTTAGCAGTACTTGAAAAGGTCCTTCCCACTCGGGCTGGAGCTTTGATTCCTTCCAGGCACGCACTAGGACCCAGTCTCCCGCCTGGAAGGTGTATACTGGAAATTCCAGAGGTGGAGTTTGAGCCAACAGTCCTCGAACCTTGAGAGATGATAAGGAAGAAAACAACCCCAGTATATAGTTCTTGAGAAATTTATCTTTGGTCTCGAGAGTGGGCACCTCACCACCCCCCCCGGATATGGCAGCCCGAACAGCATCTCATACGGTGACACTCCTAGATCCTTTCTAGGAGCAGTTTGAATCTGAGAAGGGCCAGAGGTAAAGACTTTGTCCATGATAGTTTGGTTTCTAAAACCAATTTTGGCAGGTGTTTCTTTAATGTTTGATTTATCCTCTCCACTTTTCCTGAAGAGAGGGGATGACATGGAGTACGAAACTCCCACTTTCTCTCTAGGGTGTTCATTCATTCTTGGGGGATACGTGAAGTGAGCTGACTTCCCTTGTCTGGGTCAATATACTCTGCAATCCCATATCTGGGAATTATTTGTTGGTATGTTACACAGCTACTACAGATTTGTTTAGCTACTGTGTACAGTCCTGTGCAGGCATATTTTCTTAGTACAGCATCACACATTGCCTGAACTCCCCAATGACTCCCTTGATATGAAATAGTTAAAATTTGTCTCATTACTTGTTTATTCACCAGTTCCCTGCCATCAGGGAGGATCCATTGCCCTTTTGTTCCTAATTCCTTGAAAGTTATCTCCTTTTCACTGAATACTTGCTTCTCAGGCAGAGGCCTTATCTCTGGGACTAGAGACAGTCTCATGATCACCTCTGGCTTTAAAGCGGCCTCCTTCGCTTTTTCGTAATTTACAACCAGAAACAATTTCTCCTCTCTTTTCAACTCAGGGCAGTCTCGTTTAAGGTGGCCCTCCTGCCCACAATAAAAACACTTTCCTGGTGGTTGATTTTGGGGATTTTGGGAAGGGGCTATCCCTGATCTCTCATTTGTATTTTCTTTATTCTGATTTTAATCTAAAATACGTGACGTCGAGTCCTGCAACAATGGTAACTAGCCCAATGCTTCCCCTTTGGAGATATTATGTCATTTTTACAATTCAAACACTTTGCCCAGACAAACAAACAACAGTGATGACACAAAGGACAGGCACTAGGGTGTGCTCCGTAGCAAGGAGATGGGAGGTTGCCTTTGATCCTCTCTTCGTATGACCTTAAATCTTCACGAGCTCTCCTTTACCCCTATTTTATCCCAATCTAATCAATTCCCGCACCCGCACTAAAAGTCGCCTTCAAACCTAACCCAAACGTCTTGTTCACACTTAATCACAAAGACTGGCCACAGGAAAAATCCTTCCCCCATGTATAGGACACCAATAATGAACTTTTAGTTTTAGTGCTATCGCTATTTTGTTGGCAGAATCTGCCATATGCTGTGTGCTTTGTGCTAAAGACACAGATGGTTCACACTCAGATGGTTAACACTTAACACTTTGGCCGAGTGAGCTGGCAATTAAGCTCAGGCGTCTCAAATATCACACGCTTACACTTCGTTCGTCTCCTGTCGCCCCCCCCCTTTCCCCCCCGCGGGACAGCGGACGAGCGGATCAGAGCTCCACACACCAAACAATCACACAACACAGCCCACAGCCACACAAAGGAGCTCCTTACACTCTATTAACTCAAACATAAAATTGCCAGTCACAATGTTTCAGCATAAATCATAAGCCATAGATCTTTAGCTGTAATTCTATTTCCACCGAACCCGTCAGAAAAGGGGGACCCGAACCCTCAGGGGACTTGGATCCCTGCCTTCAGAGCCTTAGGCCTCAGACTCCGAACCACAACCCAACCAATAAACGCTGTGATGATTTGTTATTAGTTAGGGCACTTCAACACTTCAGACAAACATATACTGCATACATATCCACACACTCATTTCATGCATACTACCTCTGAATTCACTCGATCCTCCCTGAGGATCGCTAGCGGCTGCCCCATCGGTCAGCGAATCCCCTAGCCCGCCTCCCCTAGCCGGCTCCCCACCAAACGGAGACTCCTTCCCTATAGGGACTGTGCTGCACGCCAGACGTCTCTGTGCAATTTACCAGCCACCCCAGCCACACGTACGACTTACAGGCTACCCCAATAAAACATACCGTTTGTCCGCAAGTGCAGATGGTCGTTGTCTGCTCCCGCAGTGAGCGGCCGAAGAGGGGAGTTCCTCCAAAAAGGTCTGGGGCGCGCCTAGGACGTCCGTCCCTCAGTCGATCCTGCAGCCGAGCAGAGACGTCCCGTCTGGGGTGCCAACTGATGCACGGAAAAGACTCTATAACTCTCGTCAAGTTATAAAGTAGGTATGTGTCCTGGGTTACAATGTACTCTATTACCATGAGCTGTTGAAACCAGGTGTGCCCATGTTCCTTGCCTCCTCCCTCGGGACTAGCTTCTGTTAATAGGCCAAACAATGCCTTGCCACATGACCCATAGATAACCTGCACCTGGACTGTTCTTCTGTTAATGCGCCCATCAGTGCCTTGCCCCATGACTCACCATCCCTGTGTGAGATGCCAGGGGGAGGGAGCCAAGCATTCCCACCGGGGATAAAATCTGGGGTTTGGAACAGCACGAGCAGCCTTACCCGCTGGGATCCCAGAGGACAAGGACTACACCACCACCGGCTTTTTGGAGGAGGACCAGTTTTCTTTTCTACAAGATCACCGCTTCAACAGGACCATTTCAAAGAGAACTGCAGCTACCGCTACATCGGACTGCTACCAGCACCCTGCCTGGCAGGGTGCCAGGTTGTATCCCTGACTCTGTCAGGCTTTAAACCAGTTTCTCTGTATTATTGTTTTATTATATATATTAGTAAAAACTGTTATTCCCATTTCCTCATATCTTTGCCTGAAAGTCCCTTAATTTCAGTTTTGTAATAATATCGAGGGAAGGGGGTTGTATTTTCCATTCCAAGGGGGACTCCTGCCCTCCTTAGCAGACACCTGTCTTTCAAACCAAGACAGATTTTGGCGCCCAACGTGGGGCTTGAAGGCACTGAAGAAAAAAGGGTGAAAAAGGAATAACAGTTCCTGGGTGTCATTGTAACCCAGGACACAGGGTAACCTGTTTTTTTGTGTGCTGAACACGGGAATTTTGTTAGGCAGCACCATGTGGTGTAGTTTACCTTGGTTTGGGTGGCACGTGGTCGTGGCTATATTTTTCCCCTTTGCAGCCCCTTATCTAAACATGGGTCCTCT
Organism: Podargus strigoides; assembly: GCA_028020825.1. Classification (NCBI taxonomy): domain Eukaryota; kingdom Metazoa; phylum Chordata; class Aves; order Caprimulgiformes; family Podargidae; genus Podargus; species Podargus strigoides. Next base: position 49,491,185 of record CM051662.1, read on the forward strand.
GACTAAGGCTACTGTGGCTGCTATCCAGCTTGCACTATGGGTTGATAAAGTGAGGACTTCATGGGGTTTTAAGCTCCTGTGTAATGTGGGCACATGGATAAAGGGCTATCACACGTTCAGCATATGTTTTTGGGATTACATTAAAAATGGTACCTTCTGTGAGGAAATAACACCAGGGGAAGTTTTCTCCCAACCATTCAACCAGTTCTTTGGGTCTACTCCACCAGTTTTCAAAGGGTTTGGATTTCCCCTCGATACTATCCAGGTGTTGCTAATAGGCCTACTCTACTTAGCCATCAGAGATAAGGTGAGATTGACTTGGATTGCCCAACAGCCCACCTCAGAAATGGACCAGCCGAATTGGGTAGGGGTACTGGTGAAGGAAATACGTGAGATGCTGAGGGAACACACCTCCCAAACTAGTGGGAAACCTCGTCCTGAAGAGGGAGAGTCTGATGGCGCAGCAGTGGAATCCACAGATGTTACAACCGTGCAGGGTCCAGCTGAACCACAAGGACAGCCACAGCCAGCGGCAGTCGCCCCTGTGCAGAGGAGGAAGTGCAAGGCCAAATCAGTACGCCCAGTTAGTGATGGTAATGAGCCAGAGCCCTCACAACCAGCAGGGGAGTCAGAACCTGAAATTATCATCGAATCCCTGTCGTTCGACAGTCTCCGTAACATGCGAAAAGACATTGCGCGACGGTGGCGTGAGCCTTATACAACCTGGTTACTTTGGGTTTGGGACCTCATGGGTAAAGGCATACAACAGGATAGTGGCGAAGCCAGGTATTTGGGATCCTTGACCCAAGACCCAGGGGTGGACCAGGTATTCGTGAGGGAGCCGGGGCCCCTTTCTCTCTGGGAGCGACTTTCAATGAGTGTGAGGGAAAGGTTTGTCCACAGAGAGAGAATGCAGGAGTACCATCATAGAATGCAATGGAAGACCCTTGAGGAAGTGTTTTGCCAATTAGTAGGCCCAGTAAAAAGGACACAGCCAGCAGCAGAACAACAATCCAGTAGGTAGGTTCTATTTCACGTAAAGGGGTCAGTATATAGAGGATTGCTGGGGGTACAAACAAGTCAGATAGATCACGAATAACAGACATCAACCCCAGCGACCCCAGGAATGACACAATATCGCTCATAACAGATGGAACAAACAGAGACACGAGATAACCCACAGAGCAGATGAGAGACAACCAGGAGAACAAGGCAGTTACATATGACCGAAGTAACCCCATGTTGCCTCCTCACAAAGCCCGCGTTTGTACGTGCCAGACCTGACTGCGATCCGGTTGCATGAGTGGTCAGGAGGTCCTTCCCCAACAGGAAAATTCTGTGAAGTGCATCCACTGCACAGACAGACTCTCCAACCCTTCCTGCAAGTGGGCCCAGCTTTTATCCCCAAACAGGACACCTGGCACTTGTTACCAAAATGCAGGGCACCTGGGGCTTGTTTACCCAAGGGCTCTCCTTGCAAGGCCGGCCACACCCTGGAGGAAAGCCAAAAGGTAAACTCATCCCCTCCTCTTAAAGGGCTGTGGGAACCACCCATATGTCAACCTTAATTCAGGGCTGGGGGTTCAGACCCCAGCACTTCATTCGGCCCTTTGACATATGGGTGGACCACAGCCTCTATACCGTCCGTAGGTGTACAAGTGTCTCTTCTTTATCTTGAATTAGCCTCAGTCCATTAGATGCAGATGTTGCTGCAGTCATCTCGGTCGTTGCTTCACTGTCGTAGTCTTTTTCATTGGAAGATCAGGTGCGGTCCTATTTCCAGTATGTTGTAGTCTGGAGCAGAGTTCATCTACTTGGCGCAGTTCAGCAGTAAGTTATGTTGCAGTTCATGAAGTCAGATTCAGTGTAGATGTTCTCATACTCCGGCGGCGCTGTACAAGATTCTATACCATTTCGTTATTCCCGCAAATAACACTTATTTGCGGGGACATGTTCCCATTTTTCCTGCCCAGGTCTCATAATTAGGACAGTGTTATCTTTTCCTACGGCTATTACTTCAGCTGGCTCAGGGGGCCCACTCAGCCCTTTGACCCATACCTTTGCCCCATTACTAAAGTTGGTGGATCCAAATCCTTTGTCCCCACGAACAGTAGTAACTTGGGGTGGGTCCCTCTTCCTTACTGTTGTTTTCAAAATTGGTAGTATTAATAGTTGTGCTATTCTATCCTTGGGTTGAATAGCCAAATCTTCTTCACCATTATTTAAAAGGATTACCTTAATTTCTCCCTGATAGTCGGCATCAATCACTCCTCCCATGACGTGAACACCTTTCAGGGCTAAGTTTGAGCGAGCAGTTATCAGACCAAAGTGTCCTGGGGGAATCTGGACTCCTATCCCGGTGTTAATAACCCTTGTCTGGCTCCGGTTTATCTTTACCAGTTCTAATGCATAGAGATCTAGCCCAGCAGCCTCTGGAGTGGCCCGGTAGGGTGCCATCGCACCCGGGACAATCTCCCAATAGATCAACGTTTCAGTTACTCTTAAAGGCTGTATCTGGAGATTGGGCGTAGTCATGCGCATCAAGGGCGTCTCCATCTCCCCAATGGGCCTATTGTTGAGGGTATGGAGGGCATCCATGAGGTTAGTTCTCCATCGGGATAGCTTTCCATTTCCCAGCTTTTTTAACTGCTCCTTCAATAGCCCATTCATTCGTTCGATTAATCCTGCAGCCTGGGGATAGTATGGTATATGAAAGACCCACTGAATATTATGCTGCTCCGCATATTGTTGTACAAATTTGTTTCGAAAATGAGACCCATTATCAGTTTGGATTTGTAAGGGGATCCCATAGTACAAAATCATTATATCTATGGTGGAAGTAGTACTATGGTGTGTGGCTTTCTTGCAGGGATAAGCTATTAAATATCCCGAGTATGTGTCTACAGCGGTGCAGATGTATTTGCACCCTTGGTCCTGGGGTAAAGGTCCGATATAGTCCATTTGCCAGATCTGTCCTGGCAATTTCCCTCTTCCCAGTTCTCCTTTTACGATATTTGGTACCGGGCGTTTATGAGTGTGTTGGCACACAGGGCATTGGGCAATTATTGTTTTGATCATGTCCAGTGACATGACTATGCCACGCTCCTGGGCCCACTTGTAAGTGGCCTTCTCCCCAAGATGCCCACATTTTTGGTGTGCCCATTTCGCCAAGCCTTCATGGTCCCCTTCCTGAGGGAACTCCAGTCTGGCTTGGGAAATCTTTGCCCGGTTATCGGTGACAGAATTGTAAAGTCGCTCAAGTGAATTTATGTTGCTGTGAGCGTCAACATGAAACACTGTCACCTTTGTTCTTTGAACCAGTTCCCAAATATCCTTCCATATTTCCTTTCCCCAGACCGTCTTAGAATAAATTTTCCAATCCTTGGCTACCCATGTTGGCAACCAGGTAGCCAATCCATTAGCCACTGACCAGGAATCGGTATACAGATGACACTCCCCTAAATCCTCTTGTTTTAAAGCATATAACTCAGCATATTGGCTACTTTCCCCTTCTCCTGTGGTCTCAAAAAATTTTCCTGTGTGAGGGTGATAAGCCACTGCCTTCCAAAACCTTTTCCCTCCTATATATTTAGCTGACCCATCCGTAAACCATGCATGTTCCCTTTCAAGAGGTAGCAATTGATCCAGGGTCTTCCCCCATTGCACAGGGGATTCCCGTTCAACTATAGGATCAGGCTTTACCTCTTGATCCTGCATGGGGGCAGCCACTATTTGTTCATGAAGGGCAGCAACACCACCAGGTCCCACCTTTGCTCTGTCTTGAATGTACCATTTCCATTTGATAATACTGGATTCCTGAGCATGCCCTATTCGGTGGGTCTTTGGGGAGCTTTTAACCCAGTGCATAATAGGGATTTCAGGGTGCAGAGCCACTTCGTGGCCTATCGTAAGCTGTTCAGTTTCTGCCAAGGCCCAATAGCAGGCTAACAGTTGCTTCTCAAAGGGCGTGTAGTTGTTCCCTGCCGCTGGCAACTTTCTTCCCCAAAATCCCAAGGGGACTTTTCTCCTCCCTTGTTTTTGCCAGAGGCTCCAATTAGCATATGACCCATTTACAGATACGTTCAGTTCCACTTCGCCGTCCTGCATGGGCCATAAGTCTAAAGCCCTCTGAATAGCATCTTTAGCCAACTCAAAGGCAGCCTGCTGCTCATTCCCCCATTCAAATTCATATTTCTTTCTGGTCACCCTGTATAATGGGGCCAAAATCTGTCCCAAATGGGGAATGTGTTGTCTCCAGAAACCAAACAGCCCGATAAATCTCTGTGCCTCTTTCTTATTCCGTGGTGTTGCAAAGTCAAGGATCTTCTGCTGAGCCTTAGGTAGTATTTCTTGATGACCACAGTGCCAATGGATTCCTAAAAATATGATTGTCTGAGACGGCCCTTGGATTTTAGTTGGATTGATCTCCCAGCCTTTCTGCCTCATATGCACTAGGAGCACTTCAAGCATTTGTTGTACTTCAGCCTCATTGCTCCCCTGAATCAGAATGTCATCAATAAAGTGGACAATCTGCATATGAGGGGGAAGCTGTACCTCATCCAGGTGCTCAGCCACTATTCTATGACAAATAGTTGGACTGTGCACCCATCCTTGAGGCAACCTGGGAAAGGTGTACTGTCGTCCTTGCCATGTGAATGCAAATTGATCCCAATGCTCTTCTGCAATTGGGATCGTAAAATATGCATTGGCTAAATCGATGACAGCATACCACGTGCCAGGATGCCTCTGAACTCTTTCTATCAAAGTGACCATATCAGGTACAGCTGCCGCAAGAGGCGGGGTGCTCTTGTTCAATTCCCTATAATCCACAGTCATTCTCCAGGATCCATCAGCCTTCTTAACTGGCCAGATTGGACTATTCCACACGGTGGTAGTCGGTTTTATAACTCCTGCAGCCAGTAAATCTTTGATTGTTTGAGAAATTTCTTCGTGCCCACCTGGAATCCTGTACTGTTTCATGGATACGACCTTGGTCGCAGCTGGAATTTGAACGGGAGGCATCTTTATCTTTCCAACTAAAATTGCCTTTTTAGTGATATAATTCCTTACTCCAAATTGATACCGACCATCAGGGAGATTCAAAGTAAGACCCTTTAGAATATCCATTCCAATTATATACTCTGGAATCGGAACAATCATAACTGTATACTGTCGTTTCGGAAGGTTGCCAATTCTCATATTAATTTGGGTTTGTACCGCCTCGATTTGCTTGCCGCCCAGCCCTGTAATAATCACAGACTGCCCTTTGAATTTCTCAGGGTTCCCATAGATTAAGGAGGCCTCCGCTCCGGTATCCACTAAAGCTTTTACTATCTGAGAGGACCGGTTTTTCCAGAATATCTGTAGCTCCACATGAGGTCGCCGGTCCTCCCGCGCCCAATGTACCGGAGCTTGGCCAACATTTCAGAAAGAATTATAATGCCTGGTTTCTTGTGAGGGATATAAGTCAGAGTACCGCTGCCACTCGTGGTTCCTCTCTGGAGCAACAGAGGGCCTGCCACGAGCAGAGGCGGGGTCCTGCTGAGGTTCCAGAGGGGGTGCTGTAGGCTGAGCAGCTCCTGAATCATATGCCTGATAATTTTGCACCTTCCTACGGGGTTTCTGTAACCCTCTCTGTTTATACATCCTCCATAGTTCATTGGTATCAAGACCATCAATCCTAGTGAGAGGTACACCATCTTTTAGCAAACTTTTAAACATTTGTCCTCGAGACATCCTATATTCGGTAGTTTTACGGCATCGGGTGTCTCGATTCCCTGTACTCTCCCAGGGGCCCCATTGACGTTGGAATTCTCGATACCCCTGACGCTCCTGGAGGCCCCAGTCTCCAAGGTCACCCAGCTGCTGCATTTTCTCAATTACATCTCTAATGGGATTCCCTGTTTCACTAAGTAGGAGAGTCACAAGAACATTCTTATATGCCGGTGGAGCAGTTTTAATGATCGCATTTCTCATGGGCACAGACAATCTAAGCTGCATTAATACCTCAACATGTCCCACATGAATGGCCAGTTTCATTCCTTCTTCCTTTACCCGTTGTATACCATCCCACAGAGTATACCACGGTCGGTCAGAGCCTGGCCAGCTATTCTCCAGGGGGTATTTTGCCTTGCACCCTGCAGCAGCTACAGCCAATAGATTGGTAGTTTGATCATTATTCCGAAATGCATCCTGCACAAGAGGGTCAAAACTCAGTGTCACAAACTTTTTACAGTCCAAGTTGTCCAGGCTAACCCCTGATGCTCCCTGATCATACAAACGTACCATCCAAGCAAGCAGGGGCTCTCCTGGCCTCTGACTAAATCGTGCCAGGATATCATTAATTTCTTGCTGTGTAAAATCCTCCATTGTGGGTTTGTTCACCGGTGGCTGGTTTTCGGAAAATTCTATCTTTCTCCTGATGACTGGTCTCGCATCTGCAGAGTCATCTGAGGCACCAGCCCCATTGGACTCCGCAGGGTACCAAATATCATCATCCGAGTCATCCGGATTACAGTGCACATCCACCTCTACAACTTCTGAGTGGACCTTCTTATGATTAGCGTGACCCCTTCTCTTCCCACGTCTACACTGGGCAACTTGCACTGTAGCCTTCTCAGGCACAGCTTGGCAATTGTCCAGCTTGTCAGTAAGGAGCTTATTTAAAGTTTCTAGAGTCATAATCTGATCTCGCATGTGGGAACATTCTACCAGTAATTGTTCTTTCTGCTGGTGCTGTTTCTTATACGCTGTTAACAAAATCCATCCCCGTCTCCCGAAGGTTACAGCATCCCGTGCCTTATTGGAAAACTTTTGAATAGTTTCCAATACATCCTGTGGTTCAGCCTCTGCCAACCGCTTCTCCCACTGTTCACATGGCCCCCCAAATTTAACCCATTCAAGAGCCAGCGAACTGTACACGGGATCTTCCCAACCGGGAACATCAGACGGGGCCATCCTCGTCGCCAATTTTGTTTTGCCAATTAGTAGGCCCAGTAAAAAGGACACAGCCAGCAGTAGAACAACAATCCAGTACGTAGGTTCTATTTCACGTAAAGGGGTCAGTATATAGAGGATCGCTGGGGGTACAAACAAGTCAGATAGATCACGAATAACAGACATCAACCCCAGCGACCCCAGGAATGACACAATATCGCACATAACAGATGGAACAAACAGAGACACGAGGTAACCCACAGAGAAGATGGGAGACAACCAGGAGAACAAGGCAGTTACATATGACCGAAGTAACCCCATGTTGCCTCCCCACAAAGCCCACGTTTGTACGTGCCAGACCTGACTGCGATCCGGTTGCATGAGTGGTCAGGAGGTCCTTCCCCAACAGGAAAACTCTGTGAAGTGCGTCCACTCCACAGACAGACTCTCCAACCCTTCCTGCAAGTGGGCCCAGCTTTTATCCCCAAACAGGACACCTGGCACTTGTTACCAAAATGCAGGGCACCTGGGGCTTGTTTACCTGAGGGCTCTCCTTGCAAGGCCGGCCACACCCTGGAGGAAAGCCAAAAGGTAAACTCATCCCCTCCTCTTAAAGGGCTGTGGGAACCACCCATATGTCAACCTTAATTCAGGGCTGGGGGTTCAGACCCCAGCACTTCAGGAAGCGATCCAACAGCTGAGAGAAGTGGCTGTGTTAGAGATACTCTTTGGGAGGGACGGACAGCATGATAATGACCCCGACAAGGTCAAGTGTACAGGGCAGATGCTGTGGAACCTGGCAAAGCTGGGGCCACAGCAATATGCCACCTTCATTGCAACAATTAATGCTGATGACAACCAAGAGACAGTGGGTTCTGTTGCCAACAGGTTCAGATATTATGAGAGTTTAGTCAATGGCCCAATGAAAGCTCATGTCGCTGCTGTGGCTAGGGACCTCAAAGAAGAGATTAGGGAGGAGGTGATAGAGGAGGTAAGGAAGAGCAGCTCTCATGTGGTACCAGTGCAGGTCATAAACCCCAGTGTCAGAGCCCGACGTCCCCCAGCTAGAGAGAGAGGGTACACCCCACGATCTGAGCTGTGGTTCTTCCTGTGTGACTGTGGGGAAGACATGAGAAGGTGGGATGGGAAACCCACTTCTGTCCTGGCAGCACGGGTTCGTGAGCTCAAAAGGGAAAACACTAACCGAGGGGGTTCCACTAAAGCGAAAGTAGCCTCAGCCTCCCGTGACCGAGCTGCCAAGTATTACAGAAGGGAGGATGATATGTCAGATCCCCTTGAAGAAACATCTAGCAGGTATGCCCAGGGAATGGATGATAACCAGGCCTAGAGGGGCCCTGCCTCTAGCCAGGAAGAGGCACGGGAGAATCGGGTCTTTTGGACAGTGTGGATCCGATGGCCTGGCACATCAGAGCCACAGAAATATGAATCGTTGGTAGATACTGGAGCACAGTGTACCCTAATGCCATCGGGACATGTGGGGGCAGAATCTGTGTCTATCGCTGGGGTGACAGGGGGGTCTCAGCAGTTGGCCCTGTTGGAAGCCGAGGTGAGCCTGACTGGGAAAAGAGTGGCAGAAACATCCGATTGTGACTGGCCCAGAGGCCCCATGTATCCTGGGCATAGACTTTCTCTGGAATGGCTATTACAAAGACCCAAAAGGATTTAAGTGGGCTTTTGGGATAGCTGCTGTGGAAGCAGAAGGCATTAGGCAGTTGAACACCTTGCCTGGACTATCAGAAAATCCTTCTGCAGTTGGGCTCCTGAAGGTGGAAGAGCAACGGGTGCCAATTGCCACTTCGACGGTGCGCCACCGGCAGTATCGGACGAATCGAGATGCCGTGATCCCCATCCACAAGATGATCCGTGAGCTGGAGGGCCAAGGGGTGATCAGCAAGACCCACTCACCCTTCAACAGCCCCATCCGGCCTGTGCGCAAGCCTGACGGAGAATGGAGATTGACTGTGGACTATCGTGCTTTGAATGAAGTGACTCCACCATTGAGTGCTGCTGTGCCGGACATGCTGGAGCTCCAGTACGAGCTGGAGTCCAAAGCAGCAAAGTGGTATGCCATTATTGACATTGCTAATGCATTCTTCTCCATTCCTCTGTCACCAGAGTGCAGGCCTCAGTTTGCCTTCACCTGGAGGGGCGTGCAGTACACCTGGAACCGACTGCCCCAGGGGTGGAAGCACAGTTCCACCATCTGCCATGGGCTGATCCAGACTGCGCAGGGAAAGGGTGAGGCTCCAGAACATCTGCAGTTCATCGATGATATCATCGTATGGGGGAACACGGCAGTGGAAGTATTTGAGAAAGGAGAGAAAATCATCCAGATTCTTTTGGAGGCCAGCTTCGCCATCAAGAAACGCAAAGTCAAGGGACCTGCCCGAGAGATCCAGTTCCTGGAGGTAAAGTGGCAAGACGGATGGCGTCAGATTCCCACCGAGGTCATCAATAAGGTCACTGCGATATCTCCACCGACCAACAAGAAGGAAACACAAGAATTCCTAAGTGTCATAGGCTTTTGGAGAATGCACATTCCCGAGTACAGCCAGATCGTGAGCCCTCTCTACCTGGTTACCCGCAAGAAGAACCATTTCCACTGGGGCCCTGAACAACAACAAGCCTTCACTCAGATCAAGCAGGAAATCGCTCATGCGGTAGCCCTTGGCCCAGTCAGGACAGGACCAGAGGTGAAAAATGTGCTCTACTCTGCAGCCGAGAACATGGGTCTGTCCTTGAGCCTTTGGCAGAAGGTGCCTGACGAGACTTGGGGATGACCACTGGGATTCTGGAGCCGAAGCTACAGAGGGTCCGAAGCCAACTACACTGCGACAGAGAAAGAAATCTTGGCCGCCTATGAAGGAGTTCGAGCTGCCTCAGAAGTAATCGGCACAGAGGCACAACTCCTCCTGGCACCCCGACTACCGGTGCTGGGGTGGATGTTCAAGGGAAAGGTACCCTCCACACATCATGCCACCAACGCTACTTGGAGCAAATGGATTGCCCTCATCACACAGCGCGCCCGCATTGGAAACCAAAATCGCCCTGGGTTCTTGGAAATAATTACAAACTGGCCAGAAGGTGAGGCTTTTGGATTATCTTCTGAAGAAGAGGAAGAGCAGGTGACACGTGCTGAGGAAGCCCCTCCATAGAACGAGCTACCAGAGAGTGACAGACGATATGCCCTCTTCACCGATGGTTCCTGCCGAATTGTAGGTGCTAGCCGGAAATGGAAAGCTGTTGTATGGAGCCCCACACGACAAGTTGTACAAGCTACCGAGGGAGAGGGTGGATCAAGCCAACTTGCTGAACTCAAAGCCGTCCAATGCGCCCTGGACATTGCTGGAAGAGAGAAGTGGCCAAAGCTCTACCTCTACATTGATTCATGGGTGGTAGCCAATGCCCTGTGGGGTTGGCTGGAAAGGTGGAAAAAGGCCAACTGGCAACGTAGGGGAAAACCAATCTGGGCTGCTGATGAGTGGAAGGACGTTACCACTCAGGTAAAGGAGCTACCTGTGAAAGTCCGTCATGTAGATGCTCATGTCCCCAAGAGTCGGGCTAATGAAGAACGTCGCGACAACGAGAAGGCAGATCAGGCTGCAAAAATAGAGGTGTCCCAGATAGATTTGGATTGGCAGCATAAAGGAGAGTTGTTCTTAGCTCGGTGGGCCCATGATGCCTCACGCCATCAAGGCAGAGATGCCACCTATAAGTGGGCACGAGACCGAGGGGTGGATCTAACCATGGACAGTATCTCCCAGGCTATCCATGACTGTGAGACGTGCGCTGCGATCAAACAGGCCAAGCGGGTGAAGCCCCTGTGGTATGGTGGGCGGTGGTCCAAATACAAGTATGGGGAGGCCTGGCAGATCGACTACATCACACTGCCTCAAACCCGCCAAGGCAAGCGCTACGTGCTCACAATGGTAGAAGCCACCACTGGATGGCTGGAGACCTACCCTGTGCCTCACGCTACTGCCCGGAACACCATCCTGGGCCTTGAAAAGCAAGTCCTTTGGAGGCATGGCACCCCTGAGAGAATTGAGTCTGACAACGGGACTCATTTCAAGAACAGCCTTGTCAACACCTGGGCTAGGGAACATGGCATTGAGTGGGTGTGCCACATCCCTTACCATGCACCAGCAGCTGGGAAAGTTGAACGGTGCAACGGACTGCTTAAAACCACCTTGAAGGCACTGGGTGGAGGAACTTTCAAAAACTGGGAGATGCATTTAGCAAAGGCCACCTGGTTAGTTAACACCCGAGGCTCCACGAACCGAGCAGGCCCCGCTCATTCTGAATCCTTACAAACAACAGACGGGGATAGGGTTCCAGTAGTGCACATGAGAGGTATGCTTGGGAAAACTGTTTGGGTTAATTCTGCCTCGGGCAAAGACAAACCCATCCGTGGGGTTGTCTTTGCTCAGGGACCAGGTTATACTTGGTGGGTGTTATAAATTAGGGCCAAAGATTTCTCCAATTATAAGGTAATTTTATTGAAGAAGGTAAACAGGCAAAACAGCGCTGGGCGGCCACGGGAGTCTCCGCTCCACCGATGGCGCACACCCCCCTCCCCGCCAGTCCCCTCTTTATAGTCCTTGGTTCCCGGGCGCGGCTTTCACAACTCGTTATCTTCTACGGCTGCATGTGTTGTTGTTAGGTGGTCGTTTTCTGCCCTCTGATGGTCGTAGGTGGTCGTGGGATGAAGGCCGTAGTCTTCCTCTGCGCCGTAAGTCATGTCCTGGTTTCTTGAGATATGCGCCTTCATTGCGAAAAGACTCAACATATTTCCTTATCAGACAAACATTTTAGCCGAATGCTGTGGTTATAACTTAAGCAAACAAGTTTTGCAGGGTAAACAGGTTTTGCAAGTCAGCATGATCCAAGCAGGTCCTGCAAAAAGCATGTCCAGGCCTGTTTCAAGGCCCATCATTTCCCACTGAGCTAAAAGGTGTAATGGTTTGGTTTGATCAACAAATTTATTATGCACACTTATTACAATCCCCCCTTTTTGTTTTTACCATTTTGTTGATCAAACTGAGCAACTATTTTCTGAGCCAATGAAACATCGATAGCTTCTTGTTCTATAGTGCTATCTTCTAAGTTTTGCTTCAATAACATAAGGTTCGCAGCTTCCAAGCGATCTTTAATTAACTTGGTAATTCGGTTTAATATGCAAGGCCCAAAGGTTAAAATAAGCATTAATATTGCTAGTGGTCCTACTATGGTAGACAATAAGGTAGTTAACCATGGGGATTGGGTAAACTATGATTCATACCAGCTCTGTTGGGCTTCTCTTTCTTTCTTTTTTCTAATTCCTCTCGTAGTTTTGCCATGTTATCTCTGACTATTCCCGTGTGGTCAGCATAAAAGCAACATTCTTCCCTTAAGGCTGCACACAATTCTCCTTGTTGTAAGAAGAGAAGATCCATTCCTCTTTTATTTTGCAGTACTACCTCCGATAATGAAGTTAGAGATTTTTCTAATGCTGTCATAGATCTTTCTATTCTAAGTCTTCATCTACCGCAGCTCTTAGGGTGCTAAATCCTCGGTTTTGTTGGATGAGGGAAGCGACTCCTGTCCCTGCTCCTACTGCTCCAAGGCCCAATAGAGTAGCTATTGTAATAGCAGTTATAGGTTCTCTTTTTGCTCTGTGTTGTGTTTCTGTGTTCCAGTAGTCATAAAAGACATGTTTTTGGTGATATAATACCTTTGGGATAATAGCAACTTGTATACAATATTCTTGCGAAGGATTAAACACATTTAGAGATATACAGGGAGTAAGCCCAGTTTGGTTTGTTGTTTTTTTTTGGGTTTTTTTTTTGTTTTGTTTTTTTTTTGTTTTGTTTTTTTTTTGAGCAAATCCATTGAGCTTCCCTTTGAGGAATAATCCATTTACTTTTGGCTTTGTTAATGTTGTTTTCAATAGTGCCACAGACTGATTGCATAGTTTTTGGTATTTTACCTATACACGTTCCTATTCCTGTAATGTGTTGCATAGTTATTCCCGTTTTCCTATCTCCCCAGGAGCATTCAGGAGGCATAATTTCGGAGCTTAAATGATATGTGTTATTCACTCCAATTGCTTCATAGAAAGGTGGATTAACATCGTAACAAAGCCAACAGCCTGATGTCAGATTTGGCTTAGAATAGTTTTTAAAGTTTTATAGGTGGCTTGTATGATTTCCCACAGAGGATTGGGTTGGCTCCTTCCTCTCAGGGTCCTCTTGGTCATATTTTCTTTATTTATCATTGTATTATTTGAGGTAGTTTTTATTTTAGGGCCCTTGACTATAGAGTTGGGACCTACTGCTACTGGTATAGATTTAACTTCCTTTTTTATTATTTTATTATTATTATTATTAATATTTGTATTCCCCTGCCCATCCCATATTCCCAGAGTTTTACACCCCAGGTTTTTCCTGTTAACCATTTAGGGTTTTGGGGCTGTAGTACTTTAAGTTCTAAGGACTTGCAAGTACCTCCATCACAAACTATGCTATCCCAGTGATAAGTAGGCTTTCGACAGCCTGTGGGGATCCAATTAACTTGAAGGTATTTGTCTGGAGTCTTTACAGTCCAGGCAGTGGCGATTGTTTCACAACCCCAAGAAGGGCAAAAATAGTGTTTTGGATTGTCACAGTACCTCTTTCCTGGATTTGATCTAGGACACCAGTAGGTAGCTTTGGTAAATACTTCCTTTTCCCACATCTTTCCCATTACTATGTCGAATAAGTTATTATTAACTACATTAAAGGAAGGCGATCCTGCGGTTATATTAAATGCTAGAACCTTAGAGTCTTCCCGTCTGACCACTTTATTAACCCTTCCCCTACTAATTTTTGATATAGGAATTTTGGTTTATTACTATAACTCTCAATCCACTGTCAGCAGTAACCTAAGAGACCTAGTAACTGCCGTATTTGTCTCTTATTTTTAGGGGCTTGGAGGGATAAAATACCATTTACTCACTTGGGGTCTAATCTCTTAGTCCCCTTGCTTAGCCAGTGTCCCAGATATTTTATTTCTTCGTCAGCAAACTGCAATTTAGATTTCGAAACCTTTAGCCCCTTTAAACTTAAAAGGTTTAGTAATTTAATATTTTCACTTCAACAGCTTCTTGGTCTTTTCCTGCTAATAATAGATCGTCTGCATACTAAAGTCACTTTTGGGTTTAATTCAAAAGTCTCAAGTACTTGCTCTAGGGCCTGCCCAAATAGATTTGGTGATTCTGTGAACCCTTGCAAGAGCACAGCCCACCGGTGCTGCTGTTTCCGATGGGTCTCGGGGTTTTCCCACTCAAAAGCAAAATAGTCCCTACACTCTTCTTTTAGAGGGCAAGCCCAAAATGCATCTTTTAAATCTGTCACACTATACCATTGCAATTCTGGGGAGAGCTGACTTAACAGGGTGTAAGGGTTGGCTACTACTGGAATCTAGCAATGGTTCTTTTATTTACTTCTCTTAAATCTTGTACCAATCGATAGGACCTGTCTGGTTTCTTTATGGGTAAGATAGGGATATTATGTGGAGACATGCAAGGTTCTAGTAACCCTTGCTGCAGCAGTTGGTCAATCACCGGCTGCAGTCCCTGTCGGCCGTCTTGTGATATGGGGTACTGCTTAACTCTAATGGGTACTTCTGGATTAGTAATGATAACTTCAAAGGAGCAATATCTAATTTCCCCACTGACTCTGGAGTGTACCATACCTCAGGGTTAATTTTGGCTTTATCCTCCATTGTCAGAACACATAATTTTACCGCTATTTCCTTATCTTTTGCTTCTAAACTGATTCCCAGTTCAATCATTAAATCCCTCCCCAACAGATTATATTCTGCTTCAGGCACTAGTAAAAAGGACCCCATCCCTAACCGGGACGGAGCTTCTATTTCTACTTCTTTGATTACCGGTACTTGGAAGGGTTCCCCCTTTGCTCCTATTACTCGTAGTTTCTCTGAGGAGGGTGTACATCCCCAGGGTACAACTTGGACAGTAGATCTTTCTGCCCCAGAGTCCACAAGGAACTCTATCTCTTGGTGCTGGGGACCCAGCTTCAATTTTATCAAGGGCTCTGTTCCTTTTGAGGTCCCCAGCAAATAGAGCCCCTGACACCCCTATTCTGCATTAAACACTTTCTCATCTTGCATGCGTCTTCTACAATTCCTCCTCAGATGTCCTTTCTTCTGACAATAAAAGCACTCAACTTCTCTCAAGTCTCTCGGACCAGCTGGATTCCCCGGAGGTCTGTCTTTCAGCCATGAATTCCCAAAGCCCTCTGCCCGGGGTGGCCTCTCCTTAGGGGGTGCCACTTTCTGTCCTTCTTGGATTGCTGCTACAAGAATCCTTGTCTGCCTTTTCTGAGTTTCTTCTTCCCGTCTAACATACAGTTTCTGAGCTCCTCCAACCCTTTCTCTTGCCAGTCCTCCAACCCCTCCAATCTCTTTCCAATATCTGTCCAAGACCTCGCCACAAACCGGGTCCCCAACAAGGCCTGCCCCACCCGAGCAGCCGGGTCCAGCCCCGAACAAAGCTGCAAACCTCTCCGCAACCTTTCCAACCACCCAGTGGGGGCCTCATCCCTCCCCTGATGTTCACCAAACGCTCCACTGATATTTTGTCCCCTGGGAGCAGCCCCTCCGATCCCCTGGATAACCACCGTGCGCAGATCCGCCACACGGGCTCTACGCTCCGCGCCCCGGCCGTCCCAGGCAGGCCGCTGCAGTGCCCGGCCTATATCCACACCGGGACCCCGCCGGCGCCGCCGATCCCAGTCTCCCACCCCCGCTCCTCGAATCACCTCCCCCACATTTCCGGAACCCCGGCGGCACCGACACAAAACCCGTTCCGGGCCGAGGACCCCCCATTGCTATTTCCCTTAGAGGATACAGCCCCTCTCCTAATTGCTTCTGTTTTCTGGTTTGACTTCGTGTAACCCTGCGGGTCTCCTCTGGGGAACTGGCAGAGTCTGAGTCTGACTCGGGGTTCGGTGCTGTGGGGAGAGGGGGAGGTGAAGGAGGGGACGGGTTAGGAACGGGAGCGGGGGAGGTGTAAGGAGGTGGAGGTGTGGGAAGGTCTTCAGGTTTTTTTTTTTCGGTTTTTTTTTTTTTTTTTTTTTCTTTTTTTTTTTAGGTTTCTTTTCATTTAATGCTAACAAGTGAGTTCTCGGGTCCGATCTTAACCACAACTGAGCATATTCACTTTCCTCTACACTAAAAGGTTCCTTGGAATTTACATAAATGTTTAAAGCCTGGCATATCCAATCTTCGAATGATCCAAAAATTGGCCAAAACAAAGGATCTCTTCTTATTTCAAACTACCATACAGTAATGCTCTGCTTTTTCCTCGCCTAGACAGACAACTATCCCAATGGGCAATCATTAACCCTAGGGGACTGTCTAGCGGTATCTCGGGTAACCCACCCTTGGGGCTCCCCATGGAGTCAGAAGGCTTGCTCTTCTTCTGCCCCATCTTCTGAAGTGCTTTCTTTCACACACACACACACGCCCCTCGTTCGTGGCTCACGCCCTCGCGGGCAATGAGAACCGCACTACAAGAGGGTCCGCACTCACTTCGCCCCTCGGGGGAGCGTCTCGTTCATGTGCACTTCAGGAACCCCACCCCGACCGAACGGAATCACGCAAAATACTTACCCTCTCCCTGGGGTCTTCGTCTGGCTCTTTGTGCACAAAAATTACGGGGTGCTGCAGTTTTCTTTTGCCTGTTTACCGAATTTGGGGTTCGGAGGTAAAGGTCTCGAAGAGGCTTTCGTCCACTTCAGGGCCGTCAAAAAAAAAAAAAAAATTGGGACGGGGCGCCTCCCTGGAGTTTGGAATCCAAATCGAGTTAACCTTTATCCGAGTCACGGCACCAAAATTTGTTATAAATTAGGGCCAAAGATTTCTCCAATTATAAGGTAATTTTATTGAAGAAGGTAAACAGGCAAAACAGCGCTGGGCGGCCACGGGAGTCTCCGCTCCACCGATGGCGCACACCCCCCTCCCCGCCAGTCCCCTCTTTATAGTCCTTGGTTCCCGGGCGCAGCTTTCACAACTCATTATCTTCTACGGCTGCATGTGTTGTTGTTAGGCGGTTGTTTTCTGCCCTCTGATGGTCGTAGGTGGTCGTGGGATGAAGGACGTAGTCTTCCTCTGCGCCGTAAGTCATGTCCTGGTTTCTTGAGATATGCGCCTTCATTGCGAAAAGACTCAACATATTTCCTTATCAGACAAACATTTTAGCCGGATACTGTGGTTATAACTTAAGCAAACAGGTCTTGCAGGGTAAACAGGTTTTGCAAGTCAGCATGATCCAAGCAGGTCCTGCAAAAAGCATGTCCAGGCCTGTTTCAAGGCCCATCATTTCCCACTGAGCTAAAAGGTGTAATGGTTTGGTTTGATCAACAAATTTATTATGCACACTTATTACAGTGGGTAATGTGCAAAGATGGGGAAACCCAGTGTGTACCACAAGGGGCCCTTATTTTAAGTGAGAACTGAGTGTAGACTTTCATTGTATATGTATGTATATATATATGTGTGTGTGCGTGTGTGTGCAGAGTTTAAGGAAGGTATTGATTTGGGATGATGCAAATGGTAATAGAATAAGGGGTGGATAATGTCCTGGGTTACAATGTATTCTATTACCATGAGCTGTTGAAACCAGGTTCCTTGCCTCCTCCCTCGGGACTAGCTTCTGTTAATAGGCCCAACAATGCCTTGCCACATGACCCATAGATGGCCTGCACCTGGACTATTCTTCTGTTAATGCGCCCATCAGTGCCTTGCCCCATGACTCACCATCCCTTTCTGAGATGCCAGGGGGAGGGAGCCAAGCATTCCCACCGGGGATAAAATCTGGGGTTACGAACAGCACGAGCAGCCTTACCCGCTGGGATCCCAGAGGACAGGGACTACACCACCACCGGATTTTTGGAGGAGGACCAGTTTTCTTTTTCTACAAGATCACCGCTTCACCAGGACCATTTCAAAGAGAACTGCAGCTACCGCTACATCGGACTGGTACCAGCACCCTGCCTGGCAGGGTGCCAGGTTGTATCCCTGACTCTGTCAGGCTTTAAACCAGTTTCTCTGTATTATTGTTTTGTTGTATATATTAGTAAAAACTGTTATTCCCATTTCCTCATATCTTTGCCTGAAAGCCCCTTAATTTCAGTTTTATAATAATTCGGAGGGAAGGGGGTTGTATTTTCCATTCCAAGGGGGGCTCCTGCCTTCCTTAGCAGACACCTGTCTTTCAAACCAAGACAGTATGTTTATTCAGCACCGGGCGCAAGGGGGATCACTCCTCCGTACTTGCACACCTAGGGGCCAAAGCATGTTTCTTTTATAGCACTAAGTAATACATATTCACGAGGAGTGTATCATAAACATTACATCATTGTATCAGGTCATTATAATATTCCACGCCTCTTGCTCCGCCTGGTTGCGCCTGCGCAGTGCTCCCTGGTGGTCCTCTTCAGGGGTCTCGGAGGGGGGGGGGGGGCGGGAAGGCTCCGAGTCTTCCTCAGTTGGCTGCGCATGCTCTGTGGGCCTCTGGCTCTTCTCCAGACCGCGGGGTCGGTTCCCACCAGCTGAAATGCTGAAGAGGTGGGAACTGACCTTCCTCTTATCAGAAGGAGCAGGAGCCGTCCTCCCTTTTCTCAATGGCCTTCTTCTAATTCACAGCCTGTATTCCGTTTCATTTGGCAGGCAAGGTTACATACTTCCCAAGCAAGAGCTGCATACTTCTTTAATTAAACTATTTTCTATTAACTCTTTTGCCCTTGTATCAATGTGTCAGGGGGGATTCCTTCCCATGAGGCCACCAAGTGCTTTGCAGTTCAGGATTTCTTCTCTATATGGCTCTTGAGTGGATCTGGAGCATTCTTAATCCTTCTGTCTTTAAGAACAAGCTTTCTCAGCTGCAGAACGGAATTAGAATTACAATTGCCAGGCCCCGCGTAAATATCTGATCCCGAAATGTTCCCCGGAGTGGGGCTCATTCAGTGAGGGCTTAGAAAAATCTCATCAGCCTGTAATAACCTCCAAGAGGTTTCTTGTCTTTCTTTGCCAAGGCGTTTCAGCTGCTTGAGTGGCGTTAATACAGCAAAGCAGGTCACAGCCCTTCAGTGGAAAGAGGATTCAGGCTCCAGACAAAGGGATTTCCTGAGCCCCGGGGCTGTGCCGGGCTCCTCCTCCAGCACAGAGATGGGCGAGGGCACGGGGATGGTAATGGGGCAAAAACTGCCTTGTGCTGAGGAGAAAATTGAGACAGCGACAGCAGATGTGGGTGTGTGTGTGCTCTGTCTGTGTCACCCCTTTGTGCAGAAGATGGGGATGATGTGCAGGGTCCCCCACTCAAGGACTGCTGAGCTGTGGGCTCTGAATGCAGAAGGTCCTCCCGTAGCGGAGCTGCCAGGGCTGAGCTGCCAGCACGGGAGCTGGAGCAGCACAGGGTGCCCTCCCCGGGGCTGTGCTCTGGTCCAGGGGATGCATATACTGGTGTCACCTCCCCAGGAGGGCAGTACAGGGAGCACAGCCGCTGCTTTTCACTCTGCTCTCCATGCTGGAGCAGGAGGGTGATGGCAGCTGTCCTGTCTTACTCTGCAGAGTGTTGTCACCCATGTGTCTGCTCGCCTTGTGCGCTCTGTGCAGTGCTGGAAGCATGCAGTGCTCCTTCCCTCCCTCTGCTGGGGAAGCAAGCAGGGATTGTGTATCATTTTTAATTAATATATTACACTTGCTCTGTGTATATATTAGCAAGAGGAAAAAACCCACAACACCAACATCCTAGGAGAGAGGGGAAAAAAGGCTTTAGTGTTGCCTCTCCTGCAGCAAGAAATGCCCCAAACGCCTTCTCTTGGGGTCCTCCCCCTGGCCTCTTGGTCCTTTCAGGTGCTCTGTGAGAAGCCAGCGGAGAAGTCTGTGTGCAGGAGACTGGCGCCTGTGTGGCTGGAGAGACACGTGTGCTCCAGGTGACCGGAGTCCCCGAGGCTTCAGGGCTTTCTTCTGTCTTGTGTCTCCATAGTGCAGTGTGTGTGAGAACAAGACCAGGCTGTTGTCCTTCGGGGTGACATTGAGCCCGCAGGTGACCCGGCATCACACGGGTGTTTTTCATATGCTCTGCAGTGCTCAACATGGTGAGGAATCCAGGAGCCTTCTAAACTTTATCTGTGTAATTATATATTAAAAACCCCACAGAGTCATATTTTCCTCGTAGTTAACTTCTCCTAGCTGCTCTCTGTGAGAGTTTTACCAAATAGTGGCTCCTCTCACTGCTGGTTGTGAGGATAGGACATGGTGGAAGGTGGTAGAGCTGTGTGAGGTACATGTAGCTGTTGCTTCCATTTCTGTCATCCAGCCATGTCATCTCCCGGTTTCCTGCAGGAGTCAGTTGTACTCGAGAGGTGTGATCCTTCCAAATCTTGACGTGAGGGATGCAACAGCAGGAATGCAATTGTCTGCAACTCTTTTTGGGTGCACCTTCTGAAAAGTTTCTTGTTTCTGTCCTCCAGGCAGCGCAGGAGTGTTCCGTGAGCACGGCCCCTGCCCAGACTACAAGAGCTGAGTGTTATGTTGTGGTTTGGGTTTTTTTTAATCTTGGGGCTATTTAACCACTGGAGTACTCGCAAAGGGCTGAAGTGGGTTCCCTGCCTTAGGCACCCGCTCTGGCCCTAGAGTCAGGGAATTGTTGGGATGCTGGAGACAGGATGTGGTGGATTCACCATCCCCTGAGGTGAAAGAAAGATTTGGTGTTTCACTTGTTCTGCTACAGACAGAGTAGCAGGCAGGACACAGTGATTCTGGTAACTGGCCAAGATTGATACAGCAGTTTCCTCCATCCTCAGAAGATGTGAACTCAGAAAGCTTCATGTCCTTGAGCACATCGTGTGGGAGCTTCCTGGGCATGAGGGAGTTGCCTGGAGTTTCACAGGACTCTTCCAGGCAGATGCTGTTTGTAAAGTCCCTACAGGGACCTGCAGCCCCAGGCCCACATGTCCTGAAACCATCAGTGGGCAGTGGAGGGAGATGGAGGAAGCGACAAGCATTTGCATTTCCCAGCTGAAACTTTTTGAGGCACCAGTGGTGAAGGTGAGGACAGTGACCCTGGTGTGCCCCAGCTGGGAGCTGTCACTGGGAGCTTCTCTCCGAGTGCTGGAAGCTGTGGTCAGCACAAAATCCTGCCCAGCCTTGGCTCTGATTCCCTCCTCACTGGCAGTTAACTTCCAGTGGCTCATCTTACTTGGATTGGGCTTAGTGTAGGTGTTGAACTCCTTCAGCACTGGGTCCTGTGGCCTCATGTGTGGGTCAGTGTGGCAGGGAGAGCAAAGGCGGCCAGGGTGGGATCGCTGGTGCTCGTCCCTGTTCAGAAGCTGTTGGAAAATGTGTATTTAGTGAATCCTATGGGCTTGGTGTTGTTTGTCACCCGCTCGGCTCCCTGTGACCAGTGTCTGTTGAGATTCGGTTTCTGATTTGTGCAGGCAGGATGGTTTCAAAGCAGAGGCTCCCACAGCTGTTACTGTCCCACCTTTCCTGACCTGGTTTGTCTCCAAGCGAGCGGTCGGTGGCAGTGGGGACGTGCTGGCCCTCCTGGGGGCCAACTGTCCCTGTTACAAGTGCCGTGGATGGGACATCTGCCTAGTCCCTGGAGAGCTGTCACATGTGCTGCCCTGAGACCTCACACCAGCTCCTGGGCACGTGTGTCAGTGAGGACATTCCTGCAACTGCCTGCCCAGGACAGGAGTCACAAGCGTATATGGAAACTGCCTCAGGTACACACCAGCTCGTGACAGGTTCAGAGGACAGTCTGCAGGTTGCTGTATTGGTACCTGATCACCAGCAGAGGTGGGAATGGGCTGTTTGCAGGATTTTCTGTTTGCTGCTTTTAGTACTGTTTCTGAGCAGGGATCATTGACCAGTCCACTCTGTCCTTCTGAGACTGGCACTTCTGTGGCCTTCAGCTCATCCTCGGGCAGCGTCTTTGATTGGGCTGCCCAGATCCAAGGTCTGTCAGTCAGGAATGCTGTGGGGTTATCGGCTGCTGCTGGCAGATAGGGGGAAGAGGGAATATGTGTATTGTATATTATGCCAGGTGTAAAGCACTTCTCCCTTTTTTTAAATCCTTTTTATTTACCCGGAATGCCTCCATAGTCATTCCTCTGTGATGGAGAGAAAGAAAAAGCAGGAAGGAGAAGCATAACAAAGAGCTCTCTCTGCACTGCTGTGTCACTCCAGTGCTGTTCTTGCTCTGCCTCTGAGCTCGGGCAATCCCCAGATGCTGCTTTTCATCATGGTGATCTTGGAGCCCACTTGCCCACAGGTACCACCGTGCCTCACGTCCTGTGAGCACACCACCAGCTAGTTACTGTGGGAGTGGGTCTGTTGCTGTCTAATTTACCCACTGTGTGTCCCAATCAGGGCCCCTGGAATCAACCTGGTTTGTGCTTTGCACGTCTGTCGACATTCTGGGCACAGAGAGTGCTAGGTGTGCCTGCTGTCTGTGTGTGTTTGCATGCACGTGTGCATCCTCCTCCCACGCTGCTCTTTGCACATGTTGGACATCTCGGCTGTGCCCGTGCTGCCCTGGTGTGCATGGTTCCAGCTATGCCTGTACCCCACAGCTGGATGTGGATGTGTCTGAAGTGCCCACCTGTGCTTCCCGAAAGTCCTTCCATGTTGTGAGGCAGATGCTGATGAGCACAGGGGAGGAAGAGATGGAGTGGGAGTGCTGCAGGCTGAACTGGGCAGGTTTCTGGTACGTGAAGTGACGATCATGGATGGGACTGTTTTTTGGTTCAAACCAGCTTTTTTGGGGCATGTTCAGGATGCTGCAGGGAGTAGAGACTGGGCTTCCCCTTCCCTGTTTCTGTCTCAATGGATCAGCCATGCAGGGGGCAGATGAGGAGCTGTGCTGGATCCAATTGAAGTGTGCAGCGCCAGGAGAGTTCCCAAAGGATTTCCCATCAGGTCTAGTGGGACCCCTGGAAATGAAAGGGGGCTGAACACACACCAGTGAGACCCCTTACAGCCAGGGCATGACACTGGGCTTGTAGTCAGGTGCCAGTTGCACCCAGTAACAGGGAGAAGTGTCTCTGTGGGAGCCTGGTGAGATCTGTTTAGGGGGTGGAGGAGTTTCTGTGGAGATGTAGGACAGGGAGGGATGGATGGATGGATGGATGGATGGATGGATGGATGGATGGATGGATGGATGGATGGGAGCAGGCTGGATGTGGCTGTGCTGTGGAGGGAGGGAAGGAGCAAGTTGGCACTGGCTGGAGGGAAGGCTGTGGTGAGAGCTGCTCTTGCTGGTGGGGCTTCCTTGGACTGGTTCTCTCTGACCAGCTTTTACCCAGAGTTTGCCCTTTTGGCTGGAGGCTCTGCTCTCCTGTGAGTGTGTGTACCGGGGAGCCTTGGAGAGGTGCGGATGGGGGAATGCATGCTGCCTCCCATGCCTGTGTGGGCTGCGTGTCCCAGGCTCTTACGGGTCCTCCTGGGCATGCCGGGAGAAGGGCCGTGTTGGGAGAAAATGCCTCCAGCAGTGCTGTGTTCACCTCCTGTGCTGGAAACTTGGAAAACTTCCTAAGAAGTCTCCTCCGTTGAGGTGCTGCTGGTGGGACTGGGAGAGCTGGGTGGCCAGCGGTTGGTTTGGCCTGTGCAGGGTCTGGCAGTGGGAACGCTGCACTGGGTGCCCAGGTGAAACTGGTAAGTGTGTGAGGCTTGTCACCTTTTCCATGTCTTTCCCAGGTGTGCTGTGAGCTCTCTGAGCTGAGGGAGCTGAACTGCACAAGGGATTTGGGCTACTCTTCCTTTCCCTATCGTCCCCAACACTCAGTTTGGTTTTTGTTGCTGTCAGTCACAGAGCTGTTCTCACACAAAGACCTAAATCAGAACCTCGCTCCTGAGGGGACACAGGTCTGCGCCCAGCATCCTATGTGCAATGTTAGTTACTCTGCTGGCACGCAGAGGGACACGTTTGCCTGCGTTCGGTGTGCCCTGTCGCTCTCACCCCTTTGCTCGATGTTGTGTGCTGTCAGCAATAGGAGCCATGTCCATGGTCTGGCTCTTCTCCCTGGAGGTCTTCCAGCTGAGCACAGGCACCTTCCGACCTTCCCGAGCAGCCAAGCCCTGTCCCATCCCACTGCAGGAGCAGGCGGGATCCTCCCTGTGTTCCCAGCTGTTGGCAGCTGCCAGCATCCTAGAAGTGGCTGCCTGCATCACGGAGGAATCGTGGGCCCAGCCAGGTCTTCATGACAGGTTTTTGTGAAAGCTCTTGCTTTCCCAGCAGCATGGAGGGTCACCGCGTGGGACCAGAGTCCCACAGGGATGCTCTGAGCCTGAGGGGGAAAGCGAAGGTGCACGGGGCTCTACTGCACGTCCCCTCTGCAGTGTCGGTGTCCCTGCCTGGCACAGGGCTGGGTGAGCATTCGCAGCGCGAGCCTGCATGTGGGAGGGATGTCTGGGAGAATGCCTGCTATGCCTCCTGTCATCTCTGAAGATGGGATGTGTGCTGTCTTCATGCTGCTCTGCTGTTCCTGTGTGTGCTTTTGCAAGGCCTGAGGAGGAAGGGTCCGGAGCTGGGACTGGGGTACCCTCCCCATTATCCTGGGGTGTGAATGGCAGACCTGGGCAGTGAGCTGTGCCTCTTTGTCTGGCACAGCAGAGCAGTCTGAGCCCTGCCAGGTGCCCACACGTGTCAGCGGGCAGGAACATGCCCTCGGGACAAGTGTGGGCTGCCAGTCCCATGTCCCCTACTGGGGCTGTCCCCTGGGAAGTTGGGGTACATCGGGGGTGAAGAGATCTCAGCCCCCTGAGACAGGGAGAGCTGTTGTAGGAGATGTTGCTGGGGGTGCATGCACTGGGGTGCCAGGCACAGTAACTCATGCCGTGATGCATCCCTGTTTTCCAGAGCAGACTTGGCTTTAGGGAAGGTTTGACAGGCCCAGCATCCCGAGACATCTCCCTGAAGGCTGCTTGTCCAGGGGCCAGGGTCTCTGAAATCCCTGTACACTCTGCTTGGTCTGCAGGGACTGGGTCCCTGGGTCCACCTGCTGAGAGCAGCTGAGGTGGGATTAATGCCCCCAGGACATTAATCAGCTGGTGCTGGGAGAGGAGGGGGATGAGCATGGCAGCAAAGAGAACCACAGCAGTCACCTCTCGGCTCTGGCCATCTGGGTCAAGGCCACCCTGCTCAAGCTTTGCATATCACATTTCGAATTTGTTTACTGGGTACCAGATCCTGAAGCTCTGCTTGGGCTGAAACGTCCTCAGTAACATTTTGGGAATACGTTAGTTCCCTTCCTTTCCTATTCCGACCTGCTGACTTTGATTGGCACTATTTTTTACAATAAATGCTTAATTAAAGGCATAATGACTGTGTAATGATTGTATTAAAAGCAAGATGATTATAAAAATCAGCTTAGCAGCTGAAGGCTGCAGGGCGGGAATAGCTCGGGGCAGGAATCACAAGTTGACAATATGCAGCTTCTCTGCTGCCGTTGTGCTCGCAGACCCCAGACCCCTTGTTGTGAGCACTGTGCAGAGATTCACTGCAGAAGTTCCTCCTGCCTTGAGGAGCTTCAGCCGAAAGCAGCAGTAGGTGGGGAAAGGCAGCTGTGCTGTTGCTGCCTACTACAGGGATTGCTGCCATGAAGGAAGCTACGAAATGTAATGCATTTCTGCATCAGCACCAGCTGCAGCCTCAGCTCTCTGCTGAGCTCCTAGTCCCACAGACTTCGAGCCAAGTTCAAGGTCTGGGTCCTTATCTTCAAGGTGCAGCACAGCCCTGTCCAGCACAAGGAGACTGAAGCTGTGGGCTAAGGCTGTGACTGACTGCGTTGCTCCTTGAGCATAGCAGCACTGTCCCCAGCAAGGGTGAGCCATGCCAGCTCGGCAGTCTCCTCTCCCAGCCTCATTGCCTCCTGCTCCTCGTGGGGCCACCTCTGCCAGCGTGCACACGCAGTTGATGTATGACCAGACCAGGTCCTTCTCTGGTGTTCTTGTCTGTGTATAGCCAGGTCCTTCTCTGCCCAGGCACCAGCTTGCTCCCTGCTCCTGCTGATCTCATCCTTGAGGAGTGGTGGTCATGAAACGTGACAGTGGGGTGCATTGGCCAGCCTTTGTGGTGTGTCCTTAAAGCAATGACGAGCATGACGTGAAACTCAGAGCAGAAATAACCCAGGAGAGAGTGTGACAAACCCCTGCAGAGCCTTGCTTTGTTTTATGTCGGACCATGTACCGTGCTGCAAGACTGTGCAGGGTCAAGGGCGATGTGTTCTGATCTTACTGCTTCTGCACAGGCTCCTGCCCGTCCCTCCTAATGACTCTGGGGTGGATCCCATCTGCTCCTGGAGACTTTGCAGGTCCCCAGGCCTTGAGCTTAATTGCTTGTACCTGCCCGTGTCAGGAGGTGCCAGGGAGGTTGCAGTGTAGTCGGTGACAGATGGCACAGGCAAGGGTGGTCTGTGCTTCCTCTGCCCTGCCAGTTCCCTCTTCATGCCCGTTCTTCAGGTCCTGGCCCCGTTCAGCCGGAGTGATCTCATTTCCTCCACTGCTATATTGGAGCTCTGTGCCACCTCAGATCTCATTTGGACGCACCTCTGCCTATGTTCCTCTGCAGTAGCTGGAGCCCAAACATCACAAGGTACAGAAGAGGCAGTTTGGGGAGTGCCCCTCACCCCAGGCTGTTACTGGGGCCGTGCCTGCGTTGGGGTGGTCTGTGTGAAAAGCAGAAGGTTGCAAGTTTAATAAAGCACAAACACTTAGTATGATATTCAAGGGCAGTTTTGAAAAATTTGCAAGCTATTTACATGTGCACTGATGAAGCAATGGCAGGAACAGGCGTTGAGAGAAGTCCTTTATGTTTCATGTTGTCTAGAGCTGTGTGCCTCTAAACAGGTTACCTCCGTCCAAGTGCAGGTGCTGTTTGTAGCAGGAGATGTTCTCGTGGTCCGAGGTGGGAAGCACCGCATCCCTGTTCGAGCCCAGGTTGTGCCTGTGGGCAGGAGCTGCGAGGAGGGACTGGACACCGTCACTCAGTCATCGTCAGCATCACCAGGCTCCACTGCCCCACAGGGGAGGCTGCAGAGCTGCTCTGCTGGGAGGGCATCCCTTCCACACCTTCCTGGGCAGAGGGAGCTGCAGAGCTGCCACCACAAACTGTGCCTGGGCTGCCCTATGTGAAAGGCTGTGGGGAACCAGGGCATGCAAACCTCTGCCAGACCCACCAAGGCTTGTTTGGGTTGTGTTCTGAACTGGTTTTACTGGTGTGTCGGTCGCTTGCCTGTGCCGGTGGGCCTGAGCTCCTGGGCATGGGGTGAGTGGCAATTCCTGCTCCTCAGGCACACGGCATAGTGCCCAGCAAAGGCAGCACCGCGCTTGGGATGGACAGAGCTGGTCCAAGCTTGTGGAAGAAACTTGGAGAAAGAGCCCAGCCCAAGCTCAGCGTCCTCAGCTTCCAGCCCAGCTGCACCTCCCACCAGGACAAGTGGCTGCTGCCGCGTTACTCGGCTGATTCTTTGGACCACTGGATTCTCCCCAGGTTTTCATCAGGAGCAATGGGGAAACGCACCCCACCCCTATTCTTTTATTACTGATAGAGCAGTGAAGGTTTTCCTTCCTTTTCATCCTTCTCTGTTTTAAAAAGCATTGAAACACAAAGTACCACGAATGCAAAATAGGGTACCAAAAAGTCCTGTCCATCATCTTGGCCTCTCCCTGTGTAGGAAGCAGATCGGAGTGCCCTGTCTCAGAGTTACCTTCAGTTTGGAGGTCTTTTTGTCCCTTCTTCTTGGGGAGATCTTGCTTTCTCTGCCTGCCTTGGCAGTCTGTGAGCTGGCGTGCTGAATTGCTGCTGAAGCTGCTTGGCTTTGACTCCGGTCCCACTGGCTTTGCTGTTCTGCAGATGAGAATTCCAGAGCATCCTTTCCTTGGGAGCTGCACACTTGACCAGGTAGCGTTCTCCACTTGCTCAGCCCCCCAGGGCAGGCTGCACCCGGGGCTCAGGCTGGCACGGGCGGCTGCAGCGTTCCCTGTTCTCCTCCATGGGTGACTGTAAGGCACACAGCAGTCTCACGGGTGGCCGGAGGCTGCAGCATGTGCGAGCCGAGGCAGAGGCTGTATACTGGCGGGCATCTGATGCACTACACTCAGACTTTCTCTGCCCAGGGCTAAAAGCATCTTAAAACTTGCTCCAGTGTGATGGTAATTTTCAACTCTTAAAATTCTTAATGGGACAATTCAAAAGGGGATTTTAGGTCTCTTCTGTATGGTCTGAATAGTTGTACTCGTACTTGCTATCTTGGCCCCTACTGTGATTCCAGGAAAGAAGTTTGAAGAGACAGGAATTCTTCAGTCTTTATTAATTTGTCTGCTTTATTTGAAGGGGAAATGTTATTCTTCTGCAAGAGTAAACTTGCATAGTAGACTCTGTAGCTCTCCTTTAACTGATCATTTTCTCTGATGGGTTTTTGGTAAGATCTCCACCAGTCACCAAGGTTAATGTGTCTCTGGTCACAGAGAGCACCTGCAAATTCAACAGAGGTAAAAAAGTGACTAGGGAGCCCACCGACCTTCTGCCTGCCTACATGGAGAGCTGCCACATCCATGGCAGCATGGCTGAAGACTCTCCCCTTCGGAGCTAACACTTTCTGTGCTGGATTTCTTCCTGGAGTAATTTGTTTTAATATTATAAAGAAAAGATGTAACCTTTGAGTGAGATAAGTCCCCTTATTGTGCTTTAAGACATTTTTATCCCCATGAAGTAATACAGGGGGGAGATAGTGGTGGCTGAAGGATGCCAAGTGGCCCTCGTGGAGGATCCCTGTTTGGATGAGTCTGGAGGCTGTTGTAGGAAGCTTCACGTGCACTTACGTCCTGGTGTAACCTAGTAGTGGCCCAGCTAACCAGGTGCAGAATTGTTGGTGTGGTTAACTGCTCTGAACACCGGGTGTAGGACTGCCCAAGGGAGGTGGTGAGGAAAGGTCTGGCTGTGGAAAGCAGTGTTGGGTCCAAGCAAGCTCTGGGTAGAAGTTCTCACCCCTCTGGTGTACAGCTTCTATGGCAAGTAACACTTCTGCAGCAGACTCGCTAGGGTCTGCAGCAGGAGGAAGAGTGGAATGCATTTGTTAGGAGAATTATGCACGTGTGAAGGGCTGGGAGAGGGTCTGGCCTCAGGATATATGTAGAACTTCCTGTTGGAGAGCAAAATGCTTTTCTTGATGAATCAGAATTGTGCTGGGATGTGCTCCTGTTCTGGGCAATGTGGGGATGGTGCGCTGTCCACACGTAGTTCTGTGGTGTGTTTTGAGGTCCGTGTCAGTGCAGGAGTGTTCAGTGGGATGGTGAGTGCATCTTTGGAGGGGAAGACGTCTATATCCCTGCCTGGCTGACAGGAGGGCTCCATTTCCATGTCGCATGCAGACTCTGGCTCCTCATCTGTGTCCATAAAGGAGCAAGTGGTGTCTAATGAAGGCTCATTCAAGTGTAACCGGGATGAAAAGCCCCCCCCCGGCCATTTCAGGGAAAGGTCATGAGCCTGGTGAAGAAGCCATTCTTTCTGTTCATCTGGGGCCCCCATAGGAATCTTTCCTGTTTTCCCTAATTTCTTTAACTGCCATTTCTCTCTCCCTTGGTTTTTATTAATAAACCCAAGTGAAATCTATTGTTGTGATGAAAGGACCCTGCAACATCTGCCAGATGGATCGCACGCAGTCAGTTTATTAATTTGATGGGGCATATAAAATCAGCTTTTATAATTGCATTTTAATTCCATAACAAAGCAGCTGTGCAGAGTGAAAAATTGGGCTGTTGTGGCACACGTCGGAGGCTCACTGACTCTAGAAATGCCTCGGGTTTTACAGCCTGACCCATCAGGGATCTGTGAACCTCATCAGACAGCGGGGTTTGAGTCCCCCAGTTTGGGGAAGCTGGTGGTAGAGATGGCACCTTCCAGGTCCAATGTTCCTGAGACCTGCATGGCACAACTGGTGGGCTGCTTTTGGAAGCAGGGTACTGCTGAGGTTGGTTCACCAACACTCCTGGTGTTTGGGTATCTGGAGCGTGAGTAATTGTGTGTTTGAGAGCACGAAGCTGGAGCTGTACGAGGCTGTGTGGATGCCCTCGGGCAGCATGGGAGTTAACAGGGCTCCAAGCAAAGGATTTAAAGCCGTGAAACTTTATGTTGCTTGGCTTCCTTCCAGTTTAGGCTGTGTCTCAGTATAGACACAGGCAAATTAAATGGAGAGGAGGAAAAACCTTTCCTAGTGTGGGAAAACAATAATAGGAAGAAACTCAGAGCCTGATAAGCTCTGGAACTAAGTGAAGGTCACAGCTCAGTGCTGCTGCTCAGATGAGGGACTTCACCAAAAAATGGGTCACTTGCTGACTATTTCTCAGAGCTCAGCAACAGAAATTTGCAGCTGACGCTGAGCAGAATGATGCTGTGGGCACGGCTGTGGCAGTGCCCTTTGCTGGGTCCCTGGTGCAGCAGTGGCTCCGCAGTGAAAACGTGAAGGTGAGGAGCATGGCTGAGAGGCTGTGTCATCTTCAGGTCAGCTCTCACACAGATCTGGGGGTAAAGCCCAGGTTATGTGAGAGATTGTCCGGGACACGGAGTTGTTGCACAAGGTGGGGCAATGTTTGCTGGGAATTTATTTTGGGATAAAACAGCCCAGAGACCTCTGTATGACACAAGCACCAGTTTCCTCTTGACTTGATCTTGGATTACAAGTATGTAGCGGTGTTGTTCCCATGATGTGATGTGCATCATGTCTTGGAGTGAGGTCAGGGTCCCTGTTTTTTTTTTGTTTTGTATCCTTCTGGAGTTTATTTTTACTCATAATCCATCTGCCAGGGGCCGGCTCTGCTGGGGTAGGCTTGGATGTGGACTGCAACGAGATGTGAGCAATGCAGTCCTGTTCACAGCTTCAGCCATGCTTGGCAGCTGCGTGTTGTAGCTAACCTGGAACTGCAAGGGATCCTGCATGCCCAGGGATTTCGGGAGCCCTGTGGCGTATGGACAGCAGTGCTGCTCTTAGCACAAGGGTCCCAGGTGATCCTCTGTGTGGATTGCCCAGCACTGCAGGTCTGCCACCTGCCATCGTGTATCGGGTTTGAGGGAAGCACAAACACTGCGTCTGCCCTTCTCCCTCCCCATTGAGGGCATCTTTCGTGGTCAGGGTGGCTTCAGGGTGTCCTTTCCATCAGAGTGGTCAGGGAAGGTCTCTGGCACCCAGGTCTGATCCCCCTCTCTGGGTGTCGGTGCACATCTCGGTGCTGCCTGTTGCAAAGGCACCGTGTGGTGCCTCTGGGCTTCTGAGATGTGCCTTATTGCGAGGTGTGAGATTCAGATTCTGTATCTGTCCCCAGATGGCTTCCTGATAGTCATTAACAGGTAAAACAGGGAGAAGGACTTTGTCCCTTGTTTGAAGCTCAAGGCGTAAGATGCAAATTCTGATGTTTTTCTGCCCCTCGGGGCTGAAACTAAATTAAGCTGTTACCTAGGAATTTGACTGTGACAGCTCCCAGGGACACTGAAAACCCACAGAGGCAGTGGTGGGTGAGATCCTGGCGCGGAGCCTGAGTGAGGCTGACAGGGAGCTGGGGAGGTTGGGATCGAAGGGAGTCAGCGAAGGAAAGGGCAAGTCTGAACAGTGCCAGCGGGGCCTAGGGAGAGCTGTGGTGAGCAGGTTTGTGCTGGAGCGTTAGGGAAGGTCACAGGGAGTTTCATAGAATCACAGAATCACTATGATTGGAAAGGACCTCCTGGATCATCAAGTCCAACCTTTATCCCATCATATTCCTAACCACTAGACCATGGCCTCAAGTGCTTCATCCACTCATTTTTTGAACACCTCCAGGGACGGCGATCCACCACCTCCCTGGGCAGCCTGTTCCAGTGCC
This sequence comes from Podargus strigoides, assembly GCA_028020825.1. Taxonomy (NCBI): domain Eukaryota; kingdom Metazoa; phylum Chordata; class Aves; order Caprimulgiformes; family Podargidae; genus Podargus; species Podargus strigoides. Next base: position 49,523,042 of record CM051662.1, read on the forward strand.
TAACCACACTCTCAGTAAAGAACTTCTTCCTAATATCCAACCTAAACTTCCCCTGACGTAACTTGAGGCCATTTCCTCTCATCCTGTCATTAGTAATTTGGGAGAAGAGACCAACACCAGCCTCACTACAACCTCCTTTTAGGTAGTTGTAGAGGGCAATGAGGTCTCCTCTCAGTCTCCTCTTCTCCAGGCCAAACAACCCCAGTTCCCTCAGCCAGTCTTCATAAGGCCTGTTTTCCAGACCTCTCACCAGCCTCGTTGCCCTTCTCTGGACTCGCTCCAGCACCTCAATGTCCTTCTTATCCTGTGGTGCCCAGAACTGGACACAGTACTCGAGGTGTGGTCTCACGAGTGCTGAGTACAGGGGCACGATCACCTCCCTACTCCTGCTGGTCACACCGTTCCTGATACAGGCCAGGATGCCATTGGCCTTCTTGGCCACCTGGGCACACTGCTGGCTCATGTTCAGTCGGCTGTCAACCAACACCCCCAGGTCCTTTTCTGCCAGGCAGCTTTCCAGCCACTCTTCCCCAAGCCTGCATGGGGTTGTTGTGACTGAAGTGCATGACCCGGCACTTGCCTTTGTTGAACCTCAACAGTACCAGGACTGTCCCCAAACGCTGCTGTGCTGCTTCACAGAGGAATGATGGAGAGGGCAGAGCTCCTGGGTGCTGCTGAGGGGTCAGGGTTTGACGGCATTGTTAGAGCAAGCAGGAGCTTTGGTGGTGAGTGAAGCGTGAGGGACCTCGGCAGAGCTCAATGTGACAGCCCAGAGGGACGATGTGCAGAGCTACAGGTAATGGGTGACAGGAAGAAGCCTGGGAAAAGGAAATGAAGGGTGTTCCACACTGGGAAGCAGAGCCTGCAGAGTTTTCCTTTGTCATACATAAACTTGTCCCCAGCACAGCAGAGTCTGAACTGGAAGTCATGTTTGCATCCTGCAGTAGCTGTGCTGGTGCAGCTGGGGTCCTTTCAGCTTCTCCCCTCATCAGAGACTCGGCAGCGCTGTGAGTGAGGACAGCGGCCACGTGTGCCTGACTTGTTTGATTTTGATGTCCTGGAACAGATGATGGGTGCAGGGTGTTGTGAACTTCTGGATCTGTGTTAGCACCAGGGTGAGAAATGGAAGGAGGGAAATGGGACCTCTGAGAGGAGAGCTGGCCGCTGCGTGGAATCGGTCTGCAGCTCCTCTACGCACCCACCTTGTGTCTTCAGTGGGGAACAGAGGTGATAAATCAATGAGGTGCTGGAGAAAACTGTAGAGGCACCAGTGCTGAAGGTGTAGAGAGGCCCTAGGGTGAGCTGGGGTCTGCCACTGCTGCCACTTACTCCACTGGCTGGGAGGAGACCTTCATGTGTGGCTCATGGGTCACCCCACGTGTTGCTCATGGAAGAAACCTTTCTGAGGCGTATTCCCTGTGGCACGGGTGGATCCTGCTCTCCCAGCTCTTACCTCTCCTTATAGAAATGGCTTTAGGCAGGAATAACAACCAGAACATTTCTTACAAGGTGCCCTGACTGCAGAGGGGGTCCGTGGGCAGCCCAGGTTCTGCGGGGTCCGTGCAGATCAGGCGGGTGGGTTGTGCAGCTCCTCGAGCAAGGCTTGGAACTGGAGCGCTCTGCGGGCTGACGCGCTCTAGGCACCGTGCCACCCTCAGGATTCGCCCCCGAGAAGCTGGCAGGAGGAATATGGTGGTGCGTCCCTTCTATGGGAACACCTCTGATGCTGAAGAGAGTTCCTGTGCTCCTCGGAGCAAGATGGGGACTGTACCTCGTGAGCACGCACTGTGGGAATGGGGCCGGTGGCTGCTGCATCCTCAGTGCGTGCCAAAGTGATTCCAGCACTAATAGAGCAGGGGAGGGAGATGATTGTTTCGTGAGACTGAACAGGAGAGGAAGGTTCTGTGTGAGCAGTGAGAGGAGGGTTGGCCTGAGCCCAGCCCCGTGAATAAACGAGCAGCTTGGGTGTTAGGAGTGATATTTCTGACAGGGAGGAGACAATAACAAACCAAAGTGGGGCAAATCTGTATCGGAGAGACACAGAGGGCAACTTCTGGGATTATCCTGGGAAGGAGCAATCACGTGTCAGTGTGTAGGGGTCTCAAGAAAGGGAAAACCCATGACCACTATGGGTTGGGGCTTTTTTTATTCATTTCTTTTGATCTTGGAAAATGGGAGCTTCAAGAGGAACAGAGGTGGTAGGAACAAACTAAAGAGTTCTGCAGTCCCAGCCTCCTGTGATGTTGCTAGCCCACGTGAAAGGCGTCTCTTGGGAGCATCTGGAGTCCCATCCAATCCTGGAGCTGCGGGTGTAGAGTCAGGCAGTAGAACAGCTGGGAATGCCAATACGGGGTGCAAAGAGGGGGTCTTACAGAGCTGGTGTTGCTGGGCTGGATCTGTATGTAGGCTGTGAGGGTTACATGGGATGGAAATGAATGGAAGGAACAGTCTTTGGTTAGGACAACTGCCATGTCATCTGCAGCTGGCTGGGGTTCGTAAGTATCACTTCAGTAGGGAATTTTCCACAAGACTTGAAGGATGCTACAGAGGATTCTCCCAGGGAGAAGCTTGCAGGTACAGTGGAGTGCATAGGAAGCAGCATAACATGGTCTGGAAGATGTGTTTGGAGATGAGTGTGGGGTGGGGGCAAGTAGGGTCAGGTCCATGGTAGAACAGTGGTGGAAGGTGGGTTTGTGCCTTGGGGGAAGGCAGGAATGTCTGTGTTTGGTGTGAGGGTGGAGAGGGAGCCAGCGAGAGAGCCCTCAGGAGTGGTGGAGAGAAAGCCAAGGGGATTTCAGCAGCTGCTGCAGGGTTTTCCTCCAGGGCCCTGTAGCAGGTGAAAGGATCCTTGCGGGCAAACCCAGCTCCAGGACGTGGCAGTCTCTTGGACTGCTCTGTTCAGGCCATGGAGGGAGCAGCAGCATGGCATGATGCTGGGAGACAGCAGTGGGACTGGGTTGACCGGGCTCTGGCATCCAGAGGTGATTAGCTGTGACTTCCTTCACCAGAGAAGTTTTTTCCCAGGATGTCTTGTTTGTTAAGTTCTCTGAAGCACATTTAAGCATTTCACGTGGGCATCCCAACATGACTGGTACATGCCTCATTACCATGTTTATAGCTCTTCAAATTACCAGTGACCTTCAGGGCTGATGGCTGTGTCTGAGTGCCCAGCTTGCATCGATGATTTGCAGGCCTCGGTAGACCATTGATTTCTCCTGCCAGCGCCAGCTTTATCCTGACCGCTGCGGTGCTGCTGACTGGGTCCAAGGCCCCCGTGGGAGATGGGGGGGTGTCACAGGTGAGCTGGGCTCTCGGGGAGTCCCGAGCCCGGCGACAAAGGAGAAGGGCCTGACTTTGCAGAAGGAGGTGAACCAGGCTTTTGGAGTGACTTGTCAGGAGAGACTGCAGAGAGATGGCATCCCAGTGTCCAGTCAGGTCCTGCTGAAGTCTGGCTGAGTCCACGCTGCTGCTTTGAGTGCTTCAGAGCTCCTTGGCACCCATCTCCTCTCTGTATCTCATTTCTGAAGTAATGTGTTTATACAGCAAAAGAAGTTTGAATGAGCCGATTAAGGCTGAGGTACCTGCCTTCCTCACCTCAGCCTTCACTGATAAGACCAGGCTCCAGCAATGCCAGGTCCCTGAGGCCAGTGCAGTAGTTCATGGCAGGGTAAACATTCCCTCAGTGGAGGAGGATCAGGTTAGGGAACATGCAAACAAACTGGACATACACGGGTCCATGGGCCTGGTGAGATGCACCGGTGAGTGCTGAGGGGTTTTGCATCTGGGGAAGAACAACCCCATGTACCAGTACAGGTTGGGAGCTGACCTGCTGGAGAGCAGTGTAGGGGAAAGGGACCTGGGGGTCCTGGTGGACAGCAGGAAGACCATGAGCCAGCAATGTGCCCTTGTGGCCAAGAAGGCCAATGGCATCCTGAGGTGTATTAGAAAGGGAGTGGTTAGTAGGTCGAGAGAGGTTCTCCTTCCCCTCTATTCTGCCTTGGTGAGGCCACATCTGGAGTATTGTGTCCAGTTCTGGGCCCCCCAGTTCAAGAAGGACAGGGAACTGCTCGAGAGAGTCCAGCGTAGAGCCACAAAGATGATTAAGGGAGTGGAACATCTCCCTTATGAGGAAAGGCTGAGGGAGCTGGGTCTCTTTAGCTTGGAGAAGAGGAGACTGAGGGGTGACCTCATTAATGTTTATAAATATGTAAAGGGTGAGTGTCATGAGGATGGAGCCAGGCTCTTCTCAGTGACATCCAATGATAGGACAAGGGGCAATGGGTGTAAGCTGGAACATAGGAGGTTCCGCATAAATGTGAGGAAGAATTTCTTCACAGTGAGGGTAACAGAGCACTGGAACAGGCTGCCCAGAGAGGTTGTGGAGTCTCCTTCTCTGGAGACATTCAAAACCCGCCTGGACATGTTCCTGTGTGACCTGATCTAGGTATTCCTGCTCTGGCAGGGGGGTTGGACTAGATGATCTTTTAAGGTCCCTTCCAATCCCTAACATTCTGTGATTCTGTGAGGGAGCTGCCGGTGGCTTTGCCAGGCTACTCTCCATCATCTCTGACAGGTCATGGTGGTCAGGAGAGGTTCCTGATGACTGGAAGAAAGCAAATGTCACTCCTGTCTTCAAGAAGGGCAATGAGGAGAATGTGGGGAGCTCCAGGCTGGTCAGTCTCCTCTTGATCCTTGGGAAGGTGATGGAGGAGCTAACCCTGGAAACCATTTCCAAACAGATGAAGGACAAGGTGGTGATTGGGAGCAGCCAGCCTGGATTTGTGAAAGGGAAATGTGGCTTCAGCAAGCTGACAGCCTTCTACAGGGAGGTGACCAGCTTGCTGGATGAGGGGAGGGCTGTGGGGGTTGTTTGTCTTGGCTTGAGCAAGGTTTTTATGTTGCCTAATGTAACGTCCTCAGGGACAAATGGATGGAATAGGGACACTTTGAATTTCTCCTTTCATTAGAATAGACTCAGTTTGCTGTGACCTTAAAATCTGTGTTCAGCTTGATGTTGGAGAACCTGAAATTTCCGTCCCTCCAGTCCTCAAGGAGGAAATCTTAGAAAGAAGTACTCTGTGACTGAAGAGACACACATGACAATACAAGAACAGGTGGCTCTGGAGAGCTGGATGAGCTCTGCTCCACGAAGGGCTGGTTTGCAAGTTGGATATGGAAAAGGGAGATTTTCCATTGGGAAGCGTTAGCAGGGCCTCTGAAGCATGCATGAGAGCAGTGGGAAATAAGGTAGGGATTTGGATCTATTCCAAACAGTAACACATCACAACCTTTGGAGAGCAGGAGCATTTGCATGGTAAGAACAGATCTAGAGAAGAGACTGAAGTGAGTCTCCTGTTTGACTTGTAAATCAGTTTGTTTGTTTTTCCCTTGTTTCCTATAGGACTAATGCCGAGATACTGGCAACCCTGAGGTTCCTCTTCCTTGGCTTTGGCTGGCATGGAACAGTGCTTAACTTACTAATAACACTGGTGTTTGGATTTAGCTGTGAATGACACATGGGCACTATGGTGATGGGTGTGGGTATGAGTCTGGTAGTGCTGTCTGGGAAGTGTTAGGAGGGAACTGGGAAGGTTGGGAGCACGTGGTGGAGTGTGGACGTGTCTGTGCCTTCTGCCAGTTGTGATATTGAATACCAGGTTAATTCAGGTGTCTGTTTGTTAACTAATTAAAAAAAAAACAAACCAAAAATAGTTGCCCACTCGGTTACCAGCAGCAGAGATCCCAGCCTGGCAGCAGGACCGTGGTCCATGTCGGGGGTGAGGTGTGATGCCATACACATGGTCGCACGCCCTGTGTTCCTGAGCCATAAATCTGCCAAATGGGAGGTGAGGTTGTGTTCCCAGCCAGCACGTGTCTGCCTTGCCTGGGAAGGACAGTGTTCCCTTCCAGCCCTGCGCCTCGCTCTGGGCAGGCAGCAAGTACCCGGGAGCAGCAGGAGCCAGTGCCAGAGGTGCTGGCCTTGGGGGAAGTCCATGAGCAGAAGGACTCAGGTGTGGTTGGGGCTGCTGATATTTTGGATCAAGACGGGAAAAGAGAAAAGAAACCATTTTCCTGAGAGGTCTTTGACTTGGGAGACACCACTGCGCTAATGAAGAGAGCTAATTACAGAGTCATTTGTGGAGAGTTTGCCAGCTGGGCAGTGCAGCTAATGCCCATGGAGCCTGGATGCTGAAGGAGGTGCAGAGAGGGACTGTGGGGGGGAGTGGGGGACAGCAGGGTGACACGGAGGTCACCAGTGGCAGTGTGGTCAGTGAAGCGCAGTGCTCCTGCCTCTCCATGGCCCCTTACAGCCTTCGGGACAGATCCCTCACTGTGTTTCAGCTGGAGGTGGAGGGTCTTCACGGGGAGGTAATGGGAGAAGATGGCTTTGGGGGAGTGGGGGCTGAGCCATTCAAACCGGGTGTTTTTGTGGATTCTGTAGAGTGCCCAGCACATTATGGCAGGATGGGTAAAACATTGAGGAGCAATGGGATACTGGGAATTGTGCAGAATCCTTGTGCTGTGGTGAAGATGAGCAGAAAGTGCTGTTTGTGTGGCTCTGCCAGCATGCACAGCTTGCATAGCCCTGTTATTATCAAAGAGCTCATCTGGAGAACTCTTCCACTGAGGATGGGAGATCTGGTTGCTGGGGATCGTGTCATACCAGTGGTCTCATTTCTTGGTGGTTCCTTGCATCCCAAGCTGAGTAAGAGCTGACCGGCTCGGTGCCTTCTGCCTGGTTGCAGTGCAGCCCGAGGAGCAGGAGGCAATAAGGTTTCCCCGTGCTTCATCACATCGTCCCATTGCCAAAGGGCCTTTTAGTCATCAGCCACAGAAGGTTCCCCATCTCCTGTGGGGGTCTGCCTGATGGAGGAAGCACCCAGCAGCCTCCAAGGTCACTGCTCCAAGGGGTATTGTGGTGGGTCCTGAAGTTTCTGAGCAAGTCCCTGTGCTAATCAGGGAGATCTCTCAATGTCGTGGGCTGCTTTTGAAGAATCATAGAATCATAGAATGTATTGGGTTGGAAGGGACCCTCAAGGGTCATCCAGTCCAACCCCCCTGCAGTGAGCAGGGACATCTTCACTAGATCAGGTTGCTCAGAGCCCCATCAAGCCTGACCTTGAATGTCTCCAGGGATGGGGCCTCCATACATTTGCCAGCTGTGGTTTTCATTGCAGAATCCTCGGACCGTTCTGTGCTCTGAGCTGTGCTGGCTGGTCTGTGTTGCACCCCGGTTCATTCCCTGGTGTGGTGAGAAGTGCTGGCTTTGTCTGCAGCTCCCCACTGGTTTGTGTCCTGTCTCCCCAACAGCCGTCCTCTGCAGCCAGCAGCTGGCACAGGGTTCGAGCTGATGGTTCCCTGGTTTAATGAGGACGTTCCTGACGTGATTCACCATTAAAATCTCCTTGGCTGTGAATTCATTTAATCTTCAGAGCACATTTCGAGACTTCCTTTCTGTTCCTCTAATCTTTGAGCAAGTGAAAACAAGGCTTAATGGCTTGGGAGAGTTCTGCTATGGCGGGGAAGTTCCTTCTGTTGGCTGTGTTGTTTCCCATGGAACAGCTCTTGGTTTGTTGGACATGGGCTGGTCGGGACACCCCAGTTCTGAGGGACTTGTGTTGTCCCCTTGACCAATTTTGTCTGGGTCCCCCTTTAACAATCCTTCTTACAAAGACAGATGCTAACAGATGTTGTTTGGCAGCACATGGCTGCATGAAGGCCGTTGTCTCACTGTCTCTCTTCTGGACATGGTGAAAGAAGCTTTTGAAGGCTTCTCAAGGTGCTTTCTTCCTCCAGACCATGCCTGACCCCAGACATGTTCTGTGCCCTGCCCTTTCCTCTCTCCACTGTGTTAGCTCTATAGGATGGTCATTCTGGGCTCCTCTGCTGCTGAGCTCTGCTCATTCTCACGTACCTGTTTGTTTCTTCCCACAGTGCTGAGTATTGGTGAAGGTGGCTTTTGGGAAGGAAACGTGAAGGGAAGGACTGGCTGGTTCCCAGCAGAATGTGTTGAGGAGGTGCAGATGCAACAGTATGACCCACGGCAAGGTAAGCTCTTTTCTTAGACCTGAGTCTCTCTGAGCAGACACAATAGCCCCACAAACTCAGAAGTATTCATCTCAAATTTCCAGCAGTCTCCAAGTTAGCCCAGTGGGCGATGGAAGAATTGTGTCTTGAGGTGTTAGTTTGTGTTACCGAGAGCATTAGCACCAGGTAGTAGAAATGCTGACCCGTGGTAAGTGTGTGGTGCTGTCGTGAGGAGAGCCATCATCCATCCCTTTTGCAGAGATTGCTGTAGCGGCCGCGTCTTCTGGAGGTGACAGCGAGTGATGGAGCACGAGAGTGTGACTGTGGAGCTGAACCTGAACCTCCAAGACCGCGTTACATTTTAGGAGACTTCAAAAGAAATCAGTAATTTGCATATGTTTGCTCTGGTCCAACAGAAAATATTAAACCTGGCTGGGGCTCAGCCCTGGCACTCCTGACCCTCCGTCTCCAGCACCAGCCACCATCCCATAGGGATTTGCTGTTCTGGAGGACAGTGGTGTCAGGAGGAGCTGTGGGTTGCATGTGCCAAACAGGATGGTATTCCTGGAGGTCTCTGTGACTTAATGGGTCTCCAGCTGTCATGGGGTCTGTCACCCCAGCTTCACCTATGCCAGTGGCAGCTGCCCGGGCCGTGTTCCTCTCTCCCAGCTGGAGGACTGGGTGGGAAACGCTTCTGGCAAACCTGAACTTGTCCTGATGTAGAGCAACTGAAGAGAACATCTGGATTGATTTTCGCAGTGTATTATTTGGGAGAGAAGTGGCATTGATTTGAGCTGGATCATCTGCCTGAGGGGTTTTGGCAGGCATCTTTCCTTGGAAGACATGGGGACATCGGTCTGTCTGCAGAGGGCAAGGGTGAGAAGCATAAAAGTTCTTTTGTCCCGCAGGAGTGGTGCAGTTGGCAGGTGTGGAGGTGGCCGTGCATTGGGCACAGAGGGTCCCGGTGTAGATTCAGTGATGTGAAAGGGAGAAGCTGCATCCTGTGGAGGGTGGCTCCTGCCATACGCCTCAGTGAAGAGCTGTGCTCTGTCTTCCCAGTAACCTCCTCCCGTGTCCAGGAAGAGAGCTGCCATGACCTCCTGAAGGCATCTCCTCCTTGGCGCTAGGCAAAGCCCAGTGGCCAGCAGGTCTCATGGCAGGTGGCTCCTCAGTGCTGTCATACACAGAATTCTGGGGTCTGTGTGACCCTTGGGCCGTGTCACCCTGTTGTGCAGAGCGTTGGAGGCTGAGATGGTGATGATGGGTCCCTGTAACAATGGACAGCGACTTGTGGAAGTGCTCAGAGTGAGAATGCCTGTGCCAGGCTGTGCTGAGGAGTTCGGTCTTTCACAGTTGGCTCTTGATTTTCCCTGGAGGTGACTAGTGGCTTGTGGGAGTTCCTGATCCTCACAGACCTTTTTTATATCTATTTAAAAAAAAAAAAAACGAAACAAACAACAAACCAGAAGAAAAAAGTCTGCTCTGGAACTGTGCTGTTGTGCCCCCTCCCGTGGTGCTGTGGAGGAGTTGTGGACCTCTCCCGAGGGATGTGTCCTGACATTGAGTTCATGGGGACAGCGATGAGTTCATGGGGACAGCATCTTCAGCCCTGTGCAGGAGGGAGAAGTTGGACAATCCCCTCGCAAGGTGTCCTGGGTTACAATGTATTCTATTACCATGAGCCGTTGAAACCTGGCGCCCGTGTTCCTCGCCTCCCCCCTCAGGACTATTCTTCTGTTAATGCGCCCATCAGTGCCTTGCCCCAGGACTCACCATCCCTTTGTGAGATGCTCCGGCCAGGGGGAGGGAGCCAAGCATTCCCACTGGGGATAAAGTCTGAGGTTTGGAGCAGCACGAGCAGCCTTACCCGCTGGGATCCCAGAGGACAAGGACTACACCACCACCGGATTTTCGGAGGAGGACCAGTTTTCTTTTCTACAAGACCACCACTTCAACAGGACCATTTCAAAGAGAACTGCAGCTACCACTACATCGGACTGCTACCAGCACCCTGCCTGGCAGGGTGCCAGGTTGTATCCCTGACTCTGTCAGGCTTTAAACCAGTTCCTCTGTATTATTGTTTTGTTGTATATATATATATTAGTAAAAACTGTTATTCCCATTTCCTCATATCTTTGCCTGAAGCCCCTTAATTTCAATTTTATAATAATTCGGAGGGAAGGGGGTTGTATTTTCCATTCCAAGGGGGGCTCCTGCCTTCCTTAGCAGATACCTGTCTTTCAAACCAGGACACAAGGGCTTTGGGCTCCATCAGAAACGACTGCTGCTGCCTGGATGGCACTTCTGGATCTACCTCTGTTGCAGACGTGGATAAATCCCTGAGGAATAGCTGTGGAGACCTTCTGCTGAGCGTCACCTCCTTGGGCCCTGCTGTGTTTGTGGCTGTAATGGGATCTCTGCTCCTCTCAGCCTGGCTGTCACCTCCCTGTGAGAGGAGCTGCACAGATGCTGCTCTCTGACTAATAAGTATCTGAGAGCAGACTTCCATTTTATTTACATTTTTTCAGTTACAGATAGGCTAAAACCTCTAATGAGCATGATTTGTATTGCAAGCATAACTCATAAATTAAGGGCGAGAGGGACTAATGCAATTATCTCCTCTGTGCACTCATGTGACACGGGCCAAACCTTCACCAACTGTTGCATGGTGTGTGAATGGCTGTGTGGAGCCGAGTGATACAGCAGGGCTTCTCAAAACTCTCGGAGGAATGTTGTGTTTGAACTTCACAGGACAAAGCTCAGTCATGGGGAAAGCACAGAGGAGTTCACCACTCTGCACAAACCACGGTGACACCACAAATCATGCAGCAAATGCCTTCTGGGGCGTTTCTCTGCTCTCAGCTGGCGGATCATCTTTGAAAGGTTGTGGAGAACAGGAGAGGTGCCTGAAGACTGGAAGAAGGCCAACATCACTCCAGTCTACAAAAGGGCAAGAAGGAGGACCCAGGGAACTACAGGCCGGTTAGTCTCACCTCCACCCCTGGGAAGGTGATGGAGCGACTCATTCTGGAGGTCATCTCCAAACATGTTGAAGAACAGAAAGTTATTGGGAGTGGTCAACATGGATTTACCAAGGGTAGATCATGCTTGACCAATCTGCTAGCCTTCTGTGATGTCATAACTGGTTGGCTGGATGAGGGGAGAGCAGCAGATGGCATCTACCTTGACTTCAGCAAGGCTTTGGACACTGTCTCCCATAACATCCTCATTAGGAAACTCAGGCAGTGTGGGTTAGATGAGGGGACGGTGAGGTGGATGAGAGCTGGCTGTGACAGATCACAGAGGGGTGTGATCAGTGGAGCAGAGTTGAGTTGGAGGCTGTCACCAGTGGTGGTGTCCCCTAGGGGTCAATACTCGGTCTGGTCTTGTTCAACATATTCATCAATGACCTGGACGAGGGGACAGAGTGGATCCTCAGCAAGTTCGCTGCTGATCCCAAGCTGGGAGGGGTGGCTGACACTCCAGAGGGCTGTGCTGCCATCCAGCGGGACCTGGACAGGCTGGAGAGCTGGGCAGAGAAGAACCTCATGAGGTTCAATAAGGGCAAGGGTAGGGTGCTGCACCTGGGGAAGAAGAATGCCAGGCACCAGGATAAGTGAGGGGGGACCTCCTGGAAAGCAGTTCTGAGGAGAAGGATCTGGAAGTCCTGGCAGACAGTAAATTATCCATGAGCCGGTGATGTGCCCATGCCACCAAGAAGGCCAATGCCACCCTGGGCTGCACAGGGCAGTGTGTGGCCAGGAGGGAGAGGGAGGTCATTCTGGTCATTCTCCCCCTCTACTCTGCCCTGGTGAGGCCACAACTGGAATCCTGCGTCCAGTTCTGGGCTCCCCAGTTCCAGAGAGACAAGGAACTACTGGAGAGAGTCCAGCAGAGGGCAGCGAGGATGAGTGGGGGATTGGAGCATCTCCCCTGTGAGGAAAGGCTGAGAGAGCTGGGACTCTTCATCCTGGAGAAGAGAAGGCTGAGGGGGATCTGATGAACGGTTACAATACCTAAAGGGGGGCTGAGGGAGGGTGGAGCCAGCTGGTGACAGAGGTGATGCCCTCCAGCATCCTACCTGCTGTGGCTCCACTGTGTGCGGGAGCATTGGGCTCCTCTCAGGTCTGGGCACTGCATATCCCCCCCCAGCACAGTTCAGCATTTCTTCTTCTGAAATAATTCCCTTTCTCTTGGTGGCGGGCGCTCGGAGGCCGCCCCAGCCAGATTGGCTGCCTGGCACCCAGCCTGGGAGAGGCTTTAATTGTGGTGGCATCTGCTCCTCAGCCTCCTCAGAGTCAGGTGCTCCAGAGCACAGTTTGGGACACGTGGGTGAAATCCACAATGGGCAGCAGTGCTCCGGCTGCCCCCACAAGGGTGGGAGGCTGGGGGGGGCTGCAGCCCCTCGCTCGCTCCAGGGCTGAGACACTGCTTCTTGGCCATGCTGTGGCACCACAGCTCTGCCACCAAACCCCTTCCCAGCTTTGGTGAGCTCTGCTGCCTGCAGTGTCAGTGCTGGCTGTACCTGCAGAGCAGCACAGCTCTCCCTTGGCAATGAGAGCAGCATCAGCCAGGCTCGTGGTGCTGCCGCTGCCAGAGGGTGAGCCCACTCACAGCTTGTCTTCACAGGGAGCATCAGCTGAGTGTGGTGCCTCTTCCAGACTCTAAAAGCAATGGATCAGTGCTCCCATACTGCGACAGGGCATCTGCAAGCTGCCTCCGTGGCTGTGCTGGCACAAGAAGTGTCCGTGTACCCGAGAAGGGACAAATGCAGACCCCAGCCTTCATTTTAGAGACCACAGCTCCTCTGGCCTGTGAGTTCCTGCTTTGAGTGGAATTTCAACTTAGAACATGGAATCTATTTTATACCCTCTTTCTTGACTACCACAGAGTCTAACTGGTTGGGCAATGAAGCTGGAGAAGGGTCTGGAGCACAAGGCTGATGGGGAGCGGCTGAGGGAACTGGGGGGTTCAGTCTGCAGCAGAGGAGGCTGAGGGGAGACCTCATCGCTCTCTACAACTCCCTGAAAGGAGGGGGCAGAGAGGTGGGGATGAGTGTCTTTAACCAAGTAACAAGCTATAGGACAAGAGGTGATGGCCTCAAGTTGTGCCAGGGGAGGTTTAGATTGGATATGAGGAAGAATTCCTTCACAGAACGGGTTGTCAGCCATTGGAATGGGCTGCCCAGGGCAGTGGGGGAGTCCCCATCCCTGGAGGTGTTTCAGAGTCGAGTTGCCATAGCGCTCAGGGATATGGTGTAGTTGAGGACTGTCAGTGTTGGGTTGATGGTTGGACTTGATGATCTTCAATGTCTTTTCCAACCTAGATGATTCTGTGGTATCTCCCTCCCCCAGTTCCTTATCTGCCCCATGGCTCTGTGGTTGGCTGTGACCTTGTCCTCTCAGATGTTTTGCTGTAGCTCTTGGGTGATAACATTCCTGCTGCTGCATCAAATGATGAAAGGGATCAGGTTCTAAACACTGACTTGTCACTCCTCATCCAGTGCTGCGGTGCCAGCAGCCGCTGCGCCAGCCCAAAGGACGCGTGACCGGTGACATTGGGGAAGGTGCTCGTTGGGCCGTGTTGGTGGCAGAGTCCGGCTGTGTTTGGCTGGTGTGGGGACTTCTGCCAGTTCCCTCTGGGAATGCTGCTGCCGAGGTGCTGCTTGGGATGCAGGAGCAGTTGGTCAGAAGTAGATGATGAAAGGGAAATTGCTACCAATGATTAGAGGTACATAAATTGTGCATTTAATAAGATTAAATCAAATTAAATTCTAAATACTGTTCAGAAATGTAATTCCAGCATCCTGTAGAAACAAACAGGTCCATTTTCATAGGCCAAGAGAGTTACTTTTTCTGTTTGCAACCCCATGTTGTTGCCTGAGAGAAGAGAGGATGGGGACAATGCAGGTGCTGCAGGATGCATGGGAATGGCGCCCAAGCTCCATGTAACGGGAATGGCACCCGAGGTCCTTGTCAGCCCCCCCGGGCTCTGCAGTGCTCTCTGTCCGGTCAGTTTGCATGAGAGCTGCTTCAGCTCTCAACAGCATCAGCTTCTAGCAGCGGTTCTGAGGGTCCCTGTTCGGGCGCCACTTGCGGGAAGTCATGGCAAGCAATCACATAGAGACTTAATAAATCTTGTGAAAGGCAGTTTAATGGCGTTACAACCCGGTTTATATAGACAGAGCACTAAGTCACAAGACTCTTCACGAGACTCTTCTAGCTACTAATTGGTTAACAGCACTATCGTGGCATAAATTGATTTGTGACTTTAAAGCATGCATTCACACCGTCACACCTTTCCCAGCTTCCCATCCTGCTTCAGCATCCGGGTCAGGCTCGAAGGTTGGATTGCTCACATGACCATTGCTTGCTAAAAACCCCCCAACACATCTCCACGGCTTTGCAATCCCTCCAGGGATGGGGACTCCCCCACTGCCCTGGGCAGCCTGTGCCAGTGCTGGACAGCCCTTTGGGGGAAGGAATTGTTCCTCACATCCAATCTAACCCTCCCCTGGCACAACTTGTGGCCATCACCCCTTGTCCTGTCACTGTTACCTGGGAGAAGAGACTGACCCTTGCCTTGCTACAACCTTCTTGCCAGTAAGATTAATTCCTTGGTTCTTTGAGACAGTTTTTCCCAGGACCACAGGGACGGGGCTCAGTGGACGATCACCTGCTCGGAAGATTCGCAGGGAGTCCTCAGCCCCCCTTGCACCATCAGGCTCCCGGAAATCTCCCTCCGCATTAGGTAAACACATCAGGTAACACACAGCAGCAAGTTGGATCACCAGGGGCTCCCTGCACGGTGATGTCTCTGAACACCCCTGAGCCGTGGCACTGCAAGGGCTGGGCTGCACCTCACCCCGTGTGCAGCGTTCTTGTCCTCGCTGTCTGCCTGGGGTGCTGGGGGGCTGCCGTGCACTCACTGCTTCTTGGGGGCATCGTCAGGGCACCCACGTTTGTCTCTGTGATGCTGCACGTCCCGTGGGATGTCACCTCTCTGAGCATGTGCCCCTCATTAAAAAATAATTTTTGAGGACACACTCCCATGCACATATATTTCCTTATGGTTTATATACCCATACCAGTCTGCCAATGCACTGTGCACCTTGGAAAGCACGTGCAGGAATAGAAACTAAAAAATGGTGAGATAAAGATGGAATAAACACTGTTTAAAAATTTTTATTGACGTTACAGAAAGTGTTTCCTTCCCCCGTGCCAGTGGTTTGCCATGCGCCCCATGTCGGAGCACACTGCCACAGGAGGGAGAGCGCAAGGCGTTACTCTGGGGGGTGCCAGCGTGCCAGGGCTGTTCCCCTGAGCAGCACTGAGGGCTTCACAAGGAGATGGTGACAGCAGCGAGGAGAGTAGTTACTAGGTTGTTGGGAGTGCCGTCACACACACCCCCCCCCGTAGCCGCAGAGGGGTTGGTTTGGTGTGATGGACTCACTCGGGTCCGTGCAGGACCCAGCTTCTTTCTGCAGGGTCACTCCTGGGTCCTGCAGTGAATTTGGTTTTGGTAGTGTGGTGCAGATTCCTTTGCGTTAGGAGAATGGTCACTTAAGTGCTTTTCCATCTCCCTCAAGCCATTAGCTTCAGACAGCATTTCGGATGTCTGCAGTGGCACCTCTGTCAACTTAGCCACACGTCATGCTGCCATCCCTCGGCAGCCTGCAGGCACTGGCAGCTCGGTTGTTGTTGGCTTCACGGATCAGGCTGGCAGGTTCTCCAGCTTCTTCACACTTCTGAGGCAGGGAAGGAAGTTCCAGCATTGTGACACCCCGAAGGGGAGATGCGGTGTGACAGGCGTGGCCTGACGTGCCCGCTGCCCTGCAGGAGTCCCTCTGGGTTCCTGGCTTTCCTTCCTCACAGCCCTGTGCCCTGGAGAGCTTGGTGACTGCTGGAGGAGGAGCAAGGCTGAGCAGGACCACTGCCACCTCTTCTATGTGAGCCACATCCTGCTGTGTTGGCTGTGCAAGGCTGGTGTGGCCAAGCAGAAGAAGGGGCAGGAATCTGGCCACTGCCTGGGACCTGGGCTGTGTGTTTGCTGTACTGGCACTGACTCCTCCTTGGCTCTGCTTTGGAGCCATGGGATTAGGGATCAGTTGAGCAATCTGGATATCCATAAATCAATGGGACCAGATGGAATGCACCCAAGGGTGCTGAGGGAGCTGGCAGAGGTCATTGCTAGGCCACTCTCCATCATCTTTGGTAAGTCATGGACAACAGCAGAGGTGCCTGAGGACTGGAGGATAGCAAATGTCACTCCAATCTATAAGAAGGGCAAGAAGGAGGACCCGGGTAACTGTAGACTGGTCAGCCTCACCTCCATCCCTGGAAAGGTGATGGAACAGCTTGTTCTTGGCACTATCTCTAGGCACATCAAGGATGAGGGGGTCATTAAGAGCAGTCAACATGGTTTTACCAAGGGTAAGTCATGTTTGACCAACCTTACTGCCTTCTATGAGGAAATAACTAGGTGGATAGATGATGGTAGAGCGGTAGATGTGGTTTATCTTGATTTCAGTAAAGCATTTGACACTGTCTCCCACAGCATCCTTGTAGATAAGCTGATCAAGTATGGGTTTGGTGATCAGGTAGTGAGGTGGATTGTGAACTGGCTGAAGGAAAGAAGCCAGAGAGTTGTGGTCAATGGGACGGAGTCTAGTTGGAGGCCTGTGACTAGTGGAGTCCCTCAGGGGTCGGTACTGGGACCGGTGTTGTTCAATATCTTCATCAACGACTTGGATGAGGGTACAGAATGTATCCTCAGCAAGTTCGCTGATGACACCAAACTAGGAGGAATGGCTGACACACCAGAGGGTTGTGCTGCCATTCAACAAGACCTTGATAGGCTGGAGAGTTGGGCGGGGAGAAACTTAATGAAATTCAACAAGGGCAAGTGTAGAGTTTTGCATCTGGGGAAGAACAACCCCATGTACCAGTACAGGTTGGGGGCTGACCTGCTGGAGAGCAGTGTAGGGGAAAGGGACCTGGGGGTCCTGGTGGACAGGAGGATGACCATGAGCCAGCAATGTGCCCTTGTGGCCAAGAAGGCCAATGGCATCCTGGGGTGTATTAGAAAGGGGGTGGTTAGTAGGTCAAGAGAGGTTCTCCCCCTCTATTCTGCCTTAGTGAGGCCACATCTGGAGTATTGTGTCCAGTTCTGGGCCCCCCAGTTCAAGAAGGACAGGGAACTGCTTGAGAGAGTCCAGCGTAGAGCCACAAAGATGATTAAGGGTGTGGAACATCTCCCTTATGAGGAAAGGCTGAGGGAGCTGGGTCTCTTTAGCTTGGAGAAGAGGAGACTGAGGGGTGACCTCATTAATGTTTATAAATATGTAAAGGGTGAGTGTCATGAGGATGGAGCCAGGCTCTTCTCAGTGACATCCAATGATAGGACAAGGGGCAATGGGTGCAAGCTGGAACATAGGAGGTTCCACATAAATGTGAGGAAGAATTTCTTCACAGTGAGGGTAACAGAACACTGGAACAGGCTGCCCAGAGAGGTTGTGGAGTCTCCTTCTCTGGAGACATTCAAAACCCGCCTGGACATGTTCCTGTGTGACCTGATCTAGGTATTCCTGCTCTGGCAGGGGGGTTGGACTAGATGATCTTTTGAGGTCCCTTCCAATCCCTAACATTCTGTGATTCTGTGATTCTGTGAAATGTGATGGGTTGATGTGGTTTAGAAGTTCTAGCCAAGTGATCTTATGCTCACAGAAGGTGTTTGTGAGCACATGGGGCTGTACATGAGCGTGCATGGGCTGATCACAATGACACGGCTGCACACAGGTGGTCACTCGCTTATTAATAAACGTTTGCCTGAAAGCAGGATTCACTCTGTCTGCGTACATAGTGGGGAAGCAGAGGCAGCAGAGAAGGGTTCCTTTAACTCTCAGCTTTGTGATGTGTCTTTTTTCTTGTAGAAAACAGAGAAGACAGAACAAAGCGTCTCTTCCGACACTATACTGTGGGCTCTTATGATAATTTCACCTCGCGCAGGTAAGCACCAGTGTCTTCGCTCTGTGAGGACCAGGAGATTCATTTCCAGGGCAAAGGGTCTCCTTTCCCTGACAGAGCAGTGTATGTTGTTTTAATGTCGTGGAAAGGAAACTTTTCTGGTTGTTTTGGTCCATTCAGTTATAGAGTAAATGTTGGGAAGATGGTCAGATTGGGCAGGACATCAGCTGTGGGAGCAGGGGTGATGTTGCTCTTTGTGCCTGGTCCTGAGCACGCATGGCTGGTGGACACATGCATCAGAGGCTGGGCTGTAGGAATGGAGTCAGGAACGTGCTCTGGACACTGGGGTGCTGTGTTTGAGGGATGAATGTGGAGTTACTCTAAGGAATATGATCTCAGCTTGCAGTCAGGCTTCAGTGCTCTTAAACTATCGGTCATTAAGGCAATTGGACGGGCGTTATTGCTGGTGACGTGACAGGAGCAAACTGTGAGATGTCATTATACCGAAACAACGTTATCCTGAAGTGTTGGAGCTTACCAATGAGGCAGTCACTGTGTTCCGGGTTACTGAGCCGCTTATCCCAAATCTGTCTCCATGTGTCTGAGCACTTTTTACTCAAAGTAATGTGTGTCACTTGGTTTGATTTGCAAAAATCCCGTGACATGCTTTCTCAGGGCTGTTTATATCCTTAACTGATCACACAGTGGAAGAGAAAATGCTGCTGTGACTCAGAAAATGGTAAAGAAAAGTAGGGAAAAGTGCCCATTTCCACCATGGCTGAATGCTACAGGGAACCCCCAGAAGGTCCCTGCTGGAGTCACTGGCTGCTCTTCATCTTAAAGGGCAGAAAATAGGTCAACATTTGCAGATGAGTCACAATTACATTCCTTAAGCAAAAGGAGAGTAGGTGGGTGGGACTGCATCAAGCTGGGCTGATAAACAGTGTGAGAGTAAAATGAATTTATTTTGGCACATGCGAGATAACACACACCAGAACAAGCACTGTGAGGTGCTCTTGCCCAGTAAAGATTTTTCAGCTCTTTATAACTGCTTAGGTATAAAGATCTGACATCACTGGGGCATCACAGTGAAAACATCTTCTCTAGCATTGAGGCTTTCAAAAAAACAGATAAAAGAGTAGGTCAGAAAATACAAGTGAAGCAGTTGTGAAGAGGGGTCAGTGAGGACAGTGGACACCGGATGGTCAAACAGGAGCTGAGCACCAACACAAAACCCACATAGTAATGCACATGGGAAAGAAACACTAGGAGTATTTCATGTGCAGTGAAGGTGTTGGACTGACTTCTGCTCAGGAACAAGATTTGGGGCTGACTCTGATTCCAGTCCAAACCTGCAAAAAAGACTTGAATTTTTGAAATTGTTCCAAGAGGTGAGACTCAAGAGACCGAAACTCTCAGGCTTGGGAAATGATGATGACAGACGAGAAGGGGGTTGGTAGAAGTCCATAAATGTGTGGTAGGGGAAGGTGAACTAGAGGTAGCCGATCTGTCTGTCTCTTTCTGTACAAGAACATCAGGTTCTGAATCAATCACAGAATGGTTTGGGTTGGAAAAGGCCTCTAAGCTCCCCCAGTCCAACCATTAACCCAACACTGCCCAGTCCCCACCACCCCATGTCCCTCAGCACCAAATCTCCATGGCTTGAAACAAGGACATGGAAAGCAAACCAAGGGAGGAGGCTCTCCATCCAGTGTACAGCACAGCTCCTCACTGAGGACACACTGAGTGCTAAACACTGACTGAAAGCAGCAGGACAAACCCAAGGAAGAAAAATCATTTGTGGGCTTCTGAATATGCAGAGGCCATCTCCGGCCCAGGCACTTGGTTGTCATCCAGCAGCAGAGGTCAGGAGCACGTGGTGGGGAGGCATTGCTCTGTTGTGCTCTGCTCCCCTCTCCTCCTCCTGTCCCTGTTGCTGGGAGGCTGGCGGACGGCTGGCCTGACCCGCCATGGCTGCTGCTGCGAGCTCTGGGTAGGGTGGGCTTTTCTCTGAAACCCAAAGTGAGGTTTTCCAGCCCTGCAGGGAGCAGATTTCAAGGCATGGCCTTTTCCTGGATGTCCTCGGTGGTTGCTGAAATACCTGTGTGGTTGGGCACCTGGCCAGTGGTGGTCCTGTTCCCAGGCTCTGAACTCTTTGCTCCATGATGAAGGAAGCCTGGGCATCTGACCAAAATGTCTTGAGAGAAAACTTCAGCCTCTTCAGAGATCTGCATGGCAGAATACCATGGGATACCATCCTGGAGAGAAGTGTCCAAGAGAGGTAGTTGATATTCCAGGACAGCCTCCCCCAGGCTCAGGAATGGCCCATCCTGACAAGGAGGAAATGAGGCTGGCTTGGCAGGAGACCTGTGGGGGAGCATAGGGAGCTCCTTGCTAAACTTGGGCACCAGAAGGAAGTGTAGAAGGGGTGGAAGCAAGGAGAAGTGACCTGGGAGGTGTGTAGAGACACTGCCTAATGCTGCAGGGATGGAGTTAGGAAAGCCAAAGCCCAACGAGGTTGAATCTGGCAAGGGGTGTGAAGGGAAATGGGAAGGGATTCTGCAAGTGACATCAGCAGCAAAAGGAAGAGTAGAGGAAGTGTGGGTCCACGGCTGAATGGGGCAGGGACACTAATGACGAAGGACAAAGTGAATGCTGAGGTACTAAATGTTTTCCTTGGTCTTTACTGGTAAGATCAGCCTTCAGCAGTCCCCAGGCCCTCAGACCAGAGGGAAGGTCTGGAGCAAGGAGGACTTGCCACGAGTAGAGGAGATCAGGTTAGGGAACATGGAAATAAACAGGGTCCATGGGCCTGGCGAGATGCACCGGTGAGTGCTGAGGGAGCTGCCGGTGGCTTTGCCAGGCTACTCTCCATCATCTCTGATAGTTCATGGTGGTCAGGAGAGGTTCCCGATGACTGGAAGAAAGCAAATGTCACTCCTGTCTTCAAGAAGGGCAATGAGGAGAGTGTGGGGAGCTCCAGGCTGGCCAGTCTCCTCTTGATCCTTGGGAAGGTGATGGAGGAGCTAACCCTGGAAACCATTTCCAAACAGATGAAGGACAAGGTGGTGATTGGGAGCAGCCAGCCTGGATTTGTGAAAGGGAAATGTGGCTTCAGCAAGCTGACAGCTCTGTCCAGAGACAGAGACTCCACCACCTCTCTGGGCAGTTCTAGTCCAGTGCTCAGTCACCCTCACAGGAAAGAAGTGTTTCCTTATGTTTAGATTGAACCTCCTGTGTTCCAGTTTATGCCCAGTGCCCCTTGTCCTGTCACTGGACACCAGTGAGGAGTCTGGCCCCGTCTTCCTGACACCCGCCCGTAGATATTTATAAACATGGATGAGATTCCCCTTCTGATGTGTGCTCCCAAAACCCTTTGCCCACTCAGCCCTGTGTTCAGCCCCACTCCTTCAGGCCAGTGTATCTTCTGTGTAAGGCAAAAGAAAAGCCGTACTGGGAGAAAGGTGCTCACCCTGCGGTGTGTGGGCCACATGTTGCTGCAGAGGAGCCCATCCTGGCTCTGGCTTGTTCCTGTTTGCCCTCTAATCCAGGAGAAATGCTCTCCACTGCCCATGTGTGCCACAGAGGTGTTTGTCTGTATGAAGAGCCTATGTTGGGTGAGGTGCTGGGAAGGATGGCAGGACCGAGCCGTCCCCACAGGTAAATAAGTAGCTGTCTCATCTGTCTCCTAACTTCGTGTCCAAGGGACCCTGATGGAAGAAGGCAGCTGGGAGCAAAGTGCAGGGATTGGTCTGTGGTGGCAGTTTTGCTCAGAGTGGCCCTGTTTTCAGAGTGGCAGAGAAGGGGAGGAGGTCATGTGTAGGTGCGTGCCTTTGGCTGCACCCTTAGCCAAGAGGAAAAACACATCTTTCCACCCTGGAGTCCTCTGGGACTTCGTGTCAGAAGGATGTAATGCCTCTTATAGGCACAATGAAAGGTGCTTATGAGAAAGCAGGGGAGGGACTGTTCACAAGGGCATGGAGCAATAGGACAAGGGGTGATGGCTTTAAACTAGAAAAGGGTAGGTTTAGGTTAGATGTAAGGAAGAAGTTTTTCAATAGGAGGGTGGTGGATCACTGAAACAGGTTGCCCAGGGAGGTGGTGGAGGCCCCATCCCTGGAGACATTCAAGGTCAGGCTTGATGGGGCTCTGAGCAACCTGATCTAGTGAAGATGTCCCTGCTCACTGCAGGGGGGTTGGACTGGATGACCCTTGAGGGTCCCTTCAACCCAATACATTCTATGATTCTATGATTCTTTTCTGGATGCAATCAACTGTGTCTTCTTGCAGGTCATAGTCCAGTTGGTCTTGGCATTCCCAGGCAGTCGATGCATGCAGAGCACTGATAAACAGCGCTGCTCTGCCGAGAGTGTCTGGGGTGAGCTGGGAGCACGGGGACGGGGCTGACAGTGGCAGTGGAAACTCGGAGTGCTGAGGAATTTTGGAGGGTTGAACTGGGAGAGACTGGAGGGTTGTGGCTGCATGCCCA
Source organism: Podargus strigoides (assembly GCA_028020825.1). Classification (NCBI taxonomy): domain Eukaryota; kingdom Metazoa; phylum Chordata; class Aves; order Caprimulgiformes; family Podargidae; genus Podargus; species Podargus strigoides. The sequence continues at coordinate 49,545,524 of CM051662.1, forward strand.
TAGCATGGTGCATAGTCACGCACCATCAAAGCATGAGGACAGCTCTGGAGCACCCTGCAGGTCCTTCAGGCCAGTGTTGTGTGTTCCATGGTGGCCAATGGCAGGTGCCTCCTGCAGTTACGAGATCAGAATAAGCAACCCAAAATATTATTCCCGCCTGCAGCAATTTTCTCTTCAGAGTCTTCCTGAGCCAGAGGCAACATCTTTGTATTTAATAGCCTTTAATGGATCCCATTTCCTTAACTGGCCCAATGCCATGCAGCTCAAGTGCTTTTGCTCGCTCTCCCGCAATGGGGAAGGAGCTCGGGTTGGCTTTGGTGGAGATGGCGAGTGGTGCTGAGCAGCGGGGTGCTGTGTCCTCTGCTCCTGCTATGTCAAAATACTCATCGTGTGGTGACATGGAATGAAAAAGACGTTTCTTAAAGCACATATATATGTGCTCATCATTCATTCAGGGGTCGCTCTGAGCACCAAAGTGGAACAGTTCAGTTAGGTCAGGAGTGTGGTATGGGGATTCACATGGTGGGTTTAGGATCACCTTAATAAATAGGATAAACAAAATGGGATTTTTCCCATTTTTTAAAATATTAAACATTTGGGCCAGTAGATCCCCGTGAGAGCAGAAATGAAGGAGGACCTGAGGTGCTGTAAGGTCACTGCAGCAGATCGATTAATGCCATTTGCAGGAGAGTGCTGATTCCATCATCTCTGACTTCACTGGGGGTCTCAAACGTGGGAGAGGATTAACAGAATGCTAATGGTTGAGCAACAACTTAAAAGTATGTGAGAAAATTATGGAGAAGTGACTCCAGATGTCAGGAGAAGCCTTTGGGACAGCTGCAGGTTTGAATGGACGCCCTGTGCAGCAGAGCAGGGTCCCGCATCCCCACAGCTGAACTGTGGGTTTGGGCAGGGGATGGAATTTACTAGTTTTTGGCTTAATAAGGTGAAAAGAAAGCTACGGATATCTGGAGGGTTTATTTGAGAACATGAGAAGCTACTGTACACTGGATAGAAGTGTTTCCTTTTGTGGAGTCAGCCTCCGGAGCAACGATGTTTCCGAGTTGTGACTTCAGCAGCGTTGCAGTGACAGGTGGAGGGATGAGGTGGGCTGTGGCAGAGGGTGAGAGGCTCCTCTGGGACAGGCCCCCACCTCTCACTGGAATCATAACTGCAGCTAAAACAAGAAGAGAGCACGAGGCTGCTCCAGAGTCGAGGTGTGCTGGGGTGTCCCAGCAATGAGAGCCGTCCCCAGATCTCTGAGGACGAGGAGCGCAGGAGAGGGCTCAGCAAACCTCATATGGTCTGAAATAGGAATAAGGCAGAGGGAGAGAAGTCTGAGCTTGTTCTTATGGGAAAGAGGCAATCACGAGGGGAATTGACTTCTCTGATGAACTATGTTAGGGGAAGAGATTAAAGTGACTAAAAATTAACTCTGTAAAATTAAGAGCCCACATTCTGCATGGCACAGCTGGGAAGGAAAAGAATTGGGAGTGTTAGACATTTTAGGATTATTTTTTTTATTATTCAGTCACAGGGATTAGCTGAGGAGGGAGCAAGATTACAACGGTGAGGACTCACAAGCCATCTGGATGGGCCTCCAGGAGAGAGGGAAAATGTGAGAAAGTCTCTAAGCAGGGATTTCTGTGCCCTTAGATGCTGTGCCTGGCCACATATGTCCATACTCAGGGTTACAGAACGATGTGGGATGGAAGGGCTGTCTGGGGGTTTCTAGCCCAGCCAGTTGCTCAGAGCAGGGCTGACTGAATCAGGTTCCTCTGCGTGTCTCGAGGCTGGAGATCCTGCAGCCCCCGTCGGTCCCTGTCCCAGTCTTTGCTTTCAGGGTGAAAAAGTTTCCTGTACATCTCATTGTAATTCCTTATGCTTCAATTTGTGTCCTTCACCTCTAGTCCCCTCCCTGTGCACCTCCAAGAGTCCCTTTCTCTCTTCTGTGCAGCCTGCCATGAGGTTGTGGCAGGGAGGTGTCCACCATCTCCTCCAAGCTGAGGACCTGGTGCTCCCCGCCTCCCCTCGTATGCTGGTCCCAGTCTGCACAGGGGGACTGGGTGAGCAAATCCGTAATGTCAGTGATTGGGAAAATCACCTGAGAATGGCTGGGACTGCCCCGGTCACTTGCTCTTTCTCCTTTCCCTGCCATGCAGGACAGCAGGACTGTGTTTGCCCCCGCAGATGCAGTGCAGTGGCTGTCGTTCCCTGCTCTGGCTCCTCCTCATGGTTTGTCCCTCTTGGCAGTGTGGTTATGCTCCCTCGTCCATCCCCCACCCCTGAGCACCTCCCCTGCACACCAGTCCCCTGGGGCTGTCCATGAGCCCAGGCTGTGCAGGCAGTGGGGATGGTCCTGTTCTTCCAGACAGGACCAAGTAAAGGGAGTTGCTCTGGATTTCCCCAAGCTGTGTCATGGCTGTGTGTGGCTCTGAGACAACTTCCTTTGCTCTTTTCCACTCTGCAGCCCATTTCCAGGTTGTTCTTGCCTCGCCAGCCTCCGGTGCACTCTTAGGACTGGCACTGAAGTGTGCTGAGTGGTTGGAACCCCTAGTTCCTGCTCCCCTGGGAGGCACGGAGCAGGCAGGGAGCGAGGAATTGCACCGGCTGTTTCTGTCCTTCTCACTAATGACAAGCCCAGAAAGAAGCCATGCTACAGGCAGGGCTTGGGGAGGAGCAGGTAATGGCCTGGCAGGGCATCCAAGATACCTCTGCAAAAGGAGTTTCATGCTTGGGAACGGAGAGGGGGGATGAATCTTTGCCAACTGTTTGCTGATCCGACGGTGGCAGCTGGTCAGGGGGTCCCTGCTCTTGGGGACTGCAAGGGATGGGGTGTTCTGGCAGCCAGCCTGGCTAACTGGGAAAGGGGATTTGCAGTGGGCTGGTGCAGCCTGCATTTCTATGGCAACAGAACTGCAGATGGAGAAAATGCAATCTCTTATTGAGAAGCCTTATGTATCACAGAATCCCAGAATGTTAGGGATTGGAAGGGACCTCAAAGGATCATCTAGTCCAATCCCCCTGCCAGAGCAGGAATACCTAGATCAGGTCACACAGGAACATGTCCAGGTGGGTTTTGAATGTCTCCAGAGAAGGAGACTCCACAACCTCTCTGGGCAGCCTGTTCCAGTGTTCTGTTACCCTCACTGTGAAGAAATTCTTCCTCACATTTATGTGGAACCTCCTATGTTCCAGCTTGCACCCATTGCCCCTTGTCCTATCACTGGATGTCACTGAGAAGAGCCTGGCTCCATCCTCATGACACTCGTCCTTTACATATTTATAAACATTAATGAGGTCACCCCTCAGTCTCCTCTTCTCCAAGCTAAAGAGACCCAGCTCCTTCAGCCTTTCCTCATAAGGGAGATGTATAATCCCACCTGTCAAATTAACGTGCTTTAAAAATAGTCTTCTAAGATCTTTTGCTGAGCAGGATCTTGTGGGACCACTTACCTCTGTCACCGAGAATTTCAAGAGCATGAAATGGGAAAGAGTGGGCTCCCCCCAGCCCGTGCTTTCCCTGTGCTCGGGTCCTGTGCCGGATGGCTCAGCTTGCTCTGAAATATAGAATTTCAGAATTGGGGGTGATATGTGGCTTTGTGGCCTGTGTTATCCAAGGAACAGGGAATGATACAGGAGCTGGTGGAGGTAGAGTGCAGCCAGCCTGAGCTGTGAAGAGAGGAGCCCAAGGAGAAGAGTTCCAGCCCTCAGAGCTGCTCATTAACGATTACAGGAGCGTTGGACAGGGGAACTGTTCACTGGACACTGTTCATTGTCCTCTTTAAAAAAATACTCAGGAAAAATGGTTAGTAGTTTTCCTGTCTGTCCAAAAATTACTCGCCAGGTGCAGAATAGTTAGTGGGGTTCCCCTTCAGTTCATCGTTTCTTTTTGCAGCTGAGCTGAGGATGCCGTGCCTAGCGTCACTGCCATGTCCAGCATCACTGCTGTGGATGTCCTGTAGGTAAAAGGCTGGAGCAAAGGGCTGATGGTGGGGTGGTGGGAGGGACAGCATGCACCCTCCCTGGTATTTGTCAGGGGACTTCGTCAAAGGAGTCCTGTTTCCTGCAGTGAATTTTCAGAAGTTTTGGTCAGGTAATAGCTGGAATATGACCAGAATTTGAAAGAGGTGACAACTGGTAGAGCTGTTGGTCACTAAATAGCTCATCCAAGACCAAAGTCTTCCTGGCTCCTGCTGTCTCTCGGGTTGAAAGTCTGAAGCACATCCCTGCTTTGTGATGGATTCCTGTAAGGTGTTCTACTCTGAGAGGTTTTGGAGTCACGTGGGGAGCTCTGGGCAAGCATCAGCTGAGCAGCAGCTGATGGCACATGTAGGGTGTTAGAAAATAGGAAAGAAATAGAAAGTCTACTAAAAATAGCGTTATGCTTCTATGTAAATCCACGGTTTGACAGTCTCTTACTTGCAGTTGTAGTTTACCCATCTGAAGTGCTGGGGTCTGAACCCCAAGCCCTGAATTAAGGTTGACATATGGGTGGTTCCCACAGCCCTTTAAGAGGAGGGGATGAGTTTACCTTTTGGCTTTCCTCCAAGGTGCAGCCGGCCTTGCAAGGAGAGCCCTTGGGTAAACAAGCCCCAGGTGCCCTGCATTTTGGTAACAAGTGCCAGGTGTCCTGTTTGGGGATAAAAGCTGGGCCCACTTGCAGGAAGGGTTGGAGAGTCTGTCTGTGGAGTGGATGCACTTCACAGAGTTTCCTGTTGGGGAAGGACCTCCTGACCACTCATGCAACTGGATCGCAGTCAGGTCTGGCACGTACAAACGCGGGCTTTGTGGGGAGGCAACATGGGGTTACCTCTATCATATGTAATCACCTTATTGTCTTGGTTGTCTCCCATTTTCTCCGTGGGTTACCTTGTGTCTCTGTTTGTTCCATCTATTGCGGGTCATGCTGTGTCGTTTCTGGGGTCGATATCTATTATTTGTGATCTGTCCGACTTGTTTGTACCCCCAGTGATCCTCCATATACTGACCCCTCTACGCGAAATAGAATCCACTTACTGGATTGTTTTTCTGTTGCTGGCTGTGTCTTTTGTACTGGGCCTACTAATTGGCAAAACACCCATCTGAGTAAGAAGAATTAGCGCATGGTCAGAGGCAACCACCAAGGGTGACCCAAAGCATGGACCACTTTATCCATTAGAGGAAAGGTGAAATAACTTAGAGCTCTTTGGCTCAGGGAAGAGGTGCCTGAGGAAGATCTGACAGAGTTTTATGAAATCATGAGTAGGCAAGAAGGTGAACATGGAATAATGGTGATTTCTCAGCACAAAGGAGTGAGGTGGTACTCTGTGGAATTAGCAAGTAGCAAGATTAAAATAAAACAAAGTACTGTGTCACACTGCAGGGGATTAAATTGTAGAAGAATTTATTCCTACTGCGTGTTGTGGAGGCCAAAAATATAAATGGATTTGAAACAAGAGTACAAAATTACCGAAGAGTAAATTTGTGAGCAAGAAACACTGTGAGCTGTTCAGTGCTTGAGAGGAGGAATGAGGTTACGCTTCCAGGAGCAGGGAAGGTTTCACACAGATGGATTGCTGCTCTTTTATTCTGTTTTCCACACTCTTCCCTTTGCTGTTTGAATGGACGGTTCCTCGGGAAAGGATGCTGCAGTCACGGAAGCCCCAGTCTTCTGCAGACCCCATCCTTGTGTTCTGGGTTATGAGAGGACATTCAGTGGAAGGAATCAGCTCCCCTCTGCATGAGTGCGATCGAACACTCAAGACTAACTTTAAAACAAACAGCAAACCATCAACCACAAGAAGTCACACATTCCATAGGGGGCCTTTTCTTGCTCCTTCATGCTAGGTGGAAGAATGAAATAAGTTAGACCATGTTGAAGCACTTTCATTTCTTCTCAGAGATGAACGATAGACTTGGTTCTTTGAATCACAGAATCATAGAGTAGTAGGGGTTGGAAAGGGAGCTCTGAAGATCATCTAGTCCAACCCCCCAGTGTTTTACAACCATTCAACTTAGTTGGTTTAGTTCCATGGTGCAGTTCTTTGGTTGGTCCTTGAAAATGTTATTTTCCTACCAAGTGTTTGGTGTCTTGGAGCAAGGCGTAGATGTTTGCTCTGACGCTGTGCTTTGTGTAGTGGTTTTCTCCCATCTACTGAGTGGGGGAGAGAAGAGGCTTTTGTCATCCTTCATTAGTGGAGGAATTAATCTTCTGTAACTTCAGGCAGTTCAGAACCTGCTTGCCTGACCTTATTGTCAAGTTCCTCTTCACAGGATGCGGTAGCAAAAGGGGACTTGCAGGGTGCAGTTCATTTCCATCTAAAACAATCAGTTAAGTTAGATGGATCATGACCTCATTGTGCATCTTTTTTTGGTTATGAGGGATCCCTGGGAGTGCTAGAGTGCACGGAGACGTGTATACCATCACTGCCAAAACTTAGGCAAGATGCATCCGACTGTAGGTGTTGGCAACAAAAGGTCTTCATTTAACTACCCAGTTAAACCCTGTGGTTTGATGTGGAAAAATGGGGTCTTCTATGGCAAAGTTTATCTGACTTTGGAAACATTCTCTGACACGATGTGACTCATCCCCTGCAATCAGCACCTTACCCCACCCTGCACCAAGACTTTCTGCTGCTGCGGTCCCTTCCCCTGTGTTGTGCCCCAATGCCATCAGCATCGTTGTTGTTCACTGACTTGGAGACCTGCAGGAGCAGAAGAGAAACCCACAGCCCCTCTGGTAGCTTCAGCTCCCCAAAGTGTTCACGCCTTGGGGCGGGCATCATCCCCCCCCTTTTCTGGACAAGAATACATGCTTGATGAGGGATGGAAGACATTGCAAATGCCCTCAGTGAGTCACTGCAAATAAATATGTAGGCAGGATGAGAATTCAGAACCATCTTGAGGGATGGAAACTATTGTTTGGAAACGCTTAGCTACAATTCAGTGCAAATCACCACGGCTGCAGAACAGTGATCAGCCGCGCAGATGCAGGAAAGAGAAGAATGGAGGAAAGAGTGAGAAGTGACAGTGAATCCTAAGGTGGACATCCATTGCCAATATCAGAACGCTATAAAAACCAAAGATAATGGGATGTTCAAACAGAAGTCCAGCAGACATTCCCCTTAGCTGAGCACTGGTCCTATTCAAACAGAGGTGCTGTGCTGAGTGCATGGAGATTGTCTCCAAAGGCATGATGTAAATGCAGAGATAGGAATGAGCTCTGCACCATCCTTCTAGAGCAGGACAAGAGTTGATCAGCAACAATCACAGAAAAGTTTTAGCTGGGCAGCAGGAGAAAATTTCTAATTATAAGAATAGCATGCTATTAAAAAAGAGTGTCTGGGGAGTTTAAGGTCTCTCATTGGAAAATAAGGACCACTTCAGACAAACATCTGTTAGGAATACTTTAGTGTAGTGGGTTTGCACTTGGACAGGCCTTCTGACAGCCCCTTGCAGACTGAGGCATCTGTGATTTATATTGCCATTCCTGTGCTGAGTAGTGACAGTCCTCCATGCGGTGTCCCAGTGCTGCTGGATGGGGCTCTGGGCTGTGGGGGTCGCTCTTTGGGTGTCAGCAACAAAGGGAAGCAAAAATATGGCCAATTGTAAGTTATTTGTACTTCTCTCCAGAAAGCAATTAAAAGTAGGTGTTAGAGGAGGTTATCATATCTCCCTGAGCTGGGTCATTATCTGCAGAAACTAGAATTTTGAAATATACTGCAGATTCTTACATCTTCTGAGTGAGTTTTGGTGGATTTTTCTTTTGATGAGAGTCTGCTGGTTCTTGTTCTTCCAGGCAGAAGGTAATCAGATTATTATAAACAAATGAAATTTTAAAAAAGGTGTCAAATGGTCTTTCCTCTGGCATTCCTTCAGCTCACAGTAGTTCAATTAAATAGGCAAGAATTACCAAAACTGTTTTCTGTTTTGATAAAACAGAGGGAGAAGGAGCAATTACATTTAATGTGACTTCCTGTGTATAATGGCCCGTTAAATCTTACCCGGATCCTGCATTTGGTTACAAAGATTTTGGTAGACTGAACCATGAGCATATTCACCAGCTGAACTGTTCTTTCCTGGGAAGCCCTTCCAGAACTGGGGGATTTGAGGGATGGAGGTTCCCAGCAGGGGAAGGGATGGCAGCATGCAGAGAGAACGAACACTCTGGGATTTTTAATTTGGGAGATGATTCGTTCCCCCCTGCAGTATGGTGACTGCGTGACTCGGAGCGTCCCTGCACGTTGTGGGCTCGTCCTGTCCTTGCCCTTTATCCTGTTCTGCCCAGTTCTTGTTTCACCCTTTCCTGAAGCAGCATCTGCAGAGGGAGGGGCAGGGGGTGGAGGGTGAGCAGTACGGGTTTCAAGATTGGAAGCAGCCACAGGTTCCAAACAGCCCCATCCTTGAGAGTCCACACTTCCTGACACGGCGGTCGCTCTTTGGTTGCTCTCTCTGATGGGAATTGTGCCTTATTTCGAGGCTCTGAAGTCACACCTTGACATCTGGTCTCTTCTCAGCATTGTTTAAAAATTCTGAAATACTTAAAGTATTTTTCTTCCAGCATATACCCCTGTATAGTGATGGAGATGCCTCTTGACTTTCTCTTTGGTAGGATAAATCAAGCTGAATCTCTCGTGGTGAGACTCCCTTTCCTACTCCTGGCGTCCTTTTCTCATGGCCTTGTGATCTCAAATGTTTTTGTCACTGGTGAGGACACCACCTGGGCTGTTCTGGTAATGCCTTGTGTGGAGGGACGAGCGGTTTGTTTCCACTCTATTGTTTTTCTAAGTCCAGAGATTGCCTTTCCTCGCTTACCGCAGGGAGAGCTCTGTGGTGGTGGTGTGTTTATCCTGTCTGAACTGGGGCTTTCCAACAATGGCTCTTAGCTTGAGAACAGCACCTGTGTTTTTGGTGCTTTGCATTTCCCTGTGTTACAAACCCTTTTTTGTCCCAAGTACTCCGTGGCGCAGTGCAGCTCGCTCTGACAATCACCTCTGCTCTGCGGTGGCAGCGTTCTGTGTGTCCTCTTCAAACACAGAGATTTTGAGTTTCTGAATCAGGGTTTATCTTGTTACTCACAAACTGGGTTATTGTAAGAGTCTGTCCAATCTCTGAAGTTATTTGGGGTGTTTCTTGGTCAGCCCTGGGACTGCTGCCACTCTCGTGTGACCGCAGTGAGGTGGGACACAGCTCTGATGGTGCCAAGGTTGGAGAGCTCTGGTGTAGACACCCATGATAGTATGGATCAGCACTGGTCCTTATGGGGACCACTGGAGGAGTGCCCACGCCGTGTCTGCATGCTTTCGATTGCAGTTTTGGGCCGGTTGGTGAGCGCACATTTAATGCACTGATATTTCCTACTAGAAGGTTGCAGTGTATGGAGTTAATTGATGTTAATTCATTCCAACCCTTAAGCCACAGTACATGGTCTCGTGTGGTTGCCATCATCAATTGTACTGGGATCTCAACAAGACACTTGGCAGGATTGACTTCACATTAACCACACCGACGAGATTTCCCATTTGATGTTCCAAATAAAGCATTCTCTTAATTTACTCAGGATTGGAGTCAGGCTGGTGGTTTATAGTTCTTGTGTCATTCCTGGCAGTCCTGCCAGGGTCTGGAATTTTCCACATTTCCAGAATTTCTTAAATACTGACATTTGTTACTGAGATAGTGCCTTAGCTGATTTCTGTAAAGCTCTTTGGTGTAAAGCATTCTGGGTTTGAAAATGGTTTATTTTAACAGACACTGCCTCATGCTCTCTGTAGAGGTGACAAGTGTTCTGTTCCACCCACATCGTTCTAGTAGATGGTGACAGTGCCCTTCTCTGCTCCAAAGTACCTTCTGGACATCTCTGTCTCTCCTACGTTGCAGTTCACATTTCCTCACCTCAGCACTGGTCTTACACTCGAGCCACGTCTAGCTCATACCCATCTCTTCCTGCGATGGCGATGCCGTAGGAGCTATGAAGGATCCATGTTGGAATAGTAGTTGGTGTATACTACAGACTGTAAATGCTGTTGAAGGAATAAGATGCATCAAGAGAAATGATGACTCTCGACACTCGGCACGTGAGCAAAACACGATTTTCCCTGTGTAACCTGTGCTTTGTAGGACCAGGTTACTTCATCAGGATGCACTTCAGATTGCCAGCCCAAGCAGGATCTGCACCATCTCTTGGACTCATTTAAAATAACAGAGGTTTCTACTACAGGTTTGTTGGCTCGTTTGTTTATAACTGTCCTTGGGCAAGTGTTTGCTGAGCTCCCCTGATTGCTGGTGGTGTCCTGAAGGTCAAAGGCAGTGCCTGCTCTTGGTGTGGGGTGACATTTTCTCTCGGCTTGCATGCCTGGAGCTCAGCTGCCTGTAACTCTTCCAGCAAAGGAACTCGTGACTTTTGCTAAGATTGCAGAGAAGGGTAATTCAGACCCTGGTGATACATCTGTGAGGAACATGCTTTGTAAGAACAAGGACTAAAAATGTGATGCATATCCTCTAGTGGGAACAGAAATGCTGTGATCGCTGTTTTACCGCTTGCTTATCTGAGCCAACTTGGTCTGCTGACAGCATAGGGGCTGTGCAGGGCCAGGGAGATGCCCTGTGTGCCCATGGGTCACGTTGGGCTACTGCAGCCAGCAGACAATGACAGGCTGGAGTCTGCTGGCTGGGGGCTGGACACCATCACCTGGCAATGACGCAAAGGCTTTTAACAGGGAGGGTCGTTTATTGCTGAACAGCTGAAAAATACAGTGAAATCCCCTCTGTGGGGTAACCCATTGGCGCTGGGCAGATGTGTGTGTGAGCAGAAACACGTGGTGAAGATCTGTAGCCTGTTCTTTATGGGAAGCTGCCCCTGGTGAAGGCACTGATGGACCCCCAACACAAGAATGACATGGAGCTGTTGGAGTGGGTCCAGAAGAGGCCCCGAAGAGCACCTCTGCTCTGGGGACAGGCTGAGGGAGTTGGGGGTGTTCAGCCTGGAGAAGAGAAGGCTCTGGGGAGACCTTAGAGCACCTTCCAGTATGTGGGGGAGCTACAAGAAAGCTGGGCAGGGACTTTGGACAAGGGCAGGGAGTGACAGGACGAGGGGTGATGGCTTTAAACTGGCCGAGGGGAGACTGAGATGAGATCTTAGGCAGAAATTCTTATCTGTGAGGGTGGTGAGACACTGGCCCAGGTTGCCCAGAGAAGCTGTGGCTGCCCCCTCCCTGGCAGTGTTCCAGGCCAGGTTGGATGGGGCTTGGAGCAACCTGGTCTGGCGGGAGGTGTCCCTGCCCATGGCAGGGGGTGGGAATGAGATGAGCTTTGAGGTCCCTTCCGACCCAAACCAGTCTGGGATTTGATGATTATGAAATGCCACCTTCCTCGAGGCAGAAGGTTGGGACTGGTGAATGGGTCCATCGCAGCGAGTACCCGATGCCAGTCTCGGGACCTCACACCTTGGTTGGCTGCAGGTGCTGGAGGGGAGAGCATTGCTCTAAATAGTTAATTTAATCTAATTAGTACAACATTTAATATGCTGACGTCAGTCACGGGAATTTGAAAGTAGCTTCTTGGCCCATCTTCTGTAGGAGATGCTGAGGAAGAGAAGATTCATTCCAGATGAGTGATGAGAGCTGGTTCTGGCACTTCATGGAAAGGCCAAGGAGGGCTTCGATACTGGGTGAGGGAGAATTCCATCACCAGATGGGAAATGACGGTTCAGTCAGAGATGCCGTTTAACAACGGGTCCCACTGGCATTCCAGAAGAGCTCTTTTCATCCTCAGGAAATGAAATGCCATGCTTTCTCCAGTGGGTTTCATAGATGTTGTGGCAAGAGGTTGAACCCCAGATCCTGGGGCACGAGGGGCCACTGCTAAAATGACCCCGATGGTGGACAAAGCTTCATGGTACAGATGAAGGCAGAAGAAATCAGTGTGTGACAGCAGGCTGCAGTGCTCAGCAGGCTGGGGAAAAGTCTCTTGGTTGCACATTAACCGGGTAGCTCGAGGCTGTTGGCACGGCGTACACATGGATTGAGCCAGCAAAACCAATGACGGTCTTAAAACTTCCTCTCCACCCATGTTTCCGTCCCCAGGACTGCACTTGTACATTCCCATCCATAAATAATAATTTTAATAATAATAATTCAGGCCTGTCAGTAGCAGGCCTGAATGCTAATTTTCCCCCAGTATAATTGCCAGCTTCATAACTGATGCTGCAGGGGGAAGAGCCTTTACTTTGCCCTGCAGTCCCCTCTGCCACGCTTATGAAAGGCATCTTTAATAGTGTTATTGAAGGCTGTCCCCTCACTCTCCAGCCAGACAGGAGTGACCTCCAGCTGCCATTGGTGGCACAGAGGCCTCCAGGACCTGCTCGGCCAACGCAGCTGCAGGATCAGCATCCCGCACCAGGAGTTCTCACGTCAGCCCCCAGAAGAGGGTGTGGAGCTGCCCTTATGTTAGCTGTATATATTTGCATGCATGAATACTAACAGTCATGTGCACAGCAGGAATAACATGCTAACAAATCACAATAGGTTTTATAATTCTGTTGCGTGGGTGTGAATTTCTCCTCGAGCTGCAGGGCAGGAGAGGATTGAGCCAGAAATGTGTCCCTCTTCTGCCATGCCCTGACTGCAGCACTGGGACGCTGCTGCTGCTTGTGGATGTTTGCGGGGGTCCTGTCCTTGTCATGTTTGTTTTGTTGGGAATGCTGATTAACTCTCAGGCCAGTGATTACTTGAATCACTTATCTTTTTAAAAAAAAAAATAGTATTCTGTTTGCTTTCCCCCAGTCTCTGCTGCATTTCTGTTCTTTCCTGTCTTTTCAGGAGTAGTTATCGGGGTTGCTGTACATCTGCTGTGCTGTGACAGAATACTCATGTTCCCAGGGGGCAAGTGTTAATTATCAAAGTATTTCCATTCCTAGGACTGCCTTGGGGGTTTTCATGATGTGGTCTTTGTGTAGAAATGCTTTACAAATGCTTTTTCATGTCCTCGTTGCTTAAACTGCTGTTTACTAATAAATCCATAGTATCCGAAGGCAAGAAGTGAGAAGCATTACGTGGCAGTAAATCTGCTTGATTGTTCCCACTCTTCATCCCCGGGCGCTGAGAGGATCCTCTGGCGTTACCCTCCCGTGCTGTGAGCTGAACTTGTTAGGAGTTTGAGGGAGAGCGAGGTGAAACTGGGGGTGAGCACGGCCGGGTGGTGGTTGGTGTCTGCAGAGCTGCTGGTGCCCGCTGTGCCGTGGTCTCTGCTGCCCCGTCAGGCGATCAGCCACCTTTCCACTCGGGTTCCAGCTCCCTGTGTTCTCTGCTTCCTGCATGCCTGAGTGCTATTTTCCACATTTGGTTTTGCAGCAGATCATTGCTTTCTCCCATTCCATGCCTGTGTCATGCTCATGTCGGTCTTTTCAGTTTCTGCAGGCAGCTTGTAAGCTCTGTGCTGTGACAAACAGCTTACTGAGCGGCGTGGTGGGCGGGCTGAGCACATTACGTATGCGCTGCATTCATTCCCATATAACAAATGTGTTTGTGGACAGGGTCCTGCAAGAGAGGTTTGAGGTTTGTCTGCAGCCCTTTGTGTGTGTGACAGTCGGTAAGGGAGGAGGGGGCAGAAAGGGGAGGTGATTGATGATTAACTAGAATTCCGTGACGTAGGGAGAGGTGGCTTGTGCCAGAGTCCTGGCGGTCACATCTGCACATGAAGGTGGACGGGGGAATGGAGCATTCACGTTGGGTGTCGCAACTTCGGCCTGTGCAGCCCCACTGTCGCTGCGTCGCGCTGTGCCACTGGGATGGACGTCTGTCACTGGTGTCACCAGAAGCACCTCATCAACACAGGAGGCAGCTTAGCCAATTAATTGTTTTTCACGTGATGTCTTTGCTGGTTGGAAGCCCTCTATAAGCACTGAATGTTCAATTACTGGCATAGTAGGTATAAAAAAGAGGTTTTGTTTCTGAGTGTTCATGTTCTAAACAGAGATGACAAAATATATTGTGAGATCCAGAGTGTGTTAACCGAAAGTTATTCTTAATTACAGTTAAAAGTTAATGATAATTATTACAGAGATGTGTCACACCCAGGGCAAACAGCCACTGCATTGGAATGAGAATTGTACAAATTATTGGATGTTGTGAGTATGACATGGAAACGTGAATCCAGGAGGAAAACACAGCGGTGGAGCTGTGTGGGGTCGCCCCGGAGGATGTTCCACCTGGCCTCTTCCCGTCTCGCAGCACTGCAGCCTGGTTCCATGAAGTGGACCCGTCCAGTACCGTGAGTGAAGGTATTTTCATCTGATGAGTACATTTGTGAAACGATCTTTGCATGACGCTGCCCCTTCAAATGAGGCAGGAAGGCGAGCAAGGTGTGTGAGCTGTCAGTGCCCTCTCAGCCCAGCCGGGGTGAGGGATGGAGATTGACCCAGGGCTGGAGCGGTGCACAGTCCCACTGCTCCTCGGAGAGGGATCGTCACGGGTCAGAGGCGTTGCAGCTCCTTCCCGGTTTGATTCATGAGAAAGTGGTTCAGCTAGACAGCTGCAGGCATAAAACCAAGAAACATCATTCAGGTTTTTTCTCACTCTGAAGGTGCGAAGTCATTTATTAAAGAGACTGGAGCTGTCGGGTGAGACTGTGAAGGATGGGTCGATCAATAGTGACTCCACTGCCTATGCTGAGCTGGAGCAGCTGCAGTTGCAGCATACCCCCAATACGGTCGTGCCGTCATGCCAAGGGTGTTTCTTGGTGCAGACGTCATGGAAAGGATCAGGGTGTGTGTGCAGCCAGGGGAAAAGCCTCTCCTCAGAGCCAGCAGCTGATGGTGGTGGTGGGAGTGCTGCCCAAGGACATGCTCTGATGATCAGAGCTGGGACATGGGCATTTGGTATTCTGACATGTACAGAGCTGCCTCAAGGTGGGCATGGCCATTCATGGCATCACCAAGAAATTCTAAAGGTCCCCTCTGACTCATCTCCTGAACCAGCCGATGACAGGAGGCTGCTGGCACTGGAACTCATCCCTGTGGATTGCCAGAATAGCAAGGGAGCAGCTGCAGCCGAAGTTGCTGCATAGATGACATCTGTCCTCTTGGAGAAATTAAATAATTGCTATTAAGCTCTTAGAGACTAAATTGGTCAAGTCCCGAGTTGCAGCAGTACACCTGGTACAGTAAACCAGTTTGCAGCAAGGGTGAAGTGATGCCCCACTGAGAAACGCCTCCACTGATGAAGGCTGTTGAAAATCAGTTCCAACATACGGCCCTCAAGCGAGCTGCTGCGCCAGTCGATGAGGTTTTGGTGTGCGCTCATGGTCCTCAGAACCAGGCCCTCTGCGGTCCTGGTATTTCAGTGGAAGATTCAAATACCCATTGTTCTCAGTGATTTTGGGACCTCCCTCATGAGGGTGGTGTCAGAGAGTATTGCTGCTCTCACGAGGAGCTGCATTCACCTTTCATGCAAACCAGTGTGACTCAAAGAAACAGTGCTGTGTCTTGGGCCACATAAATACCAATTTTTATTTGAGTTCTCATCAGTTATTGTTAGAGCATTTGGAGCCCAAGCCACATTTAAACCATTAAATAGCTCCAAGAGAAAGGCTGGAGGTGATCTGCAGAGTGCAGCAGCTTCCAGCGATGCCTGAGGAAGGTCAGGTCATTAGACAAGTGTGTGCCAGGAAAACCTGACACGAGTGACCCTGGATGAGATGCCTCCAGCACTGAGTATTCCATCAAAGTGATCATGAGCAGCTCCACACATGCGGCTGTGACAAGTGCCGGTGTCACCTCCAGGACAGGACTCCCAGACACCAGGCGAGCCCTGGGGTGGAGGTTTGGTAAGAGAAATATGGTACAATTAAAATATCAGTGGAAATGTAAGAGAAATATGGTACAATTAAAATATCAGTGGAAATGTCTGTGAGAAAGCACCGAGAGAGGCAGCAGGTGGGGGATCAAGGCACAACCTGCAGAGATGACTCGTCGGCAGAGACCCGTGCCCTGGTAACAGGAGGATGGCGATAAGACCACCGTGCGCTGCGTGGGCCATTCTGCATCCTTTCGACCCAGCAGGAACATGGACCATAGCCACTACATACCCAGATGGGGAAAAGAAAAGGTGATTGTTGGCAGCCTTGCTAGGACTGGACAGGGCAAAGCAGGAAACGTTCAGAACAAGGATCATGCCATAGTATCTGCTGACTCCTGCAGGGTCTAAAAGGTCTGTCTCAAGTATAGTTTGGTTTTGCCAAACAAGGAAGCCAGGAGACATGGTGAGAAGTGGACAGCCACTGTCCCCTGTACTGTCACACAAGTGACCTCCATTGGAGTGTTTAGAATCACAGAACAGTCTGCAGAAGATCCTGCAGTCCAGCCATTAACCCAGCACTGCCAAGTCACTGCTACCCCATGTCCCTCAGCACCTCATAGCTATGGGAATGTGAGTGGACAGAGTCAGCTGACCAGGGGAAGTTAAATACAGCCCAAATCACCTTCTTTAGGAAAGTCTGTCACTGAGTTTCTTTGATTTAATTCTTACAATGAGGATGAAGTGATGACCAAAACAGACAAAGCCAGCGGCTGGGGATGGGCTGGCGGTGGAGGGCTCTGCTGAGGCTCACAGCTCCTGTCAGACATGATCGAATGTTTGGATCGTTTTGAGCTTTAATCTTTGGGTTTATGGGTGAAGTTGTTTTCCGGTGTTGCAGGTCAGGGTCTGGACAGAGCTACCACTGAAAATCACTTCAGACATCCTGGGTGCTGGAGCATGAAGCGGGGTGGCCAGTGCAGTCATGGATGGTCCTGGTGGGCCGAGGACAGCAGTGCTGTTTGTGGGGCTGATTCAGTTCCTGCGCTCATTGTCAAAGCCACCAGGGAGTGCGGCGAGGAGCTCAGCGGTGTCCGCTTGGCAGCCTGCTGCTCTGGAGTTTTCTACCAAGCTTTCCAAAGCGATCCAGGCGTGATGGGTTTGGTTCCGTGGAGCCACAGTTCTTTTCAAACATTAAGGTGGGTTTTCTAGAAGAAAAGACTTGGAGCAGTGGGGTGTGTACATAATGCAGATGTGTCTCTTCTCAGCACCGGTATGTGGTTTCAGAGTGAGAAGGGCTTTTGCCGAGCTTTGTAGGAGTGGTTGTGCTGGCTTAGGCAAGAAGTCCACCTCTCCATCCATGGACAGAGACCAGTCCTGGGTGACCAGGGAGGGATATGGGAACAGGACATCTTGCGGTGATGCTTCCCCAGCATACTCTGTCCATCTCCAACGCTCATAGGTTGGAGATCTCCATCCAAAGGGAGTCCTACATGCAGTAGTACTTAAGGGACTGCTCTTCCAGGAGCTTGTTCAGTTGCTCCTTGATTCCATGTAAATTTTTAGCACAATATCCTGTGGCAAGAAGAAACTTCATCCCGTGTCATGTCAAAAATGCAGTTTATTTATTTCAGACATTATCTTCTAGGTTCCTGGGATGTGGCCTAGTCCTTGTGTTGGGGGAGGCAATGGATCACAGAATAACAGAGTGTTAGAGATTGGAAGGGACCTCAAAAGATCATCTAGTCCAATCCCCCTGCCAGAGCAGGAATACCGAGATCAGGTCACACAGGAACATGTCCAGGCAGTATTTGAATGTCTCCAGAGAAGGAGACTCCACAACCTCTCTGGGCAGCCTGTTCCAGTGTTCTGTTACCCTCACTGTGAAGAAATTCTTCCTCACATTTATGTGGAACCTCCTATGTTCCAGCTTGTACCCATTGCCCCTTGTCCTATCATTGGATGTCACTGAGAAGAGCCTGGCTCCATCCTCATGACAATCACCCTTTACATATTTATAAACATTAATGAGGTCACCCCTCAGTCTCCTCTTCTCCAAGCTAAGGAGTCCCAGCTCCCTCAGCCTTTCCTCATAAGGGAGATGTTCCACTCCCTTAATCATCTTTGTGGCTCTGCGCTGGACTCTCTCAAGCAGTTCCCTGTCCTTCTTGAACTGGGGGGCCCAGAACTGGACACAATATTCCAGATGTGGCCTCACCAGGGCAGAGTAGAGGGGGAGGAGAACCTCTCTTGACCTACTAACCACCCCCCTTCTAATACACCCCAGGATGCCATTGGCCTTCTTGGCCACAAGGGCACATTGCTGGCTCATGGTCATCCTGCTGTCCACCAGAACCCCCAGGTCCCTTTCCCCTACGCTGCTCTCCAACAGGTCAGTCCCCAACTTACACTGGCACATGGGGTTGTTCTTCCCCAGATGCAAGACTCTACACTTGCCCTTGTTATATTTCATTAAATTTCTCCCCCGCCCAACTCTCCAGCCTGTCTAGGTCTCTCTGAATGGCAGCACAGCCTTCTGATGTATCAGCCACTCCTCCCACTTTTGTGTCATCAGCAAACTTGCTGACAGAGCACTCTATTCCCTCATCCAAGTCGTTAAAGAATATATTGAATAGTACTGGTCCCAGTACCGACCTCTGAGGGACTCCACTTGATACAGGCCTCCAACTAGACTCTGTCCCTTTGACCACAACTCTCTGGCTGCTTTCCTTCAGCCAGTTCACAATCCACCTCACTACCCGATCATCCAGACCACACTTCCTCAGTTTAGCTGCGAAGATGCTGTGGGAGACTGTCAAATGCTTTACTGAAATCAAGATAGACCACATCCACTGCTTTACCATCATCTATCCACCGGGTTATGTCCTCATAAAAGGCTATCAGGTTGGTCAAGCATGACTTCTCCTTGGTGAAGCCATGTTGACTGCCTCTAATGACCCTCTTATCCTTGATATGCCTAGAGACAGCACCAAGGATAAGTTGTTCCATCACCTTTCCAGGGATGGAGGTGAGGCTGACCGGTCTATAGTTACCCGGGTCTTCCTTCTTGCCCTTTTTGAAGACCAGAGTGACATTTGCTTTCCTCCAGTCCTCGGGCACCTCTCCTGTTCCCCACGACTTAACAAAGATGATGGAGAGTGGCCTAGCAATGACATCCGCCAGCTCCCTCAGCACCCATGGGTGCATCCCATCAGGACCCATGGATTTATGGATGTTCAGGTTGCTTAACTGATCCCTGACCCAGTCCTCATCAACCAGGACAAATGCCTCCTCTATCCTGACTGCCTCTGGAGCCTCAGGGGTCCTGGGCTCCTCAGGACAGCCTCCAGCAGTATAGACAGAGGCAAAGTAGGCATTCAGTAACTCTGCCTTCTTTTTATCCTCTGTCACCAGGGCACCCACCTCATTCACCAGTGGGCCTACATTGCCTCTAGTGTTAGTTTTATCTGCAATGTATTTGAAGAAGCCCTTTCTGTTGTCCTTGACCTTTCTTGCAAGGTTTAATTCCAAGGAGGCCTTGGCTTTCCTAGTTGCCTCCCTGCATCCTCTGACAACAGACTTATATTCCTTCCAAGTGGCCAGCCCCTCCTTCCATGATCTGTATATTCTCTTCTTCCACTTGAGTTTGCCCAGCAGTTCCCTGTTTAACCATGCAGGTCTCCCAGCACCCTTTCTTGACTTCCTACCTGTTGGGATGCACTCATCTTGAGCTCATTGGCCACTGTGTTAGCCCCTCTGGGGCTACCAGGATTTGGCAGAACCCTTTCCCCTGGGTTCTGCTTCTTCCAGGTTAAGCGTTGCTAAGCAGCACCATTCTTGGTACAGAAAATCTTTCCTTTGGACAGTCCATGTCATCTTCCTTTTTTTCCTGTTTTGTTGTATTTTACGAAATGGCAGGACCAGAATTACTGTGAGCAGTTAAGGTGTACCCTTTGGCCGTGCCAGTGGTACAGCGTTCCTCTCTCTAACTTACTTTCTTTGCTCGTCGTTCCTGGCCGCTGTAGGACATGGAGCTGACGTTCTTCATGAACTCCCTGTCACATCCCAAGTTCTTAGTCCTGGTAGTAAGGGTCAGCTCAGAGCTTGGGATTATATGTACGAGGAGAGGATTATTTTTTCCTATATGCATCAGTTTTTCTCCACCTGACATTTCCTCTTACATTCTAAGATCTTTCTACAGTTCCTCACAGTGTTCTCCACTGCTATCCTGAATAATTTGGCTTTATCAGCAAACCTTGTTACCTCTCTTTCATTCCTCTCTCATAAATGATCCAGGGCTGTGTTGAGCACCGGTCCCCAGACGACCCCGCTGCTGTCCTTTCCTCTGATGTGAAATCCAATCATTTACTTTTATTTTAAACCTTTTAACAAATTTCACATTTAAAAACCTTCCCTTGTATCCCCTGGCTTCTTAGCTTCCTCAAGAGATTTTAATGAGAGACCTTGTCAAATGCTTTTGCACATCTGAGTAGACTTCAGTCAAGTTTCTGTTGTCAAATAACTCGGATCTCTGCTTTTTTACCCCATTGGTCCTTCCCTCTGTCTCCATGGCAGATCACTGCTTCTCTCCAGCTTTCTTATAAACCCCCTTTAAGTGTTGAAAGGCCACAGTAAGGTCTCCCCAGAGTCTTCTCCAGGCTGAACACCCCCAACTCTCTCAGCCTGTCCCCAGAGCAGAGGTGCTCCAGCCCTCGCATCATCTCTGTGCCCTCCTCTGGACCCGCTCCAACAGCTCCATGTCTTTCTTGTGTTGGGGGCCCCAGAGCTGAACACAGCATTGCAGAGGGGGTCTGATGAGAGCAGAGTAGAGGGGCAAAATCCCCCCCGGACCTGCTGCCCACGCTGCGGATGATGCAGCCCAGGACACAGTTGGCTTTTTGGGCTGCGAGGGCACATTGCCGGCTCATATCCAGCTTTTCATCCACCAGTACCCCCATGTCCTTCTCCTCTCAGTCCCTTCATCCCCCAGCCTGTACTTGTGCTTGAGATTTCCTTGACCCATGTGCAGGACCTTGCACTTGGCCTTGTTGAACTTCATGAGGTTGGTCTGGGCCCACCTCTCCAGCCTGTCCAGGTCCCTCTGGATGCCATCCCTTCCCTCCAGTGAATCAACTGCACCACTCCGCTTAGTGCCATCTACAAGCTGCTGAGGGTGCACTCAGTCCCACTGTGTCGTTAATTAAGACATTTAATAGTGTTGGTCCCAGTACAGACCCTTGAGGGACACTACACCTGGTGGTGTCACGCTTTGTGCCTCTCCCCTTTGTTCTATAACCTCTTGTAGAGACACTTCTGTTTCGGATCTGTTTGCCCACTAGTCTGTGCTTCTGGAGGGGAAATGTCCCCACAAAATGGGAACAGAAGTGGTGTTTCATTTCTCTGTTATGGCCTTACCTTCTCTGAGTGCTGCTTTGACACCACGTTCATCTAGCCCCAGAGGTGCTCTGGTGGGCGTCGTGCTCCACACGCACTCGAGAACTGATTTGGTGTTAGTTGTGATGGCTTTTGCAAATCGTCCCGCAGATTTGACCTGTCATACTGTGTTTGTACATTGAGCCTGCCAGAGATCTCCATCCTTTCTGTGTTCCTCTTTTGGATGTGGTTTCAGCTTCATGGAGGACATTCCCTTGGTTCCAGTAACCTCCAATTCCTTGCTGTTCAGTTTCTTTCTGTTCTTTCCCAATCCATGGCCTGTATTTGTGCTGTGTTTCCAGCACTGTGCCCTTAAATGGGCTCCATCTGTCTCCTTTCCTGAGGATGGAATAAATCCACCTTGTAGAATTTGGATTTTCTGGGGCTTGTTTTTATTATTTATAGAAATATGCATTGTTCTTTCCTAAATGTGTATTGGGCACGAGGCAAACCTAATATTCTTTAATCTCCTTTTGCTCAAGCAGAGGGAGATTTTAGATGTCATCTGTCCTTTCCCAGTGCATGTGACATCTGAAGGCAGCGGTGGGACTGACTCCTGTAACATCCCTCTGCTTGTGACCATTTCCCCTGTCAGTATCTGCAGGATGAATCCCATGGGGCAGTGATGCATCCTGAGGTTTGAGATGCTGTTGTGTGTTACCTTATCTGTCTCTCTCTGCATCTGCGCAGCCAAATGGCTTTGAACAATGCTGTTTCTGTGGAGCAGAATTCCCACAGGTGATGGCAGGATTGGCAGCGCGAAGCATGGATCAGAGGCTCCCTTTGCCTCCTTTTATAGTAGACACCGTTTTGCATCGTTTGCTGAAGAAGTGGCAATGGGAGACTGAGTGATGGACCTGAGCTCCTCTCCCTGCACACTGAGACCATATTTGCTCATCTGTGGTCCCTTTTCACCACCAGTGTCAGATTTACCCTATGTGATAGAGAACATGTCCAGGGAGAAGGAGCTGGATCATAGAATAGAATCCCAGACTGGTTTGGGTGTGAAGGGACCCCAAAGCTCATCTCGTCCCAACCCCCCTGCCATGGGCAGGGACACCTCCCACCAGACCAGGTTGCTCCAAGGAGTCCAGTGCACCCTCAGCAAGTCTGCCAATGACACCAAGCTGTGTGGTGTGGTGACACGCTGTAGGGAAGGCATCCAGAGGAACCTGGACAGGCTGGAGAGGTGGGTCCATGTGAACCCCATGAAGTTCTGCAAGGCCAAGTGCAAGGTCCTGCACCTGGGTCGGGGCAATCCCAAGATGGTGGATTTAGATGAGATCTTAGGCAGAAATTGTTATCTGTGAGGGTGGTGAGGCACTGGCCCAGGTTGCCCAGAGAAGCTGTGGCTGCCCCCTCCCTAGCAGTGTTTCAGGCCAGGTTGGATGGGGCTTGGAGAAACCTGGTCTGGTGGGAGGTGTCCCTGCCCATGGCAGGGGGTTGGGACAAGATGAGCTTTGAGGTCCCTTCACACCCAAACCATTCCATGATTCTGTCTTGAGCTTCCTTAGACTGATTGTTCCCTTAATGAATTGTCATATTCTAATATTTTGGTTGATGCCCTCAAAGTTCCATCCTCAGCTGGGTGTGTTTGAGTGAAATGAATCCAGTACTGAAAATTTTCTGTGAAAACTCTGCGGGTTTGAAGGGGGGAGCTGCTACTTTCAGTGCCTTTCACTAATGGGCTCTCTCACTTTCTGCCGTCTCTGATCTTCAGAATTTCTCTGGTGCTCACAGCCCCTGTTTCACCTGGGACTGAGCAGCGCTGGCGTTGGGTTTGTAACTGGTGTCTGTGTGTTTGACCAGTGCTGGGGGGAATATCACCTCTCACAACACGTCCTTCCCGGGGGCTGCCCTGCAAGTGGCATGTGTGGCTGCAAGGTGGCTTCTTCTGGAGCTGGAGTTGCTTTTCATCTGTCAGTTTGCTTTTGACATAGTTCATAATCAGTGCCTTGATGAGCTGCCTCCTGACGGAATTAAGCAGAGAACCTTACCCGTGATAATCAGGGCTCCGGGATCAGTTCGGAACAGAAATAGGCTCCTTTCTACCCCCTCTCTGTTTCCTGCTCTCCTTTGCTTTTGATGCAGAAGCTCCACTGTTGCCTGCATTCCCAGAGATCTCCTCAGCTACAGTGGAGGTTTCAGTGGTTTGTTTTTCCATTCGAGGTTGGGCTTTTCCCAGTGTCACTTCAGATGTTGTTGCTGAGGTCCCCTGGTGCCAGTCCCTGGGCTTGGGATCATTTCTGGGGCTACAGTCGTGTGCTTCAGACCAGCTCCTTTCCTCTCCTCCAGGCTGCTGCTGCCTGGAAATGGTCGAGACAAAAGCTGTTTGGCATATAAATCCAAGGGTGATCTATGATCTCTCTCCCTAAAGCTTCATCCTCTCTGTGCAGTGAGATGGGGGTAGGAAGGAGACATTTCATTGTGAGCTTGCTCCATGTGATCAGTTTGATCCAGGCCACCTTGCGCTCTCTGGGCAAGCCCAGCTCTAGCCAGAGGTGAGTCCTAGACTGCAGTTTGGAAAGAGCTGCCCTGTGCTCTGGCTGTGATTCTGGGGGGAGAGAGGAAAGTTTGTCCATGAAGACATGGGCTGTACCACACGTCCTTGGGGCCAGAGCACAGTGTGAGTCCCAGTTATTTACTATTACTGTAACTCATCCTTCTGCTGCGGGAGATGTTTCCTGCAGGAGGTAGCTGGGCAGAATTACACTCCTTGCATTGCCAGACTCTGGGTGAGGTTTCTGCTGGGAGAGGCCTGAGGTGGTCCATCCCTCCACCAACACCAGCTTCAGCTGAACTTAAATTTTTCTTGAGGGAAATTGACCTTGAAGTTCCCAGTAGGTGGCCTTCCATGCCCACCTCATTCCCATGCTCCAGCAATATTACTGCTGAGAAGTTGTGTGACACCTTCTGAGCATTTTCTCATGGGAATAATCATGTCAATCAATCAAACTAGGTCTTCAAGAGCATGGAGTGACAGGACAAGGGGTGATGGCTTTAAACTGGCAGAGGGGAGACTGAGATGAGATCTGAGGCAGAAATTGTTGGCTGTGAGGGTGGTGAGACACTGACTCAGGTTGCCCAGAGAAGTTGTGGCTGCCCCCTCCCTGGCAGTGTTCCAGGCCAGGTTGGATGGGGCTTGGAGCAACCTGGTCTGGTGGGAGGTGTCTCTGCCCATGGCAGGAGGTGGGGACAAGATGAGCTTTGAGGTCCCTTCACACCCAAACCATTCCATGATTCCTGCTGAGTGTTTTTATCTTCCAGGTGTCCTCCTCGGGACTCCTCTTGACCTCCACCTCCTTCTGGAAGTTTGGTGCTAGGAGCTGGGCAGCTGGAGTGTTACCTAACATTAGGAATGTGATTCACATCACTTCATTGTAGGTGTCTGAGCTCATTGCCCTGGCTCGACCCAGGAGCCAATACAGATGTGTGCAGTCACTGGAGCCAGGGGTGCCATTCATCTGACAAAGTGTGGGCAGCCATTTCAGCACAGGATGAATCACAGCTCCATTGACTTCACTCAGTAGTTCTCCATTGAGTCTAAAAGGAGCCCAGAGCGACCTGCTCACTGTAGGTGCTTGGTTTATATATGCCCACATTTAACTAGATGACTGTTGTAGTCCCCGAGCCACCAGCTGGGATGGCTGGGGAACCAGGGGGCTCAGCAGCTCGGTGGTGGGTGAATTCAGAGATCTAACACCCCCCACAAGTCAGCTGGCCAGGATCCTCCTCACCTGGTCTTGTGACCTGTGTGAGGAGGGTCCCCCTGGTTGGTCAGCAGCCAGACAGTCACTCTAACCTTAGGTCACACCACATTGGCCTTCAGCTGTTGCCCCTCCCCTGTCTGTGTCCCTTGATAAAGAAGTCGGCGGGCGGGGCCTGTGCTCTTGCTACCTGGCCAGCCTGCGTGCCGGTCAGAATAAACACCGGATCCCTCGCAAGAGCCATCTCTGGACTCTTTACTTCTGATACCGCTAGAGCTAGCAAGCTCTGTGTGGGCTTGGCCGCGTGCCTCCATCGCACGGGTGAGAGAGAAGCTGTATGCGAGGTGCCCGGATACCGCCAGGAGTTCCTGAGCCAGGAATTCTTAGGGAAAAGCAACAGTTTTCTCCACCAGCCAGGCCACACAGCAGCAGATGACTCCTAAGGCTACTGCAGCATGGGGCATGGCAGGAGGAGTATTTCAGGTCTTACACAGCCCTCCTGTCTTCTATCCCCAGCCAGTCTGACATCCTTTTGTCACCAAAGTGTGACCCTGCTGGTGATGAGTGCAGGATGATGTTCATGCCAGCCACTTCTCCTCCATCTTCTGGTTTTCTTTTCATCCTCCCTGCCTGTAATACCTTCCACTTCTCCTTTTTCCTCTGGTATTTTCAGACCATGTCTCCGGTGTTAGTACCACGTGAATCCAAACGTGCTGCTGCCCTCTCCGCTGGGATCTTCTGCATATTGCAGTTTACTCTCCGTTACATCCTTGTCATTGGTGAGAACACAGAGCTTGTCCCCAGACAGACCCCTGTGAAATTCCACTTGATGCCTCCTTCCAGTTCAGCAGTGAAAAACGTGTCAGACCAGCTCTTTGCTCACCTTGCACTGGTGTGTGTTCCCCTTGGTGTTCATGAGAATGCCCTGTGAGAGCATTCAGAGTGCTTCCCTGCCACTGAGATCCATGTCCCAGAGCTGCCTTTCCCATGTTCACGGGACCTGTTGTGTCCAGATCAAGATGAGGTTCCTTCATGAGCACAATCAGCTCTTTCAGATCCATAACACCTGGTATTTATCGCTGCCTTTTCTCCTAGGTGTTCTATTAAACTGTTGTTGTGTTTGTTAGAGGATTTGCCTGGGAATTAGAGATGAGTGGCTTCCTTTTATACTTCCTTTGATCTTTCTGCTGCCTGTTTTGAAAGATGAGCATCAGCCCTTTTCCAGATCTTGGGGGCGCCGTGCATCCCGTGCAAGCTCCCAGAGCCAACCTCTGGCGGATGTCCGGTGTTCCTGCTGGCTGCCTGTGCTCTTCCAGGGAGATCACATGGCCCATTGGAAAAACCTCTGATCCTTCCAACTGCTGTTTTTTCACCTTAGGGTCAGAGCTGATCTTTGCCAGGATGGTGTAACCAGGAGTTAACTGTAGCTGGTTAGTACAGCCATAACCATGCCATTATTATAATTGTTCTTTTGATGGATCTGTTAGGTTTGTCCCTCTAAACAGTCACAAAGTTACTGAAATAATTGACCTTAGTCAAGTGTTTTGGGCATGAACTGTCTCTAATTTGGCTTCAACAAAACTCAGCCCCGCAGAAGCAGGACAGCCTGGCAGAGCTTGTGTCACCTCAGGGAGCACCGTGCTCCAGTGCCTCTGCATTGTTGCGTTATCTCCCATGTTTATTTCACTTAGTCTCTCTCTGATACCTTAAAATAACTCCCTACTACATCTTATTTTTTGAAAGTTCCTATTTTTATTGAGACAGAAATAAAAAAGTGAGTAATTCAGGTTATTTTTTTGGTATGACACTATCACAGGTCTTCGATTACACTCTTCATCTCCTTCCCCAGGCTGGTTTTTGTAGCTTTTTCCAGCCCTTCTTTGGAGCTCTGGCAGTGCCGAGCAGCGGCATCTCGGTGATTCTCTACTGCCCCACAATTCCAGTTCACAAAAATGGAGAGGTTTTTATTTCACTTTTTATATGCATCTATCTATAGAGTGCAGTAGTGTGGTTATATCTCAATGTGAAGGTGTCCAATGGGCCTTCCTGTGCTCAGTTTGGAACCTGAGGATTTTGAGGTGCCTGTGGAGCTGGATGGCCATAAGCAAAGGGTTCGCAGGGGCTGGGGGGACTTCAACTGGGAGTGCTCTTGGAAATCCCTCTTGCAAGTCTAACTTCAAGAAGAGAGTGAGCTATAATAAACATCCAACCTCTCTTAAAAAACCCCAGGCAGCTCTGCGGACGTGCTTCTGGAGCCTCCAGGGACAGAAGGCAGTGTGTTGGGGAGTCTCCCGATTGTTGCTGACACATTTCTGGTTTTGAATTAAGGTCCTTCTTGGCAGTTTATTTGGAGGAGGAGGAGTAATTCCGAGGTGGCGGAAAGAATCACATATTCTTCTTTGTGCACAATAACTTTGGGTAAGAGCAGCAGCAGGTCGCGTTTCTTTAAAGGCTTGCATTGCTGCAGGGAATCATAGCAGGGGAGGGTTTGGGGGGGAGGAACACGTTCTTGTAGAGGTGGCAGAATTTGCTCTTGGTATGGGTATGGCACAGGTCATCTACAAGGGATTGACGTGCCCTGTGGAAAAGAATCATAGGATGGAATCACAGGATGGTTTGGGTGTGAAGG
The DNA here is from genome assembly GCA_028020825.1 of Podargus strigoides. Classification (NCBI taxonomy): domain Eukaryota; kingdom Metazoa; phylum Chordata; class Aves; order Caprimulgiformes; family Podargidae; genus Podargus; species Podargus strigoides. The sequence continues at coordinate 49,573,063 of CM051662.1, forward strand.
GACCTCAAAGATCATCTCATCCCAACCCCCCTGCCATGGGCAGGGACACCTCCCACCAGACCAGGTTGCTCCAAGCCCCATCCAACCTGGCCTGGAACACTGCCAGGGAGGGGGCAGCCACAACTACTTTGGTACAGCAATCACAGATTGAGGTTGTCAGGCTCTCGTTATGTAGACAGGAGGATTATGTTACCATAATGACCTCTTTTCCTTGCTTGGAAAAGACCTCTAAGATCAAGTTCAAAATGCATGGTGGTTATGAATCGGTTTCCAGCAGGACACTCTACACTCAGCAGAGAGGGTTTTGTTGTGGAGTGGGGAGTTTCACGCATATTGAGGAACATATGAATGACCAGCTCTGCTTTTGAAAGACAGGGAATGTGTTGAAAATGTGACATGGAGGGATGACTGCGTGACAGCAGCTGCCTCCTTGAAAGCGGTTCATGTAGTACTGTTGGAAGTTGATCTGTGTCTCATACTTTGTGTGAAGTCACTGCTTTCATAGATACCCTGGGTTTTCATGGATAATGCCTGAGTGCGTCCAAAATTCCAGCGCAGGATTGAAGTGCTGGGGTCTGAACCCCAAGCCCTGAATTAAGGTTGACATATGGGTGGTCCCCATGGCCCTTTAAAAGGAGGGGATGAGTTTGCCTTTTGGCTTTCCTCCAAGGTGTGGCCGACCTTGCAGGGAAAGCCCTTGGGTGAACAAGCCCCAGGTGCCCCACATTGGGTAAATGAGTGCCAGGTGATCTGCTTTGGGCATAAAAGCTGGGACCATTTGCAGGAAGGGTGGAGTGTCTGTCTGTGAGGTGGATGCACTTTGCAGAGTTTCCCTGTTGGGGAAGGACCTCCTGACTCTTCATGCAGCTGGGCCCCAGTCAGGTCTGGCATTTACAAACGCGGGCTTTTTGGGGAGACAACATGGGGTTACTTCTATCATACATGATCAGCCTATTGACTTGGTTGTCTCCCACCTCTGCCATGGGAGACTTTGTTTCTTTGTTTATTCTACCCATTATTGGTTGTGCTGTGTCATTCCTGGGGTCACTGGGGTTGATGTCTATTATTTGTGATCTGTTTGACTTGTTTGTACCCCCAGTACTGCTAGGCCACTCTCCATCATCTTTGGTAAGTCATGGACAACAGCAGAGGTGCCTGAGGACTGGAGGATAGCAAATGTCACTCCAATCTATAAGAAGGGCAAGAAGGAGGACCCGGGTAACTATAGACCGGTCAGCCTCACCTCCATCCCTGGAAAGGTGATGGAGCAGCTTGTTCTTGGCGCTGTCTCTAGGCACATCAAGGATGAGGGGGTCATTAAGAGCAGTCAACATGGTTTTACCAAGGGTAAGTCATGTTTGACCAACCTTACTGCCTTCTATGAGGAAATAACTAGGTGGATAGATGATGGTAGAGCGGTAGATGTGGTTTATCTTGATTTCAGTAAAGCATTTGACACTGTCTCCCACAGCATCCTTGCAGGTAAGCTGATCAAGTATGGGTTTGGTGATCAGGTAGTGAGGTGGATTGTGAACTGGCTGAAGGGAAGAAGCCAGAGAGTTGTGGTTAATGGGACGGAGTCTAGTTGGAGGCCTGTGACTAGTGGAGTCCCTCAGGGGAAGGTACTGGGACCAGTGTTGTTTAATATCTTCATCAACGACTTGGATGAGGGTACAGAATGTATCCTCAGCGAGTTTGCTGATGACACCAAACTAGGAGGAATGGCTGACACACCAGAGGGTTGTGCTGCCATTCAACGAGACCTCAATAGGCTGGAGAGTTGGGCGAGGAGAAACTTAATGAAATTCAACAAGGGCAAGTGTAGAGTTTTGCATCTAGGGAAGAACAACCCCATGTGCCAGTGTAAGTTGGGGACTGACCTGTTGGAGAGCAGCGTAGGGGAAAGGGACCTGGGGGTTCTGGTGGACAGCAGGATGACCATGAGCCAGCAATGTGCCCTTGTGGCCAAGAAGGCCAATGGCATCCTGGGGTGTATTAGAAAGGGGGTGGTTAGTAGGTCAAGAGAGGTTCTCCTCCCCCTCTACTCTGCCCTGGTGAGGCCACATCTGGAGTATTGTGTCCAGTTCTGGGCCCCCCAGTTCAAGAAGGACAGGGAACTTCTTGAGAGAGTCTAGTGCAGAGCCACAAAGATGATTAAGGGAGTGGAACATCTCCCTTATGAGGAAAGGCTGAGGGAGCTGGGTCTCCTTAGCTTGGAGAAGAGGAGACTGAGGGGTGACCTCATTAATGTTTATAAACATGTAAAGGGTGAGTGTCATGAGGATGGAGCCAGGCTCTTCTCAGTGACATCCAATGATAGGACAAGGGGCAATGGGTGTAAGCTGGAACATAGGAGGTTCCACATAAATGTGAGGAAGAACTTCTTCGCAGTGAGGGTAACAGAACACTGGAACAGGCTGCCCAGAGAGGGTGTGGAGTCTCCTTCTCTGGAGACATTCAAAACCCGCCTGGACATGTTCCTGTGTGACCTGACCTAGGTGTTCCTGCTCTGGCAGGGCAATTGGACTCGATGATCTTTTGAGGTGCCTTCCAATCCCTAGCATTCTGTGATTCTGTGACATTCAGTGATCCCCTATATACTGACTCCTCTACGTACAATAGAATCTGCTTACTGGATTGTTTTTCTGCTGGCTGTGTCCTTTGTACTAGGCCTAGTAATTGGCAAAACAAGGGTGAACCACCAGGGAAGTCCAAGGAAGTCAGGCTTGTGCCTCGTGTTAGTTTCCGTGGACAATGTCTGTTGTACGTCTTTTGGAGCACCTCCACCTGTAGCCACTGTGCATGTTGACTTTTGTGATCACCTTCCCTGGGTGTGGAAAACAAAGGAATATATCTGTCCCTCTTGCCAGGAGCTGGATACCATGTCGTGTTCATGGCAGAACCACAGACCTACTGCCCAAAAAGGGGTCATGGTGCCTGTCAGTGCAGCCCTGCCAGAGGAGGCTGCCGATGGGATGTGGAGAGGGTGTCCCATCCCGGTCCTGGCATGGCTGCTGGAGAGCACACCGGGACACAGGTGACCAGGCCAGTCCATGGGGCAGCACTGTGAGCCCATCACCTCCCACCCAGGAGCACCCACCCCCTCCCCAACCCTGCTGCGTTCTGCAGGGTCCCGGTGGGGTGACATGGGGTGACACAGGGTGACAGGGATGCAGCCTGCACCCTGGTGTGCCACCCCTTCCCTGCAGTGAGGTACAGGAGGTGGCAGGCGCAGGGCACGTGTGCCGGTGGGGTGTGCGCCTGCGGTGCCGCGCGTTGGCCCCCTCGTACCGCAGTGTGAGAGCCCAGTGGGCTCTGTGCCCGCCTGTGGCCCTCTCCTTCCTCCGGCGAGCGCCCTGGCCTTGCCCATGAGGCTCGGTGATGCACGGGGCTGCACCAGGCTTTGTTCCTGCTGGGCAGAGCCCATTGTTGAGTGTGGGGACCGTCCCCTCCATCGCTCCCGCTCGGCTTGGGCTGGGTGTGCAAAGCTGCCGAGAAGGACTGAGGTCTCTGATTAATTCCACTCTGATGTCAGCCATGCAGCTCTGCTGGGAGGGATTTGCAGGGCTGCATTTGAGCTCCCGTTTGCTGAGAGATTCCCTCGCCTGTCTCCCCTCCCTGCGCGCCCCCCACCCCTCCCAGCACGCATAGAGGCGGCGTGTCAGAAGGGCCGCTGTGGCCGGGGTCCGCAGAACTGCGCCACCGTTCCCTGCTCTCCACCGCTGGATTTTCCCCTTGGCCACGGAGGGCAGGGGGGGCCACTTTGTTCAACCAGGACAATGCCATGTGTCCCCCCTCTGCCCATGCCAGGCTGTCTCTTAGCAACACGGGGGGGGGATTTGGAGAGAAGATGAGAGCGCCGGGATGAGGATATGAACTCTGCCGTCCTCCCTCCCAGGGAACTTGCCAAAGAGGCGCCTCTCCTTTTGTCAAGAGCCTGTTTTTTTCACCCGAGAGGCAAGCGGGAGGTCTGGGCGCTGCGTCCCCCGATGGCGTGCTGCCTGCCTCCCCCCGTTCCCCCTCTGCTCTGCGCTCTCCAGCTGCACACTCAGGGCATCATGTAAAGGGAAGCCCAGAGTGAGATCTGTGGGGTCCCTGCGTGCGTGTGGCGGTGGCTGCAGCGGGGAGCGGTGGCAGAGGGTTCCCTTCCTCCACCTCCGCACCGAGGGAAAGTCGCTCTTGTCTTTTTGTTCTGACTTTGGGCGAGGGAGGGCGGGAAGCAGATTGTGCCCAACGCCTCACTGAGATGAAATGGTCGATGAGAAGAGGTCTCCTTGTCACAGGCACAAAGGCCACCACCTCCGCCTGGCAGCATGGTGCTGAAATCTAACCCTAGCATCATTCTCTTGTGCTCTTTCCTGCCCAGTGACTACATCATTGAGGAGAAGACGGCTGTGCTGCAGAAGAGGGAGCATGAGGGATTCGGGTTTGTGTTGCGAGGGGCCAAAGGTAAGGGCTGCTTCTTTCGCTCGCTCCTGGGGCTGGGAGGGGAAGCTCCTGCTCCTCAGCTCAGCCACTGCTCAGGACCCTGTTTGCCTGGGGGTGTCTGAAGGGACTGTCCTGCTCCGGCAGCAGGCAGCGAGGGCAGAGTGCCCCCGGTTGTACAGCAAATGCCATTCGGGGCAGACGTGCAGCCCTCGCACATCCCGGGGGTCTCTCTGGTACAGACACTGGAATTCGTAGCTCTGTGTTTGTAGTTGTCACTTCTGCCTGTTTAATGGGCAGGTGAGAAGCGCATAGGCTCTGTTTCAGGGGCAGAGGTAACCCCGGGGGACAGGGCTGGTGTCCTCCATGGCTGTTTTTTTAATGCTTTAAGTATTTCACTCTACTTTGGCTGTGTAGAGTTGGGGTCCTTCTCCTGGGAGTCCTGGCTGTGTTGAGGTTCAGCCCCAGCATGAGAGCAAGTCACTAGATGTCTGTCCTGCCGCTGCCACCGTGCCTTGGAGCCTGTGCTGCCAGCCAGCCTCTGCTCGTGCTAGGGCCACACGTCCCCTGCCAGCCCTGAAGCCCCTGCCCTCCTGCAGCTGGTACTCACACCAGGCTGGTACTGTGGCTCTGCTTGCCAGAAACCGAGCTTTTTGCCACAAAAAAAAGAGTCCCTTGGGGAGTGGTGATGAAGGTGCTCATATTCACACAGGGAAGGGGTTCAGCCCCGTGCTGGGGACAGGTCACCTCCAGCTCTTCAGCGGTCCCAGGCTGGAGGCGGGGGGCTCTCGGAGCTGCAGCTGCCAAAGCAGAGCACGGCGGTGCATGCATCCACCCCTCCCCTGCATGTGGGATGCGGGGTGCAGGGGGGAAGCTGACCCCCATGGTTGCCAGCTCGTTGGGAGGTGCTGCTCCTTTCCTGGACCTCTCTGAGGCTGAAGAACACTGTGATTAGGGCTTTAATCTTGGGAGTGATTTTCTGGAGGGATTCTTGAGCTGTCTTTGTTCTGTCCGTGTGGCGAAGGGCTCCGTGTGCCGGTGGGTGTGTTTGCCTTCCTCATGGAATTTGGTTGCTGTCTCTCCCTCCCCTCTCTCCCCTTCCCTACATGTGTGACATACGTGTCTGTCCGTGTGCTGCTCACACCAGCCTGTGTAACATGAAGTGAAACTTCAGGGCTCAAAATGGCATCCATTTTTTTGCCGGATCAGACTTGCAGCTGTCATGTTAGGAAAAATGGGATAAATTCTATGCCGTTTCCTTTTTTCTTTCTTTTTTCCTGTTTGCCCTCTTAACATTTGTAGGCTCTGCATTTTCCTTTGTCTGCTGAGGCTGAGAGAGAAGACTTGGAGCAGGTGAAATGATGGGCGTGAGGCTGTGTGGGACCTGGGTCTGGCTCAGGGATTCGCAGCCTGGTGTTGCTGCAGGGGCCGCCGAGCAGTGCGTGGCTGCAGGGGCCATGGCTCGGAAGCCCTTGCAGGGTGGGCATGGTTGGTCATGCTGGTCAGGCTGCTGGTGGCCCTCAGGGAGCAGCAGCCTCTTGTCTGAGCCGTGGCTGTGGTGGCTCTGAGTCTCACCCCTGTATCTCCTAGCCACTCAGCCTGGTGCTTTGTGGGGTTTAACTGGGACTCTCTGTCATGGCCACGTTGGTGTCACCACCACTCACACTGCATTTCCATACTCTGTGGGATGCACTACAGGCCTCATGGAGTGAGCTGGAGAAGGGGTCTGAAAATGGGAGGGACCAGAGCATCAGCCAAGCCCCTGCAGAGGAGGGGGCTGCTTGTTTGGTGAGACTCATCCAGGTGATCCTCAAAGGAAACTGCGCTTCGTGCTGCAGAGGCTGGTGAGAACCTTGTGTGGCTGTTAGCAGCCTTGCTGAGGGCTCATCCCTTCCCCAGCCCAAATGTGCCCATTCATGTGAGCTGCACCCCCACAGAGAGCACTCTCCACCACCCCGGAGAGCCAGTCCTTCCCTGCCCGTCCTGTCTTCACCTCTGCCCAGTGCTGGGAGAAGGTGATGTCCCAGTCAAACCAAAGGTTATCCTACCCTGGTCCCTGCAGGAGATGAGCTGCAGCGCTGGGACATGGGACTTGCCTGCAGCCATTGCCATAGGGAGTCACATGGAGCAGAGGGGATGGAGTGTGCAGCCCCGTTGCTCAGCCCTGTGATGGAAAGGGATCAGCAGGATGATTCACTTCATGTCTTGGCCCAGTGAGACCATCCCTGCCTTTCACACACCCAGACGATAGACCTGTGCTCCAAATGGTGGAAGATATTTCTTGACTTTTACTGTCCTGAGCTCAACCAGGCTTCTGTGCCTGGACTAGAGCAACCTCCCTCTTCCTGGCTGACCTGACCACCCATCAGCCACTGTCTATTTAGTAATATGATTCATAAAATATTCATGTGACCCTCGGGATGGACAGAAATTGGGACTGCAGGTGCTCAGATAGAGCGCATCAAACAAGTCTGTCATCTGTGTTGGTGTCTTCATTATGGAGATCTAATGGAAAACTCGAAATCAGGCCCAGTGGAGTCTAGATATGGCAAATGCTGCTCAGGACACACCTTTTATAGTCACCTTCAAAATCTAAAAAATCAGGAGCTGATTTTAAATAACTGCCCTTTATTTGTTGGCCGTCCAGCTGCAAGCAGGTACCTGCTGCTCCCACACTCTGTTTGGGTGTCAGAACTGTGATGTGCGGCGTCCTGCCCTACCTGAAACTGAGACGTGCCTTCAGGATTCCAGGGGAGAAGTACCAAGGCAGCTATGCTATTGTTTTGTTTTTCACTCTGTAAATGTGTTTCTGGTGAAGTAACTGGGACCTTAACGGTTTGCTCTGCTGGAATTAACGTGCAATATTTTTTACTGCTGAGTTTGGCTAGTAATGAAAGTAACTTGTCAGAGGAGAGGGAAGGGGAGAGGAGAAGAGAGGAGTTGAGTTGAGTTAGAAGGGACCTACAGTGATCATCTAGTCCAACTGCCCGACCACTTCAGGGTGACCAAAACTTAGAGCATGTTACTAAGGTCATTGTCCTAATGCCACTTAAACACTGCCAGGCGTGGGGCATCGACCCCTTCTCCAGGAGCCTGTTCCAGGCTTTGACCATCGTCTCGGTAAAGAAATGCTTCCTCATATCCACCCTGAACTCCCCTGGTGCAGCTCTGAGACATTCCCAGGCATCCCGTCCCTGGATCCCAGGGAGAAGAGCTCAGCACTCCCCCTCCACGTCCCCTCCTCAGGAAGGTGCAGAGCCATGAGGTCGCCCCTCAGCCGCCTTCTCTCCAAACCAGACAGGCCCAGAGTCCTCAGCCGCTCCTCACAGGACATTCCTTCCAGCGCTTCACCAGCTGTGTCCCCTCCTCTGGACACATTTGAGGACCTTCACACCCTTCTCAGTGCCAGCCCTGCACACAGTGCTCGAGGTGAGGCTGTCCAACGCTGAATCCAGTGGGACAATCCCCTCTCTTGATGTGCTGTTTGATGTCCCCTGGGATGCAGTTTGCCCTCGTGGTGCCAGGGGTCCTATCCTGCATCTTGCAGTGCCATCAACTGTGATGCTCTAAGAGTCAAAATGGGGGCTAGGGTTTACTGTGTCGGGGGACACAGGACCCTCCCCTGGCTTCAGGGGTCTGCAGAGCCCTCACCCCAGGACCTGTGGTGTTGGGACACTGAAGCTGGTATCCCTGGTGTGAGAGAGCCTGGATAGGAATGGCTGCCGTGCTCGGGTCGCACATGCAGAGCGGTGGTTTTAACGCGATGGCTCCTCGAGAGGCACCGATTCCGCTTCCCCAGGTTTGAAGTCAGGAGCTTTTGCAATGAGCAGTAGACCTCCTTGGCAGGAAATTCTACCTCATTACCAGCGGGAATTTCTGTAATTTAATTCCAAACCTTCTGATTCAGTTTTGCCTTTCCCAGTTGGATACAAGAGCCTCCTTAAATTGTATTTCCTTCCTGGGCAGGCACTTACAGATGAATTGTCACGGAATTATGTGCTTCTGACCTGAAGTTCTCCATGGAAAGGGTGTTCTGGGGGGTCTGGTCCCCAGCTGGTTTGTGAGGGGACGGGTCTGCTGCGTTCAGCCTTTGCCCGCGGCTTCGTGAGGCAGAGGTGGGGTATCTTAGCTTGGAGGAGAGGAGACTGAGGGGTGACCTCATTAATGTTTATAAATATGTAAAGGGTGAGTGTCATGAGGATGGAGCCAGGCTCTTCTCAGTGACATCCAATGATAGGACAAGGGGCAATGGGTGCAAGCTGGAACATAGGAGGTTCCGCATAAATGTGAGGAAGAATTTCTTCACAGTGAGGGTGACAGAACACTGGAACAGGCTGCCCAGAGAGGTTGTGGAGTCTCCTTCTCTGGAGACATTCAAAACCCGCCTGGACATGTTCCTGTGTGACCTGATCTAGGTATTCCTGCTCTGGCAGGGGGATTGGACTAGATGATCTTTTGAGGTCCCTTCCAATCCCTAACATTCTGTGATTCTGTGCTCCCAGGCTGTGTGAGGAGTGGTGGTGTCCTCCTCCTACTCCTACTCCTTCTCCTTCATCACCAGGGCTGCAGCCAGCTCTGAGCACTGTGGCTCGTTCTTTTCCTGATTTCGGTGGTGTTGGAGCTGTGGGAGAGGGCTGAGGTGAGGTTGAGGTAACTGAAGAGGAGGCAGAGCATGGCTGGCCATGATGGGAGAGGTTGGACATGACAGCGGTGAGGGGGCTGGCCAGGCCATGGCAGCGCTGTGGAGGAGTTACTCCATTTCGTCAGTGTGTAAGGGGCAGTGGTGCTGTAAGCGACCAAACTGTCAGGGAATACTGGAGCCCTTTGGGGTCACCTCTCAGTGACACCAGGGATGGCCAGGATGACCTAGGTAATGAAACTGGAAACAGCAGATGTGAGTGCAGATATGCAGAGCTGGGGTGATGTGGTAGAAGTCGCTGGAGGCAGGTTGTTCATTCGGGAGGAAGCTGGGGCAGCAGAAAGGGGTGTCAGCAACTGGGAAGCAGCTTAGGAAGGTATGTGAGTGATGTGGATGGGGATGTCTGGCAGCTCTGTGCTTGATCACCATCACCTGGATCAGGACAAGAGACCAAATCTGTTCTTCTGACCACCCCTGTCTGTTCAACCTGCTCCTCGGTCTCTGGCTGTCAGCAGAACCACCCTATGGATGGATCAAGGACCTTAGGGCCGCGTTGGTGCCTGCTCCAGGCCTGTCAGCATTGGCATCTGTCCCCCACCTCCGTAGGGCTGGCTTTTAGGGAAGAGCAGGTGGGGAGCACTCCTGAGGTTTGCTCTAAGCCATCACAGGGTGTCCTAAAGGGCGCTGTAGCACGTGGATGTCTGTGTACGCCATGCTCAGGCAGTGTGTGCCGCACCGCGTCCCATGCAGGGCTCCATCTCCCATGACTCGGAGCATGGGTTTCCCACATCAGGTTTGTGAGCTGGATAGACTGCCATGGGGACAGAGGGTGGCAGTCAGGGCTTCTCCCATAGCAGTGGATTTTCCATTCACCCCTTGCCTTGGCCAGAGCATTGTTCTCCAGAGTTGGTTCTGCCCCTTGCAGCACAGTGGTGGTTTGGATGAGATACCCCCACCACCAAGGTCTGGCATCGTGTGGAGGTGCTCCCTGGGGTTGCTGTCAGCATGCATTCCATTTTGTTCTGGTCTGATCTGAGAAAACTTGTTAGGAAGCATTTCTTTACCAAGAGCGTGGTCAAATTCTGGAACAGGCTTCCTGGAGAGGGGGGCCGATGCCCTGGGCCTGTCAGTGTCTAAGAGGCATTTGGACAATGACCTTAATAACATGCTTTAACTTTCAGTCAGCCCTGAAGTGGCTGGGCAGTTGGACTAGATGATTGTTGTAGGTCTCTTCCAACTGTAATGGTCTGGTCTGGTTTGCCCTCCACTCCACTCCACTCCACCTCTCCTCTGTTCTGTTCTATTGTATTCTACTCTATTCTATTCTATAAGGACATGCCCAGTACCCATCAGCTCAACAAGTACGGCAGGGTTGGGCTCTCAAGTCCTAAGCTGGTTTCACCTGTTTTCTGCCCTTAGGCAGGAAATGTTAATTGCTGTGTGTTAATTGCAGGAGAACTTTGCAGGATAGAGCAGTCTCAGCACCAGCCACGTGTGAGCACAGCACTGATGGGTTTGAGTGAATGATAACTAAAGGCAGCTGCAAGGGAAAGTTCTGAAACAGGGAAGCACAGGTCTGGACCCCAGTAAACAGGAGGTTCCCCCTGCATTGCTTGAGTCTGTGGGATGGGAAATCCAGTGCTGGATTGCAGCTGTACCTGGAAGTCACAGCTCCTCCGTCCGCTGCCCCACGTGGCTGGTAGAGACACCTGGAGCAGTTAAATGCTCATTCTCTGCACAGAAAAGGGTGGTTTAGTTTGTGTTTGCTTGTCCATTACTAGAGCTCCACTCTTGTTCCCTGTGACCAAGCACTGGGACTTCAGGCAGTAGCAAGGGAGAGTCAGTTGCTTCCTCTGTCTACACTTTTCCCCTCCTGTATTAAATTGTGCTTCTAGTATTTGTTTCCTAAGGACACAGTTCTGACTTTGAGATGCATTTTCTTGTTTACGGAATCTTCAAGGTACTAGTGACACTTTACAAATCGTGTACCAGGGTGTGCAGTTACTGTAGGTGTACGGCTTCCAGCCCATGGAAATGGTGTGCCTGGAGTCCTCCTGGGACACAGAAGTGACGCAGGGGACACAATTGGCTTTAGGGGTTCCGAGGTTAATTTTATCCATCTTCCCTATCAGTTTGTATCTTTGATTACCAGTAAGAAAACCACATGCTTGAACTATCCCTCAGACAACTCTTCTCTGAGCGGTGATGGAGGATTTCTCCACAGTCCGCGGAGGGCAGCGCTCCTGGGTTGTGTGACTGTGGGATCGCAGCGTGGCGATGGCATGGGTGTACCTGGAGCTGCCACGATCCCGTGGTTTGCTCCCGTCAGGCTTCTTCTTCTGGCTAGGAAACCAATTAAACTGTCATCTGTCCCACTCCCCAGGGATCGGGACTCCCACTTAACCTTTCCGTGACTTAATTATGATGCGAGGGCATTACTGGTATCATGCTGGTGCTCCCATTTTGTGAAGTACAGTGCTGATATTCTACAGAGACCGTATCTCTCATTATCATTATATAAATAATTCACTTGACATTCAGAGGGCCTGAGTATCCCCTTTGCTCGTTTTTAGAGGTTCAGGCACTACACAAGGTCATTCTCACCTTAAACCTCAGCTCCTCCTGGGCCTGGGTCTGGCATAACTTAATGAACACCAAGTTTTGCAGCTACAGCCTGCAGCAAGATCGTGTTTGTGGTTCTGTGAACTCCAGGCTGTGGGAAGAACTTGCTGGTCCACACGAAGAGTTGGATTTAACACTGTGGAAGCCCTGAAGGCTTTGGAGAAATCAAATGTTACATCGGCATTTCTAAAAATAGGTGGGATGACTTGTCAGCTGTTTGGCACTTCAGCTAGCTCCTGTCAAAGGAAGAAGCCTTGGAAAGCTCTTGATAGAAAACATCTAAGATCAGTCAGCTTATTAACATCTTGTCAGGCAAACTTTGTCTTGGTCTGGTGCTAGCCAGTGGTTTAGCAGAAAAAATCTGCATAATAATTATAAATAAAATCATAAAGAAGTAGAACGGTAGATGATGGCAATATTTTTATCTGTATAAAATCAGTGTTGATACATTTAACACAAAGGAAAGAGGATGTAGGTCACATTTACTGCAGTGACCTGACATCAAAGGAGATGTGTGCACAAGATCCCCCACTAGCTCTGTTGTTAAGTGTGCTTCATTAGGGTTCTGAGACAGCTCTATAAAAACTCGTTGTTTTGATAATGGGCTTAGAGTGATGGATAACTTACCGAGGCCACTTGATACAACACATAATTATCTGTATTGCTAACACAAATCAGCCATGCATTCTGCACACATCAGCTGGGTGAGACCTCCAGGGACCTCATGGAAGGCCCTGGCCCGTGTCACACCTGATGTCAGACGAGATAATCCTGGTGTTTTCTGACTTCCCTCTCACATGTCTCCAAGGTGAATGATTTGTTCAAACTTCACCATCCACTGAAGGAGACGTGTGGCATTTGATCTTGTAGAAAGTTACCCTGGATCCTTCAGTGCATCCTGCTCAGAGCTGTCCCTGTGCTGCCGAAGGACGTCCTCCCACCGCTGGCTCCTTGCAATGAAGATGAGACAGCGAATCCTGCATGGAAGACAGATTCGTGGGAGAAAAAGGCACCTCCATCAGTGTGCAAGACCTGAACGTGTGCTGAGATGGTCTGCATCGACACCATGGGTGCCAGCAGCTGCGCATCACACATTTGAAGTGTCCCTCTGCGGTGGTGGTGCCATGCTCTTGGCCAGCCCCTGGCCAGCAGCCCAAGTGTCGGTGTTTCAGGCACTGACATCTTTTGGTGTGTGACACACGCCGCATTGTGAGGCAAAACAATCCCTTGTTAGCCCCATCTCCTCCTGGTGACGCACGTTCAAGAGCTGCTCATCAGAACGACTGCTGCACTGCTGTTGCAGGAGGGGACTTCTGCCATCCAACAGTGATCTGTTCTTGGACAGGTTGAGCACAGCAGCTGTCCTGGGCAGAGAGGGAATAGAAACACCCACTCGCTGACTCCCTAGCATGTGTCACACTTCCAGGAGAGCGCAGATCTTTCCCAGTGTGTCTGGGGTTCTTAATGTGTCAGTAATTTTCTTTCTCCATGACAGTCAGGTGGTGTGGAACACCATCTCTCTTACTGCAGGCATGGAAAACAGGTAATTTCTGGATTGCACCTTCACCCCCCTCTTGCTGAGTACTCCTGTATCTAGTAGTGCTTCTTCAGCCTCATCTTTGAGGCTGCTGCCATCTGAGGACAGCTCCAAAACCAGATCACTGGTGGTGGCACTATCCCCTGTCTAGTCCTGTGACTGCCACTGAGTGGAGGCAGGGCTGGAGTGACCCCACGGACCCTGCAAGGCTGCGCCAATGCGTGCCGGGTGTCATCGTGCTGTAGGAGCGGCCGGCTGTCTGGTGACATGTGGATGCCAGTCATGAGATCACATGCCATTAGAAAAGGGATGTCTCAGGCTTCTCCTGGATCCACTTCGGGTGTTCCCAGTCATACAATGCCTAGTGAAGAAGTCCTCCCTGTTCCAGGGCTGTGGGCTTGTGCAGGCACACGGGCAGCAGGTCTGTTCACAGTACAGAGTGGAAAATTAAAATTTCCTCGGAGAATCATGCCCAGCCCCTGAAACAGCCACGGTTGATACACTCTGTGCTGGGGACAGCCACCCATCAGGGCACCGCTGGTAGATTCAGGTGACCAGAGCCTGGCCAGATGTGTAAAGAGCTACTGTGGCCTTTCTGCTTCATTTCTTAACAGGTCTGATGTTTCTGAACATCTGCAGCGCTCTCCTCTTGACAGACAGACAAAGGAAGGTTGTTCTTTCACCACACCGCACCAGGTAGCACACAGATCTCCTCTCTGCCATAAACTGTGCATCCCCCATGCAAAATCCCTTCATCCTGGATGGGCAGTGGAGCGAGATGGGCTGGAGTGGATAATGTAAGTGTGCAGCCTGGCTCCCTTCCCTGGAAATGGTCTCCTTTGGGGGGCAGGAGCAGGTTTTCCAACCGGGAATGCAGTTAAGACCTCACTGATGAAGAATGGGGTTCATTTGATGGGTGTAAGTGACCCTCTGCTCCAGAGCTCATGGTCTGATGTAGGACCTGTATGAGAGAGAGACTGTGGAGGTGCTGCGAGCCGGTGCCATGTCTGTGGTAGCACAGGGCGATGGTAACCAGGGTTTTTTCTCTGCTGAAAGAGGCCTGGAGCTGCTGACTCAGATATAGACATGGAAGGAGTGGGTTCCAACCCTCCTGGCATCGTTCATGGATGTTCTCATTTCATCTGTGGTACTGGGAGATGGATGAGGCTGTAGGGACCTTATGGGTCTGTGACTCTGGGAGTCACACACCCCTGGGGGCTCTGGGTCTATCTTGGGGTCTAAGCTGATCAATACTGTAGACATGTGGCATTGGCTCTGGTTCCTGCCTTGAAGCCCATCTGAGCCTTGCCTACATGTTCTCTCTGAACCAACACACAGCTTTTCCCAGGCTCCTGGACATTCCTGCCCACCTTCTGCTTGTTTTTCACTGCCCTGTCTCAACCTCTCTCTTTCTTTCTGTTTTGCAGCTGAAACCCCAATTGAGGAGTTCACCCCAACCCCAGCCTTCCCTGCGCTCCAGTACCTGGAATCAGTGGATGTGGAAGGTGTCGCCTGGAGAGCGGGGCTGCGCACGGGAGACTTTCTGATTGAGGTGAGCCCAGATGCAGCACGGAGCAACCGATGGCTGCCAGCAGCCTCTTCCTCTGCAGGACAGGGGCCTGTGTCTTGCAGGAAAATCTTGTCCTGTGTAAGGTGTTTGGAGAGCGGGGCAATAACTGTTACTGAAACACCTGCTGCTTGGATGTCTTGATGACAAAGTGTTCTTCAGTGAATGATTCTAGCAGATACATGGTCTCTGTGCTAGAAAATGAGTCGACAGGTTCTCTTCTGCTAACTGAAATGTTGGGAAAAATGCAGGCTGGAGGAAAGCCTAATTAGATGCCCTCTGGAGACTGGTCAGGGTTGTTCTGTGCTGCTATTTATTACAGGTTTGCCCAATGGGGTGCAAGTGTTGGGGTTCACAGAGAAGAATTAGACTGACCAGGTATGTAGGGCTCTGCTCTTGTGTCTCCCCTTGGTGGAATGGAGGTGCAGTGTCCCCAGAACTCAGGAGAACACCAGGGCAGGGCTCTGCAGGAGGCTGGCAGGTCTGCAGCGCTGGCAGCAGTTTGGCACTGTTATTGTTTGTGTTAGTGTATGCCCAGAACCTCAGCAACAGGTCAGGAAAAGGTTGTGGTAGGTGTTGTGTGGTGGTAGAGGTGGTGGTGTCTGTGTCACAGGGACATGGGGGTGCTCCCGTGCTGGGGCTGGCTGTGAGCTGACACTGCAAGGAGCAGTGTTGGCGTATCAGCTGCTGTGTCTTGCAGTGAAGGCAGCAGAGGGTAGTTCTAAGGAGTGATTTAAAGGAGAGTGATGACATTAATTTGGTAATGATCATAGTGTCACCAAACAGGACAAAGAACTTATCAACACCAATGTGATGTAGATAAGCAGACACTTCTTTATTGACGCGCGGAGGATATGGGGGATAACTCCACCTAGCGTATCCTGGGTTACATCACCTTTAGCAGGGTTTTTATATGTTTGGTATTTTTGATCCTTTGGGTCAGGACTCCCAGAGCAAGGTGTTGCCTCTCATGGACAAACAACTGAAAGTCTTGGGTTAGGTCAGGCAATCCTAGAGCTGGTGCTGACATTAGAGCTTGCTTAAGGTCTCGAAAGGCCTGTTGTTGTTGGTAACCCCACACAAGAGGGGTAGATTTCTGAGCCTTGTAGAGTGGTTTGGCTATCAGCCCATAGTTCATAATCCAAAGATGACACCACCCGGTCATTCCCAGAAATGCTCTTAATTCATGCATAGTCCGAGGTTCAGGGATAGCACAAATTGCTTCCTTTCGGTCAGTTCCCAGCTTTCTCTGCCCTTTTGAAATCTCAAAGCCCAAGTATATTACTGTTTGGCTTGCTATTTGGGCTTTCTTTTTAGACACCTTATACCCATTAAGTCCCAGGAAATTTAAAAGTTCAATGGTTACCTGGATACAAGCAGGCTTCTCTTCGGTAGCTATTAGAATATCATCCACATACTGTAGGAGAAGGTGATCTGGTCGTGGAGTCGTTGTCTTCTCTTGTCCAAATTTCCAGTTTCTCTACCAGCTGGTTACCAAAGATCGTTGGGCTGGTTTAAAAATCCTTGGGGTAGCCATGTCCATGTTAATTGTGTTTTGCACCCTGTCTGTGGGTCTTCCCACTCAAAAGCAAATAAATTACGGCTTTCCTGTTCCAGGGGTATGCAAAAGAAAGCATCTTTCAAATCAAGCACTGTAAACTACTGATATGTCTCTCTGAGGGCAGCTAATAATGTATACAGATTTGCCACTACTGGATGGATATCTTTTACGATCTGATTTACAGGTCGCAGATCCTGCACTAATCTAAAATCACCTGAGGGCTTCCGTACTGGTAGGACAGGGGTATTATACTCTGACTCACATTCTTCTAAAATTTTATATTTCAAAAATTTATCAATCAGCTTTTTAATTCCTTGCTTTGCTTCAGATTTGATTGGATATTGTCTAATCCTTACTGGTTTTGCTCCTTTCTTTAATTCAATTTTCACAGGTTGGGCTAATTTGGATTTTCCTGGGATATTGGTTTCCCATACTATGGGGATTACTGCATTATTCACTTCTGGGGGAATTTTTTGTACTTTTGTTTTTTCTTGTATCATCAAAATTTCTCCTGTCTTTGATTCAGGTATTTTTAATAACAGCTCCCCATCTTCAAAAACAATCTGTGCATTTAATTTAGATAACAAATCTCTTCCCATTAAGGGTATCGGACACTCTGAAACATACAGAAATTCATGTCTTATACTTTTGCTTCCAAATTTCAAATCCAAAGGTTGTAGGAATGGTCGGTTTTCCTCTTTCCCTGTGGCTCCAATAATGTTTGCCGGTTTTGCTCCTATCATTCTTTTCTGTATACTCAAAACTGAGAATGTTGCTCCCGTATCTACTAAGAATGTAACAACTTTTTCTCCCAGCTTGATGGTAACCAGAGGTTCAGCTGGGTTTGCCTCCAGTTCCTGTTAGTCCGTGTATTCTCTTAGAACTATTACTTTTGCTGAGACAGAGTATAAAATATATTGTTGCCACAACTCCTTCTCCTCTCCAGACATTAAATTTCCAACTCTTTTTTGTGTTTCTACCTTCTCTTACCATTCTGTCTTAAACCCACACATAAGAGGGGTGTCTCGGACAGCACTTACACATACAACAACACAAAATAACTAAAACTAAAATACAAGCAACAGCAATAACACAAATCTGCAGGTCTGATAATACAGTAATTTAAAGGAAACTCTAACCCTGAATACCAAACAAACTCTAACTCTTACTCCAACCCTACACGGCTCCTGCTACAATTTATAAGCAGCTGCTGCATTTTACAGGCAGGAATTCCCTGAATGGGGTGGGGGGCACAGTACAATAGGAACCCTGTTCCTGGCTTCCCCATCCAGGGGTCAAAAGACTCTCCCCGAGAAATGCTCAGTGCTAGCTGGAGAGGTCTAACGCTCCCGGGATCCGTTGAGGTTCAGGAATAATTTCTTAATTAAAGTCCAAATGCAAAATCAAAACGTCTTAGACTGTGTAATCCGTCCGACCAGAATTGTACCTTTCAGATACCCAGATGCCCCTTTCGGGAGCCCAGATGTATACCCTCAGGCACTAATAGCCTGATATATGGCGCCCTGCCTAGGATGTCTCCTATGACTTACGGGAAGCCCCTGATGACCGATCCCTGACTCCAAAACAAATTTTAAAGAATACCTTATTCCTGTAGATGGTCCCTGTCTGCTCCTGCAGTGACCCAGATGAGGCGAGGAGTCCCTCTGGGAAATTCCAGGGGTACCCTAGGGAGTCCTGTTCTCAGCGGGTCCTGCAGCCAAGCAGAGGTTGTCCCATCTTCTAACTTATACATTGGCCATACAGGATTACAATATTCAATAAGTTGATTTTAACGTAATCGACGCATCTCTTTCCAGTGAGCCAAATGGCAACCTAAAGGAGAGGTCCTTGGTATAGAACCCTCATTTCCCTCCTTAAACATCTTTGGGAACTTAAATGCCATCGTTATACCACCACAGTATAGCAGACACTTCTTTATTGACGCACGGAGGATATGGGGGATAACTCCACCTAGCGTATCCTGGGTTACAGCACCTTTAGCAGGGTTTTTATATATTTGATTTCCATTGTATAAGCTATTTAACATAAAACTGCATACACTGCTCGCCTTTAATTACTCATTGGAGTTAACCTTTACCTTGATTGGCCCCTAATGATTTGTCGGATTACATCACTTCATGTATATTCATTTCTAATAACAATCCTTGGTCACCTATAGTCACGCCATAGTCGCGCTATTGATTGTACTCTCTAATATTCAGATTAGGATGGGGAGGGTAATGGGATCTCCAAGCAGCATAACCGGTCACTGTGACTTTAGCCACTCTATGATTAATTATTATATTGTTTCCACGGTGGTTGCTTGAACATGATATCTTACTTTCTTGACTATACGGTTTCTAGTTACAGACAATGCTGGGCCTTAGCTGCTTGTACCACCTGTTCACTTCATGTACTTTAGCTGCTGGTACCACCTGTTTGTTCTGTGTGCTTTCTGTGACTACTGAAGTAAAACACAGTCACTCCCTCTTATGATTCGATTAGGCCTAACTTGATTTTAGCTAAACTGAAATCATCAAAATCATTGGAATCATCAAAATCTGATCATATTGGTAACAATAGAGGGTCTCCTCATTGCAAGAGGAAAGTGTAGGAGACGTCACTGTGGTCCGTGTGATGCAAGGGGAAATGATGTTCAGAACCCATGCCGAGTGGGTACAGTGTGAACAGGCCAAGTCTGCCTTTCCTGGAGCCAGGGAAGAGGCTGTTACAGCACAGTGCTGGAGAACTGATTGAAGTGTGTGTGCATCACTCGGTCAAGATGCCCATTCCTGTGCCTGGGCTGTGAAGGGATCCCAGAGAGTTTGTTTGCATCCGTGCCGGTGCAGAAAGGGGTGTGAGGTGAATCCTGTCCCTTCCAAGGAGCCATGCTGGCAGGAGAGGTGGGGTGATGCTGGACTGACACAGACTGTGAAGTGACAGAGGGTAGGTTTGAGGTGGGTGGCATCACAGAATGTTAGGGATTGGAAGGGACCTCAAAAGATCATCTAGTCCAGTCCCCCTGCCAGAGCAGGAACACCTAGGTCAGGTCACACAGGAACATGTCCAGGCGGGTTTTGAATGTCTCCAGAGAAGGAGACTCCACAACCTCTCTGGGCAGCCTGTTCCAGTGTTCTGTTACCCTCACTGTGAAGAAATTCTTCCTCACATTTATGTGGAACCTCCTATGTTCCAGCTTGCATCCGTTGCCCCTTGTCCTATCATTGGATGTCACTGAGAAGACATGGTCGGGCTCCTCTGTGAGTCTCCATGAAGTGCCGAGCAATGCACTTGGAACAGACCGTGCACAGTCAGAGGAAGGGCTGGTGTCCCGTGGGATTTGCTTTCTCGCATCTTCCCGTGCAGAAGTCAGGAAGCTTTGAATCCAGTAATGCAGTAGGTGGCATCTGCATTGTTCAGCGTGGTGGTGTGGTGTAGGCTGTGCGTGGTGTACAGCCTGCAGAGCTCTGTGCTGCTGGGCAGGAGGACCTGTGGAGCTGCATGGGTTGGGGACGTGCTGCTCAGACACGGGAGGTGAGTGGGGAGGCTTTGTTCAGCACAGCTGCTGCCGTGTACTCTGCATTACCCTGAAGAATGCTCTTTTCCAGGGGGTTCACCTCTGTACCAGGCAGTTGGTGGGTGCGCCCTGGAGCTCCCCTCGATGCTCTGTGGCATCTTCTGGCAACGCTTTTTCCAGAGCCAGTACCTCAGACACAGTGATGGACTTGGCGTTGAATGCGTAGCTGATGGGAAGCCAGTGCCCAAGCAGGGATGGGGTGTGATGTGACTGTGCTGAGGTGTGCTGTGGATGTGCTATGCCCCTCGTCCAAGACAGTGAGTCCCAGGGGTGGTGCCATCCCCACGTGCCTGGCACTATGGCAGGGCAGGCGAGAGGACAGATGGCCAACATGTGATCCTGGCAGCACACGCCTCCACATCCCCACAGGGAATCCCGTGGCTGCTGGGCCACAGGGGGAGAGGAGAGGGGAGCCTGGCTTGGGGACTGCTCCGCAGAGGTGCACATCAGTGCTTGGTCTTACTTCCAGTTAGAGCACACCTCTCCTTGCTCTCCTTTCATGGTCAGTGGGGTCCAGATCTCCCCTCCGTACTTAGAATCATAGAACCATTTTGGTTGGAAAAGACCTTTAAGATCATCAAGCCCAGCCATGCCCCCAGCACTGCCCAGTCCCCACTGCCCCATGTCCCTCAGCACCACATCTCCATGGCTTTGCAATCCCTCCAGGGATGGGGACTCCCCCACTGCCCTGGGCAGCCTGTGCCAGTGCTGGACAGCCCTTTGGGGGAAGGAATTGTTCCTCACATCCAATCTAACCCTCCCCTGGCACAACTTGAGGCCATTCCCTCTCATCCCATCACTTGTTCCTTGGAAGAAGAGACTAATCCCCACTCACTACACCCTCCTTCTGGAGAGCAGCCATGGTGGGACCATTTCCACTGTCCGTCCTGCATGTGGGCAGGTTCTCGCAGCTGGAAATTCCCCCCCAGGCTGCAGGCAAGAGGGTGCCATTGAAGACTCTGTGACCCACGTAGCCTATTACCATCACCATCATCTGTGTGGTTGGTGTGTCTGCTGCAGCCTTCAAGGAACACCAGGGAAGTACCGGGGATTGTCATCAACCTGACAAAACTGTTATAGAGCTGATACTTTTTCTGATCTGTAGTGTTAGAAACATTACAGAACAAGGAAGAATTTCAAATGCACATAAAGCCACGTGGGGGGCGAGGAGGAGGTTGGTGTGGCAGTGGAGCAGCCTGGTCCCAGCGGAGACTTGCAGTCCCTCTCCCCTCCCTCCCAGTTGGGATGTTCAGCTGTAGAATAAGTGTATTTAGCTGGTAAGCTGCTCTCAGCAGGTTCCCCTTCCCTTTGGATCAGCTGGCAGAGCCACCTTTCCCTGTGGCTGTGTGATCCATAGATCTGTGGCAAGCGGAGCAAGAAGCACGTGTGGTTTCCCTGGGAAGGAAAGCTGGAGGTGGGTTTGGAACGAACACAGCAGCTTTGCCATGGTGTAAAGCCACATCCCAAGGGCAGTATGCAGAAAGGGAGATATTGTGACACAGCTTGAAGCCTGGTGCAGGTCTCTGGGACCATCTGCATCAGCCTGTGCAGGGGTGTGGGTTAGAGATGTGTTCAATTTAAGTCAAAGGTGCATGAACATTTGAAGTTTGAGAGTTCATTTCTAGCCTTGTGACTTGCAGCCTGAGACCATCTCTTGCTGAAATTAATGTCTAGTCTTTTAGCTTTAAAGCTTTCTTAGCATTGGAGATCAGTGCTAGACAGCCAGGTACATGGGAAGTGCTTTCACACTGAAGTTAGCAAATTCCAATGAAGAAGTGCAGGTGGGAAGTCCTGAGAGGTGTTTGGTGACAGTGACAGTCTCCCCATGAGAGCTGGCCTTGCCCAGCGGTGGGAACAGCTCCTCAGTGTCACAAAACAGTTCTTTCATGCAAGGACCATGTGGTGGGGACACTGCTTACAGCTCCAAGCAAGCCCTGAGCTGCCCTACTCCTCCTCACGCTAACTCAGCAATTAAATCAGCTCCTGAAGCTGGGAGAGGGGTGGGTGGCCTTGGGTGCAGGAGGTGGGTCCCTGGCTGCCCCAGCGGTTCCCATTCCTCAGCGAGGCTCCCTGTGGGGAAGGAGTGAGGTGTGCATCTGTGGGACATTGGCAAGAGGAGCCAGCAGAGCTGCCCAGCAGCTTATACCCGAGATCCCAATGGATGGTGACGTGGAAGAAGCAGCAGAGACCATCAGAGACAGAGGTGGGCAGAGGGGAACGTGCCCCTGTATGGGGAGCAGAACTTCAGACAAGTTCAGCATTCAGCATGGAGGCTTTTGATTGATGAATACCAACCTACAGCCACTGCAGTACCAGACCTGCCTTGGACTGTGCCTGCCTGCAGTGCCCTTGCCCTCTGGTCCAGCCGGCTGTGCCTCGCTGCGCCCCTTTTAGCCTTCCCTTTCTCACCAGCACCTTCCATAGGAATGGAGAGCCTGGACACCAGTCAGGTCACTGGGCTTCCTCCAGCTGGCATTGTTCCTCTGCTCCATTACGACTGTGACGATTAGCCTTCGATCACGTAATGCAGCAGTTACAACCCCCCATCCCAATGCAGCCCGTACATGTCCCTGTGCGCTGCCTGCTCCCCCTCTCCAGGGAGTGTATCTCCTGCCGGACCCCAGTTTGGCAGAAGCATCTGCTGGGAGGCTGCCCTGCTTCCTCACATTTCTCCACCTCGAGTTGTCTGGTGGCAGAGGGAGCCTGGAGCCATGGAGAGAAGTAACCTCAATCCTGCAATGCCACCTATCAACAGAAATTCAGGCATCAGAACAAGCCTGTTCAAAATTTTGCCCTCGCAGCTGATGCCGAGGCCCTTGCACCAGCCGAGTCCCTGGTCCGCCGAGTCTCTGCACACTGAAGATTCTGCACGTCCACTGCCTGCATGGTGAGCGTGCTGTGGCGCTGTCAGATGCCTGGACCTGATTGTCCTGACCCATTCAGTGCCATGCTCACAGGAGGAAGTTCTGCCTTGAGGAGAATAAACCCTGCAGGACGGGGGGTGTACGGCTCATTTTGCGTATGGCAAAGCCAGGCAGAGAGCTGCATCATGCACGGCTCGGCTCTGCGGTGCCCGTGGGCGTCGGGAGCCCGGGCAGGACTCGATGATCTTCAAGGTCTTTTCCAACCTAGATGATTCTGTGATTCTGTCCTGCGTAGCTGCTGTGTCCAGGCTGGCTGAAGGCAAAAATGGGCAGAAGGTTGGCAGCCTCTGCGGTCTGCTGGGGGCCCAGCCAAATCGCTCACATCTGTCCTGTAATCCTTTCCCATGAGCTGCTTCTCACTCTTGGTCTTAGTGTTTCATTTGCTTCCTAACCCCTTTGTTTGCCTCACAACCTCTGTCTCTCCATTTCCATTTTTGACCCCCCCATGGCCACACTGCCAGGCTCAACCCACACATCTGGTTGTGCTTGCTGCTGTTCAGAGACTTCCAAACCGAGCATCCACCCAGGCCTGGGGCAAAGCTGCCCAGGTGGAAGCCCAGCAGTGACTGCGCAGCCTCTCTGTTATCTGCTGAGCCCCTGCGACCCCATTCTGCAGATTCTTATGCTCAAACAGAGATGAACCAAGCTAAGTTATTTGTACCATCAGGTCTTCTAAAGAAAGATGTGTCAGCAGCACAGCCACCCCCTCTGCCTGGTGACTGCCCCCCATCTGTGCTGAGCACAGCTCAGCTCAGCCCTGGGCGGGCCAGCCTGGCGTGTTGGGTGACACGGGAGTGTGAAGGGACAGAAAATTCCCAGGGCTTCTGCTTGCTCAGGGCAGAGGGATCAGAGGCACCACGCTCTGCCCTTGATCTGCCAGCAGTGAGATCCCCACCCTCACCCTCTCTCCCACAGTATTTCTATGTATAGAAATAGCTGGATAAGTGACCACAGTGCTTGCTCAACATCTCCTCTAGTTGCACTTCCACCATAGGTGCTCCAAGTAGGATGGACACCACTGTGGTCCTGCAACAACACAGACACAGATCTCAGTGCATGGCCCTGGGTAGAGATCTGCAGTGGGATTCATCTCACCTCACTTCAGGATTCAGTCACGCAGGTGCCTGCCCCTGCCTGCCTTGTTGGAGACCAAATAACTGGAGAGGTGGAATTTCGGGAGTAGTGAGTTCATCTGACCTAAGCTGGGGTCTGCCTTAGGGTGTGATGGATCTGGTGGGTCCCCTGACCAGCTCCCCCCTGACCGTACAAGGTCCCAGGGCAACTTTGGGTGCCTGTTTTGTGAACAGCAGGTTCTGTGGGGTGAGTCCCAGCACTGCAGTCCCTTGGCAAAAGGCACAGCATTCCCTAGCACTGCGGGTGAGAAATGCTGGACACGGAGCAGCTCCTTGGAGTGCTTGGGTTTGTTCCGCGTGCTCTTGGGGGTTTCTCGCAGATACCGTCAGTGGTGGCAGGACATGACAGGCTCTGACAGGAATATAGATTTTTTTTTTGACTTCCCCTATCACTGCAACTACCTCTCCTTGGCTGCCGAGTGCCCTTGCAGCATCACCAGTCTCCCCAATGTTTTTCCTTAGCTATCTCTGGAAACTGTACAGCTTTTCACTCAGTTGTCTGGATGTCAGGTGGCTCTGAGGACTCTTCATTTCCTCTGAGAAATACTCCTTGTCGTAACAGAAAGATCACTAGCAGATATGTTTTCATGGCTTGGGGGACCATATTCTCAGCCTGAGACATGGTCAAATCCTTATCCATTGTAGAAATCATGGAATCATGGGATGGTTTGGGTTGGAAGGGACCTTTCAAGGCCACCCAAGTCCAACCCCCCTGCCATGAGCAGGGACATCTTCAGCTGGATCAGGTCGCTCAGAGCCCTGTCCAACCTGACGTGGGATGTTTCCAGGGATGGGGCATATCCCACCTCTCTGGGCAACTGGGCCAGGGTCTCACCACCCTCTGCGTGAAAAATTTCTTCCTTATATCTAGGAAACCTGTGTCCCAGTTAGACATGAGTCTTTTTTACATTCTAAATTGGAGGGATTTTCTGTTAGTTCCCAGAGCATGTGTCTCAGTACAGTTTCCAAATATTTTTTCATGGGAAAGTGGAGAGAATATTGTCCCATGGCTCCTTGGCAGGGCTCTCTGGGGGTTTTTCCATCAATGAATTACTCTGTTTTACAGTGAATCCATAAGTGTGGGCTGATCTTCCTCCTGAGGCAGCTTTTGAACCTGCAGCTGTATTTTCTTTCCTCTGTAGAGTCATAGAAGTGCTGGTTGGAAGAGTTCTCCAAGATCCTGCTCTGAGAAGACCTTAGGTCCGCTGTGGCTCTGCCCAGCCAAGCCTTTGAAGCCTTCTGCAGGATGGTGGTGCTGTGGTCTTTCTGGTGGCCTATTCTGGGGCTGGGAAATTTATTTTTGCTCAAGTCTGAGTCCAACCTGAACCTCCCAAACCACAATTTGTGGCTGCTGGCCACGTTCGTTACATCAGCGGCTGTTTCCAGGAAGAGTTTGGCTCAGGCATCTCTGCAAGTGCTCTGCAGGCAGCTGTAGGCTGCTTGCTTTTCTTTGTCATGCGGTCTGGGTCTGGACCCTCTGTCTCTCATCATCTCTCTTCAACTCAGTCACCAAAAACTGAACACAATATTCCCAGTGCAGCCTCACCAGTGCTGAGTAAAAAGGGCAATAAGTTCCCTCAGTCTGCTGGCCAGGCTGCTTGTCAGGTAGCCCAGGGTGCAGCTTGCCGTATTCTCTGTGCTATGGGCTCATGCTTGGGCTGGCAGTTGTCATAAATCCCTTTTCAGCCTCTTCAACAGAGCTGCTGCTCGGGCAGTCTCTCCTGGGCCTGGACCAGTGTATTGGGTTGGTCTGCCCCACTGCACACCTTTCTTCTTCCCATGGCTGAACTTCATGAGGTTTCTGTGAGCCTGGTCCCCAAGTTCCTCAAGGCCCCTCTGCTTTGAAGCTCTGCATTTCACCATGTCAGGCGCTCCCCCTAGTTTAATGTTACCTGCACTTTTACCGAGGTTGTCCTCTGTGTCACCTGTGTTGTTGATGAGGGTGTTGATGAAGATGGGCCCCAGGACTGGTCTCTAGAGCACCCTGCTCATTGCCCCCTGCCTGGTCATTAATCGCTACCGTTTCACACAGTGGTTGGTCAGTTCTCAGCCCATGTAGCTGTCTGTGTCTGGTCCATAGCTCCTCGGTTTCCTAACGAGAATGCTCTGGGGTTTGGTGTCCAGCCTTGCTGGAGTCATGCTATGTCACATCCACCTCTCCCCCCTTGCCCACAGAGCTAGTTGTTTTGTCACAGAAAACAGCCGTGTTGGTACAGCATGGTTTGCTGTTGGGAAATCCATATTGACTGTTTCTGTTTGCCACCTTGTCCTTCAAATGTTTGCAGGTGAAGATGTGCTTCATGGCCTTAATGAAGCTGAGGAAGGGCTGACTCTCCATCCCTTCTCAAAGGTGAGCGCCACATTTGGCACCAGTTGGCAGGGACCTTCCAAATCACCACGATATCTCCTGGGAAACAGACAGCGGCTTCACGATCACTTCAGCAGCTCCCTCAGCCTCCTCTGCGGAATCCCACCGGGCCTGGGGACCTGGATGCAGCAGCTCGTTTAAGAAGTCCCTAACCTCTTGCTTCCCCACTGCTGGCTGCCCATTCTCTATTGTCTGCTGCACTCCGAGCTCTGGGAGTGTGCTTTGTCCATGAACACTGAGATACAAACCCAAGTTCAGCACTTTGGTCATGTCTGTGCTGCCCAGGGCTGATTTTTCATCAGCAGACTCACATTTTCCCTGAACTTCCTTTTGGTGCCAGTGTACTACTACAAGATGTCCTTGTTCTGCTTCATGTCTTTTGGTAGTCTTTGCTCCAGCTGGACTTTGGCCTTCCTGATACTGTCCTAGAGCTGGAGCAATGTTCTTATTGTTTTGGTGCCTCCTTGTTGCATGTGCTCTTTGCATGGTCGATCATTACGACGCTTGCTACCTTACCAAGCAAGCCTTCTGCAAAAATACCTGGTCTTCCTGGAGGATGGCGTGGGTGGGTTGTTCCTGAGATCTCAAATATTTTTATTTGAGAACCAGAACGCCCTTCCCTTTGGGCTGCATCTCAGGAAGCTGCAGTCCGTCCTGACCCTCAGGATCCTGGCTCTGCTCCGAGCCTTCTCCAGATGCTCAGCGCAGCCCCAGATGCCCTGTGACCACATTCACCACCAGCTTTTCTCGGTTGGGGAGCAGCAAGTCAAGCAGGAGGTCACCTCTAGCAGCCAGTGTTTGTGTTAGGAATTTGTCACCAGCAGTCTGGGAGCCTCCTGGATTCCCTGACCCGTGATGCCATCCCAGCAGGTGTCTGGACAGCCAAAATCCTGGAGAGGATGAGGGCTTGCAAGACGCCCACTAGTTGTTTATGGACAGCCTCACCCACCACCTCCTCTTGGGCAGTGGTAACAGACCCGGTGTCCCCTCTATTCCTAGCCTAGATCCAGAGACTCCCAGAGGACACATCTGTGCTCCCACATGACGGAGCCACCTCACCTCCCTTCCCCGCCTTGTCCTTCCTCAGTGTCGCCACGTCCTGCTGTCCCAAGTCCCCGAGTCTGACCACATCAGGACCTGCAGTTCTTTGTGTTTGCTGCCCACGCTCTGTGAACCTGAGGAAAGACTCCAAATTCCCAGTTCTCTGGCAAAAGAAAATGGATGTCCCACTGTGGACCCTCACTGGCATGCCTCCTCCATGCCTTCCCTTCTTAGCTCTGAGCTTAGGTCCACGTTCTCTGACAAATCTTGTTTAAAACCCTTCTCCCCACATCAGCAAATGTGGTCACAAAGTGTTCTTCCCTCTGGTAGTTACAGAGGGTCTTTCTCTTCCTGCTGGCCATCCCTCGTCCTCCAGTGAGGCACCAGCATCGCAGCTGGCAGCAGCAGCTGCACAGCCAGGCATCGACCCGCAGAGGTGTCTGCTCCATAGTGGGGCTTCCCTTCGGCCAGAAGGGTTTTGGGAACGGGCTCTGTTGAGAACTGTCCTGGTTTCCCAGGCACAGCCCCATGGGCCAGCCATGCAGGCAGCCATGAGCAGCCCCCAGTCAGTGAGAGATCCAATCAAGGCACTGACTCACAGGTGTATCCCATACCACCTAGTCATGCTCATTATAAAAGGAGGGAGCTCACTGAGGGTAGAGTTCCTCTTCCTAGGGTTCTTCCCTCCTGGCCGTCTGTTCCTGCTGCTGACTTCAAGGACCAGGCTGAGTAGAACCTTGTGCACTTTATGTCAGTTGTATCAGTTTTGTTATTTTGTTAGATCTGTTTCTACTTCAACCCATGGGGTTTCTCCCTTTTTTCCTTGATTCCCCTTCTCAGCTGGGGTGGGGACATCGGGTGGTAGAACAACTGCCACAGTTTAGCCCTGGGTACAGGCTAAATGTAGACAAGAACACAGCTGGAACATGCTCTCATTCTGGCTCCATCACCCTTCATCCCAAAGCCCTGCAGTCGCCTTTCAGCTGCTCGGGGTTTTCCTGGATGTGTCACCAGTTCCCCCCTGGATGAGCAGCAAGGAGCAGTAACCAGAAGGGCAAAGGAGTCCCAAAATCCTTCCACAGCACTGCCAATCCTGGCCCTGGGGCAGGCAGCAAACCTTCCAGGACAGTAGTTCTGGCTGGCACATGGTGTCTCTGTCCCATGTCTGATGGCAGCCTTCCCTGTGACAATGACATGGGCCAGGGCAGTGAGGAAAAGCCCTAAATACAGTTCCTCACTCTTTCACCTAGCAGAACCACTGGAGGATTTTAGCCAAGGTGGCCTCTGAACTGCATCTTTCCTGAGCTTTACTCTTCCAGTGGAGCTCTCTCTCCATTTTAAATGTGTTTTGTTGTTCTTTATTCACCTGACCCAATCTGTTGGGAAGACTCCTGCACCTCTCGCGTCCTGCAGCAGGAGTGTGAGAAGGCAGTGCCTGAGGGTGGAGACTGACCAGAGAGCAGAGCTTTGGGGGCTGCCAGCAGCTCCCTGGGCACATCTCAGTAGGGCTCAGGTGTCCTCCAGGTTGCCTTTGGGAAGTATCTTCATTCTCGAGTTCAGTGTGTGCCACACTTACCGTCGTTGTCAGTGCTGCAGCCTTCAGGTGAGACGCAGGGCTGGGGACAGCAGTGCTGTCACCTCTCCGGCTGGAACTCACTCTGCTGTTGTCACCTCTTCACTTGACATGTTGAGTGAGGGTGAACATAGGTAGGGAGTTGGAGAAGGGAAGGTAACTGCTCAGGACTGAATCTTCTGAGGAACTCAGCATCCAGCGCAGCCATGACGTATTCTGGGCTCCTTCACGCGGAACCACCAGGTCTGGCAGGGCGGGAGGAGTGGGAGCTGCATTCCGGCAGCAAATCCTAAGGCAAAGGGTCTGTGCCCAAGTCCTGGGGTGGGCACTGGGACAGAGCTTGGCAGTGCTGTGGGTAGGGTGTTAGTGGGTGCTCTCCTCACTGGGAGGTGTCTGAAGGGCAGTGAGTGTCAGTGGTAGAGGTGGCGTGGCTGGAGGAGATACAATGGCACACAGACGTGGTGTTTCTCAAGGGAAGGTTTCAAACTGCAAAGGTTTAGGTGGCCGTGCAGAGCTCAGCAATGGGTTTTATTGTAATACCTTTTGACCAAGTGGCATTGGAACCTGGGAGCTGCTGCGTACACGCAAACAGTCATCTCACTGTGCCATCAGTGCTCCCCTGCCTCTCTGGACTCCATGGGGCTGGGAAAGGGTCCCAATTCAGGGCTCCATGAGACCTATCAGGACATGGGATTTTGACAGCCATACTTTGTTGGTCTGTGGTGTCTAGTCTTGTGTCTCCTCTGAGCCTGGCAGGTTTCAGATCCTTGGGTTTTTTCCCTGAGGAGCCTGTAACCAGGGATTTTGGCAACAGTCTTGTACATACATTTTCATTTTTATACATCCATGGAGCATGTGTGCGTGTACACACAGGAGGTGTGGACAGCAAATAGAAATACGGATAGAAATGTGTGGATATTTTCGTTATTTAGGTCTGTATTATATAGTCATGCAAATGCATTGTTAAAAGAAAATTGCAAGTAACAGTTGAACTGGGCTCTCACTACCAGAACAGGGGGAGAGCTTCTGGGATGGGGTCTGGGGTGGTGCTGAGGACACTGCACCGTCACCTTCCCTTGGGGACAAGGGGAGACCCGCTGTGGCAGAGCTTTGTTCAGCGGGGAGCAATTCCTGAACATCTCCTCTGCCTCCAGTGAGATATTGCTGTGGGATAATGTCATCCTGTATGAATTTCATATCAGTTACTGGTGGCACCACTAGAAATGGGCAGGGGTAGCAGCGGATCCCATGGTGGGGCTCTGGCTGTCCCTGTCACATGCAGAGCTTGTCAGCACCCTGGGAGTGTCACCGGTTTCCCAGAACTGCAGAGTTTGTGATATTTGGGAACAAAAATTTTACATGATTAACAAAATCTAAGGGTTATTTGAGGACACGCTGCTAAATGCAATCAAAAAATCGGGCGGGGGAATCTGCTGGGCAAAACATCCCCCACTGCAGTGAGATAATGGAGGAGAGGTTAAATATTACTTACAGACACATGTATCCCCTTCTCACTGGAAAGGTTAGCAAGGGAAGGGGAGGGAAGGAAATGTGGTTAATTTGAGCTGAAGTGTGTAGGAGGTTGGTAAGGAGAACCAAAGGAAATATCAAAGGCCAATATGTAAAGATAATAACAAATTTTAAAGCATTAGAAGAAAAAAAGCCTGGTGGAGATCCATTTCTATATGCAAATGATAAAATTGTATATTCTGGTGCAAAAAAAAAAGCAGAAATGTTCTGTTCTTGTTTTGCCAATTAGTAGGCCCAGTAAAAAGGACACAGCCAGCAGCAGAACAACAATCCAGTAGGTAGGTTCTATTTCATGTAAAGGGGTCAGTATATAGAGGATCGCTGGGGGTACAAACAAGTCAGATAGATCACGAATAACAGACATCAACCCCAGCGACCCCAGGAATGACACAATATCGCTCATAACAGATGGAACAAACAGAGACACGAGATAACCCACAGAGCAAATGGGAGACAACCAGGAGAACAAGGCAGTTACATATGACCGAAGTAACCCCATGTTGCCTCCTCACAAAGCCCGCGTTTGAATGTGCCAGACCTGACTGGGACCCGGTTCCATGAGTGGTCAGGAGGTCCTTCCCCAACAGGAAACTCTGTGAAGTGCATCCACTCCACAGACAGACTCTCCAACCCTTCCTGCAAGTGGGCCCAGCTTTTATCCCCAAACAGGACACCTGGCACTTGTTACCAAAATGCAGGGCACCTGGGGCTTGTTTACCTGAGGGCTCTCCTTGCAAGGCCGGCCACACCCTGGAGGAAAGCCAAAAGGTAAACTCATCCCCTCCTCTTAAAGGGCTGTGGGAACCACCCATATGTCAACCTTAATTCAGGGCTGGGGGTTCAGACCCCAGCACTTCATTCGGCCCTTTGACATATGGGTGGACCACAGCCTCTATACCGTCCGTAGGTGTACAAGTGTCTCTTCTTTATCTTGAATTAGCCTCAGTCCATTAGATGCAGATGTTGCTGCAGTCATCTCGGTCGTTGCTTCACTGTCGTAGTCTTTTTCATTGGAAGATCAGGTGCGGTCCTATTTCCAGTATGTTGTAGTCTGGAGCAGAGTTCATCTACTTGGCGCAGTTCAGCATTAAGTTGCGTTGCAGTTCATGAAGTCAGATTCAGTGTAGATGTTCTCATACTCCGGTGGCGCTGTACAAGATCTGCAGTACAAAATTCTATACCATTTCGTTATTCCCGCAAATAACACTTATTTGCGGGGACATGTTCCCATTTTTCCTGCCCAGGTCTCATAATTAGGACAGTGTTATCTTTTCCTACGGCTATTACTTCAGCTGGCTCAGGGGGCCCACTCGGCCCTTGGACCCATACCTTTGCCCCATTACTAAAGTTGGTGGATCCAAATCCTTTGTCCCCACGAACAGTAGTAACTTGGGGTGGGTCCCCCTTCCTTACTGGTGTTTTCAAAATTGGTAGTATTAATAGTTGTGCTATTCTATCCTTGGGTTGAATAGCCAAATCTTCTTCACCATTATTTAAAAGGATTACCTTAATTTCTCCCTGATAGTCGGCATCAATCACTCCTCCCATGACGTGAACACCTTTCAGGGCTAAGTTTGAGCGAGCAGTTATCAGACCAAAGTGTCCTGGGGGAATCTGGACTCCTATCCCGGTGTTAATAACCCTTGTCTGGCTCCGGGTTATCTTTACCAGTTCTAATGCATAGAGATCCAGCCCAGCAGCCTCTGGAGTGGCCCGGTAGGGGGCCATCGCACCCGGGACAATTTCCCAGTAGATCAATGTTTCGGTTACTCTTAAAGGCTGTATCTGGAGATTGGGCGTAGTCATACGCATCAAGGGCGTCTCCATCTCCCCAATGGGCCTATTGTTGAGGGTATGGAGCACATCCGTGAGGTTAGTCCTCCATCGGGATAGCTTTCCATTTCCCAGCTTTTTTAACTGCTCCTTCAATAGCCCATTCATCCATTCAATTAATCCTGCAGCCTGGGGATAGTATGGTATATGGAAGACCCACTGAATATTATGCTGCTCCGCATATTGTTGTACAAATTTGTTTCGAAAATGAGACCCATTATCAGTTTGAATTTGTAAGGGGATCCCATAGTACAGAATCATTATATCTATGGTGGAAGTAGTACTATGGTGTGTGGCTTTCTTACAGGGATAAGCTATTAAATATCCCGAGTATGTGTCTACAGCGGTGCAGATGTATTTGCACCCTCGGTCCTGGGGTAAAGGTCCGATATAGTCCATTTGCCAGATCTGTCCTGGCAATTTCCCTCTTCCCAGTTCTCCTTTTACGATATTTGGTACCGGGCGTTTATGAGTATGTTGGCACACAGGGCATTGGGCAATTATTGTTTTGATCATATCCAGTGACATGACTATGCCACGCTCTTGGGCCCACTTGTAAGTGGCCTTCTCCCCAAGATGCCCACATTTTTGGTGTGCCCATTTTGCCAAGCCTTCATGGTCCCCTTCCTGAGGGAACTCCAGTGCGGCTTGGGAAATCTTTGCCCGGTTATCGGTGACAGAATTGTAAAGTCGCTCAAGCGAATTTATGTTGCTATCAGCGTCGACATGAAACACTGTCACCTTTGTTCTTTGAACCAGTTCCCAAATATCCTTCCATATTTCCTTTCCCCAGACCATCTTAGAATAAATTTTCCAATCCTTGGCTACCCATGTTGGCAACCAGGTAGCCAATCCATTAGCCACTGACCAGGAATCGGTATACAGATGACACTCCCCTAAATCCTCTTGTTTTAAAGCCATATATGCTGCATATAACTCAGCATATTGGCTACTTTCCCCTTCTCCTGTGGTCTCAAAAAATTTTCCTGTGTGAGGGTGATAAGCCACTGCCTTCCAAAACCTTTTCCCTCCTATATATTTAGCTGACCCATCCGTAAACCATGCATGTTCCCTTTCAAGAGGTAGCAATTGATCCAGGGTCTTCCCCCATTGCACAGGGGATTCCCGTTCAACTATAGGATCAGGATTTACCTCTTGATCCTGCATGGGGGCAGCCACTATTTGTTCATGAAGGGCAGCAACACCACCAGGTCCCACCTTTGCTCTGTCCGGATGTACCATTTCCATTTGATAATGCTGGATTCCTGAGCATGCCCTATTCGGTGGGTCTTTGGGGAGCTTTTAACCCAGTGCATAATAGGGATTTCAGGGTGCAGAGCCACTTCGTGGCCTATCGTAAGCTGTTCAGTTTCTGCCAAGGCCCAATAGCAGGCTAACAGTTGCTTCTCAAAGGGCGTGTAGTTGTTCCCTGCCGCTGGCAACTTTCTTCCCCAAAATCCCAAGGGGACTTTTCTCCTCCCTTGTTTTTGCCAGAGGCTCCAATTAGCATATGACCCATTTACAGATACGTTCAGTTCCACTTCGCCGTCCTGCATGGGCCATAAGTCTAAAGCCCTCTGAATAGCCTCTTTAGCCAACTCAAAGGCAGCCTGCTGCTCATTCCCCCATTCAAATTCTCTCTCTCCAGGGCTCTCCTTGCAAGGCCGGCTGCACCCTGGAGGAAAGCCAAAAGGTAAACTCATCCCCTCCTCTTAAAGGGCTGTGGGAACCACCCATATGTCAACCTTAATTCAGGGCTGGGGTTCAGACCCCAGCACTTCAGTTCTGCATGTGGAACAAACCAGGAGGATGTATCTCTCCATATGATGTGCTTGGAACAGAAAGTTTCCTAGCTGTAACCAAGGAGAAAGTGAGATAGTATTTGCTAAAAATAAACCTACTCAAATGAAGAGACTTTGTCACTAATGCAGAGCCAGGGGGCTGAAGGAGCCAGGGGGGCTGAGCCCCCTGTCTCTGCACCGCACAACCTGGCCCACCCCCGAATTCCGAAGGGTTGGGGAAGGGCTGCTGCTCTCCCCCTGTCCTGAGGGTATGAAGGAGGTGATGCAGGGAACTACAGCTCGTTTAGCCCAGCAGCAGTGCTGGGTAAGGCAATGAAGCAATTAATTTGGAGCACAATCAGCAAAGAAGTGAAGAATGGCAAAGCAATGAGTGTCACACAGGCTGGCTCCATGGAAGGTGGTGGCAGAGCTGTGGGCTGGCCTGGGCAGCTTCACCAGCCTGTCTGAAAGGAGGAGTGTGTGTGCACACTGGTTTGACTGCCCTCACACCCACGTGACTCCTGTATAAATAACCTCGCAATAAATAGAATTAGTGGAACGGACGGGGCTCAGCAGCGTGGGGGAGTTGTGCGGGGGCATGCTGCGGAGAGCTGTGGCCGGGTGAAGGTGCCAAGGTGGGGGCTGGCACCACCAAGGTCTCTCCATCCTTTGATCCCCGCAGCCCAATGCTTCTATCAGTGTTCCAAAGCAGTGACAAACACATGTCTGTAAGGATCGCAGTGCCGGGAGCGGGGAATCGCTGCTAGGCAGGTCACTGCTCGGAGAGGTCCGGCAGCCATGTGCCCGCTGACCATGCAAGAGCCGTGTCTGCAGCAGGAGTGTGGGTTACAGGCTGGGAAACCACCCTGGGAAATGGCATTCAGCACAGGACATGGGTTCTCCGAGATAATTGTGGTGTCACTGGTTGATTGCGTAGGATGCGGCAGCAATACTGTGTGTATGTACAGGACAGACCTCCAGAGTTATGTGAACCTGCACGTTCTGGCAGACACTCACACCGCGGGACGAAGCTGAGTTACTGAGCAGAATTCTGGAAGGGCCTTGGAATGGTTCAGAGCTGAACAGAGGTTTGAGAGTTAAGGAGTCCATCGTGCTCAGCGCATTGAAGCGGGGCTGATGAGGCTGTAGCTCGGGTGGGGGGTATTTAATTCCATCACCTGGATGGGAGGGAGACAGCTCCTTCCAGATCTCCACACATGCACAGATCCCCTGGATAACCACAGTCTTGGATTTTAGTGAAATCCCATTTCAGAGCATTTCTGCACCAGTCCGTCCTACACCCAGAGAATGAGATCCCCTGGGACAGGTGGGAAGGGCAGTTAAGAGCTCAAGTTCTCAAAAGGAGCAGCTTAGGGTCTGGGTAACCTTGCAGCCTTCCTCCCGTTGAGAGCCCCGAGATGCTGAAAGGGTTAAGTTGGTGATCAGAAACCCTGAGAGCTCCACTCTGGCGTGATGTAGGGGTTTGTTCTGTTGGTGAAGGTTTACCCCCAAAGCTGCTGAGCTTTGCCTCATGGTCAGTTCATATCCCAGTGGTCTCCTGGAGGATGTCCATAACGGAGCCCTGGAGAACAACAAACTTATTTGAGGCTTCGGCGCTTCAGTTTCTCTAAGTAACTTCTTATTCCTGGGAACGTGTGTGGTTCAGGTGATTCACTGTCAGGTCCGGTTTCTTACGTACAGACAGATACCATGTAGTGTGTGGTTCTTTAAGTCCTTCCTCAGAACTCAACTCTTCTCATTTTCTGATGGTACTGTGCATTTTCCAGGGCTGCTTCTCACCAGTTAACACCATTTGGGTGACAAGGTACCCAGAACAGACCACAGCGTGCTGCGGAAGCTGCCAGGATAGTGCCTGTCCCCCCTTCAACAAACACCACATTGTCATCACTTTGGGTACCGGTCACCATCAAAGGATTCCTTCTTTGCACGGGGACAGTTTTCTTTCTTCTCTGTCCCACAGTTTGTCCCAGCACTGTGGGCACCATGCAAGGGACTGCGTGGATGTCCCACTGATCTCCACATCAGTGGCACCTCCTTGAGGAGGTTTTCTCATGCCTTAGAATTGCCAGATGTGCCGACCACAGGTCATAGCTCAGTGCTTTCTGACCAGCTGCTTTTAGATCTTCCATACATGGGGAGTTCAGTGTTTCACACTGAATTTACTTAATTGAGGTTATTTGACATTACATGGGGTTGCACCACTGGATGAGCCACTTGGCTGTGGTAGCCAGCTGATCTGAAACAAAGGCCACCCCCCGGGTCCCCTTGGTGCTGAGACTGGTCCAGGTTCCATTGCAGCAGCTCTGCTGTCACTCCCTGCATCTCACCCTGAGCCTGAGAAGCACGGAGCCCTGGCCTGGCTTTGCAGACCTTCCTTCTGCTGTAGGGTTCACTGGTCAGTCACAGGGAGGAGGTATCAGTCCTATTACTCCAGTCACATAAGGGCTCATCTGGAGTAGTATCCACTGCCCTGTGTTCAGGAAAGATGAGTCCAGGCTGGACAGGAGCATAGAAAAGCTACTGAGATGATCAGAATGGGGATGTTATCTCCTGTGACAGACTACTAAAGCTTCATATCCATATAAGCTTGCTGTGAGGGATCAGACTGAATGTATGGACTGTCCCACTGGGCCAAACCGATGGGCCATTAGCCCAGTTCCCTGTCCTTGGCAGTGGCACTACGAGATCACAGAATCACAGAATGTTAGGGATTGGAAGGGACCTCAAAAGATCATCTAGTCCAATCCTCTTGCCAGAGCAGGAATACCTAGGTCAGGTCACACAGGAACATGTCCAGGTGGGTTTTGAATGTCTCCAGAGAAGGAGACTCCACACCCTCTCTGGGCAGCCTGTTCCAGTGCTCTGTCACCCTCACTGTGAAGTTCTTCCTTGTATTTATTTGGAACCTCCTATGTTCCAGCTTGTACCCATTGCCCCTTGTCCTATCATTGGATGTCACTGAGAAGAGCCTGGCTCCATCCTCATGACACTCACCCTTTACATATTTATAGACATTAATAAGGTCACCCCTCAGTCTCCTCTTCTCCAAGCTAAAGAGACCCAGCTCCCTCAGCCTTTCCTCATAAGGGAGATGTTCCACTCCCTTAATCATCTTTGTGGCTCTGTGCTGGACTCTCTCAAGCAGTTC
The DNA here is from genome assembly GCA_028020825.1 of Podargus strigoides. Classification (NCBI taxonomy): domain Eukaryota; kingdom Metazoa; phylum Chordata; class Aves; order Caprimulgiformes; family Podargidae; genus Podargus; species Podargus strigoides. The sequence goes on from CM051662.1 coordinate 49,610,343, forward strand.
CCTGTCCTTCTTGAACTGGGGGGCCCAGAACTGGACAAAATATTCCAGATGCGGCCTCACCAGGGCAGAGTAGAGGGGGAGGAGAACCTCTCTCGACCTCCTAACCACACCCCTTCTAATACACCCCAGGATGCCATTGGCCTTCTTGGCCACAAGGGCACATTGCTGGCTTATGGTCATCCTCCTGTCCACCAGGACCCCCAGGTCCCTTTCCCCTACGCTGCTCTCCAACAGGTCAGTCCCCAACTTATACTGGCACATGGGGTTGTTCTTACCCAGATGCAAAACTCTACACTTCCCCTTGTTGAATTTCATTAAGTTTCTCCCTGCCCAACTCTCCAGCCTATCAAGGTCTCGTTGAATGGCAGCACAACCCTCTGGTGTGTCAGCCACTCCTGCTAGTTTGGTTTGAGATGCTGAACCAGACCTGCCCACAGAACCGAGGGCCCATGCAGGACCAGCACAGCCCCAGATGGCATTGCCCACCTGAAGTGCTGGGGTCTGAACCCCCAGCCCTGAATTAAGGTTGACATATGGGTGGCTCCCACAGCCCTTTAAGAGGAGGGGATGAGTTTACCTTTTGGCTTTCCTCCAAGGTGCAGCAGGCCTTGCAAGGAGAGCCCTCAGGTAAACAAGCCCCAGGTGCCCTGCATTTTGGTAACAAGTGCCAGGTGTCCTGTTTGGGGATAAAAGCTGGGCCCACTTGCAGGAAGGGTTGGAGAGTCTGTCTGTGGAGTGGATGCACTTCACAGAGTTTCCTGTTGGGGAAGGACCTCCTGACTCCTCATGGAACCGGGTCCCAGTCAGGTCTGGCACATTCAAACACGGGCTTTGTGGGGAGGCAACATGGGGTTACTTCTGTCATATGTAACCGCCTTGTTCTCCTGGTTGTCTCTCATCTGCTCTGTGGGTTATCTCGTGTCTCTGTTTGTTCCATCTATTATGAGCGATATTGTGTCATTCCTGGGGTCGCTGGGGTTGATGTCTGTTATTCGTGATCTGTCTGACTTGTTTGTACCCCCAGCAATCCTCTATATACTGACCCCTTTGCGTGAAATAGAACCTACGTACTGGATTGTTGGTCTGCTGCTGGCTGTGTCCTTTTTACTGGGCCTACTAATTGGCAAAACACCACCTCACTTCCCATCTCTTCCCTGATGGATTTGCCTGGCTTTTTGGGCTGCTGTTGTGCCCAGTGCCCACGAGTTGTGAGCGCTGTCGGTATCGGCTCCAAGGCCCATGTTCAGCATCGTGTACCACATTGGGATGGCTTTTCCCTCGAAGTGTTACTTTGCATGTTTGCCTTCTTCATTTTGCTGCCTCCTCTTTCTTTGGTCCAAGTGCTTTTTTCCTCCTGTGGGAGATCGTGGTGTGCTCCTGAGAGTGCAGCTCTGATGTTCTGGGGCTGCTGGAGGTGGGGATGGCTTGGCTGAGATTTGCTCCTGGGTTGGTGGATCAGAAGCAGTGTGGAACCGCAGCCCTGGCACCGGGGTCAGTGGTTGCTCCTCCTGGCAGCCCCCGGTGCCGGAGTTACTCTACCTCCCCACAGAGGAGAGCTCCCTTCCCGGGGTTACAAACCCAGCTCTGGTGCTGGGATCTCAGTACATGTGGTTTATCACATCGGGTTGACTCAGCGCAGCTTTGAAGCTGAAAAGAATGGAAAATTTCCATGCCATCTTCTCAGTGAGCTGAGCTGCTTATCAGACATGTTCTCTTTGTGCTTTGAATATTCCAAGAGCAACTACTAAAGGAAGTTTGCTTGGATGAGTGCTTAGCCACAGTTGTTTGCAGCTGCAGAGCTCTGTAGTTCATCTTGGGTATCACCAGGACCCAAGGGGCAATCAGGATTGCCTATTTTTCAGAAATTCTTTTTTTCCCAGGCATTCTGACCATCTCCTCTGTAGTCAGCTTCACTGTGTGACATTCATTCTTGACCTCCTCTGTTGTTTCAGCCTCCTGATGGCTTTGCTGACCTGCTTTCAGCAAGCTGCTGTTCCTGCTGGTCTGGCAGAGCTGCAGGTCCTGGGTTTTGAGCACCTGCTCTGTTTTACTCCATCTTCCACAGAAAAGGCCTGGCAGCGTGGGGCTGATACTCCGAGGCTGTCACTGATGGACCTTTACTGTGCTGTTCCCTCTGGATTTTTTCCCAAATTATTCACATTCCCACTCCAGTGACCAAGCTTTGTAACCTAACCCAGCTCAGGCACATTTCTGGCCAGTTTGGTCAGAAAGGAGGGTGTAGCGAGGGGGGGGTCGGTCACTTCTCCCAAGGAACAAGCAATAAGATGAGAGGAAACGGCCTCAAGTTGTGCCAGGGGAGGTTTAGATTGGATGTGAGGAACAATTCCTTCCCCCAAAGGGCTGTCCAGCACTGGCACAGGCTGCCCAGGGCAGTGGGGGAGTCCCCATCTCTGGAGGGATTGCAAAGCCGTGGAGATGTGGTGCTGAGGAACATGGGGCAGTGGGTGGGGACTAGGCAGTGCTGGGGGGATGGTTGGACTGGGGGAGCTTAGAGGGCTTTGCCAACCAAGGCTGTTCTGTGATTCTATGATTCTATGGTTGTAGCTTTGAGTTGATGTCCTTCTGGGAGTCACAGGGTGTTTTGCCAATTACTAGGCCTATTGCAAAGGACACAGCCAGCAGAAAAACAATCCAGTAAGCAGATTCTATTGCACATAGAAGAATCAGTATATGGGTGATTGCTGGGGGTACAAACAAGTCAAACAGATCACACATAATAGACATCAACCCCAGTGACCCCAGGAATGACACAGCACAACCAATAATAGGTGGAATAAACAAAGAAACAGTCTCCCATGGCAGAGATGGGAGACAGCCAAGCCAATAGGCTGATAATATAGGATAGAAGTAGCCCCATATTGTTCCCCCATGAAGCCTGCATTTGCAAATGCCAAACCTGACTGGGGCCCATTTGCAGGGAGAGTCAGGAGGTCCTTCCCCAACAGGAAACTCTGCAAAGTGCATCCACCTCACAGACAGACACTCCACCCTTCCTGCAAGTGGGCCCAGCTTTTATGCCCAAAACAGGACACCTGGCACTCATTTACCCAATGTGGGGCACCTGGGGCTTGTTTACCCAAGGGCTTTCCCTACAAGGCTGGCTGCACCTTGGAGGAAAGCCAAAAGGCAAACTCATCCCCTCCTCTTAAAGGACCATGGGAACCACCCATATGTCAACCTTAATTCAGGGCTGGGGGTTCAGACCCCAGCACTTCACAGGGTCAACTCAGTGGTGTCAGGCAAGCATGGCACTGAGACTCTCTGCACTTACAGGCCAGCGTCATGTTCCCCTTGTCTCTCATGGCCAGCCCTTAGCATGCTTTGTACCGCCAGTGTGCTCTCACCACGGCTGCTTTTCCGTGCTCCGGGCTGCCGAGGACTGCCCAGCAGTGGATGGAGTTGCACAGTACAGGATGAGTTTGGTAGGAGTCATCAATCAGTGGGCACGTCTGAAACCCACTGGGCAAAAAGCCATGTGAGCACGTTGGTCTCTTTTCCTCATCCCTGATCTCACCAGGTTACAAACAACTGTAAATCAGCATTTTCCATCTGTCACTTGATGGTCAGCACCAACACCAGCAGCCTGCCAGAACACCGACGGGCTGCAGGGCTGGGAGCAGCTCCTGCCAGGTGGTGGCTGCATCCTGAGCCCTCAGTAACCGGGGCCGTAAGCATCTGCCGGGTGGTGACTGCAGTGTCTGTGTTTTGGCATTGTACGGTGCCGTGGCAGTGCCAGGAGACTGGCACAGTGCTGGCGTTGGGAAGGGGCAAAGGGACGACCCAGCTCGTTATAAACCTGTGAGACCAGTATCAGTTGTTGGCAAAAAATAATCCACCAGATACTGTAGGCAGTTGATAAAGAGTAGAAGTTAATTACTGGCAGAAAACCTCATAGAGCAAATGTTGTTCTGTTCTTTGAGGTGTCAGACTTGTTTGACAAAGGTAGCTGTTCAGATGTGATAGATTTGGTTGGTGGGTGTGCAACATCCCCATTGCAGCCTCGGGGTGCACACACCAGCGCCAGGAGGGGTCACAGCTCTGCCCGGTGAGGTCACGGCAGGAGCCCGTCAGCGAGGAACCGTCCCTGGGGCTGGCCAGGGTTTGCAGTGGGGCTCTGCAGGGCTCTGCTCGGTGGTTTCATTCACCTCCTAGGAATGAACCCCATGTAAGTGATAGACATGCAGGGGCCTGGTGGGCTGCGGTGCTGGGGACATGCCACTCGGCCCTGGCTCTGCTCTGCCACGCTGCTTTGGACAGCTGAAGGGCTCACAAGGAAACGCTGCTGGGAGGGTGTGAGGACCAGGGGAAAGCACTGCTTAACCGTGCTCCGGGAGTCAGTCCCTTCCATCCCCTTCATTCAAGAGAAGAGATTCCAAGGTGATTTCACTGGAGCAGGCTGGGAGTTTCATCAAATCCACATTTTCTGAGAAAAACATGTGCTTTCATGCAAACTGAATAACTTGAATCAATTATAATCAAAATTGAATCAATTGAAGAACTGAATATTTGAAATAAAATTATTATTTCTAAAGGTTTTCATCTTGGAAAACGTTGATGTTCCATTCCAGAATTTAGTTCAAACCTTCTTTATCATTTTTATATTTTTTACAGTTTTTCATAGAAAACAGCACTACAGCTTGTGTATTACAACTGTTATAACCTCCATACTTGTAATCAATTAAACACCAGTTCAGGCCACCCTGAGTTAGTATTGATAAAACCACTCCAGACTCTTAAGAGGAAACACCTCCAGGTGGAGTTGGAGCAGACAGAACCCAAACGTTCTGGAGATGCCGGAGTCTCCAGCATCCAGGACAGTTCTGTGCTGCCAGGTGTGGTGCCAGGAGGGTGAAGGAAGTGGGAAGGGGAGCACAGGAGCCTCTGGCTGAAAGCTGATTTCTTGGTAGTAATACAGGAGCGAGATATTTTAAGTGTTGGGAATTACTGAATGTTTGGCACGAACCTGCAGCGGAAGGGTGGGATTCTCCATCCCCTGGGGTCTTGGGGACCTGGAGCCAGTGGTGTGCAGCAGCTCAGCTGTGATGCTTCTGGTCTGGAACTTGGGGTGAAGAAATTAATGTTGCACAGATGACCTAAATGCTGTCCTTTCCTTTCTTTGAGTGCTCCACTTCTGGGAACACCAATATTAACATAAATATTAATGTAAGTGCTTCTGTGTTCATGGCCCATGGACCATCACTGGTCCCATACTGGGGCAGCTGTTGCCTTATAGGGGGCAGCGGCAGTCCTGGGGTACGCAGCACATTTCAGAAGTGAGCACCAAAGTGTGCAAACACCTCTAGTTCTTTACAAAGTGAGTAATGAAGCTGCAAAAGTTGAAACCATTTTTTTCCAGGGGTGAAGTATCTGGATTGTGGTACCCTCACCCCCATTACACCTAAACCTCTGTTACCCAAAGTGAGGGTCCCTCTGTTAATGCCCCATGGAGACCCTTGTGTTCACAGCACCCTAGCCTGGTGGGGTGGGAAGGGACCTCTGGGGATCACCCAGTGCCACCCCCTGCCAGAGCAGTGGCACAGGACAGCATCCAGTTGGGTGGGGAATGTCTCCAGAGAAGGAGACTCCATCACCTCTCTGGGCAGCCTGGTCCAGGGCTCTGCATCCTCAAAGGGAAGGAGTTCCTCCTCGTGTTCAGGTGGAACTTCCCATGTCCCAGTTTGTGCCCAGTGCCCCTTGTCCTATCACTGGGCACCACTGAAGAGTCTGGCCCCATCCTCCTGACCCCTGCCCGTCAGATATTGATGAGCACAGCTGGAGACTTGCAGATCTAGGAGCCTTCTGGCAGAACAAAGAGATGCCCAGTGTTTAGTGACCTGCCCTGGCAGCCCAGTGGGGAGGGGGAGCTCCAGCTTGTGCCTCCTGGTGTCCACTGGCTTGCACTGGCCTGTTGCAGGTTCTTCCTTCTCCAAAAGGTTGTGGACACCAGTAGGTGACATCCCACAGGGACTACTGGAATATCAAATTGTGCTAGGCTGTAAAAACAGATGCAGAGTTGTGAAATCCCCTGGGTTTGTGGTGTGACACCCCTGGGTCTTGCTCGTGACAGCCAGCCTTCATGCTGGTCTCTTTGTTTGTCTCCTAGGTGAATGGTGTCAACGTGGTGAAGGTGGGGCACAAGCAGGTGGTCTCCTTGATCCGGCAAGGGGGGAACCACCTGGTGATGAAGGTTGTTTCCGTCAGCCGCAAACCAGAGTCAGAAGAAGTTGTTCGGAAGAAGGGTAGGTGTGGAGTCTCGTGGTTCTCTGAATGGGGGGTGGTGTCACCTCAATGTCAGAGGCCCGTGGGGCTGCTGGGCTGCAGCTGCTGACGTGCTGAATCAAACTCTATAACTCCGGAAAAGTTATAAAGCAGGTATGTTTATTACGGCACCGGGTGCAAGGGGGATCGCTCCTCCTAACTTGAACACCTGGGGTCAGAAGCGCGCTCCTTTTATAGCATAAAGTGTTACATATTATAAAGTTTACATCAGGTGGGAATGAGGATTACATCATTGCGAGGGTCTTAGGGAGGAGATTTATGGTAAATCATTATAATATTCCACGCCCTTTGCTCCGCCTGGTTGCGCCTGCGCGGTGCATCCTGGTGGTCGTCTTTGGGGTCTTCAGGAGGAAGGCTCCGAGTCTTCCTCGCGGTGTCCTTTTCACCTTTGCTTGCTTTGCACATCCAGACCAGTCTGTTCTGGTCCCTGGGACCCCTTAATTAGCACTGTGGTTCTTATCAGTCCCTCCTTCCCGAGTGAGTATTGTCCTTGGGGCCTCTTAGCCAACACTGTTTGATCACTCAGGCCTGTCTGTTCCCTCTTTCAAGGGCAAGTCTCTCAGTTCTTCCCTTATATTACTAAGCATTTCTGTTTGGCAACTCTAAGCTTTTTATCCTTGCTGGTTAGTTTTGCAACTCTAAACTATTATATTAGCCTCTTTCTCATCACTGCTGAGGAAGGAGGGACGATCTGCCCGCCCCGGCACAGAAACCTCAGCACACGCAGTGCTGCCACACTGGGATACACCGGCACCTGGCAGCAGCACAGGGGGGACGGGGATGGTGGTTGGGTGGAAGGGGAAGCTGGGCACAGTCAGCCACTGCTGCCCAGACCTCCTGGGAGTGAGCCTGTCCTCTCTCGGGGGGCATAGCCAGTCCTGGGGCTACTAGCCACGAGTGGCACTTGCCCGTGCAAAGGGAAGGCAGGTGGCCATGTGGCCTCCAGAAGGCTCCAGGCCTTCACTCCATCATCCCCAGACCCTGGGGGCAGAGTCAAGATCCTCGGGCTGAGGTGGGGCTGAGGAGGAGTTTGGTGGTGGGATGGTGTGGTCATGGCAGTGGGGCATGGCAGCCCTCAGGGTAGGGCGCATCTGGAGAGCAGCTGGATGGGAGGCAGCCAGCTGTGTACAGGGGACACATCATGGCATACAGCTGTGGAGGGCAGGGACACATCCAAGGACAGCCAGCTAGGGAGGCTTGAGGCATATCTGGCAGCAGCTGGCTGTGGAGAGTGGACTTCATCCAGGGGCTGCCAGAGGTGGAGGACAGGGGCTGGCGGTGGAAGGCAGGGGCACATCTGGCTGCAGCTGGTGGTGGATGATAGGACCTCATCCACAGGCAACCAACTGCAGAAGGCATGAGCGCATCTGGCAGCACAGGGCAGGGGCACATCTGGAAGCAGCCAGCAGCACCGGGCAGGCTGTCCCCATCTGTCCCCGCTCTGGGCCATGTTGGGGGGGCAAGTTGTGGGGCAGGAGGGTTTTCTGGGGGAGTGCAGCTGGGAGCCCGGTGTGGGGGGATGGGAGCGGAGCCCCCCCCCAGCACAGCATGCAGGGCATGGGGGAGGGAGGCAGCTCTGCGCTGACACGAAGAGCTGTAATTACACTGTCACAGCGCAAAAGCACGAGTGGTGGGAAAGGCTGGGGCTGGGGAATGGGTGCTGGGGCCACCACCAGTGCCGCTCGCTGTTTCTCCTGGTGCTCCCAGCCCTGCAGCCAGTGAGGAGCTGCCCCTTGCTGCCCCTCGCTGCTCGTCCTGCCCATGCCCTGAGCCCACGGAGCTGAGTGGATGCTATTCCAGCACAGGATGTGGGGACTGGAGCCGCATCCCCTCTGCAGGTCCCTGGCTGCAGCACAGCTCAGGGGGCCAGACCCCTGTGTCCCCCCCTGGCTGGGCCTGGCGATTCCTGGGGGCGATGGAGACCTGTGTGGGACCAGCGTTTTCTGGCTGAATCTGCCCCTGTTGGGGTCTCCGCTGCAGGCAGTGCCTGCAAAGCCTGAAGCTCCGGTTGCCATGGCAATGCCTGAGCGTTGAATCCAGCTTTGTCAGTGAGCGAGCGCGAGGAGGAGGAGGAGGCAGCTCAAGTGAAGAGGAAGAGCCTTCAACTCGTCCCCGCTCCGGTGGGCTCATGGCATGTGGCGCCTGCAGGGCAGCCCCACAGGCCGTCCCATCTAGGCAGCCCCCCAGGGCCGCCCCGCGCCCCGGCGCAGCCCTGTGCCGCCCTGTGCCGGCCATGTGCCACGGCTGCCCAGTGCGGATCTGGCTGCCCCCAGCACATCGCTAGGGCCCGGAGCTTCACCCTGTCCTGGAGCCGGCTGGGCGGCAGAGGAGGGTGGGTGGGCTGTGTTGCGCTGGGGGATGCACCACGCCAAGGCGGGAATGAGAGACTGAGATCAGGCCTGCTGGACTTGTTTCTCCCTCCTACCCTCCACCCATGGCATGTGCGGAGGGGAAGCAGCCATCAAAGATGTTTGCTGAGTCCCACAGGCAGGCAGCCAGCTGCCTGAGACAGATTTAATTCGCGAGAGGCTTTCACAGCTGTAGCAGCTCCGGTAGCAGCAGGGGGGCAGGCGCAGCCCGGGGACATGACTTGGACTCTCTTCCGCTGAGGGCTGTGGCAGCCTGGCCTGCCCCGGGACTGCTCTACCGAGACCATGAAGAAGTTTGCTTCCACACACAGCCTCAATAAGATCCTGCAGCAGTGCGACTCCTCATCCCGTGAGTACGAGGAGATCCAGGCTGTAGAGAAGAAGTGGCACCTGCATCTGGCCACTCCTCGTAAGTTCCTGGACAAGAAATGCAAAATGCCATCTCTCTTCCTTTCAGCTCCACCGCCTCCCAAGAGAGCGCCCAGCACCACCCTGACGCTGCGATCCAAGTCCATGACGGCCGAGCTGGAAGAGCTGGGTGAGCAGCAGTGGCGGGGGCCGCGGTGCATGCGGGGGTGCACAAGGAGGCAGCGCGCTTGCCCAGCGCCCGTTTTCCGGAGGGTTGCATGAGCACGAGCGGGAGGCAACGCGCACACCTCCTGCACAGAAGATTCTGGCGTGGGGGGCTGAGAGGCTGCTGCTGCCACAGGAGTCCCCTAAGAGGTGGCCTGAGGGAGGACACTGGGTGCCCCCGTGCCCCATCCATCAGGCACCCTGCTCCCACCGGCCCTGCGGTGTGTCTTCCTCTCCCCCCAAGCAGATGATAGCACATGGTGCCGGATTAGCTGGCATCCCCACGGGCTGCCCCCCCCTTACACACACATGCACACGCGCTCACACGTTCCACTGTCACTACAGAGCCTGCCCACGTTTCCAGATGCTTTGCTATCCCAGCTTGCAGCTACATGTTCCTGTATTCTGGTAGAGCCTCTCCACCCCCACCCAGTGCCCTCTGCTGGAGCCCCTCAGCCCTCCTGTCTGTTCTGGCCACCTCAAGCCCACACCGCTGGTGGTGGCAATGGCGAGCAGAGCAGTGACCACATGGGGTGTGGAGGGACCCCCTCCTTCTGGAGGAGCCTTTGGGGCAGCCACGCTCTGCGGTGCAGCTCTGGTGCACGCAGCTTGGCTCTGCCGAGGGCTGACACAGGGCAGGAGTGGGGATGAGCTGTGAGCTCCCACCGAGGCAGCTGCTGCTGCCCTGGCTCACACTTCCGCTGGGTTTTTATTTGTATTTCTCTTTTTGCTGCGGGAGATGCGGTGGTGTGTCCAGATGTGCGTGCTGGCCCTGGCGCAGAGGCTGCGCGTGGCCCCCCAAGAGGCAGGAGCCTGGGCAGAGAGCCCGCCACCCCCTCGCTTTTTCAGAGTGTTGAAGGAAGGTCCCTGATGTTCCTCACCCTGCCCCGCTCCCTGTCCCACATCTATGTCCAGGTGTTAGAGCCCTGTGGGTTCTCCCAAGGGAGATGGAGCTGGATGGGCCAGGCTCACGCTCCAGCCGGGTTTGAAGGGACAAATCTCAGCATTTAGGGGTTTGTCGATGGCCACTGCTGAGCCCACTGCCCCGATTCTCACCCAGTCTGTTCCCCCCAGCTCCAGACCTCTGTTACCAACCCTGAAGGCACTGTGTTTGCTGGCAGCCATGAGGAGAGGGTTCAGAATAGCCCAGTGCTTCCCCTTTTTGCTCTTCCCATTGCACAGATACCTCACAGACCCCAGTTCCTGTGTGTGCTCTGGGTTGCTGCTCCTGGCAGTAGTTGTGGTCGGGGTGATGGGTGCCTGCATGCACCCATTTTTGTTTCACATCACAGCTGAGTCGAAGCCTGGCGCACGTTGTGCAGGTGCCTTTGTGGAGGGACAGGCACCCCAACCATGGCACTCGGCCGTGGGGGTGACCAGGTGGGGTGTGGGACATGGCCATGGGACAACCTGCACCATGGGAGCCCACAGCAGCGTACGGGAAAGGGCCCCCCAGCGTGTGTTTTGGCAATCGGAGCTGTGCAGATCGAGTGGGAGGGGAGCGAGCTCATGGAGAGGGAAGTCACAAAAAGCAGAGAAATAGCTCTGATGGAATATATTAAAGATGAATCCTCCAGGTCTCCCAGAGGATTTTGCATCTAGACACTGCTGCTCTCCTACCTGGAGCGGGACTGGGAGTGGCAGCTGCCCTTGTCCCCTGAGAGAGGGGTTTGGAGGTGGTGACTGGTCTCAGCCCCCACGTTCTCCAGGGAGCTGTGGCGGTCAGTCCCTGCTGCATGTCCTGAGCATCGGGACTGTGCCATGGGCACAGGGAAATGGGGGATCGCTCCTCCTCCTGCACATTCTCTCCTGGGGGTTGATCCTCCAGCTTTGCCTGTGAAGGGAGAGTTCCTGCAGGTCACATCCCCATGTCACAGCAGTGTGTGAGCTTAGAGCCCAGTCTCCTTTCTGAGGGGACGGTGGTGGCTGTGAAAGGGACATTTCTACCTGCAGTTTTGTCAGAGGGTCCCTGCCCCTTTTTCCTTGAAGCCCATCCCTGTCCTGCAGCTTGCAGAACATCCCTTGTGTCCGTAGCCGTACCTCAGCAAGTTGGAACAAGATGAGCTTTAAGGTCCCTTCCAACCCAAAGCATTCTGTGATCCTGTGTTGTGCCAGTCCCCTTGGAAAAGCAGATCCCCAGCAAACTGCTAACAAAGCGCTCCTGTCCTGCAGCTCTGGCGCTTGCAGATGCTGAGGGAACCAGCTTTGGGAAGAAGGCAGCCTGCTGCGTCCCCACAGGGGGGAGGGGGGCACTAAAAGCTTTTCAAAGAGTCTCGGGCATTAAATGGCATCCAGACCTCCCCCTGGTCTTGCTGCCTCCCGACATGGCGCCTTCCCTTTGGTGTGAGGGAAGAGGAGGAGAGCTCAGCGGAGGGCTGGTCCCGGCAGTGGGACCCGGGCTGTGTCAGTCCCTGCCTGCACACAGGGCCAGGGTGGGTGCTGTCCTTCCCACGGAGGGGCAGTGGTGCCAAGGGGGATGCAGGAGGTGCTGCACCCCCTGCCCTGCCCGAGCCTTCCTCCTAGGAGCTCTCGGCAAGTCCACCATCAGGGCCCGATCCTGCTGGCATGCTGGGAGGCAGGAGAGCCTGCGGCAGGCAGGCAGCGAGGCTGGAGCTGGGAATGACAGCAGGAACTGTGCATGCCATTCATGTTGTCTTTTGTTTCTTGATTCCAAGCCTCCATGAGGAGAAGAAAAGGGGGTGAGTGAAACCACACATCCTGGGGCTCCTCCCTTCCCTGTCAGCTTCCCGGTCACCCCGCACAGCACGCACAGTGCACCCCAGGGGACTGGCCCAGGTCACTGTCCCCTAGTTGTCACAGGAAGGTTCAGCCCAAAGGGAGCTGGAGCCACCACATACGGCTCTGCTGGGCAGCAGGAAGGCTGGGATCAGCATGGCTGTGGTGGGCTCCTGTTGGCACAGGCAGGAACGTCCCCCTGAACCTCCAGGACTGACTTCCCCAGGTGTTGTACTTGCTTTGTGTTTGCTCCATGGTGAAAATGCCTTCCACAGGAATGTCCCCCACATGGGGGGTCCTAAAGCATGGTCTCCTCAGCCCCAAGGGAGCTCAGTCAGATGAAACGGTGGCCACGCTCTCTGCCGGGTCCAGCAGCGCAGGTGCTGCCTCTGCTCTGCCCCCGTGCAGGCTCTGCCATTGCTCCCGGCGGTCCTCTACGCTGCTGGCAGGCTCTGGTGGCACTCCAAGGGAACACCAGTTGGTTGGGGGAGAGCTAGTTTGGCTATGAAATGTCTGAGCTCTGGGTGGAGGCCACGCTGTCGGTGCCCAAGCTGGTTGCAGAGGGCTCCGTACGCAACAGCTGCGCTGTGTGGTGTCCACGGGGACGTTGCGTGAGGGATGCCACAAAGACAGGAGGTGCTTGCCAGGGCTGGGAGCCGGTGATGGACAATCCCGAATGGAGCAGGAAGGTTTATCCTGTGCCAGCGCATGGCTCTGCATTTCTTCAGCACAGGCACAGGGCAGGGGAAGGGAGCCTGCAGACCTGACCCCAGTTCTTGGCCCTTCAGAAACAAAACTCTGTGTCCTGGTGATGTGAAGCTAGAGAACTCTTTCCCGAGGCACAGGAAATGTGGGGGACCAACTCCCCACCGTAATGGTGATAACATAGGGAAGAGGCTGAGCAGGGCCTGCGAGCGGGAGGTCTCTGAGGGACCTTCCCAGACCTCCTCTATGCCGAGCAGATCTGTTCGTGCCCAGAGTGATGCAGAGGTCCCCAGGATCAGAATGATCCACCAAAGGTCACCAGGGATGTCCTGATACTGAAGACAGCTGTCTCTGAGTACATGGTGGAGAGGTCTTGATGCTTTGGACAGCCAGAGCTCATGGGTGTCTCCATTCCTGGGAGGTCCCTCTTTCCAGGGCGGCTCTAGCTCTGCCTCATTGCCCTCCCCAGCAGCCTCGGGCAGGCAGGACCCACTCCATGAGGCTCTTCCATCTCCTGCGAAGGCATGGCAGACACGGAGTGCAGTTAGTGGTGATGTGTTTCCCTGTGCACTAATGGCACTGAGAGACGGGAGGTGGGATAAAGCTGGAAGCAGAGGCAGGTGGACAGGGCTGAGCATGGCTGATACTGCTCTCAGCCCTGGGGTGCCACAGTGGATGAGCCAGGGCCCCTCTGAGCAGGCTGAACCGCCCTGTGTCTCTTGCGGCGGGTGCAGCATGAGAGACACACGGTGAGGAAGAGGAGCCGTGGAGTGCCCCAGAGACAAGGATGGTCCGATCCTGGAGGTCTTGTGCCGAGGAAGTGCAGAAGCTGGCCTGAGCTGTGTCCTTGGAGCAGGTGCAGGTCCTTAGTCACAGGGTCTTGGTGGACAGAGTCCACCTTGGCAAAGACCACTTGGTGTCTGTGTTGGCACAGGGCTCGCTCCTGCACAGACTGGGCTTCTGAAGTGTCTGGGACTCACTGTCAGTGTCTGTAACTCAGGAACACTGGCTCACGAGCTGCCATGCAGACAGCTGCCGCGGGCACGGCGTGTCCTGGGGCTGGCCCCTGAGTCCTGTCAGCCCCAGTGGGGTGCTATAGGAACACAGGCCTGGTGGTCCCAGCTCTCCGGGTTGCTCAGGTTGTGAGGATCAGCAGCTCCTGCACCACAGCGGTGACATTTCCCAGTCCCAAGTTCAAGAGCCAGGCGGGAAGGAGCCTAGAAGTTTGCAAGCCTCTCAAACAGACGCTGGAGTGACACTGGTCGTGCTGGAGCCAGACTGAGTCCTGTGGGCTTCTGCGTCACTCGTGGTCCCTGCAGCACCTGGGTTCCCCTTACTTGTCATTGCGCAGCCACTGCCCACACCCCCACTTTGCACAATTAGCTGGATTTGGCCTCATTCTGAATGTCAAAAATGAATCTGGACTTAAGTTTGCTCTTTAAACGTAAGGATTGAGGGTTCCTCAAAGCATGGCACCCTCAGGTGCTGGCAGGTTGGACCCCAGAGGTCAGGCAGGCTGGTCAGGGGTGCCCGGGCAGCGTGGAGGCACCAGGTACAGCCAGGGTGGGAGAGTGGCACAGCATGGTGCCACCACACTGGGCTGTCAGCTGTGAGTCCCCCGACTGAGCCAGGCCAGTGCCTGGTCCTGCATTGCGGTGGGTGGGTGGCTCCAGAAACACCTAAAATCTTTGTTAGCTGCTGGCTGGGGAGGAGGCAACTGAACGGCCGCTTCCCCATCCCTGGTTCAGCGGAGCTACGAGCTGCTCTCCATGCAGGGATGTTGGCTCCCCGCGCAGCCTGGCCCAGGGGAGCTGCCCCGGTGCGGCGGCCCTTGCTGACCCCTTTGCTTTTACCTTTGGGTTTTCAGAGAAACTGGATGAGATTTTGGCAGCAGCCGAACCCGCGCTGAGAGCAGACATCGTCGAAGCAGATTCAAGGGCAGCCACTGTGAAGCAGCGACCAACAAGCCGGCGCATCACGCCAGCAGAAATCAGTGTGAGAGAGGAGGGCGCAGTGGGAGTGGGAAGGGCACGTCATGCCGTGGTGGCACTGACCACCAGAGTGGGTTTCCCATGGAGAGCAGAGGGAGAGAGTCTGGGGGGAAGAGGGAGACACAGAGCAGGGGTCTGGTGGTGGAGGAGCTGACCGGGGATGTTTGGCACTTGGTCACCAGGGCGGGGTTGACACAGCGGGGGTGTGGAAAGCTGAGCTGGGGAGCTCAGCCTGGCTGCGGTTTTCTGGATGTGAAGCTGGAAATTAGGAGGAATCAAAGAAGAGAAAAATGTGTCTCTGAGGGGAAGCATGGATGGAGGAGGAGTGGGGCTGCCAGCTCAAGGCTGTCTGGATTGTGAAAGTGCTGCAGGCGGTGGGAGGCAGCTTCTGGAGTAGGAGGGAAAATGGGACAGGCTGCTTCTGAGCGGAGAGTGGCCTGGGCAAAGCCTTCCTATGGGAGGAAGGCTGCTGCTGGAGTCAGCATCACTGAGCCCCCCTCCCTGGGCACAAAGCACCTGAGAGCCAGGGGGAGAGCAGGCAGGGGGGAGCGAGGGGGGGTTAACCCTTCAAAGGGCAGTAGCAGAGGTTTTGGGGACACACTGGACAGGGCAGCAGGGAAGATGGGCTGTTGCAGGCAGAGGTGAGGATGGGGTCTGTCCTTGTCCCCAGGGAAGCCTCCCCTCCTGGGCTGGGACAGGGGTGGCAGGAACGGGGTCTGGGGTGCAGCTGACAGGGGCAGAGGTGCAGTCAGAGGGCCAGGTGGGCTGACCTGAGTGTTGTGTCCCATCAGGTGAGTCTCCCTGATGTCCAGAATAGAACTTTTCCTTATTTCTCTCTTCCAGTCACTCTTTGAGCGCCAGGGAATGGCAGCACACTCGGGGGTCCTGGCGGGAGCTGAGAAGCCCCATGTTTCACTGCGCAAAGGAATTCCACGGACAAAATCTGTAGGTAAGGCAAGCTGGGGGGCATCCCTGCCTAACGAGGACAGGGTGTCCCTGTGGAGCACCCGTGCCTGCACAGGAACCAGCAGGGAAGGCTCAGCCCTCTCAGCTGCCTTGTAACTCAAGCTCTCTGGAGAGGGGATGGCCTGTGTGATTCCTGCTGGGAAGGTTGTGTGTGTCCTGAGAAACCTGTTCCCCGGTCTTGCCCAGAGCAGTAGGTGGGACTGGAGACCTCCCCAAGTCCTGGGCTCTCTCGACCTCTGTATGGTAGTGCCAGGGATGAGGGCGTTTCTTCTGGTGATGGTCTGGTGGGTGATGTTCTGTGTGCCCCTGTGGTGGCCAGACTACGTGTTGAGCACGCTGGTGGTCAAGCATAGGACCATGAGCTCTGACAGACCGGGGTGATGGAGCAGGTCACAAGTGAATTTTTTGTAAGGAAAACCAGGACAGAGCCTGGAACAGGCACTCGTCTGTGGCTATGTCAGGGTCTTTAGACCCTCTCCCAGAAGGTCTGCAGTGCAACTCCTCAGGGCAGTGGGGGAGTCCCCAAGTCCCCATCCCTGGAGGGATTGCAAAGCCGTGGAGATGTGGTGCTGAGGGACATGGGGTAGTGGGGACTGGGCAGTGCTGGGGGAATGGTTGGACTGGGGGAGCTTAGGGGTCTGTTCTGTGAGTCTGTGAACTCCAAAGTGTGCTGGAGGAGGGAGATGGGAGGTGAAGGCCAAGTGAACTGGGCTGGTGAAATGATGACAGCATGGGGGACTCATTTTGTGTGTCAATGGGTTTCATCCAGGCGGTAACACCAAGCCGCGGTGTTAGCGAGGTGTGAGGGCTGTGCAGGGCGGAGCTGGGGAGTGTTATCACTTCAAGGAGCTGAGGGGCAGGAGGAAAGGGGGCAGAGAGGAAGTTGGGGGACTGTGTGCAAGTGGGGAGTAACTTTGGAGTAACCCCAAGGCATCGTTTGGTAGTAATGGTGATGCCAACACAGATTGTGCGTGTAGCACACAAAATAAGTGAATAGAAAGTAAATTCTGCTTCGAGCTACAGCTGAGAGCAGCACAATCCCAGCAAGGATGTGAAAAATAGTTGAAAAATGCAAGGGCTAGAATTCAAAATGTAGTTTTAATGTACAGAGCCACAGGACTGCTGCACATACGCCTCACATTCATGTTTGTATGGGAGCAGCTGGTACCTGCAGTCCCATGAGACTGATCTGAGAGCTGGAGATTGCTAGAGGTAATCAAGTGTGTGTATGATTAATCTGAAAAACAAACGAGGAGAGATAATCTTAAAAAAAACCCAAAGAGCGGGTGTTCAAGGGAGTGCCCTGGCGTGTCCTTGCACACCGTGTCGGTAAAGCTGCTGTCCTGCTGTGGAACCTCAGGCAGAAAACTCCGGTAACTGAGGAGCTGACCAGAGCCTGGGCTGAGCAGGTGACGAGATGCAGGGTTGGAAGCAGATGTGGGTGCTGATGAGTTGCTCACCCGTTGCAATACTGTTAATATAGATGGTAGAGAGGGTGCAGAGCTGGCTGCCATGGTGTCTGGGATCACCAGAGCCCCAACCCATGGACCTGCTGGAGTGGGAGTAACCAGTTAATCTTCTCAGGGAGGACAAAATGATCCATAGCACGTGCAGGATTCATCTCATCCAGCCTTACATGTTAACAACGCAGAAACCTCTGTCCCAGGAAGGCACCCAGGACCCCTCTGTAGTGAACAGGGGGAAACAGGCACTTTTAGCATGACTTATCTCGTGTCCTGATCTTTGAGGTGACTCCTGCACCAGTGCCCATGGACTGAGGGGCAGCTCCTGAGCCCTGAGGTGTCCGGCTCCCTGGCAGACAAGCATGCGGTGGCCCCAGCACGTGTTTATTTTGCAGGCTGTATCCTTAGTGTTTGTTTTATGTGTGAGAAAGTTTGTGAAAGTGCTTCTAAGCAGAAGTTGTTCAAGGTTCAAGCAAGCCAAAAACAGCTGGAAATCATATTAAAGGGGATCTATTGTGTGAAATAGCATCTTTCCCCAGTAACAGATCATAAATTGGAGAAGTGTTCAATAAATATGAAATACTTGCTCATAAGGAGCTCCTTTTTGCTTGTGAAAGCAGTCAGTGGCTGAGGATGTCCCTCTAAACCTGCACCCCGTTGTGCGGCGCTTGTTGTGCAGGTAGAGACCGTTAAGGATCAAGAGGGTTTCGATGCCTGGGGAGTCTGTGGCACCGTAGGGTTTGTTGAATTGGGTGTAGTGTGTGCCCACGAGCACAGCGTGATGTCCTGTGTACATCTTTTTAGTTCAGCACCCAGAGCAGGGAGACCCCGATCCTGGCAGGGGATTCCCAGCCAGTACAGCTGCACACACTGTGCAGCAAGGAGATCAGAAACCCTGAATTTAATCTGTGTCAGGGAAGCTGGAAAGCAGACCTGGAGGTGCCGTGTTCCAGGCAGGAATGGCAGCAGCTGTCACGAGCGCAGCATCCAAGCACAAGCCAACAATAAACCCAGGAAAAAGCACACGTGGCTCTTGGTGATGCCCAATCCCAGAGTGGCACGTGTCTGTCTGCACCAAAAGGAACAGCTCCTGCTGAGGAGGGGACAGCAACTCCTTGTTTCCAGTTCACCTGCCACAGTGCACACCAGAAGCTGTGCCTCTTGGAAACCGGCTCATTTCTGTGGAATTCCAGATCAGCTGAAATAGAAAACAGCCAAACAGTAGAAATTGGGTTGCAATTGGCTTGTTTTAGAAGTCCTCCTTGAGCTGTCATTTCACACCCACAGTGACAGGCTCATACACTGTACAGTCAGTTGACTTCATGATAAAAATCACTACTAAAAGCAAGGAACTAGATGAAAAATAAGTAGGGGTTGGTTGGTTGTTTTGGTATTTTGGTGAAGAAATGCTCTGAATTATTTGTGTATTACACAGCTGGTTTTGATTTCTGGGGACTTGTGACAAAAGATCAAAGCTCTTCATGTTTGCATCTAAAAATTTTGTGAGACAAAGGTAGTTAACCCTCGAGTAGCTACAAAGCAAGAGGAGAGGAGGAAATATTTTGACAAAGATGTGAAGAAAAGAAGTGCATTGCAGTGAGGAGACTGATAGAAAAGAGAATCTCTGTCAGGCTTCCAAGATAGCTGCCACGCCATCTGCTCCAGCATCAGAAGTTAAAAACACTCGAAAGTCTGCAGAGCTATCATGACACCCGCTGAGTCTCTCCCTCAGCAGCCGGGGATGGTGGTTTGCAGGGAGGGCAGCACGTGTCAGCTGGGCTGCGGGCAGCACCTGCAGGTGGCAGATGCACCTCACTGCTGACACTGAGGACATGAGGGGTGACTTGGTGTTTGAGAGGACGCTGAGGATGCCAGGGTCCCCCTGCGCTGCCAGCTCGGGTGGGTAGCCATCCTTGGCTACACCAGGGTCTGGCAGGGTGGGGGCAGCGCTTCCCGTGCCCTTCCAGGACATCCCTCCCTTATGGATCCTGGGTGAGCTCCCGGGGCTTTCCCCTCTTCCAAACAGGTTCTCAGGGTCACCCTAGTTGTGATTTAAGATTTGTGCCATAGCAACCAGCACAGTGCTGGTATTTCCCAGCTCTCTGAAGAGCACTGAGCTTTCCTCCTCCTCCCGTCAGTTCTGTTGCTGCCTGGAGCTGATGCCAGCCCCACGCACCTGAGGATGGTGACGCTCACCCACTTTCTGTGCCTGGACATGAGCAAAGCCACAGCATTGGCACCTTTCTGCTCTGGCTCAGGGGTGGCTTTGGGAGCTGCTCTGCCATCTCTGTGTGGGGAAGGCAAGGTTGGGGTGTGCTCTGGAGAGAGGCGCCTCATTAGCAAGCCCAGATGAATGCACAGAGTTAGTTAGATTCTCACAGGGATTTAGGCTGTTATGGCAACAGGCCCAAAAGCATTATGGAGAGTTCTTGTGTTTTCCTTAGGGATTAACTGCGTTGAGGTTGCTGTGAATTGCAGCAGGGTTGCCATGAGACTGGTGGCATTGCTGAGCTGTGCCTCTGGCAGGCATCCACAATGGGACACTCCCTTTGGACCAGTTACCCTGGGTGCTTGGAGACAGGGTTCATCACTGGTCCTTGCTGGTCGCTGGAGGCTCCGGTTTGACTCAGACATGGAGCTGTTGGAGCGGGTCCAGAGGAGGCCACGGAGATGATGCAAGGGCTGGAGCAGCTCTGCTCTGGGGACAGGCTGAGGGAGAAGAGAAGGCTCCAGGGAGACCTTAGAGTGGCCTTTCAGTATGTAAAGGGGCTTATAAGAAAGATGGGGACAGACTTTTTCTCAGGGCCTGTTGTGACAGGACAAGGGGTGATGGCTTTAAACTGAAAGAGGGGAGATTCAGACAAGATACAAGGAAGAAATGTTTTACGCTGAAGGTGGTGAGACACTGGCCCAGCTGCCCAGAGAGGTGGGAGATGCCCCATCCCTGGAAACGTCCCAGGTCAGATTGGAAGGGCTCTGATCAGCCTGATCCTGCTGAAGATGTCCCTGCTCATGGCAAGGGGTTGTACTGGGTGACCTTGAAAGGTCCTTTCCCACCCAAACCATCCCGTGATTCCACAATTCCTGCATGCGCCAACCCCTGTGGTTTGATCCTGGTGATGGCTTGTTGCTCTCTAGGAAGTGTATACACCCCACTCCGATGAAGACACGGTATGTGCTCTTTGCAGAGAACTGAGAGACCAAATCTCGCTGGCAGGTAGCAAAGGGACAGGTTTGTTTATTTGTCATTGAAGTTTAATCTTCCAGTTATGCACATGGGAGACAGACCAGGCACAGCGGGAGGTCACGGGCAGCACACAAAGGGCCGTGCCACTTGTGACAGGCAGATGCTGTCTGTCCTTAGGGGTCACCCCCACCTCCACCATCCCTCTGGAGAATGTGGAACAGCTCCCCAGGTTTCACATTCCCATCTGTATGTGGCTGAGGAATGAAGTCAGGAGGAGATGGGAGAGCTTGGACGCTGTGCATGTTCCTGCGACACCGGGGAAGAGCAAACAGCTTTTTACAGTGATTGCTGGGTCAAGATCCGACAGAATGAAGGGACAGTCATGCTCAGGTGGAACAAACCTACAGGAACTGCCCCCCTATGTGGCGCTGCGTGTCCGAGGGACTGGCTGAGGTTCCTCACTCTCCTTGCAGCCGACGGCCCGTTCTGTGGTGTGCAAGTTGGCAGAGAGCTGCTCTGCTGTTTCTTGGGTACCTCTGAGCTGTGTAGAAGGGCTCCAGGTGCTGCAGGAGCTGCTCAGGCTCCTTCTCCTGCAGCCTGCCCGTCCCCTGGGCCGAGCTTTGCCCATCGCCCGACGCCGCATAAAGCACCAGGCAGGCGGGAAGATAAAAGTGAAAAATGAACATATTTACAACAAGGAATTGCCTGCTAACATCTCAGTCAGTAGGAGTGGAGCTGGATAAAAGAGAGCCATACTTCCGGGTACCACTGTTTTAGATAAACAGATTCTCTCTCCATTTCAGGTTAAAAGCTGCCAGGATGGTTTCACCGGTCTTGTAGCGGGTTCTTGACCTTTTCAGAGGACCCCTGTCCTCAGCACGGCTTTCACCAGGGGTAATTATGTGGGGCTGTTTGCTCGTTACCTCTGCAGGGTCTGAGCAGAGCCCAGCCTGCCCTGCAAGGGTTCAGTGCAGTGCAACTCAGTACTTAATCAAGACATCAGGTTTGGAGCCTGCTCCCGAGGGATGCCCGGTTGCCTTTGTTGGACATCGGAGACTCCCTGAGCAGAACTGTACCCTGCATAGACAGTAAATAAAACTCAGCAGTGATTAGTCTCATGCTTAAGGATAAACAGATGTTTCTCCATGTTAAGGGAGAGGTTTCACTTTGTCCGTGTGATCACACTGAAACATCAGTGAGGAGTTTCTTTCTATCACAGAGACTGTGTTTTGCCAAATCCGCTGTCACAGTAGGAATGGGGAGTGAAAGATTGGAATGAGAGAACATAATAACACAGCAGCACAGTTCAAAGGAAGCCTTGCAGAAGGGCTTCACAGACCAGGCGAGCATCAAATTAAACTGATAGATGGTGATTCCCAAGGAAGGAGAGGAGGTGATTCTGCGCGGTGCTGGCAGGCGACAGAGCTCACTGCTGCAGGGTATGGGGAACACCAGACATTTGCAGTGGTTCAAAGCGCCCTGACAAGTGGCTGGAAGAAGAAAGTCCACCAAGGGTTAAAGACAAAGGCAGTCTGACTCAGCCAGCTCTTCATCAGCACACTGATGGAAGCTGTCGGAGTGCTCGCTGGGTTCTGCTGCTTCCCCGAGAGTTGTCACTGGCCACTGCCAGGCAGCACACTGGGGAGATGTGCCTTTGATCTGGGAGGCTGGAGGAGAGATGGAGAAGGGGAGTGTTGTCAACAGAATGTAGGGAGTGAGCAAGCTGCACGGAGGGGAGAGGCAGATGAGTAAAGGGGTGTCATTGTTTGTGCAATGGGATGGCAAGCACACGGATGCAGTGAGCAGAGCAGCTGTGTCAGTGGTGAATTGCAGGTAGTGAAGAAGCAGCCTGCCAAGAATGTGCTTTCCTCCCACCTCTCCCATCAGTGATCTCTCCTGAGTGTTGATTTTCTTGCCGAGGAGCAATAGGAGACAGTGGTTTTCACAGGGAACGGACACCATTCCCGCTGTCCCAAGGAGCGGGGCTGCAGAGGCGGTCAGCTTGGGCACCAGAACTGGAACAGAGACGCTCTTCCTCTGTCGTAGGCTCAAAGGATCATCCAGGTTGGGAGGAGGGGGTCTTCAGCTCAGAGCAGGCTCAGCTGTGACATCAGGTCATGTCTTGCAAACCCCAGGGGTAGAGGCTGCGCACCCTTCACTGGCCTCATCGCAAAATTTCTCCTTTACCCAGTCAGAACCTTTCATTTCAGCTTGGCCCTTTGCCTCTTGTCCCCCCACCATGTACCACTGTGACAAGCCTGGCTTTTATCTGCTTGATAAGCTCTCCATAGGCACCAGAAGGCAGCTGTTGGGTCCCCCCAGGCCATTCCTTCTGCAGGCTGAGCAATCCCAGCTCCCGCAGCCTCTCCAGACAGAGCAAGAGCTCCAGCCCTGATGCTCTGGGTGGCTTTCCACTGACCTCCCTTCAGTTTGTTGGTGTGTTTCTTGTGTTGGGGGCCCCAAAACTGGATGCAGTATTGTAGGTGTGGTCTTCTGAGTGGGAGGGAGAGGGATGGCCTCTTTGATACTGTTCATGGAGCCCAGGACACTGTTGGCCCTTGCTGCAGAGGCATGGGGCCAGCCCGTGTTCACCTCGCTGCCTCCTGAGCCTCCCAAGTTCTTCTCCAGAGTCGCTTCCCAGCCAGTCCCCAGCCTGTCTGCTTGCAAGGGGCTCTTCCTTCTCAGGGGCATCTGTCCCTGCTGAAATTCGTGGAATTCCTGCTGGCCTATTCCTCTAGCCTGCCTAGGTCCTTTGAGATGTCTGCTGGTCGTTGCACTTGGTAGTACTTCAGGTATCGTTTTCCATAGTGCTCCATTTTTCCATAAGAAAAACAATGGAGGAAAGATGCTTATGGCAGAGAAAAATAACAAGTGGAGAATGGAGAGAATGAGAAACTAATACACATGCCATGAATGTGTTTAGATTATCTAACTGTCCCCTTCACCCCTCTTTCACTTGAAATACTTTGCACTTAACACTTTAAGAGATCTTCATGGCAGGGACTGTGAGGTAGAACAGGGGTTACCCCACGTACAGCTGTCCACGGTCCACAGCCAAGGATTTGCCGCAGCCGGTGAAGTTGGTAATCACCATCTCCTCTGGCCTGGCAGCCCTTGGCCTCTTGGCTCTTTGTGGATCAGGAAATTCGAGGAAGATGAACCCCCTTTCCCATTGTATTTCCTGACATTGCTCAATTCCCATCGTAGCTGTCGGCAGAATGGGCAGCACATCCTTGGGACGAGCTCTTGTGGCGCTGGACCGTGTTCCATAACAGCCTGGGCGCGGTAACAGGGCTCAGTGCTGCATAAATTGCCTTGTTCTAACTCTTGGCCATTCCCAGGTGAGAATAAACGTAAAGGCACGCCTGGTTTTTGGATCGTCATGCTGTTAAGAAGATGACAGTGTCTATACTGAACCAAACCATGGCTCCATCTAGTGCAGGATCCTGTCTGAAGCATTGCTCTTGATCAGATGCTCAGGGAAGAGTGAAAACAGAGCAAGGATATGAGCTTTCTCCTGCATACTCCCCCAGGCAGCTGCTGTCTCCAGTTCAGAGGTTTCTCTGCACATAATAGCCCACAAAAAGTGCATCCTCCATGGGTTTGTCCAGTCCTGCTTTGAACTTTTTTCCTGCTTCCAGCTCATTGGCATTCAAACCGCCAAACTGTGCTCAGCAGACATAGCATGGCTTTGAACACAGCGATGGTCTGGGCAGTGTGATGGGATGTAAAGTTAAGTGCTCGCTGGCCAAAATCGTCCCTTTTTCCCCCATCTGACTCCGCATCTGCAGGCGTTGGGTGGAATTGCTCATGCAATGCAAGGCAGAGCTGCCAAAGCACTTTGGACATTGCAGGAAACGCACCAGAGCCAAAAGCGCGGGTGTCCCCGTGCTGCTGGGCCAGGACGGGGCTTTCTACTACCCTGAGCATTCTCTCTAGAGCTGTTTGAAACCTTGAAAACAGCCGGACTGTGCTGAAAAGGAAGAGATATGGCAAGAAAGTGATGAGCAGAGCAAAGCGGGATGTGGTGACGTGCGCAGGCTCAGGGCTGGAGTAAGCTGGGCTGGTGATTCCCATCCATGCAAGTCCTTGTGCCACACTTGCTGTCTTAATGATGCTTTTCTCCTATTAACTTAACGAGATTCATACTCTTGCACTGAGCATTGCAAGTAGAATCACAGAACAGCCTTGGTTGGCAAAGCCCTCTAAGCTCCCCCAGTCCAACCATCCCCCCAGCACTGCCCAGTCCCCACTGCCCCATGTCCCTCAGCACCTCATCTCCACGGCTTTGCAATCCCTCCAGGGATGGGGACTCCCCCACTGCCCTGGGCAGCCTGTGCCAGTGCTGGGCAGCCCTTTGGGGGAAGGGATTCTTCCTCACATCCAATCTAAACCTCCCCTGGGGCAACTTGAGGCCATCACCCCTCGTCCTGTCACTGTTACCTGGGAGAAGAGACCAACCTCCCCTGGCTACACCCTCCTTTCAGGGAGTTGTGGAGAGCCATGAGGTCTTCCCTCGGTCTCCCCTCAGCCTCCTCTTCTCCAGACTGAACCCCCCCCCCCC
Organism: Podargus strigoides; assembly: GCA_028020825.1. NCBI lineage: Eukaryota > Metazoa > Chordata > Aves > Caprimulgiformes > Podargidae > Podargus > Podargus strigoides. The sequence continues at coordinate 49,635,197 of CM051662.1, forward strand.
AGTTCCTTCAGCCGCTCCCCATCAGCCTTGTGCTCCAGACCTTTCCCCAGCTCCATTGCCCTGCTTTGGACACCTGACAAAGCTCTCACTCTACACCCAGGTAGTAAGTTAATAGTAAGAATGACAGAATCTGGCTTCCTTGGGTACTTCCAATTCTTGAAATACATCACTTAAGTTTCTGCTTTGGAATTCAGTCTGGCAGAGTGCAGCATATGTAACCCCTCAGGGGGAAGGGTGACACAAGCAGGGTGAGCGGCAGGGTGTGAGAAGCCGCACATGGGAGATGGCTGTTTGCTGTGGGTTGCACAACCTGGTTGCACTCAGCTGTTGGCAGTTGGGTGTCGGGAGGTTTGATTGCACAAGTGTTCCGTTCTGTCACTGTTGCCTTGGCCTGGAGAGCGTGCAGCCTGGTTGGAAGGTATTGGGCACAACTGTCTGATGGATTTCAAACAATGTAAGACATTGTGAGTCTGGCTGCCCATCTGTGCCAAGCAAACATGAGCAAAGGGCTGAACTGCAAACGTTTGCACCAAGGCGATGAACGATGAAGTGGAAAGTCACCTCAGAAAGAAAGAGGGGTGGGGGGATGGAAGGGATGTCATGTCAGTTTGCAGCAACCCTCACTCTCTGGATTCTCTGGAGACATCCTCTCTGACTTCACCCTTCTCCTTGTTTTCCAGGCGAAGACGAGAAACTTGCTGCTTCTTTGCTAGATGAGAAGTTTCCCCGGAGCACATCGATGCAAGACACTGTTAGGGAAGGACACGGGATTCCACCACCACCTCAGACAGCCCCACCCCCACCTCCTTCTCCATATTACTTTGACACAGGCCCCCCTTCATCCTTCTCACCACCTCCACCCCCAGGAAGAGCTTACGATACCATAAGGTCAAGCTTTAAGCCAAGCCTGGAGGCGAAACTCCACGGCCTCCCACAGGTCATCAGCGCAGCTGAGATGTATGATCAGGCGAGGACATCCATTCCTTACCCTGAAAGGCAGAAGAGGGCCCGATCCATGATAATCCTACAGGATTCCTCTCATCTTCCCGTGGAGCCAACAGAGATCCCCAGGCCTGGCCCCTCTGCAACCCCTCCAGAGAAGCTGAAGAGGAAGGGGAGGATGATTGACAACCCTTACGCCAACATGGGCCAGTTCAATGTCAGCCTGTTTGCTCCCACCAAGCCACAGAGGAAGAAGAGTCCTCTCGTTAAGCAGTTACAAGTGGAGGATGCACAGGAGAGAGCAGCACTGTCCATCACCAGGGGCTTTACAAGGGAGCCCTCTCCCACCCACAGGAGCCATCGCCTGAGTGGAGTGGAATATCAGCACCATGCTGGCATTGCTCAGGTTGAAGCCACGAGCATCCCCTTCGCCACTGCCATCACTGGAGTCATGAAGGACAGAGACCGTCGTCTGGATGAGAGGCGGAAATCCACTGTCTTCCTCTCGGTTGGGGCCATCGAAGGAAGCCCCCCCAGCAGCGACATGCCATCCCTGCAGCAGTCCAGGTCTATCGATGAACGGCTGTTAGGAAGCCGAGATGTACTACTGCCTTCCCCTGTCTCAGCTTTAAAGCCATTAATTAGCAGCTCATCCTCAACCTTCATCCACCCCCTAACTGGAAAGCCCTTGGATCCGAACTCACCACTGGCACTTGCGCTGGCCGCAAGGGAACAGGCCCTCTCCACCCAAGTCCCATCCCGGTCACCCACCCCGATCCACAGCCCAGACTCAGAGAGAGCAGCACCCCTGTTTGTGGACATCCAAACCAAAGAACCAGAGAGGGGGGAGCTGGAGAGCTTGGTGTCCCCTGCCTACTCACCCGGAGGCAAAGGGGCGATCGGAGCAGACTCTGGGACTTTGGCCCCTACGAAGAGCCCATGGGGGACTCCGTCCACGCTGTGGAAAGAAACTGAGGTGAGAGCAGAAACACCTGGGAAGGAGGAGAAGAAACAAGAGGACAAGAAGTCCATGATTATTAGCATAGTGGATACGTCACAGCAGAAGACCGCTGGCCTCATCATGGTTCATGCCACAAGTAACAGCCAAGACAAGATAGGACTTGAGATAAAAGAGGAGAAACCAGCTGTCCCTGAAGCATGCACAGAACCGGTGGAGTCCCCCAAAGCCGAGACCCAGCCCAGTCCCGTGGGAAAGCCTCCAGTCAGTCCAGCCGCTGACAAGACATTGGGACAAGGGAGTTCAGAGGAAGAGGTGGAGCCCTACACGATCACCCTCCCACCAGCTCAGTTGTCCTCAAGTGACGAAGAGACCAGGGAGGAGCTGGCCAAGATAGGGCTGGTGCCTCCACCGGATGAGTTTGCAAATGGGGTACTGGTCACTACCCCTGGCACACCAGTCAGCCACCTGGCTACGCCTAGCATGCCATCCATACCAGCGGCAGCAGTAGCACCTTCTACCACTGGCGGAACACCCTCAGGGAAGCCCTCTGATGCCCCCGTAGCCCTGGAGTCTGCTGCAGACTCGGGAGTGGAAGAGGTGGACACCAGAAGTTCAAGTGACCATCACCTGGAGACCACAAGCACCATCTCAACGGTCTCCAGCATGTCGACATTGTCCTCAGAGAGCGGGGAGCCTACTGACACATACACTTCCTTTGCGGATGGACAAACTTTTATACTCGAGAAGCCACCAGTGCCTCCAAAGCCAAAACTCAAGTCCCAGCTCAGCAAGGGGCCAGTTACTTTCAGGGACCCACTTTTGAAGCAGTCTTCGGACAGCGAGCTCATCTCCCAGCAACATGCGGCCACTTTGGCGTCAGCCAGCATTGGCCGGCCACGCTACCTCTTTCAGAGAAGGTCCAAGCTATGGGGGGACCCCATGGAGTGCAGGCCGATCCATGGGGCTGACGATGACAAGCCAACTGTGATCAGTGAGCTAAGTTCCCGACTACAGCAACTGAATAAGGATACGCGATCACTGGGGGAGGAACCCGCCGGCTCCAACTTGGATCCCGGGAAGAAGTCACCGGTGGTCGCGGCACGGTAAGACGCCGGTCGCTGGACAGGAAGGGGGTGGCTGGGGGGCTGTGGGGACCAGGGGGTGCGTCAGCAGAGCAGGGCTGTGCCAAGTGATGCGGGCTGTGTCTCAAGGGGCGTTTCGGAGGTGTCAGGGCTGCTGAGCTGCACGGGGAGCGCCCTGAGTGGGCCGAGGTCCGTCCATGGCTCCTGCGCATACCCAGCCAGCTCGCACTCTTGCTTCTCCCTCTGAACTGCCCTCCTGTTGTCCCCTGTCCCCCCTCTGTCTCGATGCTGTTGTGACGCTGCTATATTTAGTCCTGGGTTTCACTCCTCAGTGTTTGCTCCTGAACAGTTAATCAGTGTGTGTCTCTCTGGTGCTTCTCATTTCCAAGGCTCTCCCAGTGCTGTCAGAGCTCTGGTTGGTCCCCGCTGGTGGGAGCGGGCACGAGGGTGGTCTGGGACAGCCGTTGGAGAGGACACAGCAGCACACCCGGGCATTTGTCACTGGGGCAGAGCTCAGCACCGTTGCTGGGACAAGCCAGCTCTGGTGACCCGCAGGGAGGTGCTTTGCAGGGCGCAGCTTGGGGGTGTCACACGTGGCTGTGGGCAGGGGGTGCAGCCGGGTGTCCCTCCCATGGCACACACATCGGTGGGACAGTGGGTTGGCTGCTGGCTCAGAGGGATCTACGCAGTGATGAAGCCTGGTAGACCCTCTCACTCCTCATCCTCCTCCATGCACAGACCTGTGTGGAGCCAGGAGATCTGAAAGGTCTCAGCAGAGGGACCCCAGGACACGCAGGAGCCCCTTTCCCTTACAAAGTCCTATGGGGGTTCCCTTGTCCCTCACAGCACACAGGAGACATCGGTGCCCTCTCCCAGGCCAGAGCTGTGACCGTCACGCTCCCCAGCCAGCACAGCCCTCCATGTCCCTTGTTCCTTCTGGAGAAGGAGAGCCCTTCTTTGGGAAGGGTTTTTCTAACCAGCTCACCCCAGCGATGGGTGACAGGTCCACATGGTGCCAGCACAGCTGGTGACGTTTCAAGCCGTGGCGTGGGAGAGTGTCCTGTCCTGATGTACCCCAGGGGAGTGTCCGTGTAGCTCCGTCCTTCAGCCAGCTCACGTCTCCCTGCCGTGCTGGTGTTGGCAGTGCCAGCCTGGCTGCACCTCTCGGGAGGTGCCAAACTTGTCACGACCGCAGTGTGGAATCAAACTTCTGCTGCACTGTGTGAGCCCTCTGGGCTTGGCCCCAAGTGCACATGATGGCCATTCCCTGGAGACCCACGTGGTCCCTTCTCCCTGCACCGCTCCGTTGGGAGCCACGGGGTGCTGTGCTGTGTGCACTTAGTGTAATTGCATTTGGAGACCTTCTGAAACCAGGCCTCAGATCCCATAAAAGTGCTGACTGTGCTTATCTTGAGTGATGCTGGAGAACTTGGACATTCCCAGCTTTGATGGCAGCCAGACATCTCGACCAGCGTGCCCATGCCAGGCGTCGCCCCTTGGCTGATTCCTTTTTAGGGGCCCACTGGCCCTCCCTCACCTGGGGCTGCTGGGGGGCTGCTGGGTCCCCTGCCTTCACCCCACTTTGGACCCCCAGAGCCAGAGGTGAAAAGCAGCTGTGATGCCCCACTGCCCATCCTCTCCTCTCCCCTTCCCTGCTTTCCCATCTCCATCCTGCTTACTGCACGGGGCTGATCAGCTGTGCCCCACGCAGCCCCCCGGCAGAGATGTGCCAGTACCCCAGTTTCTGGGGGACACCCCTTCTCCATCCTCTGCCTCTCTTTAACCCCTCCTGTCCTCCACCGCTGCTCCCCATGGGCACTGTGTGTCCCCTGGTCCCCCAGACTCTGCCTGAGCTCCCACTCATGATGTGGTACTGCTGCTGTCACCTTCTGTAGAGACCCCATCCCCCACACCAGGGAGTGCAGAGTGCCCTCCCCTCCACACCCACCGTGCCACCGAGTGCTTGGCACCTTCCACTGTCCCACAGAATGTCCTCAGTCCCTTTCCTGAAAGTCGTGGCCTTTTATGCTCCTGGTTGATGAGATATTTCCCAGGCAGTCAGCTGTGAATAGAGTATTTAATGATGTCAGCCACTCCCCCTCACTGTACGATGCCTCTCTTCTATGAAACTGCTGTAAATTCAGACAATAATGCAAAGAGCAGTTAGGTGAGCTGTGGTGACCATTCTCAGAACACGTTTTCCAGTCCCTGGGCCTGTCCTGAGAACACAGCATCACCTCAACCTCCCACAACACCCCCCCCGAAACGCAGCAGCACCGCTAAGGGGTGCGGTGGGACCTCAGGGGCTGCACCCCTTGGCCAGGCTTCGCCACAGCCCGAGTGACACCGCAGCTTGGAGCCCCTCCACGGGTGTTCGGAGCACCAAAGGGCTGTGGCCTGACCTGTGCTGCGGCTTCTTCTGTTCTTCTTACACTTAGCTCTGCTCCAGAAAGGGTCGTGAGCCAAACTGAAGCTCTTACCTAGAGCCAGTGGTGTCCTGGTTCTCCCCAGGGCTCGGGGACAATGCAGTGCCCTTGCAGGAGCAGCTGGAGCCAGCAGAGCTGCCTGCAGCAGCAGCTTTCATTGCTGCAGCTTCTTTCTGAGCACATTAAATTCTGAATTTACAGTGGTTCCAGCTAAGAGCAGGTGACTCCTTACACAGGGGGGCTGGAGCACAGGCCCTGGGGCCTTTCTCTTGCAGAGGTCTGGGAGGGTCCCAGCTGGGGACCCCCAGGAACAGAAGACACAAAGTGCTTTTTCCCTAACTCTAACGCTGGCTGTGTCTCCTGCCGAGATGGTTTTTCATGGGAGGAGGTTTGACCAGAGGGATGAGACAGAGGCCGAGAGATGCTGAGAGTGGGAACATGAGGGCAGAGTTCAGGCGATGATAGAGGGGATTTGTGCTGTCAGAGGAGGGGACTGCTCCCGAAGCAGTAGCATGTCCGCGTGCCAAGGCACAGCCTCACGGAATTGTCCGAGTTGGAAGGGACCTCTAGAGTTCATCCAGTCCAACTCCCCTGCGTTAAAGCAGGATCCCCTTGAGCACATCACTCAGGGCTGCATCCAGGTGAGGCTGGAAAATCTCCAGAGAAGGAGACTCCACACCTCTCTGGGCAGTCTGTGCCAGTGCTCAGGCACCCTCACCCAAAAGAAGTTCTTCCTCATCTTTCAATGGAACTTCCTATGTTCCAGCTTGTGCCCGTTGCCCCTCGTCCTGTCACTGAGAACCACTGGAAAGAGTCTGGCTCCATCCTCCCTCAACCCCCCCTTTAGGTAAACATTCATTAGATCCCCCTCAGCCTTCTCCAGGATGAAGAGTCCCAGCTCTCTCAGCCTTTCCTCACAGGGGAGATGCTCCAATCCCCCACTCATCCTCACTGTCCTCCGCTGGACTCTCTCCAGTAGTTCCCTGTCTCTCTTCAACTGGGGAGCCCAGAACTGGACACAGGATTCCAGCTGTGGCCTCCCCAGGGCAGAGTAGAGGGGGAGAATGACCTCCCTCTCTCTCCTGGCCACACACCACTCTGTGCAGCTCAGGGTGGCATTGGCCTTCTTGGCAGCAAGGGCACATTGCTGGCTCACGCAGCAGCCTTTGTTGAGCTGAGCTGCAGCACTGACCTGACATCTTGGCATCTCTCTGACCTGAACGTCCCCGGCCAGAGCTCCTGCAGCAGCAGGTGCCAAGCAGCCCTTCCACTGAGCGCTGCTGCCTGACTCCTAATGGCTTTGTTGTGTGCCAGCCATTACCACAATAAATAACTCCTGAGTGGTGTGCGGTTCTGATGAGTGAGCCAGTGAGTCAGAGCCAGCGAGGCAAACACCAGCTGAAGAACTGTGCCAGCACCAGGGGCTGAGCTCACATGCTGCGGGGTATCTCACGCGGTGAATGTGCAGCCCTAAACCCTCTGTGGAGATGCCATCCCTGTGCAGTGTCCCCTTGTCCTGTGACTGGCTCTGGCCCTTCCAGCCTCATCCGATGTGTGTCATCCCTCATTATGCATACTCACGCTCAGATCTCAATCTCCCACCGCTGCTGAGGGGTGTGGAACGGGACTGAGGGGCTGTGAAATGGATGGGGGGCTGTGGGATGGGACCAGGGGGCTGTGGGATGGGACTGGGGGGCCCTGCGAGCTGGTCCTGGGCTTGTGTGACTCAAGCCAGAAGCATCCTAAGTGTCAACATGATCCAGTTTGGGCTCCAGCAATGCAGCCAAGAGCTCGGGCCAGAGGGTGCTTTGCAAAGAGTCTGTCTTTGTTTGCTTGTTTGTTTTCCTCGAAGCAGCAGCTGAACGTGCCAAATGTATTGTGTGAAGCAGAATTTTAGATGCAAAACTGAGTTTTTTCAGGTGCTGTTCTGGAAACCCACCACTGCTTTGTATTTCTACAGATCTGAAAGAGAGAGGGAAGAAAAATAAGCCCTTTAGGCATTTAGCTCCTAGGGTAAAGCTACCTCTTTCTATATAAACTCATCAATTAATTCCGTTCCAGTTCAATGGTGTAACATTCCTGGTGCAAGCTTGCTGCAGATACAGCCCCCTGTTATCTTGTAGGCTTCTTGTCTCTTCAGGGTGTCCATAACTCATGGGGAAAGCCGAGCTGAGCTTTCCACAGCCAAGGGGATTCTAAAGAGCTCATGCAAAGAGAAGATGGGCATTGTTGAGGTTTCTCAGCACCTTCCCTAGAAGCAGTCTGGGGCACCCGGGAGGTTATTGGTACTGCACAGGGGTTTGGTGGCCTCCCTGCTAGGCAGCAGAGTCCTGGGCAGGGTGACAGCAGCAGCCCCCAGCCTTGGTGTGCCAAGCCCCTTGGCAGGCGACAGCAGCATCCTTTAGCAATGCCAAGCGGGGCATCCCCACAGCCCTGCCAGCCCCCACCCATGAGGTGCAGCCACCGAAGAGGAATGCAAGCCTGCAGTCCCGTGACGGAGCCTGGCAGGTCTCCATCCCACTTTCCTGTGGCAACTGGGCTTAAAGATGCTTAATGCATCTCTGTAGGCAACTAAAAATGCATCCTCCGCTCCATGGACTCACTGTGGGAGGGGGCTTCAGTTCGTGGAGGCGCACGGCAGTGGGGCCATGGGCCCTGTTGGGGCTCTGGGCACAGGGGGACAGGCCAGCACAGCTCTAAGTGAGCAGCGTGCTGGAGGATGCTCTTCCCTCCTGGTTGCCATGGCAGTTTCCCAGCATTCAGCACAGGATCTGGGGCTGAGGATGGGGACTCCTGTGCCCGGTCCACCTCTGCGGGTTTTCCACGACAGGGGAAAGCAGAGGCTGCTCAGAGAGAACCTGACCGGGATGGGCATTTGGGAATGCAGGAGTTTCTAGAGGGTGCTGTGAAAATACAGTAATGGAGAGAGCCTCCACGGCAGGGGAGCGCTCCCCTCGATGCAAGGAGACACAGGATCTGACACCAGCTCAGTGCTCCTGGCCGCCCCGGCCCAGGGAAGCTGGTTTTGATGTTGCCGTGCATTGCCTACAAGGAGACAGGGGCATTGTGGGGAGCAAGTCTCACTCAGCATGTGTCCGTGTCACAGCAAGCACAGCTGCCATCACCTCATCTGCTCACTAACAGTTACTAATCACAGCTCATCCCCTCATCCCTCCCAGTGAATAGAAGAGCAAACTGTGACTCTGCCTCATGCTTGTCCAGAGCGAGACTGGGGAAGAGCAGGGAGGGATTGGGTAGACTCAATGAGAAGAGCTCTGGGTCCCACCAAGGCTGTGTCAGTGCTGAAACGGCCCGAAAGGGGACAAGTTAAAGCCTGAGGGGTTCACTCCTGGCTGATTCCAGCGCCAAGAAGGTCCCACGACGCAGTTGTTTTATCAGCCAAGCACAGAAGAGCTGTAAGGGCCATTCCTTTCAGGGATGTAGTGGGCTGGAAGTCACAGAAAAAGGACTTTTGTACAGAGGAATAGGAAGGGTCCCACCCAAATTTCAGTTCTTACAGGGTCAGAGCAGCCACCTGGGTGCTGCCTGGGAGCGGTTCTGCAGGCGATCTGCCATGGTCACACACACTCCCCAGTGGGAGCTGAGGAGGGGATTAGCTTGGAGAGCCCCCGGGGCAGCACAGGAGGAGACTGGGAGTCTCCTGTGGATACTAGCCTGGAATTTCCTTTTCCTACCAAGAGATCAGAGGAGGACAAAACAGGCTTGCTGCAAGGAGAGGTGCAGTTCAGTTAAGGCGTGAGCAGGTGGGTGACAGCTCGCGGCTGCAGGGCTCGCAGTGCGGTTACAGCACCCTCTGCCCAAGGAAAACCATAGCTGGAGGCGAAACCCTCTTGTCTGGAGAAGCACGAGAGGGAGAGCCTTCAAAGTGCGTTTACAAGTCCTCTTGCTCTTCTACATCACTCCTCCAGCGTAGCGGGTTGGTCACCATGACACAGCCGGGACACCGTCCCTGGAGGTGCCTGCTGTTCCCCAGGGGATAACCACATGTCCCTCTCGGCTGGCTGGCCCTGGGGCTGCCCCAACACCCCCAAAACACCCCCAATGCCTCTGCTTTACCCCGCTCTCGGTGACCCGCAGCAGCCCCCAGCAGAGCTTTCCACCTCCACTCCTCTGTTTGGCCGAGCGAACACTGCCGGGAGCCGTTCAGCTGCTCCCTGCGCAGCTCCTGGCCATTTCTCCCTCTTCACCTGCAGAAAAGGGATGAAACTCAGAATGACAGCAGTGATCATTTGATGTTTGTGGCCGCCGTGCCAAGCCCAGCCATCGCTGCCAGCCCCTGGTGCAGCTAGGCCCTGGCACTGCAGATGAGGGAGGTGGGAAGGTGGCATCCAAGTGAGATGGGGCCTCTCGCTCCCTCCCGACAGCCACAGCTGAGGGGTATGCGATGCATAGGAAGGGGTTCAGGAAGCTCAGCAGAGCACCCAGGCAGCGGGCACAGGGTCTCCCTTCCCCTGCAAGGAGCTGGACGTGTCCCTCCAGCTCACTGGAGGGCAAGTGTTGGATTTTCCCCTGGCAGCCCAGGGCGAGTCCTTTGGCACAGCCCAGACCTCAGCCAGGGAAGGGATCCCTCAGGCCCAGAGGAACCGTGATGTCCCCTCTGGGAAGCAGGAACTCGCGTGCGAGGCCCCAGTAACACCCCACTGCCCTTCAGCTGGAGCCGTCCTTCTCACAACCACAAAACCAAAGCACTTCACACAGCTCTCGGGTCAAGTCCGAAAAGACGTTGAACGATCTTTGGTTGGAACAAGATGATCTCTGAGGTCCCTTCCAACCCAAACCATTCTGTGATTCTATGATTTGTAGCTCTTTCTCGTTCTTGCTGTGGGCCATTTTTTTCTCATGCAGTGTTGTTTCCACCCCCTCCCTTTTCTGCCCTTCCCCAGTCCCTGTCCCATCCCTGTCCCATCCCTCCCCATCTCTTCCATCTCCCCCACACTGCCTGACCCTTCAGGCTTTGGCTGGTGAGCTCATACAGTGTCAGTGTCCCATCTCCTGGTGTAACCACGCAAACGGAACAGCTGCCATGGAGCCTCCCGACCTTCACTGGCCCCAAAGCCCTGTGCTGGCTGTTCCCTGGGTCCCCTCACTGCCCCTGGGGTCACCCCATCCCCAGAGCTGCCCAGGGCCGCTCGATGAAGCCCCATTTGCTCTTCTCTGTCTCGTTGCTGCCCCAGACCGGCGCTAACACTCTCTCTCATTGCCTCTCTTCCTGCTCTCCATCTGCATGTCCGCGCTGCTCTGTCTAGAACCGCCTCTGGCCTCCGGAGGGTGGGCGAGTTGTGTAAGTGAGCATCTTCCCATCCCACGACAAACTCACCTCCCCTCCCCGTGCCCTTGTCCATCCCAATCCCCACTCCCCTCTCCCTGATCCCCACTCCCCAATCCCCAATCCCTGGCCAGCAGCGCTTGCTCTGGCATGTGAGTGCCCCCCTCTCTGCCCCGGTCGCATGCCCGTGTCCCTGTGCTGTGGTGTCGTGTGCTGCTGCGCGTAGGTGATGACTGAGGAAATTCCCTCGGGCTTCCAGGGGATTTGTACCTGGACAAGACCACATGCCCCTGTTGTGGCTTCCCCAGGGGGCATCCAGCTCAGCCCCATGAGGAGGGACCCCAGCAAAGGTGGGGCTGAGCCAGCTGCCACCCCAGGAGGACACGTTCCCTTTCTGAGCCCCAGCAGCTCCCCCCATGCAATGGATGCCTGAGGCCCCCCCTTCCCTGCAGGGTCACGACTGCCTGCTCATGGGGTGTCCCTAAGGTCACCTTCTGGAGCACAAATCCCATGAGGAGAGGAAGTAGCACCTTACACTCCTGCCGCCTTGAGCCCCTCCAGCCATCCCAGGCTGGGGTCCAGCTGACCAGCAGGGAGGGGGACTGGAAGGGACCAGTGGGACAGCGCTGCCCTCAGGCCAGCACCCCGGAGCCACAGGAGCTCCAGCCTGGTGACCCCAGCGGGTGACTTACGGTGTCCCCTGGGAAGTCACTGTCAGCACAGACTTAAACCATGGGTAGGTGCTCACCCAAGACAGCTGCAGGGAAATCACTGTGCAGAAAATGGACCCCCACCTTCTCCTAGATGGGTAACGACTGCTGCTGGAGAAGTCCTTGGTGGCATTGCTCCTTGGTCCCTGATGTTCCCAGCAGGTCTCAGGTGCTACCTCTGCAAGCCCATTGCTGATGAGCTGTGTGCACTCACCAGGATGGACAAGCAGTGAGACCAGTGAGAGGCCACTCCCATCCACACGAAGTCCCACAGGTCCCACCCAGGAGGTGACTGCAGGCCTGGGTGGGTGCTGGAGGGTCTGAGCTGTGGCACATGCCCCAGTCCAGGTGCCCACCAGGCGAATTTCCCTAGTGTGCATGGCCAGCTCTGTGCTCTGTGTTTGCCTGTCTGTCTGTCCTGGTGTTTTTAGCCATAGCGTGTACGGAAGTAGCTGCCTACATCCGTGTGGCTTCCACGTGTGAACGCAGCCCCAGAGCCCACGCAGAGCTCTGGGCAGTCTCATGTCCGATTGTCCTTGTCATTTGCTGCCAAGTGCTGAATTTCCACGCCTGGCTGGACAGGGCCAGTCCCGGGAGTGCAGAACAGCCGTGCTAGGGAACCTCCTCGCCCCATTGCTGGGCTGGTGGTGGCTGCCATTCCAGCCAGCCACACAGATGCCTTCCCCCAGGATGGGCTCTGCCCCACTCCCCTCTGTGACACACGGTGGGTTTGAGCAGAGGTGGGGGGGACACAGAAGCCACCTGGGTCCTGCTGGTGGGGCAAAAGGCTGCAGAGCCCCCGGGTCCATCCGGAGACCAAGCACTGCTCTGGCTGGAGCTGTGCGAAGGGATTGTGCCCCCAGTTCTGCACAGCAAATCTTGCTTCATTTGCTCATGGCCAGCGGCAGGAGGGTCCTCGAGTCATTGCCCATGCCCATGTCCCCATGCATTCAGTCCATTGCTGGTGTGGCAGAGTGTTGGGGGCTGCACCCAGGGGAGACCTGTGCCCACGTGGGCACCGCAGGCACCCGGCTCATCACCCCTCAGCTCTGTGCTGCCTGGAGCAGGACAGGGCAAACTGTGTCTGCTCAGGCTGTCTTCTGCCCCCCTGTCATTCGCCACTGCCCAGCAGCCCCAGTGGCAGCCCCAGCTGCTCACGAAGCACTGGCAGGGGGGGATCTGGCTCTGATCCATGGGAGCTGGCTTGGCCCCATTCCACTGAGCCAGTGGTTCAATGGCAGCACCTGCTCCCATCCAGCACCAGCTGACTGACCCTGACCGTCAGCTGATGTTTCCCCTCTGCTGCACAGCCCTGTTTGTCTGGAAGCTTTGGACATTGTTCCACCCGCAGCTCAGGGGGCTGCAGTAGGCTGTGAGCCTCCCACAATCCCTGCACCCACGCTCGGAGGGCTGCAGTGGGCTGTGAGAGGGGAACAGCAGACTGCCTCTGCCCAGGGCCCATTGTGAGGGGCATTATTCCCGACTGCTGCCTGAAGAGGGGGAGTTGGTTAGGGTTAGCTGCTGTCTTGGTCCTGAAGGATCAGCCATGAACCTGGATGTGCAACCCATGCTGGGTTTCAGAGGTGCATTTAATTCCCAGAAAGGGAGGAGTGCTGTGATCCAGGGTATTTTTAGGGTGCACAAGCGAGGATACTCAGTTCTGCAACAGATCTAAGGCAGCATCAGTTCAGGTGGACGAGTGCATGCCACTGGCTGGAAGCCATTAGCTGTCCCCTGCCCCTGGGCATTAACCTGCTGTGCCCTCACAGCTGAGACACCCATGGGCTGGCCTCCCCTCTCCTTAGCTGCACAAAGGGTCAGGCACTCGCTGCAGACGAGGCTCCTTTTCCCCTGTAACATTTGTCAGCTAAAATGTAAACCTTCAGACCTGCTTTCCTCTGTGTATGGAGGAGCTTGGGCAGTGCTGCGGTGAGGGGGTGCCCAGCCTGGCACTGGCACCAGGCAGAAAGCAGAGCCCGTAACCTCAGGTTTTAGTTGTCGGTGGGATTCAAGCTGAGCTGGGTCTGAAGGAAAGCAATGAAATGGCTCAACTGACCCCTCTGTGTCACAGATTCCCAGAATTGTCCAAGTTGGAAGGGACCTCTAGAGCTCATCCAGTCCAACTCCCCTGCGTTAAAGCAGGATCCCCTCAAGCACATCACTCAGGGTTGCATCCAGGCGAGGCTGGAAAATCTCAAGAAGGAGACTCCACACCCCTCTGGGCAGCCTGTTCCAGTGCTCAGGTACCCTCACCCAAAAGAAGTTCTTCCTCATCTTTCAATAGAACTTCCTATGTTCCAGCTTGTGCCCGTTGCCCCTCGTCCTGTCACTGGGAACCACTGGAAAGAGTCTGGCTCCATCCTCCCTCAACCCCCCCTTTAGGTATTTGTAAACATTCATTAGATCCCCCCTCAGCCTTCTCTCCTCCAGGCTGAAGAGTCCTAGCTCTGCCCAAGGCTCAGGGGACTGTCCCCAGGCTCCAGCACAGTCAGGGGCAGAGCTCAGGGTCTCCCACACAGCAGACGCTGCTCCCTCCCTGCCTGCAGCACTCAGTGAGCACCATGCAGGCCACCCGAAGCTTTGTTCCCATATGTCCCACTCACGCTCCAGCACAGGGCATGTGGCGGTGTCCCCAGGGCTTTGCGTGGCCGGTGCGGTGCCCACTGTCAGGGGTGACGGGAGAAGGGATGCTCCATCTTGGCTCTCGGAGCTCAGTACTGGGAATTGGGAACTGAAAAACAAACACAAACGCGCCCTCCCCCAGCTCAACAGACCAGCGAGAAGCAAGAAATAGGACAAGTCCCAAGTCCTTTTCCAGGCACTTTCTGGACTAGGACCTCACTTCTGAGCCTTTAGTGCTACCGGGACCCAGTAAGTGACAGCTAGGCATCAAATGCCACAGCTCTGCCAGCAGCTTTCATCTTCCTGTGATCTCTGCGGAGCACAAAGGGACTCTGCTCCAGGTCAGACATCTGTGCCAGGAGCTCAGGAGGAGAGGATGGGCTGTTCTGACCCCAGAGACGGGTCCTGCTGAGGTCTGTAGGACAGGGCGGTGAGCTGGGAGGCTCAGTCAGCCTTTGAGGTCAGTGCAGAGCAAGAATGACTCCTGCTCTGGCTGCAGAAGGGTGAACAGAGAGAAGAGGGGAATTAGGGAGTGAGAGAGGGGGAAAAAAGGCAGTTTTGAAATAGGAAGGAGACGTTACATTGAGAAGCCACAAAAGGGAATACACCTCCAGGGTTCTCATGGCTCGCTGGCTTCTCCCCAAATCCAGCCTCCCTATTTTATTGGAATAATGTCTTATGTGTGGTTTGGGAGAGCCAAAAATTAAACAAACCCGGCCAAAGTGCAGTTTGCGCTCGTCTGACCGAGAGAGGCTGATGTAGGAGCTCTCCATGAGAAAGGCAAAGCACTCATGGAAGGACCCAGGGCAGAGGAGAGTTCCCAGGGGAATGTCATCATCCTTCGAGTATCACACTGGTTCAGGGCTCAATCTTCAGTTACGCTTTGCACTTCAACAAAACCCAGAGCCTCAGAGCAGCAGCTTCAGCCTTCCATCATCTGGGGCTCCCTGCTTTGTCATCCCATCCACACACACACACAGTGCTTCCCCACGGCGGCTCAAGGAAGAGTCCCAAGCTCTTGGCTCCTCATCCATCAGTGGCACAGATGAGAGAAAAGCTGTGGTTTGTTATGAGGTGATGAATGAGCAGTAGCAGGAGCAACATCTCATCAGGGACATCTTCCCATTGCTTGGATCTTCGGCTTTGTCCTCCTGCAGCAAGGTCGAACAGGGACAATTGCTGTGGCTTTCTGGAGTGGATTTTCTTACTCTGCTTCAAGTGATTAGACAAGAATCCAGAAAATCATTCACTAAACCTAGCACAACTTCCTCTGAGTTAGTCCGAGGTGCTCCTGGGGTGAGCAGAGCTCCAGGCCCTGCTGTTTCTCTCTTCAGGGGTTTCCCGGAAGTGCACCCAGAGCACTGCTGTGCTTTGGAGGCACCAGAGCTGGAGCAACCAGGGCTTCCCCTGGTGTTTCAGCTGGATCCACATCATCTTCTGACCTGACACACATGCCTTGTTTTCCATTCATGTCTCCTCACCTTTGCCTTCCACGGACTTGTTCATTTTCCTGTCCCCATGAGACTGTGCAGTGTTCCATAGTTGAGGCTTTCTGTGTGTGATGGGGTTCCCTGACCACGGGCAGTCCCTTCCTGATGGTCCTCTGGGAGCAGGAGCCACAGGAAGAGGAACTCCCCACTCTCAGTGAGCTCCCTCCTTTTATAATGAGCATGACTAGGTGGTATGGGATACACCTGTGAGTCAGCTGCCTTGATTGGATCTCCCACTGACTGGGGGCTGCTCATGGCTGCCTGCATGGCTGGGCTGGGGGGCTGCTCATGGGGAACCAGGACAGGCATGGAGGAAGTCATGGCTTAAGTGACTTTATATGTTATTCCATTTTTTAAAAGTCATTGCTCCAGCTGTACTGTAAAGCATTCTCCCACTTGTAGCTCCCGTGCTGATGGAGCATCTGGCTGCATCACTGCACAACTGTCCTGCAGTCCTAAGTCTGATCTACAAACCACTGGTCCTACATAGAATCATAGAGTAGCCTTGGTTGGAAAGGATCATCCAGTCCAAGCATTCCCCCAGCACTGCCCAGTCCCTACTACCCCATGTCCCTCAGCACCACATCTCCACGGCTTTGCAATCCCTCCAGGGATGGGGACTCCCCCACTGCCCTGGGCAGCCTGTGCCAGTGCTGGGCAGCCCTTTGGGGGAAGGAATTGTTCCCAAGAGCCAATCTAACCCTCCCCTGGCACAACTTGAGGCCGTTACGCCTCATCCATCCCATCCGGCCCCATAGACTTGTGAGGGAGGTCTTGGCATGGTGGCTGAGCTCCCCTAGCCATGCCTGAGGGATGCACCAGGTTTCTTTGTGTTCCCCTTGCCAGAAAGAACATTTCAGGGGGGTTGGTGGTGGTTTGGTGTAGACACCGCAGTGAGACGTGAGCAGAACATGGTGTGCTCGGACGCTGCCAACACTTGGCTCAAGGGAGCTGAGTTTGTGCTCTCCTGCCAGCTGCCCCTCTCAGGAGCAAAGTCAGCAGTGCTTGTTCCAGACTGCGGCTCAGGAGCTGGGCACCGGAGCCATCGGAGAGGGATTGTTAACGCTCAGGAAGTGAGACTTGGGTCTAGACATGTTTTACAGAGAAAAAATACCAGAAATCAGGAGCAGAAATAGCTTTCGAGTGTGGAAAAAGGGTAATAGCAGACAGCCGGGTATTTTGTAATAGGGTCTCATTTCATTTAATAAATTTATTAATTGTATGAAAACCACCGTGGTTAATGAGCATTCATGATTTACAGAAAACGTGACGTTTTGGGGACATTGAACTTGTAGAGGACAGTGAGGAGGTAGGGGGAAACCAGGCAGGGGGAAACAACCTGCATGAGGGCAAACCTCAGTGTTAATAAACATCAAGAGGTGGAGAGCTGAGGGCAGGAGCTGAGTTCTGCAGGCCGAAGAGCACCATCCCCACGAGCTGTGGCCATCGGATGCCGGCCATGTTCCTGATGTCTCCGGTGTTCTCTGCACCATGGGCAGGGAGGGCTGAAGGCCGCTGCGGAGATGGCGGGGGCTGGCAGGGAAGCCGGGTGTCGGTGGTGCTGCGGGAAGGAGCGTGTTGCTGTTTGCTTCCTGCATGGGCACCCAAGAAGGTTGAGGACGCTGGGTGAAGGGTCTGTGGGAAAATCCATCAGCTCAAGCACTCGCTGCAGAAAGCCTCATAGAGAAAGAGCTCCAACAAAAAGGAATGGCCCATCATAATGGGCTTGCACAAACCATTGCGTTTTCATCGGGGGGTTGCTGTTGGCTGATGGCAGGGATGTGCTGGTCCTCCAGAGTCTGAAATCACAGAAGGGTTGAGGTGGACAGGGACCTCTGGAGATCCACCACCTCGCTGGGCAACCTGTGCCAGTGCTTGGTCACCCCCACAGGCAACAGGGGATTCAGGTGGAGCTTCCCATGTCCCAGTTTGTGCCCAGTGCCCCTTGTCCTGTCACTGGGAACCACTGAAGATTCTGGCCCCGTCCTCCTGACCCCTGCCCATCAGATATCGATGAGCACTGATGAGATCCCCCCTCAGCCTCCTCTTCTCCAGGCTGAACAGCCCCAGGGCTCTTGGCCTTTCCTCCTCACAGAGATGCTCCCATCCCCTCCGCATCTCCATACCCTCCGCTGGACTCTCTCCAGTAGCTCCATGTCCCTCTGGAACTGGGGAGCCCAGAACTGGACACAGCACTCCAGATGTGGCCTCACCAGGGCAGAGCAGAGGGGGGATCACCTCTCCTTATCTGCTGGCCGCAGATGATTTGCTCCCTCATCTTCCCAGAGGCTGTTGTGGGCTGGCCAGCCCGTCATTCCCTGGCTTCTCCTTGCAGACAGGAGTTCCCGTGGTGGTACAGCGACTATTTTGCTGAGCACCTGGACATCGGTTGCGAGCCAAGACAGGCATCAGGAGTGGGCTGCCACTTGCCAAATATTAGACTCAGACTAAGCACACTGGTTACCATAACAACTTGGTGGGCTGGGGAAGGCAAAGAAGGATTGCCTTCTGGATGCTGAGCTCCCTCCTCGATGGCTGAGGAGGTGCAAGTGCAGCCGTGTTGCGGGGAGCCAGCGTGAGGTGAAGCCCCTGAAGGTCCCCTGTTAGCCCAAGCGCCGCATGGCTTGCCCTCCCCACCGCGCCGCAGGGCACCTGGAAGACTTTTCCTCCCAAACACCACGTCAGCAGGTTATCCATGTGATCTCTTGTGGCACACTTACTGTCCACTCTCCTGAAGGGAACAGACCTGCAGGCTGCTCCAAAGGCACCATCAGTCTCCAAACAGGGGTACAGAGGTGCCCCACTTCTGAGTTCTCTCCAAAATGAGTACTTGCCCACTGGGAATGTCGTTAGGGCAGGATCTGAAGATTTGGGAAGCTGATCCGAGTGGCACATGCGGCTGCACCCCCCTGCAGCGGAGCTGCTTTGTGTGTGGAGGTGCCAGCAGAGAACATGGATGTGTTGCTCTTGCACGGTGCAGTTGCTGTGAAGGCTCTTTCCGGAAACATGGGACCACCTGCACATGTTCAGCACCGACTGCACGTTGTGAGTCCCAAGAGCAGGAGCTGTGTCCAAGGCAACCGATCATCGCAGACATGATCCATGGGAACAAGCTGACTTGTAGGACTTTGTGCATAAGCACTGCCCATAGGTTCTGCATTTATCTTTGCTCAGAAGTGTAGCAGCCCTTGGAGTTACTCAGTCCAGTTCTCTCCTCGTTTGCTCATTCTTGAGTTCATCAGAAGGGGAAGTCTTCCAGTGCGTCACAGAATCACAGAATCACAGAATGTTAGGGATTGGAAGGGACCTCAAAAGATCATCTAGTCCAATCCCCCTGCCACAGCAGGAATACCTAGGTCAGGTCACACAGGAACATGTCCAGGCGGGTTTTGAATGTCTCCAGAGAAGGAGACTCCACAACCTCTCTGGGCAGCCTGTTCCAGTGTTCTGTTACCCTCACTGTGAAGAAATTCTTCCTCACATTTATGCGGAACCTCCTATGTTCCAGCTTGCACCCATTGCCCCTTGTCCTATCACTGGATGTCACTGAGAAGAGCCTGGCTCCATCCTCATGACACTCACCTTTAACATATTTATAAACATTAATAAGGTCACCCCTCAGTCTCCTCTTCTCCAAGCTAAAGAGACCCAGCTCCCTCAGCCTTTCCTCATAAGGGAGATGTTCCACTCCCTTAATCATTTTCGTGGCTCTGCGCTGGACTCTCTCAAGTAGTTCCCTGTCCTTCTTGAACTGGGGGGCCCAGAACTGGACACAATACTCCAGATGTGGCCTCACCAGGGCAGAGTAGAGGGGGAGGAGAACCTCTCTCGACCTACTAACCACCCCCTTTCTAATACACCCCAGGATGCCATTGGCCTTCTTGGCCACAAGGGCACATTGCTGACTCATGGTCTTCCTGCTGTCCACCAGGACCCCCAGGTCACTTTCCCCTCACCTAGCCAGGCATCCTCTGCCACTCTCCAGAGAGCACAGACTGGTGACCTGGAGTCCCCTGGTTCCTCCAGCCTCTCTTCTCCCGTAACAGACTGACAGCAGCTCCCCTCTGTCCCACCCCAGGTGGGTTAAACAAACCTGTGGCTGGGCAGGGGTCCACAGCCTTTCCTGGTCCCTTTGACCTTTCTTTAACATGAGTGACCAGAAGTGTGCTCAGAATTTCGGGTGGGAGCAGAGCGGTGTCTCCTGTGGTGACCTGAGTTCCTCCTTACAGCTCTGAGAAATGCACACCTGAGATCTTGCCATGTTTGCATCCCATGGCCGTGCCAGGTCAGTGCCTCCCAGTCACCTCTCCTGGGCTCTGCAGCAGAGCCAGAGCTGTCTGTCCCTCTGTCACTTCCAGGAGGGAGCAGAGACCCCTTGCCAGCCCTCTGAGCAGGACGCCATGGGGTGTTCTGTCACTTTTCATTCTGTTCCGTCTACCGCAGCCCTCAAGGTCATTCAGTTCTTGTACTGACGGAGCTTCCCGAGTGTGATTCATCCTCCTGCTTCTTCCTCACCCTCTGGCTCTCTGTGCCAGAGGAAAACCAGGGCAAGAGAAAATGTGTGTGAGCCCCAGACTATGAACAGCCCTTCTTATCAGTGTTAAGCTCATCTTCTCGGGGCCACCGCTCTGAGAAATCATCAGTTCTTATTAACCTCCCCAAAGTGTGGGACTGGCGTGGGGTGTGCATGCGTGGCAGCGGGTGTCTGGGGCCCTGGGACTCCTCTTGCCAGCAAGAGGTTCACAGAGTGTCCATCTATCCCAGGAGGGACGTGGGTGGGAGGGCAGAGCGTGGGGGTGGCAGGGACGCAGTGGTGCCAGGCTGCATGCAGGGCTCTGTGCAGACAGCCCAGCTTGTTTCTTCACCGACATTGCAGCCAGGTGCCGGGGAGCTGCGGTTCTGGTGCATTTTACCCCTTAGTTGGGGGGACGAGCGAGCTGATGTCATTGCTTGACCCAAATGAGTGATCAGGGACTGTTTAGCTAAGAGACAACCATCCCAGCCCTGGTAATGCCTCTTGGCCCTGAAGCTTTGAGGCAGCGGACCCTTCTGACCCTTCTGGCCCTTCCTCCCCACTCGGCTCGGTCGGGGCTGCAGCACTTCTGCTGCGGAAGCATCCAGGTGTCTGTGGAGAGACCCCTCAGAGCTGAGACCCCTCCACCCTCCGTCAGAGCCTGCCATGGAGCAGTGCCCCAAGCCCCAGGGTGGTTCAGGGTGCTGCGTTCACTGCCGGGACAGAGACCCTTCAGGAGCCCCAGGTCCCTACTGGCAGAGCCCCGTCCCCAGTCATGCTCAGCGGTGGGTGCTCATGGCAGGGGACAACAAAGCAGGGCAGGGACAGATGGGCCCAGCGTGGCTTCCCCAGGCTGAGGCGCTCACACAGCTCATTGCGCTTGAAGGACTCGTCCTCCATCGCCTTGCCCTGGCAGGTTTTGTATCCATTTCTTTTCCCATGCCCAGGGTCCTTGTTCTTGCCAGGGGAGGCAAAGGCAAGAGGGGAGGGCAGGAGGCAGGCGTGTGTGCAGCATGGTGTGTCCCTCATGTCTCACGGTGGCCAAGTGCTGCAGTGGGGGCTGCCCCCTGTGCCCACCACAGTGCAAGGTGCATGCCAGAGAGGCAGAGATGGCACAGTGCAAAGGGAACACCAATCCAGACCCCTCTGGGCTGCCCGAGCCCACCCTAACAAGCTCACCACCATCGGGGGACGATCAGACCCTGCCCCTTCCATCCTTGGGGTGCCGTGACAGTCCTCCCATCCCCACACCACTCTCCAGGGAGGTGCCAGAAGGTTCCCTCTTGTCCCAGGATGGGGCTCTGTCCCAGACGGCCAGTGTGCTCAGGAGTGCTGGTTTGCTGACGTCTGTGGGGGGATCCGAGAGCACGGTGAGGTAGTGTGGTTAGTGAGGGTGGGCCAGCCTGGTGGGCTGCAGGGCTGTGTTCCTCCCCGCTAGGTCTGGGTGGGCTCTGGAGCAAGGGCAGGCTTGGCCGGGAACTGGAGATATTGGAGATAGCTGGAACCTCTTCTCCCTCCTGTGGGACAGCCCTGGCGGGGCTCGCAGGAAAGTCTTGGCCAACGTGCTTCGAGCCGTGTCCCACGAGCACTGCAGACCCCCTCCAGAAGCCCCCTGTGTATATTGTGTGTGTGCTCCTGTGTCTGGGGACCTCCGCCTCACCCCTGCCATCTGCTCTCTCTCCTCTCTCTCTTGCTGTACCGTTCTTTCTGCAGACTTTTTAGTAGTTTAGGAGAACTCAGCACTATTTCCCAGCAGAGCTCCGGGACCACCTACACAGTCCGACCTGGCAGTCACTACCCTGTAACCCGACGTACCCCCAGCCCTGTGAAGCCGGCTCTGGATCGGACAGAGCCCCTCAGCACCGTTCGGCCCTACAGTTTGACCCCTCCCACCATCCTCAAATCTTCCAGCCTCTCCATCCCACACGAGCCCAAGGAGGTGCGCTTTGTGGTGAGGAGCGTGAGCGCCCGGAGCCGCTCCCCATCCCCGTCCCCCTCTCCAGGGCCGCCCCTGCACACCCTCCACCCGCCTCGGCCCTTCATGCAGAAACCCCTCCACCTCTGGAACAAGTACGATGTCGGGGACTGGCTGGAAAGCATCAATTTGGTGGAGCACCGAGACAAGTTTGAGGACCATGAAATAGAGGGCACGCACCTGCCCGCCCTCACCAAGGAGGACTTTGTGGAGTTGGGGGTGACCCGGGTCGGGCACCGGATGAACATTGAGCGGGCTCTCAAGCAGCTGATAGACAGCTGACCGTCCCAGGCAGCGCTGGCCTCTTCCAGAGCCACCACGGGGATGGGGGGGGGGTGTTTCTACTAGACTAATAAAACCCACTTTGATTCTCTTTCTATTCTGAGCACTGCACTGAAGGGTGCGGAGCCGAGGGGCTCCCGCCCGCTCCCACACCGCCCCGGCGTGCCACGTACACGCAGACTCCGCTCGGCCCCGCCAGCCCCGTGACGCCTTCAGGACAAGGAATGTTGCATGAAATACGTCCTCGTTTCTGTTCCTCCCAGAGAGTCTGGCCTGTATATCGCTTGATGTGCTCTTCCCCGGGGGCGTCGCTGGGGGCCGGAGTGGCCAAGGTGCTGCCAGCCCTGGCTCCCCGGGGCGAAGGGCAACACCTGATCGGGGTGGGGAGCGGGACAGGGCCAGTGGTGCAGTGCGGGGCCAAGCCGCGGCTAGGGAAGGGCTTCTGCGGGAGGCCACATGCCACCCATGGTGCCCAGGTGTGTCAGGCAGGGAGACCAGTGGGCCAGCACCAGGGTGGCCCAGGGCACGGAGACCCTGAGCTGCTCCAGGCTGGCAGGCGCGGTGGGAGCAGGGCAGGTCAGGGGCTGCTGCAGGACACAGGCGGTGCCGGCACTGGTGCCAGTGCTCAGCCCGCGTTCATCAGAGCCAGGCAGGAGTCACCGCAGCCACAGTGGTGGCCCCAGCCCCGCGCAGGCTGTCCCTGCCGGGGTGGGAGCTGGCCAGGTGGTCTCTGTGGCTGGGAGGACGCCTGTGGTGACACCCAAACCTGCTCCCTCCCGCGCAGAGCCGTCCCGGGGAGCAGCCAGCCTTGCCATGCCAGCCAGAAGAGCGATTCCCGCAGGAGAGACTAGCCCTGGACTCTGTGCTGCTGCTCTGCCCGTCGCCCCGGCCGCCCCAGTGAGAGAGGGACTGAAACTGCATGGAGAGAAGCATGTTTGGGGATGTCAGAGGGAGGCTGGTGAGGAATCCAGCAGAAAATGCTTTGGCAACTTTCAATTGGGGGGGTGGGGAGAGGGAGATGTTTTATTTCCTCTTGGTTTGGGGTCTTGTTTCCAAGGGGGATGCATTGATGGTTAATATATAATCTCCGTGCATTTATATAGAGAGCAGCTGATGATCTACAAGAGATGATACTGAACTACAGGATACCCACCCCGTCCTAGTCATCCTTATTTTGCATCTTTTTAATCCGCTATATATTTGAAAATAGAGAACAAATATCTATATATCTATAGCTATAGCCACCTGATTTTGTTATAATTTTACTAAATCTCTATATCTCTAGACTTGTTGAGATGCTGGCGAGGCGGTGCCTGCACCCCTCCCCCAGGACGCCCATGGCTCATGGGAGTTTTTAGCAACTGACTGAATGAATGTTAACGTCTTTTAAAAAAAAACAAAAAACAAAAAAAAAAACCCAACAGCTCCTTTCAGACACTCTGGATTTTAAAGATTTAGGAAACACAAAAAACAAAACTTGGTATTTGGGACACACCAAGTCTTCCAGCCCCGCCAGGCAGATGCACGGAGCTGGCACTTCCACCGCCCCGCAGATCCCTGCGCCATGGGTCCCTTGCCCGCCTCCGCTCCCAGGGAGCAATCGCCACCGTTGTGCCCAGCGCTGGGCACTGCCAGCCTGGTCACCAGGGTCCCAGTGGCGCTGCTCCTCCGGAATGGCCGTTGGGAGCGGGAGGAGGATGGCACGTGGGGCTGGGGACCAGGCTGGCTCCCACTGCCCTGCTGGGGAGACCAGGGGCTGGCAGCAGCGTGGCCAGGGGGGCACCAGGGCTCCATCACCCAGTGGCTTTGTGGGAGTCAGAGTGACCCAGGCCAACCCCAGCACTGGAGGAGGTGGCATCCCCATTCCCCAGCGTGGTGCCTGGTGCCCCACACACCCCCTCCTCACCACACCATCCCCCAGCCCAGGGGTGGCCAAGGCTCACCCAGCCAGCTGGGGAGGGGACAGCATGGTGACTGGTGTTCCCAAAAAGCTGAGTCCCCCACGAAGGCATTAACTCTTCTGGTGCTAGAGGGAAGGACAAGGAGGTTCCTTCTGACCCTCACACATCTCTGAACCTTTACAACCTTCATCCAGGGAAAATGCCCAGGCCTGGGGTGGGGGCGGCAGCCGCTCCTGTGCCCCAGTCCCTCACAGGATGGACCCTGGGCTGTGCCAGTGCCCCAGTCCCTCCTGGGATGGATCCCGGGCTGTGCTGGTGCCGTCCCCTTTTCCCTGAGCTCTCGCCAGGCACGTGCCCAAGCGGCTCCATCCAGAGCTCTCTGGAAGCCGACGGGCTGTGGGGGTCCACAGCATCTCCCCCTCCCTGGCTGCCATCCCACTGCTCCCAGCTGGGACGGGCATCCAGGGATGGCGAGAGGGGCTCTGAGCTGGACCAGTGAGCGACCGGCCCGCAGTCCGTGCCCCGGGGTACCCCATGGCCTGGTGAGCCACGAGGCGCTCAAACCGCAACAGGAGCCATTGCGCCTGCCAGAACCCACCGCCTGCGGTGCCAGGCATGCCAACGCACCCATCGGGCACCCCAGCCCCCTGTGCCAACACCAGTGCTGTCCTGTGTGACCTGGAGTGGGACACCACAGACCAGGTCCTGCTCCTGTAGTCACAGCCCAGCCCGTCACCCCTCTGATGCCACGCACCCCACTCCCTCCATTCACCCCGCCATGCGCCCTCCCACCTGCCTGGCACTCCCACCCTCCTGGGCATCGCCCACCTCCATCCCTCCCCTCCTGGGCATCACCCACCTCCAGTCCTCCTGCCCACCTGGCACCTTCACCCCCCAAACCCTCCCCGCCGCCCCTGCACGCCTCCCCCATGGCCGGCAGCATGTGCAGACCCCCACCCCGGCTCAGCACCCCTTGGCTCCTCACCGTCCATTGCCCAGGGGGCTCCTTCACCTGCACTGGCATCCCTTGGCACCCTTCGGTCACAAGGTCCTGCTGGCACGGTCCTGCATGGGTGAGCATGGTCCCACTCCAGAGACGTCCTGTGCCACCGGCACTGCTGCTGCCATATCCCCTGGCTCCACGCTCGCTCCCCCCAGCTCTGGCCGTCCCCTCACTTCGTCCCCCTACCACCTCCCACACAGTGCCCACAGCCCCAGCACTGGTCACAGGCACATGGCCGTGACCCAAACTCACTGCTTCTCCCCCACCAGCAGAGCTTGTGCACTCCTGAGACCAGAGCTCATCTCTCCAGGCTGATGCTGCTCCTCCAGCTCCGCACCTGCCACCGCGCAAAGCCCCCCAAGGAGAGCCTGGGCACGTCCCCGGGTCGGTGTCGCGGTGGCTCTTCCCAAACTGCAGAGCATCGGGATTTCCTGGGAATTCTTTGGGATGGTTGTTCTGGCACTGCTGTGACAAGGCTGCTCCAAAGCCTCCCAACGATGTGGAAATGCTCCTGTGCAGCCCATTGTGTGCCTAGGGGGGCTGTGCCTGCTGTCTGGCTTTGGCCCCTGCTGCTGCATGCTTGCAGAGCCCCCTACCATCCCCGCTCCATCCCCAGGGTCAGCTCCTGCCTTTGCACCACTGATGGCTCATCCCTGGCTGTGTGCCCCCTTGCCCCGCTTGGCACTGCCACCACCCACAGCCCTCCACATGCCCCAACCCTGCCTGCCCACCCTGCCCACCCAGCCAGCTCATCCCACCACCACCCCTGTCACCTCTTCCCCTGCTGCACTTCATACCCATCACACTGCTGGCTCCTTCCCCACCTCATCCGCAGGTCATGGAGACCCTGGGAGCCCTTGGAGACCCTGGTGGCCCTCCGAGACCCTGGTGGCCCATGGAGACCCCAGTGGTCCTCAGAGATGCTGGTGGCCCATGGAGACCCTGGTGGCCCATGGAGGTGATCTTCATGCCCAACGCAGCCGGCAGAGCTGCCCCGTCTGTTCTTGGGTGGTGGGGGGCTCTGCTGAGCACTGCCCCTGGACAGGACCCTCCGTGGTGGCCTTGCGTGAGCACTGCTGGTGGAAGTGTGAGGGTGTGCCCGCCTGAGTGCAGGCTGACCCGGGGTCTCTGCCCCTTCTGCAGCTGTTTTGGGGCCCCTCAGAGACCCGCCTGCACCCGCCTCTTGCCGCGAGAGGCCAGAAGTCTGCAGATCGCAACTCTTCTGCAGAAAGTTCGGTCTGGGACCAGGAAAGCTGGATGCCTTCTTGCCATTTCTGAGGAGCCCCCTCCTCCTCCACTTCCCTGATCCTCCCGCTGCCCCCATCCTCCTTGCGAGGGCTCGAAATGGTGGGTGCACCACTATGTCCTGCGGAAATGGCGGCCGTGCCGCCCCACCGTGCACCCCAGCTTCTGCCGCCAAGCAGCTGCAGCCGTACCTGTGTTGGCAAACACTGCGTGATCCCTCCTGCGGGATGGTGGCACCAACCACCACGCCCAGGGACACCACGGCTCGTCCCAGTCAGGTGTCACATGAGAGAAGGCGACTTCCAACCACGCTGCCACGCCATCGCCCCCATCCCCAGGGCAGCCAGGGTCTCCGCAAACCTGCTCCCCTCCTCCAGCAGTGACATCCTCATCCTCCTCATTGCCCTCTCCATCCCCCCACGCCCACACGCGTGCTGCAGAGCGTGGTAGGGCTCGGGGCTTTGGCGACAGCACTGGGGTCACCGGGCAAATGTGCTTCGCTTGGGGACGGTGCCTGGGGCACCACAGGTGGCTTCGTGCTGGGTGCCAAAGCCCCTTCAACTCACCCACTTCTCCCCCCACAGCCGCAGCCAGCCCGCTCCCACCCTGTGCCCCCCGTGCCATGCTGCGGTGCCACCACCTCCGGGGATGGCCGCATCCTGCACACCACAGCGCCCCAGCAGTGCAGTGCCCAGCGGTGCCTTCGGCGGTGCCTTCACTGGTGCCCCCGGGCTGCCAGAGGGGCTGAGGTCTTGCCCCACGGCCATCTGGCAGAGCCGTGCCCCCCACTAACGCCACCACTGCTCCTTTACTTTTTGTTTTCTCAGCCGAAGCAAAGAGGATTTTCCCCAGGTGTAGGTAGCACTGCCCTGACTCTGTTCCGGCTGCGTTGGCATCTCTGCTCCAAAGCCCTCCCAAGCTGGGGAGACTCTGCATTCTGAAAAGCCATCCAGGAGACGGCAGAGCAGCCACAGGCGAGCACCGACCCCCCTGCCCTGTCCCGGTGGCACAGGGACACCGTGCGCGGCTGGTACTGTGATTCTCATGGCT
This sequence comes from Podargus strigoides, assembly GCA_028020825.1. NCBI lineage: Eukaryota > Metazoa > Chordata > Aves > Caprimulgiformes > Podargidae > Podargus > Podargus strigoides. The sequence continues at coordinate 49,662,686 of CM051662.1, forward strand.
TCGCAATGACTTGGGTTTTCTTCTGTACAAAGGGACACTCTTCTTTTGGGTTGGTTTTTTTTTTTTTTGCTTTGAAGGGGTTGGGTTTTTTTAGAAGTTGTTGGTATTTTCCTTTGTCCAAACTGATGCCATCGGCCCCTCTTCTCCATCAGCTCCTGTCTGTAACGCTGACTGTAAAAGAAGAGAAAACAAAACCCAAAGCACTTTGTTCCTGGCGGCACAGAGCTGCAAACCGCTCCCCGATGGGGACAAAGTGTGGCAGCCCTCACTGCCACATGCATGTGTCACCCTCTGTCCCCCCGTGCACCCCGGCCGCGTGCCCACACCCGCTGCATGTGCATAGACCGGCTCCCACCTGGCACCGGGCGGGCACCCCCGCTCACACAGCCACGCTCTCGTTTCCCCCCAACAGACTCACCTGTGGGTTTCTGTTCTGGTTTTAATTTCCCAGGGTCGGTTTGACTTCACCCTTATTTTGTATGGATTTTTGGAGGCGATTTCTCCTTCTCCAGAGTCATGGAGGTGTGGGCATTCACCTCCCGCCCTTGACGTTGTGATACACATACCCCACAGAGATCTATGTTTCTTATATTATATTATTATTATTAATTATAATTATTATTATGTAATAAATTTCTAAGAAAGCTCCATGATGTTCCGTGGTGTCTCTCAGGAACAGCGGGGGGGAGTGGGGCGACGTCCCGCTGCACTCAGGGGGTCCGGGGCTGCTCGCTGCTCCCTGTGGCTGCTGGTCCATGTGGGGTGGCACAGGACAGACCTGCACCCATCACCCCCTGGCACCCCAGGGCTCCCTGGCTGGGGGGCAGCAGCTTTCTGGGGCTGGGGGGCTGGCAAGCGATGGCAGTGGTGGACTGCAGGGAGCATGCCAGCGGCTACAGCCCCACAGGCTCCCACCCGTCCCACCCCACTCACGGGACCCCAACGCTTCCGGGGACCATGGCCACCCTGCCCCAAGGCGGTGACACCAGTGGAGTGGGGACCCCGGGTGAGCATCCCCACCCCGGGCAGCCCCTCCATCACAGGAGGACCCACGGTCACCCCCATCTCCCCCAGTTCTCCCCAGGACCGTCACGTGCTCCCCTGCAGTGCTCTGGGTTTGGTGGCATTACCGGCACTGATTGGAATATGCTTAATTAGATGCAAATTTTGGGCTGCATCCTCCTGCTCTGGGGGTCAGCTCGCTGCCCCTAGCCCACTGCAGCCACCCCTGAGCCAGGGTGCTGCCCCCCAAACCTCAGGGCACCGATGCCCAAGCAGCAACAGGCTGCACTGTATGGCAGGAGGGGCTTTGCCACATGGGCTGAGCACCCCGTGGCACCCTGCACACCCAGCCGCGCACTCCCTGTGCATCCCATGCCCCTGGCACCCTGCTCTCCTGACCCCAATGTGCCTCCCCTGCACCCCCTCTCCTCAGTGCCCCCCACTCTCCAGGTGCAGTGACCCCACCCCACAGCCCTGGGGGGGTCCGGTTGCCCCCGCAGCACTGCCAGTGGCCCAGGGCTCGCAGTGTCACACCAAGCATATATTTTATTGAAAGACCAAGTGGATGACAAGGCAGTGGGGGGGGCGGTGACCCGGGGTCTGGCCGAGTGTCACTTGCTGAGGACTCCTCGTCATGTTGGTGGCACGAGATAAATATTGGTACATGGAGCAGAGTAGAGTGACCGTCACTAAACTACAGCGCTGGGGGGGGCAGCAAGCAAAAGAAACCACCAGGCACAGCTGTGGGGAGCTGGGAGGCTGCCTGCCCCATGCCACGCTCACCTGCACCCCGCAGCCGCCCCCTTTCCTCTCGCAGGGCAAATACATTCAGGCCGGGGGAGCTCCTTGGGGGCCAGCAGCATCGCCCCCCCACCCTATGGGAAGCCCCCCAGCCCAAGCACCGGTCCTGCACCCCACAGGGGGACGTGGCCCCCCAGGACAGGAGGGGATGGCAGAGGGGTGCCGGGGCAGGGGCTGGGGGCACCGATGGAGGGGAGGGGGCCAGGGACAGGGAGGGCCATGCCACGCTCCCTGGGGGGTGCCATGGAGGGGCCGGGGTCAAGGCGGCTACACTGGGGTGCAGGGCTGTTCCCAGGGGCCTGGAGGTGCGGGGAGCCCTGCCATGGGGCTGGGAGGGTAATACTGCACTGTGCGGGGGGACAGCACGGACTCGAGGGGCTTCATGGCTGGAGATGCGCACCCAGCACCCCCATCCTCCCCGTGCCCCCATCAGCCCCCCCACAGCCTCCCCCCAGCCCCACTCACCCCCCTGTGCCCCTCAGCATCCCACACACACACACTCCACCGACCCCATTCACCCCCCGGCATCTCCATCCCTGGCCGGGGACACGGCTGGTCCCCGCTCTCGTGGCCTCCGGGCTGGCTTTGCTCATGCAGGGGGGGCAGCTTCTCCCCGTCCCCGGCTGCATCCCCCCAAGGGCAGGGGGCCGGGGTGGTGCTGGGTGCACCCCGGGTACCCACCCGTGCTCCACAGCCCCCCCAGAAGCGGTGAGGATGTGCGGGGGAGTCCGTGGGGCTGGAGCATGTGCAGGGGGGGCCAAGGCGGCTGGGGCGGGGTCAGACAGAGTCTCTGCTCGTTCGCGGTGCTGGAGAGGGGTGCAGAAGCAGGAGCTGCCTGCCTGCCCCCTACTCCAGGTAAATGTCCTCTGTGGGGCAGGCGTACTCCAGATGCTCCTGGTAATATTCCTGAAATGCTCGTCTGCAAAGAGGGGCACAACGGGGCTGAGGGGCAGACCCTGGCACGGGAACACTCTGCACCCCCAGCCCTGGCACTGCCAGCCCCCTACACCCAGACACCCTGAACCATCCAGTCCTGGCACTGCCAGCCCCCCCAGCCCTGGTATGAGCAGCCCCCCTGCACCCCAGACCCCTGCTCCTAGCCCCCCTGCACCCCCAGCCCTGGTACTGCCAGTCCCCTGCACCCCAGACCCCTTTACCCCCAGCCCTGGCACTGCCAGCCCCCTGCACTCCAGACCTCTGCTCCTAGCCCCCCTGCACCCCCAGCCCTGGCACCACAACCCCCTGCAAACCCAGTCATGCTGGGGCACAGCTGCCCCTGTCCCCATCCCCGTCCCCACCGTACCCGACGCACTCGGCGACGTGCCGCATGGATTCCTGGGAGACGAAGACATGGCAGGCGAAGCGGCTCAGCACCGGGTGCTTGGTGATGAACCCGAAATAGCTGCAGGGGAGGGCAGAGTGAGGGGGGACACCCCACTCCCACCCCGTGGGGTGACGTGGCAGCTGTGGGGGGCTCTGCGGAGGGGACACCAACCAGGGCCCTGGGGCTGGGGCAGCCGTGCCAGGATGGGGACCAGGCAGGGGGACCTGGCACAGCACCAGAGGGTGCCCAGGAGATGGTCGGGGGTCCCTTGGGCGCCCAGGATATGGAAAGTAGGGGGTCTCACCAGCTGTTCTGGGGGTGGCACCCACAAAAGGAGATGTTCTTCATCTGGAAGAAGTGGCTGCAGCGCTCAAACTGGAAGAGAAGAGGGTGGGTGTGGATGCCTGGTTGGGCGCGGGGAGGGTGCCCGGCCCCCCACCCACCCCCCGGGGCCCCTCACCTCCTCATCCCGGCTGTACTCGGTGACGGTCAGGATGAGCTTTATGCCCTGAAGTGTGATCTCCAGGTTGCAGCTGGCCGGTGGGCGCAGATGCACTGTCAGCTTCCTGGTGGTGGCAATCTGGGGCACAGCGGGGTTGGGGGGGTGAGGAGGGGGCTCAGGGAGGAGGGGGCCGCGCTGCCCCCCCCTACCCCGGGCTCACCTTCTGCATGGCGGCACAGAGGATGCCGTTGCCTTGGTGGTACGGCACCTCCACCGAGCCCAGGAACTGCACGTTGAACCGCTCCACCCAGCACAGATTCCTCTTCAGGCCTGCACAGGGAGAGGGGACGAGGAGACGGTGCCGGAGCCCCCCACAATCCCTGGCACCCCCCCGGGGCCCCGGCAGGCTCCTACCGATGGCGTCCCTGGCCTGGCCAACAATCTCGTGGGCGTAGAAGGCGGGGAAGATGCCCCTCTCCCCCGTCCGCATGTTGTAGCCCCGGTACCAGTAGTCATCCTCCTCCAGCTCCACCAGGACTGGATCATCCACGTCCAGCTCCAGCTCGTCCTCGTGCCGGGGGATGAACCTGGGGGGACACGGACAGAAGGAGGATGCAGGCAGAGCCATGGGAGAGGGGGTCCTGTGAGACCCCCTGAAGGCACCCATGGCCATAGCCAGGCTTGCTGCTCACCTGAAGACGGCACGGTGGGTTTGCTCCCGCTCCTCCCCATTCACCACGCAGGAGAACAGCCCGAAGGACTCCGTGCCTGCCAAGAGGAGGTTGCAGTGGGGTCAGGGGGCAGCTCCCACCCCACTGCACAGGGGGCACCCCCCACCTCTGCCCACCCCAGGGGCTGCAGGACCCTCGGGGCGAGGGTAGTGGGTACAGGCGACCATCACCCATGGGCTCAGGCCCCTCCTCAGGGGTCCCACCCGAGCCCCTGGCTCTGCGCCCTCCACCCAGCAGCCGGGGGACGAGGACCCCACAGAGTAAAGATGCGTGTGGGAGAGACCACAGCCTTTGGGGACAGCCCCATAGAGGAGAGCCCACAGTCTTTGGGGACAGTCCCATGGGGGAGAGCCATGGTCTTTGGGAACAATCCTATGGGGAGAACCCATGGTCTTTGGGAACAGTCCCATGGGGAGAATCCATGGCCTTTGGGGACAAGCCCCATGGCCTTTGGGGACAGTCCCATGGGGGAGAGCCCACAGTCTTTGGGGACAGCCCCATGCCCCTGCAGCCACCCTGCCCATGCCCAACCTCCCATGCCATGCCGTGCCATGCAGGGGTGATGCCATGGCTGGGATGGTAGAGGGCAGCCAGGCTGCTGACAGCACCCAGAGCAGCCTGGCACGGCACAGCGCTGCACAGCACAGCATGGCACAGCACGGCACGGGTCACTTACTGGAGGAGTGGGAGGTGCTGTTGACGAAGACATTGAGGAACTTCTTGGAGAACTGCAGGTCAGCCTCGGGGGATGAGTCCTCAGAGGAGCTGTGTGTGTCGGGGGCCACCAGCCCATCCCCAAAGGCCACCTCATCCTCCAGGTCGCAGCGATCGCAGGCGCGGAGCAGGTTGCTGTCGTCGCTCAGCACCGAGGTGCAGCGCCGCAGGCTCACCAGCTCCAGTTGCGTGTGCTCGTCCACCACCAGCGTGTACTTCACCAAGTCATAGGCCAGGGACTCGTCCAGCGCCCATGGCTCCAGCGCCCTGGGGGCAGGCAGCAGCTCCCCCCCGAAGCCTCCCCGCAGCAGGTCCTTGGTGAAGGGGGAGCCCTTCAGGTATGGCGCCTCCTCCTCCTCCGTGGAGAAGGTCATGGTGAACCCGCGGTTGGTCTTGACAGTGGAGACATCCAGGGCTGGGGGGCTGGCAGGGGGTCCCTGCCCCTGGGGCGCTAACCGGACATCGTCGATCATGGCATCGGCCTCCAGGACACCCGAGTCCAGGTCCCTGTCTGTGGCCCAGTCCTCTGTGCTGGTGGCCAGCAGCGTCACAGCAGCGTGGGGCTCCTCAGTGCCGGGGGAGTCGCACTGGGGGGTGCGGGGTGGTGCAGGATGGCAGCCGAAGGTGGCCAGGACCTCGGAGGTTCCCAGCCTGTCGAGGGCAATGGGGCACCCTGGGAAGACAGGTGCGATGGTGTCGTTGGTGGGGTTGCTGAGGAAGAGGAAGGGGCCCAGCTTGTCGGCAGGCGGCTCCAATGCCGGCTCTGTCCCGGCAACCAGCGCCTGCTCGTCCTCGGCGCACTGCAGGGAGCTACGCAGTGTCTCCATGTCCACCAGTTCGATGGCGCGCTGGCAGCAGGGCAGGGTGGCCGCATCCCCTGAGCCCACCAGGGAGTCTCGTGAGCTGGGGTCCCCCTCCAGCACCTCACTCAGCAGCTCAGGCTCCAGGTCGGAGGCAGGGAAGATAGTGTCGCAGAGCGAGTGGGTCTGCTGGAAGCACTCGTCCCGGCACTTGATGGGGTAGGAGCCCTCCGAGATCATCTTGTTGATGAGGTTGCTGAGCAGCCAGGGCGAGTCCGAGTCCTCGCTCAGGTCGGGCTCCGACTCCGAGTCCGAGTCATACTCGCTGTTGTCCTCCTCGCCCGCCTCGGGCATCAGCTTGGGCCCCACGGGCAGGTAGAAGGAGCACCGGATGCTCTCCAGGCTGTGGTCCGGGTCGATCTTCAGGTCCAGGGGGCTGGAGACGGAGACGTCTGTCTGCCTGGCGGGCGCGGGGGAGTCCGCCGGGTTCAGGCTGTCGTAGTAGCCCTCCATCTTCAGCTCGGCCAGGCTCTCCCGCAGCACCACATCGCACTCAGGGAGCTCCCTCTCCAGCGTCTCCTCCTCCTCCTCCTTACTCGTGTCCAGCAGCAGGGAGTCCTTGATGCCCATCAGCCCGGGGGCCTCCAGCTCCATCTCCAGCTCGGCCTCTGAGGTGGGGGAGCTGGCCTCCTCAATGGAGTTGGTGAGGTGGGAGGACCAGCCACTGCTGCTGTCACTGCTCAGGTCCAGCTCCGTCTCCGAGATGGAAGAGATCATGTTGCTGACCAGGCGCCCACCGGCGAAGGCCACCTTGATCTCCACATCCAAGTCAGAGCCGGGCGAGCTGAGGTTTTCGCCGTGCCGCCCACCAGGCAGGAAGGGCTTGGTGGTCCTGCTGGTGAGGTCGGCCTCGATGCCGGGGTCCGAGGAGGGCGAGGTGGTCTCTGAGGAGCCCGAGGGATGCCCACACACGCTGGCCGCCCAGCCGGGCTGGGGACCCTCCCCATCAGAGCTGAGTGGCTCCATGGGGCACACGTAGGCAACCGGCAGCCGGGCACCATCGTGCCGCTCGGCAACAGCCCCGGCCACTGGCTCCTCCCAGGGCCACAGGGAGCCAGGCTGCTGGCGGGGGGCCACAGAGGACCCCGGGCTCCCAGCCCCCACGCCACCCCCTTGGCCGGGCGCCCACCTGTCCTGGCCACCGGCCGCGTCCTGCCTCGACGGAGCGTGGCGGCCATCGGCAGCCGCAGGGGCCCGGGGTGGCAAGCCCGCGTTGGGGCCGGGGGGAGCCGCTGGCCCTGTTGGAGAGAGAGACGGTTCAGGGGGTGGCTGGCAGAGGTGCGGTGGGGAGAGCAGTGCTGGCAGCACGAAGGAGATAATATTCATGTTATAATCTTGCCCGGCGCTCAGGGGTGATGGGTTACCATGTGCCAGGGACTCATGGCTGTTGCCTTGCGAGTCAAAGGGGGAGGGCTGCAGCGGGGGCTCGGCCCCGTTGGGCTCTCCATGCAGGGTCCCTCCTGGATGCAGGCGTGGGGAGACGAGTGGCCTGCAAGGGAAGACAGAGGCCCACATCACCCCCCGGCCCTGCGCCAGGGTGAGAAACCCCCCAGGCTGTAACCGAAGGGCTGCAGGACCCCCTGTCCCTGTCTCCATCCCACGCTCACCAGTGTGTGAGGAAGAGGAGGAGGAGTGGAGCAGGGCGTCCTGCCAGGTGGTGCGGTGCGCGGGCGGGGGGAAGCTGCCGTTGTTGTTAAGGGAGTCCTGCGGGAAGAGCAGAGCCAGGGTGGGTGGGTGGACAAGACCCGGGGACAGGACAGGGGACACCGAGGGGTGGCTGGGGTCCCTGGTGCTGTCCCAGAGCACTCAGCAGGGGCTGCAAAGGGGCATGGGGGCACCAAACACAGCTGTGCCAGCCTGGGGACACCCCTGGGCACGGCTCTGTGCTCTCTGCCAGCTTGGCAGTGCCCAGGCCACGTGCCCGGGGGTTTTTCCGGATTAGGGCTGCGATGTCCCCAGCTCCCCTCCCCTGCCTGCCTGGCAGTGCCCACCACAGAGCAGGACCGAGGGACGGCACGGTGCCCATCCTGCACAGCCCTGGAGACAACGCCCCACCAGGGATGCCCCAGCACTGGTGCTGATCCCCCAGGACCCCCATCACGGGGCCCTGCTGTGCCCTGACCCCCCAAGAGCAGAGCCCGACCCCAGCGAGTGGGACCCCACTGCAGGAGCCGGCAGAGGAGAGGGGCCCGGGAGAGAGGCCAAGGATCCCGAAAGCCCCCCGGCGCCATGGCAACGCAGCCAGATGCAGCCAGCACTGCACACAGCTTCCCACACACTGCTGTGGTGCAGCAGCTCCGGGCCGGCACTGCACACACGTGTACGTGGGGACACAGGGACACCCCCTGCCTCACCACGCCTGTGGGGACACACACACCCGGGGGAGCCCCTGAGCCCAGCTCCAGGGATGGAAAAGGAGGGATGTGGCGTGCACGAGCCGTGCCCACCCCTGTGGGGTCCCTTACTGCACCCCACAGAGCTGCCACTCCGCCGCCACCAGCTCCGGGGGACAGAGACCCCAGGGTGGGAGTCAACACCCCTCCAAGCTTCCCCAACCCTCACCTGGGTGCCCAGGGCTGTCAGGTTGAGGGTGGTGGGCCAGTGCTTCTGCGTCTCCTCCAGAGCGGCGAGGGGATGGGTGAGGCTGAAGGGGACGGTGGAGCTTCCAGCTCGTTGCCCTCCTCCTCCTCTTCCTCCTCCTCCTCCTCATTGTCATCGATCATCACTAACTCCTGGAAGTCATCCTGGAAGGTGCAGATGGGGTGCAGCTGCTCCCCGCGCTCCAGCACCAGGCAGTCCTGGGGATGCGGCACCAGGTGAGTGCCTGTGGTGCTCATGCTCACCCCGGGACGACATGGCCACCGCGCCACCACCCTCCCCAGCACCAGGCTGGCAGTGCCACTGCTCCAGCCCCAATGAAACAGGGCTCTCTGAGCAGAGGGAAGTGCCCTGTGCAGGGACCAGGGATGCCCCCGACTGCCAGTCCCTCCCTGCCTGTCCTGGACCCGGCACTCAGCGCTGCATTGCACCCATACACCAGCATGGCCAGTGCCAGGCTGTCCCTGGCAGCCACCTCACCGGGTGGGAGGCCCTGGGGTGCCCAGCCATGCCGGGGCGGGGGGGGGTCCCTGGGCTCTGAACCCCGCCTGCACCCTGCAATGCACCCCCATCAGGGGGACTCGGCACACTCAGCTCCGCACCTTCTCGTAGTGGTCCGAGTCATAGTTCAGCCCAATGCCACAGTCATCCGTGATCTCCGACAGGTCCTCGTCATCGAACTCCTCCAGGCTGATGTCCTGGGGGGGCCTGGGGAGAGGGGCCAGGGACGTCAGGGCCAGGGGACATCAGGGCTGGGGGACATCAGGACAATGCCTCCCGCTCCCCCCATGGCACGAGAGAGCTGAGCGGCACCACAGGTACTGTACTGCCATCACCCCGCGATGCCATGTGGGAGCACCAGCCGAGCCGTCGTGACACGTCGTGGGAGCCAGGCGAGGCCAGAGGCGATGGGGAGGGTGATGGCCACCGTGGTGCATGGCATGGCCAATCAGCACCACACTCCCTCCCACGTGCCAGGGTGGTGTCAGCCCAGTGCAGTGCAGTGCCAGCCCAGTGCGGCTCAGGGCCATGTTGGCCACAGGTTGCTCCCAGCCAGGTGGAGGTGCCATGTCTACCACCATGGTGAGCAGCACATGTCCCAATGTCCCCACCAGCAAAGTCCCTTCAGCCAAACCCAAGGCGCACACCGGAGCCGAGGACCCCCAGACAGGACCCCCGGGCAGTACTGGGGTGCCCCTGCCTGCGGTAGGGGTGGTCAGAGACCCCGAGTGGAGCCATTCCTGTGAGGAATGGAGGTGCCATGGAAACCAGGGGGTTCTGCAGGGAGAGGGAAGAACTCAAGGGAAAAGACGAGGACTCTGGGCAGGATCTGGCATCAGGAAACAGAAACGAAGCGTTTCTGGTGGCGCTGCACGGTGGGAGATGCAGCAGCGCCCGGGTGCCTGCGGGGACCCTCTGCCCACTCCACCGGGGTCTGGGGACACCCCAGGCCACCTGCAGCCTGATCCCAAGGGAGTGGGGTCGGGTCTGGGGTCTCACCAGGGCCTCATGGGGCTGGCACTGGGCTGGCAGTGGGAGCAGAGCCCCCCGGGGTGGGGGTCACAGCCCCCCCACAGCCACAGGTGTCTCCAGCATGGCCAAGAGCCCTCCGGGGATGGGGACTGCCAGGGTCCTGCACACTCCTGGCCAGGCTCCACTCCCGCACCCCAAGCCCTCCGCACCCTGGGAACAGCTCCTCCAACAGCCCCTCAGCCTGGCTGGGGACACACACCAGGACAGCATGGTACAGCATGGTATGGCCTAGCATGGCACAGCATGCATGCCACTTCATGGCATGGCACAGCCTGGCATCACATGGCATGTCACTTCATGGCACAGCATGGCCTTTCACAGCATGGCATGGCGTGGCATGGCATGGCACAGCACAGCATGGCATGGCACAGCATGGCATTGCATTGCATGGCATGACACTTCACAGCATGGCATGGCATGGCACATCACAGCAACAAACCACAGCTGAGGTTTCTAGGTCACACTGCTCCCGAGCTGGGGCGGGCACAGCAGGATGAGGCCACCACAGCAGGGACGGGGCCACCACAGCAGGGACGAGGCCACCGCAGTGGGGATGAGGCCACCAGGGCCTCCCTGCGGGGCCACAGCCACAGCCCCACAGCAGCAGCGCCACAGCTGTGGCGCAGGGACACGGCAGTGGGTGTCCAGGACACAGGCAATGAGCGGCAGGTAGGAAGGACGGTGACTGTCCCTGGGACACCGCAGTGGCTGGCACGGAGGCAGGAGCACCCGAGCACCGGGATGGCACCACAGCCGTGCCACCGCTCCTCCTTCCCCCCCACCCAGGGATCCCCACCCCACCAAGCCCCATGCTGGATGTGACCCCCCCAGGGTCTCCTTGGATGCGGATTGGGCCCCCGGTGCCGGCAATGGCCATGGCCTTGCTGTCCCCCCCACATGTCCCCCACCACGTCCTGGGGACCCACAGGTGCTCAGCTAGCCGGGGTGCGCTCCCCATAGCACCCCCATGGCTGGGGCAGAGGTGCAGCGCCTGCTCCCCAGGCTGCCCCCCCCTCCCTGTGGGGAGTGGCACAGGCTGGGTGTCACGGTCACGGTCTCAGCCACAAAGGGTCCTCATGCTGCCCAGGGGCTCAATGGGGACACCGTGAGGGGGATATGGCCCAGACCCCCCGAGAATCCCGGGAGAGAGGTGGGAAGGGGCTGAGCAGCCACAGCAGAGGCCATGTGTGTGTCCCCTCCCCAAAAGTGGGGGCACCACGGGGTCCTGCATGGCTGGGGAGGGGGTGTCCAGGGAAGGGGACACCCAGGGAAGGTGACAGCCCTGGGACCTGCCCAGTGCAGGCCTGAACCCACCGAGGGGACATCCTGCATACCCTCCAGACCCCCGCTCCCTCTGCACCCCAGTGCACTCCAGATGTCCCCACTGCCCCCTATCACCCCCCCCCATCCCACCATCTGGGTCCCACTGCCCCACAGGGACCCAGCCCACCCCGCACCCCACTTCTCACCCAGGGACCCCCACCCACAGGGGTCCAGCCAAGGTCAGGCAAGGGGTGGGGGTCCGGCTGTGTCCCCCCACCCCACTCCGCCAGGGACCTCCCAGCCACGTGCCGCGGCCCTGCATCCCCACATCCCGCGGGCTCTGCGGTAAGGTGACGGTGACCGTGGGGCCTGGTGATGCTCCTGGGGGGCTGCGGGACGCGGGGGGGACACAGCGTTTGGCACCCACCGGCTGTCACCCGTGTCTGACCCCGGGAGGGTGGACATCCCCCGATGGGGACAGCTCCGCAGAGCCTCCCGACCCACCGTGATGGGGCTGGCTGCCCCACACCTCGCGCCCCCCCATCCCTGGGGTGGGGGGAGTCCCAGGGGGGGCTGATCCCGGAGGCAGTCCCGAGCATACCCGAGGCCGCTGCGGCGCGGCGGGAGGACAAAGAGGCGGCGGCTCCTCCCGCAGCGGCGTGGATGCGGCGGCACCGGGCACAGCGCGGGGGGGTTGGGGGTGTGGGGTGATGCCGGGGGAGCTCTGCCCCGCTGTTAACGGAGGGTTTGGGGGGGGGGGGGAGCAGAGGGGAGCCCCCAAGCCCCCGCACACACCCCCGCTGGGGTGGGGGAGGATGGATGGATGCGGCCGGTGGGCTGCGGCGCCGTTAAGGGCCGGTGCGAGAGGGGATCCCCGCATGGCCCCGCCGCGGGCCCGGGCTCACCTGCAGCCTGGCGGGGAGAGCGAGTGGAAGGTGGAGAGCGAGAACATCTCGGTGCGATCCGCCATCTTCTCCCGGCCGGGGCTGCGCCGGACTGCGGAGCTGCGCGGGGAGCGCGGCCGGGCGGGACGGAGGCGGGGACCGGGGGGGGATGGGGGGGGGGACCATGGCGGGGGGACCGGGGGATGGGAGGGGGTGACACCGAGCAGGGGGGCGGGGACCGCGATGGGCGGTGGAGGATAGGGGGGGGGCGGACCGGGGGGCTGGTGGGGGATGGGGATCGGGGGGTACCGCGGTGGGGGGGGCGTTATAGCGAGGGAGGAGCCGGGGCTGCCGCGGGGGGCGGGGGGGGCGTATAGGAGGGGGTATAGGGCGGGGTGGGGTGCTATAAGGTTATAGGAGGGGATATAGGGAGGGGTGGGGGGTATAGGTGTGGGTATATGGAGGGGCAGGGGGGTATAGGAGTAGGTATAGAGAGGAGCAGGGGGGTATAGGAAGGGGTATAGGGAGGGGTGAGGGGCATAGGAGGGACAGGGGGGTATAGAAGGGGGTATAGGGAGGGGTGGGGGGTATAGGAGGAACAGGGGCTGGTGTTATAGGGAGGAGAGTGGGGAGGGGCGGGGGTGTGGTATAGAGAGGGGAGCAGGGGGTATGGGAGGGTGTATAGGAGAGGAGTGGGAGATGGTATAGGCGGGGGGCGCTGGGGGGCTCTCAGGGTCAGGGCTGTATAGAGGGGGAGCAGGAAAGTGGTCGTGGTTCCCTATGCAGGGAAGCAGGGGCTGTATAGGGAGAACGGGGGGATCTCTAGGGAGGAGGGCAGGGGGTGGGGGGGCTGTATAAGGGGGGGCAGGGATGTACAGGGGGTGGGGGTCCCTATAGGGAGATGTAGGGGGATGTATAGAGGGGTTCAGGGGGCTGCAGGGAACTGTACAGGGAAGGGCAGGGTGGCATAGGGGTCTAGAGGGAGGGGAAGGGGATCTATGGGGGGGTAGAGGTCTATAGGGGATGGGCAGGGGTCTATAGGGAGAGGGGACGGGGTCTATAGAGGGGTAGATGTCTATAGGGATGGTCAGGGGCCTATAGGAAGGGTCGGGGGTCTAGGGGAGGGGTAGGGGGTCTATAAGGAGAGGGCATGGGTGTATAGGGAGAGGTAGGGGGTTTGTAAGGAGGGGTAGAGGTCTACAGGGATGGGCAGGGGGGTCTATAGGGGGTCTATAGGGAGGCGTCAGGGATCTATAAGGAGCCCTATAGGGGGCGGAGGCAGAGCAGCGCGGGCGGCGGGAGCTGACCACGGCCCCGGTGCTGACGGAGCTGTCCGGTGCTGACGGCACGGGGGAGGGACAGGGGCGGGGGGGTCCGGCAGAAGTGGGGGTCCGTGCTGAGGGGAGCGGAGTAAGGGGGGTGGGGCTTGCTGTAGGGTCTCACGAGTCGGTGTGTTTGGGGGGGCCATGCAGTGGGGGACAGCCGAGGGAGGGGGGTTAAAGGGGCAGCAAGGGGCCATGAGGACCTGGAGGCAGTGGGGGGGTCCAGGGGGGTCCAAAGGCAGCAGGAAGGGGGGGGGGGGGGGGGGGGGGGGGGCTGGTGCCCTGCGGGGTCCTGCAGCCCCTCCCAGCCCCCTCCACCCCGTCACATCCCACCCACCCGCCCCAACCCACAGACGGAGGAGCCCCGTATGGGACCGAGACGGCTCCGTGGGGCGGCTGTGTAACTTGAGGGGGGGGTTTGACCCCTTTCAGATGTGGGCAGCAGCTGTCTAAGGGGTACTGCCCATCCCGGAGGGCAGCACCGAGGCACCCGGGATGGTAAGGAGCTTCAGGATAGAATCACGGGATGGTTTGGGTGGGAAGGGACCTCTCAAGGTCACCCAGTGCCACCCCCTGCCATGGGCAGGGACATCTTCAGCTGGATCAGGCTGCTCAGAGCCCTGTCCACCCTGACCTTGAACTCTTCCAGGGAGGGGGCAGCCACAGCTTCTCTGGGCACCCTGGGCCAGTGTCTCACCACCCGCACAGCCAAGAATTCCTTCCTCATATCCCATCTCAATCTCCCCTCTGCCAGTTTAGAGCCACTACCCCTCATCCTGTCACTCCATGCCCTTGTCATAAGTCCCTTCCCAGCTTTCTTGTAGCCCCCCAGGTACTGGAAGGTGCTCTAAGGTCTCCCTGGAGCCTTCTCTTCTCCAGGCTGAACACCCCCAACTCCCTCAGCCTGTCCCCAGAGCAGAGCTGCTCCAGCCCTCACATCATCTCCATGGCCTCCTCTGGACCCGCTCCAACAGCTCCATGTCCTTCTTGTGTTGGGGGCCCCGGAGCTGAACACAGCACTGCAGGGGGGGCTCACCAAAGCAGAGGGGGAGAATCCCCCCCTCAACCCCCTGCGCACAGCAGTGGGACATCAGGCAGCCACCACCAATCCCCAAGAATACCTGTGGTGAGCCCCCCACATCCCCACTCCCCACCGGCCTTTGCTCTCCCCGTGTCCCTCGGCGTGGGGGTCCGGCACCGCAGGCAAGGGCTGCTGCTGGGTGCACAGGGTCAGGCAGGACCCCGGAGCCCCCATCTCTGCTGGGCTCCTGGCTCGCAGCCTCAGGGTGGGGCACAGGCAGCAGCCCCCCCACCCCACCAGCCCCTACCCCTAGCCCCATGCTGGCCCCATGGGTGAGCCCAGCCCCTGCCCAGGCTGCCCCCACTGCCCCCCTAGCCCCCTAACCCATCCAGCCCGACCCCCCCCCTCAGGCAGCCACAACAGCAGCTCAGGACCTGCCCACAGGCAGATGGCAGAGTGGCGCAGATGGCAGAGTGGCACAGATGTCCCCAGCCCCCCTGCCCCCCCCCACTGCCCCATCTGCTGCCACAGCAGCCCAGAGCCCCCCCCTCCACCTGCGGCACTGCTGGGCTGCACTCCTGGCACAGCATGAGGAGAGGCCACAGTCCCCAGGATCCCACACCCCACAGGAGGGGGGCTCAGAGACACCCCAGGGTGGCACCCTGCTCCCTGCTGGCACAGCGAGGGGTGGTTGTGGGTGCCCTGACCTTGGCACAGAGGCCCTAGTGCCCACCAGAGCAGCCATCCCAGGCACAGACACCATCCGTCCCCAGCTTTTATTGCACAGCAAAGAGTGGGGGGCAGCAGCCAGCCATGGGGTGGGCTGTCACAGCCCTGCTGCTCCCGGGGGGGCTGTCATAGCCCAGGGTGAGGGGGGCAGTGGCGGGGGGGACATACCAGTGAGCCCTCACGAGCCTGACTGCCACTTGGCCAGGAGAAGGTCCAGGTAGGCCCCGGAGATTAGATCCTCCTCCTTGATTCCCAGCTCCCCCATCAGCTGCCGGGCCACGCACTGCTGTCCTGCAGGCAAAGGGGGGGTGAAATGGGGTGCCCTGGGGCTGGTTCCCATGCCCCCACTGTGCCCCACTCACCTCTAGCTCCAGGAAGTCACCCAGCCCCTCCATGCTGTTCAGATGCACCCAGGTCTGTCCCACAAGGTAGAGGAGTCGCTCCTTCCTCACCATGCCCAGCACGCCCAGCACCTGCCCCAGCAGCGCCTGTGCACCAGGAGAGGCACTGCCATGGCTGGAGTCACCCTGAGAGGGGCAGCCCAAGCACCAGGGGGCAGAGCCAAAGGCAGGAGCCCCCAGTGACGCCCCAGCCAGGCTGTGGGTGCCAGGCACTGCACAAAGCCCCACAGTGAGGAGAAGTGAGCACCCCTGGGTGCACTGTTCTGTGGG
This sequence comes from Podargus strigoides, assembly GCA_028020825.1. Taxonomy (NCBI): domain Eukaryota; kingdom Metazoa; phylum Chordata; class Aves; order Caprimulgiformes; family Podargidae; genus Podargus; species Podargus strigoides. The sequence continues at coordinate 49,678,581 of CM051662.1, forward strand.
GCATCCCTCACTCACCTCCAGGCCATCAGGGTCATCCGTGGGGGTGACAGTGAAGCAGGAGATCTTGAGGCCAGCGGCATTAGGGCACTCGTAGAAGAGCAGCTCCACCTGCCCATCCTGGGAAGGCAGCAGGCACAGGCAGGGTCAGGCAGAGTCAGGCAGGCAGGGCCAGACCAGGTCAGGGTCAGGGTCAAGCAGGCAGGGTTAGGCTGGGTCAGGACTGATTCAGGGTCAGGGTCAAGCAGGCAGGGACAACAGTCAGGATCAGGCAGGGTCGGGATGGGTCCAGGGTCAGGACAGACTCAGGGTCAGGCAGGATCAGGTAGGGTTAGGATGGGTCCAGAGTCAGGGTCAAGGATGGGTCCAGGGTCAGGGTCAGGTAGGGTCAGGATGAGTCCAGGGTCAAGTTCATGTTCAGGCTGAGGTTCAGGACAGGGTCAAGCAGGCAGGGACTAGGGTCAGGATCAGGCAGGGTCGGGTTGGGTCGGGTCGGGTCGGGACGGGTCCAGGGTCAGGGACAAGCAGGGTCAGGATGGGGTTAGGGTCAGGGTCAGGCAGGCAAGGTCCCGGGTCACCCTGCGCCCCCCCCGTGTCCCTGTCTCATCTCCTCCGTGTCACCATTGCCCCCCCAACCGGTTGCCCAGTGGCCTTCCCAGTGCCCCCCGATTGTTCCCCCCTCCCAACTGGTGGCCCTGTCCTCCTCCAGTTGACCCCCAAACAGTGGCCCAGTGTCTCCCAGTACCCCCCATTTACCCCCCCAACTGGTCCCCCTGTCCCCCCCAACCGGTATCCCAGTGTCCCCCAGTTGTCCCCCCATCTGGTAGCCCAGTGTCCCCCAGTTAGCCCCTCAACTGGTAGTCCACTGTCCTCCAGTTACCCCCCCCCAACTGGTGGCCCAGTCATCCCCCCCAGTGGCCCCCAGTTATCCCTCCAACTAACAGTCCTGTGTCCCCTAGTTGTCCCCCCAACTGGTAGCCCAGTGGCCCCCAGTTTCCTCCCCAACTGTCCCCCTCCCCGTCAGTTGTCCCCCAAACCAGTGGCACTGTCGTTACCCGCCAACCGGTGGCCCTGTGTCCCCTGCCAATGCCCCATTCCTACCCCCAGACCCCCCATTGCCATGTACCCCCATACCCCACTATGCCCCCTCCGCAGCCCCTGACCAGTCTGTGCCCGCAGTGGGGGGCTCAGCAACCTCCTGTACAAGTGTGCGCTGCTGGAGCACATCCTGAGTGTGGGGGACGAGCCCCGGCAGGTTCTGCTGCGCGTCTACGGGGCCATCCTGCGGGGGGGGGGGGGGGGGGGGACACACGACATATACAGGGGCCCCTCCAACTGACCGACAGCCCCCAGGCTGGGGGGGCTCAAGGCTGCACTGGCATCGTCCTCCAGCCCGGGCATGGCAGCTGCCCTGTGTGTCTTGTGGGGCTGGGGGAGTGGGGGCTGCCAGGTGGGTCCGGGGGGGGGGACGACGACGACACAGGGGACACGCACGGGGTGTCCCCCCCTCCCGCAGGGCATGGACTTGCTGGTGCTGGAGAGCGTGATGTTCGCCATCCTGGCCTAGCGAGTGCTGGGGCCGCAGCTCTACAGGGTCTTCCCCCAGGGACACCTGCAGCAGTACATTTCGGTACCGAACAGTGTGCGTGTCCCCCTCCCCCAGCCCCATTCTGGGGGGGGCTCCTCGTGCCACCAAGGGCTGCTGTGTCCCCGCCCCCAGAGCCGGCGCCTGTGGACAGAGGACCTGCGGGACCCTGAGATCTCCAGGGAGGTGGCGGTGAAGATGTCCCAGTTCCACGGCATGGTGATGCCCTTCAACAAGGAGCCCAAGTGGCTCTTCGGGCCCATGGAGTGGTGTGGACCCCCCATGTCACCTCACCTCTCAAATCCACAGTACGTGGGGTGGGGGGGTCCCCTGGGAATGGGAGGCAGAGCAGCTCCATGCTAGCTTTGCAGGGCTGGGGAGGCTGGGGACATCCAGTGGGGCTGGGGAGAGCAGGGGGCAGGGGTAGGGGCAGAAGGGAGTCACCATGGGGTTGAAATGGGGTCTAGACTGCAGCAGGGCTGGGGGGGGCTGGGGACAGAGGGGATTTGGGGGGGCTGAGGGGATGGTGGCAGTGCCCAGGGGTGCCCGTCCCAGTGCAGCGCCCCCTCCTTCGCCCCAGGTACCTGGAGCAGATCTCAGAGCTGAGCTTCCCTGAGGAACAGGGGCTGGAGCAGCTTGCCCACCTCAAGGCCTACAACTTGTGGGAGGAGATGAGGAGCCTGAGGTGACACCCCCCCCAACCAGGAACACCCCCACTTCGGTGACAACCTCCTCACTGGGGACTGCGCTGCTCTGGAAAGGGGGCTCTGCTGTCCCCTGTCCTGGGGGAAGTCCCTGCACTCCCAGGGCAGTGCTCCCACCAGGCTCCTTGCGCTCTGGGTCACCACTGTGTCTGTCACTGTCCGTCCACATGTGGTGACAGCAGTGACCCCCATGGTGGGGGGGGGGGGGAGGGGGGGAGGGGCAAGGCCCCTGCTGAGACACCTCTCCCCCCCCCTCAGGGAGCTGCTGGAGTCCACCCCCTCCCCAGTGGTCTTCTGCCACAACGATGTCAGGAGGGTGAGTGCAGCAGGCGACCTCATCCCCCCACCCATCTCTGGGCTGCCCCCCAGCTCCAGCAGAGCTGTTGGGGGGGCCCCCCCTGGGCCCCCCCAAGCCATCCTCCCCCTCTCTCCACAGGGAACATCCTGCTGCTGGCCAGGCACAAGGCTTCCTCCTCTGACAAGCTCATGCTCATCGACTTCGAGTACAGCAGCTACAACTACCAGTGGGGCTGGGGGCTGAGCTGAGCCCCACGGTGGGGGGGTCCCACAGCCCTCCCCCGAGGCTGGGGGCTCCTCTCACCCACATCCTCCCCCCACCTTCCCCAGTGGCTTCGACATTGGGAACCACTTCTGTGAGTGGGTTTACAACTACACCCATGACTCCTGGCCCTTTCTTCAAGGTCTCCCCGGAGAACTACCCCAGCCGGCAGCAGCAAGTAGAGCCCTCCCTCTCCCTCAGTGGATGCTCCCAGTGTGGGGGGGGCCTGTAGGGGCTGGCAGTGCCACCAGCAGCCCCCCAACCTGCTCTGTCCCCCTCTTCCAGCTGCATTTCATCCGGCATTACCTCTCGGATGTGAGAAACGAAGTTTTAGGCCGAAAAAGTTTGCTCAGGTGAGGATCATGGTGAAGCAGCTCCGTTTATTCGCGAGTGCAATCGCGGGCGCGCCACCCCATGGCCGAAGTAGAGACGCGCGCCCTTACAAAGGAAAGAAAGCATTTATATAGTGTTTTATCCCGACGCGGGTTATTCTCTCCTGTTTCTCCATTGGTTGGATACTCCAGGCTCACAGCCTATCCGACGCATTCTATTACAATCAGTTTCCATAAGAGGTTTTTCCGGTTTCCATAAGAGGTCTTTCTTTTACCAGCCGGCTGTTTATGCATAGTTGTGCAATCTGTTCAGTCTGGAGGGCAATATTTTCTCAGGTGCACCCTATCTCCTGATCCATGTAAGACATAACATTCTCAAAAACAGGTTGTTATGCATAGCCCCCGTCCCTCCACACTATCTGGTACCAGGATGTCCTGGGGGCACATCCCCCTGTCCCTGTGAGGACCCTCCTGGGGTCACATCCCCCTATCCCTGCAGCATCCCCCAAACCCTCTTGGCCCCGCTTCCTCCTTGCTGGTGGTGTGGGGCAGGGATGGGGGGCCTGGGGGGCCCTGGGGGGGCCTGGAGAGGGCTTATGGCCGCTCCCCCTCAGGTTCGCTTTGGCCTCGCACTTCTTCTGGGGCCTCTGGTCCATCCTACAGGCGAAGATCTCCACCATTTAGTTCGGGTACCTGGTGAGCGCTGCCCACAGGCACCTCGTGTGGCGCTTGCCCAGGGGTCCCTTGCACGTCATCCCTCCTCTCAGAGGGGGACAGTCGGGGGGCTGGGAGTGTCGGGGGGCACAGGCCTTCCCTGACACCCCTGTGGCCCCCTCCCAAGACTATGCACAGAGCCACTTCGAGGCCTACTTCCAGCACAAGGCACGGTGCTCCTGAGCACGGTCCCCCCAGCCCTGCTGGTGCCCACCTACCCCCCACAGCCTCCGTGTGCCCACCCCAGCAGTGCCAGTGCCCAGGGCACCCCAGGGACACCGTGTTCCCTCCTGGGGGGGCTGTCCCCTGGCCTGGGGTGCTGCCTGCACTGTACCTCACCACCACCACCTCTGGCACAGCCCCTCTGCGGTGACATCCCTTGTCTCTGTGCTGCTGGCACGGAGCAGGGCTTGAGCTGCAGGTCCTGGCTGGTGGGGTCCTCTGTCCCCAGCCAGCAGTGGGGGTGGGCTGGTGGGGTCCCCTGTCCCCACCCAGAAGGAGGGTGAGCTTTTGGGGGTCCCCGGCCAGCAGCAGGGAGGGAGGACATGGGTGGCTGGGCTGTCCCAGGGTGGGGCATGATCCAGGGGTGCAGGCAGGGATACCGAGAGGCCCCAGGGTGCTGCTGGGGACAGAGGGGTGCAGGGGACCTGCACTGGCATGTCATTCCCCCCCACCACACCCCCACATCTCTGGGGCCCCCGTCCTGGCTTCCTGCGGCTCCTGGGGCTGGGACCAGGGACTAGGGCTGGGGGCCAGAGGCTGCTCCTTGTCCCCCTCCCGCCAGCAGAATGTAAACTGGCCTCAGACCAATAAACACTGCGGTGGTGCACAGTGCCTGGTCCTGTCACAGAATCACAGAATCACAGAATCACAGAATGTTAGGGATTGGAAGGGACCTTAAAAGATCATCTAGTCCAATCCCCCTGCCAGAGCAGGAACACCTAGGTCAGGTCACACAGAAACATGTCCAGGCGGGTTTTGAATGTCTCCAGAGAAGGAGACTCCACAACCTCTCTGGGCAGCCTGTTCCAGTGTTCTGTCACCCTCACTGTGAAGAAATTCTTCCTCACATTTATGTGGAACCTCCTATGTTCCAGCTTACACCCATTGCCCCTTGTCCTATCATTGGATGTCACTGAGAAGAGCCTGGCTCCATCCTCATGACACTCACCCTTTACATATTTATAAACATTAATGAGGTCACCCCTCAGTCTCCTCTTCTCCAAGCTAAAGAGACCCAGCTCCCTCAGCCTTTCCTCATAAGGGAGATGTTCCACTCCCTTCATCATCTTTGTGGCTCTACGCTGGACTCTCTCGAGCAGTTCCCTGTCCTTCTTGAATTGGGGGGCCCAGAACTGGACACAATACTCCAGATGTGGCCTCACCAAGGCAGAATAGAGGGGAAGGAGAACCTCTCTTGACCTACTAACCACTCCCTTTCTAATACACCCCAGGATGCCATTGGCCTTCTTGGCCACAAGGGCACATTGCTGGCTCATGGTCATCCTGCTGTCCACCAGGACCCCCAGGTCCCTTTCCCCTACACTGCTCGCCAGCAGGTCAGCCCCCAACCTGTACTGGTACATGGGGTTGTTCTTCCCCAGATGCAAAACTCTACACTTGCCCTTGTTGAAATTCATTAAGTTTCTCCCCGCCCAACTCTCCAGCCTATCAAGGTCTCGCTGAATGGCAGCACAACCCTCTGGTGTGTCAGCCATTCCTCCTAGTTTGGTGTCATCAGCAAACTTGCTGAGGATACATTCTGTACCCTCATCCAAGTCGTTGATGAAGATATTAAACAACACCGGTCCCAGTACCGACCCCTGAGGGACTCCACTAGTCACGGGCCTCCAACTAGACTCCGTCCCATTAACCACAACTCTCTGGCTTCTTCCCTTCAGCCAGTTCATAATCCACCTCACTACCTGATCACTAAACCCATACTTTATCAGCTTATCTACAAGGATGCTGTGGGAGACAGTGTCAAATGCTTTACTGAAATCAAGATAAACCACATCTACCGCTCTACCATCATCTATCCACCTAGTTATTTCCTCATAGAAGGCAATAAGGTTGGTCAAACGTGACTTACCCTTGGTAAAACCATGTTGACTGCTCTTAATGACCCCCTCATCCTTGATGTGCCTCGAGATCGTGCCAAGAACAAGCTGTTCCATCACCTTTCCAGGGATGGAAGTGAGGCTGACCGGTCTGTAGTTACCCGGGTCCTCCTTCTTGCCCTTCTTATAGATTGGAGTGACATTTGCTATCCTCCAGTCCTCAGGCACCTCTCCTGTTCTCCATGACTTACCAAAGATGATGGAGAGTGGCCTAGCAATGACCTCTGCCAGCTCCCTCAGCACCCTTGGGTGCATTCCATCTGGTCCCATTGATTTATGCATATCCAGATTGCTCAACTGATCCCTAACCCCATCCTCATCTACCAAGGCAAACTCCTCCTTTATCCTGACTTCTTCCGGGGCTACAGGGATCAGGGGCTCCTGGGGAAAGCCTGCAGGAGTAAAGACAGAGGCAAAGAAGGCATTCAGCACCTCTGCCTTCTTTATATCCTCTGTCTCTAGGGCACCCCCCTCATTCATCAGTGGGCCTATATTGCCTCTAGTGTTTGTTTTATTAGCTATGTATTTGAAAAAGCCCTTTCTATTGTCCTTGACCTGGCTTGCAAGGTTAAGTTCTAAGGAGGCCTTAGCTTTCCTAATTGCCTTTCTACATCCTCTGACAACTGTCCTATATTCCTCCCAAGTGACTAGCCCCTCTTTCCATGATCCATAAATTCTCTTTTTCCACCTAAGTATGCCCAGCAGTTCCTTGTTTAACCATGCTGGTCTCCTAGCTCCCTTACTTGATTTCATACCCATTGGGATGCTCTGATCCTGAGCTTGCAAGAAGTGGTCCTTGAATGTTGACCAACTATCTTGAGCCCCTTTACCATCTAGCACCCTGTCCCATGGGACTTCCCTTAACAATTGATTAAGGAGGCTAAAGTTGGCCCTGTGGAAGTCCAGGGTTCTGGTCTTGCTTGGTACTCTATTCCTCCCACACAGGATCCTGAACTCCACCATCTCATGATCACTGCAGCCAAGGCTGCCATTGACCATCACTGCTTCAACAAGACCCTCCTTGTTGGTAAGTACAAGATCCAGCAGCGCTCCTCTCCTAGTCGGCTTATCCACCATTTGCATTAAGTAGTTATCATCAATGCACTGGAGGAACCTCCTAGACTGTGAATGGCTGGCTGTGTAAGTCTCCCAGCAGACATCGGGGTAGTTAAAATCCCCCATGAGGACCAAGGCCTGTAGTTGCGAGGCTGCTTTCAGCTGCCTGTAGAAAGCCTCATCAACTCCCTCGTCCTGATCAGGAGGTCTGTAATAGACCCCCACAACTGTATCACCCATGCCTGCCTGCCCCTTAATTCTTACCCACAGACTTTCAACTTGCCCCTCATCAGTCCCTGGAGAAAACTCAATACATTTAAGTTGCTCCCTCACATAGAGAGCAACTCCACCACCTCGCTTCACTGACCGATCTTTCCTAAAAATGACATAGCCATCCATGACCACATTCCAGTCATGTGAGCTGTCCCACCATGTCTCTGTAATTGCCACCAGGTCATAACCTTTAGACCGCACACAGACCTCTAACTCCTCCTGTTTATTCCCCATACTGCGTGCATTGGTGTACAGGCATTTCAGAGAGCAAGCAGAGCGCACTGGTGGGACCCCTGGGAGGCAGGAGGCCTTGTGGTCAGGGCCTAAACATCTATCCCTTCTCTTCAATGATCGAAAATCCTCCCTAGACCACCTTCCTTCAGGCCCTAGCATATTGCTCTTGGGCTTGTCCCTAACAGACCCAGTTCTCTCCCCTTCCCCCTTCACATCTAGTTTAAAGCCCTCTCAATGAGCCCTGCTAACTCCTGCCCCAAAAGCCTTCTCCCCCTCTGGGACAAATGCATTCCACCTGTCACCAGGCCAGGTGTCTCATATAGCAGCCCATGATCAAAGAACCCAAAGCCCTGCCTTTGGCACCAGTTACATAGCCATTCATTTATCTGTGAACTCTTCCTGCTTATCTCTTCATCCATCCTTGCAGGAGGTATGGAGGCAAACACTACCTGCACTCCAGACCCCTTAACCAGCCGTCCCAGGGCCCTGAAGTCACTCTTCATTGCCCTTACACTTCTTGTAGTAATTTCGTCCCTGCCAACCTGAAAAAGCAGCAGTGGGCAGTAATCGGAGGGCTTTACAAGATCAGGGAGTTTCCTTTTAATGTCTCTAATCTGAACCCCAGGGAGGCAGCAGACTTCCCTGTGGGATGGGTCCGGTCGACAGACGAACCCTTCTGTTCCCCTCAGAAGGGAGTCACCCACCACAATTACCCTCCTTTTCTTCTTAATTGAAGAAGTCCTGAGGCGTCGGGGTGACTGACAAGCCCTAGGTGATTCAGTAGACTGATCTACCCCTCCAACTTCATTTACCTCTCCCTGAAGTTCCAAGGCCTGGTACCTGTTACTCAAGGGCAACTGGGAGGGTGAAGGGGGTTGGGAGGGTTTTTGCTTGCCTCTCCGCGGACGGACCACCCTCCATTCCTCCCTGTCTCCTGAACCCTCTGCTTCTGTCTGATGACAGGAGGGGAGGGGGTCCATCACTTGCTCACCCTTTTCTGACTGCCCTTGCCTCAGGGTGAAGCTCCGCCCATCTATTTCTCTTTCACAATCTCAATCTGTCCATGTCCCCGTGGCCACCACCTTGGCTCCACAGCCACCACCTCAGCCCCATGGCCACCACCTTGCACCCCTGGGGTGCAGGTCCCTTCCCAGGGCCTCCCCCTCAGTGTTCTGGTTCCCTCCTGGGGTACAGGTCCCCTCGCCGAGGTGCAGATCCCATCCCGGGGTGCCGGTCCCCTCCCTGGGGTGTTGGTCTCCCCCTGGTGTTCTAGTCCCCCCATGGGATGCCTTTCCCCCCAGGGGTGTTGGTCCCATCCCAGGGTGCGGGTCCCCTCCCCACAGTGCTGGTCCCCTGCCGGTGTTCCAGTACCCCCCCAAGGGTGTCAGTCCCCCCCAGGGGTTGTTTCCCCCGCGGTGTTCCAGTCCCCTCTCTGGAGTTCAGGTCCCCTCTCTGGGGTGCAGGTCCCCTCCCCGGGGCATCAGTGTCTCCCCCAGGGTGCTGGTCTCCCCCCGGTGTCCTGTTCCATCCCCAAGGTGCCGGTTGTCTCCCCCGGTGTCCCGGTCCCCTTCCGGTCAGTGTCTGGTCCCCCCCCGGGGTACGGGTTCCATCCCGGTGCCCCCCCCGCGGTGCGGCGTGCGGTGCGGGGGAGGGCCGGCGGTTCCCGCTGCCGTTTCGGGGCACGGCGCGGTCCCAACGGCCTCCGGTGTCCGGTTACCGGCGCTCCCCACCGCCGTTCGCCGTCCCGGGGCTGCCACCAGCCCTCCGCTCTCCGAGCAGGTACCAGGGGGGACCCACGCGTGGGGGGGGAGGCGGGAGGGCACCCCCAGCGCCCGGTCCCACCTGTGTCCGTGGGGGGGGGCATCCTGCAGCCCCCCTCTGCGCCCCACAGCTCCCTGGGCACCGTGGGTCCCACCAGTGCTGCCCGACCCACAGCGAGTGGGGCCCGGGCCGTGGGGAGGGGTTGGGGGGGGCATCCCTTTGGGGGGGTCCTGGGGGACTCTGTGGGCCCGGTGCAGCCCCCAGCGCCCCAGTGACCTTGTGGGGCTTGCAGTGGGACTGGGGGGGCGGCTCCACAGGGGCCTCCTCCCACCCGTGGGTATGGGGCTTGGGGTGACACTGCTGTGCCATGCTGTGCAGTGCTAGGCTGTGCAGTGCCATGCAGTGCTGTCCTGTGCCATGCCGTGCAGTGCCAGGCTGTGAAGTGCCATGCAGTGCTTTACTGAGCCATGCTGCACCATGCAGTGCCATGCCAGGCCGTACAGTGATGTGCTGTGCCATACTGCGCCTTGCACTGCTATGCTGTGCCATGCAGTGCAGGGTGATCACCTGCAGTTGGCCAGTGTCACACACTGTTGTGCACTTCAGTGCAGTGTGATGTGTTTTGATGCAGTGCCATGCAGTCCTGTGCAGTGCTGTGCAGTGCAGTGTAATGCAGTGTGGGGCAGCACAACACAGAGCACCACAATTCAGTGCAGCGTGGTGCACTGCAGCATAGCCGTGCAGTGCGCTGCAGTGTAACCATGCAGTGCCGCAGTCGCAGTATGTCCTGGCTCTGACCAAGCTGCCATTTTCCTTCAGGCCAAGGATGCCCTTGTGATGGGCACCCTTGGCACACCGGCACCGGGGGCACCTCTGGGGGCTCCCCCCACCCTGGGCCCAGGCACAGCAGCACCCTTGAGCTGGCACCAGGCTGGCACTGACACCAGAGGGTGCCCAGGGACCCAGGCTGTGCCCGCAGAGGGGTCCCTCCTCCTCTGCTGCAGGGACGGTGTGTGCCGGGGGACAGCATGTGCCTCGGGGGCAGGTGCTGCCTGGTCCTGGGGGGTCGGGCAGTGGGCAGGGTGCAGGCAGCTGCCTGCGGCGGGGCTGTGCCAGCATTGACCCTTCACTCAGTGGGCACCCAGCCAGTGTCGCATGACGGAGCCTGGCATGCGCACCGGGCTGGCTGGCTCCCACCGGACACGGCCATCCTGGCACCGCAGAGCCTTCCCAGGACACCCCAGTGCCCGTGCAGTGCCATGACAGACCCCTCCCTGGGCAAGGGCACCCTATGTGCCCCCCACCCACAGCCAGGCAGGGGTGCCCCCTCCATCTCAGGCAGCGTGTCCCAGGGGTGCCCGTCCCCATCCCCGTGCTCAGTGCCCTCGTGCCCCCCCAGGTGCTGGCAGACCCCCAGGATGGCAGAGGCTCACCAAGCCGTGGCATTCCAGTTCACTGTCACCCCCGAGGGCTTGGACTTTCAGTTGAGCCGTGAGGCTGTGCGGCAGCTCTACCTCACTGGCCTCTCCTCCTGGAAGAAGCACTTGATCCGTGCCAAGGTGGACTCGGCCAGGGGCAGCTGGATGGTGGGACCCCCCCGTCCCCACCGCCCTGACCTGCCCTGTGCCCACAGAACAGCTTCCTGACTGGTGTGTACCCTGCCTCCCCCTCCAGCTGGATGGTGGTGGTGATGGCCACCGCCGGCTCCTTCTACTGCCAGGTGGATCCTTCCCTGGGCATGATTGCTCGCATCTGCCACTGGCTGCCCCAGAGATGAGGACCCCCCTGTGGGCACAGCCCCACGGCCACAGCCCTGGGGGGGTCACTCCACACACCCCACACACCCCACACCCCATGGGGGCAGCCCCATAGCCACATCCCATGGGGAGGGTCACCCTACACACCTCATGGGCACAGCCCCACAGCCACATCCCCTGGGGGTCACCCCAAAGCCCATGGCCCTGTGGCCACATCCGCTGGGGGGGTCACCGCACACCCCATGGGCATGGCCCCGCGGCCACATCCCCTGGGGGGGTGTGTCACCCCACACACCCTACCCCACGGGCAGGGTCCCCCCTGCTCTGTCCCACAGAGGGCCCCACCCCACATGCCCCCAACCCCACTGACATGGCCATGGGGCCCTGCAGCATCCCCGGGGGGGGTCCCACCCCATGGGGGGTCCCACCCCACATATCCCTACCCCATGGGCACAGCCTCACTCGGGGACATCCCCGGGGGGGAGTCCCACTACACGTCCCCCAACCCCATGGGCATGGCCCTGCATGGGGACATTCCTGAGGGGGTCCCACCCTTCATGTCCCCCCCACCCCCTCTGCCCCACAGCCGCCTCCTGAGCTCCGAGAGCCGGACGATGGTGAGCGCTGCGCTCTTCTCCGCCGGCGTTTGGCTCTCGGCCATGCTGCTCTTCCGGCAGGTGCTGAAGCTGCTCCTCTCCTACCATGGCTGGATGTTCGAGCCTCATGGCACAATGAGCTGCAGCACCAAGATCTGGGTGGTGAGTGACACTGGCACCGGCACCAGCACAGCATGGTGCTGCCAGCGTTGGGGCAGGGAGATGCTGTGGTGTAGGGTGCAGTGTCTGCATGGGGGACTGGTCACAGAGCAGAGTTAGGACTGGTCACAGAGCAGAGCTGGGACCGGTCATGGTGCAGAGTTGGGACCGGTTGTGGTACAGAGCTGGCACCAGTCATGGTGACATGATCCGGCTGTGTGTGCCACGCATGTCCCTGCCGCAGTCCTTCATCCCCTCTGACCTCTCCTCTTCCCCAGGTGCTGATGAAGGTGCTCTCCATCCGCAAGCCCCTTCTCTACAGCTTCCAAACCTCCCTCCCCAAACTGCCCGTGCCCTCCGTGGAGGCCACCATCACCCGGGTAAGGTGCTAGGATAAGTTTGGGGGGGTCCATGGCAGTGGGACGGGGATGGGGGGTCACACCGAGCCCGCTCCCCGCAGTACCTGGAGTCGGTGCGTCCGCTGATGGATGATGAGAAGTATGGGAGGATGGAGGCTCTGGCCAAGGAGTTCAAGGAGAAGATGGCCCCACGGCTGCAGAAGTACCTGATCCTCAAGTCCTGGTGGACCACCAACTATGTGAGTACTCCAGGGGAGGGGGGACGACCATATGGCTGTTGGGGGGGACACATGGCAGTGATCCCCTTCCAGAGCACCAGGGGATGGTGACCCCAACCCCACAGTCCCCCATGATCATGCAAAGAGGGGGCTTGGGTCCTCCTGGGTGTCCCAACTGAGTCCTGCTCCCCCCCTGTCCCCATCCCTGTCCCCATCCCTGTCCCTGCAGGTGAGTGACTGGTGGGAGGAATACATCTACCTGTGTGGCCGGAGCCCCCTCATGGTCAACAGCAACTACTACGCCATGGTAAGAGGGGGGGGATGCACACCCCCCCTCCGTGTCCCCCCCCCGGGTGTCCTCATCTGTCCCTTGTCCCCAGGATTTCCTCTACGTGACTCCCACCCACATCCAGGCTGCCGGGGCAGGTAACGCAGTACACTCCATCCTGCTGTACCGCCGCAAGCTGGACCGCAGGGAGATTCCCCCTGTGAGCACCCGGGAGGCTGGGGACATCCAGTGGGGCTGGGGAGAGCAGGGGGCAGGGGAGGCTGTGGGGCAGGGGTAGGGGCAGAGGGGAGTCACCATGGGGTTGAAATGGGGTCTAGAGGCTGCAGCAGGTCTGGGGGTCTCAGGGGGGCTGGGGAGCACAGGGTTGTGGGGGTCCTGTGGGGCTGGGGAGGTTAGGGGGAGTAGGGGGACAGGGGAGGCTGGGGGGCAGGGGTAGGGTCAGGGGGGAGTCACCATGGGGTTGAAACGGGGTCCAGGGGTGGGAAAGCGGGGCTGGGGGGCTCAGGGGGGCTGGGGGGCACAGGGTTGGGGGGTCCAGTGGGGCTGGGGGGGCCGGGGGGAGCAGGGGGACAGGGGAGGCTGGGGGGCAGGGGTAGGGGAGAGTCACTATGGGGTTAGCATGGGGTCTGGGGCTGCTGGGGGGCTCAGGGAGGCCGAGGTTGGGGGTGCAGAGAGTGGAGGTGGGGGGCAGACCCACTGCCCCCCCCCTCACCACTGCCCCACACAGATGATGGCACTGGGCATCATCCCCACGTGCTCCTACCAGTCGGAGCGGATGTTCAACACCACCCGCATCCCCAGCAAGGAGACGGGTACGGGGGTGCTGTCCCGGGGAGGGCTGTGACACTCGTGTGTCCCCCCCAGACACGCTGCTGCACCTGGTGGACAGCAAACACTTGGCTGTCTACCACCAGGGCCGCTTCTACAAGGTGTGGCTGTACTATGGGGGGCAGCTCCTGCGCCCCCGCGACCTGGAGCTGCAGTTCCAGCGCATCCTGGAGGACCCCTCGCCCCCCCAGCCCGGGGAGGAGCGCCTGGCCGCCCTCACCGCCGGGGAGAGGTGACAGCACCCGAGGGACCCCGCCACGCTGGGCACTCCGCCTGGGGTGGGCGGGAGGGGGTGCCCAGGGACCCCGGGGGCACCCATGGGGCTGGGTTGGGCAGAGGGCTTGGGAAGCTCAGCAGGATGATGGGTGTTATAGATAAATTTGCAACAAAAGAACCGAATGCAGTTGCTTAAATCCAATTACAAATTTATTAATTACAGCAAGCGTAGTAAAAAGGCAAGCAGCGCTGGGCGACAGGGGAACCACCGCTCCACCAACTGCCGCCCAAGTTGAGTCCAGGTTCCTCCTTTTATTTGGTTTGGTTCTCTGTGTACGTGTCCGCTGGCATGTTCACCCTTGTTGCTGGGGTCCGATAGAGCAGGTTCACGCCCACTGGTTTCCTGGAACATACTGCTCAAGATCTTAGGTTTAAAGAATATCACTAACAATGCTAGGGTTAATGAACAAACACATCACTAACAATGCTAGGGTTAATGAACAAACACATCACTAACAAGATTAGGTTTAAAGAATAAACACACTAACAATATCAGGTTTAATGAATAAACACATCACTAACAATACCCCCCTTTTTCTCTTTACGATATTTTGTGTTGTTCATTAAACCACTTTAGTTCTTGCTTGCTCCATTCCAATTCATTTCCCATTTCTTCATCTTTATTCTCAAAATTTTCATATTGTGCCCTTATTAGTAACAAGTGGGCTGCCTCTAAGCATCCTTTAACTATTTCAATTACTTTGTTAAATATACAAGGGCCAAAGGTTAACCCTAAAACCAGGAGGATTAGTGGTCCAGCTATAGTTGATAGTAATGTAGTTAACCACGGGGAATGATTAAACCAGCTTTCATACCAGCTTCTATTAGATTCCCTTTCTTTTCTCCTTTTTTCTAATCCCTCTCGTAGTTTTGTCATGGTATCTCTAACTACTCCCGTGTGGTCAGCATAAAAGCAACATTCTTCCCCTAAGGCTGCACACAACCCCCCTTGTTGTAAGAAGAGGAGATCCATTCCTCTTCTATTTTGTAGTACTACCTCTGATAGTGAAGTCAGAGATTTTTCTAATGCTGTCATAGATTTTTCTATTCTTTCTAAATCTTCATCTACTGCAGCTCTTAGGGCGTTAATTCCCTGGTTTTGTTGTACTAGAGAGGTAATTCCTGTTCCTGCTCCTACTGCTCCAACCCCTAATAGAGTAGCTATTGTAATAGCAGTTATAGGTTCTCTTTTTACTCTGTGTTGGGTTTCTGTGTTCCAATAGTCATAAAGGACATTTTCCTGGTGATATAGCACTCTTGGGACAATAGTGACCTGTATACAATATTCTTGAGAAGGATTAAACACATTCAGAGATATACAGGGAGTAAGCCCGGTTTTTGAGCAAATCCATCGAGCTTCTCTTTGAGGAATAATCCATTTTTCCGTGGTTTTGTTAAAGTTGGTTTTAATAGTACCACAAAGTGATTGCTTAGTTTTTGGTACTTTACCTATACACGTTCCGACTCCACTAACATGTTGCATAGTTATTCCCTTTGTTGTTTTTTTTTGTTTTTTGTTTTTTGTTTTTTTTTTTTTTTTTTTTTTTTTTTTTTTTCATTCCAGGAGCATTCAGGGGGCCTAACTTCAGAGCTTAAATTATACGTATTGTTTACTCCAATTGCTTCATAGAAAGGCGGATTAACATCATAGCAAAGCCAGCAGCCTGATGTTAGGTTCGGCTGAGAATAGTTTAAAGTTTGATAAGTGGCTTGTATAATTTTCCACAGGGGATCGGGTTGATTCCTCTCTTCAGGGATTTCTTTTGTTGTATTTTCCCTATTTGTAATCTTCCCATCTGGCTAGGGTCCATTTATAAGGCTTGTGTGCATTGCATTTTGCTTTATGTATCCACAAACTTAATAACAAAAGTAATAATTGTACACAAGTAGTTTTCTCATTGCTCCCGGGGGCTCTTATATTTCTGTATTTTCCTTTCCTAATTTCCTCACCAGTCCTTGGGCATTTTATTTCCCATGACTTCCTGGTCCCACCCGGTCTGGGCCATCGTCCTCCACCGCTTTTTATCCCTCTGCCTCGCCTGTCGACTCGGTTGCTTCGAGCCACAGGGGATTTCATCTTCTCGGCAGCAAGGATATTCTTCAGGAGGGGATAGTTGCCCTTTCTTTGATATTTTATGAACCTAGGTGGCCCAGTTTTGGTCATTTATATTAGGAGTGTCACACCTTAAACCCGTCACCTGGTGGTGACACACTTTAACCCTTGTGCCACAAAGGAACTGGCTTGTTAGAATGGCAACAATACAATTTGGGATTGAGTCTTCCTGCAATGAATGTCCCACCCCTCTTTAGAACCCCATTAGTAAATTTTTGTTAAATTTTCTAACAGAGGCGATAAACACCCCTGGAGGGGGGGCTCCCTCTGTGGCAATGAGTCCACCACTTGTTGTCACAAACTAAATATTGGTAACATACAGAGGGAAAATAATTTTCATTATAGTATAGGTCAATGCTTTTAACAGTAACACAATCAGTATGTACAAATATTTTCCTTAAGGTCTATTTCAGTCTTCAGTTAATATTCTAGCTTAAGAAAAAGTCCTATTTATTTAGAATATCCACGAGTGAGTTTTATTTTCAGATCCCCTGGTGGACTGGCTATCTTCCAACAAGGCTCGGGTACTGGTCCTTTAATTCGACTGGCATGAGTCCATCCTCGTTCTGCAGTTCTTACTGCCGAGTTGGTTGTAAGAAGGACTAAATAAGGTCCGTCCCAGTGTGGTTGTAGGGTGTTTTCCTTCCAGGTGCGGATCAAAACCCAGTCTCCAGGTCGTACCTGGTGTAGGGTAATGTTTAAAGGAGGTCTTTGTACCATTTGCCCTTTTTCCCAAAGCTTTTCCCTAAATGCCATTATTTCTGATATGTATGTTTTCATTTGTTTATCTATTATTTTGGGGTGATCCCTGGGCATACCCGCATCATATGGCATTCCATATAGCATTTCAAAAGGAGATATTCCTATATCTGTTCGGGGTAAGGTTCTAAGATTTAACAGGGCCAACGGGAGACATAAAAGGTTCCCCTTTAGCTCCAATTACTTGGGCAGTTTCCCTAGATAATTTACACTCGAGAGGTATTTGCTGCAGGGTAGATCTCTCTGCCCCAGAGTCTACCAGAAACATCACCTCCTGGGCATGGGGACCTACTTTCAATTTTATCAAGGGCTCTGAGTTATTACGGGTCCCCAATACATAGAGCCCCTGACCCCTCTAATCTTCTTTAAACGCTTTCTCGTCTTGCATGCGTCTTCTACAATTCCTCCTCAGATGTCCTTTCTTCTGACAATAAAAGCACTCAACTTCTCTCAAGTCTCTCGGACCAGCTGGATTCCCCGGAGGTCTGTCTTTCAGCCATGAATTCCCAAAGCCCCCTGCCCGGGGTGGCCTCTCCTTAGGGGGTGCCACTTTCTGTCCTTCCTGGATTGCTGCTACAAGAATCCTTGTCTGCCTTTTCTGAGTTTCTTCTTCCTGTCTAACATACACTTTCTGAGCTCCTCCAACCCTCTCTCTTGCCAGTCCTCCAACCCCTCCAATCTCTTTCCAATATCTGTCCAAGACCTCGCCACAAACCGGGTCCCCAACAAGGCCTGCCCCACCCGAGCAGCCGGGTCCAGCCCCGAACAAAGCTGCAAACCTCTCCGCAACCTTTCCAACCACCCAGTGGGGGCCTCATCCCTCCCCTGATGTTCACCAAACGCTCCACTAATATTTTGTCCTCTGGGAACAGCCCCTCCGATCCCCTGGATAACCACCGTGCGCAGATCCGCCACACGGGCTCTACGCTCCGCGCCCCGGCCGTCCCAGGCAGGCCGCTGCAGTGCCCGGCCTATATCCGCGCCGGGACCCCGCCGGCGCCGCCGATCCCAGACTCCCACCCCCGCTGCTCGAATCACCTCCCCCACATTTCCGGAACCCCGGGGGCACCGACACAAAACCCGTTCCGGGCCGGGGACCCCCCATTGCTATTTCCCTTAGAGGATACAGCCCCTCTCCTAATTGCTTCTGTTTTCTGGTTTGACTCCGTGTAACCCTGCGGGTCTCCTCTGGGGAACTGGCAGAGTCTGAGTCTGACTCGGGGTTCGGTGCTGTGGGGAGAGGGGGAGGTGAAGGAGGGGACGGGTTAGGAACAGGAGCGGGGGAGGTGTAAGGAGGTGGAGGTGTGGGAAGGTCTTCAGGTTGTTTACTTTTTTTTTTTTTTTTTTTTTTCCTCTTTTTTTAGGTTTCTTTTCACTTAATGCTAACAAGTGAGTTCTCGGGTCCGATCTTAACCACAACTGAGCATATTCACTTTCCTCTACACTAAAAGGTTCCTTGGAATTTACATAAATGTTTAAAGCCTGGCATATCCAATCTTCAAATGATCCAAAAATTGGCCAGAAAACATTCCTTGCAATTTCTTTCCCACCCCATACTTCTACACAATAATGTATCATCTTAGCCTTATCCATGTTCTTAGTCCCGGGATAATGCTTCCACTCAGCTAACATACAACCTAGCGGACTATCTCTAGGTACAGGTGGGAGTTTTATGGGTGAAGGGAGCTTGCTTTTCCCCTGTCCCATCTTCCGGAATACCTTCTTTTACTCGTGTATGCGTACACTCGCTTCCCCTCTTTCGTGGCCCAGTCCCTCGCGGGATATGGGAACCGCACTACTGGAGGGTCCACACTCGCTTAGAGAATCTGGCTGCCAGTCCTCCTCTCACACACACACACACTTGTTCGTATTCCAGGATACCCAACCCAGCCCGAACGGATCCCCTGCCCAGCAGGCAGTAACTTACGCGTCCTGCGTCCCGCGTCTTCGTCCGGACCTCGAGTGCACCGAGCTTATAGGGTTTTCCTTGCCTTTTTACTACAAATTTAGGTTCGTCGGTAGGAGAAGTGTTTCAGTTTCCAATCCGGAGGCCGCCAAAATAGGATAGGCGGGGCGCCTCCCCCGGCTCGGTCAGTGAATCGATTTTCCTATCCGAGTCACGGCACCAAATTGTTATAGATAAATTTGCAACAAAAGAACCGAATGCAGTTGCTTAAATCCAATTACAAATTTATTAATTACAGCAAGCGTAGTAAAAAGGCAAGCAGCGCTGGGCGACAGGGGAACCACCGCTCCACCAACTGCCGCCCAAGTTGAGTCCAGGTTCCTCCTTTTATTTGGTTTGGTTCTCTGTGTACGTGTCCGCTGGCATGTTCACCCTTGTTGCTGGGGTCCGATAGAGCAGGTTCACGCCCACTGGTTTCCTGGAACATACTGCTCAAGATCTTAGGTTTAAAGAATATCACTAACAATGCTAGGGTTAATGAACAAACACATCACTAACAATGCTAGGGTTAATGAACAAACACATCACTAACAAGATTAGGTTTAAAGAATAAACACACTAACAATATCAGGTTTAATGAATAAACACATCACTAACAATGGGCATCACCAGCCCCCCAGTGCCAGCCCATGGGTACGCCCATGGGTGGGGGGGCTACAGTGTGGGTTGCGTGGTGGGCTCAGGGGTCATGGTGGGCATCACCAGCCCCCCAGTGCAAGACCCTGAGGCCACCCATGGGTGGAAGCTGCATCATGTGGGGGGCTCGGGGGACTCAGCAGGACAATGGGCATCACCATCCCCCTGTGCCCCCATGGCTCCTGGTACCAGACCCTGGGGCCACCCATGGGTGGGGGCTGTGTGTCAGGTTGGTGTGGGGGGTCTCGGGGGGCACAGCCAGCCCCCCCCTCACTCCCGGGGCCACCAGGGTGCCGTGGGCCGAGGTGCGAGCCCGGTTCTTCAGCGCCGGGCAGAACAAGGCCTCGCTGGACGCCATCGAGCGGGCGGCATTCTTCCTCACGCTGGATGAGGAGGAGCACGGCTACGTCCCGGGGCGCAAGGGCTGCATGGACGCCTACGCCAAGTCCCTGCTGCACGGCCACTGCTATGACCGGTGGGCCCCCCCCAGCCCCCCCCCTGCACCCAGGACCACCCCCCCACACCCACCCTGCCCTCACCCCCCCTCCCCGCAGCTGGTTCGATAAGTCCTTCACCCTGGTGGTCTACAAGAACAGGAAGCTGGGGGCCAATGCTGAGCACTCCTGGGCCGATGCGCCCATCATCGGGCACCTCTGGGAGGTAACGGGGGGATGGGGGGCACTCCCAGGCTGGGCACCCCCTGGGCTGGGCACCCCTGTTGGGCTCCCTGGGGATGGGAACCCCTATTGGGCACCCCCAGCTGGGCACCCAGGGGCTGGGGACCCCGAGGTTGGGCACCCCCAGTTGGACACCCCCACTGGGCACCACTGTTGGACACCCCCAGGCTGGTCACCCCTCTTGGGCTCCCTGCAGATGGGACCCCCCTAGGCTGGGGACTCCCATTGAGCACCCCCAGTTGGGCATGCAGGGGCTGGGGACCCCCATTGAGCACCCCCAGTTGGGCACCCAGGTGCTGGGGACCCCCAGTTGGGCAGCTCCAGTTGGTCACCCCTGTTGGGGACCCCCAGTTGGGCACCCCCATTTGGTTCCCTCCAAAGGCAGGCACCCCCCTTGGGCACCCTGGGGCTGGGGACCCCCAGTGGGGCATCCCAAGCTGGGCACTCCCAGGGAACCCCCAGGCTGGGCACCCCTCTTGGGTTCCCTGGGGATAGGACCCCCAATTGGGCACCCCCAGTTTGGCACCCAGGAGCTGGAGACCTCCAGGTTGGACACCCCCAGTTGGACACCCCCACTGGGCACCACTGTTGGGGACCCCCAGGCTGAGGACCCCTATTTGGTTACCTGCCCAAAGGTGGGTGCCTCCCTTGGGCACTCTGAGGCTGGGGATCCCCTGTGGGGCACCACCAATTGGACACCCCCAGTTAGGCACCACTGTTGGGGACCCCCAGTTCAGCACCTGGGGGATGAGGAACCCTGATGTGCCCCTCCAAGGGATGGGGGGTGCAGAGGAGACTGCCCTGGGGGGGGGGGGGCTGGGGCAACCTGGGGTGCGTGGGGCTGTGGGGGGGATTGGGGGTGGATGGGGTGACACTGGAGTGCTCGGGGAGGATGGTGCCCCACGCTCAGGCTCTGCCCCCTCCTCCCCCAGTTCATGTTGGCAACAGAAAAATTCCAGCTGGGCTACACGGAGGGGGGGCACTGCCTGGGGGACCCCGACACCCTGCTGCCCCCCCCCAGCGCCTCCAGTGGAACATCCCCCAGGAAGTGAGTCTGACCCCCCCATGGCACACCAGGGCCCCACAGGCTTGTCCTGGGGGTCCCACCATGTCCTCCATCCCTCACCGTGTCCCCCATCCCACACCGTGTCCCCATCCCACACCGTGTCCTCCCATCCCACACCGTGTCCCCATCCCACACCATGTCCCCGCAGTGCCACGCTGCCATCGAGAGCTCGTACCGCCTGGCCCAGGCTCTAGCCGACGATGACTTCTGCTGCTTCCAGTTCTCGGAGTTTGGGAAGGGGCTGATCAAGAAGTGCCGGACCAGCCCCAATGCCTTCATCCAGATCTCCCTCCAGCTCGCCCACTTCCGAGTGAGGCCCTGGCGAGATTGGGATGGGGACGGGGACAGGGATGGGCTGGGGATGGGGTTGGGGATGGGCACAGGAAAAGGGCAGGGGCAGGGATGGGATGGGGATGGAGATAGAGATGGGCATGGTGACAGGGAAAAGGAAAGGGACAGGGATGGAATGGGATGAGATGGGGATGGAGATGGGCATGGGGACAGGGAAAAGGGATGGGGACAGGGATGGGATGAGAACAGGGACAGGGATGGGGATAGGATGGGGATAGGGAGGGACAGGGACAGGGATAGGATGGGAACGGATGGGGATGGGATGGGGATGGGGATGAGGATGGGGATGGGGATGGTGACAGGGGTGAGATGGGATGGGGCCGGGATGGGAGCAGGGCCATGGCCGGGGCTGGGACAGCATCCCCCCGGCACACCCTGGGCTCTCCGCAGGACAAGGGCTGCTTCTGCCTCACCTACGAGGCCTCTATGACGCGGCTCTTCTGCAAGGACCGGACGGAGACGGTGCAGTCCTGCACCGCCAAGACCACCGCTTTTGTGCGCAGCATGGGGGACACCTGTCAGACCGTGAGCACTGCCACGGGGTCCCACTCCGCCATCCCCAGCCCCTCCCTGGATGGAGGTTCCCCCATCCGTCAGGGAGGTCCCTGTCACCAGGGATGAGGTCCCCATCCCTCACAGTGGTCCCCATCCCTTGGGGAGGTCCCCATCTCTGGCAGATGTCCCTGTTCCTTGGGAATGACTCTGTCCCTGGAGAAAGTGCCTGTCTCTGGAGGAGGTCCCCATCCCTCATGGATGTCCCCATCTCTTGGGGATGTCCTCATCCCTTAGGGATATCCCCATGCTTGGAGAAAGTGCCCATCCCTTAGGGACATCCCTGTCCCTGTGGAGGTCCCCATCCCTTAGGGACATCCCTGTGGAGGTTTCCTATCCCTTAGGGACATCCCTGTCCCTGGGAGAGGTCCCCATCCCTTGGGACCGTTTTCCCCTGGGGAGGCAGGACTGGGAAGGACTCACCTGCACAGAGCACCCAGGGTGGGGGTGAGGGTCTCCAGGGTGGAGGTGATGGCCCTGGGATGGGGGTGATAGCCCTGGGATGGGGGTGATGGCCCCCTGGGGTGGGGGTGGTGGCTCTGGGGTGGGGGTGATGGCCCCTTGGGGTGGGGGTCCCTGTATCTGAGCCCACTGTCCCCACAGTGAGCCAAGCAGCAGCGGCTGTTCCAGGTGGCAGAAGAGCAGCACCAGCTCCTGTACCGCCTGGCCATGACAGGTGCAGGCATCAATCGCCACCTCTTCTGCCTCTACGTGGTGTTGCGGTACCTGGGGGTGACGTCCCCCTTCCTGGCACAGGTCAGCCCGGGACACGCGGCACCGCTATGGGGACACACGTGGCACATGGGACACTGCACGGGCATGCAGGGGAAAAGCCACCTCCCTTCCGTGTGGCACCTGCACATGGCTGTGCACACGCATGCAGCTGCTGTCGCCCACGTGTCACTGAGTGCCACGGCAATGGTACCCTGCGTGTCACCCCCTGTCTGTCACTCCCTGTCTGTCACCCTGTGCATGTGACCCTGTACGTGTGACCCTGTACATGTCACCCCATCTGGCACCCCATGTCTGGCACCCCCTGCACGTCACCCTGCCTGTGTCACCCTGTGCATGTCACCCTGTGTGTGTGAGACCCCCTGTCTGTCACCCTGCGCATGTCACCCTGCACATGTCACCCTGCATGTGTCACCCTCTGTCTGTCACCCTGTGCATGTCACCCCGCACGTGTCACCCAGTCTGTTTCTGGGGACATGGCCACCCGTGCACTGGAGTGCACAGCGCCTGCACCCCACAAGGTGGCCCCAGCATACATGGCCCTGCTGTGCCCCATGAGGCCACGGTCAGTGGGGTGCCATAGGGTGCCTTGGGGTACAGTGGGGTGCAGTGGGGTGCAGCAGGGTGCAGTGGGGTGTATTGGGGTGCATTGAGGCAGGTCAATGTACCTGCATTGGGGTGTGGGGTGTATTGGGGTGCAGCGAGGTGTACTGGGGTGCAGTTGGGTGCCTTGGGGCGCAAAAGGGTGCATTGAGGCACAGCGGGGTGCAGCAGGGTGTATTGGCACACAGTGGGATGCATTGGGGTGCAGTGGGGTGCATTGGGATGCAGCAGGATGTATTAGGGCATAGAAGGGTTTACTGGGGTGCAGCGAAGTGCCTTGGGGCTCAGCAGGATGCAGTGAGGTGCATTGGGGTGCCTTGGGATGCCTTAGGGTGCCTGGGGGCACAGTGAGGTGAATTGGGGTGCAGCGGGGTGCCTTGGGGTTCCTTGGGACACAGTGGGATCACTTGGGGTGCCTTGGGGTGCAGTGATGTGTCTTGGGGTGCATTGGGGTACCTGTGGACTCAGTGGGGTGTATTGGGGTGCAGTGGAGTGCTGTGGGGTGCCCGGAGGCTCAGTGGGGTGCCGTGGGGTGCCCCGGGGCTGAGTGGGGTGCCCTGGGGTGCTGTGGGGTGCTGGGGGATCAGTGGGGTGCCCCAGGGTGCCATGGGGTGCCCGGGGACTGAGCGGATGCTGGTGCAGGTGCTGTCGGAACCCTGGTGCCTCTCCACCAGCCAGACCCCGCAGCAGCAGCTGGGGATGTTTGACCTCAACCGCTTCCCCGACCATGTCTCCACCAGTCTTTGGCCCCATGAGCCCCGGGGGGGGCAGCAGGGCTTGGGGGGGCCTGGGGAGTGCAAGGGAGGGGGTGTGGGTCTGTAGTACATCCCCCTCCATGGCTCTGGGTCAGACTTGTGCCCCACTCCAGGTGCCCCCAGCACCATGGTCCCTGGTGGGTGTCCCTGGTGGGAGTCCCTGGTGGGGGTCCCGAGTGGGTGTCCCTGGTGGGGGTCCTGGATGGGTGTCCCAGGTGAGTGTCCCCAGTGGGTGCCCAGTGCCCCCAGGGGTGCCATGGCCCCACTCATACCCCCCCCCCGCAGGTGGCGGACGATGGCTACAGCGTCTCCTACATCATTGCGGGCGAGAACCTCATCACCTTCCATGTCTCCAGCAAGTTCTCCAGCCCCGAGACAGTGAGAGCCCCTAGGATGGGCTGGGGGGCCAGGGGATCTCCTGTGGGGTCCCCATGGGCCTGGGGCAGCCCCCTGACCTTGACCCTGACCCCACTGCATCCCAGCCCCTCTCCTGTGGGACCCCCACCACGCTTGTGGTGCTGCTGGTGTGGGACCTGCCGGGGGACCTGGGAGTCCTGGGGGTGCCCCAGGGGCAGAGGGGGAGTCTGGGTCCCACTCTCGGGGTGGGGGGGGCGTGGGGTGACAGTTGCTGCCCCCCAGGACTCGAAGCGCTTTGGGAGGAACATCCGCCAGGCCATGCCGGATATCGCTGAGCTCTTCGACAGACCGGCCAAGGGCGCAGGAAAGTGAGGGGGGGCTCAGACCCCAGCTGGGGGGGCCCGGGGGGGAGCCCAGGGAGGCCACAAAGCTGGGGCTGGAGGCGGGGGTCAACGAGGGTGCTGCTGTTCTGTACACGCTTCCAATAAAGGCTGGTGGTGTGAGCTCCCGCCCAGCTCCTTGCCCGCCATCGGGCTGGGGACCCTCTCATCAGGCTGGGGACTCCCATGTCAGGCTGGGGACCCCCTCATTGGGCTGGGGACCCCTGTGTCAGGTTGGGGACCCCTGCATCAG
This sequence comes from Podargus strigoides, assembly GCA_028020825.1. Lineage (NCBI taxonomy): Eukaryota > Metazoa > Chordata > Aves > Caprimulgiformes > Podargidae > Podargus > Podargus strigoides. The sequence continues at coordinate 49,703,598 of CM051662.1, forward strand.
GCTGAGGACCCTGTGCCCATGGTGTCCCCAGGGGTGTCCTGGCAGCCCCCTAGCAGCCATCAGGCACCAGCAGTGGGTGCGTCAGAGGGGATGAAAGGTGCCGTGGGATGGTGACAGGTGAGGTGGTGACCGGTGACCAGTGATGCTGAGCCATGGCGCCACTGAGCCGTGCCCACCGGTTATTGATGCCCGCCGGTGAGCCGTGCCCGCCGGCTGCCTGCGTGGCAGTGACGGGGAGTGTGCAGTGGGGCATGGAGGGATATACGCTGCGCAGAGGCCCTCGGCCATGTCCACCATGGCAGGGACACCTCGCCCTGTCCAGCTGCCTGCACCCTCCTCCCGTCATCTGCCCACACCCAGGGCACCCTCAGGGTGGGGACACGGGGGTCTGCCAGCCTGGAGGGGCTTGGTGGGTGGGGGGCCAGGGAGGCCTGGCACAGCGCTCTGAGACCCCCCACCATGGGCACCTCCTCACCCTGGGATGCTACAGCTCTGGGATGCCCACCTGACACCCACCCCCTGCCTGCACCCCAGCACCCCTGAACCCCAGCACCCCTGAATCCCTGTACCCCTGCCTACTTGGGACACAGTGAGGGGATGACGGGGAGGTGGCAGTGACATCCCTGGCACTGGCTGTGCCCACCATGGGCTGCCAAGTGGGGGTCCCTCCTGCAGCTGGATGTGGGGATCACCGTCACCCTCACCCCCAAGGAGAGGGGGGTGACACCCAGCCATGCACCCCAGCTCAGCTGGGGAGGTCTGAGCACCGATGGGGTGTGGGGACATGGGAGGGGCTGCCACCTGCCCACAGCAGTGCCAGTCCCTGTGGGTGAGCATCTGCCAGACACAGCCCTGGGCCCAGTGCTGGGTGCGCCTTGCACCCCAGCTCTGCACTGGTGACACCCTGCACCCCAACCCTGCACTGGGACCTCACCCTGCACCCCAACGCTGCATTGGGGTCATACCCTGCACCCTAGCTCTATGTTGGGGCCTCATTCTGCACCCCAACTCTGTTGGGGCCATGTCCTGCACCCCAACTCTGCATTGGGGTCATACCCTGCACCCTAGCTCTATGTTGGGGCCTCATTCTGCACCCCAACTCTGTTGGGGCCATGTCCTGCACCCCAACCCTGCACTGGGGCAGCACCCTGCACCCTGACTCTGCATTGGAGTCACACCCTGCACCCCAGCTCTGCACTGGGGCCATGTCCTGCACCCTGACCCTGCATTGGGGTCACACGCTACACCTGGACCCCACAGCTCAGCTCCACAGCCAGGGATTCCCTGGTTGGGACCTGGAGCCCCCTAAGTGCCATGGGGACCCCAGCGGGCACAGGTGGGTGCCAGGTCCCAGGGGGGGCTGGAGCTTCTGGTGCGTGTCCAGAGCCAGGGCTGGAGTGGCACCAGGAGCCATGGCAGGGCCCTGCACCCTTATCTGATCCCCACACCTTTATCTGATCCCCCGCGCTGGGCACCCAGCCCAGCACTGGGTGCTGCAGCACCTTAACCCCCCACAGCCCTGCCCTGCATGGGGAGCTGTGTGCCCAGGGGGGTGGCACCCTGCGACAGGGTGCTCCCTCCTGGCACCCCACTCCCCATCACCCAGCAGCGCTTGGCCCATGTGTCCTGAGATGTGGCATGGCCCGGGGGTCCCGGCTGCTACCACCCCCACCCGTGGGGCCACCCTGGTGCAGTGGGTGCTCCCTCGGGGGTGCTCTACCCCAGCATCCAGGGTGAAGAGAGGGAGGGCAGCACCCCGGGGTGCTGGGGGACTCAGGGTGGTGGGGCCAGGACCGTAGGGCACGGGGGGTGGGGGGTCCCAGTGTGGTTGGGAGCATCGCCTGCTCACTTTGGGGGCGCAAAGGTGGTCCCGGGATGATGGGCTCTGACAGGGGCTCACTGGGGTCCTGGGGGGCACCGTCTGTGGGCACTCAGGGGACCACAGGCACATCCACCCTGGGAGCGGTGCTCTGGGGGTGTTGGGGTGGCCCGGGATGGGGGTCCTGCCTGGAGTCTGTGCCTGCTCAGGGGCTCCCACCCCGGGGGTGACAGCAGGAGCCGTGGGGTGGCCGCTGTCCCTTTGATGTGTGTGCCAGCGGCGGGTGCCACCCACCTCGTCTGCCTGACGCCCTCTATAAAGGTGTTGGGGCAGCTGCATCCTCCTGCAGCCAGGCCCCTCACCACGCCGCTCCTGCAGGTCCTGGGGAGGTCCTGGGATGCTGGGGGTGCTGGGGGGGTGGATGCCCACACTGCCCCTCTCTCTCTCGCAGGGAAGGGAGAAGATGGGACCAACCACATTCTTGGGGCTCTGTCTGCTCGGCTGCCTGGGCCTGCGCCCCTCGCTGCAAGGTGAGCCTCTGCCTGTCCCCTGCCTGTCCCCTGCCTGCTCCCTGCCTGCACCCTGCCAGGTGCCAGGCGCTGTGAGGGGGTCGGGGTGAAGCCCCCCCATGGTGCCCCCCTCTCGGTGTCCCCCCCAGGGTCACAGGAGCACAAGTGTCCCCAGGACTGGCTGCACTTTGGAGGACACTGCTACGGGTACTTCGGGCTGGAGCTGTCCTGGGGGCGGGCAGAGGTGAGTGCCGGGAGGGTGTGTGTGTGTGGGAGGGATGTGGGGTGCTGCCAGGGCCCCCCCCCCGATCCCTCTTTGTCCTCCCCCAGGACTGGTGCAGGGCCACCCGCGGGGGGGGACACCTGGCCTCGGTGCACACCCCCGCCGAGCATCGCGCTGTCGCCGCCTTCATCGCCCAGCACCGCCGGGGGGAGGAGGAGGAGGTGTGGATCGGCCTCTACCTCCGGGTGAGCCCTCTCCCACCCTGCACTGCCTCCTGACCCCCTGCAGAGCCGCTCCCCCGCCTGACACTGTCCCTGTCCCCCCCTCGAGGCACAGATCCGGGCCTGGACCTGGGTGGACGGGTCCCCGAAGCGGTACTCGGCCTGGGACGGGGACGACGCCTCCCGGGGGAAGCGCTGCGCCGCGCTAGAGGACAGCTCGGGTGAGGGGGGGCACCGGGCGGGGAGGAGGGACCCCCCAGGGGTGGGGAGGAGAGAGGGAGGGACCCCCCGGGGTGGTGGAGGGATGGAGGGGACCCCTCCCGGGGTGGTAGAGGGGCCCCCCCGGCCCCCCCCAGCGCCCCCCCTCTCCCCACAGGTTTCCTGGCCTGGGAGGATGATCCCTGCAGCGAGAGGAAACCCTTCGTCTGCAAATACCGAGTGTAGGGGGGGCACTGCCATGCCAGGACACCCCCCCCCCCGAGCGTGCCCTGCACCTCAAACCCCGCAGCCTGCTGGGTGACACCCCAAACACCCCCCGAGCCCCATTGCACTGTGCCTGGACCACCAAACCGCCCCTTCCCTGCATTGCACCAGGCATCACCGCAGAGTGGACCCCTGGACCCCCCCGTGCCCCATTGCCCCCAGACCCCAACATCCCCCTCACCACCATGGGCGGCCCCTGGGCCCCTCCCTGACCGTGGGAGGGACCCCACAATAAAGTGCCCCGAAGGACCGTGGCCCCGAGTCTTCCTCTGCCATGTCCCTGGCACTGGCACTGGCACTGGCATTGGCACTGGCAGGGCACAACAGACCCCTGGGGGCACCCACGGGTGATGGGGACATGGCAGCACTGTGTGTCCCCCGAGCTCCCCATGGGCCTGGCCGGGAAAAAGGGGCAGAACAGGGGGGGCACAGCCAAGTGCAGGGACTGCCTGTGCCACTGCCACCCCCATGGCACCTGTGGGACCCCTGTGACCCCCAAGGGTTCCCCACAGCCTTAGGGGCAGCCTGTGACTGTGTGGGACCCCCATGGACCCAAGAGGAGCCCCGTGGTCCCAGTGGGATGCTCTGGCCCCTGTGGGACCCCCCACAGCTTTGTGGAACCTCTGTGGCTCCCATAGGACCCCCATTGCCCCTGTGGGACCCCCATGGCCCTCAGCAAACCCCTCCAACCCTGCAGATGGGGGTCCCCCGTGGGCCGTGGCAGTCCCATGGGGGCCACAGGTGTTCCGCAAGGGACTCCTGTGCCCCAGGAGCAGCCCCTCCTGTGATGGCTCCTGCAGTGGGGCAGCCCCACACTCATGGCTGCCAGTGTCCCCACACTGTCCCGTCCATGTGTCCGTGTCCCCATGTCCATGTCCCCATGCCCCCATCCCAGGCTGCCCAGCGTGGTTTGTTGTGCGGGTGCCATAGTAACGGGGAGGAAGAGCCCAGCCATTGCTCAACTCTGCTCAGGGTGAGGGGCCTCAGCCCCACCAGGACCCCCACTCCGGGGGCTGGGGGGGCATCCCTAGGGATTTGGGGGTTGCATCCCTGGGGAATTGGGAGTACATCCCCAGGGAGCTGGGGGGGCATCCCTGGGGAGCTGGGGGGACATCCCTGAGGGTCTGGAGGCTGCATCCCTGGGAAGTTGGGAGGACATCCCTGGGGAATTGGGGGAGCATCCCTGGGGTGCTGGGGGGCTATCCCTGGGGTCCCATGGGCCACGTCTGTGGGGTGCTGGGGAGACATCCCTGGGGGGCTGGGGAGTGTATCTATGGGGTGCTAGGGGTACATCCATGGGGTACTAGGGGCTGCATCCATGGGAGCCATATCTATGGGGTGCTGGGGGCTGTAATTCCAGGGTGCTGGGTCTTCATCCCTGGGGTGCAGGGGGCTGTACCCATGGGGTGCTGGGGGGTGTATCTATGGGGTGCTGGGGTCTTCATCCCTGGGGCACTGAGGGTACTTTCCTGGGGTGCCAGGTTTTCTTCCCTGGGGTGCCAGGGTGTTCACCAAGGGGATGTTGGGGTTCACTCATGGGATCCATGGGCCCCCCACAGGGTTCAGACCTGGGGTGCTGGGACATCCCCCCAAGATGTTAGGACTGTCATCCCCGGGATGGGGTACAGAGTCCTGGAGCCCCCCAGCCATTGTGACACTGGTGCCTATGGATGGCAGCTGGTGTCGGGGCTGCAGACCCTTTGAGGGGACCCCACAGCTGGCAGGGGGGGGCGGCAGGGCTGGGATGGGGGGTCAGGGCTGAGGGGGGGTCAGCACTCATTCCCCGCAGGACCTGCCATGTCGGCCAATGGCTGGGTGGGCAGCTGGAGGCCCCACCGCCCCCGGGGCCCCATCGCCACTCTCTACAGGAGACCCGGGCCCAAGTACAGGCTCCCCACCAATGTTGGTGAGTTGGGGCCATCATGGGGGCCGGGGGGGCCATGGTACTGGTGGGGTGCTGGGGACCGGGGGGCCAAGGGTCCCGCAGCCCACCAAGCCCCCTGCCCGCACAGGCTACCGACTGCATGACCCCTCCTGCAACCGTGCCCCCGCGTACAGCTTTGGGGTACGCACGGAGGGGCAGGAGAAGCAGTGCTCCCCCGGGCCAAGGTACCTGCTGCCCCCTGGCACCACGGCCAAGGGCAAGGCTGGGACCCCTGCCTTCTCCATCTATGGCCACCCCTATGACCTGACACCTTTCCGCACCCCCGGGCCAGGTGAGAAGGGGGCCGGGAGCCCCTGGGGGGGTGGCAGGGCTGGGGACCCCCCAGACATGCTCATGGCTCAGCCCCCCACTCCCCCCAGGCCACTACTTCCCAGAGAAGGCTGAGAGGGTGACCTTCCCCTCCATACCCGCCTGCAGCCTCCACTCCCGCACCAGGCACCACGCTAGCCAACAGACACCGGGTAGGAGAGACAGGGGCCAGGCTTGCTCCCCATCATCCCCCATGGGCCTGGCTGGAACCCCCCAACATCCCTGGGCTGCTTCCCCCCATTATCCTCGGTCTGAACCCCCACCGACCCTGGGCTGGGACACCCTCACCCCTGGGCTGTGCCCCCCCCATTATCCCTGGTCTGAACCCCCACCATCCCCAGGCTGACCCCCACCATCCCCAGGTTTTGTCCCCCCATTATCCCTGGTCTGAACACCCACCATCTCCAGGCTGAGACCCCCCCCAGCATCCCTGGGCTGGTCCCCCCCATCATCCCCAGGCTGAGACCCCCAGCATCCCTGGGCTGAGACCCCCAGCATCCCTGGGCAGACCCCTCCCTCCCCACATCCCCATGGTGGTGAACCCCCTGCCACCCCAGCCCCCTGGCAGGGCCCCACTGAGCCCCCACTCCCCCCAGGCCCCGCTGCCTACCAGATGCCCCCCATGCTGGGGCCCCGCATCATCACCAAGAGCTCAGCCCCCAACTACTCCATGCTGGGACACAGCAACGTGGGCACCTTCTACCAGGAACTGTGCAAGGTGGGGTGGGAGTCCCAGAGGGCAGGGTGGCCAGGGTGCTATGGGGCTAGGGGGCTCATGGGCTGGCAGTCCAGGGTGCCAGGGTACTGGGGGGGCCAGGAGGCTGGAGGGCTGGGGTCCCGGGGTGTGGGGGGGCTGGGGCACTGGGGTGCTAGGGGTCTGGATGTCCAGGATACCAGGGTGCTGGGGGTCAGGGGGCTGAGGTTCTGGGGACCCAGGGTCTCAGGGTACTGGGGTCCCAGTGTGTCAGGGTGCGAGGGGGCTGGAGGACTGGGGTACTAAGGGACTGGGGGGCTGGAGGTCCAGGATGCCAGGGGGCTGGGGGGCTGGGGTCTCAAGTTGTCAGGGGGCTGGGGGGCCAGGGATCTGGGGTCCCAGGGTGCTGGGGGTCTGGGGTCCCAGTGTGTTGGGGGGCCAGGGGACTGGGGTGCTATGGGACTGGGGGGCTGGAAGGATGGAGGTCCAGGGTGTCAGGGTGCTGGGGGGCCGAGGGCCTGGGGCGTTGAGATCCCAGGGTGTCGGGGTGCTGAGGGGCCAGGGGTCTGGGGTCCCAAGGTGCTGGGGGCGGGGGGGGGGGGACATGTCACTGCACCCTCTGCCGCAGACGCCAGGGCCCTGCAACTACAATGCGGTGGCTGCCAACGTGTACAAGCAGTGGGCACCGCAGTACAGCATCCTGGCACGCAACGCCCTCCCCGGGGACACTACTATCAAACCCAGCCCTAACACCTACAACCCCAAGCAGGTGAGGGGACACTGGGGGTCCTGCCAGCACAGGGCGGGGGGGCCAGGAACCACAGGACCCTCGGCCCTCATGGTACCATTTCTCCCACCCACCAGAGCTGTCAGCGGGGGGTGACGTTTGGGATCCGGCACTTGGACTACCTGGCTCCCCTCATTGTGGATGTGCCTGACTAGGGGGGGCGCGGGGCCACTGTGGGGCCAGGGGCCACTGGGATGACTGATGCCAAAAGATGAATGTTTTCACCCAGAGTCCTCTCCTTGTGTCTCACTGCATCACCCACCCGGGGCTGGGCAGCACTGCCCAGACACTCCGGCCATCCCAGGGAGCGCAGGCCCCCAAGGAGCTGCCCTGGCCCCCACTCCTGTCCTTCCCTCCTGGAGTAGGCCCCGAAGAGGCCGTGCAGGGGAAGCAGGGCTGAGCTCTGGACCCACAGTCTATCCCATCCCATCCCCTCCTATTCCATCCCCTCCCATCCCATCCCATCCCTATCCCCATCCCAGTGCCCCTCACTGTGCCCATCTCACTGCCACCCAGGCCTGGCTCTGGCTGTGGGTCCCCACCCCAGCCTCGTGCCCTGTCCCCTCCAGGACTGGGGCCACCCCAGGAGCGGGAGGGGACACATGTGGTCACCTGGAGCCCCCACAGGACCTCGGGGTGTGGGGTGGCATGGGGGGCACTGGCCAGGGAGGGGGCACTTGTCAGCAGAGCACTGTGGGACACCCCCCATGCCATGGGACACCCCCCATGCCATGGGTGCCATGGGTGGGGACACTGAGAGCCGTGTGGGTCGGTGGCCGTGCAGAGCCCTCGGGCATGGCCGGTGGCTGTCCCTTGGGGACCAGGGGTGCCCAGCAGTGCCACCCACCCCCCCAGCCTCTCCCTGCCCAGTCTGACCCTTGGTCGCTGCCCCGGGGACAGAGTCCAGCGCTGGAGACACCTCCTCGCCGCGGGCACGGGGCCAGACTGGGCAGGATCGCAGGAGTGGATACTGGCTGTGGGGAGCGGGTGCCAGCCATGGGCAGTGGGTGCCATCTGTGGGGACCAGGGATGGCCGCCCCGGTGTCCCTCCCAGTGCTCATCGGGAAGGAGCGGGACAGGGAGCAGTTGGAGGAGGAGGAGATCCACAGCTTCGTGCACGCTGTGACAGAGGGCACCACGCAGGAGGGACAGATCGGTGGGTGCAGGGTGGGGTGACACAGCCCAGGGACACCCCACGGGGACGGGGGAGGCAGAAGGGGGGACGTGGCAGGGGGACATGGCAGAAGACACAGCCCAGGGACACGGTGTGGGGACAAGGATGGGGACAGAGGGAGGCAGAAGGTGGGACATGGCAGGGGACACGTGGGGACATAGTGGGGGACATGGGGGAGGCACGGCCAGGACAGACCTGGGGAGGGGGGGACATACATTGCCAGGGGACCTGTCACAGGGACATGGCAAAGGCTGGCACAGTGGGACACACTGTGGGGAGGTGGCTGGGCAGGGTGGGGGTCCCTGGCAGTGGGGACAGCCCTGGGACTGTCACAGTCACAGCCGGGATGGGAGAGGGCTGTCAGCAGCAGGGATGGTGGGGGACAGGGGTGGCACAGAGTGGAGACAGGGCCATGCCACCCGGTATCCCCAGGTGCCATGCTGATGGCCATCCGGCTGCGGGGCACGGATGCGGATGAGACGCTGGCGCTGATGCAGGCCATGGCAGGCTCAGGGTGGGCACTGGCGTGGCCCCACGCCTGGAGGGGCCGCACGGTGGACAAACACTCCATGGGTGGCGTTGGGGACAAGGACAGCCTGGCGCTGGCCCCCGCCCTGGCCGCCTTTGACTGCAAGGTGAGGGGGGTGGGTGCCCACCACCACCGCCCGCCGCCTCTACGCTGGGGACACCCCCAAGCACTGGCAGGTCCTGGGGCAGGCAGGTGTCTGTGAGGAGCTGCCCACACTGCAGGGAGGTGAGAGGTGATGGGGGGACAGGGGGTGACAGGGTGCTTGGGGACAGCCCTGCCCTCCTCAGCCCACACCCTCCCACTTTGTCCTTGCCCCCCAGCCCCACACCCCACTGTCTATGCCCTGTGCCCCACTGCCTATATCCCCTACCCCACATCCCCCATTCGCGGGGATCCCCACGTGCCCCACACCCTGCCCTCAGGGTCCCCAAACCGCAGTGATTATGGAAAATGCTAACTTAAGCAATTGTGTATAGATTAGCGTATTTGCAGTAGAAAATATATACAGCCAGCAGAAAGAGGCTAATATAGTTTAGAGTTAAAAAACTAACCAGCAAGGATAAAAGTTTGGAGCTGCTAACATGCTTAGTAAGATAAGGGAAGAACTGAGAGATTCGTCCTTGAAAGAGGGAGCAGTCAGGCCTGAGTGATCAAACAGTGTTGGTTAAGGGGCCCCAAAGACAACACTCCCTCAGGAAGGAGGGACTGATAAGAACCACAGTGCTAATTAAGGGGTCCTGGAAACCAGAACAGACCGGTCTGGAGGGATGAAGTAAGCAAAGGTAAAAAGGACACCGTGAGGAAGACTCGGAGCCTTCCTCCTGAAGACCCCCGAGGACGACCACCAGGATGCACCACGCAGGCGCAACTGGGCAGAGCCAGAGGTGTGGAATATTATAATGACTTACTGTAAATCTCCTCCCTGAGACCCTCCCAATGATGTAATCCTCATTCCCACCTGATGTAAACTTATGAATATGCAACACTTTAGGCTGTAAAAGGAGCACACTCCTGGCTCCAGGTGGGCTCGATAGGAGGAGCGATCCCCCGAGTCCCCGGATCCACAATAAACGAATACCTGCTGCTAAAGATCCTCATCATCTTTACAGTTATCCATCACCTTGCACGGCTCCAGGTAAGGTGACCTCCCTGCCGCGGCCCAGGATTTCCTGGGGGAGCTCCCTTGCTTGAATCCCTCTGCGAGGGTGGACAAGGACCATTTGCTCCAAAACGAGAAGGTATTCGTTCTGTGATAAAGGTAAAGCGCTATAAGTAACGTGGGGTTTGAGTCCCCACACAAGACCTCGAGGCCAGGGCTAGAGTCCCTGCAAAGATTATTCTTCTAGCAGACTAGGGGTTCGAGTCCCCAACCGGTGAACTGGCGTCACAAAGGGGTTCGAGTCCCCAATAGCTGAATTGGCGTCAGAAAGGGGTTCGAGTCCCCAACCGGTGAACTGACGTCAGAAAGGGGTTCGAGTCCCCAACCGGTGAACTGGCGTCACAAAGGGGTTCGAGTCCCCAGGAAAAGTAATTTGACCGGTGTAGAGGTGTTTTTGTGGGTTTGTGTGTTTTATTGAGAGTGTGATGTGTGCTTGAGACGTACCACGGTACGAAGCGAGTGAGGAGCTCTATCCGCGGTTCCGTTCTCGGGCGACTGAGACAGCCGGAGAAAAGCGAAGCGAAAGGCAGAGTGATTGACGACAATTTATAAAAAGTTTGTAACTATTTGTTCAAGTTGTAAACCAAACTATGAGGCCTGGACATTGTGTAATTGTAAAGTGTAATCAGAGGTGGTATTGTGTTTCCTGGTGTCAAGATTGCAGAAAGGAAGAATTCCGCACTAGGGCACAGGCATTAGGACTTTTAGCTCTTACAGGGTGCAAGGAGGAAAGTAGTAACTGATTAAAGGAACTGTGGTGAGAGGCAAGGAAAGAGAAACGGCAAGGCAGGGTGTGTGTGTGGGGGGGCACCGATCCCCCGGGTGTGGACCGTAAAAGAGCAAGCTTGAATAGTACGTTAGAGGAGTGCAAGAGGAGGTTTAAGGAGATAAGGGGTAAGAATGGGTTCATCAGCCAGTAAAGAAGTACCCCGAAAGACCCCCTAGGGATGTGTATTAGCCCACTGGAAAGAATTAGGAGGAATCCCTGGGGGTACCTTAGTAAAAAGAGATTTAATCAAATATTGCGATCAGTGGTGGCCCTTATATAAATTAGGCGGAAAAGAGAAGTGGCCAGAAAATGGCACTTTGAATTATGATACCAATGTGATGTAGATAAGCAGACACTTCTTTATTGACCCGCGGAGGATACGGGGGATAACTCCACCTAGCGTATCCTGGGTTACATCACCTTTAGCAGAGTTTTTATATATTTGATTTCCATTGTATAAGCTATTTAACATAAAACTGCATGTACTGCTTGCCTTCAATTGCTCATTAAAATTAACCTTTACCTTGATTGGCCCCTAATGATTTGTCGGATTACATCACTTCATGTATATTCATTTCTAATAACAATCATTGGTCACCTATAGTCACGCCGTAGTCACACTATTGATTGTACCCTCTAATATTCAGATTAGGATGGGGAGGGGGATAAGGGGATCTTTAAGCAGCATAAACTGGTCACTGTGACTTTAGCCACGCTATGATTAATTATTGTATTGTTTCCACGGTGGTTGCTTAAACATAATATTTTACTTTCTTGACTACATGGTTTCTAGTTACAGACAATGCTGGGCCTTAGCTGCTTGTACCACCTGTTCACTTCATGTACTTTAGCTGCTGGTACCACCTGTTTGTTCTGTGTGCTTTCTGTGGTTACTAAAACAAAACACAGTCACTCCCTCATATGATTCGATTAGGCCTAACTTGATTTTAGCTAAACTAAAAGCATAAAATCATCAAAATCATCAGAATCTGATCAGATTGGTAACACAGTCCGGCCCCCCCGCTGCCCTTTTACCCCCCCACCCGTGCCCCAGGTGCCCTTTGACCCCTGACCCCACTCCCCCAGCTCCCCCTTCACCCCCCATCCATGCCCCCAGTGCCTTCTGACTCTCACCCCGTGCCCTGCCACCCTCTGACCCCAGCCCTGTTCCACCCAGGACCCCCCTTTCCCTGCCCCCTCCTGCTGCCCTTTGACCCCTCAGCCCCTTCGCTGCCCTCTGACCCTAGCCCCGGCCCCTTCAGAACCTTTTACCCCCGCCCCTGCAGCCGTCCATGGGCTCCAGCCAGGTCCCTCCCTCCCCCCGCCGCTGTTTTAGCCCGCCCTGACGACAGCGACCCCCGTGCCCCCCGCTGACCTTTGCCCTCTGACCCTGAGCTCCATCCCACCGGCACCGCTCGCGCGCCGGTGCACGCCGCGCCCCTGAACCCGGAAGCCGAAGTGTCGCTGCGGCGCAGAGGGGCCGTGGCCAGCGCATGCGCACTGTGCACCTCCTGCCGCCGCGGCTCTGCGCATGTACATCCCCACCTTCCCGCGCCCGGCGGGACCGTGACCCTGACTTTGACTCCTGGCCATGACCCCGGGCAGGTGCGGGCAGCACAGCGGCTTTATTGCCCGTCCCCGCGGCCTGGGGGCGGCACCGGCTGGCACAGGAGTGCCCGGGGGCACGGAGGGCAGGATGGTCTCGGCCAGGCCAGGCCAGGCGAGGCGAGGCGAGGCGAGGCGGGGCGGGGTGGGGTGGCCAAACCAGGCCAGGCGGTGTCACCAAACAGGACAAAGAACTTATCAACACCAGTGTGATGTAGATAAGCAGACACTTCTTTATTGACCCGCGGAGGATACGGGGGATAACTCCACCTAGCGTATCCTGGGTTACATCACCTTTAGCAGGGTTTTTATATATTTGATTTCCATTGTATAAGCTATTTAACATAAAACTGCATGTACTGCTTGCCTTCAATTGCTCATTAAAATTAACCTTTACCTTGATTGGCCCCTAATGATCTGTTGGATTACATCACTTCATGTATATTCATTTCTAATAACAATCCTTGGTCACCTATAGTCACGCCATAGTCGCGCTATTGATTGTACCCTCTAATATTCAGATTAGGATGGGGAGGGGGATAAGGGGATCTTTAAGCAGCATAAACTGGTCACTGTGACTTTAGCCACGCTATGATTAATGACTGTATTGTTTCCACGGTGGTTGCTTAAACATAATATTTTACTTTCTTGACTACACAGTTTCTAGTTACAGACAATGCTGGGCCTTAGCTGCTTGTACCACCTGTTCACTTCATGTACTTTAGCTGCTGGTACCACCTGTTTGTTCTGTGTGCTTTCTGTGGTTACTAAAACAAAACACAGTCACTCCCTCATATGGTTCAATTAGGCCTAACTTGATTTTAGCTAAACTAAAATCATCAAAATCATCAGAATCTGATCAGATTGGTAACAGCAGGATGGGGTGGGGTGGCCTGGCCCACGGTCAAGTGCAGGGCGGCCTGCAGGGCCTGCTGCCCCCCCTCACCCAGGGTCCCCTTGTGGTATACCTGCAGCCAGGGCTCTCCTGCAGGCAGGACCGGCTGTGGGCAGGGGTACCCGGGGGGGGCCCTGCAAGCCCCACCTTGCCCCGGCCAGACCCCCCTGTTAACTTCCCATAGACGTTGCCCCACGGCCACCAGCAGCTCAGTGCCCACCCAGGGATTGATGGGGTCCCGGGCTTTTGCCCGGCCGGCTCCCAGCTTGTGCAGGACGCTGGTCAGCGGCAGGGCCTCCACCCAGCACCCAGCCTGGGGAGGAAAGAAGGGGTGGGCAGGGGAGCCCAAGGGGCGTATGTAGGGTGTGGGGAGCCCCAGGAATGGGGAATGTGGGGCAGGGGGTGCAGGCAGGGACCTCGGGGCTGCTGATTAGCGCAAAATCTGCGTCTTGAAAATAACTGTAAAGATGATGAGGATCTTTAGCAGCAGGTATTCGTTTATTGCAGATCCGGGGACTCGGGGGATCGCTCCTCCTATCGAGCCCACCTGGAGCCAGGAGTGTGCTCTTTTTACAGCCTAAAGTGTTGCATATTCATAAGTTTACATCAGGTGGGAATGAGGATTACATCATTGGGAGGGTCTCAGGGAGGAGATTTACAGTAAGTCATTATAATATTCCACGCCTCTGGCTCCGCCCAGTTGTGCCTCTTTTGCAACTCATGTTGTTTTTGAGAAGAGAGGGAAAAATGGAGTGAGATGGCTTATGCAGACATGTTTTTTACTCTTAGAAATAAACCAGAATGGCAAAAACAGTGTGGGATTAATTTGGCTCCACAGGATACTTTAATTTTAGCACTAGAAAAGGAGGCTAAGAAAGAAGGCAGACTCAAAAGATGCTGCTCAGCTTGTAGCATAGGACAAAGGTGTTTGAAACTTGCAGATGAAGACGATGTATTAGATACTCAGAAATTAAGTACATATCTCCCTGCCAGGATGCATGCCCCTACTCATAGGATGGGAAGTAACCATGACAGTCCGGGAGCCACTGAAAGTACCAACTCTCCAGGAGATAGTTCAGGTGGAGGATCAGGAGACGAATGTTCATCAGGCGTATCATCCCGAACTCGAAGCAAGAAAGTTAAGGGACATAAGATTATTGCTCCCTTGAGACAGGTGGTAGGACCTGATGGGAATAGGACCAGGGTTAAGGCACCGTTTACAGCCGCGGACTTAGATGGTTGGAGAGAATGTGCCAGACAGTATCGAGAGGATCCTGAGAAGGTGGCAAAGAGATTTGATTTAATAGTCAAAAACCAGGATCCTGATTGGGGGGATGTAGATCTTATGCTATCAGAATTGACTGAAACAGAAAAAGGAACAGTTGTAAGTGCTGTGAAAAATCATGTTCTAGGGCAAATAACCACTGGGGCATTGCAAGGACGGGGGGAAGATATATTTCCCACTCAGGATCCACACTGGAATCCAGATGATTCAGGGGATCATGGACTACTACGGGCCTATAGAGACTTGGTGTCATGGGGACTGAGAAATGCAATTCCCAAAACCGTAAATTGGTCGTTGTTGTTCAGCATACACCAGGAATCTACTGAGTCCCCGTCAGCCTTTGTTGACAGGCTGCGTGAAGGCATGAGAAAACATACTACGTTAGACCCAGCCTCAGAAGTGGGGCAGCAACAGCTTGTATCTCTTATGTTAGGTCAGTCAGCAGCTGACATTTGCAGGAAGCTACAGAAAATTAGAGAACCCAATAACAGGAATTTAGAGAAGCTCCTGGCCAAATCTTGGCAAGTGTACAAAACTAGAGCTCAGCCTGTTACCATAGCAGCGGTGCAAAGGGGAGGTTTCCCTGGACAGGGAAGAGGTCGTGGGCATGGGGGGGGGGGCGGGGGGGAGGTGTGCTCCGAGCGCAGGAAAGCACCTGGGGCAAAATCAGTGTGCTATTTGCAAAGGAACAGGTCACTGGAAAAGAAACTGTCCGTCGGCAGGAAATGTTAACTCGGCAACAGAGACGGCAGGCCACGGGTCCCGTCAGAACCAACTAGCACTGGATTGACGGGGACCGGCTGGCTCTCCCCTAGCGGACCTGCTGGTTACACTAGAGCTAGGAGAAAGAAAACAGGTAGACTTTTTAGTAGATACCTGTGGGAGTTTGGCTTGTGAGTAATGGACATGGAGTGTTAGAGCAGGTGCACGAACAGGCTACTGTGCAGGCGCTAGCGGCCAAGATTAGGCCTCAAGGACTTACTGTCCTTGCAGAGTAGTACAAGGAACTAAGTTACATAAGATAGGGAACTAACACTTAGGCAAGGCGGAGAATATGATAATTAGAAGCTGAAGCATAGGTTAAAAGTTAATGATTGATGTAGAAGTGGTCTAATGAAAACCTAAGAAAAAGATAATAAGATATGCTTAGTCGTGATGATTTGACAAAAGAATGATATATAAGTGAATGTATCTGCACAATAAAAGGAGCTTTCTGGATAACTCACATTGAGTCGTTCCTGATTTCTCTAAGTCCCGTCTCCGCAGATACCAGAGCCACGTACTCAGTTTTAAACCAGACTCTGACCCCGATAGGGAAGGAATTTGTTTGTGTAGCAGGCGCAACTGGCACCAAGGAAAAGGCATTTTTCTTACAGCCATTGAAATTTAAATTGGGAAAGATAATAAGAACACATCAGTTTTTGTATTTACCAAATTCACCTAAAGCCTTATTAGGAAGAGATCTGTTAACCTTACTAGAAGCCAAAATTGAATTTGGCAGTGGGGGAATGACTATGAAAATACCCGAAGAAAAACTGATATTAGCTTTAAGCATCCTAAATATCACACCACAGTTAGCGATTGGAAATGATCCAGAAATAGAGAAAAGAATCTTTGATCAAGTATTCCACATGGTATGGGAAACTGAGACCCCTGGAAGATCCAAAAGGGCAACCCCTATAAAAATTGAATTGAAAGATGGTGCTCATCCAGTATGTCACAAACAATATTCACGAAGACTGGAGGATAGAAAAGGGATTAAACCAATTAAGCAGCTCCAAACTTTTATCCTTGCTGGTTAGTTTTTTAACTCTAAACTATATTAGCCTCTTTCTGCTAGCTGTATATATTTTCTACTGCAAATACGCTAATCTGTACACAATTGCTTAAGTTAGCATTTTCCATAATCACCATACTACCAGTTAAGAAGCCAAATGGTAGCTACCGATTGGTGCAAGATCTTAGGGCAGTAAATCGGATCACTAAAACTTTATACCCAGTGGTGGCTAACTGCGGGAAGTCAAGGCAAGCAATCACATAGCGACTTAATAAATCTTGTGAAAGGCAGTTTAATGGCGTTACAACCCGGTTTATATAGACAGAGCACTAAGTCACAAGACTCTTCACGAGACTCTTCTAGCTACTAATTGGTTAACAGCACTATCGTGGCATAAATTGATTTGTGACTTTAAAGCATGCATTCACACCGTCACACCTTTCCCAGCTTCCCATCCTGCTTCAGCATCCGGGTCAGGCTCGAAGGTTGGATTGCTCACATGACCATTGCTTGCTAAAAACCCCCCAACAAATCCCCCTTCTTAATTTTGAGCAATCCAAACCCAATGATGGGAACAATGAGGAAATTATGACGGTGAGTTTCTTCATATTCTCTCTTAATTGCTGCAGCTGCTTATGAATAGAGAAAGAATGGTTAGACAGATTAATGCGATGCATTTCATCTAAAGTCTTTACAACCTTAACCTAGGGCTAATAAGAGAAAAATTTCACAGCAGTTCTTCTTTTACTACACAGCATGCCTAACACTATCTAAATCTTCAGTTAATTCTGTCTGTCCCTTTTTAAACAGGTTTTCTATCCCTACACACGGCCACGCATTATCTAATTTGATAAAAGTCTCTAGCACGAGGCAAACATGCAACTCAGTTCAGCTCTCGTTGATTCTTGAGTTCTTCTCACGCAGCGTCCAACTGGACACTCTTATCTGCTCGCTCCTGCAAGCGGTTATTGCTCTTTCTTATTTTTTCTTCCTCTGAAGTAGCTTCTAGAATGCGGCTACGTGCCTAGGCCAACATCCCGTATGGCTGGTTCACTATATGGTTATTCTCTTTTAAAATACATTCCTACAATTCCCCCTTTTTCTTCTTGAGCCAGCCATACGTTCTTCATGGTATATTTAATCATGCTTGTTACCTTCTCGAAAACATAAAGTACAATCATTAATATAATAGCAACCAATAATAGGTGGAATTCAATAATAATTGGAATTAACAAAGAAACAAAGTCTCCCACAGAAGGAATGGGAGACAACCAAGTCAATAGGCTGATCATATAGAAGGAGTCGCATATGGTTTTCCCATGAAGCCCCCGTTTGCAAATGCCAGACCTGACCGGGGCCCAGTTGCATGGAGGGTCAGGAGGTCCTTCCCCAACAGGAAATTTCTGCAAGGTGCGTCCACCTCACAGACAGACACTCCACCCTTCCGCAAGTGGCCCCAACCCCTGTCCCCAAAACAGGACACCTGGCACTCATTTATCCAATGTGGGGCACCTGGGGCTTGTTTACCCAAGGGCTCCCCACACAAGGCCGGCCACACCTTGAAGGAAAGCCAAAAGGGAAACTTGTCCCCTCCTCCTTAAAGGACCATGGGAACCACCCATATGTCAACCTAGGACATCTGCGGATCTGGTTCTGACATCTATGGTGTTAAAACAGCCTCTTATTATTACTTGACTTCTTATCTGGGGGTGGGATCATTACCTAATAGCTATCATTCAGTAACAAATTCAATATAAACTTATTTTATCTAAACCTCTTAGCCTGTTTTTACAGATTCTAAGACTCTAATTAAACATGTTCAAAAAAGAAAGTCGCCAGACGCGGCCATTGATAAACAAAAAGATTATTTCCCAATTCGGTTTGCCCACGTCACCCACATGTTCTGTGTGAGATTAATAGTGTGGGGCTTCTAACAATTTATTTTGATGATAAAGCCTTTACAGATGAGTCTTGGCACTGCGGCTCCTTCCATGGTTTTACCCATCTAGAAGGAATCCAACGGAGACCTTCACCTGTGAGCAAACACATATATCCTCTTCCAGTTAGTTTCACTTCAGCTGGTCCTTCCCAAAGTCCTGTGTTGAGATTTTTATACTGCACCAGAATTTTCTGTTGTTCATCTAACCCGGTTTTTAAAACTGTACTATGAATTACCATAGGTGGATCTTTCCTTTCTCCTGTGAGACGCAGGTAATTTAGCACATACACAGCTTTAGCTAATCTTTCTGCTGGGGTACTGGGCTCTCCCCCTTTTTGTTTTTGAAGCAAATCTTTCAGAGTTTGATGGGCTCGTTCGACCATTGCTTGTCCTGTGGGGGAGTGAGGAATACCAGTGGTGTGCTGAATACCCCAAGCGAGACAAAATTGTTGAAATCTACGAGAGGTATATGCAGGGCCATTGTCAGTCTTGAGGGATAATGGGACTCCTAAAACTGAAAAACTGGAATATAGATGTTTTTCAACATGCTTAGCAGTCTCTCCAGTTTGAGCTGTCGCCCATACAGCCGTAGAAAATGTATCAGTTACAACATGGACATATTTCAATCTGCCAAACTCTACAACATGTGTCACATCCATTTGCCACAATTGCAAGGGCCGCAGTCCTTTAGGGTTGACCCCAAGGCCAACTCCAAACCCTATTTTTTGACAAGCTGGACAGGACTTCACGATCCCTTGTGCATCTGTCAAGGGCAAATGAAATTGTCGTGCTAACATTTTTGCTGATTGGTGGAAAAATGCATGGGAATTTTTTGCTTGCTCAAAAATATTTACAGGTGGACCAGTCCAAGCCAGAGCTACCAATTGATCAGCTTTATTGTTTCCAATGGCCAATCCTTCAGTCATTAAGTGACTGCAAATATGGGTGATGAAATATGATTGACGTCTGTCATTTAAGGTCAATAATAATTCTCGCAACAGCTCAGCAAGCAGCTTATTCGAGACCTCACGAAGCATAGCCCTTTCGATGCGCCACACTACTCCAACCACATAGAGAGAGTCTGATACAATATTCAGTGGCTGATCATTCCAATGTTGAAATGCCCATATTACAGCTCGGAGCTCTAATGTCTGCAAGGAGTCTATGGACCCTCCCTGGATGGTGTGACTATCCCATTGACCAGGCTCCTCTTCCCAGGTGACTCCTGCCTTTTTAGTTTTCTTTCCTGCATCGGTGAAAACAGTGATACCATTTACCGGTGTTTCAGACCGATACGGCTGTTCCTCAAAGGTCTGGTTTTGCAACATAGGGATCATGTGGTGAGCAGGATAAACATTTGTGAGGAGACCCGTGAAATCTGCGCAGGCAATTTGCAAAGCAAGAGAATTTCTAATGAGCCATTCTAAATATTCCTGAACCAACGGCACAATAATTGATTGTGGATCCGCTCCTGCTATTTCCTGAATTCTAGATCGTCCTTTCATAATTAATTGCGCAATTATTTCAATTCGGGTCACAACGGTTTTTCTCTGCCTCATTGGAGAAAATATCCACTCTAAAATGCATAAAGGATTTGGCCCTTCCTGCACCCATTGGATGATGAGGGCAAGTGGCCAATCTCTACCTTGTTGTGAATTGACAATCATAAGGACAATAGGATACTGAGGATTAAACCGAGCTGCATGACACTGAGATATTTTTTCACTGATTGTGCTCAATGCACACTGCTGTTCAGGACCAAGCTCACGTTTCTTGTTAGCTTGAGTAGAGGTGCCTAACGACTGAATTAAAGGTTTTAAATCATCATTTGTTATGCCACAGATACCTCTTACCCACTGAATATCGCCAACCAGCATCTGGATATCATTGAGCATTTTGATGTCTGATTTGATTTCTAGTTTTTGTGGTCTGACACTACTTCCTGTGATGATCCAGCCCAAATATTTCCAAGGTGATTGCTGTTGAATTTTTTCAGGGGCAATTTTTAACCCCCTCTTCTCCAATTCTCTGGTCATCGCTATTAAAATGGTTTCTTTTTGCAAATGTTTCCCAGCAATTAATATATCATCCATATAGTGATAAATTATCAATTGTGGATATTTCTTTCGAATTGGTCCTAAGGCCCAGGCAACAAATGCCTGGCACATGATAGGAGAATTTTTCATGCCTTGAGGCAAGACCAGCCAATGATAACTTTCTGCCGGTTCGGCCTTGTTAACAGAGGGAACCGAAAAGGCAAACTTTTCTACATCATCTTTACACAGTGGAATTGTGAAGAAACAATCTTTCAAGTCAATAATCAGTAAATCCCAATCCTCGGGTAGCATAACAGGTGATGGCAAACCTGGCTGCAAGGATCCCATATTTTCCATAACTGCATTAACTGCCCGTAAATCATGCAACAATCTCCATTTCCCACCTTTTTTGGGAATAGTGAAAATCGGTGTGTTCCAGGGGCTGTTTGAAGGAACAATATGTCCTGCTTTTAATTGTTCCTCTACTAGTTCTCTGACTTTTAGCAGCCTTTCGTGTGTAAGCGGCCACTGATCTATCCATACTGGTTCTTCTGTTTTCCATTTCAATTTCAGGATTGGCTGCTCAGCAGCGGCCGCCACTAAAAAGGCTGAGTTACAATTTGAGCTCCCATTTGACTTAGTAAGTCTCTGCCAATTAGTGTAATAGGTACATTCATGATATAGGGTCTGGTAGTAACTATTACACCGTCAGGAAACTGAAATGCAGTCACCTCTTTGCTAATTTGGGTTGACTGTGTTCCGCCAATTCCATAAATACCGGATGGAGCAAAAACTGTAGGCCATGTATCAGGCCACTGTAATGTTGAGATGATTGTCACATCAGCCGCTGTGTCGATGAGCATTTTTGCCTGTTTTTTCTGGCCATTTTTTGCTATCATGATTATCACACATTCAGGTTTTGCTTTCGCTGTGTCTAAAGATAAGTATACTTGCGGCGATCCTGTTGAGCCGAATCCCCCGTCTCCTCGTTCTGCTATACCCGGTCAAGGAACACAAGATTTAAAAGGAACCAGTTGAGCTATGCGGCTACCTTTTGGAATGAAAACAGGTGGCGTTAATGAGTAAACCATTATTTTTACAGTCCCTACAAAGTCAGCATCAATTACTCCAGGCAAAACAAAAATACCCCGTCTAGAGGTTGAAGATCTCCCTAACAATAAGGCACTAAGACCATGACCTAATGGCCCTTGAATATTGCTATCTATTAGATGCACTCCAGTGTCTTGTAGAGTGACGTCTACAGCTGATTCCACGTCCACTCCGGCACTTCCTGCCGTGGCGGAGGGAATGGTGTTGAGGCATCCCTTGCTGTTGGGATGCTGCCCAAGACCCCTGCATTTGTGTCATCGCGTGAGAGGGCGTGGCGCTCCTGTTCCCGTTTCCCTTACCTTTACCGTTGCATTCTAATGTGTTATGGCTATCCTTTTGACAATGAACACACCATTTTGATCGTTTTAAAGCTTTACATTGAATTTTCCAGTGACCTAATTTGCCGCAATTAAAACACCTCTTTTCTTTTTTCTCTTTGCCTCCCTTTTTTTGTTTTATCAAGGGGGCAATGACTCCTTTCATAGTAGGAGCGATAGCTCCTTGCAGGGCAGCAGCAACATAGGCCGCATTGTTCATCTGTGTGGTGCGTTCAGCCAATTCAATCATATCAGCTACCTCTGTATTTTTGGGTAGTGTCCCTAAGACCCGTTTGTTTTTTTCATTGGCATTATCACAGGCCAGCATTTTGAACATTTGCTGTTTCATGGCCACATTAAGATCCGGGTGACTGTCAATGGCAGAATATAATTTGTCTACAAACTCTGTGTAGCTATCATTTAGCCCTTGCTTGACATGCGTGAACCCATAGGGCTTCCCTGGCTCATGCACTGAAAAAATGGCCTGCAGTGCTAGTTGTTGAGATAACTGCAGAACTTGTGTTGAAAATTGAGACTGCATTTGTACAGAGGCAAAAGGGCCCATACCCAATAGCATTTGGGCCTGAATTCCATATAATGGGTCAGTTTGTTGGCGTGGTTTAGCTTGCTCCGCATCACACAATCTCTGCCAAGTTCTTTGGAACATGAGCTGTTGTGATGGAGTAAGCAAAACATTTGCAACCTGTGTACTATCAGCTGGAATCAACAAATCAGAAGTGAAAATATAGCGAATTATTTGTTGAGTGAGCTGTGACTGCAACCCATACTGCGCAATGGCAGACCGAGCTTTTTCTAGCATTTTCCAATCAAAAGACTCCCACTTTTGACCTGTTGGGGATAAAATAACAGGGAAAGCCTGCGGAAGAAAAGACCCCTCAACAATTGCATCTTTGATGATTCCTCTCCAGCGCTGAGTGGATTCCTGAGGATCTTTGGCTCCGGCGAAGAGATGCTCTGGAGGCGGCAGCAGCGGGGCAGGCGGTTGCAGAGCTGAGGCTTGTGGAGAAACGCCTTCTGGCGTGAAGGGGTTAAAAGTTTTAGATCTGTCCAGTGAAGCAGCAACCGCTGTTCTTTCAACTAGGGTGTGATGCTGTAATTCCAGCTCGCTGAAGCGTGCCATCACATCTCTCATGCATTCGTCCACTGATGGGGAGGGCCGGTCGGGGTTGGCCTCGGGGCTGGTATCGTCACCCGAGGGCGGGGATGACAGGGCCGGCGAAAAAGGGAGCGGTGGATAAGTACCCGCCCCTGATCTGCATAATGGACCACCCACTGCTGTTTTTCCCTCTGTTGTTACTTCCGCATTCGCCTCAGACTGTTTCAGGCTCAGAGGCGAGGCGCTGCCTGGCAGAGCTCCGCCAGGTGAAGCAGGGGGCGGTGCCAGCGGCGCAGGCGGCAGCGGCGCAGGCCGGGGTGGGGCGGCGGCGGGTTAGGGGTGGAACGCCCAACTCGGGAGGTGGAGTCCCGAGGACCTGGAATCGCGAAATTCTGCGCGAAGGGATTAAAAGGAGACGAAACCGCCATGGGTGCAGGGTCGGCCCCCCCCTTTTTCTCCTCCCCGGGAGTCAAAGCCGCATGTGCAGCAGCAGCAGCAGCCCGTTCCCCTTTCATTGTGCTCAAAGTCTCTCTTATTTGTTTCCACAGTGCTGAACGTTTATAGGCTTCTTTGCCACTCTTTCCTCTGTTACTAACTTCATCCCACAGACTCGTGCCTATGGCTTCCCAGGCAGACAGCTCAAACGCTGTTTTCACCCCGGATATCAGGCTTCTGTCCTGTGCCCACTGCAGCAGAGCCTTCAGGGCTTGTGCGTCATAAGAAATTCCTCTCACAGAGAGCATATCTTGGAGGAGCTTAATTACCGCTTCCTTCACTTTGGTAAGCGTAAACCCCATCTCCTCCCCGACCGCTCACTGACCTTTTTTAGTGAGAATTCAGAACAGGACCCGTTGTCCTCCGGTGCGCACCATCTCCATCCGCTGGGCACTGCAGAACGACTGTCGCCGGGGCAGCGACAACTTTCGGTCGGCTTTTCCACCCTCTCCGTCTGCTTTTCTTCACGCTGACAGCATCAGCTTCTAGCAGCGGTTCTGAGGGTCCCTGTTCGGGCGCCACTTGCGGGAAGTCATGGCAAGCAATCACATAGAGACTTAATAAATCTTGTGAAAGGCAGTTTAATGGCGTTACAACCCGGTTTATATAGACAGAGCACTAAGTCACAAGACTCTTCACGAGACTCTTCTAACTACCAATTGGTTAACAGCACTAGCGTGGCATAAATTGATTTGCGACCTTAAAGCATGCATTCACACCGTCACACCTTTCCCAGCTTCCCATCCTGCTTCAGCATCCGGGTCAGGCTCGAAGGTTGGATTGCTCACATGACCATTGCTTGCTAAAAACCCCCCAACAATGTGGTGCTGAGGGACATGGGGTAGTGGGGACTGGGCAGTGCTGGGCTAATGGTTGGACTGGGGGAGCTTAGAGGGCTTTGCCAACCAAAACTCAGTGATTTGATGATTCTATGATGTGAAAGTGCCGAAGAAACCTGCTGTGTGTCAGGCCCCCAGGCAGCTGACTGTTCTTTGTGCTTTTAACCTCATAAGTAAAGGCTCTTGCCCCAAAGCCCAGCACTTTGGAGGGAGCAGCTGAGCTCTCCTGTTTCAGGTGAGGGTGGTGGGAAGGAGCTCCTGCCCTGTCCCATCTCTGCTTGGCTGGGAGGTGCCTCCAGCCCAGCCGCCTCCTCCAGTTGCCCATGGGACGCTGTGTCTGTGCTGGGAGCAGACCCAGACTCCCCTTTCTCTCCGCAGTGTCTGAAGAGATGGACAGAAGCGCTTTGACCCCCACCACCACCATCAGACCTTCGGACAAGATGACCATCAATCATTTGGTGGAGCGAGCCTGCTGCCGTGACTACCAGTGGCTGGGGCTGGGCACCCTCAGCAGCAGCCTCACCCGCTCCAAGAATGAGCCCTTCCGCATCTCCACCGTGAACCGCATGTACGCCATCTGCCGGAGGTGAGCCCGAGCCGGGTGCAGGGTGAGGAGGGGGCAGCAGGGGGCTTTCCCGCTTTGTATGACCAGTTGGCTGGATGAGGGGAGAGCAGCAGATGGCATCTACCTGGACTTCAGCAAGGCTTTGGACACTGTCTCCCATAACATCCTCATTAGGAAACTCAGGCAGTGTGGGTTAGATGAGGGGACGGTGAGGTGGATCAAGAGCTGGCTGTGTGACAGATCAGAGGGGTGTGATCTGACCTAGGTGTTCCTGCTCTGGCAGGGGGATTGGACTAGATGATCTTTTGAGGTCCCTTCCAATCCCTAACATTCTGTGATTCTGTGATCAGTGGAGCAGAGTTGAGTTGGAGGCTGTCACCAGTGGTGTCCCCCAGGGGTCAATACTCGGTCCGGTCTTGTTCAACATATTCATCAGTGACCTGGACAAGGGGACAGAGTGGATCCTCAGCAAGTTCGCTGCTGATCCCAAGCTGGGAGGGGTGGCTGACACTCCAGAGGGCTGTGCTGCCATCCAGCGGGACCTGGACAGGCTGGAGAGCTGGGCAGAGAAGAACCTCATGAGGTTCAATAAGGGCAAGGGTAGGGTGCTGCACCTGGGGAAGAAGAATGCCAGGCACCAGGATAAGTGAGGGGGGACCTCCTGGAAAGCAGTTCTGAGGAGAAGGATCTGGCAGTCCTGGCAGACAGTAAATTATCCCTGAGCCGGCGATGTGCCCTTGTTGCCAAGAAGGCCAATGCCACCCTGGGCTGCACAGGGCAGTGTGTGGCCAGGAGGGCGAGGGAGGTCATTCTCCCCCTCTACTCTGCCCTGGGGAGACTGCAACTGGAATCCTGCGTCCAGTTCTGGGCTCCCCAGTTGAAGAGAGACAAGGAACTACTGGAGAGAGTCCAGTGGAGGGCAGCGAGGATGAGTGGGGGATTGGAGCATCTCCCCTGTGAGGAAAGGCTGAGAGAGCTGGGACTCTTCATCCTGGAGAAGAGAAGGCTGAGGGGGGATCTAATGAACATTTAAAATACCTAAAGGGGGGGTTGAGGGAGGATGGAGCCAGACTCTTTCCAGTGGTTCCCAGTGACAGGACGAGGGGCAAGTGGCACAAGCTGGAACATAGGAAGTTCTATTGAAAGATGAGGAAGAACTTCTTTTGGGTGAGAGTGCCCGAGCACTGGCACAGGCTGCCCAGAGACGTGTGGAGTCTCCTTCTTGAGATTTTCCAGCCTCGCCTGGATGCAGCCCTGAGTGATGTGCTTGAGGGGATCCTGCTTTAACGCAGGGGAGTTGGACTGGATGAGCTCTAGAGGTCCCTTCCAACTTGGACAATTCCGTGAACCTGTGGGAGCTGGGGAGGGAGGTGTGCTGCACCCCACTGGGCTCTGCAGAGCCTGTGCTCTCTCCTGCAGCTACCCCGGGCTGCTCATCGTGCCACAGAGCATCCAGGACAACACGATCCAGCGGATCTCCCGCTGCTACCGCCAGAACCGCTTCCCGGTGGTGTGCTGGCGGAACTCCCGCACCAAGGCCGTGCTGCTGCGCTCGGGGGGGGGCTGCACGGCAAGGGCGTTGTCGGCCTCTTCAAGTCCCAGAACGCTCCCACCGCAGGTGTCTGTCCCCTCCTTTCTTGCGCTGGCAGCGGGCTGCAGAGCCCTTCAGGGGTCTTGTGCCAGTGGCGGGGCAGTGACACTCGTGGCTCTTGCCCCAGGCCCCTCGCAGACAGACTCCACCAGTTTGGAGCAGGTGAAGTACCTGCAGGCCGTGATTAACTCCATGCTGCACTTCACTGATGCTGGCGGGCGCAACACGCTCAGCAGCTTCACCTCTGCCCACATGAGCAGCGCAGGTGAGGAGCTTGGGCAGGGGCTGCAGCGCAGTGGGGATGCCAGGGGGCATCCGTGGGTCCTGCCATCCGACCTAGAGCCCGGGCAGCTGGCTGAACTGCTGTCCCCGGTGTCCCATGTCAGAGGAGGCAGCAGAGCCTTCCTAGCGCTCTCCAGAGCTCCCAGTTCTGGCTGGGCCTGCGTGGCTGGTGGTGGGGATGGGTTTTGGGGAACCCAGTGGGCCTGTGAGCACCGGGAACCCCAGGCTGTGCTGGGATCCGGGCACTTGCTCAGGACCAGGACCAACCCCACTAGCTGAGACCTCAGCACCGCCCGTGCCCTGGCACAGCAGGCAGCCGGTGCTGGGCTCTGTCGTGGGAAGCCAGGGTAAGTCTCTGCCTCCTTTGCTCTCCAAGCAGCCTGCCCTCTCCCACCGGGGCAGAGCTGCCCTCCCGTGCTCCTCTCTCATCCCTCCTCTGTCCCCACCATCCACCCATCATCGCTGCAGAGGTGACCAGGGGCCAGAGGGACCGTGGGGAACGCAGCCAGGGGCTTCCTGCAGCCTGGGTTGGAGAGGACTTGCCAAAAGCCCCTCCAAGGCTTCTCCCCTGGCTCGGGGGGAACGTGCCTGGAGCTGTGGCTGAAGGAGGGAGGGTCAGAGCAGCAGTGCGGGGGAGAGAGGGATGACCTGGTGTGGGCCTGAGCCGTGGAGCAAAGAGCTGCTGGGCTGTGGATGCCCCGGGTGCCTGTTTTCTGTGGTTCCAGCTGGAAGATGCTTCCTGCATGCTGGTCCCTGGCACTCCAGCTTGCTACTGCCTTCCCTCTCTGGCCCCTCTCCTCCCTCCCGAGCAGTTTGGGGGAGCCAAGGTGGGCGGGCCCCTCTGGAGTGGCACAGGGAGGCCGAAAGCTGACGTTTTGTTGGTGCTACAGATTTCTTTGACAAGAGGCAGCCTAAGCTGGGATCGCTCATGAAGCAGGTGATGGGAGGGAAGGACAATGGGCCCAGGACTGTTAGCCGCGGAGGTGAGGACGTGCGAGTGAATGCTGCCTCGGGGGGGCCTCATGAAGGCCCCCACCTTGGGGCAGCTCTTCTAGAGTAGATGCTTCCCCTTTTGCTCTCTGCCGTGGGGCAGCTGCAGGGAGGGCGGGAGGGACCTGCTGCAGCACCCTGGAGCCATCTCCTCCATCCCACTCATTGCTCCAGTCACTCTGTCCCAGTGTCCAGGTGCCTCTTCCCACCTGGTGCGAGCAGGGTCCTCAGGCCTCTCGCTTGAGGTCGCTTTTGTCCTGTGCTCTCAGGGCTTAGTCACAGAGCTAAGGTCATCACCCTCTCCACCCCCAAGTGCGTGTCGGCGAAGGGCCGCGAGACACCCCGAGGTATGGTACCACCGGTGCCTAACCACCCACCCGGGTGCTAACCTGATCCGCTCACCCCCCCACACGCACTCCCACCCTTCACACCACTAATGGCCCAGTAACACCCCCCTCCGCCTGCCAACACCCTTTGTCCAGCCCGCGGCGCCAGCGGTGAGTATCCGGCCTGTCCCCAGCACTCCCGCAGCCTCCTCAGGTTTGCTCTAGGCTCCTTGTGCATCTGCTGGTGCTTGGCTAGTGGTGGCCAGGTACAGGGGGTGGTGGCCAGGGACGGAGTCTGGATGGCAGGGAAGGAGTCCTGGTGGTGTGGCTGTGCAGGTGATGGGATGCAGAGCCACTGGGGTTGGTCTCCATATCCACCAGGCAGAAAATCCTACAGCACCCAGCAAGGAGAAGGAGCCAAAAGCAAACCTGGTTCCCAGCACCGTCCCCAGGCGCTGGGCTGCAGGGTGACAGCAGCTCATCCCCCAGCTGGGGACATGCGGAGGCCAGCACAGCCCACCAGCTGGCCGGGGACCCCCAGTCTGACCCCAGCTGTCTCACAGGGAAGTGGTGCAGCATCCGAGGCAGTGGGCACATGAGCAGCTATGCCCTGAACATGGAGATTGGGTCCCGCCTGGCCGGGAAGGACCTGCTGGGCACCCAGCACAACAGCACCCCCGCCGAGGCAAGCTTCCTGTGCCAGCACCAGGCTTCGCTCTACATCATTGGGGACAAGTTGCAGCTGAAGGTAACCCTGATGCCTCCTGGGGGGGACGGGGCTGAAGTGCTGGGGTCTGAACCCCCAGCCCTGAATTAAGGGTGACATATGGGTGGGCCCCATGGCCCTTTAAGAGGAGGGGATGAGTTTACCTTTTGGCTTTCCTCCAAGGTGCAGCCGGCCTTGCAGGGAGAGCCCTTGGGTAAACAAGCCCCAGGTGCCCTGCATTTTGATAACAAGTGCCAGGTGTCCTGTTTGGGGATAAAAGCTGGGCCCACTTGCAGGAAGGGTTGGAGAGTCTGTCTGTGGAGTGGACGCACTTCACAGAGTTTCCTGTTGGGGAAGGACCTCCTGACCACTCATGCAACTGGATCGCAGTCAGGTCTGCCACGTACAAACACAGGCTTTGTGGGGAGGCAACATGGGGTTATTTCTGTCATATGTAACTGCCTTGTTCTCCTGGTTGTCTCCCATTTTCTCTGTGGGTTATCTCGTGTCTCTGTTTGTTCCATCTGTTATGAGCAATATTGTGTCATTCCTGGGGTCGCTGGGGTTGATGTCTGTTATTCGTGATCTGTCTGACTTGTTTGTACCCCCAGCGATCCTCTATATACTGACCCCTTTACATGAAATAGAACCTACCTACTGGATTGTTGTTCTACTGCTGGCTGTGTCTTTTGTACTGGGCCTACTAATTGGCAAAACAGGGGTCTGCTCAGGGGGGGTCTCTGGGTGGTGCTGGAGAAGAGAAGCCTGGAGAAGGCTGAGGGCGATCTAATGAAAGGTTACAAATACCTAAAGGGGGGCTGAGGGAGGATGAGGCCAGACTCTTTCCAGTGGTTCCCAGTGACAGGATGAGGGGCAAGGGGCACAAGCTGGAACATAGGAAGTTCCACTGAAAGATGAGGAAGAACTTCTTTTGGGTGAGAGTGCCCGAGCACTGGCACAGGCTGCCCAGAGAGGTGTGAAGTCTCCTTCTCTGGAGATTTTCCAGCCTCGCCTGGATGCAGCCCTGAGTGATGTGCTTGAGGGGATCCTGCTTTAACGCAGGGGAGTTGGGCTGGTTTTGCTCTAGAGGTCCCTTCCAACTTGGACAATTCTATGAATCTGTACTGATTCTCATCCCTCAGGGGGTGAAGCCGGACCCGCTGCAGCACTGGGAGGTGGTGCCCATCGAGTTGTTTGACATGCGACAGGTGAAGGCCAGCTTCAAGAAGCTTATGAAGGCCTGCGTGCCTGGCTGCCCCTCCACTGACCCCAGCATTGCCTACCTGCAGTCCCTGGAGGAGTCTGAGTGGCTGTCACAGGTCAGTTGTCATCCAAAGTCTGGAGGGACCCCATGGTGGGAGTCTTGGCGGTTGGCTGTCACTCATGCTCCTGGAGGGGGTTCTGGGTGCCCTCTCTGGAGCATTACTGTGGTGTGGAGTGGGGACACCCTGGGAGCCAGGCTGGTGTGAGAAACAGGGATAGAACAGCCCAGAGCGCGGCTCGGGGGCTGTGCATGTCCTGGGCAGCTGCCGGCTGGGGAAGCGGGGCAGGACCTGTTGGATGCTGTGAAGGGGTTGGCACAGGGCAGTACCAGCAGCAGCTGGGGTGACCCAGGTGGCCACTGCTCTGTGGGACTGGTCGTGCTGCGGAGCTGCTGTGTCTGGCTGCTGTGGGGAGCGAGGGACCCACGGCTTTGCTCGGGACCCACAGTTCTGCTTTGGACCCATGGCTCTTCTGGGCACCCATGGCCCTGCTCAGGGCCCATGGCTCCGCTCGTGGTGTGGTGGTTCTGCCCCACTGGCCTTGCTGCACGGCATCTGAACACGGTGGTCACATATCATGGCCCTGCATAACCCATGTGCTCCGCTCTGTTTGGCTTCCCCCTTTCCAGGAAAGGGTCCCAACACCCAGCCCTGGTAACCCTGTCCCTTCCCTTGGCAGATCCATAAGATCCTGCAGATTTCCGTGCTGGTGGTGGAGCTCCTGGACACAGGCTCATCTGTGCTGGTCAGTCTGGAGGACGGCTGGGACATCACCACGCAGGTAGGAGCCCCACAGCAGCCCAAGGCGATGGCTGCCCCTGGCTGCTGCCCCACGAGCATCCCGAGCCCCCCTGTCCCCGCAGGTGGTCTCCTTGGTGCAGCTGCTCTCGGATCCCTACTACCGGACACTGGAGGGGTTCCGCCTGCTGGTGGAGAAGGAGTGGCTGTCCTTCGGGCACCGCTTCAGCCACCGCGGGGCACAGACACTGGCCGGCCAGAGCAGAGGCTTTGCCCCCATCTTCCTCCAGTTCCTGGACTGCGTCCATCAGGTGAGCTCCCAGCGTGGCAGCGGCCAGCTCCTTCTGCAGCGGGGATGAGTCCAGAGCCAGCCTGTGTTTGGGGGATCTGGGAGGTCACAGAATCACAGAGTGGTGGGGTTGGAAGGGACCTCTGAAGCTCATCCAGTCCAACTCCCCTGCTAGAGCAGGATCCCAGAGTAGATCCCACAGGAACTCATCCAGACGGGTTTGGAATGTCTCCAGAGATGGAGACTCCACCACCTCTCTGGACAGTGCCAGTGCTCTGTCACCCTCACAGGAAAGAAGTGTTTTCTTATGTTAAGACTGAACCTCCTGTGTCCCAGTTTGTGCCCAGTGCCCCTTGTCCTGTCACTGGACACAGCCCAGAAGAGTCTGGTCCTGTCTTCCTGATACCACCCTTTAGATATTGATGAGATCCCCCCTCAGCCTCCTCTTCTCCAAGCTGACCAGACCAAGCTCCCTCAGCCTCTCCTCACATGGGAGATGCTCCAATCCCTTCATCATCTCAGTACCCTGCGCTGGACTCTTTCCCCTCTGGAACTGAGGAGCCCAGAACTGGACACAGCACTCCAGATGAGGCCTCACCAGGGCAGAGTAGAGGGGAAGGAGAACCTCCCTTGCCCTGCTGGCCACACTCCTCTTCATGCACCCCAGGATGCCATTGGCCTTCTTGGCCGCGAGGGCACATTGCTGGCTCATGGTCAGCCTGCTATCACCAGGACTTCCAGGTCCTTGTCCCCAGAGCTGCTCTCCAGCAGCTCAGCCTCAGCCTGTACTGATCCATGGGGTTGTTCTTCCCCAGATGCAGGACTCTACACTTGCTCTTATTGAATTTCATTATGTTTCTCCCTGCCCAGCTCTCCAGCCTGTCCAGGTCACGCTGGATGGCAGCACAGCCCTCTGGTGTGTCAGCCACTCCTTCCAGCTTTGTATCATCAGCAAACTTGCTGAGGATCCACTCTGTCCCCTTGCCCAGGTCGTTAATGAATATATTGGACTGGACCCAGTACCCACCCCTGGGGGACACCACTGGTCACAGGCCTCCAGCTAGACTGCCCCACTGACCACTGCTCTCTGGGCTCTGTCCTTCAGCCAGTTCCCAATCCACCTCACTACCCAGTCATCTAGTCCACACTTGTTAAGCCAGGTCTCACCCCTGCTGCCCCTTGCAGATCCACCTGCAGTTCCCCATGGAGTTCGAGTTCAGCCAGTACTACCTGAAATTCCTCAGCTACCACTACATTTCCAACCGTTTCCGGACGTTCCTGCTGGACTCCGACTACGAGCGCATCGAGCTGGGTGAGGGCAGCGTGCGGTGCTCATGGCGGGTGGCAGCCCCCTGCCTGGTCCCAAATAACCCCCCTTCCCCGCTCTCTCCTCAGGCCTCCTGTATGAGGAGAAGGGGGAGCGGAAGAGCCAGCAGGTCTACAAATCCATCTGGGATTACATCGACCGGCTCAACAAGAAAGCTCCCATCTTCTTCAACTACATGTACACCCCTGAGGATGGGGAGGTGAGAGCTCTGCTCCTGCCCGGGGTCAGTGTGCTGCAGAGGGCTCGAATGGCGCTTCCCAGGGGCACCCTGGGGTCTCCCCACCCACATGGAGCTGAGCCAGCAGCCCCTTGGCTGCACTACGGCTTCCACCCACCCGAGCTGGACAGTGGGGAGGGAGTCTGCTGCCTCGGGGGGCACAAGAAACGGGCCCCTGTGAGCTGCATCCCTGCAGAGGGGTCAGGGGGACGTAGCTGGGGCAGAGGGGACATCCCAAGCTGGAGCTGCTGGGGTCTTGGTTTGGGTTCTTCACCACCACAAGCTGGGAATGTCCTTCCTTGGGGAGAGCAGCAGCTTTGGGCGCATGGTGTGGGCAGCACATGGGGGCTGCTCTCTGCCACTGCGGCCAGGCTCCCCCCGAGCTGCTCAGAGCTCTGGCTTGATCTGAGCTCCAAAACTGGGAGCAGCTCTGCCTTCCTTCAGCCCAGCATCACCTTCTCCCAACCACCCCGCAGCCTTCCAGCCCCACTTAGAGCGCATCGCCCTTGGGGAAGGCTCGTTGTGAAGGGACTCGTGTCCCATCTGGACAGATTGTCCCTGCAGTGTGGCCAGGGATGTGTCCTGCTGGGATGCTGCTGCTCTCCTGAGCATAACCCTGCTTCTTCCACAGGTGCTCAGGCCCTACAGCAATATCTCCAACCTGAAAGTATGGGACTACTACACGGAGGAGACGCTGTCTGAGGGCCCCTCCTACGACTGGGAGCTGGCGCAGGGGGTGCCGGAGCACATGGAGGAGGCGGATCGGCAGGACACCGGGGCCCCCCAGACGAAGCGCAAGATCATCTGGCCATGCTATGACAACCGCAGCTGCGTGGAGCCCGACGCCATCTCCAAACTGCTGGAGGTGAGTGCGGCATCGCCCATGCCTTGCTGCTGGGTTTGGCCTGGCCCGGACTTGCCGTGGTGCACACCATGGGACAGGCTTGTGGCGGGGTTGCAGTCAGTTGAGCCCCTGGGATGGGGACAGTAGTGCCAGGGGTGTTGTCCTCTCTTGGGCTGACACCTGAATCCCACGGCAGGAGCTGCACAATCTGGAGATGGAGCTGGGTCAGGTCCTGGAGTGCTGGAAGGACACATGGGACAAGGTCAAAGCTTCCCAGTGCACGGAGGTGTGGCAGGAGGGCAGCCGGGTAGGTGGGGGCTGAAGGAGGGGTGCCCCGAGCGCTGGGGGTGTTTGCTCCTGGGGCAGAGGAGGGGGTGCTGGTGCTCAGCCCCCCATCTGAGTGTGCCCGAGGGGTGTGGGGCCATCCTCCCCACTCACGCTGTGCCCTCTGCTCCCCACAGACCCCCAGCTCCCTGATGATGTCCTCCTGCCCCTCCCACCACTGGCGCTCGCTGGGCGTTTACCTGCAGGAGTGCGAGGTGGGCTCTACCCTCAACCTCAGCCTTGACAGCAACACCAGCAGCACCTCCACCCCCTCCAGCGGGAAGCAGGGCAGCCACCAGAGCACCAGCACGCTCTACAGCCAGTTCCAGATGTCAGAGAGCGAGAACAGGCAGGCGGGGGGCTCGGGGGGCTGCTGGTGGTGCTGGGAGGGGGATCCCTCTCTGGGTTGTGTTCTGCAGGCCAAACCCCCATTTCTGCCCCTCTCCCTTAGCCCTAACACGCTGCTGCCCCTGGCAGGTCCTACGAGGGGTCTCTGTACAAGAAAG
This sequence comes from Podargus strigoides, assembly GCA_028020825.1. Taxonomy (NCBI): domain Eukaryota; kingdom Metazoa; phylum Chordata; class Aves; order Caprimulgiformes; family Podargidae; genus Podargus; species Podargus strigoides. The sequence goes on from CM051662.1 coordinate 49,737,601, forward strand.
GAGCCTTCATGAAACCCTGGAAACCTCGCTGGTTCGTGCTGGATAAAACCAAACATCAGGTACGGAGGGGCAGGTGAGCCTGGGGATCCGTCTGTCCTTCCCTTCCTCCCCTCTGACAGCCCTGGGGTCTCTCCCCACAGCTGCGGTACTATGAGAGCCGGATGGACACGGAGTGCAAAGGCGTCATTGACCTGGTTGAGGTGGAGTCCATCACCCTGGGAACACCCACCATGGGGGCCCCCAAGACAGTGGACGAGAAAGCCTTCTTCGATGTGAGTGTGGCACCGCGCTGCGCCTCTGGGGAAGGGGCTGGGCAGTCCCCAGCCCCACTGCCAAACTCCAGGGGCTGCGGTGCCGCTGGCTCCCTTGTGTCACTGCCTGTCCCCCCTCACCTCCTCTCTCCTCCCCTGCAGCTGAAGACGACGAAACGAGTTTACAATTTCTGCACCCAGGACGTGCAGTTGGCCCAGCAATGGATTGACCGCATCCAGAGCTGCTTGTCAGATGCGTGAGGCGGCTCAGGGGAGCCACAAATCCCAGCACCAAGTCTCCCGGGCCCTGGCGCATGGCACAGAGGTCGTGCTCGGGCTGGTGTTCGAGTGGGGCTGGGACTGAGGGAGGAGATGGCCCTTCCTCCCTGTCTCCCGCGGGGCAGGAACAGCATCACACGTGTCACGCGTGTCACACCATTGTAGGACTGCATCACGGTGAAGCAGGCTGGGAGCCTGTCCTGCTCTGTCCTCCTGGGCCTAAGCCCTGTAATTATCCTGGGTGCTGTCAGTGACCCTTGTGCACGCCCCCCCCCCAGCCTGCACGCCTGCCCAAGCACCTGTGGGCAGAACCCAGAGCCCCTCCCGCTCCCTCCCCGCCTGCGCTGCCGGAAGCGCGCCCTGGGCTTCGCTCCTGTCCTGCCGCAACTGGGGACCTGCAGCTCAGGGTGTGGGTGGTGGCGGAGGTGACACCCCTGAGCACTGTGACCATCCTGCCCCAGCCCTGTCCCCTGGCATCAGCCTTGGCTGTCCCAGACGAGCACAGGAACAAATGGAGGTGGCTGCTGTCTGCCCAGGGAGGTGGCAGCTGTGGCTGCAGGCGCTGGGCTCTGTGTCTCGGGAGGGGAGGGGGCATGGATGTAGCAGTTCCCTGCTTGGGGTGTGACAAAGGGGCTCCCTGTCCTGGCGGGGGCACAGTCTCTACCTCCATGGTCAGGGTTGCTGTTACGGGGGAACATGTTCCCCAAGGGAGATGCCAAACGCTGCAGCCTCCTCAGTGTCCCAGCGCAGTCTCCTCTATCCCCCTCCGTGTGGGGGAGGACCAGACCAGTTCCCCCCAGGATGAGGGTCCCCACCAGCAGTGACACCAGGGGTTGCTTCAGGAAGCCCGAAGAGGCATTGGGGAGTCCAGCAGTGGGATGGGAACCGGCCTCCGCAGCCCTCCCTGCCAGTAGAGCCTCCCCAGCTTCTCCCTGTCTGTTTTTTAAAGAAGTACAATGTTTTATTTCAGTGCAGAGATCTTTGTACAGTCTTAACCCCACCCCCAACCCCCCCTGCCTTCCCCTCTTCGTTTCTGTGTAGGATAATGGCTGGGGCAGGGAGCTGGTATTGCACAGAGGGGTTTGTAACTGACCTGAGCAGTTGTCGATTATTGGAAGTTTCTGTACATTGTGTCAAACAGCCAGAGTCCTTGTATTGTATTGTGCCTAGAGGAAAAAGGTTTATTTAATAAAGAGAAAACTAATGGAATTTAATAAAAAAAAGTGATAGGACGTGCCCTCTTGTCTCAGCACCACTGACATCGCTGCCAGGCTGCGCCGTCCCTCCTGCTTCACCAGCCCTGTCCCCAAGGTGCAGCTCCCCTGGTGCTGGTCCCTACCCGGCTCTGGGAAAAGTGTGGGGGCGTACAGCTGGGGGTAACCCCATGACCCTGTGGAGCAAACGTCTGTTTCCAGGGACCAGCCACAGCACAGCCATGCTGGGATGGGATCTGCAGGGAAGCTGCTTGGAGCTGCCATGCACTAACTGCCTTCTGCTCTACAGCAGGGGATGGGAAACGGTGTTAAAGGGAAGCTGGAGAGAAATCCACCCCCAGCGGCACTGGTTGGCAGCTCCCCTGTCACTGGTGGGTGCTGGGGAGCACTGGGCACACCAAGGGACTGGTACCAAACCTGCCCCTGGTCCCCCTTCAAGAGCCAACCTCAGTGCTTCCTTAACACAGGAACAGCGCCTCAAACCAGCTCCTGGCTGCCAACAGGGACTTGATGGGGCCGGAGAGGAGACGCCACAAAGGTCTTGAAATGTGGCCACCCTGGCACCAGGTAAGAGGATAGCACCAGGGTGGGGCCTCCAGGCCAGTCCTGCTCCACTCTAATGCTGACAGCTCCGCACCAGCAGCTCCTTCTGGGTGAAGACTTGAGGATTTTGGTGCAAGAAGCCCCGTGACTGAGATTTTTCTCATGATGCAGTAACACGAGTCAACAGGGGCAAACATCTGGCACAGCTGCTCACAGGGTCAGGCCAAAGCTGGGGCACAGCTGCCCCGGTGAGGGGAGCGGAGGGTGGGACGCAGTGTGGTGGGGGCCGAAGTGGGTCCTGCAGAATGGAGGAATCCACCAGTGCCACATGAATTTTGAGCTTTTATTGATAGTTGGAATTTACAGCCTAAAACTGATGACATAGAGAGAAGCAGACCTGGGGTTGTTTGGTGTTTTTTGGTTTTGTTTTTTTTTTTTGGTGTGTTTTTTTTTTTTTCTTTTTCATCTTTTTTACAAAAAACAAAACCCAAAATAACCAAAAGCCACCAGCATCAGATTTACAATATAAAAGTTTTTTGTAGTAGAGAGAGTAGAGAGACTAAAGTACATCTGAAATTACTCAGAAAAAATAAACAGGGAGAAAAGGTAGTCATTTAAAATCTGCCCCTTGTATATACACATAGATACACAGACATTGCTTACAAAGACCCGGTTCAACATTTAAGGGCAGTAGGTATCATGAGAAAAAAAGGCTCCCCTACCTCATTGCACTAAATTAATGACCCCCCCCCCCCCCCCCCCCCCCCCCCCCCCCAGCTTCGAGGAAAGGCCACGCAAAGCTCTCGTGGGGTTCAGCGAGGACCCCACCACCGTCCAGTCTCCCCCATCCACCGTTCCCGGTGTGGCCGCTGCCCCCGGACACGTCTGCGCAGGCCAGCGTTTCTTATTGCTATACAGAGTGCGTCGCACCTACAGCCACTGCTTTATGGAAGCGGGGGGGTGGGGGTGGGGGGGTGGGGGGGTGGGGGTGTGTGTGTGGGTGGGTTAAAAGGCACCGACTCAGCTCCCGGCTCTCGCTTTCCCAGCCCTGCTGCTCCTTGGGAAATTCAGCAGTGGGAATTCCCCACAGCAACAGGTCAAGGGTGGGTGTTCAGGGACATGGAGACAAAACCACTGGGTTTGGAGAAGAGCGGAGGGAAGCAGGGGCAGAGCTGCGCTGAAAACCCCAGCTCTGCAAACTTCACCTCCCCCCTGCCCCATCCCCGCTCTGCCCAGTGCCCCCCCAGCTCCCACCCCCACAATTCACAGCACCTCTGCCCTGGGGGCCCGGGACAGTGCCACCTCATGGCCCCCACAGAGTTTAGCTCTCCCTTGGTTGTGCCACAGGGACTGCAGCGGTGGCTCCACCGTCTCCTCCTGCTGTGAGCGGCTGCAGCATGGGGCGAACCCCGGAGCGTGGCACAGCTGTGGGCACCCCAGGATGGCCCTGCACCCTCCAGGGGAACCTGCCAGCCCCCACTTGCTGCAGCCTCTCAGTCCTCCTGGAGAGAAGGAATTACTAAAAAACCCAACCAACCTTCTTTTGGAGTAGTTTTAGTTTTGGGTCCTTCAGCCTCAGGTGGCAGCCAGGATTTTCCCGGGGTGGTTTGTGCTAACAGTCCAAAAGCCAAATGCTTCCAGTCACCTCCAGTCCAAACCACAGCCCAACACCAAAGGGAAGAGAGGCCGAGGGAGGTGACAGGAGAGCCCTGCAGTGACTCCCGAAGCTCCAACTCCAGAGAGGATGGACCAAGAGAAGGTGGCAAAGAATAATTAATGTTCTGATTGCTTTAAGTGTGCCAAATGCAAATTAACCAGTGAAACGATGGTGCTGGGGAAATGGGAGCCTAAGGAGGAACTTTCTGTTGGTCTGAGCAGGTACACCCTATAGGAAAAACATCGAGTATTTCCATGTGCAATAACACCTATGATCCACCCCAAGTATACACATACATGTATGCATGAGTAGAGCACACACATGTATGAGAGGACCGCCTGGGCACTGCCACGCTGCCCTCATGCCCATATTCAGCTTGGTGTAAAGAAAAGGTTTCCATCAAACTTTATGTTCCAACTGAAGCGCCAAAGCAGAGAGGGAGCGGGATGGGGAACAAAGGGTTAAAACCCATGACCTTTTCTGTGAGCCTTGCGGAGAGAAACACCAGAATGAGACACAGCGCTTCGTGTTGGGTCTGCAAACAGCTTTACCTGCCCCGAGAAAATGACAACCAGCACAAAACGGTGGTTTTTTACCTTGAACTGAGAAAAGCACAAGGAGTCCCCACAACTCCTGCCCTTCCGGAACCTTTCGCCCTGCCCAGTACCTTCCACTCCTACTTGTACCAACAACTGAGTCGTTTCAGAAGGTGCACGCTCACTAATGACAAAGTTATATGTGAACCCAAAAGCTCTGAGAAAAATAGGTTTAAGGAGAATTTAAAAAAATATATATATAAATAGTCCCTATATACATTAACAACTGAAGATGAGGAAGGGGATGCAGAGCCAAGGAGAGCAGCAGCTCCTTCCAGCACCACCCCCACTCTGGGATGTGCTCCAGCCCCTCCTGCCCATGCCACCCTCCTCCCTCCACCTCCCCAGTAAAACTCCGCTGCCCCAATGGGGTGCAGCCTCCCACGAGCAGAGGGGAGGATTTATAAAAATACACCAAAAATACTTCAGGCAAATCAAGCAAATGGAAATCTCTTTCTTGCTTCTGAATCTGCTCTTTCATCACCAACAGGCTGGTAGGGGAGATCTTTTTTTTTCCTTGAAATCCCAATTAATTATTTTAATCCCAAAATGGATTAAAAGGTTTCTCATGGTCCAACCAAAGTCCTTGGCCAAAGGAATCCCGTGGGAGACATTAACACTCCCGTGGATGCTGCAAAGATACCTACAAAGTGGAGTGGGCAAGTGTGACTTACAACCCGCTGTATGTCTGTCTGTCCGTCCATCCCCAGGCTGCTCCCACATCCCTGCACAACCTCTGAAGTTAATTAACTCTGCAATTAAACCCTGCAGAGAAGCAGGTGCTGCTGTGCCTGCAGGCACGAGCAAATCCATCCCCAGGCTCCTTGGGGCTGGGAATTGGGTGGTTCCTGACCTGGGGAGCCCCTCGCTCCTTCCGAGGGGGTACAGGTGTGGGTGCCCCCTCCATTCCCTACGTTGCACTGGGAAAACACAGGACCGCGGCAGCGGGTTCCCACCTCTTGTCACTCCTGACCCACACTGTGCACTAATGACCCCCTAATTACAGCTCCAGAGGCTTCCTGGGGCCACGCTGAGGACAGCTGCATCCCACCAGTGACAGCCGCCCTGGCACAGCTCCCACCAACACCAGTCCACACACAGCCTGCAAACCAGTGATAGGATGGAATGGCTTTTAGGTAAATCACTGCTCTCCCCTCCCAGCTCAGCCATTGGTCACTGGATAACACACCCCCAGAAATTCCAAGGGAGTTTGAAGCCAGCCGGGGACCCGACCTGGGTCTCCCTTCCCAGAGAGGCCACGGATCTGCAGGATCCACTCAAGGACGAGGATCCAGACACAGCCCCACACGCAGCGGCCCCAGCAAGGTCCAGGTTCAGCGTTTCCCCGTGACACAGAATGTTTTCCTCTCTCCCTTACCCTCAGTCACACACATCTCGTGCTGCTGCTGGAGGTTCAGACCATTCCAACAGGGAAAAGCTTCTCAGCAGCTTTTCCAGCATTTCTCAGTGACTGATTGACAGAAAAATCACTTTTCATTTAAAAAACAAAATTCTGAGGAGGAATATTTATATTTCATAAGGGGAAAATATTTACATGCCCATACTGACAAATGAGGCTTTAATTTAAATTACATATTAAATAATAAAATATTTAATATTAAATATTAATTATATTCCAACACAAAATGATGTAGAATGGATTCCTCAGGCTGACCCATTCCCCCTGCACAACCAGTACCCACACTCTCTCTAACACTCCTCACCCCCTGGCCCCAGGGGAAAGTCCCCGGGGGAGAAGGGAAGGTCCCTGCTGCAGCACCCAGGCGGGAACACCTCACCGGATTCCCCTGGGAAGCACAGCCCCAGCCAGGATGCTGGGCAGTGCACACCAGGGATACACTGTGAGGTCAGGGGGGTGTAAGAGGAGGAAGAGCACAAAGAATAGAAACAGCTTTTGCTGGGAACTGGATGGATATAAGGCACTCAGAACAAGAGTGGGGTATTTGAAAATCAGAATAATTATTATGACAGTGTGGGATCCTTCTGCACATCACCTTCTCCTTCCCTCTTCCCTGGCTACCTGGAGATGCAATATGACTTGGTTCCAAAGCTGGACTGAGAAGGAATTACTCCTACCAAACCAAAGGCACGGATGTTCCTGTGTCTGGAATTCTTATTGATGATGGTTGTTTGTCCTACAGGCAGCTCGCTGGGTCCCGGGCTGGAACGCAAAGAGAGGAAGCTCTCACTGGAGCAAGGATGAGGTCCAAGGTGGGAATGGGATGATGCTGTGAAGGGGGGGGACGAACCCAACCCAGCCATGGCAGAGGGGGACCCTGACCCCAAACCCCACAGGAGGTTTCACTCAGAGCAGTGACAGAGGCTGCTGCAGACGCATCTTGATACAAGAAAGACAGCAGCTGTACTGGTGAGATGATGGGATCCTGCCCCGGCTCCCCGGGACAGCCAGTCGGTAGGGGAGGATGGGCAGGGGGACTTGTACTATACAAGGTAAAGTATGAAAGTGTGAGAAATGAGACAAACAGAGGAGCTGGTGAGGATCTAAGTGAGTGCAAATGCCTTTTCTTGGTCACATTCCAGCAGAGACAGTGCCGGAGGGAGAGATGTTCTGAGGTTTGCGAGGGCAATCGCAGGAGTGATGGGACGCAAGGAATGGGAATTAATTACAAACTAATGGGACACACATCACACGAGGAGAAGTTTCCGAAGGGAAACAGAGGAGTCCCCCATGCTCTGAACTCTCCCACCTTGTGCTTTGGCCAGTTTATTTTTAAAAATAAGGAAAAGTATGTTCAAAAAAGAAAACAGTGCTCTGAGAATGACTGAAGATATTCCTTACAAAGATAATGTCTCCATTTCAAATCATGTAGGAACTGAACACTGAATTATCCACTGCAACTTACTGTGTTATTTACCAAATATGCCCATTTCTTTAACTTTCAATGTTTTCATGTAACGTGCAAATTTTCCTATGATCACTATGTTACAGTTAAAATTTACAGAAAATTATAACGAGATAATTCATGGTTTTCTTTATGTTATTTGATTGTGAAAGAGCAAGAAGGCAGAACTCTAAATTTCACGTGTGATTGATGCACGTTAAGGCAAGCTGAGTGCCCTGCAGTACCATAACCAACACCAGCATGTTCCAGATCACCAACTGATCCCCTGCGAGGCTCTGTCCCTGCTCCAGAGGGTGCCACAGAGAACAGAAGCCATTTGCCTGCTTGCCTTTGAGCAGATCACCTTGGTTGGAAAAGACCTTTAAGATCATCCAGTCCAACCATCAACCCAACACTGCCAGTCCTAACATGCCGCTGAGCGAGAGACCAATGGCGTCTGACCTCAGCGGGGAAGGGAAGAGGTGATTTCCAGATTGTCCTGGCAAGTCGGTCACAGGTCGGTCTTTGAACCTTAGTCTGAAGACGAGATGAACAGGAAAAGAGTTATCATCAGTGCAAAGCCACGCAGTGAGGGCCAACGAATGTGCCACCACATGAAATCACAGAATGTTTTTTTGGCTGGAAAAGCCCTCTAAACTCCCCCAGTCCAAGCATTCCCCCAGCACTGCCCAGTCCCCACTACCCCATGTCCCTCAGCACCACATCTCCATGGCTTTGCAATCCCTCCAGGGATGGGGACTCCCCCACTGCCCTGGGCAGCCTGTGCCAGTGCTGGGGAACCCTTTGGAGGAAGGAATTGCTTCTCACATCCAATCTAACCCTCCCCTGGCACAACTTGAGGCCACTGTGCAACTTGGCAACCACAGCACCAGCTCAGGGCTCCAGCTAGAGAACCACAGGAGATTCAATCCCTGTTTTGCAGACCAAAGCCCAGGCGGACGCAGCACCTGAGATGTGGCTGCACGCACTCCAGGACACTGGGAGGAGGACAGAGCAGACGGGGACCGCACCACCCAGCTCTGGCTGGCTCAGCCACAACGCTCAGCATTTTGGCAAAGGATTTCTGTGGGCTTACCAAGGAGTGAGAAACAATTCCACGCTCTACGCGCCGAGAGGTTTCCAATTAACACTTGCTGTGCCTGTCGTTAATAACAGTTCCACTAAGGACTGAGTTAAGGGGACCCTCTGACTGCTGTAGCAGAACACCTTACTCCAAAATCCACCAACAGTGGGAGATCGTCTACAGCATTTCTACAATCCCTAGGAAGTTCTGAAAAAATGAGCTATGAGCATCAAAATTACATGATAAAAGACTTTTGAATAGTTTACATCTGCCCAAACCATTTAAGGAAATAAAAAATAGATGGGGAAGGATCTGTCCTTTATAAAAGCCCCCCAACTTCAAGGAGAGGAGGATTCTTCTCTCCTGATCAGCATCAAATATAAAAATACATTTTATGTATAGGGATACTCCACAAACATTTTCATACCTATGTGGTGAGAGGTGACAGAGAATAGCCACAAGGAAACACAGAGAACTTCTGTACAAAAGCAAACAGGGAGGCGGGACTGGTCACCACAATCCCCTTCGAGCCACGAGGTAACTGAGGTTCAGATGAGTAACTAACATACAGGAGCCAAATTGTTTATTTTCTGCATTCAGATTTGTCAGAGTTCACATGTAAATGCAGGCAGAAGGTGCCCGCTGAGGTTTACCAGACACATCTCAGCAGCAGCTCCCATGGAGGGAATCCATTATCAACCATCACTTTCTCACCCCAAATAAAACAGCAGTCCCTACAGCTGGAAACCTCAGCCAGTCTGAGATCTGCAGGAACTGAACCAAATCCATTTTCCAAAGAATCTCAAACTGAACTGAATTTTCAAAGTGCTTTAAAACTTCCAAGTACCTCTACAGCATCCATGTCTGCTACCTAAGACCTATATAAATCATTAATGATGTGTAATTCTGGAAACAAGCTAAGGCACTGTCCATAATTAAACTAAACCCATGCAATTACCCTGACCAGAAGGATTTATTTTTTGCAAATTGCCACCCAAAGGTAACGCTATTACTTCAACCTTCACCCCAAGTTATTTTAAAATGGAGTGATAATGGGAATCACGTGCTCAGAGACACAGCTCTGTCCCAGCTCTGGGGAAACCCTACCAAGAAATGATATTTAATACTAACTGATATTTAATACTAAATGTCTCTAAGGTTGAATGAGCTGCAATGGGTTTGGGCTGTTCTCCAGTTTGGGACTCTCTTTTTCTCAAAAAATGCTTCTTGCTTTGATGGGGAAACTCACAACGTGGGTGGGGATCTTCCACCCATAAACCCCAAACTGCCCAATGACACTAATAAAAAAAGGGAAAAAATCAGTAGCCTAAAGTCAGTCTCAGCCCATCTTACAGCTCCAAACCCAGAGCTCTCCCCTCCTGCACCCTGTGCCAGCGGCACAGTGTCCACTCCACCAGTGAGCCCTGCGCTCCACTGCAGCTCCCCTCCCAACTGAGCTGATCTGAAAAAGAAGAGGGACCTCTTGCAAGCACCAAACCCCCTTTTTTAAAGGAAAAAAAATCCTGTTTCAACCTGATTAGTGAGCCATTGAATCAAACAGAGAGCAGTTACAATAAATACCTAAGCCTAGATTTCTTAGACACATATGAACAGCCTCCCAAGCCCAGGTTTTGGTTTAATTAGCTCTCTAAGAGCCTTCAGCTCTTGAAAATCAAACTAAATCCTCCCAAGCCTCGTGTTAACCATGTTATACACGATCCTACTCTGGATTACATGGTGCTCTGAGTAACGAGGCTCAAACAAATCCTTTCACACCCTGCTCAGGGAGACATGCACGTCAGGATGAGGCTAGAGAGGCACGGAGCAGCAGCACAACATGCATGAAGGAGCCAGTAATGCAGAATATCCTCTGGAACCAAAGCCAGAGCTTTTCTAGAGCCACTCTGAGGTGCACAGCAGCACTGATTTATGGTTATGAGGCTACGGTGAATTTTCAGTGTAGTACTGAACACAGTGTGTCCCAGTTTAAACCAATTAATAGTCAGCCCCTGAGCAACATGTCGTGAAGGCGGATGCACCCGAGTACCACTCTCCATCCTTCTTCAGCTCTTCCCTATGCATCAAACATCACCTCTTTTTTAAAGTAAAGCCCCATCCCACGCAATCTGCACAGAAATAAGATCTCCTCAGGGAAAGGGAGTGTCTCTCACCAGTTGGGTTGGTTGGTGTTGAATGGTCTGTGGTGTCCAAACCTCTCCTGAAGCCTGAACCTGCACTGTGCCCTCCCTCCCCGACACCGAGGGGCTGGGAGGGAATGAAGAGATTGCATTTCACTTTGGGGAGAAGCACCTCAAAATGGTTTATTTTAGAGCCATAAAAGAGCAGGTAAGTGCTCCCGCTCGCCTCAGGAGAGCTCAGCACCAGAGATGCTTCCAGGGGATCAGAAAGAAGCGATGCCAGGTAAAAAAAACAAAACAAAACAAAACAAACAATAAACCAAAGAAAATTAGCATGCCATTGTGAGCATGGTTTTGTCTCTTTTCTAATGACAGCAAAACCTCCTGTGGCAACAAAATCAATTGTTCATAATTTCTAACATGATTCAGGGTGAGATCACTGCTTTGGGAAGAGCAAGAGAAGAAAAGCTGTTCCCTAAACTACTGAGAATTGCAAGATGAGCTGCAATATGGCATCCAAAAAGCCAAGTATTCCACTGCAAAAATATCCAATGATCTGATTTAGTAAGTGTAATTAATCTGGCAGCCAGGATGCTCCTCTCTCACGAGTCTCAGGGGACATCACATCTCACGGGCACTGCCGGAGTGCTCACAAGACTCTGCCACACCTGAGTGGCAAACGGCCGTGGCCTCAGCACCTGCAGGGACTGGGGGGCTCTGTCCCCATGGGACAGGAAACACTTTACCACCACTATCAGCACACTAAGACAGCGCTAAGCAAAGGGGGAGGTTAAAAACACCACCTTACCAGTAAACCCCAACAAAAAACCCACTGTGGACAGATTTGTGTCAGATGCAAAGTGCAATGAGGAGAACGAAGCAGCCCAGGCCCAGAGCTGGGAGCCCCCCGGGACAGCTCAGAGTGGTAGGAAGGAAACCAAGGTGCTTTGTTGGAAGGATCAAGCAGAGAGTGAAACACTACAGAATACACACCATGGTGTAAACCTGTAGGGACTGGCACTAGGATTTTCTCTGAGTTATGCCACTGATAAATGATGATTTCCTTTACAGCTCACTGGGTAAGTTTTGGAGAAAGGACTTCGGGATGCCAGCAGACAACAATAAAGCCCTTTGCAGTTTTTTCCTTTACATATGTAATTTAGGAATTATTAAGGAATATCCCATAATTTCCACCCAACTTGCACACTGCATCACACCCAAACCTTTCCCCTGGCACACTGGGACGCCAGAATCTTTCTGAAGAGGTGCTGAGAGGAACGCTGTGGGGTTTTGTGGCTGGGTTTTTTCTTCCTTTTCCCAGGAAATCTCTCTCAGGCTTTGCTGAGGATGTATTACCCAGAGGAATAATCGGGGTTTTCTCTGCCCTAAGTGTTGTGACTCAAGAGAAGCAGCAATAAATTATATTTGTACATGGGAAAATTTAGTTAGAAGACTGGTGAAAGTGTTGAAGAAACTACAATCATGTTCCTTGATTGCTCTCCTTCAAAGGATTCTCTCACTTAAACTTGAATTTGCAGTTGGTAGATACAGTTTTAGAGAGGACCTCATCTCTTGGGAACTCAAAGCCATGAACCCAACTCCAGACCTCCCCTGGTTTGAGGCAGGGAGACCCCACCTGCTCACAGCGCTGCCGTAGTGAGCAACAGGAATAATTAATCCAGACCACCTGCATTTTTATCTGCCATCAGATCACATCTCCATGGCTCCGAATGCAGCACGCTCCATCGTTCTGCAGCAGAGGGTTTATCTGACTGCAAGCCCTACAACTGTGCTCCCCCTAGTAGTGACCACAGGAGTTTAGGTGCCTAAGAACAGACGGGATGATGGAGGAATGGCTGTAATGCCCAAAGGAGTGTATTTTTTCCCACAACCCAACCAGCCAGAGACAAATGCACTAAGAATTATTTAGTGATGGCTGAACTGATCACTTTTTAAGTGCTAATTGTACAGAAAATCCCTCCCCCTTCCCAGCGCGAGTGCACATGGGCACAGCTCCACAGCAGCGGGAATGCCAGCAATGGCAGCAGGATCATCAGACAACCGCATCGCTGCCCAGCTGGGTCAAACCCCTGAACTGGGACATCCTAGCAGAACCATTTCCCCCCAGTAAGGTATGCCTTGCTGGTTTGGGCCTTGTACAAATGTTTCTTGATGACTTGCTATGGATTGTGGAGCTGTAGGGAGATATAAATTAGGGTCACTGTGCTCCCAGTCTCTGCTTCACCAGGTTTCTCACAATATCCAACTGTGTGTGTATAAATACACATGGAATAATACATATTGCAAATTATATCTATATACACACTCATCAGCATACATATTCAAACCTAAAATTATATATACCCTATCAATATGGACAGCTGGACAATACTGCACAGAAATGGAAGGACACAGTTTGTTTAGTCGTCACTGCTTTCTGGCACCGCATGTGGCACAGGCTGACCCCAAACGTGGAGGAATCACTCGCTGTCACAAAAGCAAGGGAACTTGTGCAGATCTAGTTAACTACTGGTAAAATGTCTAATCACAAAAGTAACCAGACACAAGTAATCAAATTAATAAACTACCATAACAAGTCCTCCAGTAACTGAACTGTGGTTTTAGATCTGCTTACTGGATATGTTGAAATGTATCATTAAAGCTTTCATTTCAATTTATAGACAAAGCCAAAAGCTAAGGACAAGTTCAGAGTCTGCAATGGAAGGCACAGACAGACATGTCTTTGCGTATCTCAAAACATTTCAGGGGTTTATTGCTGGCAGGAGGTCTGTACCACCTTTGGGTGGAGGTTACTGCTCCCCACCCCAAGGCACTGGGATATTTTTGCAACATCAGCCAGCACAGCTCGAGGTGACGCAAGGTGATCCCTGCCTGTGACACCACCGAACGCAAAGGTCGTTGATCTGTTTAACAAGGTGGCTGGAAATCTATAAAGCCAAAAGGATGACCAAATTGTGCTTGATATGGACATTTCCCCTTAATCTCTTGATCCTAAATGGCCATAATTGTAGCGTGGTGAAACCTGCAGGCACCACGGCCAAGAACCATGAAGGAGAACAGCCTGGAAGGGAGCTATTCATATCACCTGGTATTTAATGGGACTGAAGTTCAGTCATGGTCTTCACCCAGCTGCTGGAACAAGCAGCCCTGATGTTGTATTAGATGAATGATCTTCCAGTTTTCATCCTATCGGTTTTGGGTGTTTAAAGAATGCCCGAAAAGAACCCGATTTCCAGAAAAACTCTAGCACCAATCCTCTGAAAATTAAGACTTTAACGTGTCTCCAATGAGGAACTCAAACCCACTACAAACCATTTCTGGCTACGAGCAGGACTGATCTCCAAACGGCGAGCAGGGCAACTGAAGCACAAAGCGAGACTGCTCCTCCCAGCGCAACGTAACTTTAAATTATGGGTGTTAAATCACAAGGAGTGAGTGAGAAGGCTTCCAGAGCAACAGTACTGTGCCATGAGATCACCACCTTACCACGGAACTGCAGCTGGGAGAAACCACAGCTCTGTCAGCAGCACGCAACCCTAGCACGGCACCTCCGAGGCGCACACCACCATTTCATCCTGCTCCCGCACCGCCACCACCAGGCTGCCAGGCCAGCAAAGCAACTCCTCAATCTCCCCTACGAGCAAAAAGGAAAATGTGTTATCTTTGGGCAGGCCCAGATAACCTCGTGCTGCTAGTACCTCACCATTGGGTACTGCTCCAGCTGAACAGACTGACTGGAACAGTGAAAACAAGTTGTTCACCTCACCCCCCTGAAGTGCTGGGGTCTGAACCCCCAGCCCTGAATTAAGGGTGACATATGGGTGGTTCCCACAGCCCTTTAAGAGGAGGGGATGAGTTTACCTTTTGGCTTTCCTCCAGGGTGTGGCCGGCCTTGCAAGGAGAGCCCTTGGGTAAACAAGCCCCAGGTGCCCTGCATTTTGGTAACAAGTGCCAGGTGTCCTGTTTGGGGATAAAAGCTGGGCCCACTTGCAGGAAGGGTTGGAGAGTCTGTCTGTGGAGTGGATGCACTTCACAGAGTTTCCTGTTGGGGAAGGACCTCCTGACTGCTCATGCAACTGGATCGCAGTCAGGTCTGGCACGTACAAACGTGGGCTTTGTGGGGAGGCAACATGGGGTTACTTCTGTCATATGTAACTGCCTTGTTCTCCTGGTTGTCTCCCATTTTCTCTGTGGGTTATCTCATGTCTCTGTTTGTTCCATCTGTTATGAGCAATATTGTGTCATTCCTGGGGTCGCTGGGGTTGATGTCTGTTATTCGTGATCTGACTTGTTTGTACCCCCAGCAATCCTCCATCTACTGACCCCTTTACATGAAATAGAACCTACCTACTGGATTGTTGTTCTACTGCTGGCTGTGTCTGTTGTACTGGGCCTACTAATTGGCAAAACACCCCCCACCCCACACCACCTCTCTGTACAGTTAAGGAAATTTCATACACACTACATACAGATCACAGTTAAAAATAAAGTATTTTTTAAAAAAGACTGAAGTCTGGCTAGGATGCATTCATTCATAACAACAGATCTGTGTGAGGTACTTCTTCGTACTCACAGGGTAAAGTCCCTCGTTATGCACAAGTGAGAATATATCTGAAAATAAGCTATTTGGCTACCTATGTGTCAAGCTTCATGCTTTTATTTCAAAGCGAATGATTTTCCAGCTTAGGCCTTGAACTACTAAAACAAGCGGGGTTTGACAGGCGGGTTTCAGCACACAGCTTACACACAAAAGCAGGCCCAGCTCTGCCCTGCACTACAGGGGTGGAGCACAAGTGCTGGAGCACTGGTGGTGGCCACCCGCCCTCCCCAGCCTGCTTCTGCAAGTGGCCCAACACCCACACCCGTATGATCTGCCTGCTCAAGTCCCTGGCCTGGGAAGAAGCTCACAGCAGCGGCCAGACCTGTGCCTCAGACCAGCACAGGCTGTACAGGAGTAGGTCCTCCAGCCCACGCAGGAGATCCCATGTCCCAGGGGCACACACACACCTTCAGCTGACCTTGCTCCCAGGCAGTTGGAAGCACAGTCCATTTCTCCACACCACTATCCCAAGGCAGCAGTACATGTGTCCCCCTCAACCTCTCTGTGATGACAGACTACCTGGGGAGTGACAGCAGGAGTCCTGTGCTGGGGCCATTTCTCTCTCCAATGTTGTCACTAGGTACAAAGTGCAAAAGTGTTGCTGTTCCTGCATCCATTAAAAACTTTAAAAACAGAACAAAACAAACAGAAAAGGAGTTCCATAATAATTTGAAAATACATTAGTCTCCAAACAGCCAGCAAACACCTGATAACCTGTTTGTGCCATATCTGTGCTCAGTCCAGTGGGTGGTTATCCTCGCCGCTGGCAAACACCACACTATCTTCTTTGCATACTCTCCAGCCAAGGGAGGACGACTTCGGGAAGTGAGTTGTGACAGCTCGGACAGAAGAGACCAGTGGCTAACTGCCCCATGCTCCTGCAGTGAACTGTCCCAGCTCCAGAGGAGAGCACTGAGCAATTCACTGGAACGCAGAGACTTCCCATCTCTCACCACAGTTCAGCATCACAGCAAGTCAGCTACTTGGCCTCCAGCCTGGGACAATGGCAATGACTTCCCTCCCACCCCACAACGAGGGAAAAGCAAAGCCCTCCCTGCTTCATCCCATTTGAAGTGTTTGCATCTTTTTCTCCTATTAAAGGTTTCTGATAAGGCTTTATTGCTATACAAAAGCAGTGCAAATGCTGCCCAAAGACAGCTCCATCAGGAACTTTGGTCACATGACTGCAGGACTCCTGTGCACTGTCCAAGTCCCAGCATTAGACCTGCTACCTTTCTGAAGAGAAGCTGAATACTGTGTGCAATAACACTAAGAAAATAGGACTGAACCCCAAATACAAAACAAAAACAAGGGAGAGAGGGGAGAAGGAACTGAAATTAGGCAGAAGGCTTGCATGGGAAGAACCCCATTGTTCCTGTGATGACTAACTGATCAATGCTACATTTAGACAATGCAAGTGTCTTTCAGAACAGATTGTTGGTGTTGAAACTGCGTGTCTGGTCCTGAATGCCAGCTCTATTTATTAAAAAATAAAAATGAAAAAAAATTAATAAATTGACAAATTGCATCACCAGGTAGCAGCCTGGCCTGGATCACACACGTCCCATTGCATCGGTTTCATCAAGCAGGGCCGTTTAACGTGGTTTCAGCACAGGGCAAGGCTGCTTCTTTCCTACAGAGAAACCCAAAGAGAAGCATTAGAGAAACATAACTACGGACACATGCTTACTCCTAAAGCTTACTGTCATCCTGGTTGGAAACTTTCTTCTTCAGTAGCACCTGACCCAGCTTTCCTCTACTTGGTTTCTTCTACCTGCTAAGACATTGTTATAGAATCACAGAATGGTTTTGGGTTGCAAAACCCTCTAAGCTCCCCCAGTCCAACCATTCCCCCAGCACTGCCCAGTCCCCATGTCCCTCAGCACCACATCTCCATGGCTTTGCAATCCCTCCAGGGATGGGGACTCAATTAGCTCCCTAGTGAGAACCTCCTCCAAATCCTTTACAAAATACTACATTTAGAAATCAAAATAGAAACTGCAAAGCCAGCTTTAACCACCAATTACACAACATGAATTAATTTATTGAACCAGAAGTTTGGAACATGACCAGAGTCCACCAGAAGGCTCTGACCTGAGCAGCCTGGTCTGGGGCCTCCCCTAAATCCTGGAAGCTGGATTTTGGTCTCTGTCAGAACAATGCTATACTCACAACTTTGCACCTTCCTGCTGCAGAGCTGCTGACTCAACTCCATGGCTTTTCCCAGGACAAGAATGTGAATGCTGGATGGGGTCCTGACTGGTCACCTTGCCTGCAGAGGTTCTTCCCCCATTTTGCTGTCACCCTCAGCTTCCCCTGCTCTATGTGGGCTCTGACAATACCCAGGGTGCAGTAGTGAGAACAATGACCTGACGGGACACCCAGCTTCCTCCCCAACAGGAGTTACTCTAGCTCTAGGATTTGTGTGAGACCAGTTGTAAACTGTGGGCTCAAACACTGAGCAGTGGCTGTGCTGGGGGAGACACGAGCAGCAATACCCCGAGAGCC
Organism: Podargus strigoides; assembly: GCA_028020825.1. Taxonomy (NCBI): domain Eukaryota; kingdom Metazoa; phylum Chordata; class Aves; order Caprimulgiformes; family Podargidae; genus Podargus; species Podargus strigoides. The sequence continues at coordinate 49,755,356 of CM051662.1, forward strand.
AGGACAGAATTTAACACGGTGGAGGTGAGAGGATGGGCTGCATGGAGCTCAGAGCACTGGACAGAACTTCTTCCTCTCACCAGGAGTACCCAACAGAAGGAATTCCCATAGGATGGCCCAGATGTCCGAACTCAGCTGAGCACCACAGGCTGAGTCTCAACCTAACAACAAGACTTGCCCAGGAGGACTGGGCCACCCAAGAGAGGCCCTCTGGGCTGGAGAAGAGCAGAACACCTCATTACTCATACACATCTCTGGCCAAAACCAGGAGCCAGAGCAAAGCCATGGAGGTGACAGCACTAGAAGGACTGGCTTCTGTGTTTAAACAAGATCTAAACTGTCACATTTACAAAAAGTAGTACTATTTCTCCTTCAGATGCCTTCCAGTTTCAGTTATCAAAACACATTCCCACATTTCCTCTTAGTATTTTAACTGTAAATGTCTAAATGTTCACTTGAACATACAAACCCACAGCAAGCATGCTATGCATGAGTGAGAAACAAGCCGCCCATTATTTTAATAAAATGGATGATTTGACAGCAGTTCTGGTAAACAAAGTTGTGTGGGATATATCACAGTACTAGCTCTACAGTACTTGTAGTATAATGCACCCCAAAACACTCCAGATGTACTCCCTGTGTAACTTTGACCATAAACTAGTGGTAGAACAACCTCATTCAGTGACATGGTACAAGCTGACTCCCTGTCCCAGGGTGGTAAAGGGGGGTTTGGACCATCTCACCTGTCTTTCGTGGCTGTTTCTGTGATGACAGCAGGGGTGTTCCGGTGCTCCTCTGCGTGCTGGGCCACGTTGTTCAGGGGTTTGGATGCTTTTGTTGTCCCGATGTCAGTGATGGTCAGCTTATCGATAACAACGCAGTCTGCATCACTGTGTGTGGAGAACTCAAGTTCATGTTAAAATGTCAATTAACGGGGCTTGAATTCCAACGGAGAAAAAAAAAAAGTATTCCTCCTCCTCTCCTAGCACCAACCACAAAAATCCCATAAAAATGCAAACTGCAAATAAAGTGAAATTAAAAGGCAGCATAGGCATCCTGAAGGCGATGTTTCCTAAAGATCAACAAGACACCAAATACACACAAGGTGTTCTCTCCTCCAGAAAGGCATTCCCACTCCCTGCAGCAAAATCCAGCCTAAGAGCTGCCCGTGTACCCCCACCACCCACAGTGCGGACACGTCCCCACCTCTGCCACCACCTCTGCCGGTCACTCTCCTAGGGATGAGCACAGAAAACAAACAGGAGAAGGATGAAGGACATGTGGCCAAGACTTTGCAAGCTTAGAGGGTCCAGAAAGTCAAGTTCACTGCTGGGAGCACCAAACCAATAGAATCACAGAATCATTTGGCTTGGAAAAGCCCTCTAAGCTTCCCCAGTCCAACCATTCCCCCAGCACTGCCCAGTCCCCACTACCCCATAGAATCACAGAATGTTAGGGATTGGAAGGGACCTCAAAAGATCATCTAGTCCAATCCCCCTGCCAGAGCAGGAACACCTAGGTCAGGTCACACAGGAACATGTCCAGGCGGGTTTTGAATGTCTCCAGAGAAGGAGACTCCACAACCTCTCTGGGCAGCCTGTTCCAGTGCTCTGTCACCCTCACTGTGAAGAAGTTCTTCCTCACATTTATGTGGAACCTCCTATGTTCCAGCTTGCACCCATTGCCCCTTGTCCTATCATTGGATGTCACTGAGAAGAGCCTGGCTCCATCCTCATGACACTCGCCCTTTACATATTTATAAACATTAATAAGGTCACCCCTCAGTCTCCTCTTCTCCAAGCTAAAGAGACCCAGCTCCCTCAGCCTTTCCTCATAAGGGAGATGTTCCACTCCCTTAATCATCTTAATCAACAACTAGACTCCGTCCCATTAACCACAACTCTCTGGCTTCTTCCCTTCAGCCAGTTCACAATCCACCTCACTACCTGATCACCAAACCCATACTTTATCAGCTTATCTACAAGGATGCTGTGGGAGACAGTGTCAAATGCTTTACTGAAATCAAGATAAACCACATCTACCGCTCTACCATCATCTATCCACCTAGTTATTTCCTCATAGAAGGCAATAAGGTTGGTCAAACGTGACTTACCCTTGGTAAAACCATGTTGACTGCTCTTAATGACCCCCTCATCCTTGATGTGCCTAGAGATAGTGCCAAGAACAAGCTGTTCCATCACCTTTCCAGGGATGGAGGTGAGGCTGACCGGTCTATAGTTACCCGGGTCCTCCTTCTTGCCCTTCTTATAGATTGGAGTGACATTTGCTATCCTCCAGTCCTCAGGCACCTCTCCTGTTGTCCATGACTTACCAAAGATGATGGAGAGTGGCCTAGCAATGACCTCTGCCAGCTCCCTCAGCACCCTTGGGTGCATTCCATCTGGTCCCATTGATTTATGGATATCCAGATTGCTCAACTGATCCCTAACCCAATCCTCATCTACCGAGGCAAACTCCTCCTTTATCCTGACTTCTTCTGGGGCTACAGGGATCAGGGGCTCCTGGGGAAAGCCTGCAGGAGTAAAGACAGAGGCAAAGAAGGCATTCAGCACCTCTGCCTTCTTTATATCCTCTGTCTCTAGGGCACCCCCCTCATTCATCAGTGGGCCTATATTGCCTCTAGTGTTTGTTTTATTAGCTATGTATTTGAAAAAGCCCTTTCTATTGTCCTTGACCTGGCTTGCAAGGTTAAGTTCTAAGGAGGCCTTAGCTTTCCTAATTGCCTCTCTACATCCTCTGACAACTGTCCTATATTCCTCCCAAGTGACTAGCCCCTCTTTCCATGATCCATAAATTCTTTTTTTCCACCTAAGTTTGCCCAGCAGTTCCTTGTTTAACCATGCTGGTCTCCTAGCTCCCTTACTTGATTTCATACCCATTGGGACGCTCTGATCCTGAGCTTGCAAGAAGTGGTCCTTGAATGTTGACCAACTATCTTGAGCCCCTTTACCATCTAGCACCCTGTCCCATGGGACTTCCCTTACCAATTGATTAAGGAGGCTAAAGTTGGCCCTGTGGAAGTCCAGGGTTCTAGTCTTGCTAGGTACTCTATTCCTCCCACACAGGATGCTGAACTCCATCTCATGATCACTGCAGCCAAGGCTGCCATCGACCATCACTGCTTCAACAAGACCCTCCTTGTTGGTGAGTACAAGATCCAGCAGCGCTCCTCTCCTAGTCGGCTTATCCACCATTTGCATTAAGTAGTTGTCATAAATGCACTGGAGGAACCTCCTAGACTGTGAATGGCTGGCTGTGTAAGTCTCCCAGCAGATATCGGGGTAGTTAAAATCCCCCATGAGGACCAAGGCCTGTAGTTGCGAGGCTGCTTTCAGCTGCCTGTAGAAAGCCTCATCAGCTCCCTTGTCCTGATCAGGAGGTCTGTAATAGACCCCCACAACTGTATCACCCATGCCTGCCTGCCCCTTAATTCTCATCCACAGACTTTCAACTTGCCCCTCATCAGTCCCTGGAGAAAACTCAATACATTCAAGTTGCTCCCTCACATAAAGAGCAACTCCACCACCTCGCTTCACCGACTGATCTTTCCTAAAAATGACATAGCCATCCATGACCACATTCCAGTCATGTGAGCTGTCCCACCATGTCTCTGTAATTGCCACCAGGTCATAACCTTTAGACCGCACACAGACCTCTAACTCCTCCTGTTTATTCCCCATACTGCGTGCATTGGTGTACAGGCATTTCAGAGAGCAAGCAGAGCGCACTGGTGGGACCCCTGGGAGGCAGGAGGCCTTGTGGTCAGGGCCTAAACATCTATCCCTTCTCTTCAATGATTGAAAATCCTCCCTAGACCACCTTCCTTCAGGCCCTAGCATATTGCTCTTGGGCTCATCCCTAACAGACCCAGTTGTCTCCCCTTCCCCCTTCACCATGTCCCTCAGCACCACATCTCCACGGCTTTGCAGTCCCTCCAGGGATGGGGACTCCCCCACTGCCCTGGGCAGCCTGTGCCAGTGCTGGACAGCCCTTAGGGGGAAGGAATTGTTCCTCAGACTCAGTATAAGTGGGAAAAGGCAGTCTAGAGGGGTTCAGCTCTCCTGGAACTGCCCTCCATTACCCAACATCACCAAGCAGATCTTCAAACCCATTGCTCCTTGAACTGCTGGTTTGGGCAAAGCACATTTCTGATCCAACACAGGCACCTACGCTGCTCTGCTCTAAGGATTTTTCCCTGATATAAATTAAGTACAGAACCTTGAACTCTGAGGAAGACAAAAAGTTGATCATTCATTGGTGGTATGTTCAGAAGCCCAACATGGTTAAATTAACTCACTTTCAGTAACACATCAGAGCGATTTCCATGCCTGAGGAGTAACATTTCCAATGATGTCTCCCTACAACAAACCAGAAGCTCAAATCATGGAAAAGGAAAAAAAATCTGTTCTGTTTGTGTCCTGGCTCGGGCTGAGATGGTTCATCTTCTCCACAGCAGCCCTGGGAGTGCACCAGCAGCTAGAAGGTGCTGGTAACACTCCAATGCTTGGCTCCTGGTGAGCACAGCCTCCAGGCTGTCCCTCCAACACTCCCCCTCACCAGGGGGCTGGCGGTGGGCAAGACACTGGGAGGGGACACAACTGGGACAGCTGATCCCAACTGACTCCAGGAATATTTCATGGAGTATGAGTCTGCTCAGCAGTAAAAGCTAAGAGAAAGGAGGAAGGGGGACATTTGTTATTATGACATTTGTCTTCCGGAGCAACTGCTACCTATACTGAAGCCCCATTTCCCAGAAAGCGACTGGACATCGTCTGCTGATGGGAAGTAGAGAATAAATCTTTTGCTTCCATGTATGGCCTTTGCTTTTGCTGTATTAAACTGCCTTTGCCTTGGAAAAAAAAAACAACCCTGCACAACTGCAGCTGGAGAGAGGAGTGAGAATATGCGAGAGGAACAACTCTGCAGCCACCAAGGCTGGTGCAGAAGGAGGTGGAGAAGGTGCTCCAGGCACTGGAGCAGAGATTCCCCTGCAGCCCATGGAGAAGACCATGGTGAGGCAGGCTGTCCCCTGCAGCCCAGGAAAGTCCACAGTGGAGCAGGTGGATGTGTCCTGAAGGAGGCTGTGACCCTGTGGGGGACCCACACTGGAGCAGTCTGTTCTTGGAGGACTGCACTCCACGGAAGGGGCATACTCTGGAGAAGAACTGCAGCCCATGGGAAGGACACACATTGGAAAAGTTCATGGAGGACTCTCTGGCATGGGGAAGGACCCTACACTGGAGCAGGGGAAGAGTGTGGGAGTGAAGCTGAGCCCAGGAAGAAAAGAATCATCAAATCACAGGATGGTTTGGGTTGGAAGGGACCTTTCAAGGCCACCCAGTCCAACCCCCCTGCCATGAGCAGGGACATCTTCAGCTGGATCACATTGCTCAGAGCCCCGTCCAACCTGACCTGGGATGTTTCCAGGGATGGGGCATCTCCCACCTCGCTGGGCAACTGGGCCAGGGTCTCACCACCCTAAGCATAAAACATTTCCTTCTTATGTCTAGTCTGAATCTCCCCTCTTTCAGTTTAAAACCATCACCCCCTTGCCCAATCACAACAGGCCCTGAGAAGTCTGCCCCCATCTCCCTTACAGGCCCCCTTGAAGTACTGAATGGCTGCAAAGAAGGGAGGGGTGAGGGGAAGGTGTTTTAAGATTTAGGTTTTACTTCTCACTACCCTACTCTGGTTTGATTGGTAATAAATAAATTTTTTCCCCAAGTCCAGCCCACTTTGCCCCAACAGGAACTGCTGAGTGATCTCCCTGTCCTTACCTAGACCCATGAGCCTTCCAATAGATTTTCTCTCCCCTGTCCAGTTGAGGAGGGGAGTGACAGTCTTTGGTGGGCACCTGGGGTCCAGTCAAGGTCAACCACAATTAAAGAGACCCATATTTTTAATTGGAGAAGTAATTTCTGTGAACATCTTCATTTTTTGCCTTCTAAGGCAGAGGACAAGCTTGCAGAGGAATGACCTTCCTCACAGTCTAAATCCAGTCCCAGTTCCAAGAACGATTTCTTCTCCTCCTTCCAGAGAGGAAGCCTACAGAACTGGAAGGGAACTCAGCAGATGATGGAGCTGGAATCCTGCCAGCAGCTGTCAGGGGAGTTTATAACGCATACATATAATCACAGTCTGGTAATTAAGACATGACAGAGATTTTGAGATCAAGCTTCTATTTCTGTACCTACTTTTCTGTGTGCTCTTGAGAAAAAAAAAACATTAAAAATGAGGAATAATGAGATCAAAACGTTTATCTTCCCAATAGGCTAACAGGCTCTTAAAAAAAAAAAAAATACCCCAAGTACAAAAATAGACTTCAGAGAAACTGCAAGGGATGGAAGAGAAAGCAGAACGTGGAAATAAGCTGCCAGAAATGTCATTAGAAAATGACTTCGCACACAAGAAACTGGAGCTCATGAGATTTAAATTGCTCAAAGATGAATGTCTGAAATTCAATCACTAAAATTTCCATGACACAAGGATTCTGATGTTATGGAGCCCTGAGGCTACCTGGCCACCAAGGGCACAGGGAAACATGTTCCTCTTCACCAGGCATATGGAAAAGCAACACTGGACACAGGAACCTCTGCAGAGGTTACCATCAGGGCAAAGGAACAGGATGAAACAAGGAGTCTGTATCTGCTGTACACTCTTCATAGTTAAGCTCTGCAAACAGATCTCTAACACTTCCCATTCCAGAAAGAATTAGGAATTTTTAATCTCTAAAAGCTACTTATACAAATTTTCCAACAGTAAGCATAAGTCTGAGCAGAACTTTGTTCTGGCCATGGAGATGATGTGAGGGCTGGAGCACCTCTGCTCTGGGGACAGGCTGAGGGAGTTGGGGGTGTTCAGCCTGGAAAAGAGAAGGCTCCGGGGAGACCTTAGAGCACCTTCCAGTACCTGGGGGGGCTACAAGAAAGCTGGGAAGGGACTTTGGACAAGGGCATGGAGTGACAGGATGAGGGGTAGTGGCTCTAAACTGGCAGAGAGGAGATTGAGATGGGATATGAGGAAGGAATTCTTGGCTGTGCGGGTGGTGAGACACTGGCCCAGGGTGCCCAGAGAAGCTGTGGCTGCCCCCTCCCTGGCAGTGTTCCAGGCCAGGTTGGATGGGGCTTGGAGCAACCTGGTCTGGTGGGAGGTGTCCCTGCCCATGGCAGTGGGCAGGGACGAGATGAGCTTTGAGGTCCCTTCACACCCAAACTAGTCTGTGGTTCTATTCTATGATTCCAACTGTGTCTTTTTTTCACAATGGATAAGCACTCAGCACAAGCAACTTGTGAATGCCACCTACAGCCATGCCCACTGGGCCTTCCACCACGACAGCCAGGACAATTTTCCTTTGTGTTCACCAAGTTCACTATCATGGCCAAATTCTGCAACTTAACCAAGTTTGTAAATACTGCTCTGGAGGTCACTCGTAACAGACTCCTCTTCCTACAAGCACAGCAATGCTTTCAAAGACATCCAGCCACCCCCAATGCACAGGCTGAATGTCCAAACTCTTCAGTCATATCAGAAAACAAGACCAGAAGATATGACCTGCATTATCAGGCCCAGCCACCTTCACCTCTAGAAGATTAGAGGAGAATTTGCATAAGAGAAGTTGGAGATGTCTCCTAACCACTGGCTAGCTGCTTCAGGACAGCACTGGCACAGAGTCTGGTGGCGTTTCCTCACTTGGATGCTTGGGAGTATCGGGCTTAGCAGAACTGATCCAAGTTTGCTTCACTGTAGGTCTAACAGAGCTGAGCTCAAAGCGTCCTGAACAGGACAGTCTCTACTTAGCCTTTATTAAACAGGGCTTCTGCAGGAGCACCTCAAGAAGAGAATCATGGGGTGCAGCAAAGTGAAGGCAATTAGTGAGCTGGGAACTGAGGGAAGGGTAAGTACCCCTTACAGACACTGGGCAAGGAAAACCTCCTGCCAGAGTCAACCTCAAAATGTGAAATTTGGTGAGTTCTGGCCATAGTCACTGAGGAACAGCCTGAACGACACATTTCACTGCTTTGAAGCATGGCAGGGGGTTATAAAGATGGTGAAGGGACACAAGTCACTCATTTACTGTTCCTGATGTATTTCTGTACTGGGTCTGGCTGAGCTGGAATTTATTTTCCCCTATAGCAGCCCTCATGGTGCTGTGTTTTATGTTGGGAGTTAGAAGGGTGTTGATAACACACTGGTGCTGTGGCTACTGCTGAGTAGTGCTTATATAGCACCAAGGCTCTTTACAATATTTCCCCCCAGTGGGATGGGGTGGGCAAGATCTTGGGAGGGGACACAACCAGGACAGCTGACCCAAACTGACCAAAGGGATATTCCATACTATATGGCATCTGCTTAAGGATAAATTTCCTACCTTAAACTTCATCTATGATTTGTCTTTTAAGGCAGCAAGCTCCTTGAGGCAGGTACAATCACGTCTCCTCTGGGTGATGTGCACGGTCAAGACTGGAATCTATGACAAGGGACTGAAGAACATGAACTCTGGCTTCACGCTGCCTCTAGGGAAGGTTCCACCTTCTGCTGGAAGCCCAAGAGGGATGAGCTGGCACAGGGTGTGGGACATGCTCATCCTGCACTCCTGTGAATGCTTTGCAGAGATTTGCTCTTCACGTGCAGCTCCCAAGTCATGAGCTCAACTCCAGCCTCCTAGAGTGGAACCTGCCCTAAGGATAGCATGGCATTCCCAGCTTCCACTGCTTGTAATACAATACATGAAATAAGAACTATTCTATATCCTCATTCCAGAGCTTTGGTGCTATAAAACTCTTCATTCTTTTTAGCTCTTACACCCAAATTGACAGCATTACTGCCAAACACATCCCACTCTCACCCAGACACTGAGCTGTTTACTGAGAGCCACACAGATCCAGTGAGACAAACCACGCTTTGCTGGTGGTTCAGATATGCCATAGTGACTTTGAATTGTGGTGCCAGATAGAAATCCACATGACACAGCACCTAAGGCAGCCCTTCCTGAGGGTAAATTATAGAATCATTGAATAGCCTTGGTTGGAAGAGACCTCTAAGCTTCCCCAGTCCAACCATTCCCCCAGCACTGCCCAGTCCCTACTACCCCATGTCCCTCAGCACCACATCTCCACGGCTTTGCAATCCCTCCAGGGATGGGGACTCCCCCACTGCCCTGTGCAGCCTGTGCCAGTGCTGGACAGCCCTTTGGGGGAAGGAATTGTTCCTCACATCCAATCTAACTCTCCCCTGGCACAACTTGAGGCTGTCCCCTCCTGTCCCATTGCTCCAGACCCTTCCCCAGCTCCGGTGCCCTGCTCTGGACATGCTCCAGCACCTCAATGTCCTTCTTGGCGTGAGGGGCCCAAAACTGAACCCCATATTCGAGGGACGGCCTCACCAGTGCCCAGTACAGGGAGACAATCCCTGCCCTGCTCCTGCTGGCCACACCATTTCTGATGCAAGCCAGGATGCTGGTGGCTGCAGCGCTGATCTACATCTCCTTGCCGAGAGACTGTAAAGGATTCGGGCCGTGGTCCCAATGAGTTGAAGAGCTTTATGGATTTCAGGAAAGGATTTGATACTGAATGGAACAGCCTTAGTATTCAACTCTACCCACCTCTGGAAGCTCACTACTGCTGTCCTGGGGTACACTTTAGATATTCTCTAGTCTCTTTGGTAAACAATTAGTATGACAGACAACAAAACACCATGAAGACACACTAGGAGAAACAGTGGTTCTCTAAACAAAGAGGTGTATAAAAGCACATTGCAACACAAGCCTCATGCGGGGCAAGTCCTTAAAACCAGGCTCTGCAATGACCAACTGAAAAGAAGAGATGCAAGAGCAGCCATGCTACACCCAGACCTCTCAGAACACTGGGAAATGATTTACTGGCTGTTAATTAAACAAAGTGACACCACATGGGAGGTGTGGCTTCCAAACACACATGCAAAGGCCAATGCTTACGTCAGCTTAGAAGATCCCATCTGTGCCATTATGGCACTAAGGGTTCACCTTTGACTGGAAAAGCTTTACAGTGAAATGGGACCTCAGATTAATCACTTGCATTTTTCTTTCTGAATAAGCGTACGCTGACATGCAGCCAGACGTGACAAAGGGCCCGAGTCATGCTCTGTGCCCCGTCCCCACAGCATGCTCCTCTTCCCCCATTGCCCCTTCCAAGTGTTCCAGCAACTCTGTCCAGTGAAGCAGCAAAACCAGACAAAAGTGTAAGCGACCATTTCCTATGCTGATGCCTCGTGCTCATCATGTACAACAGCCAGGCTGAGCATCATGTGGGACAAACAGTCAGCAGGCACAGGACAGGAAAATGCGTCCCAAAAAGAGAGAGCTCAAAACATCCACTGTGACAGTGTCACTCTACTCAGCTGGGGAAACTGGAGGATGATGCCCCGTGCCTGGCACAATGGGAAGGACCACTGCCAGCCATTATTTCTGAGCAACTTCAGTAATTTCAGGTCCTGTTAGAACCAAAGTTGAGCACTTTCATCCCAGAACCAAGGGGAGATTTTTACAGTGGTTTGACAGAAATTGCAGAAATTGGTGGTGTTGTCTCATTTGCACTTCTGTTCTAAGGAAACTGCTGCAGCGCCCGCCGCATCTGCCTCCCGAGCTGATGTGTGCACACCACAGAGACAGGAGAACTGGGTCTGCTTGTACAGACAGCAAGCACTATTGCTCAGGTGGATTCCAGCCTCCTCTCTGAACTGCCTTTTTCAGTCCCTTATCCAAGCTAGTCGGGTGAGGAGGCACCAGGGAGAGAGGAAATACATTCAACCATTTAAAAAATAATAATTAAAAAAAAAAAAAAAAAAAAAAAAGATTAAAGGGGGAAAAAAAGCATTTCAGGTAAAGTTAATAAACTGAAAGAGAAATTAAAGGTTACAAACACCCCAAGCCCACTGCCACCATGAACAATAAACACTGGACCTTCCCAGCCTGTGCCTGCTCTGAACAGCTCCATGGGTGAGATACCAGCAAGGCCGGGTCACTCAGTCACAGCTTGAGCATCAGTGAATATTCCTGGCCCAAAGCACAGCCTGGCAGCACACACTGTGACACACACACCAGGGACTCACCTACTTGTCAAAGAGGCAAGAACCCTTCCAGAAGTTGGTTAAAATGGTGTTGTTAATTATTAAAATGGGAAGTTATGTACATATGTGTTGTAATGACTGTTTTAAAATAGCACACAGCTTACAGTTCCACCACCCTTACTCTCTGCAGACAAATGCTGAACTGCATCCCCTGATCCTCCTCCTCCCAAAGTCAGGACGGTATAACTCTCCTCTTCAGACCCAAAAGTTTCCATCTTTGCCCTACCATACTCCTCTCCCAGTCGAACAGTGTTTTGCCAATTACTAGGCCTAGCACAAAGGACACAGCCAGCAGTAGAACAAACCAGTAACCAGATTCTATTGTATACAAAAAAAAGTCAGTATATGAGTGATCGCTGGGGGTACAAACAAGTCAAACAGATAACACATAATAGACAGCAACCCCAGTGACCCCAGGAATGACACAGCACGACCAATAATAGGTGGAATAAACAAAGAAACAAAGTCTCCCATAGAAGAGATGGGAGACAACCAAGTCAAGAGGCTGATCATATAGGATAGAAATAGCCCCATATTGTTCCCCCATGAAGCCTGCATTTGCAAATGCCAAACCTGACTGGGGCCCAGTTGCAGGGACAGTCAGGAGGTCCTTCCCCAACAGGAAAACTCTGCAAAATGCATCCACCTCACAGATACACTCCACCCTTCCTGCAAGTGGGCCCAGCTTTTATGCCCAAACAGGACACCTGGCACTCATTATCAAAATGCAGGGCACCTGGGGCTTGTTTACCCAAGGGCTTTCCCTGCAAGGCCGGCTGCACCTTGGAGGAAAGCCAAAAGGTAAACTCATCCCCTCCTCTTAAAGGGCCATGGGAACCACCCATATGTCAACCTTAATTCAGGGCTCGGGGTTCAGACCCCAGCACTTCAAACAGTCATGATACATGCTTACACTGAATTTCCCCCTTTTTTTTTGTCTCTGATCTCATCCAGAAATGACAGCAAAGCCTTAGCTCGCTTGCACAAGGACTGGGAAAATTCATTTAAATGGATGAATTCTAGAAAAGAATGAGTAAAACCTCATGATTTAAAAGAGAAAGCAATTTTGGGGAGAAAAAAAAACAATTATTTTGTTAAAAAGAAAAAAAAGGCATTTGGCAAACACACTGACCATTATTTTATGGCATATTATAGCAGATGAGTAAACTATTTGTTAGTGCTGTTGCAGGGAAGTCTCGGGAGATCTGCTCAGTGACACAGGCAGCAGCTCCAGGAGCGCGTGTGACAGCGAGCTGCAGTCAGCCGGGCTCTCCCGCAGCCATCCCGACTGGAGCAGGGACTTCCTTTGTGAAATCATTTAAGAAACCCCACTTGCAGAAAGAGCTCACAAACAGGTGGAAGGGCAGAAGCTCAAGGACACGATGCGTGGAACTGCTGAACACCGTGTTTGCTCTGTAACCATTCACCCCTGGCTGTGCTGACTGCGTGTGGACTTTCACAAAGGACTAAACACACCCCCAAATTCAGGTTTTCCAAATAGAATTTCTAGGGTGTGTTGTAACCCACACTGAAAAGTTGAGATTTCCCCATCCAATGGCCCAACAGCTCTTTTCCCAGCCCGGTATGAAGTAATTCATGGGAGAAACTACTTGTCAGGTGGATGTTTGGAACCCTGAGAAGGTCATTGTCATACATACCCTCTGACTGCAGGTCTAAAGACTCTGAGCAATACCCACAGCAAGAGAGAAAAGCAGCGAGAGAGGCAGGAAGGGAAAGAACAGCAAAGAAAGGAAGAGAAAGAAAACAAAGACTGCTGAAAAAAACAGACAACAGAGTTAACTTTGCAACCGTACCTCAAGCGGTTCCTGCCAGGGTGACACACAGGAGCTATTTCACAGAGAACCGTCACTGAACATGGCATTTCCCACATGAAATTCAGATCAATACTCAAAAAAAAAAGGCAGAATATTCGACAGACTGTAAAAAGCATCTCTCTCAAGCCCAACACACACATCCCAAAGTTATTGGAGAGGGAGATTTGGCAATACCAAATGCTCTTTAATCAGAGAACTTCTCCAAACCTACTTATTTTTTCCACAAGAAACTACAACATAGAATTAGACATGGGAAAGAAAGTTAGCTAAACAGATTTAAAATAGAGAAGTCAGCTAAATAAATCTGAAATGACTTCTTTAGCTATGATGTTTAAACTACTACTATTGGTTACCTTAAGCAGGATTACCAAGGGGAACATTCCACTAAGCCATGCAAGGACAAGCCATTAACTTGCTAGAGTTTAAATTCTGGGGCGATACGGGCAGGCAGAGGAGCACCAGCAGCTGAGATGATCATAGAGGGAATTAGAGGCACCATCCAGTGACCTTTGGAGCTTTCATGGCAGGATCTACAGAGTCCTTGTGCAGCTCCAAGGAGTATTGTGTATATTGTGTACTCCAAGGAGTACCCACTGATGATTCCAGTTTTACAGGGATGGGGAAAAAAGGAGACGGAAGACCCATTTCTCCAGAAACAGCAATGTGGTTTGGTGAAGGTTTAGCACTCCTAGGGAAGCGCTTGTAGAAAGTCATCCAGAACCACATACTCAATCTGAAAAATTCTAGAACTTTTAGTATAGTTCACGTCCTTTGGAATCATTACAGAACTCGGTAGGAAATGAATACATTCACTACTGGCTGTTTGAGTTTAACTGCATCAGGCTGGTTCGGGGAGCTGAGGACACCAGGGAACTTCCTGGAGTTCCTGGTGAGGCCGCATCTGGAATATTGCATCCAGTTCTGGGGCCCTCAGTTCAAGAAGGACAGGGAACTGCTTGAGAGAGTTCAGTGCAGAGCCACAAAGATGATTAAGGGAGTGGAACATCTCCCTTATGAGGAAAGGCTGAGGGAGCTGGGTCTCTTTAGCTTGGAGGAGACTGAGGGGTGACCTCATTAATGTCTATAAATATGTAAAGGGTGAGTGTCATGAGGATGGAGCCAGGCTCTTCTCAGTGACATCCAATGATAGGACAAGGGGCAATGGGTACAAGCTGGAACATAGGAGGTTCCGCATAGATATGAGGAAGAGCTTCTTCACAGTGAGGGTGACAGAGCACTGGAACAGGCTGCCCAGAGAGGTTGTGGAGTCTCCTTCTCTGGAGACATTCAAAACCCGCCTGGACATGTTCCTGTGTGACCTGATCTAGGTATTCCTGCTCTGGCAGGGGGATTGGACTAGATGGTCTTTTGAGGTCCCTTCCAATCCCTAACATTCTGTGATTCTGTGATTATCATTCCTGATCATCACAGCAACTCATACTCTGGGAGAAACCTCACTACTGAATGGATCTGGAGCAGCTGAAACCACCATCTACGTAACAGCTTCCTGTCTTCCCACAGCTTCTATTTTGGTTTCTGGCCACGGTTAGAGTTGTGGAAAGCTCCAGACACGTTTCAAGTGGAGACTGTGGTTATCCAAGTATTTCCTTTCTTTGCCAAAATGGAATTAGTTTTGTAGAACCACAGTGGTGCAAAACCAAGCAGGTTCTGGCAGCCTCATCCTTACTGCAAGTGCTCAAAATATATACACTTATTTAGAGAGAAACACACGTTCAGGATTACCCTGCCTGGAACCGCAGTACAGCCCACAACATCCAACCAGCCAAAGCAGGAAAAAACACTCCCTATCTGCATGTGAGACATAAAAACATGCCAAATCAGATTCACACTGCTACTGTGAACCAACACAGTTACATGTGTCATACATGTGTCACACGTGTCACAAACCCCATGCTTTCACAGAGGAATAACATCTGGAGCACAGAGTTTGTTTCAGTTCCACGTGCCAATGGATTTAATTGGATGGGATTTGAGTGCAATGAAAACTGGAGAGTCTTCTGTCCTTTCACTTTTTGTGAAGCCAGTCTGCTTGGCCAGGCCATTCCTATGCACCCAAACTAACTCCATTTATCAAAACAGCCCTTGGATGTGAGCAAGAGCAACCTCAGGCACCTCACTGAGAATCACAGAATCATCCAGGTTGGAAAAAGACCTTGAAGGTCATCAACCCAACACTGACAGTCCTCAACTACACCATATCCTTGAGCGCTGTGGCAACTCAACTCTGAAACACCTCCAGGGATGGGGACTCCCCCACTGCCCTGGGCAGCCCATTCCAATGGTTGGCAACCCGTTCTGTGAAGAAATTCTTCCTAATATCCAGTCTAATCCTCCCCTGGTGCAACTTGAGGCCATCACCCCTCGTCCTGTCACTGTTACCTGGAAGAAGAGACCGACCCTCCTCGCTACCCCTTCCTTTCAGGGAGTTGTAGAGAGCAATGAGGTCGCCCCTCAGCCTCCTCTTCTCCAGACTGAACTCCCCAGTTCCTTCAGCCGCTCCCCATCAGCCTTGTGCTCCAGACCCTTCCCCAGCTCCGGTGCCCTGCTCTGGACACGCTCCAGCACCTCAATGTCCTTCTTGCTGTGAGGGGCCCCAAACTGAACCCCGTATTCAAGGAGTGGCCTCACCAGTGCCCAGTACAGGGGTAGGATCCCTGCCCTGCTCCTGCTGGCCACGCTATTCCTGATACAAGCCAGGATTCCATTGGCCTTCTTGGCTCATTCCAAGTCTGAAGAGTAAGAGCCAGTGGAGGTGGGCAACAAAAATAAAAACCGGTCACACTATTAAAACCTCAGTGCAGAGTTGCCTAACCAAACGTTAACCACCTCCTGTAATTTAACCTAGTCCTGTAATCCCCCTGCTTTTTACCTCCTTGAAGCTGGTTGCTGGGCTGCATACACATGCCAGGCAGCTCGTGTTGATGACCCAAAAAAAGCCACAGAGCCACAACATTATAAAAAGTAAATATGTGCTCCTGAGTCTGATGCATAAAACACAGGGACTGCAGCTGGTTAAATCACACCCTACACACTTGTAAGGAACATGAGAAAAACACCAAACATCTTAACATTGGGTAATATTTCTGGATGCAAAGTGAACTAGATGCTTACTACTGATTTGAAAAGCAACTTCCCCTCTCAAATGATTGGAGCTGAGCACAGGCACTTCCAACTAATCCACTGCCCACGAGCTAACAAATCTCAGGATCTGCCCTATATTTTTCTGGCATTTAGTATTTTTTATCATGTATTGCCTATAATAACTACTTGGACAATGAGGGGATGGCTTGAGTCATTGAAACTTTCCCCCTGCAAGAACCCACGCTGCCTCTGTGTCAGCCCTTGCACTCGCCAACCTGTGCGGCTTTACTCCACTCCTCTGTGCGATCTGACCTGGCAGCCCTGCCACAAACCCAGCACTGCATCCCTTGTGCAGACAGACAGACAGGCGTCGCTTCTGTAACGTGGCTCAGTGGCTAAAACGAGCCATAAACAACTCTTAAAATAAACCCATTATAAATATTTTCTTAAAACCAACCCCCCTGTGACAAAGAAGCTGCAGAACATCCTCACACTGCCCACTCAGAACCATGGGGTCTCCGAGGGAAGCGAGGGAAGGGCTGGAACGAGGGCAGCGCAGGAGCCCGGCCCATGGAGATCCCCCTCGCACCTGGTGAAAACAGCCTTCTCGTTCTTAGCATCCATAGTCAGCTTGATGGTTTCCTGGCCCGAGCCTGTGCTGATGGCTTCCGTGATGATATCCGCTTTCTCCTCCTCCTCCTCGCTGTCAGAGCCTCCGGAGGAGCTGCTGTCTGAGGCCACCAGTGGCGCTTTCCTCGTGACACAGACATTCCAAACACAGGGAGAGGCAGCGCTGACTGAGAGAATAATTCACATTGCAAAATGAACACAACCACAGGAACAACCCCGAGTAAGCAGGGTGGTGTAAAATGGAGTGGTTACAACTATTGCAAATTTTGGTTGGTTTCTGTGCCGATCCCACAGCACGCAATACTGGTCGCTTCCAGTATTCTCCACCTTGCAGTGGTTACTACAGACAAAGGTTTAATTTAGTTCCATCAAAGTCCTTTGTTAAATTTTGTTTTTTCCTGCTTGAAAAGGAGGAGAGAAAGAAATGAGCCTGAAGTTACTCAACTGGCTCAGCACAATTACAACAGTATAACTTACCCCTCCTTTTAATTTTTGGCAAGTAATTTTATAAACATGGAATCACAGAGTGATTTGGGTGTTGAAGGGACCTCAAAGCTCACCTCATCCCAACCCCCCTGCCATGGGCAGGGACACCTCCCACCAGATCAGGTTGCTCCAAGCCCCATCCAACCTGGCCTGGAACCCTGCCAGGGAGGGGGCAGCCACAGCTTCTCTGGGCAACCTGGGCCAGTGTCTCACCACCCTCACAGCCAACAATTTCTGCCTCACATCTCATCTAATATCAAATCAAGCATATCTAATATGTAATACCTAATATCTAATCAAGCCTACAGTTAAAACGGGACTTTTGAACACTTTACATAAATGAATTGTGTCTGTGACACCAACTCTTACTAACTTAAACTTCACCCTTTTCCTGCTGAATAGTATTATCCCAACAGACATTCAGGATTTCTGAGTTACTATTTTAATAGACTGATGTCTGTATGAAAGAGCCTTCAAGTAAGGTAAGGCAGATGACAGTGGAGGGAAGCTCTCCCCAGTAGCCTCGGTATGCTATGCAGAATTTCAAACAGCTTAAATAATACATCTGCTTTGTCTGGTATCGTTCTCACTTACAGTTCTTGTCCTGACTCTGCTTCAGGTTTCCATCCAAATCATTGCTTTCTGTGTCGATAGGAGAACTGCACCGTGGGCCTGGTTCTGAGCTAAAGCAGGGGGGGAAAAGCCTTGAGACTGACGTACAGATATCATAGAATCCCAGACTGGTTTGGGTGTGAAGGGACCTCAAAGCTCATCTCGTCCCCACCCCCTGCCATGGCAGGGACACCTCCCACCAGACCAGGTTGCTCAAGGCTCCATCCAACCTGGCCTGGAACACTGCCAGGGATGGAGCATCCACAACTTCCTTGGGCAACCTGTTCCAGTGCCTCACCACCCTCACAGTAAAGAACTTCTTCCTTATATCCAGTCTAAACCCACCCTCTCTCAGCTATCACCCCTCATCCTATCACTCCATGCCCTTGTCCAAAGTCCCTCCCCAGCTTTCTTGTAGCCCCCCAGGCACTGGAAGGTGCTCTAAGGTCTCCCCAGAGCCTTCTCTTCTCCAGGCTCAACACCCCCAACTCTCTCAGCCTGTCCCCAGAGCAGAGGTGCTCCAGCCCTCTGCCCATCTTGGTAGCCCTCATCTGGACTCGCTCCAACAGCTCCAGATCTTTCTTGTGTTGGGGGCTCCAGAGCTGGACACAGGATTCGAGGTGGGGTCTCTCTTGGTTGCACTTCTGAATATCCCCAACAGAAGAAATCATTAGGGCTTACGCTTTCTTCATGTTAATATTTTTAGCTTCTGAAAAGCTTATTAATGTAATTATTTGATACTCTTGGTGTAGCAGCAGTGATGATACATGAAGTATTCCTGCACCATAAGACATGAATTTTAACACCAGTTAGAAGCACTGGAAGGCAAAGGGGAGTATGGAGCCCTGAGCCAGAATACTCAGACAATATCACAAAATAAAAGGGGTAGCAAGGGGAAGGGCAAGGGAAGCAGAAAAGATGACAGCCAATGTACTCCAGCAAACCATATTTCAAATATTCTTTCATTCAAAAGCTATAAAGAAAGGGCAAGAACATGTGTCTCTCACCAGCAGAAAGGCTGAAAGTCTGTAAACTTTGCCCATCCCTTCTCCTCTGGCGTGGTGCTCTCTGGGGCCACCGAATCCCACACGCTCGATCCAACATCCATGGCGACACAGGGTGCAGGGGGCTTTGAGTTGACGGGCTCAAACACAGCTGTCCATCCAGACCCTGGAGGCACAACAACAGACTAGAATTCCTGTGAGCTTTCAGCATCTTTGGCCATCCCAAAAATAGTCCAAAGTGATCCCAGAGACAATAGAAAGACCATCCAATGGCACGACAGGGAGCTGCCTGTCTCACAGCTTGCAGACAATCAGCCTTAGAATCCCTCTTCTGAGAGATATTCATGTTATCCACAAGGAAGAAGCATTAATTAAGGAAAATGGCATTATGAACGCCTTCATCCTTTGAGCCTGTGATGCTCAGCTGCATTCCATGTCCCTCAGTTCCCTGCCAGAAGCTGTGTGGTGTGGCTGTCACCTGCTTCCATCACCAACTGCTGAACTTCAGCACTTACAGGTAAGGAACTGATACACAGATTAACATGTTTAAGATCACAGAAGTGATCTTGAGCAAAACTGAGAACATAATTTGTTTTCTACAGTCCCAGCCCACTCCTTATTCATTAGAACATCCTTCTATTCCTACAAAAGAATTTTTCATTACCTTTTCTCAAGAAAGAGAAAGGCTTGCAGAGCTCCGTCATGCAACAAAATAGAGTAAGAGAGATCTACCACGTCTACCCTCACTTGAAAATTGAACCAAAATTTGAACCAAAGTCTCTGGAAGGGGAACTAAATCGATGTATGCTATCCACGGGTTGTCACTTGTGTTGTTTATAGTGGTTCTTCGTAATAAGAACTGAAAATATCTTACACTGTGTACTGGGTCTGGCTGAGCCAGAATTGATTTTCCCCTATAGCAGCCCTCATGGTGCTGTGTTTTATGTTGGGAGCTAGAAGGGTGTTGATAACACACTGGTGTTGTGGCTACTGCTGAGCAGTGCTTACACAGCACCAAGGCTCTTTCCAACATTTCCTCCCAGTGGGCTGGGGTGGCCAGGATCTTGGGAGGGGACACAACCAGGACAGCTGACCCGAACTGACCAAAGGGATATTCCATACCATATGGCATCTGCTTAAGGATAAAGCTGGGAAAAAGGAGGAAGGGGAGTGGGGTCACCCTTGGTCCTCAGAGGCAACCGCTACACGTATCACAGCCCTGCTTCCTGAGAAGGCCCCACATCGCCTGCTAATGGGAAGTAGAGAATAAATCTGTTTTCTTTTTTTGCTTCCGCGTGCGGACCTTGCTGTGCTTTGCTTACATTAAAACTGCTTTTGTTTTACCCACAAGGGTTGTTTTTTTCTATCTTATTTTCTTTCCCCCTTTTTGCCCTGCTGAGAGAAGGTGGGGGGGAAGTGATAGAGCGACTTGGTGGGTACCTGGCGTTTAGCCAAGGTCAAACCACCACACACTACCAAATGGGTGTAGAGAGCTGACTACTGGAATAAATACACATTATGCTCACCGTTACAACACAAAGACATCACCTAGGAAACGTAACATTTTAAACCTGAAAATGTTTGCACCAAATGAGAAAGAAATATCTGGGAAAACATTTTATCCCCTCTTTATTTCAGTTGGCTGAATTTGTTCTGCTGACAACACTGTGCATCTCATGAACTTACACAGCAATATTTGCATCTGATCTGGGAAAACCTTGTCCCTCTACAGTCCTCCTCCAGGCATTGTACGAATGGATTTGCAATGTCCATGCTAAAACTTGGAAGGCAATTAGGTGGAAAAGGCAGATACCTTCCAGTACCTGGGGAGGCTACAAGAAAGCTGGGGAAGGACTTTTTACAAGGGCCTGAAGTGACAGGATGAGGGGTGATGGGTGGAAGCTGAGAGAGGGTGGGTTTAGACTGGATATGAGGAAGAAGTTCTTTACTGTGAGGGTGGTGAGGCACTGGAACAAGTCACCCAGAGAAGCTGTGGCTGCCCCCTCCCTGGCAGTGTTCCAGGCCAGGTTGGATGGGGCTTGGAGCAACCTGGGCTGCTGGGAGGTGTCCCTGCCCATGGCAGGGGGTGGGGACGAGATGAGCTTTGAGGTCCCTTCACACCCAAACCATTCTATGGTTCTGTGATACACAGAGTGTGGAGGTACTCAGCTGCATAAAACTTCTGATATAATGTAAGGAGTTAATGTCAGAATGCTCCACTACTATGTTGTTCATTAGTACTAACAGAGCCAGTAGTATTCTCATACAACCTGTGCGGTTGTCTTAGCACAACGGAAGCGTCACAGGGTTATTCTGAAATTGTTCCAGTTTTGGGCCCCTCACACCAAGAAGGCATTGAGGTGCTGGAGCGTGTCCAGAGTAGGGCACCAGAGCTGGGGAAGGGTCTGGAGCACAAGGCTGACGGGGAGTGGCTGAGGGAACTGGGGGGGTTCAGTCTGGAGAAGGGGAGGCTGAGGGGAGACCTCATTGCCCTCTACAACTCCCTGAAAGGAGGGGGTAGCAAGGGAGGGTTGGTCTCTTCTTCCAGGTAACAGTGACAGGACGAGGGGTGATGGCCTGTGGTTCTCTCTCGCTGGAGCCCTGAGCTGGTGCCATGGCTGCCAAGTTGCACAGTGGCCTCAAGTTGTGCCAGGGGAGGTTTAGATTGGATGTGAGGAACAATTCCTTCCCCCAAAGGGCTGCCCAGCACTGGCACAGGCTGCCCAGGGCAGTGGGGGAGTCCCCATCCCTGGAGGGATTGCAAAGCTGGGGAGATGTGGTGCTGAGGGACATGGGGCAGTGGGGACTGGGCAGTGCTGGGGGAATGGTTGGACTGGGGAAGCTTAGAGGTCTCTTCCAACCAAGGCTATTTGATGAAGCAGCTGGGCAGGGCTCAATCTCACTAATAATATTTCAGAGGCAAAAAATGAAGACTGAAGTTCACATCTCTCATCTGCACAGGTAGAACTACAGAACAGCCACAGGAGCCTGCAATGTGCAAACTGCTATTTGGCAGAGGTGTCACTGACCTCATTTCAAATGGGATGGTGCTGTTTGAAACCCTTTACCTTCAGAGGAGTCAGAATCTTTCTGCTCAGAAGTATTACTCGTGCTGTTGTTTGCTGGGGAAGGAGGTGGCTGCTGTTCCGTTTCCTCCTCTTCTTCGGAGTCCACACTACCATTATGATCACCATTCTCAAGATCGCTTTTGGAAGAACTCTCTGAGGTCTGTGATGCTCCAAACCTAAGTTGTAGAACTCAGAATTAGAAAAACCCTTACAGCAGCAGCCAGTCCTTCCCCTCCACCTCCTCCCTGCCCCAGGGAGAAAGCACAAACAGTGAATTGACCAAGTGATGCTCAACGCCTTTTTCAGGGCTTATTTCCCCAAAAGACACAAAGCTCAGCCAGGCACTCCTCTAGGTATTGCCACTCAAATCCCCAAGTGCTTTACTTGTGCAAAATGCAGCTGCAGAGTTGTAATGGGAAATACACTGCAGTGACATGCAGCGCGTGGTGCACAGGGACATGGTTCAGTGGGGACTGGGCAGTGCTGGGCTGGACTGGGTGAGCCTAAAGGACTTTTCCAATCCAAACGATTCTATGGTTCTGTGACACATTCAGGGCTGGAGATTGGTATGAGCAGACAGAACAGCAGCAAATGAGGGGAACACTGGTGTGGCATCACTTCTGTGTATGAACAAGACAATCAGTTTATTGACGCCAGGCAAATAACCAGTAAGGTCACTTCCCCATCTCATTTGATCACATCTTCAGACTCAGAATTCCAGGAGTAACTTTATTTAATAACTGACTATAGCAAAGGGATGAAAAATCATAAATGATTTGCAGTGCCAGAGATGCACCACGGGAGGTCACTCATCCTCATCAAAACATTACTTTTTAAAATTGACATTCTGAAGAAGAATATTCTGTCTACTCAGTCTTACAATTCTTTCAACCTCCTCCTCTCCGAACACAAGGAAAGGAGCAAACTCTAAGTATTTCAAACAAAGGGTGGGTTTTTTAATATCTTTGATCACGGGCTCAGTAATTTGGTGTTCCCATCAATACTGCATTCCCTCAAATCGGATCTTGGTTTCCCATTCAAGACAAACCACCACCACTTTTTGCTTCACGTGGAAAGCACTCAGGTTTATGTCAGGAAAAGGTCTCACAGCACATAAATAGCAAACAATTAAACATGCACTTAACCAAAATGTGTAATTTCATAGCATTTGGGGGGGGACCCCACCAAAAACCTGATCTTTTGTGTTCACCTTACCGTGTTCTTGATTTAACTTGGGTTGCATAGGTTATCTCCTTCTCTTCCCAGATATCTTCTTCCTCCTCATTGTCATCAAACTGTTGGATCCGCTCATTGCAGCAGGTTTCAAAGAGGGAAGCATTGGGCTAAAAGAATATGAAAAGGGAATCAAATTCCATTCATTCTTTGGAGACAGAACCAAGAACTCCAATGATGAGGAAGCTCATAGAGCAGCATTTGTACACAACCAACACCATGAAGGTGTCTGCATGTATTTCATTTCACATCCCAAGTTGCACAGCAAGCAAGTGTGATAGATCCAGGGATGGGGACTCCCCCACTGCTCTGGGCAGCCTGTGCCAGTGCTGGACAGCTCTTTGGGGGAAGGAATTGTTCCTCACATCCAATCTAAACCTTCCCTGGGGCAACTTGAGGCTGTTTCCATCACACACAAAAACTGTCTACTCAGGAAAAAAACAAGTTAAGACAAGAATATAAACAGCTCTTGGGGGCTGCAGACTTAGCTGTCAGATCCAAAAATAAAACAGTTTTTCTGTAGCTGCAGAGCACTGCCTAGAGCAGCCAGAAGAGAGAAAAAAATACTCTTCATAGGACTTTTTCAGTGAAAAAGAAAGTATTTTAAGACTAAGGAAATCTAAGTCTTAGTATTGATTAAAATAAGCTTTAGTCAGGAAATGAGCTCAGAATCACCTCTTTTAAACCACTGTCCACCTTCTTCAATGAGAACCTAAATATTTACCCCTATAAGAAACCCAGTCCTCTCTATTTGCATTTTTCCTTGTCTGTGTATGGGAAGATTATCAAAGTGAAAATAAGGAAAATAGCTTCACACTGCAGAGAGAAAGATTCCTCCAGTGTAAAAAGCACTACTTCTCAAGATCCTCACCAGCACAATAAAATGCGGGGAGATTCTCCGAGGGTGCATGTAATGTCCCCAGTTCCCTCACTAAACTCAGCTGCAAGTCCAGTTACCAGTTTTCCTTTACCAAATAACTCACATCTGTTTTCTTGCAAAATAACAACAGCTAATTCAAGCATGAACTGAAATCAAGTAAATAAGTATCCCCAAACAGCCACTTACACTGTCGTCATCAGCATCTATATTGAAGTTTATCTCTGCGATCCTGTCGAAGGGAGCACTGCGAAAAGAAGGGAAAGAAACTTCAGTGGTGGCATGGAGTGAGGAAGCACCTCCACAGCCCAGAGGACAGCTGACCAGAGGGGTATTTCATATAACCACTCAGTGCCTTCTGCATTTGTTCTCCAAACAGCCACTTTTGTATGAAATGCAATGATCTCCTCTGAGATGAAAGATTATTTTCACTCTCAGGTCTGATTCAATACCTGAGTGAACAACCCGTGTCATTATCTTGTTGACAGGGTATTTTGAGGCTTCCTGGCAGCCACAGCAATGTCTGGCTGTTACTTTGCAACTCTCATGGTACCTACGGAGCATAAAAGCTATCTTAATTTTTTTCACCAGGTCTCTCCAGCTGAACCAAATCTTCTTGAAAAAACCCCAACTCATAATTAATTAAAAAGAGCAGGAGCTGCACTCAGCTGCTCTGGGATTCCAGTCCTGTGTTCACTCAAGAAGTCCATGGGGTTCCTCAGCATGAGGCAAGACCCAGAGCTGGGGCTGAATCCCACCTGGTGGGCTCATACCCAGAAATATCCAGATGGGAATGCACCTGGTTTGCACCTGGTTTTAGGTAATTACAGGAACTTCAGGGAATCTGGGTGTACTGGTGGCTCAGCAACCCCGATGAATTACTGAGACATGTTTGCTGCAAAGATCATGAAATAACCCAATTTCTGATTTGGACCTAAGAGTGTGTGTTGTGAGAACAGCAGAGGGTGCTGCAGGTCAGGAAACTCCAACCTGCCAGCACAGCTTGGGTCCATTCAGCACTTTTCCACCATTTCTATGTATCTCTAAGTTTCAACAGTGTTATTTTCTTTTCAAGACAAGTGTTCAGTTAGTAAAAGAACATCATCATGCAAATCACCAGGACACTGAAACACTATTAATACTTCTTAAAATACTCAAATTAGTATCTGCAACCATTCTCAAGAGCTGGAAAACATGATAGGGAGCAGCATTCTCAGAATATTCAAGACCAGAAGAGTTTTATAGTCTGTTCTTCTTCAGTTACAGATTCTGTTCAGTTTCAAATGGACATCAGCCACCTTCAGCAGCTCCTCGCAGAAATCACCTCTTCCCCTCCACCTACACACTCAGAAGTTCAGTATTTGCTGCTGCTAAGAAGTTAAAAGTGTATTTTATTTTTGAAAAGTGTGTAAAACTAAGTAATCTATGTTCAGCTAAACTCTCCTTCTAGTCTGGAACTTGGTGGCCTTATTAAAGTTCTGGACATCTCCAGTGCTCAGAAAAAAGAAGAAAGCGAAGCTGGACTCTCAAATCTTTCTCCATGTTAGAATACAGCTCCTGACTATTTGGCAAACACCTTAATGTTGTTCCTGTGACCCTGGGGATCTCATGACTCTGCTTTGATTCATGCTTGAAAGCAACTCTGAAGCAGCCAAACTATTTCCACATTGTCATTTCATCTAAGGTATTTCATGGAGCCCAATAGCTGCTAAAAACGTGGTCTGAGCAGAACCAGGAGGAGAATCCTCACTAAATGAGATCTGAAGCAGCAGAGGAGTCGGAGAGATGTGGCATGCCCAGAGCTTTCTGGGGTAAAAGCTCCCAGTTTCTGCCAGGCCACCCGGACAGCAGGATCCTGCAGCGCTTTGCAGAGCAGACCCAATGTTTGCTGGGCTCTGTGTCAGCCCTAGGGTAGCACATGCAGTGGGTACCACCACCTACCCTCCCTGTCACCTGGGATGACAAATAACTCTTGTGATTGAGACGAACATTGGCAGAAGATGGGCAGAATCAAGGAGCAGGAAACACACTGGGTATCCTCCTGGAACACTCTTCTGTCAATAAATGTCAACTAAATGGTTACAATTTCTGGGCCATTATGGACAAGTGAGATAATTACAGTCCCAGTAATTTCCTTAGCTACAGATTTTAAGGTGAGAAGATGAGCTGCAGTTTTAATTAGATTACAATAGCACTTCTTATAAAAGCAGCACAAATTCCCCACACTGATTTCAGCGAGTCATGTAACATTAAATCCACCTTTATCTGCCTTCTTTGGACTGTTATTTGCTCTTGCTTATCTATGTCTCCTTATTCCCAAGAGAGAAAATGGTGACATTTTTCCATGGACTTCATCAGAATACTGTTCTTTCCACTCCTACTTTCAATAAGGACTTAATGCCACTGGAGAATCTCTCTATAATTGCCCAGAGTCAGCTCTAATGCTTTGCTTTCTGTGCAATTAAATTTATTCTAGAACAGGGCTGGATAATAATTGTGTGTTTTATTAAAACTGTTTCTCTTCAAAATGAAGCAGCACTTCTCCTTGGTTCTACAACTGTCTTTGAAGAGCAGGGGTGGACTCCTATACAAAGAAAAAAAGGTGAGCTGCTGTCCAAGCCACTGATCAGTCTCCTGTTTTGTGAAACCAAAGGAGGTATAATGAGGTTCATCTGAAAACCTGACCCAGAGGAAGAAAGATTAGATGCAAAGAGGATTAAATGCTAAGTAACAGCCTCTTGAAGTTTTATAAACTTACTTGATATTATCATCCTGGTCTGCAAACTCCTCATCATTAAAGCCAAACTGATCCACAAAGTTGGCCGTCATCTGCTGGATCTGGTACTCGGAGAAGGCCTGAGCAAGGAACCCAAGAGGAGCTACCATTAATACGTGAAGAAATAGTCAATTCAGCTGCTAAAAACATACATTCTAAAAAGCATTAAATCACAGAAAACTGTCAGACTTTGAGAAATCATCATTACAAGCACAATCTCAAAGCAGGATCAGACTTCTGCACGTCCTGGAGAGATCCTTCTCTGATCTGCTCCTGACTTCTTCCAAAGAGTGTTAAGCAATTTTCCTAGGAAACCATTTGTTGGCTTCATTATTCTATTAGAACCTCCTATTGGGTTGGTTTGTTTGTCCCTGATGCAGTAAGAAATTTACCTTGCTGCAACTCAAACCCACCACAGACATCAAGAAGGTACTTTTCACTTCCTCTAAATCCCTCTTCCTTGTAGGATGAGGCTTACCTCTCCACATAACCTTGTCTCCTCTTGAGCAAGTAGACCACATTCTTTCAACTTCTCTTCCTACGTCATGTTCTACACCTCTGGCCATTCCCATTACTCCCCTCCAGCTTACCTTTTGCTAATACAAATCACTTCTCAAGTTGACTGCCTCCAACTGGACACTCACCAAGAAGAACGCAAGAATGACTCTCTATGTCTTTGGAACAACTCCCACCTATCACACGTTTGGTTTCCCACAGCAGCTTGGGTCTTCCATTTTTCATAATTTCCCAGATACGCTTTTGGTCATATTCTTGCCTACCCATCCATGCCTCATTTCAGGGGAGGATTATAGTGGATGTGAGGAACAATTCCTTCCCCCAAAGGGCTGTCCAGCACTGGCACAGGCTGCCCAGGGCAGTGGGGGAGTCCCCATCCCTGGAGGGATTGCAAAGCCATGGAGATGTGGTGCTGAGGGACATGGGGTAGTGGGGACTGGGCAGTGCTGGGTTAATGGTTGGACTGGGGGAGCTTAAGAGGGCTTTTCCAACCAAGGCTGTTCTGTGATTCCCTGTTTATGAAAAGGATTGCTTCTGCCTCCAAACAGAATCTCACACTTGCTCTTATGCATTGCCTTTTTTTTTTTTTCCCCCAGATCATTTCTCCTCTTTGGAGGATAATTCCCAATACCAGTAGGTAGCCCACTCCAGCTACAGCCCAGTACTTCAACACACATCTCTGTGGTGACCCCACTGCAGGTGACATGAAGTACCCGTGTCTCTGTCTGAGGACTTCTGTGGGCTCATGTAAATATTTCTATTGATACTTGTCACAATAAAAGACAAAACAATTATATTTTTTACAAAGGCAATGCATTTTCCCTTTTTTAGTGAGCTTTCTAAACATCAGCTGAGGAACAGAAAGGTGTTTGTAAGGTCAGAGCAGCCAGTTAGAGCAGTTGGACAAAAGAATAACTATATTTTCAGCTCATTTTTACCCTTAACTAGATTTCCATTGTCACTCTCTTTTTACTCCCCATAAGGAGTTTCAGCCTGGTTAGGAGGAAGCTACCATGTTCTGTTAATGCTCTTTAGCATGACAAAAGCTCTAAACTTGTCTAAATACTTCATCCTGAAAAGCAGCTTCTATACATTTGATGGACCTTTAGTAGAGAACCTCGGATTTGGGGGATTCCAAGATCTTTGCTAAGTGCAAGTGAACCCTTAATTACCTCCATTTCTTCCTAAATCAAGGTTTTTTACTACTCTTACTGCTGCTGTTTACTGTTCTTTACTGCTACCATTTTAGTATGCCTCAGTTTTTAACAGAAATCTGCATTAACAGAAACAGCCCAAGAGGAAGCAGAACCCCTCTATCAGCTCTAATTCTACTTCAGTAGGTGATGCACACTACCTTGTTGGCTGAGAACTGCAGCATCTCACTGCAGCTGCTCCCCAACACTGGGACCACCCAAAGCCCCAATGTGGAGAGAGAACCAGGAGAAGAGCAAGAAATAAGCAGTGTCTCACATGAATGTGAGAGTCATCATGTATCTGGGACTTGCACGCAGTCTGATCCAAATTTATTCCAAATTGGAATCTAGACCATGTAATTAACTATAGTGGAAAACCAGAAAAGAGCTGAAGACACAGACTAAGGATACAATTTAGGAAGCTGCTCTATACGAGGATGGACTAAGGGTGAATCAGAGAAGCAAGAAATGGTGTCACCTCACCTGTTGCAGAGAAAGTTCATTGGGAAAAGCACTCTCACTGTCTTCATCCTCACTGGAAGAATGCAGATGGTGAGTGCTCACCTGAAAAAAGGAGAGAAAAATGAGCCCAAGTGAAAGGTAAGAAAGCTCAAATATTTCATTCCACACATACAATCAAAGGCCAAACTCCCCAAAAAGGCAGAAACTGTCCCAGTGAGTAACAAAGAATTTACCAATGTGTATCAGAGCTGCTGCTGCCTGAAGAACTATTACCATAGAACCCCAGAGTGGTTTGGGTGTGAAGGGACCTCAAAGCTCATCTCGTCCCAACCCCCCTGCCATGGGCAGGGACACCTCCCACCAGACCAGGTTGCTCCAAGCCCCATCCAACCTGGCCTGGAACACTGCCAGGGAGGGGGCAGCCACAGCTTCTCTGGGCAACCTGGGCCAGTGTCTCAACACCCTCACAGCCAACAATTTCTGCCTAAGATCTCATCTCAATCTCCCCTCTGCCAGTTTAAAGCCATCACCCCTCGTCCTGTCACTCCATGCCCTTGTCCAAAGTCCCTCCCCAGCTTTCTTGTAGCCCCCCAGGTACTGGAAGGTGCTCTAAGGTCTCCCCAGAGCCTTTTCTTCTCCAGGCTGAACACCCCCAACTCCCTCAGCCTGTCCCCAGAGCAGAGGTGCTCCAGCCCTCAGATCATCTCCGTGGCCTCCTCTGGACCCACTCCAACAGCTCCATGTCACTATGTTTTCTCCAAACACTCTGCCCCTGTAAGCCTACTTCGTAAAGAGAAGCAAAAGAAGGAAGAACCCCAGCAATCTCTCTTTTAGTTAAAGGAATCCCAGAAGATAGCAGGCCTATCTGAAATGGGCACAACATCCCTCTTCTCACCAAATCCACTGTATTCCTCCTGTTTGTTTCCATCAGCGTCTCTTCCACAAAACTCTCCCATCTCCCTCTGCAATCTTCAGGTAGTTCTGTAATAAAAAGGTCATCATAAAGATTACCACAACCCATGAGAAGGACCAAAGCCAGTCATTCAGCCCCACTGGTTACCTGGAAGTTTTCAAGCAGAGCCATATACCTGCACACCAGCTAAGGTGTGTGCTCTATGTGAGTGCTCTGCAAAGTGAGTTACATTTTACTCGTGGTTTTCTAAAAATGGTATCACACAAATCCAGAGGAAAAGAAGTATTCTTCAACACAAAAACAACACCTTCAGCCTCCGGTTGCAAAAACAAAGTTCCAACCATTTCAATGTAATTGTATGAAAACACAGAGCAACCAAATTTGCTCTAGACATTTTTTAAAGTTATGGGAAACTGTGATATTTAAGTGTAATTTTTTATTATAAAAGGGACTCTCACAAAATACATGAAAACAAGTTTTTCCTAAAGGGTTATTCAATTTAAAGGGTTATTTAAAGGCCTGCAAGGGTTATTTAATCAAGGAAAAAAAGAACAACAAAAAGGAATGGAGAAAGGAGTGTGTACCTTTAATGAACTCACTGATCTGAGTCTGCATGGGGCCCTTCTCCATATTCTGCACTACAGCGTTGGCTATCCGGGTGAGGTGGCCCATGTTGCCTCGCCTCATGCCACCTTCTGCCCTGAAAAGAGAAAACAGCCAGTAGCAATATAGCCAGGCCCCAGGAGTCCCAAGGTCACCGTCATAACCACTGTCACAACCTCGACACACTGAGCTCCCCACTGTTGCCACAGTCCAACCCCTCCAAGTAGTGTTAGTATAGAGGAACCTCATGGAGTTCACCAAAGGCAAGTGCAGGGTCCTGCACCGAGGGAGAAACAACCCCACGCACCGGGACAGGCTGGGGGCTGAGCTGCTGGTGGACAACAGGTCAGCCATGAGCCAGTGATGTGCCCCTGGGGCCAAGAAGGCCGATGGTGTCCTAGGGTGCATTAAGAAAAGTATGGCCAGCAGGTCAGGAGAGGTGATTCCCAACCCCTCCTCTGCCCTGGTGAGGCCACATCTGGAGTGCTGTGTCCAGTTCTGGGCTCCCCAGTTCCAGAGGGACATGGAGCTACTGGAGAGAGTCCAGCGGAGGGTATGGAGATGCAGAGGGGATGGGAGCATCTCTGTGAGGAGGAAAGGCCAAGAGCCCTGGGGCTGTTCAGCCTGGAGAAGAGGAGGCTGAAGGGGGATCTCATCAGTGCTCATCGATATCTGATGGGCAGGGATCAGGAGGATGGGGCCAGACTCTTCAGTGGTGCCCAGTGACAGGACAAGGGACACTGGGCACAAACTGGGACAGGGGAAGTACCACCTGAACACGAGGAGGAACTCCTTCCCTCTGAGGGTGCAGAGCCCCGGACCAGGCTTTCCAGAGAGGTGGTGGAGCCTCTTTCTCTGGAGACATTCCCCACCTGCCTGGACGCCGTCCTGTGCGACTGCTCTGGGTGACCCTGCTCTGCAAAGGGGTGGCACTGGGTGACCTCCAGAGGTCCCTTCCCACCCCACCAGGCTGGGATGCTGTGATAGCAGATGTGGCAGGGAACCAGTGATACAGGGGCAAAAGAGTTAATAGAAATAGTTTAATTAAAGAAGTATGCAGCTTTTGCTTGGGAAGTATGTAACCTTGCCTGCCAAATGAAACAGGGGCTACAGGCCGCTGATTAGAAGAAGGCCCTTGAGAAAGGGAGGACAGCTCCTGCTCCTTCTGATAAGAGGAAGGTCGGTTCCCACCTCTTCAGCATTCGAGCTGGTGGGAACCGACGCCGCGGTCTGGAGAAGAGCCAGAGGCCCACAGAGCATGCGCAGCCAACTGAGGAAGACTTAGAGCCTTCCTCCCGAGACCCCCGAAGAGGACCACCAGGGAGCACTGCGCAGGCGCGACCAAGCGGAACAAGAGGCATGGAATATTATAATGACCTGATGCAATGGTGTAATGTTTATGATACACTCCTCATGAATATGTATTACTTAGTGCTATAAAAGAAACATGCTTTGGCCCCTAGGTGTGCAAGTTCGGAGGAGCGATCCCCCTTGCGCCCGGTGCTGAATAAACATACCTACTTTATAACTTGACGAGAGTTATAGAGTCTTTTCTGCGCCTCAGTTGGCACCCCAGAAGGGATGTCTCTGCTCGGCTGCAGGATCGACTGAGGGACGGACGTCCTAGGCGCGCCCCAGACCTTTCTGGAGGAACTCCGCTCCTCGGCCGCTCACTGCGGGAGCAGACAACGACCATCTGCACTTGCGGACAAACGGTATGTTTTATTGGGGTAGCCTGTAAGTCGTACGTGTGGCTGGGGTGGCTGGTAAATCGCACAGAGACGTCTGGCGTGCAGCACAGTCCCTATAGGGAAGGAGTCTCCGTTTGGTGGGGAGCCGGCTAGGGGAGGCGGGCTAGGGGATTCGCTGACCGATGGGGCAGCCGCTAGCGATCCTCAGGGAGGATCGAGTGAATTCAGAGGTAGTATGCATGAAATGAGTGTGTGGATATGTATGCAGTATATGTTTGTCTAAAGTGTTGAAGTGCCCTAACTAATAACAAATCATCGCGTTTATTGGTTGGGTTGTGGTTCGGAGTCTGAGGCCTAAGGCTCTGAAGGCAGGGATCCAAGTCCCCTGAGGGTTCAGGTCCCCCTTTTCTGATGGGTTTGGTGGAAATTGAATTACAGCTAAAGATTTATGGCTTATGATTTATGCTGAAGCATTGTGACTGACAACTTTATGTGTGAGTTTAAGGAGTTCCTTTGTGTGGCTGTGGGCTGTGTTGTGTGATTGTTTGGTGTGTGGAGCTCTGATCCGCTCGTCCGCTGTCCCGCGGGGGAAAGAAGGGGGGGCGGTCGGAGACGAACGAAGCGTAAGCATGTGATATTTGAGACACCTGAGCTTAATTGCCGGTTCACTCGGCCAAAGTGGGACCCTCAGTTAAGGACTGAGTGTTAACCGTCTGTGTCTTTAGCACAAAGCACACAGCGTATGGCAGATTCTGCCGACAAAATAGCGATAACACTAAAATTAAAAGTTCATTATTGGCGTCCTATACATGGAGGAAGGATTTTTCCTGTGGCCAGTCTTTGTGATGAAGTGTGAACAAGACGTTTGGGTTAGGTTTGAAGGTGACTTCTAGTGTGGGTGCAGAAATTGATTAGGTTGGGATAAAATACAGGTAAAGGAGAGCTCGTGAAGATTTAAGGTCGTACGGAGGGAGGATCGAAGCCAACCTCCCATCTACTTGTGTCATCACTGTTGTTTGTTTGTCTGGGCAAAGTGTTTGAATTGTAATAACTACATATTATCTCCAAAGGGGAGGCAGGAGTTTTATCCTAGCTGCTGCCTTGAGCTTCAGTGTATACACTGTGGAGCCAGTATACTCTTAAATAGATTGCGTTGGGTTAATTACCATTGTTGCAGGACCTGACGTCACGTATTTTAGATTAAAATCAGAATAAAGAAAATACAAATGAGAGATCAGGGATAGCCCCTTCCCAAAATCCCCAAAATCAACCACCAGGAAAGTGTTTTTATTGTGGGCAGGAGGGCCACCTTAAACGAGACTGCCCTGAGTTGAAAAGAGAGGAGAAATTGTTTCTGGTTGTAAATTATGGAAAAGCAAAGGAGGCCGCTTTAAAGCCAGAGGTGATCATGAGACTGTCTCTAGTGCCAGAGATAAGGCCTCTGCCTGAGAAGCAAGTATTCAGTGAAAAGGAGATAACTTTCAAGGAATTAGGAACAAAAGAGTCAGGCAGGCAATGGATCCTCCCTGATGGCAGGGAACTGGTGAATAAACCAGTAATGAGACAAATTTTAACTATTTCGCATCAAGGGAGTCATTGGGGAGTTCAGGCAATGTGTGATGCTGCACTAAGAAAATATGCCTGCACAGGACTGTACACAGTAGCTAAACAAATCTGTAGTAGCTGTGTAACATACCAACAAATAATCCCCAGATATGGGATTGCAGAGTATATTGACCCAGACAAGGGAAGTCAGCTCACTTCATGTATCCCCCAAGAATGAATGAACACCCTAGAGAGAAAGTGGGAGTTTCATACTCCATGGCATCCCCTCTCTTCAGGAAAAGTGGAGAGGATAAATCAAACATTAAAGAAACACCTGCCAAAATTGGTTTTAGAAACCAAACTATCATGGACAAAGTGTTTACATCTGGCCCTTCTCAGATTCAAACTGCTCCTAGAAAGGATCTAGGAGTGTCACCGTATGAGACGCTGTTCGGGCTGCCATTTCCAGGGGGGTGGTGAGGTGCCCACCCTCGAGACCAAAGATAAATTCCTCAAGAACTATATACTGGGGTTGTTTTCTTCCTTATCATCTCTCAAGGTTCGCGGACTGCTGGCTCAAACGCCACCTCTGGAATTTCCAGTACACACCTTCCAGGTGGGAGACTGGGTCCTAGTGCGTGCCTGGAAGGAATCAAAGCTCCAGCCCGAGTGGGAAGGACCTTTTCAAGTACTGCTAACCACTGAGACAACTGTGAGAACTGCAGAGAAGGGGTGGACTCACTACACACGATTAAAGACAGGACAACTGTCATATTTCAAAGCAAAGTAT
Organism: Podargus strigoides; assembly: GCA_028020825.1. Classification (NCBI taxonomy): domain Eukaryota; kingdom Metazoa; phylum Chordata; class Aves; order Caprimulgiformes; family Podargidae; genus Podargus; species Podargus strigoides. Next base: position 49,789,816 of record CM051662.1, read on the forward strand.
CCTCAAAAAGTGTGTGGGGGGGTAGTGGCAGATGTTAAGGAAGACTGACGGGGACCCAGGGGATCTACCCTAGCAGATCCAATGGTTACAATAAAGATAGGGGAAGAAGAAAAAGGAGTAGAATTTCTGGTGGATACAGGGGCGACATATTCGGTTTTGAATCAAGCTGTAATGCCCCTGGAAAATGACAATGTTATGGTAAAAGGAGCAACTGGCCAAAGTGAAAAGGCATACTTCTGTAAACCCTTAGAATACAAACTGGGAAAACAATGGGGCATTCATAAGTTTTTGTACATGCCCAACTCCCCAAAGGCACTCCTGGGCAGGGACCTGCTAGAACAACTAAATGCAATCATTAAATTTGAAAAAGGGGAAATTTCTCTGGAGGTAAATGATAAATAATATGTACAAATGCTGAGCCTATTTTTAACCAGTGTTTCCATCGAGGGACAAATTAAAGAAGTAATGAACCAGGTATTTCCTGGGGTATGAGCCACAGATGTGCCAGGAAAGGCAAAAAAATGCTCCACCCGTTGAAGTTAGACTTAAAGAGGGAAAGCAGCCAGTGAGAATCAAACAATATCCCCTGAAAAGGGAGGACAGGGAAGGAATTCACCCGGTAATAGAAAAGTTTTTACAATTTGGGTTATTAAGGGAATGTGAATCTGACTTCAACACCCCCATATTACCTGTTCGTAAACCTGATGGATCATACAGGGTGGTCCAAGATTTACGAGCTGTAAATAAAATAACTGAAGATCTTCACCCAGTGGTACCAAATCCGTATACTTTATTACCTGAACTAACACCTCAACTAACCTGGTTTACCGTTGTAGATTTGAAAGATGCCTTCTTTTGCCTCCCTCTCCATGAAGCCAGCCAGAAAATATTCGCATTCGAATGGGAAAACCCCAAGAGCAGCCGGAAAACTCAGCTCACTTGGACGGTCTTGCCTCAAGGATTCAAGAATAGCCCTACCATATTAGGAAACCAGCTTGCAAAAGATTTGGAGTCCTGGGAAACCCCACCTGAAGAAGGGAGGATAGTGCAGTACGTAGATGACATCTTGATAGCTACCCGGACAGAAGCAGCCTGCATAATGTGGACAGTAAGTTTGTTAAATTTCTTGGGGCTCCAAGGGTACCGGGTGTCTAAGAAAAAGGCTCAAACAGTAAAACAAGAAGTAATCTATTTGGGCTATGAAATCAGTGCTGGGCAGAGGTCTCTGGGACAAAACCGGAAAGAAGCAATATGTCAAACCCCGAGACCACAGACAGTGAAAGAATTAGGAACCTTTTTGGGGATGACTGGGTGGTGCAGGCTATGGATTTATAATTATGGACTGCTTGTGAAACCCCTATATGCACTGACTGTAACCAAGCAAAAGAATCTTCAGTGGACCAAAGAAGCTGAGCAAGCTTTCAAGCAAGTGAAAAAGGCTTTGAGGTCAGCCCCAGTTCTAGGACTCCCAGACATGAGTAAACCATTCTTTCTTTGCTCCCAGGAAAAACAAGGAATTGCCCTTGGAATACTGGCACAAGACTTAGGCCCATATCACCGGGCAGTTACCTACTTTTCCAAACAGCTAGATGGCACTGCCAAAGGTTGGCCTGGGTGTTTAAGAGCAGTTGCAGCTGTGGTACTGAACATCCAAGAGGCACGAAAGTTCACTTTGGGCCAGAAAATGACTGTGCTAGTATCTCACACAGTGTCCGCAGTACTGGAAGCAAAAGGCGGGCACTGGCTTTCTCCACAGAGGTTCCTGAGATACCAGGCTGTCATGGTGGAGCAAGATAATGTGAGAATTGTGGTTACTAACATTACCAACCCAGCTTCTTTTCTCAGTGGGAATATGGGAGAGCTGGTACACCACGATTGCCTAGAGACCATCAAAGCCACATACTCCAGCCATCCAGACCTGAAAGACGACCCCATGGAAAACGCAGAGACCTGGTTTACCGATGGGAGTAGCTACGTTGTAAGTGGTAAAAGATATGCTGGGTATGCCGTATGCCATCACCACCAGTCAAGAAATAATAGAATCAGGACCCTTACCCACAAACACTTCTGCACAAAAGGCAGAGATAATTGCTCTGACCCGAGCCTTGGAGCTAGCCAGAAATAAGATTATGAACATTTACACAGACTCTAAATATGCTTTTGGAGTCGTACACGCACATGGAGCAATTTGGAAAGAAAGAGGACTGTTGAACTCGCAAGGCAAGAACATTAAGCATGCAGCAGAAGTTTTGAAATTATTGGAAGCAGTTCAACTACCGAAGAAGATAGCAATCATGCCCATTAAGGCACACCAAAGAGTGAGCTCAGAGTTGGAAAAAGGAAATGAGCTGACGGACAGAGAGGCAAAACTGACAGCCAAAAGAGAGGTAATAACGGAGGGGGCTTTAATTCTTGACGGGCAAGTCTCCCTAGAAGGTAAGCCAGAATATACCAAAGAGGATCAGAAATTAATTGCAGATTTAAAAGGATCATATAATGAAGAGGGGTGGGCTCTCACACCACAAGGGAAACTGATCATTCCTTCTCAGATGGTATGGTCCTTAGTAAGGGAAGAACATAAAAAGGGGCATTGGGGGGCAGAAGCCCTGTATAAATATTTAATTGGAAAAATCCTAGCTAGAAATTTGTATACCACCATGAGACAGGTGACACAACAGTGTGACCTTTGCCTCCAGACTAATCCCAAAAATACCCTAAAACCAGAGATGGGCCAAATTGGGAAAGGGAAAGGACCAGGGCAACAATGGCAGACTGATTTTCAGAACTTCCAAGGAAAAGGGGGTACAAATATTTACTTATACTGACTGATACCTTTTCAGGTTGGCCAGAGGCATTTCCTACTAGAACAGCCCAAGCTCGGGAAGTAACCAGAATATTCCTACAAGAAATAATACCACGCTTCAGAGTCCCAGCCACCATATCCTCTGACAGAGGACCACATTTCATTTCAAAAGTAGTACAACAAATTAGACATCATTTGGGTATAGATTGGCAACTTCATACCCCATATCGCCCTCAGTCGAGTGGCCAAGTAGAAAAAATGAATCATTTGATTAAACAGCAAATTGTGAAATTGGGACAAGAAACCAATCTGGCGTGGCCTCAGTCCCTTCCCTTGGCTCTTTTACGTATCAGAACTAGGCTGAGAGCAAAGGAAGGACTGAGCCCTTTTAAAATCTTGTATGGGCAACCATATGGAATACAAGGAGGAATGTCCACACAAGCTGGAGATGAAATTATGACCTCCTACATGGCGGCGCTGAGCAAACAGCTCAGGCAAATTGAAAAAGATGTGGCTGGTACTCGAAGTAGAGGCCTAGATGGGCCAGTACATAATATACAACCTGGAGATTATGTATATGTAAAATCTCTTTCAGAAAAAACTTTAGAACCACAGTGGGAAGGCCCTTTCCAGGTGCTTCTTACCTCCTTCACTGCAGTCAAGATCAGAGAACAAAACGCATGGATCCATCACACCAGAGTGAAGAAAGCTCATAAATCCCAATGGAGAATCACGCAAGTGCAACCGGGAAAACTATCTTTCTCACGATCATAATTATGATCCAGGGATGGGAAAGCACCTCTAGCCAGAGTAGTACTGAATGGCCTTGGTCCCAAGCATTTAATCGGTATACTGGGTCTATGGGGGAAGGCTATTATTTAAAAGGTTTAAATCTCTCAATTGTAGTTATGCATAAAAATCAGGTATATGCAAGACGGGAATGGGAAGAAAATAATTTGGAGGGTTTTGAAAAACAAACAATCTGGCAACTTTGGGGAACTATAGGGGAAGCAATCAAGACAGGATGCCGAATGATCAATGGGACCACCCATGAGAAGGCTTCCCTAATTAGTGTGACCACAAGTGCAAACCTATCCTATGGTGCTCCCCGTTATCGAAAAAATTGTGCAAATGAGTTAGATGGCTGGTATAATTTCACCTTAGTGCAGACTATTGAGGTAATTTGTCTCTGGGCCCATGATACTATCGGGCTCTCATTCAAATTTGGAAAAAATGCCACACCTCACACTCCATCATGCTCCACACTACACACCACTTAAACTCAGAATCTATGAAATTGGCCCATATGTAGTAAGAAACACAAGCCAACAACAGATCTTGTTTAACTCAGAGTGGTCTCTTAAACGTGTTGAATTGCTAATGCAGACTAATATCTCTGACATTCAACCAGTATGTTCTTCCTTTATTCAAACATCTTTCAATGGCTGGACAACCTGGCTGCAGAAGCGAGTGCCCTTCAAGGGCAGAATGAGAGGAGATCTAACTGGAGTATTGGGGACCAGATTGGGGGTCCTCAATGGAATCGATTCAGAAATAATAATGAATAAATTAGCTGTTGCAACTAACGATTTGACAAAATTGGAACAGTCTCTGCAGTCTTCTCTATTAGCATTAGGAACCAGTCAATGGCAATTCTCAAAAGTATTACCAAAATGGGAAAGGATGGAAGAACGAGACCACCAAATAATAATAAATGCACTTGATGTAGCATAAAATAATATATCTTTGGCTCTCAGTTGTATGCAGGCACAGTTATGGATACAATCACTGGCCGCCGTAATTATAAGAGAAGGCAGTGAGGGCACTTTTCCCATTGAAATTCAAAAAGCTGTCTGGGACAATGCCACCGATTTAGAAAGGAAGCTTCAAGCTTGGTGGACCCTAGTAAATTTTACTTATAACCCTATTAGTAATGTGGCTACAGCTTTTGTGTTAACCATACGTAACGCCTCAATATACACAATCCACCCCATCATCGCACTAGGATTAAACCATGATAAAACAGTGATCTATCCTTCTGAACACAGGGCATGAATGGTTGGCCACTGACACTAAAGGATTTTCAACTCATTTTTCCATATAACAGCCACTTTTTACTGAAGCTGGTTTTGCTGTAGAACATTGAGAAAGGAAATTTGTAGTCTTTCCCAGTGTTCAGAATTTTAGACTGATGGTTTGGGGCAGCAATTTGTTTAATTCCTCACCGTCTTCAAGGGTGTATGATTTTTGGAGATGCTATCGTGTGCCTCCTCCTTTCCCTTCCTCTTTAATAAGCAGCCTTATAAAATATCTCATTGAGATGCTGAAGTGCTGGGGTCTGAACCCCCAGCCCTGAATTAAGGTTGACATATGGGTGGTCCCCATGGCCCTTTAAGAGGAGGGGATGAGTTTACCTTTTGGCTTTCCTCCAAGGTGCAGCCGGCCTTGCAAGGAGAGCCCTTGGGTAAACAAGCCCCAGGTGCCCTGCATTTTGGTAACAAGTGCCAGGTGTCCTGTTTGGGGATAAAAGCTGGGCCCACTTGCAGGAAGGGTTGGAGAGTCTGTCTGTGGAGTGGATGCACTTCACAGAGTTTCCTGTTGGGGAAGGACCTCCTGACTGCTCATGCAACTGGATCGCAGTCAGGTCTGGCACGTACAAACGTGGGCTTTGTGGGGAGGCAACATGGGGTTACTTCTGTCATATGTAACCACCTTGTTCTCTTGGTTGTCTCCCATTTTCTCTGTGGGTTATCTCGTGTCTCTGTTTGTTCCATCTATTATGAGCGATACTGTGTCATTCCTGGGGTCGCTGGGGTTGATGTCTGTTATTTGTGATCTATCTGACTTGTTTGTACCCCCAGTGATCCTCTATATACTGACCCCTTTACGTGAAATAGAACCTACATACTGGATTGTTGTTCTGCTGCTGGCTGTGTCTTTTGTACTGGGCCTACTAATTGGCAAAACAGATGCTTAGTTTGCTTTACAGGTAGGACAAGTTTTTCTCCCTCCATAGCCCGGTCTGGGTGAGGCTGCCTCATCCCCTCTTTAGTGGGCAGATGTGTGGGACTGGAGGAAGAAAAACATCCTTTAGTTCCCTCTCAGTAAAGCAGGAGAGCGGTGTGCTGTATGGAAAACTCTACTTGAGTCACTGAAGCCCATACCAGGATTTATACGTTTGGAAAGCTTTGCTGCCCAAGTGTTCCGTGTCCGGAGCGTTGGCCACGCCGTAGCTGAGCAGGTAAATGTTCTTTGCAGAGACTCATGATAGACAATGCCATTGCTCAGTTCCTACTCTCAGCCTTACAGTGCATCGTGCAGTACACACACTGTTAGAGATGGAAAAAAATAGAGGCACAAATCAATCCCTACAGACTTGTGGGGGCATTCACCCATGAAGAGAAGACTGGAGAAGAAGGATCTGAGCTGCACTTGGACATCGAGCTGCTGGAGCAAGTCCAAAGGAAGCCACGGAGATGATCATAGACTCATAGAATGGTTTGGGTGCGTTTGGGATGGTTTGGGTGGGAATGGACCTCTCAAGGTCACCCAGTCCAACCCCCTGCCATGAGCAGGGACATCTTCAGCTGGATCAGGTTGCTCAGAGCCCCGTCCAACCTGACCTGGGATGTTTCCTGTCTCCACACATTCCTGGATCAAAAAACAGCACAAAGCAATGCAAACTGTATCTGCAGGTATGTTCTATGATAAGGACAGCACTCTGACCCCACAGTCAGGGTTTAGAACAGTTCAGATAACACAAAGACCTGGATATGAGTTCTCAGTGCTGAGCTACAGCCTGTTGCAAGCAGGCTCATGGCACCTCAAAACCTCAGCCCAGCCCCACAGTGCTGCTGAGCCCCTCGGCCACACCACTCCTGCTGTGAGCCCAGAGCCCCCTCGCAGCCCCACCGCTCTCAGGTACCCACCTGCAGCAGGGAAGCTGGGCACAAGGGGCACCCATGGACCCCCAGGACCACGCCAGCACACCCTGAGATGGGTCACAGCCACGCGTCACCAGGGCTCTGCAAAAGAGCTGCACAAGAGCTCTGGAGGTCAAAACCCACGGGCAGACGGGGCGAAGAGACACAGCACTGTCATATCATAGAACCCCAGACTAGTTTGGGTGTGAAGGGACCTCAAAGCTCATCTCATTCCCACCCCCTGCCATGGGCAGGGACACCTCCCACCAGACCAGGTTGCTCCAAGCCCCATCCACCCTGGCCTGGAACACTGCCAGGGAGGGGGCAGCCACAGCTTCTCTGGGCAACCTGGGCCAGTGTCTCACCACCCACACAGCCAACAATTTCTGCCTAAGATCTCATCTCAATCTCCCCTCTTCCAGTTTAGAGCCAGTACCCCTCATCCTATCACTCCATGCCCTTGTCCAAAGTCCCTCTCCAGCTTTCTTGTAGTGCCCCCCCCCCAGGTACTGGAAGGTGCTCTAAGGTCTCCCTGGAGCCTTCTCTTCTCCAGGCTGATCACCCCCAACTCCCTCAGCCTGTCCCCAGAGCAGAGGTGCTCCAGCCCTCACATCATCTCCGTGCCCTCCTCTGGACCCGCTCCAACAGCTCCATGTCCTTCTTGTGTTGGGGGCCCCAGAACTGGACACAGTACTCCAGGTGGGGTCTCCTCCTGCTTGCTATAAAAACGTGTGTTCTCCAGCAAACTTCCAGAAAGCTCAGCTTCCTCAAAAATATAAAGTGTAACAGCAATGCTCTATCTGCCTTCTTTGGCTGTGTACTCTGGCAGGATCTCTGACATTATTGCTGAGTGAAACAGTCCTTAACCCACTGCTGGAATGCAGGCAGCAAACACATAAAATTAACTTTCATTTCAACACTTTCAAACACTTTTTATCAACCACGTCACAACTGGAGGTTGCTACGTTTACAGGAATAAGAAGGCAAAAAAAGATGTGTTCCAGTAAACTGCTGTGTCCTATCAACACACATTAATGACCAGACTTACTCTATTTTAAATTCTAATTACCTAGGGAGATCAGATGGACTGCAGTGAAAGAATTATGTGGGTTACCCAGGAGTTCAAGCCCAGTAGTTATGAAGACCTTTATCAAGAACACATGGAATAACTCAAACTAAGAGAACCCAGGGAGAAGTTCCATATTCCAACAGGAAAATACATTATCATCATCCCTGGAGGGATTTAAGAAACGTGGAGATGTGGTGCTGAGGTACCTGGGGTAGTGGGAACTGGGCAGTGCTGGGTTAATGGTTGGACTGGGTGAGCTTAGAGAGCTTTGCCAACCAAGGCTGTTCTGTGATTCTATGATCATTCTTGCTGACGGTTTTTAAGAAAGAATTCCCAAGCTCTCAATGTGGAATCTCTGACCCTGGGGCTCCCAGGGCTTAACTCCATCTCCTCACCGAGTGCACACAATAACCTTCACAGAAAATCTAACTTCTTAAAGCAAACCATCTGAGATGCCTCTTGTGAACTCAGGATTCTTCTCTTGCCATTAAAACTCTTTCCAGTGTGGTGACTGGAACTGTTTGGCATGAAATATGTAGAGCTCTAGTTCCCATCTAATTTAATTAGGAAAACTCTTTAGCCGCAAGCACAGCTACTTCTGTTACCTACAAAACTCTGCACAATCATAGTTGTGCAACAAAACTATCAGCAAAAATTATCAACACCCCAAGGGGTGGCAAGAGAGGAAAAAAACCAAACAAATAAACCTCCAAACCAAACCCCAACCCACCAATTATGGCCTGACTGTAAACTTAAAATCATTACAGAGGAACTACAAAGCTCTAAAGAGCTCAAAATAGTGAGGGAGGGCCAAAACATTTAGATGGACAAAGAAACAGACGCCTAGATAATATTTTCACTTCAGTGTGTTTTAGGGATTTGTAATTATTTAGTTCTTATAATCACTGCAATCAGCATGGAATCCAAGTGGTTTATAAAGTCAGACTATTAAATGTGGAGCAAAAGTGCTGGCCAACCTCAGCTTCCCCAGAGCTGCTCACTCTAGGGGGAATACAGTTACGTATATTAAAAAAAAGAAAAATAATAAAGTTCATGTTCTATGTAATTAATATGCTTTGTAATTTCCTGAGAAAGTGAGAAAGAACCATATTGGGCATTTGGGTGGAGATTTATAAGCATTTAAAAATAATCATGCTTTCAAATGATACGTCCAATTGGTGAATTTGCTTTTTAACATGCAAATAATCCCAACTCCAAATCACACCCGAAATCCAAATCATCCCAGACCCACTGAGCTGTGGGCTATCCCCAGAACTGTCAGAACATTTCAAGGCAATACTGCAAACGGGCAGATTTCCAACAAGGCCCTCCTGACCCCATGGTCCCTTACTGTATTTTGTCGTTAGCTTCCCAGGCATCCAGTATCCTCTGCACCAGGCAGCACTTCTGGAACAGCTGGAGGGGGAAAAGACAGATAGGAAGAACATTTCAGGAGTTACTCTGGTTCGTTCCCTCACTCCTACTGAATAAGAACTTAAAGTTCAGCACTTCTCTTTCCCAAGAGCTCAAGTTGCTTCTTTCTCAGTACTATTTTTTTTTCAGAGGATCCAGGGAAAACAGCAATACCATTAAACACCTCCAGCCTGCCGCCTTTGGGCTTCACAGGAGCAGCAATGAGGAACACTGTGGTCACTTAGAAACACAAGAAATGTTCATCATTAGGGCCACAATGCAGAAGCTGAAATGTACTTACAGCTAGTTGTAGTTACTATTATTTTTTTCATATGCATCTTTACTTCAAAAATTCAATAGAAATGGATACACAAGCCCATTAAATGAGATGAGTGGTATGTTAATTTAGTAACTGGATGCTAAAAACAATGTACAAAAGCAGATCTACCCAGAACTGACAGAACCAAGTTGTATTCAGCCCCTTTCAAATACACACCATGCTCTTGAACAGTTCTCCATCCCATTTTCCTATTAATGCATATTCATGCTGAATCAACACATCTAAACCTCTCAGGTGACAGGACCAGACTTACGTGAGTAACCATGATATTCTCAGTATTGGTTTCTGGAGGCTCTGTGTTCTCTGTGGCCACGTTTCCATTCAGCACCTCCTCTTTGCTGTGCAGGTCGTTAGTAGTAGTTTTTCCCTCTTGCACAGAGTGGGAGAGAATAGCTGCTATGGACAATTCCACTTGGAAATGCAAGAAGTTATTCCACGTGTATTTAAAAAATAAGTCCTGGAATAAAATGAGAAACCAAAAAATTCACTCTAGAGACATATTCCCATTCTTAACAATTGAATGATCTTGGAACACTGCCTAACTAGTTGTTTAATCAGCAATTCCACTAAAATAAATTTACTCTGGCACGCGGAGCAGAGAGCGGCGGCTGTGGGAGCGGTGGGGCGGCTGCAGTGAGTGCTGTTCGCTTTTGCTGTTGGCTTTTGCTGAGGCTTTGAGAAGGAGCCGGGCTTCCCGGAGACGGTGAAGCCGGGACAGAGCAAGGAAACCCGAGCTGAGCGGGAATCCTGAGAGAAACTCGAGAGATAGCGAAAGGCTGACGTGGCAGGGGGCGTGACTGAGAGCCGCGGCAAACTTTAAAAGCGGCCATCTCGGCAGCTCCCTCAGAGCGAGCGGCACGCGGAGCAGAGAGCGGCGGCTGTCTCCGAAGAGGCAGGCGCAAGGAGAACGGCACGCAGAGAGGACTAGCTAGATAGACCATAGACCGCATAGACCATGGTTGCAACGCACCCAAAATCTGTTGTGAAAAAGAATATGGGGACTCAGACAGATCCCCCGACCAGACATGCAGCTGTGCAGGTTTCTGGCTGCAGCGAATGCCTGAGCCTGGCACCGGTACCGGAGGGAGCCAGTGACACCGCGTGTGTGCGGTGCGAGCAGATAAATGATCTGCTCGGGCAGGTGGTTAAACTGATGGAGGAGGTAGAAAGACTAAGAACTATTAGAGAATGTGAAAGAGAAATAGATTGGTGGAGCTTCCCCCTGAGGCAAGGGCAGTCGGAAAAGGGTGAGCAAGTGATGGACCCCCTCCCCTCCTGTCATCAGACAGAAGCAGAGGGTTCAGGAGACAGGGAGGAATGGAGGGTGGTCCGTCCGCGGAGAGGCAAGCAAAAACCCTCCCAACCCCCTTCACCCTCCCAGTTGCTCTTGAGTAACAGGTACCAGGCCTTGGAACTTCAGGGAGAGGTAAATGAAGTTGGAGGGGTAGATCAGTCTACTGAATCACCTAGGGCTTGTCAGTCACCCCGACGCCTCAGGACTTCTTCAATTAAGAAGAAAAGGAGGGTAATTGTGGTGGGCGACTCCCTTCTGAGGGGAACAGAAGGGCCCATCTGTCGACCGGACCCATCCCACAGGGAAGTCTGCTGCCTCCCTGGGGTTCGGATTAGAGACATTAAAAAGAAACTTCCTGATCTTGTAAAGCCCTCCGATTACTGCCCACTGCTGGTTTTTCAGGTTGGCAGGGACGAAATTACTACAAGAAGTGCAAGGGCAATGAAGAGTGACTTCAGGGCCCTGGGACGGCTGGTTAAGGGGTCTGGAGTGCAAGTAGTGTTTGCCTCCATACCTCCTGCAAGGATGGATGAAGAGGTAAGCAGGAAGAGTTCACAGATAAATGAATGGCTATGTAACTGGTGTCAAAGGCAGGGCTTTGGGTTCTTTGATCATGGGCTGCTATATGAGACACCTGGCCTGGTGACAGGTGGAATGCATTTGTCCCAGAGGGGGAGAAGGCTTTTGGGGCAGGAGTTAGCAGGGCTCATTGAGAGGGCTTTAAACTAGATGTGAAGGGGGAAGGGGAGAGAACTGGGTCTGTTAGGGACAAGCCGAAGAGCAATATGCTAGGGCCTGAAGGAAGGTGGTCTAGGGAGGATTTTCAATCATTGAAGAGAAGGGATAGATGTTTAGGCCCTGACCACAAGGCCTCCTGCCTCCCAGGGGTCCCACCAGTGCGCTCTGCTTGCTATCTGAAATGCCTGTACACCAATGCACGCAGTATGGGGAATAAACAGGAGGAGTTAGAGGTCTGTGTGCGGTCTAAAGGTTATGACCTGGTGGCAATTACAGAGACATGGTGGGACAGCTCACATGACTGGAATGTGGTCATGGATGGCTATGTCATTTTTAGGAAAGATCGGTCAGTGAAGCGAGGTGGTGGAGTTGCTCTTTATGTGAGGGAGCAACTTAAATGTATTGAGTTTTCTCCAGGGGCTGATGAGGGGCAAGTTGAAAGTCTGTGGGTAAGAATTAAGGGGCAGGCAGGCATGGGTGATACAGTTGTGGGGGTCTATTACAGACCTCCTGATCAGGACAAGGGAGTTGATGAGGCTTTCTACAGGCAGCTGAAAGCAGCCTCGCAACTACAGGCCTTGGTCCTCATGGGGGATTTTAACTACCCCGATATCTGCTGGGAGACTTACACAGCCAGCCATTCACAGTCTAGGAGGTTCCTCCAGTGCATTTATGACAACTACTTAATGCAAATGGTGGATAAGCCGACTAGGAGAGGAGCGCTGCTGGATCTTGTACTCACCAACAAGGAGGGTCTTGTTGAAGCAGTGATGGTCGATGGCAGCCTTGGCTGCAGTGATCATGAGATGGTGGAGTTCAGCATCCTGTGTGGGAGGAATAGAATACCTAGCAATACCAGAACCCTGGACTTCCGCAGGGCCAACTTTAGCCTCCTTAATCAATTGTTAAGGGAAGTCCCATGGGACAGGGTGCTAGATGGTAAAGGGGCTCAAGATAGTTGGTCAACATTCAAGGACCACTTCTTGCAAGCTCAGGATCAGAGCGTCCCAATGGGTATGAAATCAAGTAAGGGAGCTAGGAGACCAGCGTGGTTAAACAAGGAACTGCTGGGCAAACTCAGGTGGAAAAAAAAGAATTTATGGATCATGGAAAGAGGGGCTAGTCACTTGGGAGGAATATAGGACAGTTGTCAGAGGATGTAGAGAAGCAATTAGGAAAGCTAAGCCTCCTTAGAACTTAACCTCGAAAGCCAGGTCAAGGATAATAGAAAGGGCTTTTTCAAATACATAGCTAATAAAACTAACACTAGAGGCAATATAGGCCCACTGATGAATGAGGTGGGTGCCCTAGAGACAGAGGATATAAAGAAGGCAGAGGTGCTGAATGCCTTCTTTGCCTCTGTCTTTACTCCTGCAGGCTTTCCCCAGGAGCCCCTGATCCCTGTAGCCCCAGAAGAAGTCAGGATAAAGGAGGAGTTTGCCTTGGTAGATGAGGATTGGGTTAGGGATCAGTTGAGCAATCTGGATATGCATAAATCAATGGGACCAGATGGAATGCACCCAAGGGTGCTGAGGGAGCTGGCAGAGGTCATTGCTAGGCCACTCTCCATCATCTTTGGTAAGTCATGGACAACAGGAGAGGTGCCTGAGGACTGGAGGATAGCAAATGTCACTCCAATCTATAAGAAGGGCAAGAAGGAGGACCCGGGTAACTATAGACCGGTCAGCCTCACCTCCATCCCTGGAAAGGTGATGGAACAGCTTCTTCTTGGCACTATCTCTAGGCATATCAAGGATGAGGGGGTCATTAAGAGCAGTCAACATGGTTTTACCAAGGGTAAGTCATGTTTGACCAACCTTACTGCCTTCTATGAGGAAATAACTAGGTGGATAGATGATGGTAGAGCGGTAGATGTGGTTTATCTTGATTTCAGTAAAGCATTTGACACTGTCTCCCACAGCATCCTCATAGATAAGCTGATAAAGTATAGGTTTGGTGATCAGGTAGTGAGGTGGATTGTGAACTGGCTGAAGGAAAGAAGCCAGAGAGTTGTGGTCAATGGGACGGAGTCTAGTTGGAGGCCTGTGACTAGTGGAGTCCCTCAGGGGAAGGTACTGGGACCGGTGTTGTTCAATATCTTCATCAGCGACCTGGATGAGGGTACAAAATGTATCCTCAGCAAGTTTGCTGATGACACCAAACTAGGAGGAGTGGCTGACACACCAGAGGCTTGTGCTGCCATTCAACGAGACCTTGATAGGCTGGAGAGTTGGGCGGGGAGAAACTTAATGAAATTCCACAAGGGCAAGTGTCTAGTTTTGCATCTGGGCAAGAACAACCCCATGTACCAGTACAGGTTGGGGGCTGACCTGTTGGAGAGCAGTGTAGGGGAAAGGGACCTGGGGGTCCTGGTGGACAGGAGGATGACCATGAGCCAGCAATGTGCCCTTGTGGCCAAGAAGGCCAATGGCATCCTGGGGTGTATTAGAAAGGGGGTGGTTAGTAGGTCAAGAGAGGTTCTCCTTCCCCTCTGTTCTGCCTTGGTGAGGCCACATCTGGAGTATTGTGTCCAGTTCTGCGTCCCCCAGTTCAAGAAGGACAGGGAACTGCTTGAGAGAGTCCAGCGTAGAGCCACAAAGATGATTAAGGGAGTGGAACATCTCCCTTATGAGGAAAGGCTGAGGGAGCTGGGTCTCTTTAGCTTGGAGAAGAGGAGACTGAGGGGTGACCTTATTAATGTTTATAAATATGTAAAGGGCGAGTGTCATGAGGATGGAGCCAGGCTCTTCTCAGTGACATCCAATGATAGGACAAGGGGCAATGGGTGCAAGCTGGAACATAGGAGGTTCCGCATAAATGTGAGGAAGAATTTCTTCACAGTGAGGGTGACAGAACACTGGAACAGGCTGCCCAGAGAGGTTGTGGAGTCTCCTTCTCTGGAGACATTCAAAACCCACCTGGACATGTTCCTGTGTGACCTGACCTAGGTGTTCCTGCTCTGGCAGGGGGATTGGACTAGATGATCTTTTGAGGTCCCTTCCAATCCCTAACATTCTATGATTCTGTGATATGCCATAGCATCCAGTTATAGCTGAATATGTTGTTTCCTCTGTTGTCACGTATACTTCCCAACAAATGAGTCACACTGGAAATACTCTCAGACACAGCTAGGGCTCACAGCACAGAAAAAGACATGTTATCTACTCTGGGGCTGAATTAATCATAAGGAAAATATTAACTAAATAATTTTTAAGCATAAAAACAATTTTCTGAAAGCCTGCCCAGGTTATATAGGCAGTTTTCAGAATATGTCTCTGTTCACAGCCAGACAAAAGGAGCTGCTCTCGATACTGAGAGCCAATACACAACACATCCAGGCTTTCCCTATAACCAGGCTATTTTGCACACACACTACTAACCTACTGTAACAAACATGAAGCATGAGGTTTGGTTCCAACACTAAGCAACCGCATTTGTACTACAAAAGCTGTTCTGAGGATGCATGTTCCTGCTTTCAGCAAATTACAAAAATAATTAGACCCTGGCACACATGACAAAGCACTTTGCACTGAACAGATGAAAGGGAAAGCAAAGTGTTCCCATTTTCAAGTGATTTCCCCTCTCCGCATGCACAGCATCACACGGGATTACTCACAAGTAATAAATCCATGGTACTGAGTCTGCATAGTTCCTGATTAATACTGGGAGTGTTTGTGTGAAGCAGAGCAGCTATTAGGCGAGATCCGTGAAGACGAGCGTTCCCCAGTGGCTCCTCCAAGACACCAATTGTAGTTAGGATTGCTGTTTTCTATCAGAGAAGCAGATAACGAGTACCTCAACAGGGATCAGCATTTCCTCAAGCAGATACGTGCAATGATTTGACTAAACAGAACAACTTCATTTCATAAATATTCTCTGGAGGGAAACCTAAACCACCTTCCCACACAGAGAACAGTGTTGGGAGATCTGGACTTCCAAACCTGAAGATTAAATAGAAATATCCACTGACTAGAAGTTCCTTTCTCTACACCTTAAGCACCTTTACACAAGTCCTAAGTCCCAACACATCTCTGCCCCTTGGTTTAACTCAAATACACTGTACCACCTTTCAGTTCCTCCTGCCTAGTTCTTAAGCACCTGAATTATAAATCTTAATTGTGAATTTTTCTTTCAAAGATGTTTGCCTGTTCCAGCACATGGTCCTTTCAGAAAATATCCTGGAAGCCTGTGTCTAAGGAAAGGGAAATCCTGAAATGGGGCTACAAGAAAGCTGGGGAGGGACTTTGGACAAGGGCATGGAGTGACGGGACAAGGGGTGATGGCTTTAAACTGGCAGAGGGGAGACTGAGATGAGATTTTAGGCAGAAATTCTTGGCTGTTAGGGTGGTGAGACACAGGCCCCGGTTACCCAGAGAAGCTGTGGCTGCCCCCTCCCTGGCAGTGTTCCAGGCCAGGTTGGATGGGGCTTGGAGCAACCTGGGCTGCTGGGAGGTGTCCCTGCCATTGCATGGGGTGGGAACGGGATGAGCTTTGAGGTCCCTTCACACCCAAACCACTCTGGGATTCTATGCAATCAGGTCAGAAGCCCTTTGCTGCTGAGAAGGGCTAAGATGCTTTACCTTGGGAGGGTTGAGCAGCAGCTGGTGGAAATCCTTTAGCCTTGGTTCAATGCCGTGCAAGATGCTGCTATTGACAGTGTAAGACCTTTCAAATCCCTGAGTGTATGAGTCCATCAGTCCTTCCACTCTGTAAGGAAAAGCACAACAGGTAAGATTTGACAGTCTTAAAAAGGTCTCTGGTCACACAGTCCATGTTGGTCATCTTCTTTTGAAAAACAACTATGAATATGAAAAATAATATTTTCCAGCTACTGAATATATTCACACAACTACACTGTATTAATAGATCATTTACAAGATGCTATTCAAATAATCAAAACTGTGAACGAGATGAGTGGGAAGACGGACAGTCTGCCTGCAGAGCTGACACAGACAAATGACTGAAGTGCTTCCTAGTTTTTATAACTTCCCAAACATTTGCAAAGCAAATTACCTCAGTTAAAAACTGTAAACCTTTCACCAGCCTTCAAAAAGATATCCATAAATATACTAACTGATGCAAACCCTGAGCAGGTGTGTAGCTGTGCTCCTAATCATAGCTCTTCATGGGCAAGCAGGAAATTACAACCATTACTATCCCCTTCCAACAGCAAAGGCTCACGCTGGAAGAAAAGAAACGCTTTCATTCCAGCAATGAAATGCAATCCCAGCCAGGCAGGAATGGGTTAGATAGGAATAACCCCTAAGCCTCTGACTCGGAAATCTTCAGAGGTCCTGGTGCAAGACACAGGAGAATGAGTGTCTCAGCTCTTCAGGTTTAACACTACACATGACTTTGAGTAGCAGCTTGCTTGCCCAGTGCCATCTTCTGGCCTGCTCTCTCTTCCAAACCTTCCATTAGCTCCTGCACTCTTCCTTCTTTTCTCCTTTTTTAGGAACTGAGATTTTCAGTGTCTCCCTTCCTCCCCACAACTCTTCTTTGCCTTTTCTCTCCTCTATAAAAAGAAATAAAAGGTGGATATACTTTTAAAACACAACATTAAAACTACACAGCCATATATATACACACACATCATCACACAGCTTACGCGTGATGCACCGTTTCCTCCCCCTCTCTGCACACGTTCTGCTGCACCACCTCCAGTATTACAGCTGAGGCTTTGCTGTACACATGCAAGAGAACCCAAAGAGCCACAGAGGGTCCCAGGTGCCAACTGGTACAACTGCCACGAGGTACAGGAAAAGCAAGTGGCTTTTTTTGTACCCATTTCTAGACAGCACTTCACATTAGGACAAAAAATTTCCTTGTTTGTCTAAGGAAAACTAGACTGGAGTTCCTAAAAAGGTTCTGGTGAGGGAAGTGAGTGGTAACTCACCCAGAGCGCCTCATTTCCAGCAGCGTCAGGAGAACTTGTGTTCCATTCACTATGCAATTTTCAGTCTGTTCTCCATCAAACATGTTCTTCAGGAGTTGCTCCACACATTCCTGCCTGTTGATCAACACACACACATTAGCAGTATAAGAATTAGAAGTATTTGGCTTTAATCACAAAATAGCCACTTTTGGGTCTTCTGGGGAAAAAAGCTGCAATTTTTCTCTCTTTTTTTTTTTTTTGAATGGGAATCAAGATGTTCCTCTCTGAAGTCTCCTATGACCAGAACGGTTCTACACCAGGTTTCTGAACTTGTTTACTCATCACTAAGGCAAGAGCTGCTTATAGACACCTAGACTACAAACCAAATTGGTGTTCTCCATTATCAACAAGATATACGTCTTAATTACAAACTGGAAGACAACCCAAGGGTTAACTCAGTCAAATTAAGTTACTAAAGCCGACATGAAGCTATTAGCTGACAGTCTAAAATTCAGAATCGCCAAAGAACAGACAACAAACAGTGGGAGGTGACTCTTATCATTTGCCACCAGCAGAAGATGATCCAGGACCTGGAAACAGAGGCCAACAAATGCAAACTGCAAATAATATACACATTTTTAGTAGCCTTAGCTATTACCTCCTTGAAATATTTTAATCAATTCACCATCTCTTTGAGCCCCTGAACCAGGATAAGATGCATTCCAAACAGTGCCAGATTTGGGGCCAGGTGGAGGGGTCACCAAGCCAAATGCTGAAAACTGCTGGAGTCAGAATGAATGATGACCTTGGTCCTGTCTAACATTAAAAATTGTTCTGACATGGCCTTAGAATTGAAGAATAATTAGCACAAAGGGAACAGCCCACTTCTCTCTCTACTATTGCCATGCTAAATGAATAATAAATACAAGGAGTACAAGGTTCAGCTGGTGCTGCTGCGCATACACAGAATCACCCAGGTTGGAAAAGACCTTGAAGATCGAGTCCAACCATCAACCCAACACTGACAGTCCTCAACTACACCATATCCCTGAGCGCTATGGCAACTCAACTCTGAAACACCTCCAGGGATGGGGACTCCCCCACTGCCCTGGGCAGCCCATTCCAATGGCTGACAACCCATTCTGTGAAGGAATTCTTCCCAATATCCAGCCTAAACCTCCCCTGGTGCAACTTGAGGCCATCACCCCTTGTCCTATAGCTTGTTACTTGGTTGAAGAGACTCATCCCCCCCTCGCTACCCCCTCCTTTCAGGTGGTTGCAGAGGGCGACGTGGTCTCCCCTCAGCCTCCTCTTCTCCAGTCACCTACAGTGACTGGGCTGCAGCAGTGCCAGTGTCCACCTCTGTATTCCCATTCTTTCCCATGCTAATTCCATGGATTTTAATGACAGTTCTTCAGACTCCAGCACTCAGCAAGTGCCTTTCTCAACTTGCTAAGTCACATGTCCAGCTATAAACAGTATTACTCAAGTTCACAGTCTAATTTTTACTATTTTCTATCAGTCAGAAAAATAACCTCATTTACATTTGTATAAATAAAATATGAGACAAAAATTTAAAATACATCAATAACGCATGAGAGAAAGTTATTTTAATAAGTAGCATCTAAATACACTCCATCAGCACAAGAGGCAGAGTCAGGAAAAAGTAGTAACAGCTTACCATGATTAACTGAACTCACTTTTATCACATACAGCCAACAGTTACTGAAAATTTAGATTTGATATTTATTCCGTGACCCTGATGAGGGCTCCTTCTCACTTCATGAGCTGATCACAGCAGGCTGAGGGGAGATCTCATCGCCCTCTACAATGCCCTGAAAGGAGGAGGTAGCGAGGGGGGTTGGTCTCTTCTCCCAAGTAACAGTGACAGGACAAAGGGTGATGGCCTCAAGTTGTGCCAGGGGAGGGTTAGACTGGATACTGGGAACAATTCCTTCCCCCAAAGGGCTGTCCAGCACTGGCACAGGCTGCCCAGGGCAGTGGGGGAGTGCCCATCCCTGGAGGGATTGCAAAGCCGTGGAGATGTGGTGCTGAGGGACATGGTGGGGGTTGGTTGATGGTTGGACTTGACGATCTTGAAGGTCCTTTCCAACATTAATGATTTGATGAATTAAGAATGAGCATTTCCTTGCAGTTAAGCAGCCCTTGGCCAAGACTGGAAGGCAAGCTGATATTGCCCCACATAAAACAAAGTGCATGGTGACACTTGAGCTACTATGGTGAGTAAGTCCTTCTGTTGTCACGGCATTTTCTTCCTCATTTTGATGAACAGCACCTTGATGATGTGAAATCCATTTACCAGTGGGGAATAACAGCCAAGTTTGGCCAGGTATGATGGAGGCCTTGCACCTGAAGTCACACCTGGTATCAAGGAACACCATCAATACAGGAATTTTAAGATTTGTCTTTATGAGATTTCCCTCAGCTACTGCCACCGCAGTTCTCCTTCCTCCAAACTCACGAGTGTTCTAACTCACTCACTAATGTTGCCTTGCCTGGAATTCAGCTATGAGCTTTGGAGATCACTGACCCCAACTTCCTGCCTTCAGACAGAGCTACAAACCTCACAGATCTTCTCAGAGGTGGGTAAATGATGCTACCATTTAAAGGCAATATTAAATGGTTGGCACAAATGGCAAGAGTTAAGCAAAGGATTAATACTACTGCATGGCTTGTGTCTCTAGAGAGCCAGCAGTAAGAGACAATATTGGTAGCAATGAGTTTAGCAACAGTCCTCTGATAAATACTTACGATTCCAGTGCTGTGAGAAGTGGATCAGGCTCAGGTATGTCCTGGAGTTGATTGCTCTGGTCTCTGCTCAATCTGATGATATCACACAGGGTCTGGGAAGCATTTGACTGCCTCTGCAAACAACGACAGGAAGCACATGTCAGCGCTAACGCCTCACCATGGCTCATTCTGCTGCCAGAGAACACTCAACACAGCTGGGAATGCCAGAAACTGAATACAGTTTTTCAGAGCAAGTGCTACCACGCTCTAGATTATTCATCTGTTAAATAAAACATTGATGTGAATTATTAGAAGCATTAACAGACTTTAAAATCAAAGAGGTCTTCCTGAACTTAACGATGAAACGCAGTTAAAGATTTCAGAAAGTGAGGGTTGGTTTTTAATCTTCCTGACCAAGTGTGTTAACTTGTAAATTTCAAATACAAGCATTTCATTCTTACTTCTTGCTGCTCAAGACGTTTCCTGCATGAAGAAAAAGAAATGGCTTGATAAAACCCTCTACAGTTTAATTACTTAAGTATTAAAAGGCGTTGAAGTAGTATTTTGATGAATTAATTGTCTCAGTCTGGGTGTCAATCAGAGACTCTCTGGAGGTACTGTACATGTAAGAACTGCATCTTGGAGATTTTATAATGGAATACCTACTTATTTAGAGTCTGAAAAGAATTGAAAGTTACAGCAAACTGGTTAATTTAAGAACTTCTTCAACAGCCTGTTCCAAACAGCAGGTTCCTACCTAAAACCAAGTCACTGCTGGCTGCAGACACTGAGATGAACTGATGCAGCAGCAGATTCGACTAAGAAATTGGTAGTAAAATTACTAGAACTAGATTAAAAATACAACAAAACATTTTTGTATTGAGCTTGGCAACCAGAGGACAGGATGTCCATCCATATGGATTCTCTCCCTCCATAAGTCACCTGGGTGTTACCGGAGAGACAGAGAGATTCCTCTGGACCTTACAGGACCATCTACCCACAAAGACACAACTTGTCTTGTCATACTCACGTCCTCATGCTGGCTTGAATGGATCAGTTCCACAAGTCTCTGAATAATCTTTGCTTCATTAAGCCACTGGAGGGAAAGGAAAGGGAAAAGAAAATCCTTGTTTGATATCACAGAGCTCAAAACAAGAGGATCTGTGCATCACTTTGCACAACACTGGCTTCTCCAGAAGGGAAAGCCCTTTCCTTCTATTACAGAATCACAGAATAGCCTTGGTTGGAAGAGACCTTGAAGATCATCCAGTCCAACCATTAACCCAGCACTGCCCAATCCCCACTACCCAATGTCCCTCAGCACCACATCTTCACAGCTTTTCAATCCCTCCAGGGATGGGGACTCCCCTGCTGCTCTGGGCAGCCTGTGCCAGTGTTTGATAACTCTTTCTGTGAAGAAATTTTTCTGCAAATGGTACCTTCCAGTTTCGCCCTTCCCAGCTCCATCTGCAAGCTCAACGTCTCATTTCCACCCAACCCTTTTCAGTCAACTTTCTACCGTCGTCATCCCAGGAAAACAGCTGGATGTCACACATCCAAAGTCCTCAAACTAATGCACTCTCAGTTGCTTTTGAAACGACTGACCCAACATTAATTAAGAGGAAAACAACTCTGGAGGTTTCTGCAATGACAGAATCTTCCATCACTCTCCAGATGAGTCATGGAGAAAATGAGCAGTCTTCCACCTTCTACTTCTTTACAAGAAGGCTCTATACACATCTTCTCCCCTTGAACACTCATTTCTACGTTATCTATTCACAGGACTTCAACTATCATCCTTATGTTGATTCTTTCCCAGCTTCGCTCTAACCACCTTCCTACAGATCTCATCCTCTCCTCCTCTCCTCTAGGATTCCATGTCAGGTATGATGTATGTCTGACTTCAAACAACAAGTCCAGATCACTATTTTTAGTGATGTTTCCCATGAATAACACTGCTATTTTCCTGCTAAGTCTGAAAGTCTGACTTTGTCTCCTTTCTGGTGTCCCTTGTTATTGCAGAAATACTAATGTTCTCCAAATATTTTCCCAGCACACAGCTGGGAAACCAAATATTTCATTCAAGACTGTATTTTCAGATCTGGGTTCTGTAATTTCTTCTTCCTGATATCCGGTTTACCCAAAAGTTCAAAAAATTGGGTTCCTAAGACAATTCTCACCAGTCTCTCTACCAACCATCTCTTCACATTCTTCCACTGGTTCCTAGTTTCAAAATTAAACTCCAGAACCTTCTTTTCTCAAGACCATCACGGTAGAGTCGATCCCTGCTCTGTCTTAATACACCAGTCCTGCCATCTTCATTCCACCAACAACGCAACCATCCATTCCCTCTTTGTTTGTTTGGTCTACACACATCTTTTCTCATCTCCCTGTGCTTGGATATGAACTACCAAAACCCTTCTTTCAAATCCTAAGACTCAGTCTCCTGATGACAGCTCAGGTACCTGTCAATTGGCAATTCACCCAAACACCTTCATCAAGATTAATGAAGTTCTCCTCATTTCTGTCTCCTAAAGAACAATTGCTCAAACCCATCAGTTCTGCCCACTGGCAGGCTCTGTAATGGTAAAACTGTCCATCTCTCCTCTCCCTTTCTCTGGTCTTTGAGTGTTTCATGTTGCATCACCACTTACCCCATGTTCGCACGGCACCATGATTACGAGCCCACATTTTGGCTGCAATCTCTTGGTATTCCCACGGGATTAACACATTGTGCAACTTCAATTAAAAAACCCATAAATGTTTATATCCACTTTTACTTTCAAGTTTCTTCCTTCAAACAATAACCTCCACAGACAAGGTACAGTGGGTGCTTCAACCTGTTTGTTGCTTCGTGCAGAACCAAACTGCCCATCCATGGCAGCAGAGGAATTTTTACCTATCAAAGTCCCATCTACCCTTATAGAGCCCAGAAGAAAACTACTTATTAACACTCCTACAATAAATGCATTTTCTTTCCCTTGCAGAGCACAGCAAGTTAAATCCCAGCCCCCCATTGTAGATTCAACTTTACCATGTAGCAATACCCTCCCCAACCCCACATGGGATGAGCCTACGGGCCTCATTAATTACAACTAGGAGTCACACAGTCAGTGAGGATAAGCAGGTTTGCTCAGTTTGCCTGGACTGCCATCATAATGGGCTCTGGGGGTAGTTGGGTGGCTACAGAGAGGGGTACAGAAGAGAGGGAAGCATGAGCATTCATGTGAACAAAGAAATTTCTGTTCCTGGGGACTGAGGGACACAGAAGATGAAAGTGAAAAGCAAAAAAACCCACCTGAAATAATCTCTTAAAATCAGAAGAGCAATACTAAAATTTGGGGAATTAAGTAGTAAACTTGGAAGAGATCAATTCCTCCATCTTGAGGCTGTTGTTGATGAGATGGACTTTGACATTCACATGAAAAGGAATACTCTGACTCCTCAAACCAAAGCTGTGGCACTTGCAGGACTTACCTACCTAGACTGACATACAACGGTGTCACCCTCAACATTGCCCGAGAGTCACACCTGAAACACAAACTCTTAGAATTATAGAATGGTCTTGGTTGGAAAAGCCCTCTAAGCTCCCCCAGTCCAGCCATTCCCCCAGCACTGCCCAGTCCCCACTGCCCCATGTCCCTCAGCACCACATCTCCATGGCTTTGCAATCCCTCCAGAGATGGGGACTCCCCCACTGCCCTAGGCAGCCTGTGCCAGTGCTGGACAGCCCTTTGGGGGAAGGAATTGTTTCTCACATCCAATCTAAACCTCCCCTGGCACAACTTGAGGCCATTCCCTCGTGTCCCATTGCTTCAGACCCTTCCCCACCTCCAGTACCCTTCTCTGGACACACTCCAGCACCTCAATGCCTTCATGGCGTGAGGGGCCCAAAACTGAACCCCGTATTCCAGGGGTGGCCTCACCAGTGCCCAGTACAGGGGGACGATCCCTGCCCTGCTCCTGCTGGCCACACCATTTCTGATACAAGCCAGGATGCTGGGGGCCGCCTTGGCCACCTGGGCACACTGCTGGCTCATCTTCAGCTGCTGTCCACCAACACCCCCAGGGCCTTTTCTACCAGGGAAAGCTGCTGACCACGTGCAACTCAGTAGCATGTTTACTCTCCCTGATCAATGACACACTTGTAAGGAATCCAAAGACAGAAAATCTGCACATATGTGCAACTGGAATTATCCAACAGGAAGACTGCAAGATGCCAGGCCAGCCAGCAGGATGTTGATGTAGCAGTTGTTTGTTGTCTGCAAACAAACCCAGCTCCTGTTTGCTGCCTCCTGATTAGGGAGCATTGGGCTTCTGCCCAACTGCTGCTGGGGAGCACCTGTATCATGTCTCATGTGTGCTCAAGCACCTCGGAACAAGCAGGACACGGCAAACTGGTCCAGGCAAACTAGGACTTAGCAGTTAATGAGGCAGTGGGCATGGAAGGGGGTGTGGAAGTGCTGCTCGAGGCTGCATGAGACTGCAAGATTGGTGCAACCACAGCGGTGACATGCAAGAGGGCACAGTCCCCACCACCAGCCAGGGCTACTAAATTTGGCACATGGGAAGCCTCGATCCATATGGAGCTCCTGGGAGAGAGCATGGTCAATCAGGTCCCAGGCTGCAGGGAGTGCCTGGTGCTTCTCCTTGGTGGAGATAAGGTCCCTCACCCAGAGCAGATGCACTCTCATGAAGGTGCTGTGCTGCCAGGTGATGGGAGTTACGGGCAGAGGTGAGAAGACAATGTAATATATTCTGGATGAACAGAATTTCAGCAGTTGGGGTTTTTTTTGCAGAGCCCATGGAAACAGTTGGGTTTTCTGGACCCTAGTTCTGCATGGAAGAAGGAATACCCAGAGCCTACACAGGAATTAGAGGATGGAGACTTCCGAGGCAGGAGTGTCTGGAAGCTGGCAACGTGAGAAGAGCTCCTTCACCACCAGGAGATGTGACTTAGGGAACAGGCATAAAGCTTGGCAGTAACAGGCAAAGAGGACCAGGTCTCATCAAGGGAGTCGTCAGAGCCACCTCAGCCTGAAACCCACCAACAGAAAAGGGGGCAGCAGATGAGGGTGGCTGGAGACTCCCTTCTGCAGGGAAGGAAGAACCCACTCACCAGCCAGATCTGCTCTTTGCACCAGCTCTGACTCTCCCCATGTGTGGGGAGACTGCCAAGGCTCATCCAGCCCTTGGACAACCACTCCTTCCTCCTGACACCATGTGTGCACTGCGAGACACCTTCTCTCTGCTCATACTGATCTACTTCTGCTCCCTTCTCCTCCCTTATCATTGCACAAGACCATGCAAAGAAAACCCAAAACCCAAACCAAGGAACGGAGCGGGCTGAAAACAATCCTGGCAAAAAGTACAAATAAAAGAGGGGTTTTCAGTTAGAACAATTCCCAAGTCCACGTCACCTTACAACCACATGAAGACTTCAGCTGGCAACAATTCAAGAGGAGCTGGATGGGCAGAACAAGCAGGGAGAAGGTGAAAGCAGGACTGCCTCTTCCTCTGACAACACCAGATCACAGCGCTCAAGGAATTGCTGGCCCAGCTTCACTTGGCACTGCAAGTCAAACGTTTGCACTAGGACAGTGAGAACCTCCACCCTGGCTGGCATCATCTGAGCAAGGGGTAGACAAGGCAACTCCATGAACACACTTTAGAAGGTCCATTCAGCAGAAAACAAAGCAGAGAAGAGAGCCACCAACACTGTCCAGCTATCACAGCCTGAGGATCTCCAGAATGGAAGGCCAGAGAATTAGACTCTTGTGCAATTATCAAGGAATCTCTGACTTGGAGGGAAGTGATTTTCCCCCTCTACACCACTCTGGTGAGACCCCCCCTACAGTGCTGTGTTCAGCTCTGGGGCCCCCAACACAAGAAGGGCATGGAGCTGTTGGAGCAGGTCCAGAGGAGGGCACGGAGATGATGCGAGGGCTGGAGCACCTCTGCTCTGGGGACAGGCTGAGGGAGTTGGGGGTGATCAGCCTGGAGAAGAGAAGGCTCCAGGGAGACCTTAGAGCACCTTCCAGTACCTGGGGGGGGGGCACTACAAGAAAGCTGGAGAGGGACTTTGGACAAGGGCATGGAGTGATAGGATGAGGGGTACTGGCTCTAAACTGGAAGAGGGGAGATTGAGATGAGATCTTAGGCAGAAATTGTTGGCTGTGTGGGTGGTGAGACACTGGCCCAGGTTGCCCAGAGAAGCTGTGGCTGCCCCCTCCCTGGCAGTGTTCCAGGCCAGGGTGGATGGGGCTTGGAGCAACCTGGTCTGGTGGGAGGTGTCCCTGCCCATGGCAGGGGGTGGGAATGAGATGAGCTTTGAGGTCCCTTCACACCCAAACTAGTCTGGGGTTCTATGATATGACAGTGCTGTGTCTCTTCGCCCCGTCTGCCCGTGGGTTTTGACCTCCAGAGCTCTTGTGCAGCTCTTTTGCAGAGCCCTGGTGACGCGTGGCTGTGACCCATCTCAGGGTGTGCTGGCGTGGTCCTGGGGGTCCATGGGTGCCCCTTGTGCCCAGCTTCCCTGCTGCAGGTGGGTACCTGAGAGCGGTGGGGCTGCGAGGGGGCTCTGGGCTCACAGCAGGAGTGGTGTGGCCGAGGGGCTCAGCAGCACTGTGGGGCTGGGCTGAGGTTTTGAGGTGCCATGAGCCTGCTTGCAACAGGCTGTAGCTCAGCACTGAGAACTCATATCCAGGTCTTTGTGTTATCTGAACTGTTCTAAACCCTGACTGTGGGGTCAGAGTGCTGTCCTTATCATAGAACATACCTGCAGATACAGTTTGCATTGCTTTGTGCTGTTTTTTGATCCAGGAATGTGTGGAGACAGGAAACATCCCAGGTCAGGTTGGACGGGGCTCTGAGCAACCTGATCCAGCTGAAGATGTCCCTGCTCATGGCAGGGGGTTGGACTGGGTGACCTTGAGAGGTCCATTCCCACCCAAACCATCCCAAACGCACCCAAACCATTCTATGAGTCTATGATCATCTCCGTGGCTTCCTTTGGACTTGCTCCAGCAGCTCGATGTCCAAGTGCAGCTCAGATCCTTCTTCTCCAGTCTTCTCTTCATGGGTGAATGCCCCCACAAGTCTGTAGGGATTGATTTGTGCCTCTATTTTTTTCCATCTCTAACAGTGTGTGTACTGCACGATGCACTGTAAGGCTGAGAGTAGGAACTGAGCAATGGCATTGTCTATCATGAGTCTCTGCAAAGAACATTTACCTGCTCAGCTACGGCGTGGCCAACGCTCCGGACACGGAACACTTGGGCAGCAAAGCTTTCCAAACATATAAATCCTGGTATGGGCTTCAGTGACTCAAGTAGAGTTTTCCATACAGCACACCGCTCTCCTGCTTTACTGAGAGGGAACTAAAGGATGTTTTTCTTCCTCCAGTCCCACACATCTGCCCACTAAAGAGGGGATGAGGCAGCCTCACCCAGACCGGGCTATGGAGGGAGAAAAACTTGTCCTACCTGTAAAGCAAACTAAGCATCTGTTTTGCCAATTAGTAGGCCCAGTACAAAAGACACAGCCAGCAGCAGAACAACAATCCAGTATGTAGGTTCTATTTCATGTAAAGGGGTCAGTATATAGAGGATTGCTGGGGATACAAACAAGTCAGATCACAAATAACAGACATCAACCCCAGCGACCCCAGGAATGACACAGTATCGCTCATAATAGATGGAACAAACAGAGACACAAGATAACCCACAGAGAAAATGGGAGACAACCAAGAGAACAAGGTGGTTACATATGACAGAAGTAACCCCATGTTGCCTCCCCACAAAGCCCACGTTTGTACGTGCCAGACCTGACTGCGATCCAGTTGCATGAGTGGTCAGGAGGTCCTTCCCCAACAGGAAACTCTGTGAAGTGCATCCACTCCACAGACAGACACTCCAACCCTTCCTGCAAGTGGGCCCAGCTTTTATCCCCAAACAGGACACCTGGCACTTGTTATCAAAATGCAGGGCACCTGGGGCTTGTTTACCCAAGGGCTCTCCTTGCAAGGCCAGCTGCACCTTGGAGGAAAGCCAAAAGGTAAACTCATCCCCTCCTCTTAAAGGGCCATGGGAACCACCCATATGTCAACCTTAATTCAGGGCTGGGGGTTCAGACCCCAGCACTTCAGCATCTCAATGAGATATTTTATAAGGCTGCTTATTAAAGAGGAAGGGAAAGGAGGAGGCACACGATAGCATCTCCAAAAATCATACACCCTTGAAGACGGTGAGGAATTAAACAAATTGCTGCCCCAAACCATCAGTCTAAAATTCTGAACACTGGGAAAGACTACAAATTTCCTTTCTCAATGTTCTACAGCAAAACCAGCTTCAGTAAAAAGTGGCTGTTATATGGAAAAATGAGTTGAAAATCCTTTAGTGTCGGTGGCCAACCCAGACTTGCTCTGCTGTGCAAGCCAGAAACAGGCTGAAGCAACCAAAGGAACCCATGTGCAGACTCCAGCACGGATAACAACGGTTCTCAGAAGAGTGGATCCACTCTTATAATAAATGACAAAGAATTCTATTTCTTTAAGACAGAAACAAACAAAACCCCTCATTCCCAAGGTCGTAAAGGAAAAAACAGTGGGTTCTCACGTTGAGCACTTCCTGCCGCAGCGTGGCGGGCTCCACACAGCTGATCAGACGAAGCAGGAGGTCCATCATGGCTGATGTATCTATATGCTTTAGCACCAGGCTAATAAATTTGTCTTTTTTCCTTAAAAATGCAATCACCTAAAAAGAAAAGCATCAGCATCAGTTGGTGATACAACACACAGACATGGCACACAGAACTTTGTCTCAACCAACCAATCTTGATGTCAAACAGCTACTAGGTTGAGAAAGACTCCAGAAAACAAAAGAGCAACATTTTCATTTCAAGACAAGAGTAAACCAAATCTTTTTAGCTGTCTTTTCTTCCCTCTGTGCCACAAAGAAACCCAACCCCATGGAAATATGAGCATGAAGAAGCTGAAGCTGGAGGATTTTCCATTCCACTAAGGCTCTCTGACAGCCTTCATTTAAAAACTCCATTTGGAATTGGAACACATGTATTCCTAAACACTGCTCAGCTCCTGTTTCTCAGCACGAGACAGAGGCAGTGTTCATGGAACGAGGCAATTCCGGGCAATGAGCAAAAGATGCTTCAATATGCCTTAGCAGGAAAAATAAAGCTGTGGCACAGGAATACCCAAGCCACTGCAGATCCCAAACCAAAACTATGCAAAGGTGTCTCCAGGAGCCAGCATCTCCTCAACTGAAGGATGCAAAGAGCTTGCAAAGCCTACATTTCAACTCCAACCCTAGAGAACAACAAGCTGTTTAACTTGAAGAACACAACGAGATCTGGAGGCGGCAGTGATACCTCCATACAATACAACCATGAGTGAGTTAATCTGTGCTTCTGTCTCAGGACAGATCCCATCCCTACCTGTTCTGTTTTCCTCGCAATGAGATTCCCAATGGTTTTACTGAAGAAACTGGCAAGCAAAGGGTTCAGAGGAGGCTCGTGATCCAGGAAGTCATAGAGGATGTTCAGCAGAGTTTTGTCCCCTCCCAGCTTGTCGTAGATCTGCGGCACATCCGAGATCAGCAGTTCACAGGCAGTGTTGGGGTATCTGTGAGGACGCAACCAGAGCAACTGAAGGTGAAATGAAAACTCTCAAGAAAATCTGCCCTTATTAAAGTTATCAAGTAAAGAGCACAAGGATCACCCTCCCTGGAGGAAAAAAACACACCAGAAACAAGGGGCATCTACATTAACAGCACATTTTTAGGCAGTGCTGTTTCCTGCAGCACACCACATGGGGTTTTTACCCACTGAATTATGCACCTCAGGTACCTTCAAACTTCAATTAATTTTGATTTTGGAAAAGTGATGCTTAATCAGTACCAATACACTTCAAATCTCTTAAAAATCTTTTAACACCAATCCATTTAGACAACGTTGCTCACTTCAATCAAAATATGAAATTATACTTGACATGAATGAAATCCTTCGTTCTCCTGACCTTGTTTCATGCTCCTCCAGGTGCTGCTTTTAGAAATAGGTCCCATTGATGATCAGAAAAGGTAATAAGGCGTTTATCATTAATATTGTGTTTAGAATTAGACAAAGTCTCAACTACCATAGAGCACACGTGCGATGGAAGAATTCAGCAGGGAATGGGATGCACACATACTACAACACCAAAACTCATCTAGCTTATTTTTTAACACCTCATCTCAGCATTTCATTGTCAGATCAGCGTTTAATTCCATGTTCTCACTACTGTCCTGCTATGAAAAGGGCTTGAGAGAATCCTTCAGCTCACATAGAGGTTACTATAGTTGGAAACAGTTCATTAGTGCCATGAAATTCAACCTAGCACTGAACTTTAACACTATGCTCACAGTTTCAGTGATCTATATGATACTGGATTCAAAAGGCAGCCAGACTTTATTTTTAGAGCATGATCTACTCTTGCCCTACTCATTGTTCAAAGCCTCTGAGAATGTGTGCAAGCAGTGCAGCAGATCTAAGCACAGAGCAGCAATTCGGATCCCCAAACCCTCCGCTGAGTGCAACCTCTTACCCAATCATGCTTCCTAAAGGAGTTTTCATTCAGTATCACATGATACAGATTAAAAATGAAACCTGCCCTTTACAGTCTGAGTCTCTGCAAGTAGAGTTCGTTATATTCCCCCCCCCCAAAAAGCAAGAAGAAAATTTAGTATGTATTTTAATAATGGCCAGCGAAATTAATAACAATAAAAAAACATACAGAATACTCCTGCTGCAATGCATGTACATTCTTTAAGTAGTGCTCAGTCACCCCAATGCCATGGAATGCTCCAGGCTTGGGGCAGAGTGGCTGGAAAGTGCCCATCAGAAAAGGCCCTGGGGGTGTTGGTGGACAGCAGCTGAAGATGAGCCAGCAGTGTGCCCAGGAGGCCAAGGCGGCCCCCAGCATCCTGGCTTGTATCAGAAATGGTGTGGCCAGCAGGAGCAGGGCAGGGATCGTCCCTCTGTACTGGGCACTGGTGAGGCCACCCCTGGAATACGGGGTTCAGTTTTGGGCCCCTCAGGCCAAGAAGGCATTGAGGTGCTGGAGCATGTCCAGAGCAGGGCACCGGAGCTGGGGAAGGGTCTGGAGCGATGAGACAGGAGGGAACGGACTCAAGTTGTGCCAGGGCAGGGTTAGATTGGATGTGAAGAACAATTCCTTCCCCCAAAGGGCTGTCCAGCACTGGCACAGGCTGCCTAGGGCAGTGGGGGAGTCCCCATCCCTGGAGGGATTGCAAAGCCATGGAGATGTGGTGCTGAGGGACATGGGGCAGTGGGGACTGGGCAGTGCTGGGGGAATGCTTAGACTGGGGGAGCTTAGAGGTCTCTTCCAACCAAGGCTATTCTATGATTCTGTGATTCACATTCCAAATAAAAATTGTGCTATTCCCTATGACCCCAACCCAACAGCTCTCCCACTTTCAGGAATTACACCAAGTCTACCACTGTTTGTAACTTTAGACACAAGCCAACCCCCAGATCACTATAAAACCCTCCTGCAACGATGCAACTGTTTCTAGAACACGAAGGGAACTCCTTCACTTTAGTAGAACACTGAAGCTGAAATCATCTTTCAAGACACATCAAGATTTTTTTCCCATAGCCTCAATCTCAAAGGGAAAAAAATACCCAGGAAAGAGCTGTGGAAGCAGGCAGGGATCTCACACACCTCTGACACCTTTGCAGCAAGGCCCGAGTGTGGAACAGAACCTGAGCTGAGTGCTTATCTGGGGTTTTTTCCTCTTTCAGTTGAAATTAGTTGGATTTCTGCTCTGAACCTCATTAACAGAGCATCAAGGAGAAATGTGAACAGCACCTCCTGACCTCGAACTGGGACCCTCTGCTTGGAGCTGTGATGTCCCACTGTCCCAGACACAACAACTCTTCCTGGGCCATCCCTCAGGGAAGGAGCAGCGAAGTTACTACAGGTCTACTACAGGATGTTTCATGTCAGCTCCTGGAGCCACAAGACAGACACATGGATGGCTGGAAATAATACACATGGAACAGACAGAAACAATACTGTGTCGCTGTGTGAATTCCCAGTACACTCCGGTCTCACGTACAGCATGTTTGAGCACAGCATTGAATAAAGACATTGCTGGGACCACTGTCGGGACACAAGGAGAGAAAAATCCCGCGTGGCTGTTCTTGGCACTTGTACCTCTCTTGTGAAGAGATCTTCAGCTCTCTCATCAGCTGACTGTCCACTTGCCCATTCTTCCCATGGGTTTGCCTTAGCATTACTCAAGAGTTACGCACACGTGGGTTCCATCCCAGTGGCATACATGTGGCTTAACTGGCCCTTGGCTCCTTTCAATTCACAGCTCAAGCTGGAGCTTTCTTTCAGTTACTGCTTTCAAGTGCATCACTCTATGCCCACCTTTACCCTGATAACTGTTATCGGTTTGGTTTTGTTAACGTTACTGAATAGAATTTTTATTTTGGAAGAAACTCCACACCTCAACCCTTCCAGTTGAAGCCTTACTTCACTCATCACAGCACTGTCTGGTTCCTAACAAGGAAAATACTTCTTGCCCTGGTAGTACACAAAGGGCGAAGACAAGTGTTACAGGACAGCAGTAATGTTTCCAGTACAGACACTGGACTGCTCTGGTCAGTCTTGGGCTTTTGATCTTGAACACACACTTGCACTGACTGTTCATTGAGTATTTCCAGCATACTTGCCCCCACCAGGACTGCAAAGCCTTCCCCAAGACAGAATCATAGAATCATGGAATGGTTTGGGTGTGAAGGAACCTCAAAGCTCATCTTGTCCCCACCCCCTGCCATGGGCAGAGACACCTCCCACCAGACCAGGTTGCTCCAAGCCCCATCCAACCTGGCCTGGAACACTGCCAGGGAGGGGGCAGCCACAGCTTCTCTGGGCAACCTGGGCCAGTGTCTCACCACCCTCACAGCCAACAATTTCTGCCTAACATCTCATCTCAATCTCCCCTCTGCCAGTTTAAAGCCATCACCCCTCGTCCCGTTACCCCAGAACAGCTTGCTTTCAGCAGTCTCTGACAAGGGACCTTATCTCTTCAGGACTGTACTCATGCCCCATTAGGTGTATCACCATTATCCACGTGTTCCACTGACTCCATCAAGCCCATCTCCGGAACAGACACCCAAGATTCCCCTACAAAAGCAGCACTGTGTGATGGCTGCGAGCCCGTGCTTAGAGAGGCATCCAGGAAATATAATGCTATACCATAAATTATTCAGTGTGCTCAGATTTACTGGCTCACAGACCCTTCTTAATAACTGGTGTCCTGTTTGCCACTTCTGTACTGGTGTTAAGTTGGACCAAGTAAGCAATTCCATATTTGAATGCCTTTAAATCACGGGGGTGAACACCAGCCAGTCCCAACAGTTACTCCACTGATTCTGTTCCATAGATCACAGAATCATAGAACATCCATGGTTGGAAGAGTCCTCTAAGCTCACCCAGTCCAACCATTAACCCAGCACTGCCCAGTCCCCACTACCCCATGTCCCTCAGCACCAGATCTCCACAGTTTTACAATCCCTCCAGGGATGGGGACTCCCCCACTGCCCTGGGCAGCCTGTGCCAGTGCTGGGCAGCCCTTTGGGGGAAGGAATTGTTCCTCACATACAATCCAAACCTCCCCTGGCCACACTAGGGCTGATACAAGTCAGGATGCTGGGGGCCTTCTTGGCCACCTGGGCACACTGCTGGCTCATCTTCAGCCGCTGTCCACCAACACCCCCAGGGCCTTTTCTGCCAGGCACTTTCCAGCCCCTCTGCCCCAAGCCTAGAGCATTCCATGGGGTTGTGGTGACCCAACGGCAGGACCCGGCACTGAGCCTGGTGGAACCTGACCCCATTGGCTTTGGCCGTGGATCCAGCCTGAGCTCCAATCTGAGCCAGTTCCTCAGACTATTCCCCAGTAAAGTCAGACGCATTCCCACAGATTATCTAGTCACAATATCCTTTTTCCATATCTGGACACACTTTTCCTTTCATGAGGATGTACTTTTATCTGTAATGGTTTATTTGTTTTTAACCCAGCCAGTTTTCTACATTAGGATTATTTAAAAACCTTTGTATCACAAGCTCTGCATTGCCCATGAGCCACTGAAGTGTTTCCAGGACAGCTGAGAGCTTTTTACCCTTTCACAGTGATGAGAAAGAGGCTAATATAATAGTTTTGCAACTCTAAACTAACCAGCAAGGATAAAAAGCTTAGAGTTGCCAAACAGAAATGCTTAGTAAGAGAAGGGAAGAACTGAGAGACTTGCCCTTGAAAGAGGGAACAGACAGGCCTGAGTGATCAGTGTTGGCTAAGAGGCCCCAAGGACAATACTCCCTCGGGAAGGAGGGACTGATAAGAACCACAGTGCTAATCAAGGAGTCCCAGGGACCAGAACAGACTGGTCTGGATGTGCAAAGCAAGCAAAGGTGAAAAGGACACCGCGAGGAAGACTCGGAGCCTTCCTCCTGAAGACCCCAAAGACGACCACCAGGATGCACCACGCAGGCGCAACCAGGCGGAGCAAAGGGTGTGGAATATTATAATGATTTACCATAAATCTCCTCCCTAAGACCCTCGCAATGATGTAATCCTCATTCCCACCTGATGTAAACTTTATAATATGTAACACTTTATGCTATAAAAGGAGCGTGCTTCTGACCCCAGGTGTGCAAGTTAGGAGGAGCGATCCCCCTTGCACCCGGTGCTGTAATAAACATACCTGCTTTATAACTTTTCCGGAGTTATAGAGTTTGATTCCACACATCAGTTGGCACCCCAGGTGGGACACTCTCTGCCTGGCTGCAGGACCAGCTGAGAGTGGGACGTTCTAGGCGCACCCCGAAGTTCTTTCTCGGAGAACCTCCCTCGCTCATCCCGATCCCAGCAGGGGCAGACAAGGACCATCAGCGAACCAGGTATGTTAAAACAGAGACGGGGGAACCTATAAGTCGTGAGGAGACGTCTTACGCGAGGTAACAAGCATTTGCTTGCCCCAGTGGGGTGGAAGTCCCCACACGGTTGTTGGGTTGGGATTCAGGGTCTGAGGCCTAAGGCCCCGAAGGCAGGGGTTCGAGTCCCCCTATTCTGACAGGTTCAGTGGAAATTGAATCACGGCTAACGGTTTACGATTTATGCTGGGAAACGCGATTTTGATAATCATTGTAATCAGTATTTTTATGTTTGTAATAACTGTCATATCATGTTGTGTGAGTACTAAGTGTAAGGGGCCCCTTTGTGTGGTTGTGTGATTGGTGTATGAGACGCAGCCTAGCTGCAAAGCGGGTGTGGAGTTCTGATCCACGGTTCTGTTATCCCATGAGGGAAATGGGCAGAGACGAACGAAGTGTGTGATACTTGGGATACCGGGGCTTAACAACCGGTGTCGGTTAAGGTCGGTTGTTAAACATCTGTGTCCGTAATGCAAAGTACAAAGCATATGGCAGGGTCTGCTGGCCAGATAACGGTGACAACAGAGTTAAAGGTTAATTACTGGTGTCCTATACAGGGGAGTGAAAATTTTCATGTGGCCTAATTTTTGTGATTAAGTGTGAGCGAAACGTTTGGGTTAGGTTTGGAAACAACTTTTGGTGTGAGTGCGGGAATTGGTCAGACTGGGATAAAACAGGGGGTAAGGGAGAGCTCGTGAAGATTTAAGGTCATACGGGAGGGAGCATCGAAGCCAACCTCCCATCTCCGTGTGTCATCGCTGTTGTTTGTTTGTCCCGGCAAAGTGTTTGAATTGTAATAACTACATAATATCTCCAAAGGGGAGGCAGGAGTTTTATCCTAGCTGCTGCCTTGAGCTTCAGTGTATACACTGCGGAGCCAGTACACCCTTAAATAGATTGCATTGGGTAATTATCATTGTTGCAGGACCCGACGTCACGTATTTCAGATTAAAATCAGGATGGGAAATAGCCAAGGTGGGGGAACTCTTTAAAAGAGCCCCCTTGGGTGTGTTTTGGCCCATTGGAAAAAGATAGGGGGACCTCCAGGTGGAAGTGTTAACAAAAAGACCCTTATGAAGTACTGTAATCAGTGGTGGCCCTTGTATAAGTTAGAAGATGGGGAAAAATGGCCCTTTAATGGGACACTAAATTATAACACCTTAATACAACTCATGTTGTTTTTGAGAAGTGAAGGCAAATGGGATGAGTGTTCTTATGCTGATATGTTTTTCACCCTCTGAAACCACCCTGAATATCAGAGAAGCTGTGGTCTGGCACCCCCACAAGATCCATTAGTACTGGCATTAGAAAAAGAAAATCAGAAAGAAAGGAAGGGAAAGCTGAAGAGGTGTTGCTCTTCATGTAGTATAGGACAAAGGTGTACAAAGCTGGGAAAAGAGAGAGAGACCGAGATAAGAGATTTACCGGAGCACTATAAGCTGCCGGCAGCAGGGAGCCGACAGGAAGAATGTGAGAGCACAGAGCCAGACACCCTGCCCCACAGCCCCGTATCCTCTCGCACTTGGAGCTGGGGGGAAAGAACAGTGGTAAAGGCTCCCTTAAGGAAAGCTGTAGGGCCAGATGGGGGTCCTGTCCTAATAAAAGTCCCATTCTCCTCTTTTGATCTTGAAACCTGGAAAGGAGTAGTCAAAGAATATCATAGTGATTCTGTTGGAGTTACCAAACTCTTTCAGTTTCTAATAAAACAACGTGATCCAGACTGGAGCGATATACAGCTATTACTGGATCACATGACAGAGACTGAAAAACAGTTAATACTAAAAAAGGCCCAAGATCTGGCCAGTGATCACCTCAAAAGTACAGGGGGGGGGACATTAAAGATCATTTCCCTCTACAAGACCCATACTGGGACCCTAATAGGGGAGCCCATAAAGCACTGTTGAATGCATACAGAGACTGGATTATAAGAGGTATGGAACGGGCAATACCGAAAACAATTCACTGGTCGGCCCTATATGCCGTCAGGCAGGGACCTAAGGATACCCCATCAGAATTCCTGGACAAGTTGTGAGATACCATGAGGCGACGTACACCCTTAGATCCCGGGTCGGAGGTGGGAATACAACAGTTAATGTCATTATTTATAGGGCAATCGGCAAGTGACATTCGAAAGAAACTGCAAAAGTTGAAACCGACAGAGTAGAAATTTGAAAACCTTGTTAGATGAGGCATGGCAAGTATTCAGTAACCGAGAAGAGGAAGATAAGAGAAGGGATAAATGAGCCTTGGTGGCAGCGCTGCAGGAAAGTAGAGAGGGTCAGAGAATGGGATCAAGGCATTCCCTGGGAAAGGATCAGTGTGCATGGTGCAAGCAGAAGGGACACTGGAAAAGTGAGTGCCCAGAAAGGAGAAAGAATAAAGGAAGGGTACAGACTCATGTCAAAGAAGATTGATGGGGACCTGGGGAATCTACCCTAGCGGATCCACTGGTTGCCTTAAAGCTAGAGAAACAGCAGCATGAGACGGAATTCTTGGTTGATACTGGTGCAACTTTTTCAGTTCTAAATGAAGCTCTGACACCTCTAGATGATGACTTTGTAACAATAAGGGGAGCTATTGGCCAAAGCGAAAAGGCATACTTTTTGAAGCCTTTAAATTTCAAATTGGGGAAATAATTGGGAACACAAATTTTTATACATGCCCAACTCACCTAAATCTTTATTAGGGCGAGATTTGTTAGAGCAATTAGAGGCTGAAATTAAATTTAAAAAGGGTAAAATGACAACCCAAGTAGGGGATAAACAGCTGATCAAAATCCTGAGTCTGGCACTTATAGAAACCCCAATTAAAGTAGGAATCCCTGAAGAAATTCAAGATCAAGTGTACCCAATGGTGTGGGCATCAGAGATGCCAGGAAAGACAAAAACTGTGTCCCCTGTAATAATTAAGCCTAAACAGGGAACAAGGCCAGTGAGGATTAAACAGTATCCTCTCACATTGGAAGATAGGAAAGGAATTAAACTGATAACCGATCGATTTATTAAATTTGGATTACTGAGGGAGTGTGAATCGGAGTATAACGCTCCCATTTTACCAATAAAAAAGCCAGATGGTAATTATCGGATAGTGCAAGATCTCAGAGCCAAAATGGTAGAGGATTTGTATCGTATTGTAGCAAACCCATACACACTTTTAACTAAATTAGTGCCCGAATTGGCCTGGTTTACCATCTTGGATCTAAAGGATGCCTTCTTTTGCCTGCCTCTCAGCCCTGAAAGTCAAATGTTATTTGCATTTGAGTGGGAAAATCCAGACACTAGAAGAAAAACACAGCTAACATGGACAGTGTTATCACAAGGTTTCAAAAACAGCCCCACTATTTTTGGAAATCAGTTAGCGAAGGACTTAGAACAATAGGAGCGGCCACGTGGAAGGGGAGAAGTTTTGCAGTATGCTGATGACCTACTGATAGCAACCAAAACCAAGGAACTGTGTTTGGAATGGACAGTGGGCCTTTTAAATTTTTGGGGACTTAACAGATATCGAGTCTCTCCACAGAAAGCTCAGATGGTTCAGCCACAGGTGATTTACCTGGGATACGAAGTCACAGCCGGCCAGTGGACCCTGGGGACAACAAGAAAAGAGGCAATCTGCCAGACCCCATGACCGCGGACGGTGAAGGAGCTTCGTACATTCCTAGGAATGACCAGATGGTGTCGCTTGTGAATATACAACTATGGACTCTTGGTAAAGCCCCTCTATGAACTACTGAAGGTGAGTCAGAAGATTCTCACCTGGAATGGGGAGGCAGATAGTGCATTTCATCAGCTGAAGAAGAAGCTGATGGACGCCCCTGCTCTGGGTTTACCAGATATCACAAAGCCCTTTTGGCTGTTCTCCCATGAAAAACAAGGAATAGCCCTAGGAGTCCTCGCTCAAAGTCTGGGGCCAGACAAGAGGGCAGTGGCCTACTTTTCTAAACAGCTCGATGAAGTGAGCAAAGGATGGCCTAGCTGCCTAAGAGCGGTAGCGGCAGTAGTTTTAAATATACAGGAAGCACGGAAATTTACATTGGGCCAGAAGATAACGGTGCTCGTATTCCACACTGTATCTGCAGTCTTAGAAATGAAGGGAGGACATTAGCTTTCTCCACAGAGATATTTGAAGTATCAGGCCCTCCTAGTGGAACAAGATGACATACAGATAGAGGTTACTAACACTGTCAACCCAGCTTCCTTTCTCAGTGGAAACACGGGAGAACCTGTGGTGCACACCTGCCTAGAGATGATTGAGGCAGTCTATTCCAGCCGGCCAGACCTGAAGGAAGAGCCTTTGGAGGAAGCTGATGAATCCTGGTACATGGATGGGAGCAGTTTCATCCAACAAGGCATCCATAAGGCGGGATACGCAATAACCACTGAAGATCAGCTAGTAGAGTCTAAAGCCCTTCCCCCAAACACCTTGGCCCAGAAAGCAGAAATAATAGCCCTAACTTGGGCACTAGAAATGGCCAAAGGCAATAAGATTAATATATGGACAGACTCTAAATATGCTTTCGGAGTGGTCCATGCCCACGGAGCTGTATGGAGAGAGAGAGGACTCTTGTCCGCACAAGGGAAGCTTATAAAGCATGCCGAAGAAATCCTCAGGCTCCTGGAAGCGGTACAGTTACCTGAGAAAGTGGCTATAATGCATTGTAAGGCTCATCAAAAAAGGGGCTTCTCCTGTGAAGCTGGCAATGCAATAGCAGATCAGGAAGCCAAAAGAGTGGCTGAGGCAGGCAAAATTGAAGTGCAGGCTTAGATACCAGATGGAAAAATTCAAATTGGAGATAGGCCTAAGTATTCAAAAGAAGATCAAAAGCTTATCGAAGATCTGAATGGAGAAACAGACGAAACTAGGTGGGCAAAGACACCTCACAGTACCTTTATAGTGCCATCCACATTATTATGGGCTATAGTTATAGCTGAGCACCAAAAGGCACATTGGGGTGTGAAGGCTTTGTATAAATATCTATTACAGCACATAGTTGCTCAGAATCTATTTACTACCATCACTCAGGTGACACAGCAGTGCGAGATATGCTTACAGACTAATCCGAAAACAAACACCAGCACAGAGCAAGGAAAAATAGAGAAAGGTAACTACCCAGGACAGCAGTGGCAAATTGATTTCTCGGAACTACCGAGAAAAAAAGGGGGGTTCCGTTTTTTATTAGTACTGACAGATACCTTTTCAGGTTGGCCAGAAGCATTCCCTTGCCGTACCAGTCAGGCTAGAGAAGTGACTAAGGTATTATTGCAAGAGATAACACCCAGATTTGGGGTCCCCGCAGCAATGTCATCAGATCGAGGGTCACATTTTGTGGCAAGGATTGTTCAACAGACCAGTAAATTGCTAGGTATAGTCTGGCAATTACATGCTCCTTACCGACCTCAATCTAGTGGGCAGGTCGAAAAGATGAATCATATGATCAAGTTACAAATAGTGAAGCTAGGCCAAGAAGCAGGCCTACCTTGGCCTCAATCATTGCCTTTGGCCCTTCTGAGGATCAGGGCTAAGCTTAGATCTAAAGAGGGTTTAAGTCCTTTTGAAATTCTGTATGGAAGACCTTATATGACACAAGCAAGGACCTCATCCCGAGTTGGGGAAGAAATATTAACTGAGTATGTGATAAATTTACAAAAGCAGTTGTGAGAAATAGAGGAACGAGTCTTGGGAGTCAGAGCTCAAGGCCCAGATGGACCAGTACATAACATAAAACCAGGTGACTCTATATATGAGATCTTTTTCAGATTCCTCTCTCGAACCAAAGTGGGAAGGCCCGTTCCAGGTACTGCTAACTGCACACACAGCCATAAAGATAAGAGAACGTTTCTCATGGATACATCACACTCAAGTTAAGAAGGTTCCAAAGCAACAATGGGAAGTTACACCAACGGGACCGCTGAAGCTCCAGATTCGACGAAAAGATGGACTGTGATAATAATCCTAATTGGGTTAAAGGCGGGCGGTACAAGGGCCTGGGATCTTAATGCGTACTATGCCTTAGTACAGAATATTTCCATGATGCTAAACAAGACTAATTGCTAGATATGTACTCAAATACCTGAATATGGGGGGAGAGGAGTCTCCTTAATTGGTATACCACTACCACCCACAAAATTCACAGACGAGTTCTGGAGAATGGCACTGAATAGTGTACTAAATAGCTCTTGGAATAAGCCCTATAATAAACGTCAAAATCTAGAAATTGTTAGTCCCAAAGCCAAGGACCCTTATTGTATATGTTTTCAGAGATGCAATCCCCAAAAAATAAGTGAACTAAACTGCACCAGGAGCTTGTATGTAGGAAAATACACTTATTGCAACTGAACCTATGACTTTAATTCCAACTTTCCAATTTGGACAATACCAAAAGAGCGGGGATGGTATTGGCTGTGTAATGATACAGCCTATAAAACGTTACCTAAAAATTGGAGAGGAACCTGCACCCTAGGCGCAGTAGTTCCCTATGTGACAATCCATACCTCTCTCCACTCTCAAGGTGGGCGGGGTAGATCACACCTTAAACGAATTCGGAGAGAGAATCCATTAATAGAAAGACCCACCACGTTTCATAGCTTTGTCTGATGGTTTTTCCCTTGGTTGGGGGTAAGCGAATTAGAAAAGGCAATTGTAAACATCTCAGCTGTAACAGAAGATATAGAAAACAACACAACAGACGCTATACAAGCACTTCAAACTGAAGTACCTAGCCTGTCAAGAGTAGTGCTACAAAATAGAGTAGCCCTAGATCTTTTGTTAGCTGCTCAGGGAGGAGTCTGTACAATCGTAATCACTAGTTGTTGCATGTATATAGACCAAAGTAAAAGAATAGTCACCG
Source organism: Podargus strigoides (assembly GCA_028020825.1). Taxonomy (NCBI): domain Eukaryota; kingdom Metazoa; phylum Chordata; class Aves; order Caprimulgiformes; family Podargidae; genus Podargus; species Podargus strigoides. Next base: position 49,831,882 of record CM051662.1, read on the forward strand.
ATCGAAAAGAGATAGGGAGACAGACACAGATTTTGTATCAGACTAGTCGAGATGATACATCCTGGGGTTTTGAGGAAATCTGGCATAAACATACCTCTTGGCTAACTAATTTTACTGGGCTCAAATCATTGTTTATTGGTGTGTTAATGCTTATAATTTACATCGGGACATTATTTTGCCCAATTTCCTCTTTCCTACGATGTTGTTCTGGAATGTTTGTCAAGATGTTGTTAAAATAGCAAGATTAACCCAATAATGTAGTAAAAGAATTTACTAACTGTACAGAAAAGGGGGGAATTGATGAGAAAGAGGCTAATATAATAGTTTAGAGTTGCAAAACTAACCAGCAAGGATAAAAAGCTTAGAGTTGCCAAACAGAAATGCTTAGTAAGAGAAGGGAAGAACTGAGAGACTTGCCCTTGAAAGAGGGAACAAACAGGCCTGAGTGATCAGTGTTGGCTAAGAGGCCCCAAGGACAATACTCCCTCGGGAAGGAGGGACTGATAAGAACCACAGTGCTAATCAAGGAGTCCCAGGGACCAGAACAGACTGGTCTGGATGTGCAAAGCAAGCAAAGGTGAAAAGGACACCGCGAGGAAGACTCGGAGCCTTCCTCCTGAAGACCCCAAAGACGACCACCAGGATGCACCGCGCAGGCGCAACCAGGCGGAGCAAAGGGTGTGGAATATTATAATGATTTACCATAAATCTCCTCCCTAAGACCCTCGCAATGATGTAATCCTCATTCCCACCTGATGTAAACTTTATAATATGTAACACTTTATGCTATAAAAGGAGCACACTTCAGACCCCGGGTGTGCAAGTTAGGAGGAGCGATCCCCCTTGCACCCGGCGCCGTAATAAACATACCTGCTTTATAACTTTTCCGGAGTTATAGAGTTTGATTCCGCACATCAACAGCACCATGTACTTTCTACCCATCCTCCTCCTATTTATGTAGTTCCATTCCTAAAAGTTAGAAAAAGAAACCCCAAGCCCTTGATAACACTGTTTATGTCTTGATTGCACCTACGACAATGTTAAATCTGAGTACATTATGGTTACTATTACAAAGTGATTTTACAACAGTTATGTTTCTTACAGCCCCCGAGGGTATATGCAGAGTTATTTCTCCTTTTTCTGGCTCACTGCTCCATGCAAAAGCATTCATGATTCCTAAAAATCCGTGCACCAGGCCTCCCTGTGATATATATCCTGTCAACAGGGGGACAAATGAAACCTCTCATTGTTACAGCACATTCTGCTCTTGCAGCCTTTGCAGCCTCCCAGTCTCACACAGGCAGATCGAATACTTCCCCCTTTCCCTTCAGGCACAGCACCCCAACCCTGAAGGTCCCCACACCACAGATAACTCACCCCCCTTCACAGCCAGCCCTCCAGCCCACTCTGACACCAGCAGAGTCTACTCTGCCTTTCCTATAAGCTGTACTCTCATTACTACACGGTCTTAACAGGTTTGTAGGACACTCCAGTATGTCAACAAATTCATTATAAATAAACATAGGTTTAGATTGGATATTAGGTTTAGATATTGGATGTGAGGAATAATTCCTTCCCCCAAAGGGCTGCCCAGCACTGGCACAGGCTGCCCAGGGCAGTGGGGGAGTCCCCATCCCTGGAGGGATTGCAAAGCCGTGGAGATGTGGTGCTGAGGGACATGGGGTAGTGGGGACTGGGCAGTGCTGGGTGTGAGAGATAACTTGTGTTTTCGCAAAGGGTTGTGAGAATCATGTTTTTGTAGAACCAAGAAAAACACCAAGGCCTTGTACATCCAGGTGCCAGATAACATAGAAGGACGTGAGAACCAACTGATGTTTTTGTGCGGCACTACAGAGCGAAAAACCAAGGCCTTGTACAGAGATACCAAACTAGAAAGGAGCCTAGTATCAGTACATCCTGGTACCAGATAATGTAGAAGGACAAGAGCTATGCATAACAACCTGGTTTTGAGAATGTTATGTCTTACATGGATCAGGAGATAGGGTGCACCTGAGAAAATATTGCCCTCCAGACTTAACAGATTGCACAACTATGCATAAACAGCCGGCTGGTAAAAGAAAGACCTCTTATGGAAACCGGAAAAACCTCTTATGGAAACTGATTGTAATAGAATGCGTCGGATAGGCTGTGAGCCTGGAGTATCCAACCAATGGAGAAACAGGAGAGAATAACCCGCGTCGGGATAAAACACTATATAAATGCTTTCTTTCCTTTGTAAGGGCGCGCGTCTCTACTTCGGCCATGGGGTGGCGCGCCCGCGATTGCACTCGCGAATAAACGGAGCTGCTTCACCATGATCCTCGCCTGAGCAAACTTTTTCGGCCTAAAACTTCGTTTCTCATATGGGGGAATGGTTGGACTGGGGGAGCTTAGAGGGCTCTTCCAACCAAGGCTATTCGATGATTCTGTAACATTATGGTTCAAATGGTTCATACACCTCTTTGAATGCCACAGCTCTTCAGCTGGTTGCTTAGTTTCACACGCTGTGCTTAGATGGGGATTCACTGTCAAGTTCTCCTCTCTGCAGTTTGTCTTCTGAACTCCCACCCTACTGACGTCTCAAGGCACAAACATTTTGATGATTCCATTTCCACAGCACGCAGCAGCCCGAGATGCATGTCCTTCCAAACCTATCAAGTTTCTCCCCTGTTCCAGTTTAAAAACTTTTATAACCTTTTCTTAAGAGCCAAAAATCAGATTCCGTTTGGATTTAGACAGAGTCCATTATTCCTTCTTAGCCTTTATTTATTCCAAAAGCTTACCCAGTTTCTAATAAGCTTCAACCCTCTTTCCCCTCTCCAGTACCTCACCGTACTTTGAGAAGACTTCTCTGCCTGCTCTACCTATGGCACTGGAAGCATTCCCAAAAAAATCACGTATAAAGACCAGCTTCACACCACTGTACCTTCTTTCTGAGCAGGCACCTGATGGGCTGCTCTCAGAAGAGGATATAAAGCCATCACAGAATCACAGAATGTTAGGGATTGGAAGGGACCTCAAAAGATCATCTAGTCCAATCCCCCTGCCAGAGCAGGAACACCTAGGTCAGGTCACACAGAAACATGTCCAGGCGGGTTTTGAATGTCTCCAGAGAAGAACACTCCACAACCTCTCTGGGCAGCCTGTTCCAGTGCTCTGTCACCCTCACTGTGAAGAAGTTCTTCCTCACATTTATGTGGAACCTCCTATGTTCCAGCTTGCACCCATAGCCCCTTGTCCTATCACTGGATGTCACTGAGAAGAGCCTGGCTCCATCCTCATGACACTCACCCTTTACATATTTATAGACATTAATAAGGTCACCCCTCAGTCTCCTCTTCTCCAAGCTAAAGAGACCCAGCTCCCTCAGCCTTTCCTCATAAGGGAGATGTTCCACTCCCTTAATCATCTTTGTGGCTCTGCGCTGGACTCTCTCAAGCAGTTCCCTGTCCTTCTTGAACTGGGGGGCCCAGAACTGGACACAATACTCCAGATGTGGCCTCACCAAGGCAGAATAGAGGGGAAGGAGAACCTCTCTTGACCTACTAACCACCCCCTTTCTAATACACCCCAGGATGCCATTGGCCTTCTTGGCCACAAGGGCACATTGCTGGCTCATGGTCATCCTCCTGTCCACCAGGACCCCCAGGTCCCTTTCCCCTACACTGCTCTCCAGCAGGTCAGCCCCCAACCTGTACTGGTACATGGGGTTGTTCTTCCCCAGATGCAAAACTCTACACTTGCCCTTGTGGAATTTCATTAAGTTTTTCCCCGCCCAACTCTCCAGCCTATCAAGGTCTCGTTGAATGGCAGCACAAGCCTCTGGTGTGTCAGCCACTCCTCCTAGTTTGGTGTCATCAGCAAACTTGCTGAGGATACATTCTGTACCCTCATCCAAGTCGTTGATGAAGATATTGAACAACACCGGTCCCAGTACCGACCCCTGAGGGACTCCACTAGTCACAGGCCTCCAACTAGACTCCGTCCCATTGACCACAACTCTCTGGCTTCTTCCCTTCAGCCAGTTCACAATCCACCTCACTACCTGATCACCAAACCCATACTTGATCAGCTTACCTGCAAGGATGCTGTGGGAGACAGTGTCAAATGCTTTACTGAAATCAAGATAAACCACATCTACCGCTCTACCATCATCTATCCACCTAGTTATTTCCTCATAGAAGGCAATAAGGTTGGTCAAACATGACTTACCCTTGGTAAAACCATGTTGACTGCTCTTAATGACCCCCTCATCCTTGATATGCCTAGAGATAGTGCCAAGAACAAGCTGTTCCATCACCTTTCCAGGGATGGAGGTGAGGCTGACCGGTCTATAGTTACCCGGGTCCTCCTTCTTGCCCTTCTTATAGATTGGAGTGACATTTGCTATCCTCAGGCACCTCTCCTGTTGTCCATGACTTACCAAAGATGATGGAGAGTGGCCTAGCAATGACCTCTGCCAGCTCCCTCAGCACCCTTGGGTGCATTCCATCTGGTCCCATTGATTTATGCATATCCAGATTGCTCAACTGATCCCTAACCCAATCCTCATCTACCGAGGCAAACTCCTCCTTTATCCTGACTTCTTCTGGGGCTACAGGGATCAGGGGCTCCTGGGGAAAGCCTGCAGGAGTAAAGACAGAGGCAAAGAAGGCATTCAGCACCTCTGCCTTCTTTATATCCTTTGTCTCTAGGGCACCCACCTCATTCATCAGTGGGCCTATATTGCCTCTAGTGTTAGTTTTATTAGCTATGTATTTGAAAAAGCCCTTTCTATTATCCTTGACCTGGCTTGCAAGGTTAAGTTCTAAGGAGGCCTTAGCTTTCCTAATTGCCTCTCTACATCCTCTGACAACTGTCCTATATTCCTCCCAAGTGACTAGCCCCTCTTTCCATGATCCATAAATTCTTTTTTTTCCACCTGAGTTTGCCCAGCAGTTCCTTGTTTAACCATGCTGGTCTCCTAGCTCCCTTACTTGATTTCATACCCATTGGGACGCTCTGATCCTGAGCTTGCAAGAAGTGGTCCTTGAATGTTGACCAACTATCTTGAGCCCCTTTACCATCTAGCACCCTGTCCCATGGGACTTCCCTTAACAATTGATTGAGGAGGCTAAAGTTGGCCCTGCGGAAGTCCAGGGTTCTGGTCTTGCTAGGTACTCTATTCCTCCCACACAGGATCCTGAACTCCACCATCTCATGATCACTGCAGCCAAGGCTGCCATCGACCATCACTGCTTCAACAAGACCCTCCTTGTTGCTAAGTACAAGATCCAGCAGTGCTCCTCTCCTAGTCGGCTTATCCACCATTTGCATCACCTCATGAAGAGATCAGCGAATGAGACTGCTAATTTAAGGCCTTCCCAATGGAAGGTTCTCTTCTATCTTGACAGCACAGGGGACCATGACACCAGAGACTGACCTCTCCCCGCCAGTGACCACCGTCGTGCCTCCTTATCAGCCAGCCTGGCCCTGAGCTGCCTGAACCACATGCTACCTTCAAAAGCTGATGAAAAGGCACATTTTATGAAGGGGGCCTACAAGAAGGCTGGGGAGGGTCTTTTTACAAGGGCCTGTAGTGATAGGATAAGGGGTGATGGGTGGAAGCTGAGAGAGGGTGGGTTTAGACTGGATATAAGGAAGAAGTTCTTTACCCTGAGGGTGGTGAGGCACTGGAACAGGTTGCGCAAGGAAGTTGTGGATGCTCCATCCCTGGCAGTGTTCCAGGCCAGGTTGGATGGGGCTTGGAGCAACCCGGTCTGGTGGGAGGTCCCTGCCATGGCAGGGGGTTGGGATGAGATGAGCTTTGAGGTCCCTTCACACCCAAACCATTCTGTGATTCTATGATACAATCCTGCACAGGGACATCAAGGGGGCCTGGGAGCAAACACTCTCATACTGACCCCTCCCTCTTCATTTTGCTCTGCATTAAGGATTTGGCTTCTTGGGCAATCTTTGGTTGTCCCCACCTTTCCTTATTCTTAATCTGATTGGTTACAACAGGAAAAGGTTTCTACTTCCACCCTTCAGCACACAGGATCTGAGATAAAAACCATCTTCTGACAGCTGCCCCAAAATCCTAAAATGAACAGGACTTGAAAATATGGCCTGGTTAACTGCAGTAGTTGAATAGGGATATGGACAACATATGGATTGGTTCTGGTATGGTACCGGAACCCCTCATCCTCTCCTCCAGCAAAATATACCCAGATTCCAGCAACGCACCCCAAGTCTCACACTGCCCACCAGCTCTTGGCACCAAGTATCACCCATCTTCTTCAATCAGACACTTTGGGTCTGAGTTTGTCTCGGGTCAGCTGTGCAAACACCACAGATGAAGGGCTGCAGCCAGCACAGAGCCAGGCACCCGCCGACACACCCATTATCCAGATGGAAAATCCAATGGGACACGGGAAGTGCAAAATATCCCAAAGGCTGTTGTGTGCCACAGCCCTGCAAACCTCTACAACATGGGCATTTGTAGGGCAAATATAATAATATTAGTATAAAACTAATAGTCCTGTATCTTTCTGGAAATACACCTTTTATAGTAGAAGTGGTGCAAGAGCAGCCATAGAAAATTCCAAGTTACTACATACTGTATTTCATAGAATCATAGAACCATAGAATGGTTTGGGTGCGAAGGGACCTCAAAGCTCATCTCATCCCAACTCCTCTGCCATGGGCAGGGACACCTCCCACCGGACCTGGCATTCACTCCCTGGAATCACAGAACCACCTTGGTTGGAAGAGAACTCTAAGATCATTAAGTCCAACCATTAACCCAGCACTGCCCAGTCCCCACTACCCCATGTTCCTCAGCACCACATCTCCATGGCTTTGCAATCCCTCCAGGGATGGGGACTCCCCCACTGCCCTGGGCAGCCTGTGCCAGTGCTGGGCAGCCCTTTGGGGGAAGGAATTGTTTCTCATATCCAATCTAAACCTCCCCTGGAGCAACTTGAGGCCATCACCCCTTGTCCTGTCACTGTTACCTGGGAGAAGAGACCAACCCCCCCTTGCTACCCCCTCCTTTCAGGGAGTTGTAGAGAGCAATGAGGTCGCCCCTCAGCCTCCTCTTCTCCAGACTGAACTCCCCAGTTCCCTCAGCTGCTCCCCATCAGCCTTGTGCTCCAGACCCTTCCCCAGCTCCAGTGCCCTTCTCTGGACATGCTCCAGCACCTCAATGCCTTCTTGGCATGAGGGGCCCAAAACTGAACCCCGTATTCCAGGGGCAGCCTCACCAGTGCCCAGTACAGAGGGACGATCCCTGCCCTGCTCCTGCTGGCCACACCATTTCTGATACAAGCCAGGATGCTGGGGGCCGCCTTGGCCACCTGGGCACACTGCTGGCTCATCTTCAGCCGCTGTCCACCAACACCCCCAGGGCCTTTTCTGACGGGCACTTTCCAGCCACTCTGCCCCAAGGGCAGGACCCAGCACTCGGCCATGTTGGACCTCATCCCATGGATCCAGCCTGTCCAGATCCCTCTGCAGAGCCTTCCTGCCCTCAGGCAGATCATCACTCCCAACCAACTTGGTGTCATCTGCAAACTGACTGAGGGTGCACTCAATTCCCTCATCCAAATCGCTGATAAAGACATTAAACAAGACTGGCCCCAGCACTTATCCCTGGGGAACACCACTTGTGACCGGTGCCAACTGGATTTAACTCCATTCACCACAACTCTCTGGGGCCAGCCAGCCAGTTTTTAACCCAGCGAAGAGTACACGTGTCTAAGTCATGAGCCGCCAGCTTCTCTAGGAGAATGGTGTGGGAAACAGTGTCAAAGGCCTTACTGAAGAGTCGAAGGCTTTACAATCCCCTAAAGCCAATTCATCAAGTATCCCACCTAGTAATAAACCTCAACAATACCACCTTTATTTCTGTGGATTTCAAGCAACAACAGCAATAACCAACACTGATCTATTTCCCCACTGACAAACTTGCCCTTTTTAAAAATTTATTTATACACAGAGTAACCTTTTACTTTTACATAAACTTAACAAAGAAAAACAAACTTCCCAAATCCAAAATGTAAATATTTTTAAATATACATTGAGTTAAAGATGTATAAACACCACTTATGAGAATCAAACACATCAGAGGAGTTCACCATGGTAAGGAAGAGGCTCTTCACGGAGTGAGGTCCTCCCTGACTACACCAGCAGGGCAATAAGCAGGTCTGGCATATGCAGCACATTGGAAATATACATTTTTTATTCACTGTACAGCTCACTCCTTTGTGGGCTTGACTACTGCAAACCAATCAAGTTCAGAAATTTATAACTCGGAGCAGAATGCTCTTAGCTTGCAATTTTGGTAAAAACATACTAAAGGTACTTTTTGCGAGTAAAATAACCAGTGTCTCAAGTTTTGAACAAATAGTAAGAGTTTTGGTGGGGTTTTTAGACAAACTCAATGCTAAACTATTAAAAATAAAGAAACAAGCTTCTGAAAATGCACTACAAATAACAAAATGCTGTGAAATATTTCACAGTACTCAAAAGCCTTGCTCCCAGGACTGAAAAGGACACACGATGGAATCATGGAATGGTTTGAGTGTGAAAGGACCTCAGAGCTCATCTCATTCCCACCCCCTGTCACCTCCCACCAGCCCAGGTTGCTCCAAGCCCCATCCAACCTGGCCTGGAACACTGCCAGGGAGGGGGCAGCCACAGCTTCTCTGGGCAACTTGGGCCAGTGTCTCACCACCCTCACAGCCAACAATTTCTGCCTAACATCTCATCTCAATCTCCCCTCTGCCAGTTTAAAGCCATCACCCCTCGTCCTGTCACTCCATGCCCTTGTCCAAAGTCCCTCCCCAGCTTTCTTGTACGCCCCCCCAGGCACTGGAAGGTGCTCTAAGGTCTCCCCGGAGCCTTCTCTTCTCCAGTCTGAACAACCCCATCTCTCTCAGCCTGTCCCCAGAGCAGAGTTGCTCCAGCCCTCTGAGCTGAAGGCATCACTCATCTCATCTCATCTCTCATTCGGTTTTCTCCATGTAGGACAGAAAACACCTACTTGAAGCGGACCTTCTCGTCCATATCCACAGGCGGCTCATGGGTGATGAGGTTGACCAGCTCCTCCATGCAGTGCTGCTGGCAGAGGAAGTCCAGCAGCTTGCGGTTCTGAGCCTTGCACTCCTGGAGGATATCATCTTCGTCCATCAGCTCAAGAAGTGTCACATCTTCTTTATCCAGCAGCTTGTCCACATGCGATGTTGTGTTCAAATCAAACTTCCAGAACATGTTGATGGGACACAACTAGCTGTAACACAAAAGAATGAGAGTTAATCTTCCATCTTTGCTACCTATTCCTCCTTTATATATTCTGAGCAGAACACCTTAGTATAACTGCCAGCCAGTTCAGAAAAGTCAGTTGAATCCTGCAAACAAAATTAACTTTTTGCACCAGAAAACTAATATGATTTTAATTATAGGTGAAAAATATCAACAATGGACAAAATATATGCATGAATTAACTTTAACTGCGAGTAGCTGGAACTAAAAATCAATTATTATTTTCATAGATGGAAGTGCTTTGCTGGAGATTAAAGTTGAGGCTGCTCACAGACAGGGAAACCACATGGCTGCACTAGAAGCAGTTTGCATTAAAGGGTTTGGGGGACTTTTTGGTATTATTTTTATTTCAGAGTCATGCTCAGTCAGCCAAAAATGCTCAAAAAAACCAATCAATGATTTATGGAAGTGGAAGAAAGGTCTTCATTGTATACAACAGGCCAACGCATACATCCAAGACCAGGTTGGATGGGGCTTGGAGCAACCTGGTCTTGTTGGAGGTGTCCTTGCCCATGGCAGGGGGTTGGAACGAGAGGAGTTTTGAGGTCCCTTCACACCCAAACCAGTCTGGGATTCTATGAAACCAGTAACAGATAAATAGAGATAGACCATAATCGGAAAGTATTAAAAAACCCCTACTGGACACTGCGAGCAGTGACATCAGCAAACCTAGAGCTGAACTAATAAATATAAACCTTATGGAACACCAGATTATGCTACTCATCTCACAGACATAGAAGTGTAACACTGCAAGTGGTCTTTTCTGGGGCAGTAGTGTGTATTTTGAGTGCACACACACATTGCTCGGGGTTCCCTCTGCCCTGCTCGCCATGGCTAAGACCTCTACCTCCAACATCCCCTCTCTGTGCCTGCTGCACTTCACAGGAGTCAGAGAATCCCAGACTGGTTTGGGTGTGAAGGGACCTCACAGCTCATCTGGTTCCAACCCTCCTGCCATGGCAGGGACACCTCCCACCAGACCAGGTTGCTCCAAGCCCATCCAACCTGGCCTGGAACACTGCCAGGGAGGGGGCAGCCACAGCTTCTCTGGGCAACCTGGGCCAGTGTCTCACCACCCTCACAGCCAACAATTTCTGCCTCAGATCTCATCTCAGTCTCCCCTCTGCCAGTTTAAAGCCATCACCCCTCATCCTGTCACTCCATGCCCTTGTCCAAAGTCCCTCCCCAGCTTTCTTGTACGCCCCCCAGGTACTGGAAGGTGCCCTAAGGTCTCCCTGGAGCCTTCTCTTCTCCAGGCTGAACACCCCCAACTCCCTCAGCCTGTCCCCAGTGTGTGACCAGAATCACATGCTGTATTTCAGACGAAGTTTCACTATTGCCATGTAGATCAGTAAGAATACTCCCCCTTCAACCCATTCTCGCTAAATATAGAGCACCGCACTTTGTATTACTCATTTCCATCCCACTTCCACCCCTAACACTTTCTTCCCTTTTTTGTCATATGATTTTTCTCTCTGTGAGCTCAGTTAATTAACTTTTTCCATTTACCTTCCCCAATACACTTCAACTTTTAGAACAGTCATTAATTATATCAGGATAAGACAGTGGTCAGACCATCCCTGAGAAACCCTTCCAGTGGTCTTATTCTTATCATCCTGCCCTTCACCATCTCACCATGATTCCTCCACGAGCCATAACCTTTCACACTCCTCCTCGGGCTATCGTACCAAATACCTTAACCATCTCCACAAAGAAACAAGATTTACTCAATTTCTTTTATTGAAAGCATCAGCTGCCAAAGAAAGAGCTCAGATGAGTGTGGCACAACGCACATTACTGATTTTAATTTCAGTTTTTATTGTTGTATCTTTTCCTGTTCCCTACAGGGAGCAAATCAGGAGTAATCTTCATCCTCCCCCAGTAACACTTTCAGTATCTTTAGAGAGCACAAAATAACTCCAGCTCCTCACCAGCAGATGTTTTACTTCCAAAAGCAGCAAAGTCATTTAACTATCTGGGAATCTGAGCACAGCCTTTCATTTCTGACTCCTGTTTGTTGTTTCAGACTAAATGCAGACACTGCCTCATCCTCACTCAAATCCCACGGCTCTGCTACCTGTACAGATGTCCAGTGAAAGGAAAAAAACATTTTCTGAAGGCAGAGCCCTGTGCAGGAGAAGCCAAAGGATGCCTGGGTCTGTACACTATGCAGAAGACTGGGTGCAGTGAGGGACTACAAAGAGGTGGCATCGCATTGTAGGCTGTGGGGATCAAGGATGCTTTCAAGAAATAAACAACCATTAATGTTAAAGAAAATAAGGACAGGCTGAGGGAGTTGGGGGTGTTCAGCCTGGAGAAGAGAAGGCTCCAGGGAGACCTTAGAGCACCTTCCAGTACCTGGGGGGGCTACAAGAAAGCTGGAGAGGGACTTTGGACAAGGGCATGGAGTGACAGGATGAGGGGTGATGGCTTTAAACTGGCAGAGGGGAGATTAAGATGAGATCTTAGGCAGAAATTCTTGGCTGTGAGGGTGGTGAGACACTGGCCCAGGTTGCCCAGAGAAGCTGTGGCTGCCCCCTCCCTGGCAGTGTTCCAGGCCAGGTTGGATGGGGCTTGGAGCAACCTAGGCTGCTGGGAGATGTCCCTGCCCATGGCAGGGGGCGGGATGGGATGAGCTTTGAGGTCCCTTCACACCTAAACCAGTCTGGGATTCTGTGATTCTAAGAACTGTTATTCACCACTGACAAAGGTGATAAGCAGCTCAAACAAGACAAATGTTCTGTACAATAATATCACTCAGCTAAAACACATTTTGGAAAACGAAGCACATGGGATGGAAGATGCCAACGTGCCCCATTCCAAGATTATTTCTATAGAAGCGTGTGATTTTATCCTCCAGGACCACAATGCTTTTTTTACTCTAGCCCACATTGTGTTCCGCAGCGGCAGGAACGCGCGCTCCAACCCGTCATTTTGCTTTCCCCAGCACCCAGGAGCGTCCACACACCTGATCTTCTGCCAGCTCCGCTGCTGGCACAATTACAGCTCAGAGAGAATTATGAAATTACCCCTTTTAAAAAACAAACAGAAAACAACGCTTTTTCCCCTCTGTGAAGGTGCACTACAGAATGGGCCAGTGCTTTCCAGTTACCATAACAGGGCAATTTAAAAGGCTCAAGACCCATTTTTTTTAACTACATATTTAAATATCTGGGTCCATCACAGTGCAACTTTCTCATTGAACCTCCAACTGAACGGCTTGGAGGAACTGCTAAATGAAACAGAGTCACAGAGTGGTGGGGTGGGAAGAGACCTCTGGAGGTCATCCAGGGCCACTCCCTGCCAGAGCAGGGTCACCCAGAGCAGTCACACAGGACGGCATCCAGGCGAGTGGGGAATGTCTCCAGAGAAAGAGGCTCCACCACCTCTCTGGAAAGCCTGGTCCGGGGCTCTGCACCCTCAGAGGGAAGGAGTTCCTCCTCGTGTTCAGGTGGAACTTCCCCTGTCCCAGTTTGTGCCCAGTGTCCCTTGTCCTGTCACTGGGCACTACTGAAGAGTCTGGCCCCATCCTCCTGACCCCCGCCCATCAGATATTGATGAGCACTGATGAAATTCCCCCCTCAGCCTCCTCTTCTCCAAGCTAAAACTCATTAAAAGAAACACTAATTTTTTATTTCTTTTTACCAATTAAGTTCTCAACATGCATTTTCCACCCTGCCTCAGTTCATGGATTCTCTACCCGTGCATGTACATGGCTGAGGATCTCTAACAAAGAGGACTACCAGATGAAATGAAGGCTGTTTTTTCTTGGAACAGCTCCATTACCTGGGATACCTGGTAAACTCTGTGGAGCTCCACTCGGTGCTTCAAAACTGGCACACACAAATTTCTTCTTTCCAAGAGCTTTTCTCCATGTCAACATAATTCTTTCTTTTAATATCTTTATCCAGAGGTTTAGAAGAAATCCAGAAAATCACTGCAAGTTTCCCTTTCGTGACACAGCGTTGCTGACACATGAAGCCCTGTTTGAATGCATTGGTGCTGCAAGACTTGATTATAAAGGGAATGTTCAAGCCATGAGCTCTCAAGCCATCCAAAGCATGGCCTCCAAAGCTCTGCCTTCCCATCATAGAATCCCAAGCTGATTTGGGTGTGAAGGGACCTTAAAGCTCATCTGGTTCCAACTCTCCTGCCATGGCAGGGACACCTCCTACCAGACCACGTTGCTTCAAGCCCCATCCAACCGGGCCTGGAACACTGCCAGGGAGGGGGCAGCCACAGCTTCTCTGGGCAACCTGGGCCAGTGTCTCACCATCCTCCCATATACCACATTTACTCGCTGGCTTTGGACTTTCAGCATTTTGAAGCAGAGCTCACACAGGTGTTATGGGGAAGTACACGGCCTTGAGCTCAGCAGAAACAGAACCAAGATCCTGATCGAGCATCATCACATCCAGAAGACCACTTCGTACTTACAAAGTTCCTTTTGAACATCAGGTGCCAACCACCTCTAGTCAAACCTACAGCATCATGTTTCTTCTAAATCTAACAACGAGTATCAAGGCTATCAGCTTCATGATGGGCCCGAGCTCAGAGTTAGTGGGAGAAAATGGGAGGAAGCTGCCCAAAACAACAGCTTACTCAGACCTCACCACTGCCATTTCAAGAGAATCATGGAATCGTTTGGGTTGGCAAAGCCCTCTCAGCTCCCCCAGTCCAACCATCCCCCCAGCACTGCCCAGTCCCCACTACCCCATGTCCCTCAGCACTACATCACCACAGCTTTGCAATCCTTCCAGGGATGGGGACTCCCCCACTGCCCTGGGCAGCCTGTGCCAGTGCTGGGCAGCCCTTTGGGGGAAGGAATTGTTCCCAAGAGCCAATCTAACCCTCCCCTGGCACAACTTGAGGCCGTTCCCTCTCATCCCATCGCTTGTTCCTTGGGAGAAGAGACCAACATTCAACTTCCTAACAATCTTCCAGACTAGTTAGTTTAGGTTGATCCTAGTCTTTTGGGAACTAGTCTTCCCCAAAATATAGTACAAAACATGGCACAGAGACACACAGTTTCTAATTTGAGCTGTTAAAATCAATAGCATATTTAAATTTTTTTTAAAAAAGAAGCTCTAGCATTACAGCACCAAGCAAGAGCCTCTGCATCTGTCCCTTCAGCTACTTAAAATGCACCCAAGGAACTGAATTTCGGGGAAGACATCTGAATTTTCAACCTACGTGACATTTCTGTGACAGCAGTGCTTTTTGGCTATGTAGTGTGTTCGTTACAGATTGTTCTTCAGATATTTTTAACTAACTATGCTTAGTTATAAATTCACCAGAGTGAAAAGCTGCCATAAAAGGCCTTAAGTTAAAGATGTTTGGGTGCAGAGTTAACCCAAATACAGATATATTCCATACATGTATGTGGAATACACACATAAATCTCACTTTTCAAATTCAAACCCATTACAAATCTATCAATTCTGCAGTTTTTCAAAACTCTTCATATATATCTATAGGAAAAGCTGTCTAATCTATAGGAGCTGGTCTTAGGAATGGAAGATGGCTCTTATCAGCACAGAGCAGGCAGATCCCCTTCCTAACCTCCTCCTTAAAACAAAGCTTGAGGCCTCTCCCAGTCCTCACTGGTGGAACTGGACCTGAGGAAGACACTGATGCAATTCCCAGTGCCATGGGACTGGGTATAGCTGCAGCCAACTGGGAAAGGAAGCCACCCAAGCAGCAGTGACTCCCTCCACATTGATCAAAGCACATGTAACAACACAAGACTCTTCGCCCTCACTCCAGCCAAAAAAAGCTCTTTCAGCTACAGTGACGTCAGTAAAATGCAGCAAGGGAGATTTGGAAGTGATTGTTCATGGCACATTGAAACCAACGGTTATGTCAAAGCAGGTGTCCAGGGAACGAAGTGAGGTTTTGTAGTCCACAGAACATCTCCGCTGGCTTGAAAGTGGAGTGGTACAACACACCAAAACCACCCCAGAGACACACATGCCGCTTCTGGGCCAGCAGAATGAGTCAGGACCTACAGAAGCCAGAGGCTGCTCTCAATCCATTCATCCCTCAGTCAGTACTGATACTGGGGATTGCCCCAACTCAGGTGCAGGACCTTGCACTTGGCCTTGGTGAACTTCATGAGGTTTGCGTGGGCCCCTCCTCAAGCCTGTGAAGGTCCTTCTCAACAACATCCCTTCCCTTTAGCCAATCGACTGCACCACTCAGCTTAGCGTCATCTGCAAACACGGTGAGGGTGCACTCAATTCCACCTGAAGTACAGCATCCAGCTCTGGGGTCCCCAACACAAGAAGGACATGGAGCTGTTGGAGCAGGTCCAGAGGAGGCCACGGAGATGATGCAAGGGCTGGAGCACCTCTGCTCTGGGGACAGGCTGAGGGAGTTGGGGGTGTTCAACCTGGAGAAGAGAAGGCTCCAGGGAGACCTTAGAGCACCTTCCAGTACCTGGGGGAGCTACAAGAAAGCTGGAGAGGGACTTTGGACAAGGGCATGGAGTGACAGGATGAGGGGTGATGGCTTTAAACTGGCAGAGGAGAGACTGAGATGAGATCTGAGGCAGAAATTGTTGGCTGTGAGGGTGGTGAGACACTGGCCCAGGTTGCCCAGAGAAGCTGTGGCTGCCCCCTCCCTGGCAGTGTTCCAGGCCAGGTTGGATGGGGCTTGGAGCAACCTGGTCTGGTGGGAGGTGTCTCTGCCCATGGCAGGGGGTGGGGACAAGATGAGCTTTGAGGTCCCTGCACACCTAAACCAGTCTGGGATTCTACGATTCTATAATTGTATGGTAGCAAAGAGGTTACCTACAAAGGAGGCAAGCACAACTAGCTCTCCCTCCACTGGCAGGAATTTCAGCTTTTTCTCCCATGCTCCTGCAGTATCTTTTAGTGTGCTGTGATGCTCAAAGATCTGAAAGCCCAGTTAAGCCAGGTACACCTAGTTAAATATGTACACCTGCAGAAAGGCTGATGAACAACTCTCTTCTCCAGAGAAAATACACTTTTACACAACTTTGACTCTTGGCCTTATGCCTTATTGAGATGATACCACATCATGGATAGTTTTGGTTAACCAGATACAAAACAACTAAGAAGCATTAAGGTCTCCACTCAAGAGAGGGCTCGCTATACAGCTCCAGCAGATTCTAATGAGATCTGTTACTGACATTTCTGGTGACAAAGGAATATAACAGATCTGTTCACAGAAACAATCATTTATGTTGGCAAAGCCCTCTAAGCTCCCCCAGTCCAACCATTAAGCCAGCACTGCCCAGTCCCCACTACCCCATGTCCCTCAGCACCACATCTCCACGGCTTTGCAATCCCTCCAGGGATGGGGACTCCCCCACTGCCCTGGGCAGCCTGTGCCAGTGCTGGGCAGCCCTTTGGGGGAAGGAATTGTTCCTCACATCCAATCTAAACCTCCCCTGCACAACGTGAGGCCATCACCCCTCATCCTGTCACTGTTACCTGGGAGAAGAGACCTATCCCCCCTCGCTACCCCCTCCTTTCAGGGAGTTGTAGAGAGCAATGAGGTCGCCCCTCAGCCTCCTCTTCTCCAGACTGAACTCCCGAGTTCCCTCAGCCGCTCCCCATCAGCCTTGTGCTCCAGACCCTTCCCCAGCTCCGGTGCCCTTCTCTGGACACGCTCCAGCACCTCAATGTCCTTCTTGGCCTGAGGGGCCCAAAACTGAACCCGTATTCCAGGGGCAGCCTCACCAGTGCCCAGTACAGGGGGACAATCCCTGCCCTGATCCTGCTGGCCACACCATTTCTGATACAAGCCAGGATTCTGGTGGCCTTTATTAGGAACAAAATCCTCCAAACTGTTATATTTCAACAAAACACTTCTAGATCATGCAATAGCCTATTCTGACATCAAGTGTCCAGCCATTTTCCTTTTGAAAGCGTTTCCTACTCTGGAGTTAAGCGGGAAAAGTTTCTCAAATAAGGAATGGCCCTTTCTTCCCACCCCAATTCACCATTATATAAAAGTTTGGGCTGGACCTCTGATTTAACCTTGGCCACTGCTCCAAGAACACATTTTCAGCGCTGAAAGAATCTCCAATGACTGTCAGAGCTGCCCAACAACGCTTTGCGAAGTGTTTGCTTACCCAATGTTGAAACTACCACTGTTTTGCATCAACTCACCCCAGAGAGGGAGGTTTTGCTTTCCAGGCTCATTGGGTGTGCTTTTGGTTTTAAATACCCTCAATACAGGGCTGAGAAAGAAAGGGAAGTGTTTATTGACACAGTAGGCAAGAGGCCAAACAGAACCAAAGCCTCAGCTTCCAACATCAGCTTCTGGCTGATGACAATCACCCCTTCAGTAAATGAAGAGGCTTTTAGGTTTTCTTGATATACAGTAATGCCTTTAGTCAGGCTTTCTTCATTTCTTGGATCTTCTAAAAAAACGCAGAGCAGTGCCTCAACGGATGTGTGAATTAGCACTGCAATGCTTTATCAACAGAAGCAGCAATATGCTGTGGCAGCCTTGGAGAGGAGCAGCCCCTCCCAGTGGTACAGGACCAGAACCTTGCTGGAAAGCAAGGCAGGAGTGATCTTCTCCTGGTAAACTGCCTCAACCTTCCGTCATCACTTCTTCACAGGTCATCTCAAGCCCCATCTGAAATTGCCCGTTTGATACCTATCACAAAAACACAGTGGTGGGGTTGAAAGGGACCTCCGAAGCTCATCCAGTCCCACCCCCCTGCTAGAGCAGGATCCCAGAGTAGATCCCACAGGAACTCGTCCAGACGGGTTTGGAATGTCTCCAGAGACGGAGACTCCACCACCTCTCTGGGCTGTGCCAGTGCTCTGTCATCCACACAGGAAAGAAGTGTTTCCTTATGTTTAGGCTGAACCTCCTGTGTCCCAGTTTGTGCCCAGTGCCCCTTGTCCTGTCACTGGGCACCACCCAGAAGAGTCTGGCCCCGATCACTGAATACATCTTGGGGACAAACTGAACCTTTTAAAATCCATTTAGGCTTGCGACTGTACTGGGTCTGGCTGAGCTGGAATTGATTTTCCCCTATAGCAGCCCTCAGGGTGTAGGAATGTATTTAAAGGAGAATAACCATATAGTGAACCAGCCATACGAGATTTTGGCCTAGGCACGTAGCCGCATTCGAGAAGCTACTTCAAAGGAAGAAAAAATAAGAAAGAGCAATGACCACTTCACTAAGGAATGCAGGAGTAAGCAGAAAAAGCAGATAAGAGTGACCAATTGGACACTGCACGAGAAGAACTTAAAGAACCAACGGGAACTGAACTAAGCTGCATGTTTGCCTTGTGCTAGAGACTTTTAACCAATTAAATAATGCGTGACCACGTGTAGGGAAAGAAAGATTGTATAAAAGGGACAGACAAAGTAAATAAAATGGCTTCTGTTTGATTCACACTGAATCATGCGGAGTCCAGTTTTTCTCCTCATCATGGTGCTGTGTTTTATGTTGGGAGCTAGAAGGGTGTTGATAACACACTGGTGCTGTGGCTACTGCTGAGCAGTGCTTACACAGCACCAAGGCTCTTTCCAACATTTCCCCCCAGTGGGATGGGGTGGGCAGGATCTTGGGAGGGGACACAACCAGGACAGCTGACCCGAACTGACCAAAGGGATATTCCATACCATATGGCATCTGCTTAAGGATAAAGCTGGGAAAAAGGAGGAAGGGGGGTGGGGTCACCCTTGGTCCTCGGAGGCAACCGCTATGCGTATCGCAGCCCTGCTTCCTGAGAAGGCCCCACATCGCCTGCTAATGGGAAGTAGAGAATAAATCTGTTTTCTTTTTTTACTTCCGCACACAGACCTTGCTTTGCTTACATTAAAACTGCTTTTGTTTTACCCACAAGGGTTGTTTTTTTTCTGTCTTATTTTATTGCCCTGCTGAGAGAAGGGGGGGAAGTGATCGAGCGACTTGGTGGGTACCTGGCATTTAGCCAAGGTCAAACCATCACAGGGACCAGAAGTGTTCTCTCACCTTAAACCACACCAGAGATTCACATTGTTTGAAAAAGTGTATCTCAAACCACGTGTTTTGAATTCACCGCGTATCATTCCTCCTCCCACCCACGCTCAGTTATAAACAACCACTGCCTCACAGTCCCTGGCTCCACACCATCCTCCAGAGACATGGAATGGACACAAACTGCTCCAGCAACACCAACCCTGAAAAACTCATTGTCTGTTAAAAACAGAAGGAGGGAGTAAAGCAAAATTAAAGACAATGTTGATCACAAGGCTGGAGTGCAGTACACAATAGTTGTATCTGTCTCCAGTGACAATGCTGTATGCATTAAAATCACTGCTTTAAGTTACAATTGGTTAAGGAGCACATGAGGACTGCGGAAATTAAGGAGCAGGAGAAGTTAAAAACATCAAGCTGGGCAGAGCAGGTGAATTAAGAGAAAGCTGCTCTGGAAGGGGATTTTTAGGAAATATTAGAAAGCTATATTATAGTTTTATCTATACATAAGGAGTTAGAGTTAAGTCTCCATCTTTGTTTTAATCTGATCTTTACACTAAAATAGTATCTTTATAAAATTATTTAAAAGGGTACAAACATAAAGCAACATTTGGTAAAAGTAGTAACTTCTCTTAAAGATGACGGATCCATTCCTTGGGTAAACTCCAGGAAGGGAACAGAGACACGAGTGCTTTTGGGAACATAACTAAATAGTTATCATTCCAAACAAATCTGAAGTTTCTCATTTTACTTACCAGATGGAGCCATGCAGTTGTCATCCTTCCAGCCAACCTCACACCACACACAGCTCATTCCTGCATTTACCACAGTTCTCTGATTCACCCCACATCTAAGTTTCCAGTTTGGTAAAACTGAGGCAGCCCTGAGCTGTTGTTGAGATTAACATCTGCAAACAGCTTAAAATAAGCTTTCCATAACCGGGTATTTCTTCACCAAGCTGCTATCCCCACCCCACTGGCTGAGCTGTATTTGTAGCCACAGCAAAGCCCAACTGAGATATCAACAATGCAGATACTCCAACCAACCCCTCTTACACCGCCTCTCGAGTTTCACTTCCCTTCCTTTAACAACACGCTAAAAAGAGCTAAATTCAAAGACGACACCATGAGGAAAAACATGTTAAGCTCAAGGTTAACATTCTTGCTGCTCATGATTTGGACTTGATGGTCTTAGAGGTCTTTTCCAACCAAGACGATTCTGTGATTCTAACATAACTCCTGCTAGTTTTCTTTTAAAGCTGTTCCTAGCTCTTCTATTTGAGGGGGAAAAAAAAAAAAAAATAATAAAGCAAATGTCCTCATTATAACAGCTATAATGATACTGGCCCAGCCTGCAAGGTTTCTTGGCAGTGGAAAAGGCAGCAAGGAAAAGCACGCACTGCTTACAGCTAGCAAATCTGAAGGTGAGCCTGTCCCAGCAGGAGACCAACTGGGCAGCAGGCATGGAACCCAGCTGGGTTTTACACAGAATCATCTAGGTTGGAAAAGACCTTGAAGATCATCGAGTCCAACCATCAACCCAACACTGACATTCCTCAACTACACCATATCCCTGAGCGCTATGGCAACTCGACTCTGAAACACCTCCAGGGATGGGGACTCCCCCACTGCCCTGGGCAGCCCATTCCAATGGCTGACAACCTGTTCTGTGAAGGAATTCTTCCTCATATCCAATCTAAACCTCCCCTGGCACAACTTGAGGCCATCACCTCTTGTCCTATCGCTTGTTACTTGGTTAAATAGACTCATCCCCACCTCTCTACCCCCTCCTTTCAGGGAGCTGCAGAGAGCAAGGAGCCTCAGCCTCCTCTTCTCCAGACTGAACCCCCCCAGTTCCCTCAGCCGTTCCCCATCAGCCTTGTGCTCCAGACCCTTCCCCAGCTCCGGTGCCCTTCTCTGGACACGCACCAGCACTTCAATGACCTTCTTGTAGTGAGGGGCCCAAAACTGAACACAGTATAGAAGCTTAAGTACACAGACGATTCCATCTGTGGGATGTGACATTCATATGGAAGTACAGGTCAGAGCGATGTGGAAGAGCTGGCAGGCACCCATGGAGCAATGCTGCCTCCCCAGCACCTGAGACATGCTGTTCCTACCTCTTTGTGATGGACTTGAGGCCTTTCCCGAAATGCTTTAATCAGCTGTGAAGCAATTACTGGTCCTGACCTTTAACTCCTCCCGATTGTCTCCAAATTACACCAAAGAATCACTGTTGTACACACATGACTTTTGATTTGGGTTTTTTATAGATGCAAAATAAAATACCAAGCGGTGAACTCACAACAGCTGTACTATGACACAGAATCATGGAATCACAGCCTGGTTTGGGTGTGAAGGGACCTCAGAGCTCATCTCATCATCAACCCCCCTGCCATGGGCAGGGACACCTCCCACCAGACCAGGTTGCCCCAAGCCCCATCCAACCTGGCCTGGAACACTGCCAGGGAGGGGGCAGCCACAGCTTCTCTGGGCAACCTGGGCCAGTGTCTCACCACCCTCACAGATAACAATTTCTGCCTCAGATCTCATCTCAGTCTCCCCTCTGCCAGTTTAAAGCCATCATCACCGAAAGGCTGACGTGGCAGGGGGCGTGACTGAGAGCCGCGGCAAACTTTGAAAGCGGCCATCTCGGCAGCTCCCGCAGAGCAAGCGGCACGCGGAGCAGAGAGCGGCGGCTGTGGGAGCGGTGGGGCGGCTGCGGCGAGCGCTGTTGGCTTTTGCTGTTGGCTTTTGCTGAGGGTTTGCGAAGGAGCCGGGCTTCCCGGAGACGGTGAAGCCGGGACAGAGCAAGGAAACCCGAGTCTGAGTGGGAATCCTGAGAGAAATTTGAGAGATAGCGAAAGGCTGACGTGGCAGGGGGCGTGACTGAGAGCCGCGGCAAACTTTAGAAGCGGCCATCTCGGCAGCTCCCTCAGAGCGAGCGGCACGCGGAGCAGAGAGCGGCGGCTAGCCTGCTGAGAGGCAAGCGCGCGGAGAGCGGCACGAGGAGAGCGGCACGCGGAGAGGACTAGCTAGATAGACCATAGACCGCATAGACCATGGTTGCAACGCACCCAAAATCTGTTGTGAAAAAGAATATGGGGACTCAGACAGATCCCCCGACCAGACATGCAGCTGTGCAGGTTTCTGGCTGCAGCGAATGCCTGAGCCTGGCACTGGTACCGGAGGGAGCCAGTGACACCGCGTGTGTGCGGTGTGAGCAGATAAATGATCTGCTTGGGCAGGTGGTTGAACTGATGGAGGAGGTAGAAAGACTAAGAACTATTAGAGAATGTGAAAGAGAAATAGATTGGTGGAGCTTCCCCCTGAGGCAAGGGCAGTCGGAAAAGGGTGAGCAAGTGATGGACCCCCTCCCCTCCTGTCATCAGACAGAAGCAGAGGGTTCAGGAGACAGGGAGGAATGGAGGGTGGTCCGTCCGCGGAGAGGCAAGCAAAAACCCTCCCAACCCCCTTCACCCTCCCAGTTGCCCTTGAGTAACAGGTACCAGGCCTTGGAACTTCAGGGAGAGGTAAATGAAGTTGGAGGGGCAGATCAGTCTCCTGAATCACCTAGGGCTTGTCAGTCATCCCGACGCCTCAGGACTTCTTCAATTAAGAAGAAAAGGAGGGTAATTGTGGTGGGCGACTCCCTTCTGAGGGGAACAGAAGGGCTCGTCTGTCGACCGGACCCATCCCACAGGGAAGTCTGCTGCCTCCCTGGGGTTCGGATTAGAGACATTAAAAAGAAACTTCCTAATCTTGTAAAGCCCTCCGATTACTGCCCACTGCTGCTTTTTCAGGTTGGCAGGGACGAAATTATTACAAGAAGTGCAAGGGCTATGAAGAGTGACTTCAGGGCCCTGGGACGGCTGGTTAAGGGGTCTGGAGTGCAAGTAGTGTTTGCCTCCATACCTCCTGCAAGGATGGATGAAGAGATAAGCAGGAAGAGTTCACAGATAAATGAATGGCTATGTAACTGGTGCCAAAGGCAGGGCTTTGGGTTCTTTGATCATGGGCTGCTATATGAGACACCTGGCCTGGTGACAGGTGGAATGCATTTGTCCCAGAGGGGGAGAAGGCTTTTGGGGCAGGAGTTAACAGGGCTCATTGAGAGGGCTTTAAACTAGATGTGAAGGGGGAAGGGGAGAGAACTGGGTCTGTTAGGGATGAGCCCAAGAGCAATATGCTAGGGCCTGAAGGAAGGGGGTCTAGGGAGGATTTTCAATCATTGAAGAGAAGGGATAGATGTTTAGGCCCTGACCACAAGGCCTCCTGCCTCCCAGGGGTCCCACCAGTGCGCTCTGCTTGCTATCTGAAATGCCTGTACAGCAATGCACGCAGTATGGGGAATAAACAGGAGGAGTTAGAGGTCTGAATGCGGTCTAAAGGTTATGACCTGGTGGCAATTACAGAGACATGGTGGGACAGCTCACATGACTGGAATGAGGTCATGGATGGCTGTCATTTTTAGGAAAGATCAGTCAGTGAAGCGAGTCTAGGAGGTTCCTCCAGTGCATTGATGACAACTACTTAATACAAATGGTGGATAAGCCGACTAGGAGAGGAGCGCTGCTGGATCTTGCACTCACCAACAAGGAGGGTCTTGTTGAAGCAGTGATGGTCGATGGCAGCCTTGGCTGCAGTGACCATGAGATGGTGGAGTTCAGCATCCTGTGTGGGAGGAATAGAATACCTAGCAATACCAGAACCCTGGACTTCCGCAGGGCCAACTTTAGCCTCCTCAATCAATTGTTAAGGGAAGTCCCATGGGACAGGGTGCTAGATGGTAAAGGGGCTCAAGATAGTTGGTCAACATTCAAGGACCACTTCTTGCAAGCTCAGGATCAGAGCGTCCCAATGGGTATGAAATCAAGTAAGGGAGCTAGGAGACCAGCATGGTTAAACAAGGAACTGCAGGGCAAACTCAGGAGGAAAAAAAGAATTTATGGATCATGGAAAGAGGGGCTAGTCACTTGGGAGGAATATAGGACAGTTGTCAGAGGATGTAGAAAGGCAATTAGGAAAGCTAAGCCTCCTTAGAACTTAACCTCGCAAGCCAGGTCAAGGATAATAGAAAGGGCTTTTTCAAATACATAGCTAATAAAACAAACACTAGAGGCAATATAGGCCCACTGATGAATGAGGTGGGTGCCCTAGAGACAGAGGATATAAAGAAGGCAGAGGTGCTGAATGCCTTCTTTGCCTCTGTCTTTACTCCTGCAGGCTTTCCCCAGGAGCCCCTGATCCCTGTAGCCCCAGAAGAAGTCAGGAAAAAGGAGGAGTTTGCCTCGGTAAAAGAGGATTGGGTTAGGGATCAGTTGAGCAATCTGGATATGCATAAATCAATGGGACCAGATGGAATGCACCCAAGGGTGCTGAGGGAGCTGGCAGAGGTCATTGCTAGGCCACTCTCCATCATCTTTGGTAAGTCATGGACAACAGCAGAGGTGCCTGAGGACTGGAGGATAGCAAATGTCACTCCAATCTATAAAAAGAGCAAGAAGGAGGACCCGAGTAACTATAGACCGGTCAGCCTCACCTCCATCCCTGGAAAGGTGATGGAACAGCTTCTTCTTGGCACTATCTCTAGGCATATCAAGGATGAGGGGGTCATTAAGAGCAGTCAACATGGTTTTACCAAGGGTAAGTCATGTTTGACCAACCTTATTGCCTTCTATGAGGAAATAACTAGGTGGATAGATGATGGTAGAGCGGTAGATGTGGTTTATCTTGATTTCAGTAAAGCATTTGACACTGTCTCCCACAGCATCCTTGTAGATAAGCTGATAAAGTATGGGTTTGGTGATCAGGTAGTGAGGTGGATTGTGAACTGGCTGAAGGAAAGAAGCCAGAGAGTTGTGGTCAATGGGACGGAGTCTAGTTGGAGGCCTGTGACTAGTGGAGTCCCTCAGGGGTCGGTACTGGGACCGGTGTTGTTCAATATCTTCATCAGCGACCTGGATGAGGGTACAGAATGTATCCTCAGCAAGTTTGCTGATGACACCAAACTAGGAGGAGTGGCTGACACACCAGAGGCTTGTGCTGCCATTCAACGAGACCTTGATAGGCTGGAGAGTTGGGCAGGAAAAAACTTAATGAAATTCAACAAGGGCAAGTGTCTAGTTTTGCATCTGGGGAAGAACAACCCCATGTACCAGTACAGGTTGGGGGCTGACCTGCTGGAGAGCAGTGTAGGGGAAAGGGACCTGGGGGTCCTGGTGGGACAGCAGGATGACCATGAGCCAGCAATGTGCCCTTGTGGCCAAGAAGGCCAATGGCATCCTGGGGTGTATTAGAAAGGGGGTGGTTAGTAGGTCAAGAGAGGTTCTCCTTCCCCTTTATTCTGCCTTGGTGAGGCCACATCTGGAGTATTGTGTCCAGTTCTGGGCCCCCCAGTTCAAGAAGGACAGGGAACTGCTTGAGAGAGTCCAGCGCAGAGCCACAAAGATGATTAAGGGAGTGGAACATCTCCCTTATGAGGAAAGGCTGAGGGAGCTGGGTCTCTTTAGCTTGGAGAAGAGGAGACTGAGGGGTGACCTCATTAATGTTTATAAATATGTAAAGGGTGAGTGTCACGAGGATGGAGCCAGGCTCTTCTCAGTGACATCCAATGATAGGACAAGGGGCAATGGGTGCAAGCTGGAACATAGGAGGTTCCACATAAATGTGAGGAAGAATTTCTTCACAGTGAGGGTAACAGAACACTGGAACAGGCTGCCCAGAGAGGTTGTGGAGTCTCCTTCTCTGGAGACATTCAAAACCCACCTGGACATGTTCCTGTGTGACCTGACCTAGGTGTTCCTGCTCTGGCAGGGGGATTGGACTAGATGATCTTCTGTGGTCCCTTCCAATCCCTAACATTATGTGATCCCTCGTTCTGTCACTCCATGCCCTTGTCAAAAAACCCTCTCCAGCTTTGGTGTCAAATCATCTTTGACACCAATCATCTTTGGTGTCAAAATACAATAAAATGCACAGTTTGGTCCTCTGATTTGTTATTTTGCTTCTGTTCTTGCTTGGAGCTGTAAAAATAAGGTTTTTTGAAAGGTCAGTGTGCTGCATCACATTGAAGAAACACGCCATATTATTGAAGGTTGCCAACAGCAGGCAGCTCTGACAAATCACCCCACTAAAAAAAATAAAAGGAC
This sequence comes from Podargus strigoides, assembly GCA_028020825.1. Lineage (NCBI taxonomy): Eukaryota > Metazoa > Chordata > Aves > Caprimulgiformes > Podargidae > Podargus > Podargus strigoides. Next base: position 49,858,287 of record CM051662.1, read on the forward strand.
AAATATCATCTTGGAATTCACAGCAAGAAACAAGTCAGGTTCAAAACATTTTGTAGAGCAGACAGATTCTATTCATTTATGATAATGAACAGATTTTTAAGGCAGATCTCTCACTAGATCTGGTTGCTCAAGGCTCCATCTAACCAGGCTCATCTACATCAAACGTAAACCAGGAATGTATGGAGCATGGAGTGACAGGATGAGGGGTGATGGCTTTTAACTGGCAGAAGGGAGACTGAGATCTGAGACAGAAATTGTCAGTTGTGAGGGTGGTGAGACACTGGCCCAGGTTGCCCAGAGAAGCTGTGGCTGTCCCCTCCCTGGCAGTGTTCCAGGCCAGGTTGGATGGGGCTTGGAACAACCTGGTCTGGTGGGAGGTGTCCCTGCCCAATGGCAGGGGGGTTGGGACGAGATGAGCTTTGAGGTCCCTTCCAACCCCAACCATTCCATGATTCTATGAATATCTTTCGCGCTTTGTCAGGCAGACACCTCAAAGCCCTTCAGAGTTGCTCATATGATTCCAAAATTGCAGTATCTAATTAAAGCAGAGGTAATAATGATTTAAGGCAATAAGTTTCCTATAACTGTACACTATCATTTTTGAGCGTTAACTGCTTTACGGAGAGCATTTCTCAATCTGATCCACATAGAATTAAACTGTCAGTCAAACACCTGCTATGTGCCAACACTATTCTGCAGGAATGGTTTAATATTTAGAAGGTAGGTAGAGGGTACGGTCATGAAGCAGAAGAATTACAGAACAGCCTGGGTTGGAAGAGCCCTCTAAGCTCCCCCAGTCCAAATGTTCCCCCAGCACTGCTCAGTCCCCACTACCCCATGTCCCTCAGCACCTCATCTCCACATCTTTGCAATCCCTCCAGGGATAGGGACTCCCCCACTGCCCTAGGCAGCCTATGCTTGATGATCCTTTCAGAAAAACACACAAAGCAAACCCTGGATGCACACAGATTCTGGGGTAGGGGTTTAAAAACATATATTTTTTAAAAAATAATCAACTATTTCCTTTTACTATGAATGTCTCAAAGTAATCCCTACTTTTTGTTTTATTCCATATACAAACAGAACATTTAAAGTCCCCTCTCTCCTCTGCGACACCTGTAATGGCTGTTCCATCTCTTCTGTCTCCCTTTAGCCATCCTTCCACTTCCCAGTAACTTCCACATCTGTTTTGTCAATTACTAGGCCTAGCACAAAGGATGCAACCAGCAGTAGAACAAACCAGTAACCAGATTAGATTGCACACAAAAAGGTCAGAACATGGGTGATCTCTGGGGGTACAAACAAGTCAAACAGATCACACATAACAGACATCAACCCCAGTGACCCCAGGAATGATACAACACAGCCAACAATCGGTGGAACAAACAAAGCAACTAAGTCTCCCATAGCATAAATGGGAGACAGCCAAGCCAATAGATGGATAATATAGGAGAGAGGGAGCCACATATTGTTCTCACAGAGCCCACATTCACAAGCACCAAACCTGACTAGAACCCAGTTGCAGGGAGAATCAGAAGGTCCTTCCCCAACAGGAAAACTCTGCAAAGTGCACCCACCTCACAGACAGACACTCCACCCTTCCTGCAAGTGGTCCCAGCTTTTATCCCCAAAGCAGGACACCTGGCACTCATTTACCCAATGTGGGGCACCTGGGCCTCATTTACCCAAGGGCTTTCCTTACAAGGTCAGCTGCACCCTGGAGGAAAGCCAAAAGGCAAACTCATCCCCTCCTTTTAAAGGACCATGGGGACCACCCATATGTCAACCTTAATTCAGGGCTTGGGGTTCAGACCCCAGCACTTCAATGTCGTACCCTGGATTTTATTTTAGTTACCAGCCTGGGGGGGGGAACTTTTTAAAGCCTTCACGTGAGTACCATTAAGGTTGGTAGAAGCTCTCTATCTTTTCTAGGAAAGTTCAGAAGGAATCTGCAAAAATAATAGGTGATTAAAATTCACTGCTCCCCCTAAAATTTTGGGTGAATTTTTGTCATACTCTTTATTATCTGAATTCTAGTGTCTCACCACCCTCAGGGTAAAGAACTTCTAAGCAAACTGTTGCACAATTTAAGAAACCTACAATGAAAATATAGAGGTGGACAGGGACAGTACGATCGATAGTTCACCTGAATTCCCACAGAAGTATTTTCATGGGCTTCTCCCAATAGCTTGAAAGAAAAGCTCATTTTCTTCTGTGAATCTGCAGCTGGTGAAAGCGTAATAAATAAAAGCAAATTTAAAAAAATAAACATAGAAAAAGGCAGCAAGTAGGGTCCCAAAAGAAACAGTGCTGCTCGATGTATTTATAGGTGATCTCAGAAGAATGATGAATTGTCGCAGAATGGCGGAGAAGGCGAGGGAAGCAAGACGCAACTCAGTATGAGTTATAAGCAAGCTTCAACTTTATTCGAGTTCTGCTATGCCTTTTATATACTGGAGGTTAATTATGCCTACTTATGTTAAATTATGCCTACATATCTATGTCTAATTGGCTAAGCACAAATTATGCCTACTCGTCTACATTTGATTAGTTAAGCATAGAGCTACATTTGCATATTCCAGCCTCTTGCGGTTATCTACTTCCGGATTCTTCCCGCAGGTTCTACCTTGCAACTTTCCACTAGCTTCGGGCTTGTTCTGACTAGCCTCGGGCTTGTCCTGACTTGGAGCTTTCCGCAAGCTTCCAGGTCAGAGTGACCCTGGGAAGCTACAGCTATCAGCAGTACAGCTCCCGTTATCAGTACTGCTCGCTCACAGCTGTTACATTCAGCCCTGTGCTCACAGTTGTTACATTCGGCCCTGTTCAGCAAGCCATTCCTCCACAATGAATAGCAAGGTAGCAACTTTTTACAAGAGCATGGAGTGACAGGATGAGGGATGATGGCTTTAAACTGGCAGAGGGGAGATTGAGATGAGATCTGAGGCAGAAATTGTTGGCTGTGAGGGTGGTGAGACACTGGCCCAGGTTGCCAGAGAAGCTGTGGCTGCCCCCTCCCTGGCAGGGTTCCAGGCCAGGTTGGATGGGGCTTGGAGCAACCTGGTCTGGTGGGAGGTGACCCTGCCCATGGCAGGGGGGTTGGGACGAGATGAGCTTTGAGGTCCCTTCCAACCCAAAACAGTCTGGGATTCTATGATTCTATAACATTTACTAGTGAGAGAAAAATTAGTTAGCTTAAACCTACCAAAGCTGTCCAACAGCTACAGAATGAACTCATGTTAATAAGCAGTCAGATAACGAAACTGCAGATTTAACTCAGCGCTGACAAAGTATTCATCATAGGAGAAAAGCCACCGCTGAACAATGACCACGAAGTCAGTTAACATCACCCTGATCAGGGACCCGTGGCCACTTCCAGACAGAAGTGCCCAAATCTTATGGGCACATGGGGAAAATGAATTTATAAACAGCACCGAGGGGTATTTGAGCAGCAACTGCATCACTTCAGGGCAATCTGCGTTTTTAAAGGAGGACAAGCAGGGGATGATCAATTTGCCCCTGCACACTACGCCCTGACTGGCAAATCCCTTCCTCTAGGCTTGCTCAGTCTAACCCAGGGGCTTCCTGGGACCAGGCAACGCCTGCAGTGTCCCCCAGATCCTCAGGAAGTCTCCCATTCTCCACCATTTCCAAAGCCAGGCTGCCCATCTGCCCCTTGCTTATCTCAGCCATATCCCATGCTCTCCTGCACCACAAGTTTCTTTCCTGCGGAACTTTCACACACTCACACTCCTCTGCCTGCCCCGTCCCACGTTCCAGGAACTTCTTCCCCCAAGCGTGCTCAGGGGATCCCAGGAAGAAGCCACCTTCCCTCCTTCCCGAGGGCCTGGCCTGCCCTGAGTGCCACAGAAGGACAGAGCAAACAAGCAGCCCTCCTCTGTGATGCACAGCAATCCTTCTGAAGAAACACAACATTTTAACCCACAACTGGAACAGACCCTGTTTGATACAGCTGTTTGGAAATGACCTTGGAGCCACTGTTGAAGGATCTCAATACAGAGCAGCAGCCAAAGGGGTAAAAGTAATGTCAAAAGCTATTACAAGAAGGATAAGCAAGTAAACAGAAGGCAGGACATCATTTCACTATCGTGTGTTCTCATCTCAAGCACTGGTCTGGTTAGCTTCCCTCAGAAGAGACAGCAGAGCTCAAACAGGTATAGCTGGTCTGATCCTCCTAAAAGTGACTGAGAAACAGCACAGCTTCTCATGGAGGATGCATTCATCTTGACTTGATACATGACTACAGCTCAGAAAACCAACAGATGGAATGGTGTGAAGGAGGTGAATGGACAGTTACTCACAGCTTCCTATAAACCCAAGAACAGGGACACCTCTCCAAGTTATCAAGCAGCCAACTCAAACCCAGGCAGAATGAAACACTAGTTATGTTCTGCATGAGAAGAAACCCTGTGGAACTTACTGCCATAGATGGTTACAGAGTCCAAAAGCTCAGCTGAGCTCAACAACTCAGCTGGTTACACCAGTTCATCAAAACCAGGTTTATAAAGTACCCTCGAATGGGTCCAGTCACTGCTGTTGCAGAGAAGTCACTCACCTTGGGGACTGTCAGAAAGTGGCAGTGTCAATCCCCCATTTATACTGTTCTAAACTTCCCCCAGGTGCACAGAACCATAGAATGGTTTGGGTGTGAAGGGACCTCAAAGCTCATCTCATCCCAACCCCCCTGCCATGGGCAGGGACACCTCCCACCACACCAGGTTGCTCCAAGCCCCATCCAACCTGGCCTGGAACCCTGCCAGGGAGGGGGCAGCCACAGCTTCTCTGGCAACCTGGGCCAGTGTCTCACCACCCTCACAGCCAACAATTTCTGTCTCATATCCCGTTTCAGTCTCCCCTCTGCCAGTTTAAAGCCATCACCCCCTCATCCTGTCACTCCATGCCCTTGTCCAAAGTCCCTCTCCAGCTTTCTTGTAGCCCCCCAGGCACTGGAAGGTGCTCTAAGGTCTCCCCGGAGCCTTCTCTTCTCCAGGCTGAACAACCTCAACTCTCTCAGTATGTCTTCATATATGGTTAGCAGGAGCAGTTATTAGAGGGTCCTGATCCAGCCGGACCTCAAGGTCTGCCATTTGTCATACTGGGCTACACTTATTTCCAACTACTATTTTTTATTTCTATAAATTTCACTGGCAAAGATGACTACGAATGTCTGGGTGCCATCCACATGCTCTAGCTCCTAGTTAGCTTCCAGAACACTTCTCATAGAATGGTTTGGGTCAGAAGAGACCTTTCAAGGTCACCCAGTCCAACCCCCTGCAGTGAGCAGGGACATCTTCAGCTGGATCGGTTTGCTCAGAGCCCCGTCCAACTTGATCTGGAACATTTCCAGGGATGGGACATCTCCCACCTCTCTGGGCAACTGGACGAGGGTCTCACCGCTCTTATGGCAAAACATTTCCTCCTTATATCTAGTCTGAACCTACCCTCACCTTTCACCAGTTTCAAGTCATCAGGTCTGACATCCAACGTAAATATAACCAGCTCCATAAGCAGCAGCATCTTTACAGCTCATCTAAAACCTGCACTTCTCTGCAACAAAACTTAAGGTCTCCTCCTTCTTTTAGGAGCATGAAGAATGCCTCTAATTCATACCCTATTCCCCCTGGGAAACGTTCCTTTATGTAACATCTCTTGCCTTTGTAGCATGAAGAATGCTTTTCCTAACGGAATTATTGATGGGAACGTGATGGAGTCAGCCAGCTCCACCACTGGCACTGGGAAGGATCACAGTGCTCCCACAGGCAGTCCGTCCATCTCCAAAGAATCCTATGGTGGTGAATCCCCAGTGTAACCACATGCTGCATGGAAGGGTAGTTCCTCTTGTTTGCTTTAAAATTGCCCACTTGGTAACTTTGTTGGATGCTTCCAACTTCTCACCTTATGAAAACCAGTGAGTAATCACCACCCATTCACTTTCATTACCCCAATAAGAAAACATACTGTGTCTCATCTCCATATTGCTGCTTCTTGAACAGCCACAAGCAGTTCCCAGAAGCATAGATTGTGGAGGATGGACACAGCGAAGTTTCTGCCAAGGATGGTGATATCACCAAGGACGGCAATATGGACGTTATACAGCTGGTTGGACGCAAGCCATGGGAAAGATGAGCACAAGAAGAGAATAAGGAATCGGGAGGAAAGTACAAAGAACTAACCTTGATCAAAGCAGAATGCGCGGACGTTGCTTTTGTGATAACAGGATTCACAAGACCAGCATGCGATAAGTTTGTGCAAAGAAAGAACAATACCTCATCTGAGAAATATTGCTGCATAGCGCTTTGTGGGACTGGGGCAGGGGTTATAAAAACCAGAGCTGTAGCACAATAAAATGTCTTCTCTTCGCCCCACGAGAGGAGTCAGTGTCATCTGTTGTCACAATAGATGGTCACCAGAAAGAAAAAAAAGAAGTTCCATCTTCTTCCCATCATGTGTATTAAATTAGGGGTCAAGTTTTGAGAAGCCCTTATCATTTAAACCTGGTTTTAGGGAGTAACCTGACCAACGTACCATGACCAGACTGCAGACCCAACAATGGCTGAGGAACCGAGCTGCTCGGCCGTCTGTCACCAGCTCCCAGTCTCATCAGCAGGACCATCCCAGTGACATGACAGTTCCCTTCCAAATGCCTCCAGGCATTAAATAGGAACAACCACCTCCCTAGCAACCACCAGAACACGTAATACAGCGTTACAAAGCACGCTGGCACTACTGAGCTTGGAAGGGAAAGGGAGATGTGCGTACCTTCAGCAGAAGTTATTTCAAACGTGATATCTTCTCCACAGACAGAGAAACATTTGGGTTACAGTTCCTGGAGTATATCCAGCTTCAGAGAATTATTTTCATCCAGTGTGAATTCTTCCTCAGGCTTCCTATCCTGGAAAATAGTTTAGAAGTCACTATTAACCAAAGGTAACTGAGGGCCTAAGAGGATTTTTTTTCCCCAAACAGACTTCCACAAAACCTTTCAGCCCGAAGGAAAACATGAGTGAGGCGGTAGGTGACTGACACTCTTTGCAAAGCCATCACCACCACCACATCAACCGTACTCCTCCCAGTTACCCTCCATTCAGGAGCACTGGGCAAAGGGAACCCGCACCTCACACTGGGACAAGGTGGGGGTTAATGGCTCAGCAGGCATACTTGTACGTCATTTAAGAACACGTGTTTGTTTTCTTGACGTCACTTCAAAAAAAAGTTCTAGGTTGCCAAGGAAATCTAACGAACATTTCAGAATCACAGAATGTTAGGGATTGGAAGGGACCTCAAAAGACCATCTAGTCCAATCCCCCTGCCAGAGCAGGAACACCTAGGTCAGGTCACACAGGAACACATCCAGGCAGGTTTTGAATGTCTCCAGAGAAGGAGACTAGCAGAGTTATCACTGAAACTGCTCAGTGTACAAGTCTTCCAGGGACTCTGAATATCTACTCTAGTAGGTAGCCTGTGCTGAAATCCCTTCTGAAAGTATCTTCTGTGAGTTACCATGTCTATGATAGAGGCAGGGCAGCCACTCTGCAGTGGCACTAACAATCCCACCAACAGCACTGTCCCACCCAGTGGTGTCTCATCTCACACGGGGATTCACTGAAGTTGTGGAGGAATGGCTTGCTGAACAGGGCCGAATGTAACAACTGTGAGCACAGGGCTGAATGTAACAGCTGTGAGCGAGCAGTACTGATAACGGGAGCTGTACTGCTGATAGCTGTAGCTTCCCAGGGTCACTCTGACCTGGAAGCTTGCGGAAAGCTCCAAGTCAGGACAAGCCCGAATCTGGTGGAAAGTTGCAAGGTAGAACCTGCGGGAAGAATTCAGAAGTAGATAACCGCAAGAGGCTGGAATATGCAAATGTAGCTTTATGCTTAACCAATCAAATATAGATGAGTAGGCATAATTTGTGCTTAGCCAATCAGACATAGATATGTAGGCATAATTTAACATAAGTAGGCATAATTAACCTCCAGTGTATAAAAGGCATAGCAGAACTCGAATAAAGTTGAAGCTTGCTTATAACTCATACTGAGTTGCGTCTTGCTTCCCTCGCCTTCTCCGCCATTCTGCAACATGAAGACACTGTTCCACTTATTCCAAGAAGAACTGCAGCACCAATACATGTATTCCACATTCAGCCTGGGGCCCTGACACCTCCTGGAGGCACTCACCTCCAGAACAGAGTCCACAGTGGTTTCATATCTGCTCTGGGATCAGGCTGAGGGAGTTGGGGGTGTTCAGCCTGGAGAAGAAAAGGCTCTGGGGAGACCTTAGAGCACCTTCCAGTACCTGGGGGGGTACAGGAAAGCTGGGGAGGGATTTTGGACAAGGGCATGGAGTGACAGGACGAGAGGTGATGGCTTTAAACTGGCAGAGGGGAGATCTCATCTCGATCTTAAGCAGAAATGGTTGGCTGTGAGGGGGGTGAGACACTGGCCCAGGTTGCTCAGAGAAGCTGTGGCTGCCCCCTCCCTGGCAGTGTTCCAGGCCAGGTTGGATGGGGCTTGGAGCAACCTGGTCTGGTGGGAGGTGTCTCTGCCCATGGCAGGGGGTGGGGACAAGATGAGCTTTGAGGTCCCTTCACACCCAAACCATTCTGTAATTCCACCAAGCAGCTGGTTAACGTCCAGATGGAGCCGCGGTTCGGTGTGTTTCATTGCGGTGTCTCGTCAGCAGTCGTCTCTCTTGCCCGGCTTTCCGGGCTCTGGGGTCTCCCCGTCTCTCTCCCAGCCCCCTCCCTCTTGCCCTGCTGCTCCGTGTTCCTTTGTTAATGGAATTGAGGCTGTTGAAGTAGCCTTTAGGATCCTTAGCGCTTTGCCCATGCGAAATGACCCACGTTTTGCTGTGCTTTTTTTATGCTATTTCTCCATATTACAGAATTCCAGCCTCCCTTTGGTACATAGAATCATAGAATCATGGAATGGTTTGGGTGTGAAGGGACCTCAAAGCTCATCTCATTCCAGTTTTACCTGTCACCATGTTCTCAGTCATGGTTGAACTGGGGGAGCTTAGAGGGCTTTTCCAATCAAGGCTCTTCTATGATTCTATTATATTTATCCCCTCCTGCCAGTCCCTCCCTGACATCCCTCTTGGAATCCCCTTCTCTGAAGGAACCCTACGTAAACTCAACCCCTACTGATTTTCTTCCTTTAACTGGGAGAAGAGGGTGGAGTAGAGGTAAGGAGGGCTCAGTTTAAATTTACACCTGGCCTGAAACCTTTGCAGAAAGTCTCCGTTGTGTTTCCACACTGGTTTATGTGGGTCTGTGGCTAAGAAACGGAGATTAACAATCAAGGATCAGAGACTTATAGAATTTAGGTTGGCAAAGCCCTCTAAGCTCCCCCAGTCCAAGTGTTCCCCCAGCCCTGCCCAGTCCCCACTACCCCATGTCCCTCAGCACCACATCTCCACGGCTCTGAAATCCCTCCAGGGATGGGGACTCCCCCACTGCCCTGGGCAGCCTGTGCCAGTGCTGGGGAACCCTTTGGAGGAAGGAATTGCTCCTCACATCCAGTCTAAACCTCCCCTGGCACAACTTGAGGCCATTTCCTCTCATCCAGTGCATCAGGACACAGAGTTGAGCTGTGTCCTCTGCTCAGTCAGAACTCGAGTCTTGCCTGTGAAGACTCTTCCCGCCTTCTGCTGTATTTATCACAATGGAGATCCATGCCATTGCCACCACAGCCATTAGGGGAGCCCCATTCCACCTTTTCCATAGGCTTTGTTGTCTTGGAACGAGTCCTTGCTCACTTCTGAAACTCTTTTTCACCTTCCTTGCATCCCTGCGCCATGCCATCCCTCCGAGCCATCCCCACCCCTCGGCTCTCTTCCTAGGACATCTCGGAGAAGCCTGGCTGTCACATCGGTGAGACAGGCAATGTCACCTCCGGCCTTACCAGAGACAATGCCAGGCACTGGTGATGGACTGCTGAGGGTTGTAGCCCTGTTGTAAAGCTTTCTGCTCAGACTTTATTCTCAGGGCATCTGTACCACCTGCCTGAAGAGCAAAATGGATGTTTTTTGCATAGGATTTGAATGCTGAAATTCACTTTCTGGAGTTAGAAAATGGGGTGTTAAAAGAAATCATACAAGGACTGTGATGAAGGACAACGTTCTGCCTTCAGGATGGAAGTGTCAAGCGAGGATCTCGGGAAGCTCTCCTGTGCAGGATTACTTGGGCAGTCTGGGATCCTTCTCCAGGTCCTGCCTGTCCACTGGTTCTTCCTTTCCCTCGGCCTGGCGAGGTCAGGGCTTCCTTTGGTCTTAGGTTTTGGTGAGGACTGCTCTTAAGTGCTGTTGTAGTGTCACTGGAATGAGACCACAGTGACACGTTTGGGCTGTCCTCAGGTTGGCCTTTGGGGTAGGTTTGACCCTCAGGACCGATCTTCTCTTCAGCAGTGAGGTGTTTTTTTTTTTGCAGTGAGGAACAGAAAATGGAGATTAGAGCGAGTTTAGGGTTTTATGGTGTATGGAACTCTTCCGTGTTCATGCTCCACCAGTCTGAGACAGGATCCTGCAGGAAAATGGGCTCAAACTGCTTTTCTCACTTCTGTAAGAGCAGCTGAAGTTGACTGAGAGGCTTCTGACTCTACCCCAACATCTCACCAAGTCCAGGGTGACTTTACTCAGGGACCGGGATGTTGGAAGCAGTCTGCTTTCCTAAATGTGCTTCATGTGGACTTTGAGAGGAAGCTCAACATCCACGTGCTCTTGAGAGGACGTCTGCACAACTGTCGTGTTCCTGATTACAAAACCAGTGTGGGGACATGGTTACCCAAGGCAGAGGCAAAAGTCCTCTCCGCTGGTGTGGGCATCCTCAAGGAATCTTCTGAGCAGAGTGCTGCTTCCACGTACGTACAACACCACTGCTCCATGGCGGGAATTTGTGCCTGCCTCTTGGAGGGATCACTGCTGACTGTCCCGTGTCCCACTGAGGTTCATGGGGATGTTCTTGATGCTAATTGTAGAGACTCCAGGATGGCTTTCCAAAAGTTATTTAGTCCAGAGGAAGCCACGGAGATGATGCGAGGGCTGGAGCAGCTCTGCTCTGGGGACAGGCTGAGGGAGTTGGGGGTGATCAGCCTGGAGAAGACAAGGCTCTGGGGAGACCTTAGAGCACCTTCCAGTACCTGGGGGGGCACTACAAGAAAGCTGGAGAGGGACTTTGGACAAGGGCATGGAGTGACAGGATGAGGGGTGATGGCTTTAAACTGGCAGAGGGGAGATTGAGATGAGATCTGAGGCAGAAATTGTTGGCTGTGAGGGTGGTGAGAAACTGGCCCAGGTTGCCCAGAGAAGCTGTGGCTGCCCCCTCCCTGGCAGTGTTCTAGGCCAGGCTGGATGGGGCTTGGAGCAACCTGGTGTGGTGGGAGGTGTCCCTGCCCATGGCAGGGGGTGGGGACGAGAAGAGCTTTGAGGTCCCTTCACACCCAAACCAGTCTGGCATTGTATTTTGCTTATGAAATCACATGTTGGAGATGGGGTCCTCATCAGTTCTTCCTTCTCCTGCCATAGATGACGTGCGTGGAGAAAGCAGGCAACGATGAGAAGATGCTCATCAAAACCTTCCGGTGCTTGGGGAGCTGGTTCAACCTGGGTGTCCTGGACAGCACCTTCATGGCAAACAGCAAGTTGCTGTCACTCCTCTTCGAGGTGCTGGTGAGTATTTATTTCTCTTGGGAAATGAGGTGGTGGTGGGCCTGGTGTCACTTTTAAATCCAAGAGTGTCTAGAACTGACGCTGCTTTTCCACGTGCACCGTGCAGGTGTGTAGGGTGAGTTTTGTCCCTCCTGTCTTGAGTAGGAACCCTCTGGTTGTCACCTTGATCAGCTCCTCAGAGCAGGCTGTCCCTCTCTGCTAGCAGGCAAGGAGGAGCGAGCTCTCTGTGCACAGTAACAGGTCTGTGCAGTCTGAAATGATGATCTTCCTTTTATAGGATAGAATCATAGAATGGTTTGGGTTGCAAAACCCTCTAAGATCCCCCAGTCCAACCATTCCCCCAGCACTGCCCAGTCCCCACTGCCCCATGTCCCTCAGCACCTCATCTCCACGGCTTTGCAATCCCTCCAGGGACAGGGACTCCCCCACTGCCCTGGGCAGCCTGTGCCAGTGCTGGGCAGCCCTTTGGGGGAAGGAATTGTTCCTCACATACAATCCAAACCTCCCCTGGCACAACTTGAGGCTGTTCGCTCCTGTCCCATCACTCCAGACCCTTCCCCAGCTCCGGTGCCCTTCTCTGGACACGCTCCAGCACCTCAATGCCTTCTTGGCGTGAGGGGCCCAAAACTGAACCCCGTATTCCAGGGGCAGCCTCACCAGTGCCCAGTAGAGGGGGACAATCCCTGCCCTGCTCCTGCTGGCCACACCATTTCTGATACAAGCCAGGATGCTGTTTGGACTTCTTGGCCACCTGGGCACACTGCTGGCTCCTCTTCAGCCGCTGTCCACCAACACCCCGAAGTGCTGGGGTCTGAACCCCAAGCCCTGAATTAAGGTTGACATATGGGTGGTCCCCATGGCCCTTTAAGAGGAGGGGATGAGTTTGCCTTTTGGCTTTCTTCCAAGGTGCAGCAGGCCTTGCAAGGAGAGCCCTTGGGTAAACAAGCCCCAGGTGCCCTGCATTGGGTAAATGAGTGCCAGGTGTCCTGCTTTGGGAATAAAAGCTGGGCCCACTTGCAGGAAGGGTTGGAGAGTCTGTCTGTGAGATGGATGCACTTTGCAGAGTTTCCTGTTGGGGAAGGACCTCCTGACTGTCCCTGCAACTGGATCGCAGTCAGGTCTGGCACCTGCAAACGTGGGTTTTGTGGGGAGGCAACATGGGGTTACCTCTATCATATGTAATCACCTTATTGTCTTGGTTGTCTCCCATTTTTTCCGTGGGTTACCTTGTGTCTCTGTTTGTTCCATCTATTGTGGGTCATGCTGTGTGGTTTCTGGGGTCGCTGGGGTTGATGTTTATTATTTGTGATCTGTCTGACTTGTTTGTACCCCCAGCGATCCTCCATATACTGACACCTTTACGTGAAATAGAATCCGCTTACTGGATTGTTTTTCTGCTGCTGGCTGTGTCCTTTATACTGGGCCTACTAATTCGCAAAACACACCTCCGAGGCCTTTTCTGTCGGGCACTTTCCAGCCTCTCTGCCCCAAGCCTGGAGCGTTCCGTGGGGTTGGGGTGACCCAAGGGCAGGACCCGGCACTGAGCCTGGTGGAACCTCATCCCATTGACCTTGGCCGTGGATCTAGCCTGTCCAGACCCCTCTGCAGAGCCTTCCTGCCCTCCAGCAGATCAACAGGGAACCTTCTTGCTGCGTTGCCACAGGAGATCCCTTCATCCCCATAAACTCCTTGCTACACTCACCAGCAGACAGTGCATCAAGAAAAAAATTCGAAGACTATTTGACCTTCTACTTACATCAGTTCTCCTTATCCCTACTGTACTAATCATCACTTTTAGAGCCCGTAACAAGCAGAAATCTTGTCTAGCTCAAGCAGGAGCCAGGTTCCATTGTTCTATGATGGTTGCAAACCATTCAGAGCAGAACAGAATATTTAACATCTAAGAAGTGACCATGGGTCATCACTGCTGCCCAAGTAGGTGCCGGGTGTATTTCTGAGCGCTCTTAGGCTTTAAAAGAGAGAGAATTGTGGTCTGAAACACATTGTGCTCGGTCTTTCCTCCAAGCCACATTGTTTCTGGGGCTCTGAACAAAATATGTTTGTTCAGTAAGCTTGCTGTCCCCATGGGTTTGAGTATTGATTAGTTTGGGCTTTAAAAGTTGCCTGTTGGTGAAGAAACCACATTTGCTTCATACCAAAACCATAGTTTCTGTTGGTTTCTTTCCAAATTTTCAATAAATTAATATTTTATCCCTTTTCTGACTTTTTTACCTTGGATAAATAACTCCTGAATGTGTTTTGGTGGGTTTTTGTTCCCTGTTTGAAACAAGGAGGGTGAAAGAATTCTATGACTTTGAAAAATCCAGCATTTTTCCCTCCCTGCTTTTCCACCTTTACAGAACCATTTCCCAAATGCGTTGAGGTGTCGTGTGAAAGGATATACGGAGTTGCTGCTCCTTTGTTTCTGCGCTCCAATGTTGGCTGTCTCCTCTTTAGTATGCAAGTCCTGTCTCCCTCCATAATTGCTCAGGGCTCTGCGGGAGCTATTAAAGCACGGCCTGCTGAGGAGTGGCTGAAGGAAGTGGGGGGGTTCAGTCTGGAGAAGAGGAGGCTGAGGGGAGACCTCATGGCTCTCTACAACTACCTGAAATCCACTTGTTCACCCCTAAACCATCACCCTTCCAACTTGGGATACTGTAGGACTCTGTGACCCAGCTCAGGGTAATGATCTGTTTCCCTCTGAACTGCCGTGGATTTTGCTTGGTTTTTCCTCCTGGGTTTGCCTCTCCCCAGGAAGATTCAGTGGGGTCCAAGTGGGGACCCACTGAGGGAGTTGGGGGTGTTCAGCCTGGAAAAGAGAAGGCTCCAGGGAGACCTTAGAGCACCTTCCAGTACCTGGGGGGCTACAAGAAAGCTGGGGAGGGACTTTGGACAAGGGCATGGAGTGACAGAATGAGGGGTGATGGCTTTAAACTGGAAGAGGGGAGACTGAGATGAGATCTTAGGCAGAAATTGTTGGCTGTGAGGGTGGTGAGACACTGGCCCAGGTTGCCCAGAGAAGCTGTGGCTGCCCCCTCCCTGGCAGGGTTCCAGGCCAGGTTGGATGGGGCTTGGAGCAACCTGGTGGGGTGGGAGGTGTCCCTGCCCATGGCAGGGGGGTTGATGATATGAGCTCTGAGGTCACTTCGCACCCAAAACATTCTATGATTTTATGAGGGCCAACAAAGTGCTGCTCTGAAAACAGACTGTTTTGCAGAGACACCACCGAACACCTCAGATGGACCCAGAATAGAGCAGGAACACTTTGGGACAGGGCTTGAGGAAAAAGCTCTGCTTTTGGGTCCTACATATCCGCTTAAAAGTGACACTCTATTTCAGACATTAATTCATAGTTGTGGATAACTGGTGTAGTTACTTAAAAGCAAAGGGTAAGAAGAAAAGCTCTGAATAACAACTTTAAGTTTGGCAGAGTGTAATAATTACACACAAGTTACTTTATTATGGGAATTGCAAACATCTGCACCATTCCAACACTTTGGTTTGTCGTGCTTGTGCCCAAGATAGACCATGCTTCACCCCACGGCTCCGCCACACACATACTACTACTGCAGCCCCAATTCTGTCCAGTTTGTGCTTAAATCCTGCACGATGAGGGGTTCCAGTGGACTCCCTGAGCCCAAAAGCCAGGCTTAAGGACTCAACCAAGTCCCATCTTACTGAAATGGCCTTCCCAGACTGCGGAACGATGGAAGCAAGCCTACATAACATCGTGTTAGTCTAGAGAAAAGGAGGCTGAGGGGAGACCTCATCATCCCCTACAGCTCCCTGAAAGGAGGGGGTAGCGAGGGGGGGGGGGGGGATGAGTCTCTTCAACCAAGTAACAAGCAATAGGACAAGAGGTGATGATCTCAAGTTGTGCCAGGGGAGGTTTAGGCTGGATATGAGGAAGAATTCCTTCACAGAATGGGTTGTCAGCCATTGGAATGGGCTGCCCAGAGCAGTGGGGGAGTCCCCATCCCTGGAGGTGTTTCAGAGTCGAGTTACCATAGCGCTCAGGGATATGGTGTAGTTGAGGACTGTCAGTGTTGGGTTGATGGTTGGACTTGATGATCTTCAAGGTCTTTTCCAACCTAGGTGATTCTGGGATTCTGTGTTTCCAGCTTGAAAAAGAGCAAGAATTTAATCTCTAACACTTCAGGTGACTGCCATCAGCCTCACAGATTTGTCAGCTTCAGTTTTTATGCCGTATTCATCTCAGTTTTTCTTCCATTTCTTCATTTATTTTTTAATTGAGATAGTTACAGAATAGATTTCCTGGTAAGAGTGGTAGGACAAGGGGATCTGCTGCGTTTCCACACAGTTGGAACAGATTTGGATAATATGGTTAATTACTTCCCTTCTGAGCACACACTGCTGAGATTTCAGCCGTACTCGCTCCTGAGACTCAGGCTTTAGCTGCTTAGGGGGAGAAGGGCTCATGGTGGAGTTGTGGAGAAGTTGTCTCCTTTTAAGGTAGCTTTGCATGCCACAAAGAAAGGTTTTGTCCACGTGCTACATGTCACTACCTGAGTCAGGACAAACAGATGAATCCCAGTAATCCCCATGCTCCTCCACAGGCTCTGAGCCTCCTTCCATGTCCTGGCACAGGAAAGCCACGGCACTGCTCCGAGGAGCCTCCAAGGGCCGAGCTGGCCAACGCTTATCCGCACAGTACCAGCTCCCTGACCAACTCAGCATCTCATGGTACCAGGTGGTGTCACTACTTTGTCATCGTTACCTCTCTTGTCACTACACATCCCCTAAAAACGGGAATACTCTGTTACTCAAGCAACTGCTGAAGTTGTTATACAAAGAAAAAGAAGCTGATAAATCTACTGTTGGGTATTCCTTAATGATTTCCAGCTTCAAAGGAGTCACACACAAGCCAAACCTTTCCAATAGTCATTAGAACCAACAAGGCAGGAAAAAAACCCAACTTGAACCACTTTCATTCTGTGAAAGAAAGTTAGCAAAACACCCAAGGAACTTGCCCAAAGTTCAGTGTGAGCAAAATCCAAAGGAATTCAAGAGACAGATTTACAGCTCCTTTCATTAGTCAGCATTCATATCCAAATATCCCAAATAACTAAAAATAGCGATGTCTCCTTCATATAGCACAACGTGCTTCCAAACCAGCAGGTGGAAGGAAGTGATTCTCCCCCTCTACGCCACTCTGGTGAGCCCCCCTGCAGTGCTGTGCTCAACTCTGGGGCCCCCAACACAAGAAGGACATGAAGCTATTAGAGTGGGTCCAGAGGAGGCCACGGAGATGATGCGAGGGCTGGAGCAGCTCTGCTCTGGGGACAGGCTGAGGGAGTTGGGGGTGTTCAGCCTGGAGAAGAGAAGGCTCCAGGGAGACCTTAGAGCACCTTCCAGTACCTGGGGGGGTACAGGAAAGCTAGGGAGGGACTTTGGACAAGGGCAACTTAGGTGATGTATGGTATTTTCCACTTCCTCATTTCCCTATAAAAAATTTAAAAAATAAACAGTAATTAAAAAAAAAAAAGTATTCATCTACCAACTCTTGTGAGACTCAACCGTAATATGGGAAGTTAAGTATTCCCATAGTCACTGGCTGTAACAGTAAATAAATACAACAGCTTGCACAAATGAACCACTGTACAGCTCAGGACACAATCTGGCATTGCTCAGTGCACACGGACTGTCATGCACCATGCTCTGCTTTCAGAAACTGTGCTGTAAACAACAGTACAGGGAATCCTCCTCCAACTTCCACTGCCACCTCATGGCATTTTCAGAATAGAATTTGGCTTCCTGTACAATTTTATAGTGACTGCTTAAAATTTTATAGAAATGGCTGAAATTTAAAAAAAAAAACCAAAACAAAAGCCAAAACCCAAAGTTTGATTTGCAGACAAACCCAAGCTGATCTACCATCCCTTTTAATGATGTGTGTTTTGCAGAAAAGGTTCATGTCTCATGCAAGACTAAATGCTGTCCTTGCAGAACTGGAATTAACCAATGGCAGTTTTGAAAGAAATGAAACGAGGCCAGTCCCATCTGCCCACACTTTCACAGGCAGCAAACTCACAGCATCAGATCATACAATCATGGAAGAGTTTGGGTGTGAAGGGACCTCAAAGCTCATCTCATTCCCACCCCCCTGCCATGGGCAGGGACACCTCCCACCAGACCAGGTTGCGCCAAGCCCCATCCAACCTGGCCTGGAACCCTGCCAGGGAGGGGGCAGCCACAGCTTCTCTGGGCATCCTGGGCCAGTGCCTCACGGGGCCGTATCTTCACATGTTTCTCAAACAACAATGAAGACTACCTGGTGTCTCATACAAAGATCTGGTTTGGTTTTAATACTTCCCACAGGGAACTAAAGAGTAATCTTAGCTTTTATCAACCCCTTTGAATAGTTTTCAGCATCGACAGTATTTCTGCAGCAACAGCACTGGCTGGAGTCTGACCACTGCTGTTTCACCATAGTCCTTCCATCACACAAAGGGTATGGAGAGGGACTTTGGACAAGGGCATGGAGTGACAGGACGAGGGGTGATGGCTTTAAACTGGCAGAGGGGAGACTGAGATGAGATCTGAGACAGAAATTGTCAGTTGTGAGGGTGGTGAGACACTGGCCCAGGTTGCCCAGAGAAGCTGTGGCTGCCCCCTCCCTGGCAGGGTTCCAGGGCAGGTTGGATGGGGCTTGGAGCAACCTGGTCTGGTGGGAGGTGACCCTGCCCATGGCAGGGGGGTGGGAATGAGATGAGCTTTGAGGTCCCTTCACACCCAAACTCTTCCATGATTCTATGATATGTATGAAATACTGTTTAAAGAGTCAGCAACTAGTTTGATCTTAGATTAACATTTTAATATTATCATACTTTTCTGATAACAGAATAATTCCTTTAAGTAATTAGTGTAGGTACAGACCCTTCATCTCAAAAATATTTGCCTTTTTTCACTCCCTGGAGGTCTCTTTCTGCCCTAGCTGCATGAGCAGCCAGCCTGGTTCCCCCCTACCCAAACGCTGCTGGCTGTTCCCAGCTTCGGCAGTTCACTCCTCAGACTACACACACACACTCTTAACAGCAAATACCAGTTTAAAACACACCCTTTATAAATCCAGGTTCAGAACGACTGCAAATCCATTTTCCTGTCCATCTGGACATTTGCAAAACGAAATGCAAATCATGAGATAGATGAAATGATACCAGTAATTACAGAAGTAACCGAGCCCAGTTACCATTTTAAACTTTTGGCCAAGCACTGTGACAGTCTTCCATCCTGACCCATCCACAAACCCAGCATGTTGTGGTGACAGAGGGCACACAAAACCTTTCCAGAACTGCTAAGTATGACCCAAGATAAATGTGAAGTCACTGTGGTTCTCAGTCAGACAATGAAGCCCATGGAGGGTCCGTCCACACGGTCAGGCATAACCAGGTAACTAAAAGCAAGCTGAAAGACAATCCAGTGCAGTTATTTATGGCAGTAAACTGCCAAGCTGCCAAAAGCTGTGCCTGAGAAGGGAATCAAGGACAGGGGTTTATTGTCAAATCTGCTGGCTGGGAAGAAGCTGTGGTCCACGATAAACCACCTGCAGTCGTCTGAAGGCCCCCAAACCATCCCGCTGCTTCTAACAGAAGCGTCACACTGAAGCCCAGTGACTCACAGGGCTGGGGACACTCAACCAATTTTTCTCTGCTGCCATGTAGTGTACCTTTCTTCCACACCCCCAAAGCTGGTGCTGTAACTCAGCTACAATCCATTTTAAGAACCTGCCAAGCCACTCAGTAACTAAACACGCTGAGGAAAGCTGCCAGTTTAATACATAACACCACGCTGTTACCTCACAGGAATTTACATTTTCAGTATGTTTATCACCCAGATTTTCCCAAGAAATTTGGTAATTTGGGTTACCAAGATGTTTTGACTGCACAACTTAAATTGCCTAAAAAGGGCCCAACTTTCCAGAAGAGTTAAGTAAACACCCTCCAAAATTCAGGGCACACTATAATCCCAGAATCATCTAGGTTGGAAAAGACCTTGAAGATCATCGAGTCCAACCATCAACCCAACACTGACATTCCTCAACTACACCATATCCCTGAGCGCTATGGCAACTCGACTCTGAAACACCTCCAGGGATGGGGACTCCCCCACTGCTCTGGGCAGCCCATTCCAATGGCTGACAACCCGTTCTGTGAAGGAATTCTTCCTCATATCTAGCCTAAACCTCCCCTGGTGCAACTTGAGGCCATCACCTCTTGTCCTATTGCTTGTTACTTGGTTAAAGAGATTCATCCCCACCTCAAGTCATGCCTCAAGTCATCCATGATGAAGTCTGTAGACACGTCTGAAAGCCTTCCTCCTGGGAATACTCCAGAAAGGAGATAAAGCCACCATCCTGGACCCAGTTCATACCAACAAAGGCACAAGTCGCTCTTGAGAATCATCCTTGTTTATCCAAGCTCTTGTTCTACCAAACCATGAGTCTGTGTACTATTCTATTCTGAACAAAAAATTGATTTAAAATCAACCAAGTAATAAAACAACAGATGAGCTCTAACTGCACCTCAGTAACATAACGGGAACTTATCACGCTCCTGACTCAAGGCACAAAAAGAATCAATTTCAATGAAAGCACGCGGTAATAAGAACATGGCACACAAGGCAGTCCAGCAGCAATTCCCATATAACCTGGAAGTACTGAAGCTTCTCTACATTTCACCATAATCTCCCACACTTGAGGCCTTGCTGCCATAAGCAGTCAGGGTCTCTTCACCTCGATTTTCACCTTTCCCATCATTCCCAAAAAAACCCACAACAGGGTTGTCAGTGGTTTCCCTCTATGTTCAATAGCACACGCAATGCCTTACATCTGTCACAGTGAGAGGAAAAGGTCCTGAACAAGGGGCAGGGCAATCCCAAGCACAAATAAAGGCAGGGCAGCGAAAGGGTGGAGAGCAGCTCTGAAGAGAAGGACTTGGGGGTGTTGGGGGATGAGAAGCTCAACATGAGCCAGCAATGTGTGCCAGCAGCACAGAAAGCCAACGGTGTCCTGGGCGCGCGCGCGCACACACATACACACGCAGTGCTGTGTTCAGCTCTGGGGCCCCCAACACAAGAAGGACATGGAGCTGTTGGAGCGGGTCCACAGAGATGATGTGAGGGCTGGAGCAGCTCTGCTCTGGGGACAGGCTGAGGGAGTTGGGGGTGTTCAGCCTGGAGAAGAGAAGGCTCCAGGGAGACCTTAGAGCACCTTCCAGTGCCTGGGGGGGCTACAAGAAAGCTGGGGAGGGACTTTGGACAAGGGCATGGAGTGACAGGACAAGGGGTGATGGCTTTAAACTGGCAGAGGGGAGACTGAAACGGGATATGAGGCAGAAATTCTTGGCTGTGAGGGTGGTGAGACACTGGCCCAGGTTGCCCAGAGAAGCTGTGGCTGCCCCCTCCCTGGCAGTGTTCCAGGCCAGGTTGGATGGGGCTTGGAGCAACCTGGTCTAGTGGGAGGTGTCCCTGCCCATGGCAGGGGGGTGGAACCAGATGAGCTGTGAGGTCCCTTCACACCCAAACCACTCTGGGATTTGATGATTCTGTGATGATCCCATGGCAGATACATGCACAGTACCAAAATTAGGAAAATCCCATAAATAATAGACACATAAATCATGATGCAAACAGGAAAAATAAAAATTAAAAAAAAAGGAACCACTCTTTCCAGAAGTCTTACATTTAAGATACATCAGCTATGCACGTGGCACGAGCAACGTTACATCTGAAACCTGTGAAGCTGCGAGGGTCCCAATGGGCACTACCACTTAAAACCAACTTCACCAGGAGTTTCCCAGTGACACTGGTGACTCTCTGCATGCCATTTTCACTGCGATTTAACTTGCATACCAAGAGCTCCGAGAACATTTCCTTTTGTACTACCAAAGAAACAACACTGTGGAGTAAATGGAAAGTGTCTGTTTTCAGCTCCTCTGAGGCAGCTTTGGCAGCGCGCAGCTGACAAGTAGTGCACTCCAAGGCCTCAGGTCCATGGGAAGCTGGGAGGAAAAAGGAAAAAATACAAAATAAAAGGCACTGCAAAGTTGTTTAGTACCTATTCAGAGAGTTACTGGCTCACCAGCCAGAGAGGTGTATCTGGCAAGCTCCAACAGGACCGTGTTTGCACCAACAAAGGCTACAGATCTCCTGGGCAGCCTTCCACACAAGCCAAACTTGCCAGAAGGAATCAGCAATAAATTTTCCAACTAAAAAGATGTTTGGTCTCATTATTGCTTCACCTCGTTCTTTTATTATAATTTATTTTAAAAAGCCTTTCCCAATTTAAAAAGAACACTGTATACACAGCACCCCCACAGCACCCAACAGCTCTGAAGAAGAAAAACTGTCTGGTGACCACAAAGTCTCCCTTCCTAAAGAAAGCCTTGGAATGACCCAAATGAGTATTTCAGGTTAAAAGGGAGAGGACAGGGGGAACATGGGTAGGAGGGGCAGGTTTCCATTCCATTTGCAACAAGCTGAGGCAGTACCAGGGCTGGGGAGTGGAAGGTAAAGGTTTGTTCTGTGTTCCCAGGGTGTCCTGAACAAAGTTTGTACAGAAATTTGACATTTTTCCTTGAGCACTCCAGAAGATGCTTCAGAATGAAGGGTCCATGCTGCTTATTCCCACTGTCAACATTCCTGGTTTCTTCACTTCCCCTCTGATGGTCAGGGCTGGTTCAAACAGAAAATACAACTCCCTCTTTTCTGGGAAGGGTATTTCCCATCTGAGGTAGCTTATAAAAAAAACAGCAAGTGAATGGAGCAGTTCTATGGTCATCCATAAAGCATCATCCAAAACTAAATTGATACAGAGTTAATTGGCAAAAGGAAACACAAAGCAAAAAAATCATCAACCAGTGTGCCACCTGACTGTGACCTCTGGAACTGGCATGCACCCACCCGGGACCCACCACAGGAATGATGCAGATCAGTTTGAACAAGCAGGTATCAGTAAAGAGCAACTACGTCGTGTTACGAGTAGGTTTAGACTGGATATAAGGAAGAAGTTCTTTACCCTGAGAGTGGTGAGGCACTGGAACAGGTTGCCCAAGGAAGTTGTGGATGCTCCATCCCTGGCAGTGTTACAGGCCAGGTTGGATGGGGCTTGGAGCAACCTGATCTGGTGGGAGGTGTCCCTGCCCATGGCAGGGGGTGGGGACGAAATGAGCTTTGAGGTCCCTTCACACCCAAACGAGTCGGTGATTCTATGATAAATAAAGGCCATGGACTGTCTTTGCAGAGGACTGCAGCTTGACAGCGGTCTCAGGGCACACAACAACCCACAAGCGCTTGGTGCCCTGTATGGGACAGTTGGAGAGACTCCTTGAGACAAAGTAAAGGCAGAGCAGCTTCATACACATTAAGAGGCGTTGTGCACAGCACCGCTGATGGTTTAGGAGCCTTTACCTTAAGGAGGAGATGAGCCAGCAGTTTCCAGTAACAGCAGCAGCCACAGAACAGAGGAGATCAGAGTGCATCTCTGGAGCTCATCCAGTCCCAGCTGCTGCTCTCAAAGCAGGGTCAGCTGGAGCTGGCTGCCAGCACCACGTCCAGGCAGGTTGTAAACATCTCCCAAGGATGGAGACTCACTGCACCACCTCTCCGGGCAGCCTGTGCCTCTGTTCAACCGCTCTCACAGTAAAAACATGGTTTCCTTCATTCAGTTTCCCATATTTCATTTTGTGCCCGCTGCCTCTTGTCCAGTCCCTGGATACAGCTGAGGAGAGTCTGGCTCCATCTTCTTCATTACCCCATGAGGGATTTATAGAATCATAAAATCATTAAGGTTGGAAAGGACCTCCAAGATCATTCAATCCAACTGCCAACCCAATCCCACCATGTCCCTCAGCACCACATCTCCATGGCTTTTCAGTCCCTCCAGGGATGGGGACTCCCCCACTGCCCTGGGCAGCCTGTGCCAACGCTGGACAGCCCTTTGGGGGAAGGAATTGTTTCTCACATCCAATTTAATCCTCCCCTGGTGCAACTTGAGGCCATCACCTCTCGTCCTGTCACTGTTACCTGGGAGAAGAGACCGAACCCCCCCCCCCTCGCTACCCCCTCCTTTCAGGGAGTTGTAGAGAGCAGTGAGGTCTCCCCTCAGCCTCCTCTTCTCCATACTGAAGCCCTTAGTTCCCTCAGCCACTCCCCATCAGACTTGTTCTCTTATGCACATCCATGAGATCCACCTGAGCCACCTCTTCTCCAAGATGAACAGTCCCAGCTCTCCTAGCTCTCCTCACACAGCAAATGCTCCAATTACCTAATTTCATGGCTCTTTGCTGGCCTCTCACCACTATTTCCACATCTCTCTTGTCCTGCAGAACCCAGCACTGGACTCAGCACTCCAGATGTGACCTCACCAGTGCTGGGCAGAGGGGAAGAATCATCTCCCTTGAGCTGCTGGCCACACTCTGCACATTGCAGCCCAAAAGGCTGCTGGTCACTTTCGCAGCAAAGGAATGTTGCTGGCCCCAGACCAGCCTTGTGACCAAGGTCATTGACTGCAGAGCTGCATCCCAGCTGCTCAGCCCCAGTCTGTACAGGTGGTGCACGGGGTTATCCCCTCCCCCAGGGACAGGGCTTGGCATTTCCCTTGGCTGAACTTCACCAGCCTGCTACTGGCCCATTTCTCCAGGCTGTTGAGGTCCTCCTCCCAGTTGTGTGTCATACAGTGCATCCCAGATGTGACCAGAACAGTATGATGTGTTTAAGAGCAGAAACAAGGAAAGAATTGTTAGCGAATCTGTTCAAAACAACTGAAAAATACACTCCAGACACACTAACACTCTCCTTGAAATAATTCTTTCTCCAGCTCCTCCCAACCACCAGCTGTTGTGCTGGAAGGGATTTTAGCCTGGTCAGACTGATCACAATCTTGATGACGTTTTAACCCACACTGCATGGAGCAGGAATTAGATGTTAGCATCTCCTGAATGTATTTTAATGCCCCAAGTTCCCTCCCACTGCTAAGGCCCTGCGCACTAACAGCACTCAACTATATTTTTCCACTGTCTGGCACCACAACCTTTAAAGGTCACTTCCAACCCAAACTGTTCTACGACTCTAAAGACCTCACCTGGAGTACTGCATCCAGTTCTGAGGCCCCCAACACAAGAAGGACATGGAGCTGTTGGAGCGGGTCCAGAGGAAGCCACAGAGATTATCCAAGGGCTGGAGCAGCTCTGTTCTGGGGACAGGCTGAGGGAGTTGGGGGTGTTCAGCCTGGAGAAGAGAAGGCTCTGGGGAGACCTTAGAGCACCTTCCAGTACCTGGGGGGCTACAAGAAAGCTGGGAAGGGACTTTGGACAAGGGCATGGAGTGACAGGATGAGGGGTGGCTTTAAACTGGCAGAGGGGAGATCGAGATCTGAGGCAGAAATTGTTGGCTGTGAGGGTGGTGAGACACTGGCCCAGGTTGCCCAGAGAAGCTGTGGCTGCCCCCTCCCTGGCAGTGTTCCAGGCCAGGTTGGATGGGGCTTGGAGCAACCTGGTCTGGTGGGAGGTGTCCCTGCCCATGGCAGGGGGGTTGGGACGAGATGAGCTTTGAGGTCCCTTCACACCCAAACCATTCTATGATTCTAGGATCACTGTTGAAGTATACCCACAACACAGGTAAGAGATGACTTACAGCAGTCTACTCTTCTTTGGGTTCAAAATGCTCAGAATCTACATTTCAGTCTGCCAGGGGAAGAGAATCATGAGCTACTCTATTTCTAGAGCTCAATCTCTATAGGATCCAACTTCAGACTCTTCAGGAATGCACTCAGTGCTTGTTTCCAAGACTAAACGACACTGATAAATTCCCTCATTCATTTTATAACATAGCCAAGATGAAATCAAAGATCTGTATTGATTCCTCTTACATTCACACAAGGTATGAAGAACGGTGAAAAACCCAACAGAGGATAGGAAAAGCTCTCTACCTAAATAAATACCATAGCTCAAGAAAATACATTTTTTTCAGTTCATTATGAAATTATACCCGAGAGGTCTGTGGTTCTCCAGACAAACAAAAGCAGTCCTGGGGATTTCCTGCCGTATCCAATAAGCATTGGAGCCCACTAGTACATGGAGAACTGCCTTCCTACCAGCTATCCTCCTCCTGGAAAGGAGCTGTCCATGGAGCCACAAGAAGGCAAAACAGAAAGTTAAAGGCAGGAAATACAGAATGCCTCTTCACCAACCTTCTACTTCTTTCTAGCCCACCTCATCTGTAATTTGGAAGGACGTAGACATCATTAATACGCACTGATCCAAATTCAAATTGGTATCACATCCGCCCTTGGTCATCATCTTTGACTCTAACAGAAAATTCAACCTTATTACAGAGGAGCCTCTGTCACCTGAGAGAATGTTTTTCTCATTAGAAACTAACTCGCAGACACCCTTTGAAAGCCAAGTCTTGGCAGGCTTTACATCAGTCCGTCCCCAAGCACAAGAGTGTCACATCAACCCAACAACAACAAAAATAGACATTCTGGAGCGTTATCTCCACATGATTTCACAATCAATGCTAACATGGGCAGGCATTATTTTAAGTAGAGTCTGTTGCAAGCAATAAAGTCCAAAGCAAAAGAGTGAAATAGGAAGATACAAATCTGTCTCCTGGAGATATACAGAGCCTTAATGTCCCAAACATTAGACAAATCTGTTCCAACCTTAGTGCCACGCTGAAACTGTAGCTTAATACTATAATGAAAGACTAAGCACAAAGCCGTGAGAAAAACAGAAATCAAGGCTTTGGTTACAGCCTGTGAAATAAATAACAGGTCACACAGCAAACCAATGGAGGCCTTCGGTGTAAGAACCCAATTTTACAAGCAAACGCTGCAGTAAGTTAAAAAACTAAGCTGAAATGAGCAGCTGTCCTTAACACAGCAGCCTGAGTCTGTTCCCACATCAAGATGATGCAGCAAGTCCATCCTCGCTGGAAACAGCTCAGGGTTTAGTAGAAATAAAGCCAAGGGATGTTATCCATGAAGGGTTCTCTATGAAGCTCTGCAAGAGGCATCGCTGCAGTTTCAGGACACCTTTAGAAGCTGCAGGACATGAATAAAACACCACCAGAATTTTGCATAAATATATTCCCATTCATCACTATTCTCACTATTCTCTTTGTTCCCATGCCTCATTCATTTGCCTGATACTTTTTTATTTACTTGTTTTTAATTTACTTCTTGTTATTTACTCCGAATAAAAGACAAAGCGGGAGAGATGAGAGTCCTCGGAGGCAGTGATGGCTCCAGCAGCTCTCCACATGCATCCCGGTTCACACACACGTCCCACTGGACATCAGACTCTGATGATCTCGGCAATTTCTGCCAAGCTCCGACTGCACATGAACACATCAAAGTCTCAAGGACATAAAACCCAGAAATGAATTATAGCCTTTATGCCCTCCTACAACCGAGCATACAAAATTATAAATTGTCTCTATTATACTCAGCTGGCTTTGGAGTTAGTTATTATCATAGCACTAGCATAACATAAATACTCAAAACCTGTGAAAAGAAATATGGATTCATGGACTCATAGAATAGCCTTGGTTGGAAAAGACCTCAAAGATCATCATGTCCAACCATTCCCCCAGCACTGCCCAGTCCCCACATCTCCATGGCTTTTAAATATCTAAGTATCATAGAATCACAGAATCCCAGACTGGTTTGGGTGTGAAGGGACCTCAGAGTTCATCTCATCATCAACCCCCCTGCCATAGGCAGGGACACCTCCCACCAGACCAGGTTGCTCCAAGCCCCATCCAACCTGGCCTGGAACACTGCCAGGGAGGGGGCAGCCACAGCTTCTCTGGGCAACCTGGGCCAGTGTCTCACCACCCTCACAGCCAACAATTTCTGCCTAACATCTCATCTCAGTCTCCCCTCTGCCAGTTTAAAGCCATCACCCCTCATCCTGTCACTCCATGCCCTTGTCCAAAGTCCCTCCCCAGCTTTCTTGTAGCCCCCCAGGTACTGGAAGGTGCTCTAAGGTCTCCCTGGAGCCTTCTCTTCTCCAGGCTGAACACCCCCAACTCCCTCAGCCTGTCCCCAAAGCAGAGCTGCTCCAGCCCTCGCATCATCTCCATGGCCTCCTCTGGACTCGCTCCAACAGCTCCATGTCCTTCTTGTGTTGGGGGCCCCAGAGCTGAACACAGCACTGCAGGGGGGATCTCACCAGAGTGGAGTAGAGGGGGAGCACCTCCTCCCTGGACCTACTGGCCATGCTGCAGGTGATACAGCCCAGGACACTGTTGGCTTTCTGGGCTCCAGCACACATTGCCAGCTCACATTGAGCTTCTTATCCCCCAGCACCCCCAAGTCCTTCTCCTCAGTGCTGCTCTCCACCCATTCTTAACCAAAGCAGTACCTCACCAGTTAGCCAAGAGCCTGCTTTTGTTGTCCCTTTCTCAGCTAGCAACATAGAATCACAGAATCACCAAGGTTGGAAAAGACCTTGAAGATCATCTAGCCTAACCATCAACCTAACATTCATGACTTCATTTTTTCTTACCACCTAACTGACAAGTGAACGAGCCATGCACATTCCCATTCCTCAGCCACGGACAGCGAGTCACGAGCACTGCAGGAGTCTCCACTATACCAGCACAGTAAAGGATTGTGTTGTGTTATTTTCCTTTCAATAAAAAACTGCTGCAGGCAAAAAAACCTGATGAACGCCTGTCTGTTGTACAAATACACACATAAAATTAAGAGCTGCTTCTAATTATTCTAGGCTTCTGAAGTTCCCTAATAAAGAGATGATATCAAGAACTACTTTGTTTTGATGATCAACTTCATCCCCATGCAGTACCTAGTTAAACAGCCTTCTAATTGATGCCCTGCCCCATGCTAAGGACAGAATTTGCACAGTTTCTGGATTTAAATGTTACATTTTTAATTAAATTCAACACACCCAGACACTGAAGGAACCGCAGTGCTTCAAAAACGCAAGAAAAAAAGTGAGCCAGAAAAATATACCAAACTCACTGTGAATATAATTGTACAAAAAAAGGGCATTTTTCCCTATGTCAGTCAAAAGCACATGGAGCTAAACACATGCCAAGGAATTAAACTCCACAGCCTACCAGCCTCACGGTATCTATAAGGGAATAAGTTATCTCAAAATGTTTAACATGTACTTCCCTCTATCACTAATAATTTAAGAAGATGAACAGTCAAACATTTCTAGGTACTGCTCTCTGTTTACGTAGCTCTAGAGCCCAGCTCCCCCATGGAAGCAGCACCTACAAGGGACACTGGGGGATTTCTGTGCTTCACATCACACATGAACCTATAAGATATGCACCCTGAACACTAAAAAGCTCACCCACAAGCACTGTTAAAACAAGCAAAGTAAAGTCATGGAGAGTTTTAAGTGTCAAAACACATGTGGCACAGGACTGCACAGACACTCCTCACGCACTTGCACTGCTGACAGGAGTGAAAAAGACCTTGAATCCACTCACACTGTTTACTACATGTTGTTTAAGCAACAAATTAAATTTTTACTGGATCGCCACAGTTGAACCTGTCAGAAATAATTATTATTCATTAGACTATTATCTCAGAAGCGAGATGCTGGTATGTACTGGGGCACACAAGCAGTTTTGTCAGACAGCCCAGTTTGGCAAAGTCATTGACCACATCCATCTCGGGTCCCTGGACATTTGATTCTTTGCTGCACACACAGAACGAGGCAATATCACAGAACCATCAAATGGTTTGGGTGTGAAAGGACCTCAAAGCTCATCTCATCCCAACCCCCCTGCCATGGGCAGGGACACCTCCCACCAGACCAGGTTGCTCCAAGCCCCATCCAACCTGGCCTGGAACACTGCCAGGGAGGGGGCAGCCACAGCTTCTCTGGGCAACCTGGGCCAGTGTCTCACCACCCTCACAGCCAACAATTTCTGCCTAACATCTCATCTCAATCTCCCCTCTGCCAGTTTAAAGCCATCACCCCTCATCCTGTCACTCCATGCCCTTGTCCAAAGTCCCTCCCCAGCTTTCTTGTAGCCCCCCAGGTACTGGAAGGCGCTCTAAGGTCTCCTCGGAGCCTTCTCTTCTCCAGGCTGAACACTCCCAACGCCCTCAGCCTGTCCCCAGAGCAGAGCTGCTCCAGCCCTTGCATCATCTCCATGGCCTTCTCTGGACCCACCCCAACAGCTCCAAATCCTTCTTGTGTTGGGGACCCCAGAAGTGGACTCAGTATTCCAGGTGAGGTCTCACAAGAGACACATTATTCCACTGAGAATAGGAGACAGCAAAGCAGCAGCATGTTTCAGAGACACCTATTTTACATCAGTACCCCGATGTCCTCAAACGAGCAAGAAAACCGACTGCGTGCATCCCTTTAAAGGGCCTTTATACGAGTTCAAAGCTTCCCAACTGCATTAGTGCTTTTATCTACATGTTTTGCACGATGCAGTTTTTACTGGAATACTCTGATATTGTGCTGTCCAACCGAGTGAACCACCCAGCAGCGAGGCACAATGTGGCTTTGTCAGAACTGTAACAAATCAGTGCCTTAAAATGGGATATTTTAACACAAGCATTTTAATTTCCTTTATCCTTCAGAACATCACATAGAATCATAGAATCACTATGGTTGGAAAGGACCTCCAGGATCATCAAGTCCAACCTTTATCCCATCATCTCCCTAATCACTAGACCATTAGACCATGGCCTCAAGGGCCTCATCCACTCGTTTTTTGAACACCTCCAGGGACAGCGACTCCACCACCTCCCTGGGCAGCCTGTTCCAGTGCCTAACCACCCTCTCAGTAAAGAACTCCTTCCTAACATCCAGTCTAAACTTCCCCTGATGTAACTTGAGGCCATTTACTCTCATCCTATCATTAGTAATTTGGGAGAAGAGACCAACACCAGCCTCACTACAACCTCCTTTTAGGTAGTTGTAGAGGGCAATAAGGTCTCCTCTCAGTCTCCTCCAAACTAAACAACCCCAGTTCCCTCAGCCGGTCTTCATAAGGCCTGTTTTCCAGACCTCTCACCAGCCTCGTTGCCCTTCTCTGGACTCGCTCCAGCACCTCAATGTCCTTCTTATCCTGTGGTGCCCAGAACTGGACACAGTACTCGAGGTGTGGTCTCACGAGTGCTGAGTACAGGGGCACGATCACCTCCCTACTCCTGCTGGTCACACCGTTCCTGATACAGGCCAGGATGCCATTGGCCTTCTTGGCCACCTGGGCACACTGCTGGCTCATGTTCAGTCAGCTGTCAACCAACGCCCCCAGGTCCTTTTCTGCCAGGCAGCTTTCCAGCCACTCTTCCCCAAGCCTGTAGCGCTGCATGGGGTTGTTGTGGCCAAAGTGCATGACCCAGCACTTACCCTTGTTAAACCTCATGCAGTTGGCCTCAGCCCATCGCTCCAGCCTGTCCAAATCCCGCTGCAGAGCCTCCCTACCCTCAGGTAGATTGATACTCCCACTTAATTTCGTGTCACCTGCAAATTTACTGAGGGTGCATTCGATCCCCTCATCCAGGTCATTGATAAAGACATTAAACAAGACTGGCCCCAAAACTGAGCCCTGAGGGACACCGCTTGTGACCGGTCTCCATCTGGATTTAACTCCATTCACCACAACTCTCTGGGCTCGGCCATCCAGCCAGTTTTTAACCCAGCGAAGAGTCCACCTGTCTAAGCCATGAGCCGCCAGCTTCTCCAGCAGAATGCTGTGGGAAACAGTGTCAAATGCCTTACTGAAATCCAGGCAGACAACATCCACCGCTTTTCCCTCATCCACTAGGTGGGTCACCTGATCATAGATGGAGATCAGGTTGGTTAAACAGGACTTGCCCTTCATGAACCCATGCTGGGTGGACCTGATCCCCCTGTTGTCCTGCACTTGCCACATGATCTCCCCCAAGATAAACCTTTCCATAACCTTCCCTGGTACCGAGGTCAGGCTGACAGGCCTGTAGTTCCCTGGATCCTCCTTCCTGCCCTTCTTGTAGATGGGCGTCACATTGGCAAGTCTCCAGTCGTCTGGGACCTCCCCCGATAACCAGGACTGCTGATAGATGATGTTGCGGCTTGTCAAGTTCCTCCGCCAGCTCCGTCAGCACTCTCGGGTGGATCTCATCTGGCCCCATAGACTTGTGGGCGTCTAATTGACTCAGCAGGTCCTTCACTACTATTTCCTGGATTATAAAGGGGTTTATTCTGATCTCCATCCCAATCTTCCAGCTCAGGGGACTGAATACCATGAGGATAACTGGTCTGACTGTTAAAGACTGAGGCAAAGAAGGCATTAAGTACCTCAGCCTTTTCCTCATCCTTGGTAACAATGTTCCCCCTTGCATCCAATAAAGAATGGAGATTCTCCCTGGTTCTTTTTTTATTGTTAATATATTTGTAAAAACTCTTATTATCTCTTGCAGCAGTGGCCAGGCTGAGTTCTAGCTGAGCTTTTGCCCCCCTAATGTTCTTTCTACACGACCTAACTAAATCCCTATACTCTTCCTGAGTAGCTTGCCCCTTCTTCCAAAGGTGGTAGGCTCTCTTCTTTCTCCTAAGTCCCAGCAGAAGCTCCCTGTTCAGCCAGGCCGGTCGTTTTCCCCGCCAGTTTGTCTTACGACACATGGGGACAGCCTGCTCCTGTGTCTCTAAGAGTTTCTTCTTGAAAAGAGTCTATCCTTCCTGAATCCCTTTGCCCTCTAGGACTGTTCCCCAAGGGACTTTCTCAACCAGTGTTCTAAACAGGTTGAAGTCTGCCCTTTGGAAGTCCATGGTGAGAGTTTTGCTGCCCCCCCTCCTAACTTGGCTAAGGATCGAGAACTGGATCATTTCATGGTCGCTTAGCCCAAGATGGCCTCCGATCACCACATCACCTACCAGTCCTTCTCTGTGAACAACAGATCTAGCAAGGCATCTTCCCTGGTGGACTCAACTTCCTGACTCAGCTGGTAAGTATCTTCCATGCACTCCAGGAGCTTCTTGGACTGTTTTCTCTCTCCTGTGTTATATTTCCAGCAGATGTCTGCTAAGTTGAAGTCCCCCACAAGAACAAGGGCTTGCGATTTTGCAGCTTCTGCCAGTTGTCTACAGAACAGTTCATCAACCTCTTAATCCTGGTCGGGTGGTCTGTAACAGACTCCCAACTGGATATCCGCCTCGTTCGCCTTCCTCAACTTCACACATAAACATTCAACTGGTCCATCACACTTATTGACCCTCATGCAGTCAAAACACTCCCTAATATAGAGCACCACCCCACCACCCTTTCTACCTTGCCTATTCCGCTTGTAGAGCTTGTAGCCATCCACTGCAGCACTCCACTCATGAGAGTCATCCCACCATGTTTCCGTGACGGCGACTACGTCGTAGCTGTCGTGCTACACAATGGCTTCCAGCTCCTCCTGTTTGTTGCCCATGCTGCGTGCATTAGAGTAGATGCCCTTGAGCCAGGCTAACGACTTCATTTCTAACCACGGCCTGCCATCCTTAGGCTAAACTCTAGTGGGCCCAGTTTTACCCCCTTCCCCATTCGAACCTAGTTTAAAGTCCTTTCAATAAGCCCAGCCAGCTCATACTCGAGGATTCTTTTCCCCCTTTGAGATAGATTAACTCCATCTGCCACTCGCAGACCCCACACAGCATAAAGCTCCCCATGCTCAAAAAACCCAAAATTCTGTCTGTGGCACCAGTCTCTCAGCCACATGTTTATCAGGTGAGTCTTCCTTCCTCTATCAGTATTCTTCCCTGCCACTGAAGGAATAGAGGAGAACACCACCTGGGCTCCTGAGCCCTCAAGTGATCTCCCCAGGGCCCTGAAGTCTTTTTTAATTGTTTTCAGGCTCCTCTCTGAAACATCATCACTACCAACCTGGATAACCAACAGTGGGTAGTAGTCTGTTGGCCATACCAGACCAGGTAGTTTCCTAGTAATATCCCTGACCCTGGCCCCAGGGAGGCAGCAGACTTCCCTATGGAGTGGATCTGGCTGGCATATGGGGGCCTCTGTTCCCCTCAGAAAGGAGTCTCCAACTACAATTACCCTTCTTTTTTTCTTATTGGAGCTGGTCCTAATGCGTGGGGGAGACCAATGTACCTTGGGTGACTCCTCTGATGGACCTTCGTCTCCATTTTCATTTGTTTGCTCTGTAAGGGTAGCCGGGAAGGGGAGGGAGGCCGGGAGGGGATTCGCCTGCCTTGCCGAGCAGGGACCTGTTTCCATTCCCCCTCGTCTCGTAGGTCCTCTCCTTGTACCTGATGGCAAGGGAGGAGGGGATCCTCTCTTTCTAGTGGAGCCTCCACCCACTGCCCTGTCCTCAAGGATGGTAGGGCCTGACTCCACCAGTCCATCTCCCTCTCACACTCCCTTATTGTCCTCGGCCTTTCCACCTCCTCCTTTAGCTCTACCACCAGGCTGAGCAGCTCATTCACCTGGTCACACCAGACACAGGTGTTATACCTGTCACACTCTGCTAGCAGTGTCAGACTTCAGCACTCTCTGCAGCCGGAGACCTGGTGAAGTGCTGGGGTCTGAACCCCCAGCCCTGAATTAAGGTTGACATATGGGTGGTTCCCACAGCCCTTTAAGAGGAAGGGATGAGTTTACCTTTTGGCTTTCCTCCAGGGTGTGGCCGGCCTTGCAAGGAGAGCCCTCAGGTAAACAAGCCCCAGGTGCCCTGCATTTTGGTAACAAGTGCCAGGTGTCCTGTTTGGGGATAAAAGCTGGGCCCACTTGCAGGAAGGGTTGGAGAGTCTGTCTGTGGAGTGGACACACTTCACAGAGTTTTCCTGTTGGGGAAGGACCTCCTGACCACTCATGCAACTGGATCGCAGTCAGGTCTGGCATATACAAACACAGGCTTTGTGGGGAGGCAACATGGGGTTACTTCTGTCATATGTAACTGCCTTGTTCTCCTGGTTGTCTCCCATCTTCTCTGTGGGTTATCTTGTGTCTCTGTTTGTTCCATCTGTTATGAGCGATATTGTGTCATTCCTGGGGTCGCTGGGGTTGATGTCTGTTATTCGTGATCTATCTGACTTGTTTGTACCCCCAGCAATCCTCTATATACTGACCCCTTTACGTGAAATAGAACCTACATACTGGATTGTTGTTCTGCTGCTGGCTGTGTCCTTTTTACTGGGCCTACTAATTGGCAAAACACCTGGACACCTGCATGCTTCTGTGGGACCTCTGTCTGGGTCGTCACCATCTTCCTCACAGGAGCTTTTGACCGTGTCAAAACCATCGCTGGTCCTGCTCAGTTCTTAACACCTCAGCTCCTTGCTCCCTCTTCTAGGTCACAGCTCCTTGGTACCTTCCCTGCATGTCCTGTTCATGCTAACTGCCCGGTACAAACTGCTGTGCCATGCCTTACAGACGTGACATGCCCATTTGCCCCCTCCTGTTCACTCAAAAGCCTCCCACGCGGCTCGGGGCCACGCCTCTGCCGCGCCTGATTGGCTCTCGCCGACTTCCTGGAGCCGTTGGGGCTCGGGCTGCGAGTGGGGGGGCTCCTGGCTCAGGAAATCTCTGCACAACACGATCGAACCCTCACCGCCTCGGCCTTACCTCAGTCTTGTCGCTGCTGCCGCCGCAGGGTTCAGGGTTCAGTTTTGGGCCCCTCACGCCAAGAAGGCATTGAGGTGCTGGAACGTGTCCAGAGAAGGGCACCAGAGCTGGGGAAGGGTCTGGAGCGCAAGGCTGATGGGGAGCGGCAGAGGGAAATGGGGGGTTCAGTCTGGAGAAGAGGAGGCTGAGGGAAGACCTCATTGCTCTCTACAACTCCCTGAAAGGAGGGGGTAGCGAGGAGGAGTCGGTGTCTTCTCCCAGGTAACAGTGACAGGACAAGGGGTGATAGCCTCAAGTTGTGCCAGGGGAGGGTTAGACTGGATGTGAGGAAGAATTCCTTCCCCCAAAGGGCTGTCCAGCACTGGCACAGGCTGCCCAGGGCAGTGGGGGAGTCCCCATCTCTGGAGGGACTGCAAAGCCATGGAGATGTGGTGCTGAGGGACATGGGGCAGTGGGGACTGGGCAGTGCTGGGCGAACGCTTGGACTGGGGGAGCTTAAGAGGGCTTTTCCAACCCAAAATGGTTCTATGATTCTATCAAAGTGGTTCCCAACATAGCTGCCAGCAGGGAGGAAGGAGGGAGGAGTGATGAAGAACAGGTACGAGTAGCTTTCCAGCAGCAGTGCCAGCTTAAATGCACATCAAACTACATTGTAAGGACAAACTGGGAGTAGTTGTTCACACTGTAACTAAACGGCCTTAACCATAACCAAAACCACTAAGAAAAAGCAGAGATTCTGGAACAGAAAAGGTGAAGATTTCAAACAACTGAAAAGGATGACATTTAATAAAGTTATTTCTTAAACTTTAGGGACTGAATACACTTTGGGAAAAGAAATTAACATCAACCTTGCACCAAAGACCATCAGTCAGTACCTTCCATCTCTACAAATACCTCAGGGAATGCAGATTAGGACAGCTGCAGGAACGGAGTGTCATCTTAGTGATCACCTCTGACCATCATCAAACCTCGCGTTCACACTCGGTGTGGTAACTAAATATTCAGTTACAAGGAGTCATCCTAATATATTAATTTGCATATAACACTCAAAGTCTATTTAAGCAGCAACTCCCAATTCAGAAATCCAGATGCAAGGGAAGGATGGAACACGTCACAGAAAGGTTTGTCCCGTTGTTGCCAAGCCACACGTTGCCTCCACCGCCCAGAGCACTGGCCTCCAGCAATTCCCTAACAGCATCCAGCACCTCACAGGCCTCGCACGCAACTCGGCTTGAGTGGAATATCTTCAGTTACCTTAAAACCCAACTGCTCAAACAATGAAGAGTGTAGAAGCCTATAAATCCCGTCTGAAGGCCAGAGAGCTCTTCTTGCTTTCTAGAAATCCAGGAAGTAAGGTGTGGTTTTTTTTCTCAGCTGGAAAACAGCAGAGTGACATTGTAAATCATATTCTTGTTGCTTCTGTATCTGAAGCACCGTATGAAGAGCTGCCCCTCTCAATTTAGCCAGCTGGTACATTTACATGTGTGGTACAATGCTGTGCAGAGACACCAGCTCAAGTTTCAACACAGAGAAGGCTCATCAGCCCCACACAGAGCTGGAGGTGATGTAAGGGGACTCCTTACAGCTCTACAGCTCCTCCACACATCACATGCACCCACGCGGTACAGACATGACCTCAGGAGCCTCAGCTAAACTCCCCTCCGCTGCTGCACGTAACAGCCCAAGTAAGAACAAAGAAGTAGCAAGGGAAAGGGAAGCATCCTACACTTTCCAGTAAGGAATATCATTATAGGGAAAGAGGTTGTGACATTCACTCCCTGAAAGCAGACTGCCTCAGGAACAGGTACACAAAAACACTGCGGGGCCACAGGAGCATAAGGAGGGTCTTCTCAACCCCACGACTGTACTTAATGGTGTAGCAAGGTGGTGTTCAGCATTAGGCCAACCATGCCCTGAGCTGCATCACAAGAAGTATGGCCAGCAGGTTGTAAGAGGTGATGCTCCCCCTACTCTGCTCTCGTGAGACCTCACCTGCAGTACTGAGTCCAGTTCTGGGGCCCCCAACACAGGAAGGACACTGAGCTGTTGGAGCAGGTCCAGAGGCGGCCACAGAGATGATGCGAGGGCTGGAGCACCTCTGCTCTGGGGACAGGCTGAGGGAGTTGGGGGTGTTCAGCCTGGAGAAAGCTCCAGGGAGACCCTGGAGCACCTTCCAGTACCTGGGGGGGCTACAAGAAAGCTGGGGAGGGACTTTGGACAAGGGGATGGAGTGACAGGATGAGGGGTGATGGCTTTAAACTGGCAGAGGGGAGATAGAGATGAGATCTTAGGCAGAAATTTCTGTCACTCCATGCCCTTGTTAAAAGTCTCTCTCCAGAATCTGGAAAAGCAACTGTGCTGGTCAGATCACAGAATCACAGAATGTTAGGGATTGGAAGGGACCTCAAAAGATCATCTAGTCCAATCCCCCTGCCAGAGCAGGATTACCTAGATCAGGTCACACAGGAACATGTCCAGGCGGGTTTTGAATGTCTCCAGAGAAGGAGACTCCACAACCTCTCTGGGAAGCCTGTTCCAGTGTTCTGTTACCCTCACTGTGAAGTTCTTCCTCACATTTATGTGGAACCTCCTATGTTCCAGCTTGCACCCATTGCCCCTTGTCCTATCATTGGATGTCACTGAGAAGAGCCTGGCTCCATCCTCATGACACTCACCCTTTACATATTTATAAACATTAATGAGGTCACCCCTCAGTCTCCTCTTCTCCAAGCTAAAGAGACCCAGCTCCCTCAGCCTTTCCTCATAAGGGAGATGTTCCACTCCCTTAATCATTTTCGTGGCTCTGCGCTGGACTCTCTCAAGCAGTTCCCTGTCCTTCTTGAACTGGGGGGCCCAGAACTGGACACAATACTCCAGATGTGGCCTCACCAAGGCAGAACAGAGGGGAAGGAGAACCTCTCTTGACCTACTAACCACCCCCTTTCTAATACACCCCAGGATGCCATTGGCCTTCTTGGCCACAAGGGCACATTGCTGGCTCACGGTCATCCTCCTGTCCACCAGGACCCCCAGGTCCCTTTCCCCTACACTGCTCTCCAGCAGGTCAGCCCCCAACCTGTACTGGTACATGGGGTTGTTCTTCCCCAGATGCAAAACTCTGCACTTGCCCTTGTTGAATTTCATTAAGTTTTTCCCCGCCCAACTCTCCAGCCTATCAAGGTCTCGTTGAATGGCAGCACAACCCTCTGGTGTGTCAGCCATTCCTCCTAGTTTGGTGTCATCAGCAAACTTGCTGAGGATACATTCTGTACCCTCATCCAAGTCATTGATGAAGATATTAAACAACACCGGTCCCAGTACCGACCCCTGAGGGACTCCACTAGTCACAGGCCTCCAACTAGACTCTGTCCCATTAACCACAACTCTCTGGCTTCTTCCCTTCAGCCAGTTCACAATCCACCTCACTACCTGATCACCAAACCCATACTTGATCAGCTTATCTACAAGGATGCTGTGGGAGACAGTGTCAAATGCTTTACTGAAATCAAGATAAACCACATCTACCGCTCTACCATCATCTATCCACCTAGTTATTTCCTCATAGAAGGCAATAAGGTTGGTCAAACGTGACTTACCCTTGGTAAAACCATGTTGACTGCTCTTAATGACCCCCTCATCCTTGATGTGCCTAGAGATAGTGCCAAGAACAAGCTGTTCCATCACCTTTCCAGGGATGGAGGTGAGGCTGACCGGTCTATAGTTACTCGGGTCCTCCTTCTTGCCCTTCTTATAGATTGGAGTGACATTTGCTATCCTCAGGCACCTCTGCTGTTGTCCATGACTTACCAAAGATGATGGAGAGTGGCCTAGCAATGACCTCTGCCAGCTCCCTCAGCACCCTTGGGTGCATTCCATCTGGTCCCATTGATTTATGGATATCCAGATTGCTCAACTGATCCCTAACCCAATCCTCATCTACCGAGGCAAACTCCTCCTTTATCCTGACTTCTTCTGGGGCTACAGGGATCAGGGGCTCCTGGGGAAAGCCTGCAGGAGTAAAGACAGAGGCAAAGAAGGCATTCAGCACCTCTGCCTTCTTTATATCCTTTGTCTCTGGGCACCCACCTCATTCATCAGTGGGCCTATATTGCCTCTAGTGTTTGTTTTATTAGCTATGTATTTGAAAAAGCCCTTTCTATTGTCCTTGACCTGGCTTGCAAGGTTAAGTTCTAAGGAGGCCTTAGCTTTCCTAATTGCCTCTCTACATCCTCTGACAATTGTCCTATATTCCTCCCAAGTGACTAGCCCCTCTTTCCATGATCCATAAATTCTCTTTTTCCACCTAAGTTTGCCCAGCAGTTCCTTGTTTAACCATGCTGGTCTCCTAGCTCCCTTACTTGATTTCATACCCATTGGGACGCTCTGATCCTGAGCTTGCAAGAAGTGGTCCTTGAATGTTGACCAACTATCTTGAGCCCCTTTGCCATCTAGCACCCTGTCCCATGGGACTTCCCTTAACAATTGATTAAGGAGGCTAAAGTTGGCCCTGTGGAAGTCCAGGGTTCTGGTCTTGCTAGGTACTCTATTCCTCCCACACAGGATCCTAAACTCCACCATCTCATGATCACTGCAGCCAAGGCTGCCATCGACCATCACTGCTTCAACAAGACCCTCCTTGTTTGATGAGTACAAGATCCAGCAGCGCTCCTCTCCTAGTCGGCTTATCCACCATTTGCATTAAGTAGTTGTCATAAATGCACTGGAGGAACCTCCTAGACTGTGAATGGCTGGCTGTGTAAGTCTCCCAGCAGATATCGGGGTAGTTAAAATCCCCCATGAGGACCAAGGCCTGTAGTTGCGAGGCTGCTTTCAGCTGCCTGTAGAAAGCCTCATCAACTCCCTCATCCTGATCAGGAGGTCTGTAATAGACCCCCACAACTGTATCACCCATGCCTGCCTGCCCCTTAATTCTTACCCACAGACTTTCAACTTGCCCCTCATCAGCCCCTGGAGAAAACTCAATACATTCAAGTTGCTCCCTCACATAGAGAGCAACTCCACCACCTCGCTTCACTGACCGATCTTTCCTAAAAATGACATAGCCATCCATGACCACATTCCAGTCATGTGAGCTGTCCCACCATGTCTCTGTAATTGCCACCAGGTCATAACCTTTAGACCGCACACAGACCTCTAACTCCTCCTGTTTATTCCCCATACTGCGTGCATTGGTGTACAGACATTTCAGAGAGCAAGCAGAATGCACTGGTGGGACCCCTGGGAGGCAGGAGGCCTTGTGGTCAGGGCCTAAACATCTATCCCTTCTCTTCAATGATCGAAAATCCTCCCTAGACCACCTTCCTTCAGGCCCTAGTATATTGCTCTTGGGCTTGTCCCTAACAGACCCAGTTGTCTCCCCTTCCCCCTTCACATCTAGTTTAAAGCCCTCTCAATGAGCCCTGCTAACTCCTGCCCCAAAAGCCTTCTCCCCCTCTGGGACAAATGCATTCCACCTGTCACCAGGCCAGGTGTCTCATATAGCAGCCCATGATCAAAGAACCCAAAGCCCTGCCTTTGACACCAGTTACATGAGAACACCAGATACATGAGAAAACCCTACATCTGTTTCATTGTATTGGTCTTAAATAAATAACTATATGATTCTGAATCATTTATAGACACTGATGAAACCTCAAACTTACCAGTCAGCTGTGAAAGAGAAAGAAGATCCATCAAGCAGAGCTAAGGGCATAGCACATGGCAAAACATATCCCATGTCTCATTCACTTCCCAACCCATCAGGGGCGAGAGGGGACAAGGAGGTCCCCATCGGAATCTTCACCCAGCTAGTTGAGTCTTCTGCAATAGGACCCGTCTCACCTAATGTGTAGATTTTTATACTATGGATGACTAATTTGAATTAGTCATCCAGATTCCCTTTGCAGTAGAAGAGAAATGAGCACTTCTCCAGCAAAACGCAGCTCTATTTTAGACTTCTTTATCAAAAGAAAATAAACATCTGTTTCTCTCCATTGACCAAAAAAAGGAATCCTAAGTGGTGACTTCAGAAGCAGGCATTTACATTATAGATGTGTGAACTTTGGTGAGAGGTCTCCAGCCCCCTTAAAGTGAAGTGTCCTGGGTTGCAATGTATTCTATTACCATGAGCCGTTGAAGCCTGGCGCAGGTGTTCCTTGCCCCCTCCCCGGACTATTCTTCTGTCAATGCGCCCATCAGTGCCTTGCCCCAGGACTCACCATCCCTGTGTGAGATGCTCCGGCCAGGGGGGGAGGGGTGGAGCCAAGCATTCCCGCCGGAGATAATTTGGCAGTTTGGAACAGCGCGAGGGGCCTTACCCGCTGGGATCCCAGAGGACAGGGACTGCACCGCCGCCGGATTTTCGGAGGAGGACCAGTTTTCTTTTTCTACAAGATCACCGCTTCAACGGGATCATTTAAAAGAGAACTGCAGCTGCCACCGAAATCGGATTGCTCAGACTTTGTTTTCTTTTCCTACGGACCACCGCTTTAACCGGACCATTTCGGAGAGAACTGCAGCTGCCACTGGATCGGAGTGGCACCAGCACCCTGCCCGGCAGGGGGCCAGGTTGTATCCCTGACTCTGTCAGGCCTGTAACCAGTTTCTCTGTATTATAGTTTTGTTGTATACATTAGTAAAAACTGTTATTCCCATTTCCTCATATCTTTGCCTGAAAGCCCCTTAATTTCAATTCTATAACAATTTGGGGGGAAGGGGGTTGTATTTTCCATTCCAAGGGGGGCTCCTGCCTTCCTTAGCAGACACCTGTCTTTCAAACCGGGACAGATTTTGGCGCCCAACGTGGGGCCTGAGGGCATTGAGGAAAAAGGGTGAAAAGGGAATAACAGTTCCTGGCTAACCTGATTTTTTTGTGCACTGAACGTGGGAACTTTGTTAGGCAGCACCATGTGGTCTAGTTTACCTTGCTTCGGGTGGCACGTGGTCGTGGCTATACTTTTCCCCTTTGCAGCCCCTTATCTAAACATGGGTCCTCTGACTAAGGCTACCGTGGCTGTTATCCAGCTTGCACTGTGGTTTGATAAGGTAAGGAATTCATGGTTTTTCAATTTCCTGTGGAATGTGGGCACATGGATAAAGGGCTATCACACGCTCAGCATATGTTTCTGGGATTACATTAAAAATGGTACCTTCTGTGAGGAAATAACACCAGGGGAAGTTTTCTCCCAACCATTCAACCAGTTCTTTGGGTCTGCTCCATCAGCTTTCGAAGGGTTTAGATTTCCCCTAGATATTATCCATGTGTTGCTGCTAATAGGCCTACTCTGCTTGGCCTTCAGAGATAAAGTGAGACTGACTTGGATAACTACTTGGGCACCCACCCCAGAGACTAGGAATGCTGCCCCAGAACCTGACCCGGCCCCAGAGGCCAGAGATCCTGCCCCGCAGCCTGACCCTGTCCCACGCCCTGGCATTGCCCAACAGCCCACCTCAGAAATGGACCAGCCGAACTGGGTGGGGGTACTGGTGAAGGAAATACGTGAGATGCTGAGGGAACACACCTCCCAAACTAGTGGGAAACCTTGTCCTGAAAAGGGAAAGTCTGATAGTGCAGCAGTGGAACCCACAGATGTTACAACTGTGCAGGGTCCAGCTGAACCACAAGGACAGCCACAGCCAGCGGCAGTCGCCCCTGTGCAGAGGAGGAAGTGCAAGGCCAAATCAGTACGCCCAGTTAGTGATGGTAATGAGCCAGAGCCCTCACAACCAGCAGGGGAGTCAGAGCCTGAAATTATCATCGAATCCCTGTCGTTCGACAGTCTCCGTAATTTGCGAAAAGACATTGCGCGACGGGGATGTGAGCCTTATACAACCTGGTTACTTTGGGTTTGGGACCTCATGGGTAAAGGCGTACAACTGGACAGTGGCGAAGCCAGGTATTTGGGATCCTTGGCCCAAGACTCAGGGGTGGACCAGGTATTTGTAAGGGAGCCGGGGCCCCTTTCTCTCTGGGAGCGGCTTTTAATGAGTGTGAGGGAAAGGTTTGTCCACAGAGAGAGAATGCAGGAGTACCATTATAGAATGCAATGGAAGACCCTTGAGGAAGCAATCCAACAGCTGAGGGAAGTGGCAGTGTTAGAGGTACTCTTTGGGAGGGACGGACAGCATGATAATGACCCCGACAAGGTCAAGTGTACAGGGCAGATGCTGTGGAACCTGGCAAAGCTGGGGCCACAGCAGTATGCCACGTTCATTGCAACAATTAATGCTGATGACAACCAAGAGACAGTGGGTTCTGTTGCCAACAGGTTCAGATATTATGAGAGTTTAGTCAATGGCCCAATGAAAGCTCATGTCGTTGCTGTGGCTAGGGACCTCAAAGAAGAGATTAGGGAGGAGGTGATGGAGGAGGTGAGGAGGAGCAGCTCTCATGTGGCACCAGTGCAGGTCATAAACCCCAGAGTCAGAGCCCGACGTCCCCCAGCTAGAGAGAGAGGGTACACCCCACGATCTGAGCTGTGGTTCTTCCTGTGTGACTGTGGGGAAGACATGAGAAGGTGGGATGGGAAACCCACTTCTGTCCTGGCAGCACGGGTTCGTGAGCTCAAAAGGGAAAACACTAGCC
Source organism: Podargus strigoides (assembly GCA_028020825.1). Lineage (NCBI taxonomy): Eukaryota > Metazoa > Chordata > Aves > Caprimulgiformes > Podargidae > Podargus > Podargus strigoides. Next base: position 49,902,118 of record CM051662.1, read on the forward strand.
GAGGGGGTTCCACTAAAGCGAAAGTAGCCTCAGCCTCCCGTGACCGAGCTGCCAGGTATTACAGAAGGGAGGATGATATGTCAGATCCCCTTGAAGAAACATCTAGCAGGTATGCCCAGGGGAGGGATGATAACCAGGCCTAGAGGGGCCCTGCCTCTAGCCAGGAAGAGGCACGGGAGAATCGGGTCTTTTGGACAGTGTGGATCCGATGGCCTGGCACATCAGAGCCACAGAAATATGAAGCATTGGTTGACACTGGAGCACAATGTACCCTAATGCCATCGGGACATGTGGGGGCAGAATCTGTGTCTATTGCTGGGGTGACAGGGGGGTCGCAGCAGTTGACCCTGTTGGAAGCTGAGGTGAGCCTGACTGGGAAGGAGTGGCAGAAACATCCGATTGTGACTGGCCCGGAGGCCCCATGTATCCTGGGAATAGACTTTCTCCGAAATGGCTATTACAAAGACCCAAAAGGATTTAAGTGGGCTTTTGGGATAGCTGCTGTGGAAGCAGAAGGCATTAGGCAGTTGAACACCTTGCCTGGACTATCAGAAAATCCTTCTGCGGTTGGGCTCCTGAAGGTGGAAGAGCAACGGGTGCCAATTGCCACTTCGACGGTGCACCGCCGGCAATATCGGACGAATCGAGATGCCATGATCCCCATCCACAAGATGATCCGTGAGCTGGAGGGCCAAGGGGTGATCAGCAAGACCCACTCACCCTTCAACAGCCCCATCCGGCCTGTGCGCAAGCCTGACGGAGAATGGAGATTGACTGTGGACTATCGTGCTTTGAATGAAGTGACTCCACCATTGAGTGCTGCTGTGCCGGACATGCTGGAGCTCCAGTACGAGCTGGAGTCCAAAGCAGCAAAGTGGTATGCCATTACTGACATTGCTAATGCATTTTTCTCCATTCCTCTGTCACCAGAGTGCAGGCCTCAGTTTGCCTTCACCTGGAGGGGCGTGCAGTACACCTGGAACCGACTGCCCCAGGGGTGGAAGCACAGTTCCACCATCTGCCATGGGCTGATCCAGACTGCGCTGGAAAAGGGTGAGGCTCCAGAACATTTGCAGTTCATAGATGATATCATTGTATGGGGGAACATGGCAGTGGAAGTATTTGAGAAAGGAGAGAAAATCATCCAAATTCTCCTGGAGGCCGGCTTCGCCATCAAGAAACGCAAAGTCAAGGGACCTGCCCGAGAGATCCAGTTCCTGGGGGTAAAGTGGCAAGACGGACGGCGCCAGATTCCCACCGAGGTCATCAATAAGATCACTGCGATGTCTCCACCGACCAGCAAGAAGGAAACACAAGAATTCCTAAGTGTCATAGGCTTTTGGAGAATGCACATTCCCGAGTACAGCCAGATCATGAGCCCTCTCTACCTGGTTACCCGCAAGAAGAACGATTTCCACTGGGGCCCTGAACAACAACAAGCCTTCACTCAGATCAAGCAGGAAATCGCTCATGCGGTAGCCCTTGGCCCAGTCAGGACAGGACCAGAGGTGAAAAATGTGCTCTACTCTGCAGCCGGGAACAAGGGTCTGTCCTGGAGCCTTTGGCAGAAGGTGCCTGACGAGACTCGGGGCCGACCACTGGGATTCTGGAGCCGAAGCTACAGAGGATCCGAAGCCAACTACACTGCGACAGAGAAAGAAATCTTGGCCACCTATGAAGGAGTTCGAGCTGCCTCAGAAGTAATCGGCACAGAGGCACAACTCCTCCTGGCACCCCGACTACCGGTGCTGGGGTGGATGTTCAAGGGAAAGGCTCCCTCCACGCATCATGCCACCGACGCTACCTGGAGCAAATGGATTGCCCTCATCACTCAGCGCGCCCGCATTGGAAACCAAAATCGCCCTGGGATCTTGGAAATAATTACCAACTGGCCAGAAGGTGAGGCTTTTGGATTATCTTCTGAAGAAGAGGAAGAGGAAGTGACACGTGCTGAGGAAGCCCCTCCATATAACGAGCTACCAGAGAGTGACAGACGATATGCCCTCTTCACCGATGGTTCCTGCCAAATTGTATTTGCTAGCCGGAAATGGAAAGCTGTTGTATGGAGCTCCACATGACAAGTTGTACAAGCTACCGAGGGAGAGGGTGGATCGAGCCAATTTGCTGAACTCAAAGCCGTCCAATTAGCCCTGGACATTGCTGGGAGAGAGAAGTGGCCAAAGCTCTACCTCTACATTGATTCATGGATGGTAGTCAATGCCCTGTGGGGTTGGCTGGAAAGGTGGAAAAAGGCCAACTGGCAGCGTAGGGGAAAACCAATCTGGGCTGCTGATGAGTGGAAGGACATTGCCACTCGGGTAAAGGAGCTACCTGTGAAAGTCCGTCATGTAGATGCTCATGTCCCCAAGAGTCGGGCTAATGAAGAACATCGCAGCAACGAAAAGGCAGAACAGGCTGCAAAAATAGAGGCGTCCCAGATAGATTTGGATTGGCAGCATAAAGGAGAGTTGTTCTTAGCTCGGTGGGCCCATGATGCCTCAGGCCATCAAGGCAGAGATGCCACCTATAAGTGGGCACGAGACCGAGGGGTGGATCTAACCATGGACAGTATCTCCCAGGCTATCCATGACTGTGAGACGTGCGCTGCGATCAAACAGGCCAAGCGGGTAAAGCCCCTGTGGTATGGTGGGCGGTGGTCCAAATATAAGTATGGGGAGGCCTGGCAGATTGACTACATCACACTGCCTCAAACCCGCCAAGGCAAGCGCCACGTGCTCACAATGGTGGAAGCCACCACTGGATGGCTGGAGACCTACCCTGTGCCTCACGCTACTGCCCGGAACACCATCCTGGGCCTTGAAAAGCAAGTCCTTTGGAGGCATGGCACCCCTGAGAGAATTGAGTCTGACAACGGGACTCATTTCAAGAACAGCCTTGTCAACACCTGGGCTAGGGAACATGGCATTGAGTGGGTGTGCCACATCCCTTACCATGCACCAGCAGCTGGGAAAGTTGAACGGTGCAACGGACTGCTTAAAACCACCTTGAAGGCACTGGGTGGAGGAACTTTCAAAAACTGGGAGATGCATTTAGCAAAGGCCACCTGGTTAGTTAACACCCGAGGCTCCACGAACCGAGCAGGCCCCGCTCATTCTGAATCCTTACGAACAACAGACGGGGATAAGGTTCCAGCCGTGCACATGAGAGGTATGCTTGGGAAAACTGTTTGGGTTAATTCTGCCTCGGGCAAAGACAAACCCATCCGTGGGGGTGTCTTTGCTCAGGGACCAGGTTGTACTTGGTGGGTAATGCAGAAAGATGGGGAAACCCGGTGTGTACCACAAGGGGACCTTATTTTAAGTGAGAACTGAGTGTAGAGTTTCATTGTATATGTATGTGTATATATATATGTGTGTGTGTGTGTGTGTAGAGTTTAAGAAAGGTATTGATTTGGGATGATGCAAATGGTAATAGAATAAGGGGTGGATAATGTCCTGGGTTACAAGTGTATTCTATTACCATGAGCTGTTGAAACCTGGCGCTGGTGTTCCTCGCCTCCCCCCTCAGGACTATTCTTCTGTTAATGCGCCCATCAGTGCCTTGCCCCAGGACTCACCATCCCTGTGTGAGATGCTCCGGCCGGGGGGGGAGGGGTGGAGCCAAGCATTCCCGCCGGAGATATTTTGGGGTTTGGAACAGCGCGAGGGGCCTTACCCGCTGGGGATCCCAGAGGACAGGGACTGCACCGCCGCCGGATTTTCGGAGGAGGACCAGTTTTCTTTTTCTACAAGATCACCGCTTCAACGGGATCATTTAAAAGAGAACTGCAGCTGCCACCGAAATCGGATTGCTCAGACTTTTTTTCCTACGGACCACCGCTTCATCAGGACCATTTCGGAGAGAACTGCAGCTGCCACTGGATCGGACTGGTACCAGCACCCTGCCCGGCAGGGGGCCAGGTTGTATCCCTGACTCTGTCAGGCCTGTAACCAGTTTCTCTGTATTATAGTTTTGTTGTATACATTAGTAAAAACTGTTATTCCCATTTTCCTCATATCTTTGCCTGAAAGCCCCTTAATTTCAATTCTATAACAATTCGGAGGGAAGGGGGTTGTATTTTTCTGTTCCAAGGGGGGCTCCTGCCTTCCTTAGCAGACACCTGTCTTTCAAACCGGGACATGAAGGTAGAGTCTGAAACACAACATTAGGGGGAAACAAAATAAAAGGCTTAGAAAGTCATGGAAGAAAATAAAAAATAATAAAAAAAATTATTAGGATATACCATGGACAATGTAATGTTAAAAAGCAATATAGCAAAGGACTGGGAGAATGCAGAAGTAGTAAATAACAAGACAGCACTAAGAAAAACAATCTTCCATGTATATATTAAATAAAAAAAGGGGATAACATGCAACAGAACTGAGCTGAAATGCATCACTGAGTATTTTCTAATTTGTTAAATAGAGTGCTGACTGAGCATCTGTTGAGCATTAATCAGGTACTCTAGCTCAAGAGCTGACATCCTGGCACTCTGAGGATGCCCTGGATATTCCATTCACTAGGCTTAGTTTGATTTAATCTAACACGGAATCATGGCTTTTGTTAACACTGCTGCAGTCCCACTATTCCCTTCTGATTTACACTGCCCAGCAAACCTTCACCTGCTCCTACCACGGCTGTTAAGTAAAATAACCCAGGAGAAGACAAGGAGGGGAAGGAAGGGGAGGCAGCCTTCTGAAAAAATGGCTCCCTGCAAGCATGGGATCAGCACTAACTCAGAGGGACAAACCAGAAACATCCTGCACTGCAAACTTAGTTAAATTGAACCGCACCCTATTTAAATCCCGAGGGCGAGAGCCCTGCTCTTTTTACTCCCCTCCTTCCTGGGTCACACGTTCCTGCGTCCTCCCTTGTGTCAGCACTGTTTATGCAACCACACATCGAGCTGGTTGAGGGAGCTGACCCAGCTGAAAACTGCTCCCTCCAAGCAGGGTGAGCGTTCTGCTCGCTCAGCTCTCCCTGCCAACACAGGGCAGCCTGGACTTGGGCCCATCCATGTCGCTGTGGATCTGTGCCCTCAGTCCTCTGGCTCAGGGAGATGGGATACAGTGTTCAACCTGTCAGCTTACAGTCTCAATTAGCCTTCTAAAAAAAGAAGAAATCTATCTAAACAGAAACTAAACAGAAAAGAATTCTATTAAATGGCACACTAGAGGATCTTCTGAAGGGAGAAAATAAAAAGAACCAGCTGGAGAAACACAACCTTTCTCATCCCACCCTGCTGCAGGTGAAAATAAGAAGCTGAAACAACCCATAGGTTTTGCAGGACTATGAGGCATGAAAAGAAAGGCAGAAATTGCTATGCAGAAGAGAATCCAAGTCGCTTATCACTAAATGTCAAGGCATACCCAGCATGCATCAACTCTTAACATAATTAAGTCTACCATAGAAAAATCAAAGACAAAACTGAAACTGAAGTATATGGTGCTCTATTTCCTTCCTTCCTGAGGTTGCAGCAACAGAAACCATCTCCACTGCGTAGTCCTCGCATATTTTTGTCTCTCTCCCAGCAAGCAGTGCCAGTCTCTGCTGTGATGCTGCTGCTCTTAATTCTGCCAAACAAAATCAGAATCAAAGTGACTTAACAGTTATCAGTGGCACTGCAGGCCACAATGCTCTGAAGAGCAGCAAACTGCAGAACTGAAAGAAAATTATAAAAAACTAAGAAGTTGCCTAGCACAGAGACATTCGCCAACCGAACACAAACCTTCAAGTCATCAATACGTTTGGAAAGTTCTCTGCAAACCATGGCACCCCCAAACCAAAAGCTGGGGAAAGGTTATTTTACCTAGGTGAGGAAAGAGCTCTGAGCTCAGCCTGTTTGAGCCAAACTCCTCCAGCTTTGCTAACCCTGATGTTATTTTCTCATGCCTTTCAGTTTCCCCTTCTGTGCAGATAAGATTGTGTCCCTAAGCACACAGTATGGCCACAATGGTAAGAAATGCGGTGTTTGCAATGCAGTGACATCAGGGACAGACCACCCCCAGCCCAGGCACCACGCAGGCTGCCCCGGAGAGCTTACAATCCACACAGGGAATGAGGAAAGGCATCCATAAAGAGAGAGAAATGGAGAGGGAGAATCACTGGCAGCTCAACAGCTGCAGAGCATCCCTGCTCAGGCTAATGCTTCCAACTTCCTTCTCTTGACATGACTTTCTTCAGAGCTAATTCACCCTAATTCTGCTGACAGCCCCCTTTCCAAAGCTCAGTGCTACGCGGGGTTTAGTTGGAAGCGACCCCTGCCAAGGCTGACAGTTTTAGCCAGGCTCCAGGCACTGCCAGGCAGCCAGTTATTGTAACTACACTGTCCTCACCAAGAGTAACTGGCATTCATAAGCAAAGAGGATGTCACTGTTCATTCCACCAGTGATGTCAAACTTCCCATTTGCAGACCTGATCCCAATGCGTGTGGCATCCAAACGCCACCAAAACCCCAGCTTTTTCACTCTGACATTTTCTAACCTTGGCCATCAAAGCTTCATTTCCCCGAGACAATGAGTATTTATTTGCTCAAGCTTTCCCCCATACCAGAGCTAACACACAGGTAAAAACAGCCCAGGTATGTAGTAATAATAATGTCAATATTGGTTATTGCAGTGGTGACTGTTTGAGCAGATCAAAACAAGGAGCAGAGAAGTCCACCATGGGGGGAGGATGGTGGGAAGAATACAGCCAGGGAGAGGGGAAGAAAAAAGCACAGTTAAAGACACAAGCTCCCTGGAAACATAGCAGCGGCCAGCAAAGACAACATACTTTGGCTTCTAATAATATTGAATCAAAGAAGACACTTAAGTTCCTTTGTTGCTACTCTTGGTCGCACAGAGGCCACATTCTTTCCCGGATCCTTACATAAACCCATGGCCATCTGTAGATTCTCCATGCAAAGGAGGTAAGAGTCAGACCAATTCCCCAGCCCATAAAACGTAATTAAGAACAGAACTGTGTTCCCCTATAAACAGGGCTAGGAGTAAAAGGCTGCTGCTCCCAACTGTAGCTCCACATCTGACTGCTCAGATGGAGCTGACATCACTCATTAATAGTCTATTAACTCTGCTCTCCTCAATTAGTTTTTCTATAATTTTACATCCAGCAAAACAAGACCTCCCACAAACACTCCTCCCTCTTGAGTTCCGTCAGCCGCTCAGCTCCCCAGCTCCCTGACCTCATCCCTTTTTCCCCATGCCATTTACACCCAAGTTTCCCAGTTATTCTTGTCATTCTACTATTGTTCCAGAAACATTTACTATAATGAGATACTCTCCTACTTCTCGGCATTCCAGTTCACCCATTTTTAGGGCTGAGTTTATGATGCTGTTCCAGCTACTGCCCTTCAGGCACTGACACTTCAGACTCCCAGCCACCATGTGAAGAAAACATGCTCCTTGATGAGGTACGTGAAGTCATGATCCCTAACATATCATCTACAGCTTTTACACTTACACTTCTACATACCTTATTATCAGGAACACGGAGTAAGAAAGCTCATCTCCCCCACTCCTCCTGCCCTATGCTCTCCTTGAACACAACATTTTGCTGAAATTCTTCTGTACCACCACATCTCAGAGAAGAAAACAGTTTTGGTTTCCCTTTGACACCAGAATTGATGGTCAATAAAACTCAGGGGACAACACGAGTGAAGTGTTCCTTCCCCACAGAGCACAGAAAAACACCAGGCTCCGCCTGGGATATCTCCCTACCAAAGAGGGGGGGACACGTAACTAAACGATTCCTCCTCCTAGCTCAGGATCTGGGGACAGCAAGAATTTAATTCATTCCAGCTGACTCCCAGTCCAACCAGTAAACTGTGTGTCGGGGGGGGGGGGGGGGAGAGCCCCACTCAGCACTGCCAGCCTCCCCTGCACATGGGGGGCTGCAAGGGCTTTGACCTTCCCCCCAGGGCAGCACAGCAAAAACAATCTGTGCCACTCATGACAGTGACCTGGAGTTTTCTAAAAATAATTTAAGCCCACAGGCTGAGGATGATTGCTAACTAGGAAAAAAAAACAACCCAAAACATCAGCTCTCAAAGATCACTTTCTCTTTGTTATTCCTTTCTGAGAGCCTTCAATTTCTGAATTTAGCAATCCAACCTGTTCCTCCTATAACCCAGCCAAGGTTTAAACTAGTATCAGGTGAGGAAGAGGATACTTCAGCGCTGCCCACCCTCCCCAGAACAAACGCTCAACATCAGTCACTCTCTCGCAGCCCAGGGTTGGCAGGAAGCTCCCGCAACCTCCACGCCAGCATCTGCACTGTCTGTCAGACACAGCCCTGCCCAGAGCTGCTCCAGTGCCACAGATCTTCCACGATTTCCTAGAACATTGCCCTAGGTCTGGATTTGCAGTGTAATACAGAGAAAGTACAAAAATCACCAGAAATATCCGCATATCAAATACGTGAAAAACAAAGCAAGCCTTCAACTTCAAACCCTTTTACTCTTATCCAATCCTCAGTCATCTTATAGAATCCCAGACTGGTTTGGGTGTGAAAGGACCTCAAAGCTCATCTTGTCCCCACCCCCTGCCATGGGCAGGGACACCTCCCACCAGACCAGGTTGCTCCAAGCTCCATCCAGCCTGGCCTGGAACACTGCCAGGGAGGGGGCAGCCACAGCTTCTCTGGGCAACCTGGGCCAGTGTCTCACCACCCTCACAGCCAACAATTTCTGCCTCATATCCCATCTCAGTCTCCCCTCTGCCAGTTTAAAGCCATCACCCCTGTCACTACATGCCCAAGCAAGCATTTACTGGTACCACTCAAACCAGTACAGATCAGTGTATGTTCCAAAATTTAACTTTGCTTACCATGGTACCACTGATGGTTGCTATGAAAACTGCTATACCACCATCCACCAGATTTTTTTACCACTGAAGTCTTTTGGCAGACTGTTTGCTTTGAAGTGTAAGGTTAAGAAAAGAAATCAGAAATGTTTATTCTCCCCTCCTTCTTAAAATGGTGCTTTATAAGAAAAAAATCTGCTTGGAAGTGATTACATGGTTGGCTTCAAACATGTGCAGCTCTGGACAGGACTGGAACCACAACTTTCTCCTTTGTTTTTTAAGGGAGAAAAAGTACATCATGAAAGCAAGCTTTGTTTTTTAAAGTATTAATTTTTAAGTGGGAGATCAAAACATGATAAAACATTTCGGGTGTCTCCAAGTTCTCTCAGTTTCTTTTTTTCACTTCCTAGTTGGTGGTTTGTTTTTTTTTTAACCAGTGCAAAACAAAGCCTGCAAATTAGGAACAAGCTTCATCAGGCTTGTCATTAAGTCACTTTTCTGTGCCATCAGGTGCTGCAGGGATGCCATTGGTGGCTGCGACTCCCACCCCAGGTTCTGTCGGTCAGTGACGCCAGCACAGTGACATTTCTCTCTGCACACGGCACCCAGGCTGCCGGCGGGTCCCCGGGACGCTGACCCCTGCCCCTGACCTTGTCACCGCCACCGCTCCCACAGCGGGAACCACTGAGTCACGCACACCGGGATTTGTCTCCATCAGGGCCAAACGCCCCCCCCAAAAAATGAGAGAGTGAACTCTGACACACGCAGAAAGTGCGATTTAACCCAGATACGGCACGAAACGACCCGGGGGGACCCAATGCAGACTCCAGCAGGGACCTCTGCCCTCAAAGGTGATGAGGGCAGCACCGGCGGGGCCATGGGCAGCTTAAAACCCCCCAAAACAGTGAGAAACTAACCGGGGGCCGCTGAACGCGGCCCTGCTGCCCCAGCAACGCTGCGGGAGCGCTGAGCGATCCCTCCCGGCGGCCCGGGGGTGGGGAGGGGGTGTCGCTGAAGCCAGGGAGGCCGCGGTGGCGGGGCTGGCAAAGCGGCAGGCCGCGCCCCGCCTCCACCTGGCCCAGCGCCCCGGCCCCGGCGCATGAAAGCGGAAGCGGCCCGCGGTGGGACACATCTCGCAGCTCGGCCCTCTCAGCCCCGGTCGCGGCCCCGGCGCGGCGGCAGGAGAGCGGGCGGGCGGCGGTGACAGCTCGGCGGCGCAGGCGGCGGGCCCGGCCGCGGGTCTCACCTGCTGGAGGTCCGGGCCTGCCCTCCACCCCACGGCGAGGCCGCTAGCACACTGCCTGGCTGCGAGGGCCGGCGGGCATAGGCCGCGTCCGAGGCGGGGCGCCGCGGCCGGGGCTGCGCTGACAGCAGGCAGCGACCTGCAGATGCTCGGGCTGCTCCAAAATGGCGGCGGCCCCGCGGCTGCCCAGCGCTGCGCGGGGGGGCGGGAGGGCGGGGCCTCGAGGGGGCGGGGACAAGGGGGGCGGGGCGGGGCAGGCGGAGCCGCGCCCTCGGCCGGAGGCGGTGGCTGGGCCGGGGGGCGCCGGGCGTGGTGAGGCGGAGTGGGCGGGGCCAGGCCCGGGAGCGGCCCCGCAGCGGGAAGGGGAGCGGGATTGGGCCCGGTGACGGGCAAGGGGACGCACAAGGGACAGCGCCCTGCGGCAGGGGGACAGGCCCCGGGACCCCGGGCTGGGCGTGGCCCGTGGGTGGTGGCTCATGGCCTCGGGGAACACAGGCCCAGGCCGGGAGGAGGGCAGGACCCTGGGCCGGGGAGGGGGGATGTGGGGACACTGCCTTCGGGTAGAGTGGGGCAGTGGAAGGGGGAAGACCCCTCGTTCCCCACCCAGCACGGGTGGGGTGGCCCTGAGGTCACCCCGGGAGGAAAGGGGAGAGGCAGGAGATGGGCACTGCCATGGGGCTGGGGGTGATAAACGCTGGGGTGGGAGGGTCCCCGTGTCCGGGGAGATGGGGATGAGTGTGGAGGAGAACGGAGGGGAAAAAGAGAAGAAGAAGGAAAAAGGGGTGACCCAAAAGAGAGAAGAAAACGGTACCAGGGAGAGAGACACCCCTTAGTCACACCTGCTTGCTGGGTTCAGTGGGTGTCATCCTTCCCTTGCCCATATTTCTCCTCCTCCATGAATAATCTAAGTGCCACACCACACAGGATTCCAAACTGAATTCCTGCTGTTAGATTGACCGCTCCAGCTCCTCTTCTCCCCCAGCCTTATCCTGGCCTTCACCCTGCCAATATTAATACACGCGGTTAAAATTTAACGCGAATGCGTCTTGCTTCAGAACCTACGGAACAGCCACGGTGGCCAACGTGCCCGGAGGATGGAGGTGACAGCAAGGGAAAATGGGGGGGTTTGCCAGCAAGGCATGTGAAAAAATGCCACAGAAAGGCCACTGAGAATTTCACCCATGGCTAAATGGGCAAAATTTGGAGTTTATGGCTGGTTTTTCACCTTGAAGGGAAGGGCTCCCAGAGTTTATACAGTACCCACTACGGTTATGACCACTTTGTTGACCATTAATAAGGAAAAAAATAGTATGACCTCAGAAGTTTCCTTTATTTTGTCTATTGGAGAATAATGAGCTTATAAAGCATTTATTGGGCTTATTGTGGCTTCTGGGGACACAACAATGGCTATCCAAGGAAATTCTTGAGTCTTCCAGCCCTCTCCAGAGTGCGGGGCTGTAGCCCCTGCCTTTCCAGAGCACCAGTCTTGGAGCGCAGAATCATAGAATCATCTAGGCTGGAAAAGACCTTGAAGATCATCGAGTGCAACCATCAATCCAACACTGACAGTCCTCAACTACACCATATCCCTGAGCGCTATGGCAACTCGACTCTGAAACACCTCCAGGGATGGGGACTCCCCCACTGCCCTGGGCAGCCCATTCCAATGGCTGACAACCTGTTCTGTGAAGGAATTCTTCCTCATATCCAGTCTAAGCCTCCTCTGGTGCAACTTGAGGCCATCACCCCTCGTCCTGTCACTGTTACCTGGGAGAAGAGACCGACCCCCCCCTTGCTACCCCCTCCTTTCAGGGAGTTGTAGAGAGCAATGAGGTCTCCCCTCAGCCTCCTCTTCTCCAGACTGAACTCCCCCAGTTCCCTCAGCTACTCCCCATCAGCCTTGTGCTCCAGACCCTTCCCCAGCTCCGGTGCCCTGCTCTGGACATGCTGCAGCACCTCAATGTCCTTCTTGGCGTGAGGAGCCCGAAACTGAACAGCTTCCACATTTTCTCCTCTAGCTCTACGACACGCACTGAAATACAGCTTAACTGCTGGGGCTGGGGCTGCCAGCACACCTCTCCCCGGCCGGGACACAGGCAGAGTTACTGAAGTAGGGAAAATAACCCATGGGGCTGAGCCCCCTGTTGTTTTACAAGGACAGCTCTACTCTGCTGCAAACCAACTGTCAGTCTCGTCAGTGGCTGCTGGTGCTGACATGCAGTCACTGAGTACGGGTACGACCTCTTGCCTGTTCGAACAGATACCAAAAATCAGTGTTTGCCTACTTGTGCACATACAAAACATGGTTAATTTTAGGTTTCCCATCCTTTGCTGCTGTTAAGATCCACCCCAGGATGTAAGCACTGAAAAATATTATGTTTCAGCTTTCCTAAATAGGAAGAAACTGATCATTGAGTGCTCTTCCTCCAACTGTTTATTGTTTATTGAAATTCACGCTGTCCATCTTCAGTGTACTTAAAAACACACATCTCGCATGATCTTATGATTATTTAGTTTCCAATACAGCCAAAATATAGTCAGAAAAGGACTGCTCCTTTCACAGTTTTACAGTAAAATTCCTCAGGGTTGTTACCATTTTGTACTACACTAGTATGGGGATCTCAGTGGTTACAAAAAGGTGAATTTGCTTTTAAAACCCAACGCCTGGTGAATCAGGAATGGCTTTGCTGCTCACGTGGTGTTTTCTATCAGCTGGGTTTCCCCATCGATCGTTACAAAAGTCACGCAGAATGAACAGAAAGAAGGAGCAAGGTACAAAAGTGCCAGCTCTACTTAAATTAACAGCAACTCAAGCGCTGGGAGGGAGCTGCTATTCTGGCCAGTGACCTCAGTTCTCCCCATCTTGGAGGGAGATGAAACAGCTGAACCTGCCACTAAGCCCTGTCAAAAAGTCTGGTGCAACAGCAGCTCAGTCCCAAGCTCTCCAAGAGAGCAAAGTTGCATTGTATCATTTAGCATGTTGTTGACACTAATAATAATGGATATGGACAATTTTGGAACAATCCGAACCCTTTGTGTTCCGATGAGGCGTCTCTCTGTGCCAGAGAGGGGTCACCTCTCACCAGACCAGGTTGCTCCAAGACCCATCCAACCTGGCCTGGAACACTGCCAGGGAGGGGGCAGCCACAGCTTCTCTGGGCAACCTGGGCCAGTGTCTCACCACCCTCACAGCCAACCATTTCTGCCTAAGATCCTATCTCAGTCTCCACTCTGCCAGTTTAAAGCCATCACCCCTCGTCCTGTCACTCCATGCCCTTGTCCAAAGTCCCTCCCTAGCTTTCCTGTACCCCCCCCAGGTACTGGAAGGTGCTCTAAGGTCTCCCCGGAGCCTTCTCTTCTCCAGGCTGAACACCCCCAACTCCCTCAGCCTGTCCCCAGAGCAGGGCTGCTCCAGCCCTTGGATCATCTCCGTGGCCTCCTCTGGACCCACTCCAACAGCTCCATATCCTTCTTGTGTTGGGGGCCCCAGAGCTGAACACAGCACTGCAGGGGGGGTCTCACCAGAGCAGAGTAGAGGGGGAGCATCACCTCCTACAACCTGCTGGCCGCACTTCTCTTGATGCAGCCCAGGACACAGTTGGCTTTCTGTGCTGCCAGCACACGTTGCCAGCTCATGTTGAGTTTTTCATCAACAGACACTCCCAAGTCCTTCTCCTCAGAGCTGCTCTTCATTCATTCTCCACCCAGTCTGTACTTGTGCTTTGGATTGCCTCCACCCAGGTGCAGGACCTTGCACTTGGCCTTGCACTGTCAATGTGATTTCATTTCCTGCACGGTTGCAGACCTAAAGCCACAGCTTCAGACCAACGCCAGGGCCAGTCCCGGGGCAGGGAAGGTCAGCCCTGCCTTCCTCAGGCTTGCACCTCACAGATTACCATGTGTCATTGCCTCTTCGTCCTGCAGGTAGACTTTGGACTACGAGGCTGGTGAAGATTTTCTCACTTTTTTTCTATGCATTGAGCACATATTTCACAAGTAAAGCCACAGTGTTACCATACACCTCTGAGCCTGAAAAGCTGCCACTCTTTAACTCAAACGACATGATTTGCACATCAAGCAGTCAGGACATATTAAATCACGTTTTGTTGTGTGACTTGCTGTCTCTAGCTAGCAAGGGTTCCTTCATTCCTTTGAAGGGCTGAACCCTGTTCTAAGGAATTTTTGATTCTGAAAAAGCATAAAAAACAAATTTTTGGTCAGAAATCCAAGGATCACTGCAGCAAAGACTCGGGCAGAGTATAGACACACGTGTCAGCGCAATGAGCATTTCAGGTTCCAGACCTTGAGTGCAGCTCCCCCATTCTGGAACTGGCAGAATAAACCTGAGCCTCACTGAAGATTCCCACCTGCAGTGGGTTCAGGCACACATTTTGCAAGGAGGCTGCATGACCAGAAATAGGATGTCGATGATCAAGAATGCTGGGCTCTATTCTTGGCTTTGAAATTGAAGTGCTGGGGTCTGAACCCTGAGCCCTGAATTAAGGTTGACATATGGGTGGTCCCCATGGTCCTTTAAAAGGAGGGGATGAGTTTGCCTTTTGGCTTTCCTCCAGGGTGCAGCTGACCTTGTAGGGAAAGCCCTTGGGTAAACAAGCCCCAGGTGTCCTGCTTTGGGTAAATGAGTGCCAGGTGTCCTGCTTTGGGCATAACAGCTGGGCCCACTTGCAGGAAGGGTGGAGTGTATCTGTGAGGTGGATGCATTTTGCAGAGTTTTCCTCTTGGGGAAGGATCTCCTGACTCTTTCTACAACTGGGCCCCAGTCAGGTTTGGCATTTGCAAATGCAGGTTTTGTGGGGAAACAATAGGGGGCTATTTCTACCCTATATGATCAGCCTATTGATTTGGTTGTCTCCCATCTCTGCCATGGAAGATTTTGTTTATTCCACCTATTACTGGTTGTGCTGTGTTGTTGCTGGGGTTGATGTCTATTTTGTGTGATCTGTTTGACTTGTTTGTACCCCCAGTGATCACCCATATGCTGACTTTTTTGTATACAATAGGAACTAATTACTGGTTTGTTCTACTGCTGGCTGTGTCCTTTGTGCTAGGCCTAGTAATTGGCAAAACAGAAATGAAGTGTGATCCAGGGCCTAGAACAGACACTAAATCAGGATTGCCAAGCTACAGTTTGGACGTTAATTCTGAGAAACACAGAAGGGAGGAGGGGGAAGAGTTGTAGTTTGTTCTGCTGGAGTCATAGGCTCTTTTCCTAAATATAATGTGTGTATTAGGCTTTCTAAACATGGAGAATTATATTTGGTTGTCTTTTGGGGCAAGTTATAAGGCCTTGTTTAAGTCACAAGTATGCCGAATATAAACAGCAATCAGAAGCAAGGCTGGAGAGCTAACACTTCTTGGCTCGCAGCATATTGCATGTTTCTCAAGTGTGCAGGGTTTTTCTGTTTCTCTACCTGTCTGGGGAATATTATCCTGCCTGGCAATGCAAGAGAAAAAGCAGACAAATTGAAGCTGAATGTGAAATATCCTGCAAAATCTGGGAGGCCAGTTGCTCTCGAGAGCTCTGATGCAAAAGATAATTATAGATGCAAGTGTAGCAACCGCTGTGGTGAAGGTTTTGAAATATTCTATTTACTCAAGTTGCTTAGGAGCCGTGCAAACCCCACAAGCTGGCCCCGTGCAGCGCAATGTCTCTGGCGAGGCCCAAGCTTTGGAGAGCATCCTCCAGTCCTGGAGAACCTTTATTGCCCAAATATGGTCCTGGAGCATAGGAGAGCTTGAAAGGCTAGAAACTGTGGGCCTGTGATTAGCTGTTTTGTAGCAACCGAAAGTTCAGAAGGCCCAGCTCTACACGCTGATTAAATTCTCTAGGAGAAAATACCACTTTGCAGCTTTCTCTACAGAAGTCAGAGGAGCACAGGATGAGCACCTGCCCCACCACTCCCAGAAGGGCTGTGGAGCCAGATACCCATCAGGGCTTAAAGCCCTCCCTGCTTTTGTTTCAGGACAAGCTGATGAAATTAATTATAAAAGTGCTTGTGCTTTTAGACAACATTAAACCAAAAATAAACTGGGGCATGTCCTCAGCTCGTGTAAATTGCCAGGAGATAGCAAAGGAAATATCAAATGCCAGGCCTTACCTCAGGTATCCTGTGTGTGTTATGATAGAGCAACTACACACAGTCAACAGCTGCTTCCCGAGCAGCAGCCTGGCGCAATGCAGCAATACCATGGGCAGGAGAATGATGCAGTTGGACCATTGCTTATTTTGCTAATCAGCATCACCCCCTTGCTGCCTTATTTTTGCTCTTTGATTACCTTGATGTGCTGTTTCTTCATGCTTAAGCCATGTCATCTCCCTGTCTGGTTTGCACGGCCCTTTGCTGAAGGTAGCTGTGGCCCATTGTTAGGGTGTAGAGGTGCTACGCTAGTACAAATAATCATAGAATTGTAGAATAGCCTTGGTTGGAAAAGACCTCCAAGATCATAAAGTCCAACCAATAACCTAACACTGCCCACTCCCCACTACCCCATGTCCCTCAGCACCACATCTCCATGGCTTTGCAATCCCTCCAGGGATGGGGACTCCCCCACTGCCCTGGGCAGCCTGTGCCAGTGCTGGGCAGCCCTTTAGGGGAAGGAATTGTTCCTCACATCCAATCTAAACCTCCCCTGGCACAACTTGAGGCTATTACACCTTGTCCCATTGCTTGTTCCTTGGGAGAAGAGACTGACCCCCCCCTTGCTACCCCCTCCTTTCAGGAAGTTGTAGAGAGCAATGAGGTCTTCCCTCAGCCTCCTCTTCTCCAGACTGACCCCCCCAGTTCCCTCAGCCGCTCCCCATCAGCCTTGTGCTCCAGACCCTTCCCTGGCTCCGGTGCCCTTCTCTGGACTCACTCCAGCACCTCAATGTCCTTGGCGTGAGGGGCCCCAAACTGAATAAGGCAGATTCTCCTCTAAAATCACATCAATCTGAAACAATTCCATTGTTTTTAACAGAATTACCCCCAATTTGTACCTTTGGCTCACAATGCAGTTTATCAAGGGAGCACACAGAAACGTGCACATCTCTTCCCGTAAAATTAGACAATGGAACTCTGTTTTAGCCACCACCGCCGCGGAGCCGTCTCGATGGTGGGGGCGGTGGGGCGGGACCTCCGGGCCGCCAGGGGGCGCGGCGGGGCCGGGCGGAGCGGGCGCTGCCATGGACGCGCTGTGCTGGGCCGAGCCCTGGTCCCGTCGGTCAGCTGCCGGCCCCGCCTGCTTCCCGCTGCCCTGGCCCCGCTTCTCCGCCTGGCTCGACTGTCTCTGCGTGGTCACCTTCGACCTGGAGCTGGGCCAGGCCATGGAGGTGCGGGCAGGGCCGGGGGGGCGTGGGGGGTCTGGGCCCGGGCAGAGCCGGGAGCTGTGGAGAAGGGAGGACAAGCAGGGTGTAGGGGAGAAGGGGCACTGTGTGGGGCAGCCAGAAAGCAAAGGTAGGTAGGGGGACAGCAGAGATGGGGTTGTTAGGGATGATGGGGATAGGGCAGAGATGGGGTGTGAGGGGTGATGGGGGTGTTAGAGTCATGGAGATAGGGCAGAGATGGGGTGTGAGGGGTGATGGGGATAGCAGAGATGGGGAGGACAGAGCCTGGGAGCAGGCAGGGTGGGATGGGGGACAGGGGAGAGGGAGCAGGCAGGGCTGGAGAAGGGCCTTATGTGGTGGAAGACAGTGCAGAATTAGTGCTGGGAACAGGCAGGGAGCCCTGGGGGATGGGGCAGCATAGGGCCTGGGTCTGCAGGGCCAAGAGGAGCTGAGCAGCCTGGGGTGCCGATGTGTGTGTAGAGGGGCTGGGGGGAAGGAAAGGGGGGTGGAGGAAAGGTTGTGCAATCAGCCCATGGAGGCAGAATGGCCTGGGGTTAGGGAGAGGGGATAGAGGTGAATTCCACTTGGAAATACTGAGCTGATGTGTGGGGTCAGCAGGCGCTAAGGAGGGGCTGAGGTGGATGTCGTGGTAGGGAAGGTGTCAGGAGCTGGGTGGGGAGTGATGGGCAGATAATGGGGTGCAGTGGAGCGGGGGGCTGAGGTGGCTCAGTCAGCCTGAGGACCTGTGGTGTTGGAGCTTCCCAGGAGGTCTGATGTGCCTTTGGGGGTCACTGGGGGGACAGAGAGGATGAACTGGGAATGAAAGGGCTGATGCAGTTTTCCCTGTTCCCTGGAAGATTGTCCTGTTTGCCTCTGGGAGAGGATTTGAAGGGAGTTGGATACCTGAGGCTTGTGATGTGACTGAAGGCAAGAGCTGGTTGGTGTTCTAAGGAGAACATAAGGGGACCAGATATGTCTGGAGTATGCTGAACCTAAGGAATTATCTGAAATTCTTTTATATTTGTTGTGTAATTGTGGGAAGTACTCCTCACTCTGTGTTGACATGCGGAAAAATATCTACAACTCCTGAAAAGTTATAAAGTAGGTATGTTTATTCAGCGCTGGGTGCAAGGGGGATCGCTCCTCCTAACTTGCACACCGAGGGGCAAAAGCGTGCTCCTTTTATAGTATGAAGTAATACATATTCATGAGGATTACATCAGATCATTATAATATTCCACGCCTCTTGTTTGCGCCTGCGTAGTGCCTCCTGGTGGTCGTCTTCGGGGGTCTCAGGAGGAAGGCTCCAAGTCTTCCTCTGAAATTTTCACCTCAGTTGGCTGCGCATGCTCTGTGGGCCTCTGGCTCTTCTCCAGACCGTGGGGTCGGTTTCAACAGGTTCGAAGATCATCCGAGGGCTGGAGCAGCTCTGCTCTGGGGACAGGCTGAAGGAGTTGGGGGTGTTCAGCCTGGAGAAGGGAAGGCTCCGGGGAGACCTTAGAGCACCTTCCAGTGCCTGGGAGGGCTACAAGAAAGCTGGGGAGGGACTTTGGACAAGGGCATGGAGTGACAGGATGAGGGGTAGTGGCTCTAAACTGGCAGAGGGGAGATCTCATCTTGATCTTAAGCAGAAATGGTTGGCTGTGAGGGTGGTGAGACACTGGCCCAGGTTGCCCAGAGAAGCTGTGGCTGCCCCCTCCCTGGCAGTGTTCCAGGCCAGGTTGGATGGGGCTTGGAGCAACCTGGTCTGGTGGGAGGTGTCCCTGCCATGGCAGAGGGTTGGAACAAGATGAGCTTTAAGGTCCCTTTCAACGCAAACCACTCTGGCATTCTATGATCTGCCTTGGGTGAGATGCCCAGAAGGGAAGTCAGGCAGAGGGGAAGCTGTATGATAAAGATCCCATGTTCCATTCTTTGTAGGGCTGGGAAAATAAAACAGCTCAAGTTGTTAATGTCTTACAGGGGAATTCCAAGTAAAATTATCTCAAAATTTTCAACAAGTGTCAGTGTCACTATTGTCAGTAGTCAAATGGTGTCGTTCTCATCCTGCTTGTTCCCCATTTCCATCCATTGCCTCGGTTGTTTTAGCCTGGGTCCGGATCCTGTGGCTCGCCTGCATGCAGGCTGATTTTGGCAGCCAAGAAGAGAGAGTTTTATGATTTGGGCTCTCAGCTGCAAGTTTCTGGGTTAAAAAAACCACGTCTGTGGCACCCAGCCCCGTGGGACTTCAGCCCTTGCTGAGTTTGCATGGGAAGTTTGCCATGGACATTACCAGATCAGTGTTGCTGACTGAGATTGGATCTTGACAGAGCTCTCTGTGGTTTGGTGGATTCATGTATATCCCTCCAAAGAGTGAGTTATGCATGGAGGCTGTTGACACACATGAGGATTACAGAGAGTGACAGGCTACAAATACTTGGAGTAAGTTGCGCTGCCTCACGTGCTCACAGCAAGGTGAGTCAGGAGGAAGGGAAACCTCTGTTTCTGGGGGTTGCGCCACACTTTTACATCATCTCTAAATTGGTGTGTGAAGATGCAGTTCCTGCCTCAGTCAGTGCTTCTGTGGCAAAACCTTGTCACCCTTTCCTGGAGAGAACTTTTCCCTGAGTGGAGGATTCTTTCTAGATAAAACCTCCATTTTCTTCCCTTCCACTGAGTGGAAAGGCATAATTTCCCCCTGGAGTGGGGTAGGTGCTGTGGAGACCACTTCCCAGCCAAGAGTTGTTTAGGGTCTGCTCATGACTCATGTTCTGTGCAGTCGTCTCACGCTGTAGATGTACCATCAGTCTGAAATCCAGCAAGTCCCACTCTGCTGCTATTTAAATACATGTTACAAAAGGTGTTACGAAGGTGAAGTGCTGGGGTCTGAACCCCCAGCCCTGAATTAAGGTTGACATATGGGTGGTTCCCACAGCCCTTTAAGAGGAGGGGATGAGTTTACCTTTTGGCTTTCCTCCAAGGTGCAGCCGGCCTTGCAGGGAGAGCCCTTGGGTAAACAAGCCCCAGGTGCCCTGCATTTTGATAACAAGTGCCAGGTGTCCTGTTTGGGGATAAAAGCTGGGCCCACTTGCAGGAAGGGTTGGAGAGTCTGTCTGTGGAGTGGATGCACTTCACAGAGTTTCCTGTTGGGGAAGGACCTCCTGGCTTCTCATGCAACTGGATCGCAGTCAGGTCTGGCACGTACAAACGCGGGCTTTGTGGGGAGGCAACATGGGGTTACTTCTATCATATGTAACCACCTTATTGTCTTGGTTGTCTCCCATTTTCTCTGTGGGTTACCTTGTGTCTCTGTTTGTTCCACCTATTATTGGTCATGCTATGTCGTTTCTGGGGTCGCTGGGGTTGATGTCTATTATTTGTGATCTATCTGACTTATTTGTACCCCCAGCGATCCTCTATATACTGACCCCTTTACGTGAAATAGAATCCACTTACTGGATTGTTTTTCTGCTGCTGGCTGTGTCCTTTATACTGGGCCTACTAATTGGCAAAACAGAAGGGAAACGTAGATTAATGCAGAAATTAGGTATAATTACCTTTTCTGAATCATCCAGCAATTTACATTTCTTCAAATAGTCAATTGCAGACAGCAAAAATATGAGGGAGAGAGAAGACCCGTTTGGGGGCTGATCCCCTCTGGCTGGCAGTCCGTGTCCCATGGGAACAGCCCTCCTCACCTCGCAAAGGCTCCGACTCTTGGTGCCTCCACCATAGAAATGCTGAAAACCCATCCCCGTGGCCCTGAAATGTCCCTTTTTACCACGGCACTGGTTCCTCCCTCCCTGAGCTTTTCCAAACACAGGCACTTTGTGGAACTGGGTTACTTCAGAGTCACCAGAAGTCATTTTCTGGGATGTTCCCTGCATTGCCATGGCAACAGCAGGGTGCTTGCCCTGTGAGGATCTGTTGTCACCTCCATGCTTCTCCAGGCAGTATTGATCAGAGAGCATGCTACGTCATGAGTCACAACATAATTTAAGCCCTTTTGGGCTACTTCTGAGATATCCAGGGATTTTTACAAATAAAGAGTCCCTTTTTGTTCACTGCCTTTTTGCTTTTGAAAAGTTCTGGCGACTGGGAACCTTATTCTTTTAGATTGAGGTCTTAATCTTGTAAATATTAAGTGATTTCCCCCCCTACCCCAAACACAGATGTACATGGTGGAGTGTTAAACTGAAGGGGAAGCAAAGATGCAGAAGATAAAGCCTATTTTTCCAAAACATATCTGAATTTTTGGGTCCATTGGCATTTCTACGCTCAAACAGGAGCATTTAGGACTGTTTATTTTTTCCTTTTTTTCTTCAAAATGCTGACTACACATCTGTAAGTGAAGCATAGGCTTAGTATATCTTAAACTCCGACCCACAAAGCAGGTAGGAGCCATCAGTGTCCACTTCTGTTCTGATTTACTCACAGAAAGACCCCCCCAGAAAAGGCAGCAGGAGAATTAGAAACCTGTCTTAACTCTTCAATTTCAGTTTCAGTCATCAGCAAAAGAAGCTGAAGGCAGGATGCTGTGAGATTCCTGAGCTTCCCGATGGAACAGCATCACATGTCCAGCTAACTGTTCCTTGTCTATCCATTATTACATGGGAATTAACAAAATAAGTGTGTGTATGATGGTTAAATTAGTCATAACTACAAGAATTTATTCAGTTGCCTAATGCAGAAATAGAGTACGCAGCAGTGCAGGTCTCCTCCATGGCTGCAGTGCTTCAGCGCCTGAAAAGCCTTCGTCCTCCAGTTGTGCTCCATGTGCCGCCTTGTCGCTCTGGCTGCTCAGTGCTAATTCTGCCCCTGGATTGCTGTAGCTTTTGTCTTTCAGAGAAGCTTTTAAACAAAGGGTAATCAGCATAATTTTTAATTGTTAATGTGGCTGGCTCTCTGAGGCTGATGAGATGACCTTGCCAAGTGTTCTGCCAATTACTAGGCCTAGTGCAAAGGACGCAGCCAGCAGAAAAACAATCCAGTAGCCAGATTCTATTGTACGTAGAGAAGTCAATATATGGGGGATTTCTGGGGGTACAAACAAGTCAAACAGATCACACATAATAGACATCAACCCCAGCAACCCCAGGAATGACACAGCATGACCAATAATAGGCAGAATAAACAAAGACCCAAAGCAGGACCCCTGGCACTCATTTACCCAATGCAGGGCACCTGGGGCTTGTTTACCCAAGGGCTCTCCTTGCAAGGCCTGCTGCACCTTGGAGGAAAGCCAAAAGGTAAACTCATCCCCTCCTCTTAAAGGGCTGTGGGAACCACCCATATGTCAACCTTAATTCAGGGCTTGGGGTTCAGACCCCAGCACTTCACCAAGGAATCGGCGGGGAATTGTTAGAGCGAAGCGAGCTGGCTCGGTGAACTTCCAGCGCTCTGGTGTGCTGCCACCCTGGTTATTTATAGACTTGTAAGGAGAGTCGAGTGCTGAAGGGAGCTCCTGATTTCAGTACCAGAGGACTCATGCTGACCTGGGGCAGAGTTACTGCTCAGGAGCTTCAAACTCTGATGAGCAGATCTCCATTTTTTCAGTCATTCAGTGCCAGTTTCTTTCTCGCCCACTGATTTAAAGTCACTTGTGACTGCATCCAGTTCTGGGGCCCCCAACACAAGAAGGATATGGAGCTGTTGGAGCAGGTCCAGAGAAGGCCATGGAGATGATGTGAGGGCTGGAGCAGCTCTGCTCTGGGGACAGGCTGAGGGAGTTGGGGGTGTTCAGCCTGGAGAAGAAAAGGCTCTGGGGAGACCTTAGAGCACCTTCCAGTACCTGGGGGGCTACAAGAAAGCTGGGGAGGGACTTTGGACAAGGGCATGGAGTGACAGGATGAGGGGTGATGGCTTTAAACTGGCAGAGGGGAGATTGAGATGAGATCTTAGGCAGAAATTGTGGCTGTGAGGGTGGTGAGTCACTGGCCCAGGTTGCCCAGAGAAGCTGTGGCTGCCCCCTCCCTGGCAGTGTTCCAGGCCAGGTTGGATGGGGCTTGGAGCAACCTGGTGTGGTGGGAGGTGTCCCTGCCCATGGCAGGGGGGTTGGAATGAAGTGAGCTTTGAGGTCCCTTCACACCCAAACCATTCTGTGATTCTAACACCAAACTTCGTATTGTTTAGGGTACATGGGATATACCATTTTCTGATCACTTCATACCACTAGAACCTTTGTTCAGACTCTCATTGTCTCACTCAATTACAGCTACATCCTTTCCTCTGCCCTTGAGGACACAAACTGTGCCCTGCCTGTATCTGTGCAGAGTGCTGCTGCAAAGGTTTTTTCCCCAGCTGTGGCTGTTAACGCTCTCTGCCCCATCCTCCACTGGCTCTTCTTTCCATACCTCACCACCTGCACGCAGAGCTTCATTTTTAAAGCTTTTCTTAGTCTGTTCCTGCTGTATGTCTTCTCATTTCATTGCTGTCAAATCTGGTTTTACCTCTCAGCATCTCACGATGCCAGCCTGCCCTGCTCCTGCAGAATATTTGGTGGCTTTAGTGAATTGTAAGTGACTTTTAAGCAGGATCTAAAAAATCATACACAAAGTCCAAAACTTTCTACATTTTGGGCAATTTTTCAAGTTGTGTATAGGTGCAAAATTGCATATTAATGCTTTCCAGCCTTGGAGAGTAAATCTACATCAGTGTAATTTCAAGCAGCGTTGGAATAGTCCTCTCCTGCCTGCTTTAGAGCAAACATCTGTTTGCGTGTCAGTGGTCTGGATGGAGAAGTTACCATCTGGGTGGTGGGGCTGTTTGTTCACCGAGCTATCAACTCTCGAGTTAAAATCTAAGTAAAACCTAAGCCATTCAGTCTGTCTCCAAATCTAGAATAAATACAGATTCTGCAACAGGTTCAGCACAGTGAGTTATTGACAGCCAGATTTTAAATGGGTTGATGTGCCTTCTTGTAGGATCATAGAATCCCAGACTGGTTTGGGTGTGAAGGGATCTCAGAGCTCATTTCATCCCAGCCCCCCTGCCATGGGCAGGGATACCTCCCACCAGACCAGGTTGCTCCAAGCCCCATCCAACCTTGAATCCTTCCAGGGAGGGGGCAGCCACAGCTTCTCTGGGCAACCTGGGCCAGTGTCTCACCACCCTCACATATGGATATGGTACTTTGGGAAAAATAAGGCACTTATTGTATGAAGAGGTGGTTATAGATCTGTGTAGAAGTCATGGAGGAACCAAGTGATTGACTTACAGGCTCGTCTCTTTTGCAGTTGGTGTATCCTTATGACTTCAGACTAACAGAAAAAGAGGTAACAGCTATTTTATATTTTTTTCCTGGTTTTAAAAGATACCGGGCAGCGGTGATGGAGGTTTTCTTACTGTGTGTTTTTATTTGTTGCAGAAAACCAGTATCTGCTACTTGTCCTTCCTGGACTCCTACTCAGGTAGGTGGCATCTGTTGGCCGTGCCTGCAGCCTGCAGGATGGTTCCTTGCCGTTTGGAAGGAAATGGGTTCATGATGGAAAGAGTGAGTCATTGCCTCTAACACAGCACAGACTGATGGGCTGTGTCTTTCAGAACTGTGACATCAAGGAGCACCCAGCCCTTAGGTCTGAAGAAAGAGGCTTCTCTGCGGTTTGATTGCTCTCTGGATATGGAATCTGCAATGCAGTGGGTGACAGGACAATTGCTCCATCAGCTTGCGCACTCATACTTTACCTGTGCCAATAAAATACAACCAATAGTCAGGAGGGGAAGGTTCCCTGAGGTCTGCAGCTGTCAGTGAAGGGAAGTTGATGGGGAGAGGATGCTTTCACAGCAGAAGCATTCCCAAAGCTTGGATTTATAAAGCAGAAGAGTGGCAATGGGGAATGAGCATTTTAATTCATCCCAGTCCCTGTTTCTTTCAGACTGGTTTCTGACTTAGTTTTCTACAGCTCTACCCAGTTTGAGATGTTTTAAGAATGTCCTTTCACTGGTTTCTCAGATCTTAGTGAGCACTCAGGCTGAATGTCCCTTTGATTAAAGTAAATTATTTACTAATAACTTCATTATACACACACACGGCAAGGTTTGGCTTGATGATACAAGTTCTTGTGCTCTGCTCTGGGTTCTGCCTGTCTTGCGCACTGGGTTTTTGGGGCTTCTTTATGCTGTTCCTCAGGTTTGGAGTTTCTTGTAAATCAGTATCCCTGGTTTTAGCAGCATTTCAAATTTAACCAATTTTCAGCTTTCTCTTTACTGAAACTTCTTTCGAAGTGTTTGTCATCTTCTTTGTCTCAAGCGGCCTGGGGGACACTCAATTTAGCTTTCGCCTTCATCAGTCTGGGAGACAGAGGACCACTCATTACAAGGATGATGGCGAGTACAATAGAGAAGCACCCCTAATGCTGCAGGTCAGTCCCATTCCGGTGCACTACTCATACCTGCTAAGCAAACAGTAGCGCTCTTGGGTTAAAAGCCAAACATGCTTTTGATTTGTTTCCATATGTAAGATACTCATTTTCTCTGGCTGTGAGAATAGTCAGAAAAGGAGAGAGCTTTCAGCACAGGGACTTACTTCCACGTTAATACTTCTAGAGGGCCGTGTTGAGAATCCCAGCTGCTCTGAGAAATGGAACTGAATCAGGGGGACCCCAGATTAGAGCAGTGGTCATGTCTAGCTACAGCAGTGACACAGAGGTGACATCCAACACAGTGCACAGCAGCCTATGCACATTTCCATGAGGCAAGACAAGAATCTCCTTGTCTGTGGTAAATGAGATGTTTGCCTCTTTTGTTGAGGGACGACAGTTCTTTTCATTTCTTGCAGGATGTATGTATATAAAACCAGCCAGAATAATTGATATACCACAAATCCACACCTCAGCTTGCAACGTGCAAGCTGGTTTAACCGCCCCCAAGCACTAATATCAGGAGTGCCTGGTAGTTGTGGTTTTAACTCTCTGTCCATTTCATGCAGAGAAGGGGTGTGCTGAACACTGGTGTTTCTTTTAATTGAGCAGATGGCCATCAGATCAACTTGTCCTCTTCTGCTTTCTCCTTTGAGATGATGCTTCCTGTGCATGTGCCTTTTTAACACTTCCGCAGTCTTTTTGTGATATGCAATCCAGAAATGGATTGCTGGTCTGAGAGGGAGTAGGAGGATTTCTTTTACTAAATTCTGGTCTAGAGATTTTACAGCTTGCATACATCTTTACTGCTTTGTAGCAATAGGACACTGCCTCACAGATTCACCTGGCTTTAAAGAAGTAAGGGAAGTAAAATTGCCGAAGTACTGGATTCTGTTGTGGAAAAAATAATACATAGGAAGAGAATTATAGAATTGTTTGGGTTGGAAAAGCCCTCTAAGCTCCCCCAGTCCAAGCATCCCCCCAGCACTGCCCAGTCCCCACTGCCCCATGTTCCTCAGCACCACATCTCCACGGCTTTGCAATCCCTCCAGGGATGGGGACTCCCCCACTGCCCTGGGCAGCCTGTGCCAGTGCTGGGCAGCCCTTTGGGGGAAGGAATTGTTCCTCACATCCAGTCTAACCTCTCCTGGCCACACCATTTCTGATACAAGCCAGGATGCTGGTGGCCTTCTTGGCCACCTGGGCACACTGCTGGCTTAACTTCAGCCGTTGTCCACCAACACCCCCAGGGCCTTTTCTGCCTGGCACTTTCCAGCCCCTCTGCCCCAAGCCTGGAGCATTCCATGGGGTTGGGGTGACTGTTTTGCCAATTACTAGGCCTAGGACAAAGGACACAGCCAGCAGTAGAACAAACCAGTAATTAGTTTCTATTGTATACAAAAAAGCATATGGGTGATTGCTGGGGGTACAAACAAGTCGAACAGATCACACATAATAGACATCAACCCCAGCGACAACACAGCACAACCAATAATAGGTGGAATAAACAAAGAAACAAAATCTTCCATGGCAGAGATGGGAGACAACCAAGTCAATAGGCTGATCATATAGGATAGAAGTTACCCCATATTGTTCCCCTATGAAGCCCACATTTGCAAATGCCAAACCTGACTGGGGCCCAATTGCATGGAGTGTCAGGAGGTCCTTCCCCAACAGGAAACTCTGCAAAGCACATCCACCTCACAGACAGACACTCCACTCTTCCTGCAAGTGGTTCCAGCTTTTATGCCCAAAGCAGATCACCTGGCACTCATTTACCCAATGTGGGGCACCTGGGGCTTGTTTACCCAAGGGCTTTCCTTACAAGGCTGACCGCACCTTGGAGGAAAGCAAAAAGGCAAACTCATCCCCTCCTTTTGAAGGACTGTGGGAACCACCCATATCTTAATTCAGGGCTCAGGGTTCAGACCCCAGCACTTCAGGTGACCCAAGGGCAGGACCTGGCACTGAGCCTGATGGAACCTAAGAGAAAGGTGCATTGAACTGTGGGGCTTCAAAAAATGATATTAAGGATGGTCTTTGTGTTTAGTACTGGTAACTATCCCTCCTCCTTGATGTCTGTGGGAACTTAGAAGGTATGGTGTGCTTGAAATGATCACTGGGGATTTGTATTAAATCTGTTGGTTTTCCTGCGTCCTATGAAGGAAGCATCATTCAGCTCTGCTTCATCCTGAGCAAAGTTTAACTGGTACTGCCTTAAATACCTGTCTGGAGAGGAATGCAAGGGGTGTGGTAGAGGACATCTCTCTGAAGATGATGTTTTCCTTTCTCAACAGTACATTATCCTCTAGCTGGCAAAGAAAACTGTCAGTCAGAGCACATCAGTGGCAGCACAGGGTGCCAGGGTGAACTCAGAGGGTTGGCTGGGTTGTGTGAGTGGAAACCTCAGTTAACCCTTTAGATGTTAGCCCTGAGGGTGCTGAAGAAAGGGGCTAGTGAAAGGTGCTACCTAGCAGCTGTAATTTTTTGTGACTTTAGTTGTTTGTGTCTCCTCTCTGTCTTCCCATTTGGTAAACTCTCCCTGGTAGCTGAGCATTGATAACTTTGATAAGTAGGAGGGAGTGCTGTTATTGTATCATGGCAGGGCTGAGGTGTGTTGTTTGTCAGCTGGGGAGGGAGTTTGGTGACAGCAGTAATGGGTTTCTCACTAAGAGCACTGTTGGTCTCTCTTGCAGCGGGAGTCAGCTCAATACTTTAGTTATGTATACTTCACACAAGTCAAGGACAGCTCCATGAAGAGAGGTTATTTTCAGAAGGTGAGTACTGAAACCAGATAGCTTGCTACTCTTAGCTGGTACGTAGCTGTAAAAAGGCATCTATCCATAGCTGTAAAACAGCACCACTTCCTACATGACACCCACAGTGTTCCTGTAGGAAATGGCAAAGGTCGCGGAGAACAGGAATATGTGGAAAGTGTCATTCCAAACAAACCTGGATGAGGTTGCCATGGTGCATTAACCACGTGAGCAGTGGCCCACTCTCTGAATCATGAGATCCTGAAGTACTCAAACATTTGCTTCAATATGTGCTCTAGTGCCACAGATACTGAGATGATGTGCTTCATCACTGCAGTTTTAACCCTACTGTTCTTATTGGATTCATCTTTCTTCTCCCTAGTAGCCATCTGGGAATGGATTTCCTGCTGGGCTGATTGCTTCTAACTAGCAGTAGTGACACTGCTGGTGCCTCACCAACCTTGTCTCTTAGCATCAGCTCCTTTGATGCAGGCACTGGGAAAAAATAATACAAACTGCATAAATATGCCAAGTGCTTTGTATTATTGAGACAGTTAGTCACTGCCTGAAAGAGAGGGAATTTTCAGACTTCTTTTTCCAGATCCTGAGATCCAGACTCCATGGTGTGAGAAACAAAGTTTTAGGCCGAAAAAGTTTGCTCAGGTGAGGATCATGGTGAAGCAGCTCCGTTTATTCGCGAGTGCAATCGCGGGCGCGCCACCCCATGGCCGAAGTAGAGACGCGCGCCCTTACAAAGGAAAGAAAGCATTTATATAGTGTTTTATCCCGACGCGGGTTATTCTCTCCTGTTTCTCCGTTGGTTGGATACTCCAGGCTCACAACCTATCCGACGCATTCTATTACAATCAGTTTCCATAAGAGGTTTTTCCGGTTTCCATAAGAGGTTTTTCTGTTACCAGCTGGCTGTTTGTGCAGAGTTGTGGAATCCGTTAAGTCTGGAGGGCAATATTTTCTCAGGTGCACCCTATCTCCTGATCCATGTAAGACATAACATTCTCAAAACCAGGTTGTTATGCATAGCTCTTGTCCTTCTACATTATCTGGTACCAGGATGCACTGATACTAGGCTCCTTTCTAGTTTGGTATTTTGTACAAGGCCTTGGTGTTTTTCGCTCTGTAGTGCCGCACAAAAACATCAGTTGGTTCTCACATCTTTCTACGCTATCTGTTGCCTGGATGTACAAGGCCTTGGTGTTTTTCTTGATTCTACAAAAATATGATTCTCACAACACTGCGAAAACACAAGTTATCTCTCAAAATGGAGATTCTTTCAAAGAGACATGCTAATGCAGAAATGAGTTTCTTTGCTACAGCGGTGGATTGACCACTCCAAAAGTTAGAGGATTAGAGAAATTGGACAACACGGGGACCTACTGAAGAGATATTTATACCAGGCTAATGTGCTTGCTTTTTGGTAGACTTACAGAAGTCATGGGCACATTGAATTTCTCAGTGAAGTATATTGTCACGCTTGGATGGCTTTTTTATTTCAAATGGCAAAGTTTTGGGTTGGAAAGGAGGTATTTAAATGACTGTGGCAGAAATTTTCACTGGATCCTAATTAATGTCTTCATTAATGATGAGAGGAAGAGAATAATCAACATAGTAATGAAAAAAGCCCAGTGGGGCTGAGTTGGAAAAGTTATAAAAAATAGTGATATATTTCACAAATAAGCATTAGAAAGAAGCCAAAACAACAACAAAAAGGCATTGCTGGAAACAAATCAGCATTATTTCAAGTTATTTTGGTTCTTCTTCCTCAGAATTCCTTTATTTTGTTTACCTACCGATTTTCAGTGTTAACAGCCTGCTCCTTTTCACTTCTCTGTCGGGAATGGTTGTTTTGGTAGCTTTGAACCTATTGGCAATTTATTTTTCCTCCAGATGTTGTTTTGCTAGGTCACAGTCTCATCCCTCTTAGTTGCTGTGGCTCCCTGGTAGAAACTGCCAGCTGTGCTTATTCATGAAACAAAAGACTCCTTGCCTGGGTGGATACCCAGGGTCTGCCAAGCCTGAGGGTATGACGACTAGGTAGCTAGCAAGAATTCCACCAGTAAAAGTGCTGCTTTTGAGCTCTTTCATGTTCTTGATGTTGTTTTTTTAAGTATAGCCCTCTACTAAGCAGTGTAAATGGAGCATTGGATGGAGCCTTGAGCAACCTGGTCTGGTGGGAGGTATCCCTGCCATAGCAGGGGGGTTGGAACGAGATGAGCTTTGAGGTCCCTTCACACCCAAACCATTCTGTGAAATATAAGCAGTGCTGGAAATGATCATGTCAGGCTGAATTAATGGGAAATGTCTGACAGGCTTAATAGATGATGCTGTCAGTTTTGCACACAGTGTGTTCCCAGAGAGAGGAAAAAACTGCAAATGCTACATTTCTGTCTAGGTCTTTATTTCACTATGCAACTTAATCATGACTTATCAACAGTGTAGTGCTGCTGGGCCTGCTCTGGAAACCATGCTGCAGACCTGAGGCTGGTGTCTGACCTGAACTTGCACAATTATTTGATATAGTGTGTGTTTGCAGCTAGCCAGGGGGCACATGTGAACCAGGAGTGAGCAGAACTCATAGGCCCAGCTGAGTGTGCTGTATTGACCTTCAGATTAAACTTTCTTTCTTTCTTTCCCTGTGTCCCTGCAGTGTGCAATGAGATTGACCAGTGGCCACCTCCTGTGCCAGGACAGACCTTGAACCTTCCCATGATGGGAGTTGTCATTCAGGTACTTGTTGCTGAAGATCTATACTCACCAGCAGACAGAGGCAAACTGGGAAGTGGAACATGTATTCCCTTTTCTTCTGGATGTTAAAATTGCTCTTTACTCTAGATCCTTTTCCTTTATTCCTAACCTCTGTACAGTTAGAATTTATAATTGAAACTTTATCACGTGGATTGTTGTTAGGGAAGAAAGCAAAGTGTGTGTGCATGCTAACTGGATAATCTCTGTGTGAATAACTGGATAACATCTCCCTGGATAATCTGTCTGTTCTTATTTATAATCTAGGTGAGAATCCCATCAAGGGTGGATAAGCCAGGATCAAGCCCAGTGAAGCAGTTCAATCAAGAGGTGAGATGAAGTGTGGCATGAGGCAAGCCAGTGAAGGCAGAGTCTAGGCTACTAAAGAAGGAGGGTGGAGAAGAACTGGAACTCTTTCAGCCTTACCCTGTTTGAAAACACTTTGGCCTGAGATTAATGTGGTTTAAGATACCCACATGGTTCAAACTGCATGCTATCATGACTCTGTCTTTCAAAGTGGGTCTCTTTGCACAGAATTTGTGTGCTTCAAGTTACGTGTGTGCACTGTTCTCACGGTTTTTGTTCACCTTGCCTTTCCTTTGTGATTGATGTGGTCAGTTTAGATGGCATTTCAGTCAGGATGCTTCCATTTACTAACAGTTTTGGGTTTGTTTTGTATTTTTTCCTTCTTCATTTAGAATCTGCTACCAGCCCCACTGATTCTCCCCAGTATTCATGAACTGGATCTTTTCAGGTGAGAGCCACCATCCTTGCAACCTTTTCCTCTCCATCCACCTTCCCCTCTCCCTGCTCAGAGTATCCTGTAAATCATAGGGGTACTGAAGAATCAAAAATGACTGCTTTGCAGAGTGTAAAGACACATGGCATTCTGTTGTGGGATACTAAAAATTGATCCTAGATTTCAAATTCCTGGGTAGAAGCACATCTGGATAGGCTTATATGCAATAATAGTGTCTGGTCTTTTCTGAGTTGCACTTCTAACCTCATTCTTCCTTTCACTAACAGGTGTTTCCAGCCAGTGCTAATCCATATCCAGATGCTGTGGGAGCTGATGTTACTGGGAGAGCCAATTGTTGTCATGGCACCATCCCCATCAGTTTTTTCAGAAATGGTTCTGGCGCTTACCAGGTAATACCTTCAAATTTGGATATAACAGGTAACTATAATAATAAATTCTGGCAATTTTTCTCTTTCAGTTCCACTCTATGATGAGTCAGTTGTGTTAGATTTAGTTTGTCTGTGGAAGCATGTACGATAAATAGCATAGCAAGAGAGTCTTGCTCATATTCCACCAACAGTAGAGGAAAAGTGAATCTCCTGTGTTAGGAGACCTGATGGTTCATAGCCCTGAGGAACTTTGTCTCCTCAGCTTTGAACTCTGCTTTAACAACAACAACAAAAAAACCTGGATCTCCTCCAAAGTGTTACCTCTGACAGGACAAAACACTGCTCTAGGACATAAACCTGATGGAAACACATTCCTTCTCTGTGAAGTTTATATAGCAACTGTTCTGTCTGTTGTTACAGCTGCCTTGCTCCGCTGAGGTACTGTTGTGACTACCGCCCCTATTTCACTATCCATGACAGCAAGTTTAAAGAGTAAACCACCAGGACACAAGCGCCGTAAGTAGCCACCAGTAGCTACCCACTTGCCACTCTCTGTGTGAAGGAAACCCTGAGGATAGCGTTGTTCTGCTTCTTTTTCCCCTCTTCCTAGGCCAAACGTCGTGGGAGTCACAAAGCCTTTCTTTATCAAAACTCTGCAGCACTGGCCACACATTCTGTGGGTTGGGAAGCTCCGAATGTCAAGTAAGGGTGGAATCGAAGTCCTGCTCTGCTGGCAGAGCTTGTTAGAGGGTAGTGGTGAGCTGACAGTTGTAGCGCTAGCCATCATTTTACACATCTTTATTCCTGTGAGAGCTGAGAAACCAAAGGGAAGTCTAGACTCTGACCCGGTTGATGTGCAGGATGAGCGCAAGCGACGGTGAAGGCAAATCATTGAGAGAATAACTTGCTGTGCTTTTCTTCTGAAGCTTCAAGAGAAGGATAAATCCTTCCTGGGCAGGAAAGAGAAAATTGCATTGGGAGGAACAAAGTGGTGGAGAGAGAGACTCTGATTATTACCTATGAAGCCAAGAAAACCTCTAGGAGGGGTGGGATTTTTTGCAGTGCCTCCTTAATACGTTCCTGTTCTAAAATATTAGCAGGAAAGTTAGCAGATGAGAACGCTTATGTGAGGATGGCACTAAGGGAGAACATGATTTAAAATATACAAGTGTAGGACTGGGTGTTCTTGCTGTGAGGGAAGATTCAGAACCTGAAATAGTCATAGAAAAGAATCATCGAGTCATTGAATCATTTTGATTGGAAGAGCCCTCTAAGCTCCCCCAGTCCAAATGTTCCCCCAGCTGTAAGAGACGGCCCGAAGACCCTTCATCTGTCTCACGATCATCTGCAGAGAGCGAGACCCTGAATCTAGGTCTGGCCGAGGTGGGATGTTTGCCAAGTGTTGCCTGCAGGCACGCCCGCTGAGGACTGGTATGCATTCCTTGGAGGTCGTGGTGTGCCGTTCTTGCTACCTAGGCGGGGAGGACTCTGTCCTGTACTCCCATAACAACGGGCCTTGCAACACAATAACAGAAGATTTCCTCACCTTCTGGCCATTTGCCCCTCACTCTCGAAAAAGTGTATAAAAAGACTCTCTGAGAATACCCCGATGGGATTCCCCCATGGAAGAAGACGGATCACGAGGACTCTGCCGGCCGTTGGTAGCTATACCCTCCCCTCTTTCTTTCTTTCCCTCTTTCTCTCTCTCCCTCTCTATCGTGATTACACTGCGTTGGTACGCAATAAAGTGCCTTGTGCTAATTGAAATTAATACTTTTCCCCGATTGTGTTTCTTTTGCACTCTGAGATTCGGTTAACGAACCATCACGACTCCCGCTTGTCTTAGCGGATCATGACACCAGCACTGCCCAGTCCCCACTACCCCATGTCCCTCAGCACCACATCTCCACGGCTTTGCAATCCCTCCAGGGATGGGGACTCCCCCACTGCCCTGGGCAGCCTGTGCCAGTGCTGGACAGCCCTTTGGGGGAAGGAATTGTTCCCAATATCCAGTCTAAACCTCCCATGGCACAGCTTGAGGCTGTTACTCCTCATCCTGTCACTGTTACCTGGGAGAAGAGACCAACCCCCCCTCGCTACCCCCTCCTTTCAGGGAGGTGTAGAGGGTGATAACCAGCCACCTTTTCTCCAAAAAAGTAATTTGATGTCTTTCCACAGGAGACCTGCCCAAGCAAGTTAAGGTGAAGAAGCCAGCTAAACTGAAAACTCTAGACACAAAACCAGGTAAGTCCTTTTGTTGGATATAATTTAATTGTATTTACCCTTTACATTATTCTTTGAATTTCAACAAATGGATGTTTTGGTGTTACCATCCTCTTGTGCTCGAGGTGCTACCCAGTTCTCTGTAGTGGCATCCCCATCTAATACCAAAAAACTGTACATCTCTGTTCTGAGACTGAAAAAGCCAATTGAACAAATTATTTTAGTGTTGGGAGGACTTCTAATTTTTTTCATTTTTTTTTATATATCATAGCTGCTTTTTGGATGTGATGGAAGTCGAAGGAACTTGCTTACCTAGATCATAGAATCATACAATCACTATGGTTGGAAAGGACCTCCAGGATCATCAAGTCCAACCTTTATCCCATCATCTCCCTAATCACTAGACCATTAGACCATGGCCTCAAGTGCTTCATCTACTCGTTTTTTTGAACACCTCTAGGGACGGCGACTCCACCACCTCCCTGGGCAGCCTGTTCCAGTGCTTAACCACCCTCTCAGTAAAGAACTCCTTCCTAACATCCAGTCTAAACTTCCCCTGATGTAACTTGAGGCCATTTCCTCTCGTCCTATCATTAGTAATTTGGGAGAAGAGACCAACACCAGCCTCACTACAACCTCCTTTTAGGTAGTTGTAGAGAGCAATAAGGTCTCCTCTCAGTCTCCTCCAAACTAAACAACCCCAGTTCCCTCAGCCGGTCTTCATAAGGCCTGTTTTCCAGACCTCTCACCAGCCTCGTTGCCCTTCTCTGGACTCGCTCCAGCACTTCAACGTCCTTCTTATACTGTGGTGCCCAGAACTGGACACAGTACTCGAGGTGTGGTCTCACGAGTGCTGAGTACAGGGGCACGATCACCTGCCTACTCCTGCTGGTCACACCGTTCCTGATACAGGCCAGGATGCCATTGGCCTTCTTGGCCACCTGGGCACACTGCTGGCTCATGTTCAGTCGGCTGTCAACCAACACCCCCAGGTCCTTTTCTGCCAGGCAGCTTTCCAGCCACTCTTCCCCAAGCCTGGAGCGCTGCATGGGGTTGTTGTGGCCGAAGTGCATGACCCGGCACTTGCCCTTGTTAAACCTCATGCAATTGGCCTCAGCCCATCACTCCAGCCTGTCCAAATCCCGCTGCAGGCCCTCCCTACCCTCAGGTAGATTGATACTCCCACTTAATTTCGTGTCACCTGCAAATTTACTGAGGGTGCATTCGATCCCCTCATCCAGGTCATTGATAAAGACATTAAACAAGACTGGCCCCAAAACTGAGCCCTGAGGGACACTGCTCATGACTGGTCTCCATCTGATAGATAGAGCTATATGTCACTTAACTAACTCTTCAGCTCAGGCCTAGCCATAAGCTGACTCCAGGAAGTTCTCTCACCACAAGCTTAGCATATGAAGGTCCTTGAGATAGTTCGGGGTCCTTTAATTCTGCAGTGAGTACTGGCTGTATTAACAATTTCATAATCTTTGTAATTTTTTTTTTTTATAATTTTTGTAATTACCCCCACACATATAGCTGCCAGGGTCTGTGCTAGGGATTTCTGTTCTGCTATTCCTGCACTATATAATAATATTTAATCTAGAGCCTTCTCTAGGTACGTGGGCAAAGATTTGTTTCTAACTTCTGTTTATTTCCTGTTGCTTTTCTTAAAATCTAGGAATCTATATTTCTTATAAAACATTCCTTCACAAAGACAAAACCCTGATAAAAAGACTACTAAAGGTAAGCACTTTCCACTCTATCCTACATCCTGTGTGTCATTATGGGAAACTGTGCCAACAGCTTGGTTTAAATAGACAAAACTCTCTAGAAGAAACGGAGTTCCTACAGTGTGTAAGGATTTAGTCAAGTATCCTTGGACATGTTTATTATGCCCGTTTAAAAATGTTTCACTTGATTAAATGGATTAAATGCTGGTGCTGATGATAACCCAAGTGAGAACAATCCTTATCAAAAAGAGTCTGAAAAAAAACCCCTCAATTCTATATAGTGAAATGTGAGTGATACGTTGTCCTGGTTCAGCTAGGATGGGGTTAATTTTCCCCAGCAGTTGGGAGGGAGCTACAGCTGGGCTATTCCATCCCATGCTGACGTCATGTCCGGGTGCCCAGGCACGGGCAGTGCGGAACGGCTTTTGTCCGGGTCTGTACCTCGTGCTGTGCCCGTGCGGTATAGCTCTTGTTCTGTACGTTATTATCACTGTGATTGTTATTGTTGTAGTTCAGGTTGTTGTTGTTACACTGTTGTATTAAATCTTCCTCATCTCAACCCCGGGGTTTGCATTTTTCTCCCTGTCCCGTCCCCGTCCAAGGGTGGGGGAGGGGCAGCAGCAACGTGGTCTCGGGTCCCGGCAGGGTCTAAACCACCACATACATTTAACCAGAGAGTGGAATATGTATTTTGGGTGGTACAGTTCTCCAGACTACTCTGGACCGGTTGCTGATAACCAAAGTGTTTGCAAATTCTGTGTCTCTGCATAACAGAGGTTTGTGAATGTTCTGCTTGTGCTTGCAGGGGATTCAGCGGAAATGCCCCTCTGAAGTCCAGAGTGCCCTTTTGAGGCGTCACCTCCTGGAGCTCACCCAGAGCTTCATTATTCCCCTAGTGAGTTGAGCAGAGATTTGTCAGAGTGGTGTGAAGGGGAGGGCAGGCCAACAAGAGATGCTTGAGTGACAAGTTTGCACTTGCTCTCTTTTATTCACCCGTAACTGAGCAGCTGTAATAGATTCAGGACATGGCACTCTACAGAGATGTTTTACTCCGTGGAAAGGAACTAAATGTCTCTGGAACAGAAATTTCAGTAATTAGCATAAAAGTCTGCAGGTTGGATATTCAGCACACTGACAGGACTTTGCTTCCTGCAATGTAGGAATAGTTATTCCCCCTGATTTGTTTCTACTGCCAATTCTTTGCTCTTTTCAAGAGGTAGTCAAAGCAGATATATAGGGAAGGGGCAGGAGTCCAAAACATTCCTCTTCCCCTCTAACGCTGAAACCAAACCCCTTGCTAGTGTGAAACCCTCCCCTGGGGCTTTGGGAAGCTTTGCTGTAGAGCTTAAGAGGCCTGTCCATGTGGTGATCACTGCCCCAAGGCAGATTATAGTGAATGCTTTCCTTCAGGGCCTTCCCTTTCTAGTCCTGCTAGAGAGCTGCTGGTACTTTTTTGGTGACCATCCAGTTGGCCAAGTTTGGCTCCTCCACTTTCTTTTCTACATCATCTTAGGGTATAGTACATGGGAGGACAGAACATCTTCTCAGATTCTAGTCTCTCCTGCCAGCTTCTTCCCACCTGACCTTTTCTCGCATGGATCCTTGCAGCATAGCTTTGTGACCTGGTCCCTGGTGGGAAACAGGCTGGAACACTTAGGCTCACGTAAAATGCAATTATGAATTACAAAAACAGAGTATGAGGCTGTTGATGGGGCCTATGATACATTGGAGACCATCACACTCAGTAGCCACACAAGAGGCTCCTCAATCGTTGTAACAGTTTTTAATTTTATCTTTTTTTTTCCTCTTAGGAGCATTATATTGCCAGTCTGATGCCTCTGCAGAGGGTCATTACTCCATGAAAGGTATGTTCAATTTTCCAATTGCTTCTGCTTTCCTTTGACTGCGGGGATGGGGAATAGTTCTGTCATATGCTGATCACATACTCTGATACATTCTGTGAACTTCCCTCATTGAAGGAAGAGGGTTATTACTCCTTTTTTTTTTTTTTTTTTTTAAAAAAAATCATGTTGAAACAAACCTTGGGACAGATGCTTTCTGTTTTGCAGTAAGCTCAGCTGTTGTGGATCTAATTTGAGTTTTACTAGCAAGGCTGGTTAAGATGTTCATGCATTTTTTTATTCTTGAGTCTGCCTTGTGCAGCCTCTTCCATGGTAAATATTGACCTTGTTTTCCCTGGTTTCTTTGGGTGTGGTGTAATATGGTCTTTCTGTTGTGCAGAATCCTCCCCAGATTCGTCCTTTCCGTCAGGAAGATTTCATGAAGACCCTTAAACACGCTGGTCCCCAACTTACCTGTGTACTTAAGGGTGACTGGTGAGGCCTCTACAGGTAAGGTTTTGGTAATTACTTGCCTTATCAACTTTGTGAGAGATAACTCGTGTTTTTGCAAAGTGTTGCGAGAATCATATTTTTGTAGAACCAAGAAAAACACCAAGGCCTTGTACATCCAGGTGCCAGATAACGTAGAAGGATGTGAGAACCGACTGATGTTTTTGTGCGGCACTACAGAGCGAAAAACCAAGGCCTTGTACAGAGATACCAAATTAGAAAGGAACCTAGTATAAAGACCATCTTGTTCGGTACATCCTGGTACCAGATAATGTAGAAGGACAAGAGCTACGCATAACAACCTGTTTTTGAGAATGTTGTGTCTTACATGGATCAGGAGATAGGGTGCACCTGAGAAAATATTGCCCTCCAGACTTAACGGATTCCACAACTCTGCACAAACAGCCAGCTGGTAAAAGAAAAACCTCTTATGGAAACCGGAAAAACCTCTTATGGAAACTGATTGTAATAGAATGCGTCGGATAGGTTGTGAGCCTGGAGTATCCAACCAATGGAGAAACAGGAGAGAATAACCCGCGTCGGGATAAAACACTATATAAATGCTTTCTTCCCTTTGTAAGGGCGCGCGTCTCTACTTCGGCCAGGGGGTGGCGCGCCCGCGATTGCACTCGCGAATAAACGGAGCTGCTTCACCATGATCCTCGCCTGAGCAAACTTTTTCGGCCTAAAACTTGGTTTCTCACACCTTAATAGCTGGTACAAGTTCTAATGAACATTAAATCCTGAATTAGAATTGGGAGCAAAAAGGGAGTTTCAGGACAAGACTGGTTACATGAAAAACTCACATCTGTGAAGAATTGATTAATAATGGTCAGGAAGGGCAAATGCAGGGTTGAATCAGTCCTGTTTTATGTAGTCTCTTCAATGAGTAGATAGAGTTGGGCTTAGAAGCTGTCAACTCTCCACCTTCAGGAACTTTTAACTCATGACTGCTGCAGAAGAAGGGGACTCTGACATCAGCTCTGTCATTTACTGTCCTCCAGGGAATCTTAATTATGGAAGTGTCTGGTCCTGGGCAGATGGGGTGTAAAGACTTGTAGCTCTTCATCCAGTAGTGGCTGTATGTGTGTGTACAGCACGTAGGACAATGGCCATTTCATTTTTTACTGCGTGTTGGCAGTGCTGTTGGAACACAGAAGGATGTAGTTTATTCAGGGAGGAACGTGGCACGCGGAGCAGAGAGCGGCGGCTGTGGGAGCGGTGGGACGGCTGCGGCTGCGGCGAGTGCTGTTCGCTTTTGCTGTTGGCTTTTGCTGAGGCTTTGCGAAGGAGCCGGGCTTCCCGGAGACGGTGAAGCCGGGGCAGAGCAAGGAAACCCGAGTCTGAGCGGGAATCCTGAGAGAAATTTGAGAGATAGCGAAAGGCTGACGTGGCAGGGGGCGTGACTGAGAGCCGCGGCAAACTTTAAAAGCGGCCATCTCGGCAGCTCCCTCAGAGCAAGCGGCACGCGGAGCAGAGAGCGGCGGCTGTCTCCGAAGAGGCAGGCGCGAGGAGAACGGTGCGAGGAGAGCAGCACGCGGAGAGGACTAGCTAGATAGACCATAGACCGCATAGACCATGGTTGCAACGTGCCCAAAATCTGTTGTGAAAAAGAATATGGGGACTCAGACGGATCCTCTGAGCAGACATGCAGCTGTGCAGGTTTCTGGCTGCAGCGAATGCCTGAGCCTGGCACCGGTACCGGAGGGAGCCAGTGACACCGCGTGTGTGCGGTGTGAGCAGATAAATGATCTGCTCGGGCAGGTGGTTAAACTGATGGAGGAGGTAGAAAGACTAAGAACTATTAGAGAATGTGAAAGAGAAAGAGATTGGTGGAGCTTCCCCCTGAGGCAAGGGCAGTCGGAAAAGGGTGAGCAAGTGATGGATCCCCTCCCCTCCTGTCATCAGACAGAAGCAGAGGGTTCAGGAGACAGGGAGGAATGGAGGGTGGTCCGTCCGCGGAAAGGCAAGCAAAAACCCTCCCAACCCCCTTCACCCTCCCAGTTGCCCTTGAGTAACAGGTACCAGGCCTTGGAACTTCAGGGAGAGGTAAATGAAGTTGGAGGGGCAGATCAGTCTACTGAATCACCTAGGGCTTGTCAGTCACCCCGACGCCTCAGGACTTCTTCAATTAAGAAGAAAAGGAGGGTAATTGTGGTGGGCGACTCCCTTCTGAGGGGAACAGAAGGGCCCATCTGTCGACCGGACCCATCCCACAGGGAAGTCTGCTGCCTCCCTGGGGTTCGGATTAGAGACATTAAAAAGAAACTTCCTGATCTTGTAAAGCCCTCCGATTACTGCCCACTGCTGGTTTTTCAGGTTGGCAGGGACGAAATTACTACAAGAAGTGCAAGGGCAATGAAGAGTGACTTCAGGGCCCTGGGACGGCTGGTTAAGGGGTCTGGAGTGCAAGTAGTGTTTGCCTCCATACCTCCTGCAAGGATGGATGAAGAGATAAGCAGGAAGAGTTCACAGATAAATGAATGGCTATGTAACTGGTGTCAAAGGCAGGGCTTTGGGTTCTTTGATCATGGGCTGCTATATGAGACACCTGGCCTGGTGACAGGTGGAATGCATTTGTCCCAGAGGGGGAGAAGGCTTTTGGGGCAGGAGTTAGCAGGGCTCATTGAGAGGGCTTTAAACTAGATGTGAAGGGGGAAGGGGAGACAACTGGGTCTGTTAGGGATGAGCCCAAGAGCAATATGCTAGGGCCTGAAGGAAGGTGGTCTAGGGAGGATTTTCAATCATTGAAGAGAAGGGATAGATGTTTAGGCCCTGACCACAAGGCCTCCTGCCTCCCAGGGGTCCCACCAGTGCGCTCTGCTTGCTATCTGAAATGCCTGTACACCAATGCACGCAGTATGGGGAATAAACAGGAGGAGTTAGAGGTCTGTGTGCGGTCTAAAGGTTATGACCTGGTGGCAATTACAGAGACATGGTGGGACAGCTCACATGACTGGAATGTGGTCATGGATAGCTATGTCATTTTTAGGAAAGATCGGTCAGTGAAGCGAGGTGGTGGAGTTGCTCTTTATGTGAGGGAGCAACTTGAATGTATTGAGTTTTCTCCAGGGGCTGATGAGGGGCAAGTTGAAAGTCTGTGGGTAAGAATTAAGGGGCAGGCAGGCATGGGTGATACAGTTGTGGGGGTCTATTACAGACCTCCTGATCAGGACAAGGGAGTTGATGAGGCTTTCTACAGGCAGCTGAAAGCAGCCTCGCAACTACAGGCCTTGGTCCTCATGGGGGATTTTAACTACCCCAATATCTGCTGGAAGTATGGGTTTGGTGATCAGGTAGTGAGGTGGATTGTGAACTGGCTGAAGGAAAGAAGCCAGAGAGTTGTGGTCAATGGGACGGAGTCTAGTTGGAGGCCTGTGACTAGTGGAGTCCCTCAGGGGTCGGTACTGGGACCGGTGTTGTTCAATATCTTCATCAACGACCTGGATGAGGGTACAGAATGTATCCTCAGCAAGTTTGCTGATGACACCAAACTAGGAGGAATGGCTGACACACCAGAGGGTTGTGCTGCCATTCAACGAGACCTTGATAGGCTGGAGAGTTGGGCGGGGAGAAACTTAATGAAATTCCACAAGGGCAAGTGTAGAGTTTTGCATCTGGGGAAGAACAACCCCATGTACCAGTACAGGTTAAGGGCTGACCTGCTGGAGAGCAGTGTAGGGGAAAGGGACCTGGGGGTCCTGGTGGACAGGAGGATGACCATGAGCCAGCAATGTGCCCTTGTGGCCAAGAAGGCCAATGGCATCCTGGGGTGTATTAGAAAGGGGGTGGTTAGTAGGTCAAGAGAGGTTCTCCTTCCCCTCTGTTCTGCCTTGGTGAGGCCACATCTGGAGTATTGTGTCCAGTTCTGGGCCCCCCAGTTCAAGAAGGACGGGGAACTACTTGAGAGAGTCCAGCGCAGAGCCACGAAAATGATTAAGGGAGTGGAACATCTCCCTTATGAGGAAAGGCTGAGGGAGCTGGGTCTCTTTAGCTTGGAGAAGAGGAGACTGAGGGGTGACCTCATTAATGTTTATAAATATGTAAAGGGTGAGTGTCATGAGGATGGAGCCAGGCTCTTCTCAGTGACATCCAATGATAGGACAAGGGGCAATGGGTGTAAGCTGGAACATAGGAGGTTCCGCATAAATGTGAGAAAGAACTTCTTCACAGTGAGGGTAACAGAACACTGGAACAGGCTGCCCAGAGAGGTTGTGGAGTCTCCTTCTCTGGAGACATTCAAAAC
This sequence comes from Podargus strigoides, assembly GCA_028020825.1. Lineage (NCBI taxonomy): Eukaryota > Metazoa > Chordata > Aves > Caprimulgiformes > Podargidae > Podargus > Podargus strigoides. Next base: position 49,945,016 of record CM051662.1, read on the forward strand.
CCACCTGGACATGTTCCTGTGTGACCTGACCTAGGTGTTCCTGCTCTGGCAGGGGGATTGGACTAGATGATCTTTTGAGGTCCCTTCCAGTCCCTAACATTCTGTGATTCTGTGAATTTAAGACAGCATGCAGGAGAGTTTGTTCATTGTTTTTGTAAAAGATAATTAGTTATAAATGGGATGGAGAAGATTCATTACAATATGAGTAGGAAAAATCCAGCGATTGGATACCCAGTGGGAAGGAAAATGAGAGATATATGTATTTAGAGAAGGGAAAAAATTCCTGAAAGTGAGCAGAGGCACTCATCATGGATTAGCATGTTTTGTTGCAGTGACAAGGTTTGTACTATTTTGTGCTTTCATGTGTTTAGCAGAAAACAAGCAGTTCCACTCCTGATGGTGTGGGTGACAGATTTAATTTGGGATATCTAATATCTTGAAAAATAGTAGCAAAACAACAAGCTGTTTCAATAGATTGGTTGAGCTTTGCAGGCAACTGATGTACATACAGAAGTTTACACGTCCTGGGGTTCTTAACTCTGTGAGATTTTGTGCATATACTATTTCTTGTGCTTCTAAGCCAGATTCTTAATTAAAAAATAAGTCTGTATCACATGGCTGAGGTACTGGCTGGGTTTAGGACTCTACCGCATTAGGGAGAGAGCAAGAGTCCTTGAAGCTGCAAAAAGAAACTGGAAATGTCAGCTGAATTGTGCTGGTGGAGTGCTCTCTGCAGACAGCCTGAGGAAGCTGAGGTGGCTGTTGTTCAGCTCTAAAGGGCATCTTAAACTCTTTTACCTTCTTTCTCTGCTGCCACAACCCCTTGTCTTTCAGTAAGTGGCTTTTCAATCTAGTTTTGAATTTGATCTGAAATTCTCTATGACACTGGGAGATAAAAACAGGTGTTGTGCTGCCCCCTGTTAATTTCTCTGTGTAGCTCAATGCAGATGGAGACTTAGTACTGTACTGCACCGGAGAGGTGTAAATTGCACATCACTTGACATAGACAACACCTTGTTTATGTAGGAGACATGTAAATCACCGGTTATATGGGACTTAGGTCCTTGGTAGCAAATGGTTCAAAGCTTTAGATAGCAGGAAAGGAGAGGAATGAAGCAAGACACTGCAGAGGGGAAGAAACTCAGATTCATGTTGAACTGTCCCAGCCATTGTAACCCCAGAGGAAAAATATAATGCTCGGAAGGGAAAGAGCACCACGTCCTGCCTCGGCCAAGTCATGTGCTGGTGCGAAGAAAGGTGTGAGTCTGGCAGGGCTGCCCCTTGCATGGGTGATGATCTGCAAAAGCTCATAATGAGTTACTATCCCTAATGAGCTGTGAATCAGAATGTCTTTTCCTCTTGCATCCATGTCTGCTGCAGTTGGAAGGGGAATCCGTGGCTTCTCTGGTTCCACCCCGTGCCCTTCTCAAGGTCACCTCTCTTTCCACAGGCGTTTCTTCAAGTCTCCCAACTTTGATGGCTGGTATGGTCAGAGGTACAAGGAAATGACCCAGAAGCTGGAGGCCCTTAATTTGGAGGCCATCTGTGAAGCAGTATGTTCCACCTGCAGGTGTTAAAACCAACACCAGACTTCTCAGGCCTAGAACCTGGGAAATGAGGGCACTGCTGCTTTGGATGCTTATTGACACACAAGAATTCTGCACTGCTGAATGGGGGACAGTGCTGTGTGCCCTTGGGAATCACAGCTCTGCCTCACCTCTGTCACTGCACAGGAATTGTGGAATGTTTTGGGTGTGAAGGGACCTCAAAGCTCACTTCATTCCAACCCCCCTGCCATGGGCGGGGACACCTCCCACCACACCAGGTTGCTCCAAGCCCCATCCAACCTGGCCTGGAACACTGCCAGGGAGGGGGCAGCCACAGCTTCTCTGGGCAACCTGGGCCAGTGTCTCACCACCCTCACAGCCAACAATTTCTGCCTCAGATCTCATCTCAATCTCCCCTCTGCCAGTTTAAAGCCATCACCCCTTGTCCTGTCACTCCATGCCCTTGTCCAAAGTCCCTCCCCAGCTTTCTTGTAGCCCCCCAGGTACTGGAAGGTGCTCTAAGGTCTCCCCAGAGCCTTCTCTTCTCCAGGCTGAACACCCCCAACTCCCTCAGCCTGTCCCCAGAGCAGAGCTGCTCCAGCCCTCGCATCATCTCTGTGGCCTCCTTTGGACTCGCTCCAACAGCTCCATGTCCTTCTTGTGTTGGGGGCCCCAGAGCTGAACACAGCACTGCAGGGGGGGTCTCACCGGAGCAGAGTAGAGGGGGAGCATCACCTCCCTGGATCTGCTGCCCACGCTGCGGGTGATGCAGCCCAGGACACCATTGGCTTTCTGGGTTCCAGCACACATTGCCGGCTCATGTTGAGCTTCTCATCCCTCATCACCCCCAAGTCCTTCTCCTCAGAGCTGCTCTCCATCCATTCTCTGCTCAGCCTGGATTTGTGCTTGGAAGTAGCAGCACATGTCTCCTCCTTCTCTGGAGACATTCAAAACCCGCCTGGACATGTTCCTGTGTGACCTGATCTAGGTGTTCCTGCTCTGGCAGGGGGATTGGACTAGATGATCTTTTGAGGTCCCTTCCAATCCCTAACATTCTGTGATTCTGTGACTCCAAGTCCTCGCCCCACTACTTACTCCCATTTCTGGTGGCACTGAACAGCCGCTGCTGGGTGGCAGAGGGGACGCACTGGAAGGAGCTGCTGCCAAGTCAGCGCCCAGTCGGTTGGTGCTCCCCTCCACTATATGACAGCTCCTCTGTGGTCCCCCCCTGTCACCCCACCACAGCCCTCATGGGTTGTCACACCCCTCTGCTCGTCAGTACTTGAGCCCACTTCAGCACCATCTCTATCCCCAGCCTCAGCAGCTTCCCATGGCGCTCCAGCCTCTTGCCCTTAGCTATTTTCCCTGGGCTGGGTCTCCAAACGCTCTTTACGTGTCTGTCTGTGCTACCTGATGGCATGATGAGGGGGAGCACAGCCCCCCAACACCCCCAAGGGTTTGTCCTTGCATGGGTGATGGGGCTTGAGCACTTTCAGCCCCAGAAGCAGAGGTGATATGAGCAAAGATTTGGGCTGATTTTAACTTTAGCTGGGGCCTGGCTGGAGGCTGTGGGGGCAGAATCGTCCCCAGCAATGGTGCCTTCATCTCTGCTGACATGGTCTTGGCCAGGAACCTTCCGCGAGGCAGGAAGGAGCCACCTCTTTCTGTTCCTTATCCGACAGCACCTCAACCATAATTCCTTTATTTGTAAGCACCTTCTCCCCAGCCCTGGGGAGGAATTGGGATTGCTCTCTGGCAGGAAGCATAACACTGAAACAACACCAAGGAAAACAAAAAGAACCACCGCCTCCCCGGGGACAGTCATGGTCAATGCTCAATTGATACAGGGGCAAAAGAGTTAACAGTAATAGTTTAACCAAAGAAGTATGCAATTCTTGCTTGCAAAGTATGTAACCTTGCCTGCTAAACGAAACAGGGGCTACAGGCTGCTGCTAAGTGGAAGGCCGCTGATAAGAGGAAGGACTGTTCCTGCTTCTTCTGATAAGAGGAAGGACTATTCCCGCTTCTTCAGCATTTGAACCTGTTGAAACCAACCCCACGGTCTGGAGAAGAGCCAGAGGCCCACAGAGCATGTGCAGCCAACTGAGGTGAAAAGTTCAGATGAGAGGAAGACTCGGAGCCTTCCTCCTGAGACCCCCGAAGATGACCACCAGGAGGCACTACGCAGGCGCAAACAAGAGGCGTGGAATATTATAATGATCTGATGCAATCCTCATGAATATGTATTACTTCATGCTATAAAAGGAGCACGCTTTTGCCCCTCGGTGTGCAAGTTAGGAGGAGCGATCCCCCTTGCACCCGGCGCTGAATAAACATACCTACTTTATAACTTTTCAGGAGTTGTAGAGTCTTTTCCGCGTGTCACAATTCCTGGAAACTCTAGGGATGGCCAAATCATTTTTGTGCCACCAGCTTCCTCCCATGGCACCGGCATGCTCACCAGCCTGCAGAGCCGAGTTGTTCCTGGTGCATCCTTCCTCCAGAGAGCTCCTGCCCCATCTCCATGGTTCATCTCCTGTACAGCTCATGGTTTTGCTGTCTGTGTGGTGCAGGTGGTGGGTGGTCGGGCTACTGGGTGGGCTTCCCGCTGGGGCAGAGCCACTGCAGCCTCCCACCGCTGTCAGAAACCTGCCCAGCCTTGCTCAAACCTTCCCAGGCACCAAGGGCCGAGTTCAGAGAGATCCTGCCCAGCGACGGAGGGGCTGTGGGGAACTGCTGGGGATATGCACATCCCTCCAAGGCTTTGGGCAGCCCAGGGAACGGTGCCCAGGGACTTGTCGTAGAACGCATTGATGCCCCAGGGGTGCTGCAGGGAGGGTCTCTTGCCCACTGCCTCCTGACGGAAATTCTCTCTCAGCCAGCTATAAACCAAACTGCAGGAAGCCCTGGAGGGGGACGGTCAGGGCCTGTGGGAGAGAGGGCTGAGTGCTGCCTTTACCTGCCCTGGGCTACCCTGTGCTGCAGGAGCCCTGCATCCATTGTCTGCTTCATGCAGGGGAGCAGAGGGCACAGGCAGGGTGACATGGGAGGTGGCCTTCCTCTTGTTGTCAGCTAAAACAAGGCAAACCCATGGGCAGAACTGAGGAGTGAAACATCAACCACCAAACCAGGGAGAAGAGCCCAGTGGTGCCACCAGCAACCCAAGGCCTTTGCCCTGTGTCCATCCAGGATGGCACCTGGGCAGGTGGCACTGGTGCAGGCTGGCAGCACCTGCAGAGCTCACCCTGCCCAGGGAGGCATCGCTCTGGTCAGTGGGGACCGGTGTGCTCCTGCTCCTCTCACCGGGCTGACACAGCCCTGCTGCTGCAGCACGGGGGCAGCATAGCTCTCACAGCCCCCCTGTCCCAGCGGGGTCCCCACCCCATCACACGTCTGATGGGGACAAATGTCCCAGCTCTGGAGCCCCGGAAAAGGGTTTTTACTTACTGTAGCAATGTAAAGGACAAAGACTGAGGTGAGTTTGATGGTGATGAAGGAGAGGAGGGTGAGGAGGAAGGCTGCAGATGGAAGACAAAAGGACACTCTTTGGTCTCCCTCCCTCTGATAATGCTTCATCCAGAGCTTCCCTCTCCCAAGTGGCAAATGCCCTTCCCCTGTCACAGCCCATTTCCCATGTCACAGGGGGTCTACACAGGACAAGCACGTGTATCCTTCCCACCATGCTGCCCAAGGACCTTGGGCAACTCATTGCCACGTGTTTCTGGACCCCCAAAGGGATGAGATCTTGCTAAGGAGGGCGGGTGAAACCAGATCGGGGCTGGTTTTCCCCTCATTCTGGGTCTGCCTGTCCCCTCGTTCTGGGTCTGCCCACCCACGGGCTCCTATGGACACCCAGAGGCTTTGCAGTTATTCCACCTGAGCCTCTTCCCTGGGGCCTGGCTGCTGTCTCCACTCGGGAATGAAGGGGCTGGAGCCAGAGCTGCGGTGGCTCCTGCCTGCCAGGGCTGCGGGCGCCGCGGGGCATCCCCACCCGACTTGCCTGGCGCCCAGCAGAGCAGGAAAACCAGCTGGAAGTAGTGAGAGACTTTGCTGACGCTGCGGATGCTCCTGCCTGCAAAGCCGTCCTTCTCCAGGGTCAGCAAGGGTGCCGCGGCATTCCTCTGGCACCAGAGCTTCACCCTGTGATACAGGAGCTGGGCGAGGGGAGCGGGGTCAGTGGGGGCACGGCCTGACCCTGCGCTTGCCCCACTGCGCCGCTGGCTTACTGTGCAGCAGCTCAGCACCAGCAGCAGGTACAAGAAGAAGATGATTTTCCCCTCCAGGCCCACATCCTTCCTACCTATGTACTGAGAGGCAATGGGAAATCAGCAGGGCCACGGGCCAGTCCTGCTCCAAGTGGCTCCTTCCACAGGGAGCCATGCCACAAGCCCTTTGGCATGGGAGTAGTGCCAAGGCACTGCCAGAGCTGGGAGCTGCCCCTCTGCCTCTGCTCCAGCAGGGACACCCCTGCCCCATCCCTCTGACAGCACCTGCTGCCTTCCCAGTGTCATTCCGAGCCCATCCGCCCTTGGCAGCGGTGGGCAGGGTGTCTGCTAATGGGGAAAGGGAACAGTGGGAAGGACGGGCACCTGGCAGTGCTCACCTCATAGCAGATATCCTGGGCATGGTGGATGAGGAGCAGGCAGCTGAAAGGACAGAGGATGCTGGTGGCGGTCCCCTGATCCCCCACCCCAAAGCCCACCCCACCCGGAGGTGTCCCTTGCCTGCCTTGCAGGGGCTGCAGCATGCCCAGGCCCGTTGGGAAGGCAGAGGGGGGGTGGAAGGACGGCGGGTACCTGGAGCAGTACAGGCTGTTGTTCTTGTGGGAGTGGTTGCTTTTCCATGGCATGATGGGCTTGATGGGTCTTGGCACGATGTCAGTGAGGGAGGTGCCATGGGAGATCAGCTGCCCCAGGAGCATAAGCACTGGCACCAGCCTGGCAGGGAGAGGCAGAGGTGAGCATGTTGGCAGAGCTGGGAGGGCAGGCGCTGTGCCACAGCCCTGCTCGGTGTGGAGAGGGAGCCAGGGCTGGCAGCTGGCACCTACCAGGCAGCCCCTGCCACACGCTCTCCAGGCACCCACTCCTCTCCTGCACAGAGGAAACCACTGGTGATGTGGAGCTGCAGGTTCCGCAGCAGCTTGAGGCTCCAGCCCCACTCTCCCAGGATGCAGGGCACAGGGAAAGCCACTAATGCTCCAGGGAAATGGGCTGCCTTTGGATCCCCCTGTGGCTCCCCAGGTCCTCACAGGGACAGAAAGGGCGATGCACCATCACTGGGGGCCACCGACCTGCAGGGCTGCCATGTGCCAGGTTCTCCAGCCGTGGATGGTGCGGTAGGCTTTGTACGCGTAGACAACAACCATCAGGAAGGAGACAGCGTAGAAGGTCTGCAATGGGGAGCAGCAATCGGAGACGTGGCCCCAAGAGCAAACAGCCTTGTGCTGTCCCTGAGCCCACCCTGGGGACAGGGACCAGGTAGCCTCTCTGCTGCAGCAGGGCAGGCAGCGCTGACCACCCACATCTGTCAGTCCATGCTGGGCACAAACAGGTGGCTCAAACAGAGCTCTGCCCGAGTGCTGTCAGCAGGCCTGCAGCTGCGGTGATGGTTGCTCTGTGTGTTACACAGCTGGGCATGCTGATATGTGCCAAGTGGAGCAGGGTTGACCCCATGGCGCTGAGCCCCTCCTGGTCCCTGTCCCTGGCAAGAGGGCAGTGGCACTGCTGGGTCTGTGCACCAGGCAGGGCAGAGAGGAGCCGGTGGAGCTGCAGGCACTGTGTGAGTTTGGGAACAAAGGAGAGAGCACGTCTGCAGCAGGGAGAGCTGCGCTCCACTTTGCTCTGGTGCATGTGAGTGGCTGCATCCAGGTTTGCCATCCCAGAGCTGGCGGCAGGGTATGGCAGGGGCAAAAGGGGCACTGAGGAGGGGACACGGTGCTCACCTCACTGGGGTTGGGGAGAAACACTGGCCACATTTCCCCAAGGAACCAGCCTTGGTGGCTCAGGATGGGGACAGGAGGAGCAGGAGAAATAGGTCCCCACCCCGGGACTTCCCCAGAGACACTTCAGCCCGCAGACAGGTCTCAGCTCCAGTGTGACCCATGATGTGAGTGGACCGGACCCCCTTACTGTGGCCAGCATCAGTCCGTAGGGGCAGGCAGCATATGCCAGGATGAAGAGCAGGGCTGGCAGCAGCTGGATGGTGGCCATGCCCAGCAGCACGGCGGCTGCCAGGAAATCTGCCAGGGCGAGGAGGAAAAGGGGGCGAAGCTGGGGGATGAGATACAGCATTAGCTCTGGCTGGTAGCATTGCCCTGGCTCTGCAGAGCTGCCACAGCCACGTCCCTCCCCGGGCTGACCAGGAGCGGAGCTGGGACTGGCTGCTCTCAGGAGAGGCTGGTGTGAGCATCCTGCATCTCCTGCCCTGCTCCAGCCCCACTGTGCATCAAGCCCAGAAGCAGCGGTGCTGGCCCAGTTCTATCTCAGGCCAAAATCCATCCCTGCACCCCTGGGAGCCGGCACCTCTCACCTGGATGTAGCAGCATCGCCTCCACTGGGAGGTGACAGCGAGGACGGATCCACTGCCCAAGAGGCTGGAAGAGATGGGGCTAGGGGTTAATGTCCTGGTGGGACAGAGCTGTTGGTGCCCCAGCACAGTGGCTTCCCACTGACCCCCTCCCGCCAGGGACCCTGCAGGGGCTGGCATGGGTATGGAGTGGGTGGGGGGTCCCCTCCCTGCAAAGGTGGCGGGTTGGGACAGAGACCCGGGTTGGTGCGAGGCCAGATCCCCATGCCCTGTGCATCCAGAGTGGGATGTGGGGTGCTGCCTCCCTCCAGCTCCACAGGGCCCAGCCATGACCAAAGGGCCGGTGGGGGCAGAACTCACCTGAGCAGCGAGGCCAGCAGGTAGATGCATGTCAGCACGAAGACCTGAGGGAGATTGGGAGGAGTGCGGGCTTGGGCGTCCTGCAGCAGGGCCACAGCGGGAGCCACGGCTGCGCCATGGCACGGGCGGACATGGAGCCCTCCAGACCCGCTCCCGTGGCCGAAGCAGCGACGGTGCCTGTGTGTCACCATGGAGCGGGCAGAGCCGAGGCAAAAAAAGGCATCTTCACTGGGAGGTTGCAGCCAGGGAGTGGTGGTGGGCACAGTGGAGGGGCTGGTGGCCAGTTCCCCACCAGCCCTGTGGTGATGGCTGCATGAAGGGGTTTCCCTGCTGCATCCTCCTGCGCTTCCCTCACTGCCACTCCTGGTTGCCCTCGCCTGGAGCTGGGCCATGCCCGAGAAGCTGCGTCCCACTCCAGGCCATGCTGCTGAGAGCCATTCCCAGATGGAGCAGCATGGGATTGCCATGGAGGAACCAGTGGGACTGCCAGAGCCGGATGGCTGCCAGGCCTGGGGAGGCCCACAGAGACAGCGGAGCAGGAGCAGCCGCTCAGGCTCCAGTGAGCACAAAGCCCTGGGGTTGGGTGGCCGGGACACCTTTGCTGGTAACCACAGTCACCATTTGCAGCACCCCAACAGTGCTACCCCCCATCTCTCAGCCAGCACCCATGGGGAAGGCCTGAAGAGGGTCTGTGATGTTGGGCAGCGGCTTTCCCAGGTCTCCGCAGAGGGTTTCCCGCATGCACATGCCCTTACCTGGTTATCCAAGAGAGCCGACAGGGGTTCCTCTTCGCTCACCATGGCTGGCAGCCGAGCACCTTCCTGGCTCCTCTCTGCTACTGGGCACAGCCCGGGCTTCAGCCGGCTGCACCAGAGCAGCTCCTACTAGCGACCCCTGCGAGCAGGGAGGGGATCAGGAGGGGATCAGGAGCAGGGAGGGATCACCCTCTCATGCTCAGAGCGCAGGTGAACGCACAGCAGCTCCCCTCACACTTCCCTTGGGCACGCTGGGGAGCGGGAATGCAGCTCGGGACGCAGCTCCCAGGGGTGCAGGGGCGAGCGTGGCCCTTGCCGTACCCTGCACCCCCCAGCTACAAGGCAGCATGTGCAGGCCGGGACGGGCATCCCCACCCCGGCTGCTACAGGCACAGGCAGACTTCTCCTTGCTAAAAGGGGAAACTGAGGCACAGGATTTTCTCACAGTGACCATGAGTGGTTTGGGTAATTTTTTGATAATTTTGATAATCAAAGGTTTTCTGATAAGGCAGCAAACACCTCCCCTGGGCCGAGCAATGCCCAGTGCTGTCCTTACTGGAATCCTCATTCCCACTGAATTCCAGCAGACCCCAGGCAACACCGAGGGAAGCACGCCCCAGCATCCAGCCCACGCATGGCCCCCCCTTAAACCCTGGGTCACCAACCAGCAGTTATGCTTCAAACAGGTCTTTTAACTTTTATTTCAGGGGTATTGGCTGGAGGAAGAGAGGGAAGAGGAAGGGATGTGGGGGAAGGACTGAGGGATGGAGGAGGAGGAAGAGGGAGAGGGGGTGGAGGGGAACAGAGAAAGGAATTGCACTGGGAGAGGTGCACAAGGTGGGCCCCGTCTCATCCCCCTCCTCACCATCACCATGCTGCAGCCTCCACACGGGCTGGTCTCTCTCCAGCATGGCTGGCAATTTTTCCTGCTCAGGACCATGGGAGGAATCCAGAGCTGCACACAGATTCTGCATGGGGCCAAGGGCCGATGCTCTGCCTCTGCGTGGAGACAACGTCCATGCCAGCACAAGGAAATGTGTGACTTCGTCATCCCCTCCCAAGAATTCCAGCAGGCACAGCTTCTGCTTGGGGCACGTTTTCCCTGAGGAATTTTTGAGGAGAAATTGGCACTGAGGGTTGTGTTAACCAGAGCGCTGCCCTTTGCCTTCAGCAAGGTGGGATTTGTGGAGTGGACTCCAAGGAATGTGGCTGTTGATGGTACAAGGACCATCAGCACAGGACTGAGCTTCCACGGCACTGGTGCTGCTCAGAGGCACGGCATCAAGAGCTAATCAGTCAGCCTGGTCCTTAACTCAGCACCAGGACTCGCCAGAGGCCCAGGAATTGTTAAACCAAGCCTTAATGCCAGTGCTTACCCACACTTTCCCTGTAGTCCAGGACTGGGAAGTTGTGCTTTAGCAGCCAAACTTAAATTAAAAACAAACCAGGTGGATGAAAAAACTCCAGTGAGGTTTTGTGTGCAAAGAGGAGAAAGTTCCAGAAGCTTCAGTAGAAGCACAACAGGGAGCAGTGTTACCAGTGTGATCAGATTTTGATGATTTTGATGATTTTATGCTTTTAGTTTAGCTAAAATCAAGTTAGGCCTAATCGAATCATATGAGGGAGTGGCTGTGTTTTGTTTTAGTAACCACAGAAAGCACACAGAACAAACAGGTGGTACCAGCAGCTAAAGTACATGAAGTGAACAGGTGGTACAAGCAGCTAAGGCCCAGCATTGTCTGTAACTAGAAACTGTGTAGTCAAGAAAGTAAAATATGTTTAAGTAACCACTGTGGAAACAATACAATAATTAATCATATAGTGGCTAGAGTCATAGTAACCAGTTATGCTGCTTGAAGATCCCATTATCCCCCTCCCCATCCTAATCTGAATATTAGAGGGTACAATCAATAACGCGACTATGGCGTGACTATAGGTGACCAATGACTGTTATTAGAAATGAATATACATAAAGTGATGTAATTCGACAGATCATTAGGGGCCAATCAAGGTAAAGGTTAATTTTAATGAGCAATTGAAAGCGAGCAGTATATGCAGTATTATGTTAAATAGCTTATACAATGGAAATCAAATATATAAAAACCCTGCTAAAGGTGCTGTAACCCAGGATACGCTAGGTGGAGTTATCCCCATATCCTCCTGAAGTGCTGGGGTCTGAACCCCCAGCCCTGAATTAAGGTTGACATATGGGTGGTTCCCACAGCCCTTTAAGAGGAGGGGATGAGTTTACCTTTTGGCTTTCCTCCAAGGTGCAGCCGGCCTTGCAAGGAGAGCCCTCAGGTAAACAAGCCCCAGGTGCCCTGCATTTTGGTAACAAGTGCCAGGTGTCCTGTTTGGGGATAAAAGCTGGGCCCACTTGCAGGAAGGGTTGGAGTGTCTGTCTGTGGAGTGGATGCACTTCACAGAGTTTTCCTGTTGGGGAAGGACCTCCTGACCACTCATGCAACTGGATCGCAGTCAGGTCTGGCACGTACAAACGTGGGCGTTGTGGGGAGGCAACATGGGGTTACTTCTGTCATATGTAACTGCCTTGTTCTCCTGGTTGTCTCCCATTTTCTCTGTGGGTTATCTCATGTCTCTGTTTGTTCCATCTGTTATGAGCGATATTGTGTCATTCCTGGGGTCGCTGGGGTTGATGTCTGTTATTCGTGATCTATCTGACTTGTTTGTACCCCCAGCAATCCTCTATATACTGACCCCTTTACATGAAATAGAACCTACATACTGGGTTGTTGTTCTGCTGCTGGCTGTGTCCTTTTTACTGGGCCTACTAATTGGCAAAACAAAATTGGTGACGAGGATGGCCCCGTCTGATGTTCCCAGTTGGGAAGATCCTGTGTACAGTTCGCTGGCTCTTGAATGGGTTAAATTTGGGGGGCCATGTGAACAGTGGGAGAAACGGTTGGCAGAGGCTGAACCACAGGATGTATTGGAAACTATTCAAAAGTTTTCCAATAAGGCACGGGATGCCGTAACCTTCGGGAGACGGGGATGGATTCTGTTAACAGCGTATAAGAAACAGCACCAGCAGAAAGAACTGTTATTGGTAGAATGTTCCCACGTGCGAGATCAGATTATGACTCTAGAAACTTTAAATAAGCTCCTTACTGACAAGCTGGACACTTGCCAAGCTGTGCCTGAGAAGGCTACAGTGCAAGTTGCCCAGTGTAAAGGTGGGAAGAGAAGGGGGCACGCTAATCATAAGAAGGTCCACTCAGAAGTTGTAGAGGTGGATGTGCACTGTAATCCGGATGACTCGGATGATGATATTTGGTACCTTGTGGAGTCCAATGGGGCTGGTGCCTCAGATGACTCTGCAGATGCGAAACCAGTCATCAGGAGAAAGATAGAATTTTCCGAAAACCAGCCGCCCGTGGACAAACCCACAATGGAGGATTTTACACAGCAAGAAATTAATGATATCCTGGCACGATTTAGTCAGAGGCCAGGAGAGCCCCTGCTTGCTTGGATGGTACGTTTGTATGATCAGGGAGCATCAGGGGTTAGCCTGGACAACTTGGACTGTAAGAAGTTTGTGACACTGAGTTTTGACCCTCTTGTGCAGGATGCATTTTGGAATAATGATCAAACTACCAATCTATTGGCTGTAGCTGCTGCAGGGTGCATGGCAAAATATCCCCTAGAGAATGCCTGGCCAGGCTCTGACCGACCGTGGTATACTCTGCGGGATGGTATACAAAGGGTAAAGGAAGAAGGAATGAAACTGGCCATTCATGTGGGACATGTTGAGGTATTAATGCAGCTTAGGTTGTCTGTGCCCATGAGAAATGCGATCATTAAAACTGCTCCACCGGCATATAAGAATGTTCTTGTGACTCTCCTACTTAGTGAAACAGGGAATCCCATTAGAGATGTAATTGAGAAAATGCAGCAGTTGGGTGACCTTGGAGACTGGGGCCCCCGGGAGCGTCAGGGGTATCGAGAATTCCGACGTCAATGGGGCCCCTGGGAGAGTACAGGGACTCAAGACACCCGACGCCGTAAAAATACCGAATATAGGATGTCTCGAGGACAAATGTTTAAAAGTTTGCTAAAAGATGGTGTACCTCTCACTAGGATTGATGGTCTTGATACCAATGAACTATGGAGGATGTATAAACAGAGAGGGTTACAGAAACCCTGTAGGAAGGTGCAAAGTTATCAGGCACACAATTTGGGAGCTGTTCAGCCTACAGCATCCCCGCTGGAACCTCAGCAGGACCCCGCCTCTGCTCGCGGTAGGCCCTCTGTTGCTCCAGAGAGGAACCATGAGTGGCAGCGGTACTCTGACCTATATCCCTCACAAGAAACCAGGCATTATAATTCTTTCTGAAATGTTGGCCAAGCTCTGGTACATTGGGCGCGGGAGGACCGGCGACCTCATGTGGAGCTACAGATATTCTGGAAAAACTGGTCCTCTCAAATCGTAAAAGCCTTAGTGGATACCGGAGCGGAGGCCTCCTTAATCTATGGGAACCCTGAGAAATTCAAAGGGCAGTCTGTGATTATTACAGGGCTGGGCGGCAAGCAAATCGAGGCGGTACAAACCCAAATTAATATGAGAATTGGACACCTTCCGAAACGACAGTATACAGTTATGATTGTTCCCATTCCAGAGTATATAATTGGAATGGATATTCTGAAGGGGCTTACTTTGAATCTCCCTGATGGTCGGTATCAATTTGGAGTAAGGAATTATATCACTAAAAAGGCAATTTTAGTTGGAAAGATAAAGATGCCTCCCGTTCAAATTCCAGCTGCGACCAAGGTCGTATCCATGAAACAGTACAGGATTCCAAGTGGGCATGAAGACATTTCCCAAACGATCAAAGATTTACTGGCTGCAGGAGTTCTAAAACCAACTACCACCATGTGGAATAGTCCAATCTGGCCAGTTAAGAAGGCTGATGGATCCTGGAGAATGACTGTGGACTATAGGGAATTGAACAAGGGCACCCCACCTCTTGCGGCAGCTGTACCTGATATGGTCACTTTGATAGAAAGAGTTCAGAGGCATCCTGGCACGTGGTATGCCATCACTGATTTGGCCAATGCATATTTTACGATCCCAATTGCAGAAGAGCATTGGGATCAATTTGCATTCACATGGCAAGGACGACAGTACACCTTTACCAGGTTGCCTCAAGGATGGGTGCATAGTCCAACTATTTGTCATAGAATAGTGGCTGAGCACCTGGATGAGGTACAGCTTCCCCCTCATATGCAGATTGTCCACTTTATTGATGACATTCTGATTCAGGGGAGCAATGAGACTGAAGTACAACAAATGCTCGAAGTGCTCCTAGTGCATATGAGGCAGAAAGGCTGGGAGATCAATCCAACTAAAATCCAAGGGCTGTCTCAGACAATCACATTTTTAGGAATCCATTGGCACTGTGGTCATCGAGAAATACTACCTAAGGCTCGGCAGAAGATCCTTGACTTTGCAACACCACGGAATAAGAAAGAGGCACAGAGATTTATTGGGCTGTTTGGTTTCTGGAGACAACACATTCCCCATTTGGGACAGATTTTGGCCCCATTATACAAGGTGACCAGAAAGAAATATGAATTTGAATGGGGGAATGAGCAGCAGGCTGCCTTTGAGTTGGCTAAAGAGGCTATTCAAAGGGCTTTAGACTTATGGCCCATGCAGGAAGGCGAAGTGGAACTGAACGTATCTGTAAATGGGTCATATGCTAATTGGAGCCTGTGGCAAAAACAAGGGAGGAGAAAAGTCCCCTTGGGATTTTGGGGAAGAAAGTTGCCAGCGGCAGGGAACAACTACACGCCCTTTGAGAAGCAACTGTTAGCCTGCTATTGGGCCTTGGCAGAAACTGAACAGCTTACGATAGGCCACGAAGTGGCTCTGCACCCTGAAATCCCTATTATGCACTGGGTTAAAAGCTCCCCAAAGACCCACCGAATAGGGCATGCTCAGGAATCCAGTATTATCAAATGGAAATGGTACATTCAAGACAGAGCAAAGGTGGGACCTGGTGGTGTTGCTGCCCTTCATGAACAAATAGTGGCCGCCCCCATGCAGGATCAAGAGGTAAATCCTGATCCTATAGTTGAACGGGAATCCCCTGTGCAATGGGGGAAGACCCTGGATCAATTGCTACCTCTTGAAAGGGAACATGCATGGTTTACGGATGGGTCAGCTAAATATATAGGAGGGAAAAGGTTTTGGAAGGCAGTGGCTTATCACCCTCACACAGGAAAATTTTTTGAGACCACAGGAGAAGGGGAAAGTAGCCAATATGCTGAGTTATATGCTTTAAAACAAGAGGATTTAGGGGAGTGTCATCTGTATACCGATTCCTGGTCAGTGGCTAATGGATTGGCTACCTGGTTGCCAACATGGGTAGCCAAGGATTGGAAAATTTATTCTAAGACGGTCTGGGGAAAGGAAATGTGGAAGGATATTTGGGAACTGGTTCAAAGAACAAAGGTGACAGTGTTTCATGTCGACGCTCATAGCAACATAAATTCACTTGAGCGACTTTACAATTCTGTCACCGATAACCGGGCAAAGATTTCCCAAGCCGCACTGGAGTTCCCTCAGGAAGGGGACCATGAAGGCTTGGCGAAATGGGCACACCAAAAATGTGGGCATCTTGGGGAGAAGGCCACTTACAAGTGGGCCCAAGAGCGTGGCATAGTCATGTCACTGGACATGATCAAAACAATAATTGCCCAATGCCCTGTGTGCCAACACACTCATAAACGCCCGGTACCAAATATCGTAAAAGGAGAACTGGGAAGAGGGAAATTGCCAGGACAGATCTGGCAAATGGACTATATCGGACCTTTACCCCAGGACCGAGGGTGCAAATACATCTGCACCGCTGTAGACACATACTCGGGATATTTAATAGCTTATCCCTGCAAGAAAGCCACACACCATAGTACTACTTCCACCATAGATATAATGATTCTGTACTATGGGATCCCCTTACAAATCCAAACTGATAATGGGTCTCATTTTCGAAACAAATTTGTACAACAATATGCGGAGCAGCATAATATTCAGTGGGTCTTTCATATACCATACTATCCCCAGGCTGCAGGATTAATCGAACGAATGAATGGGCTATTGAAGGAGCAGTTAAAAAAGCTGGGAAATGGAAAGCTATCCCGATGGAGGACTAACCTCATGGATGCCCTCCATACCCTCAACAATAGGCCCATTGGGGAGACGGAGACGCCCTTGATGCGTATGACTACGCCCAATCTCCAGATACAGCCTTTAACAGTAACCGAAACATTGATCTATTGGGAAATTGTCCCGGGTGCGATGGCACCCTACCGGGCCACTCCAGAGGCTGCTGGGCTGGATCTCTATGCATTAGAACTGGTAAAGATAAACCGGAGCCAGACAAGGGTTATTAACACCGGGATAGGAGTCCAGATTCCCCCAGGACACTTTGGTCTGATAACTGCTCGCTCAAACTTAGCCCTGAAAGGTGTTCACGTCATGGGAGGAGTGATTGATGCCGACTATCAGGGAGAGATTAAGGTAATCCTTTTAAATAATGGTGAAGAAGATTTGGCTATTCAACCCAAGGATAGAATAGCACAACTATTAATACTACCAATTTTGAAAACACCAGTAAGGAAGGGGGACCCACCCCAAGTTACTACTGTTCGTGGGGACAAAGGATTTGGATCCACCAACTTTAGTAATGGGGCAAAGGTATGGGTCCAAGGGCCGAGTGGGCCCCCTAAGCCAGCTGAAGTAATAGCCGTAGGAAAAGATAACACTGTCCTAATTATGAGACCTGGGCAGGAAAAATGGGAACATGTCCCCGCAAATAAGTGTTATTTGCGGGAATAACGAAATGGTATAGAATTTTGTACTGCAGATCTTGTACAGCGCCACCGGAGTATGAGAACATCTACACTGAATCTGACTTCATGAACTGCAACGCAACTTAATGCTGAACTGCGCCAAGTAGATGAACTCTGCTCCAGACTACAACATACTGGAAATAGGACCGCACCTGATCTTCCAATGAAAAGACTACAACAGTGAAGCAACGACCGAGATGACTGCAGCAACATCTGCATCTAATGGACTGAGGCTAATTCAAGATAAAGAAGAGACACTTGTACACCTACGGACGGTATAGAGGCTGTGGTCCACCCATATGTCAAAGGGCCGAATGAAGTGCTGGGGTCTGAACCCCCAGCCCTGAATTAAGGTTGACATATGGGTGGTTCCCACAGCCCTTTAAGAGGAGGGGATGAGTTTACCTTTTGGCTTTCCTCCAAGGTGCAGCAGGCCTTGCAAGGAGAGCCCTTGGGTAAACAAGCCCCAGGTGCCCTGCATTTTGATAATGAGTGCCAGGTGTCCTGTTTGGGGATAAAAGCTGGGCCCACTTGCAGGAAGGGTTGGAGTGTCTGTCTGTGGAGTGGATGCACTTCACAGAGTTTTCCTGTTGGGGAAGGACCTCCTGACCACGCATGCAACTGGATCGCAGTCAGGTCTGGCACATACAAACGTGGGCGTTGTGGGGAGGCAACATGGGGTTACTTCTGTCATATGTAACTGCCTTGTTCTCCTGGTTGTCTCCCATTTTCTCTGTGGGTTATCTCATGTCTCTGTTTGTTCCATCTGTTATGAGCGATATTGTGTCATTCCTGGGGTCGCTGGGGTTGATGTCTGTTATTCGTGATCTATCTGACTTGTTTGTACCCCCAGCAATCCTCTATATACTGACCCCTTTACATGAAATAGAAGCTACGTACTGGGTTGTTGTTCTGCTGCTGGCTGTGTCCTTTTTACTGGGCCTACTAATTGGCAAAACACCTCCGCGCGTCAATAAAGAAGTGTCTGCTTATCTACATCACATTGGTGTTGATAAGTTCTTTGTCCTGTTTGGTGATGGTTTTGGCGACCCAGATGGGACCTCGCTGAAAGAGACTGGAGGAGTCAGGGACCTGATCGGTTCCAGGTGGCACCGAGGAAATTCTTGGGGATACCCATCGATCCCCGATCCACAAGGCTCTTCACGATGTCCCCTGGCATTGGTAAGACACTTCTTAAAATATCTGGTCTGGGGAAAAGGGTTCGAGTCCCCTAGTCTGCCTGTCAGACGCGGCGAAAGCTGCGCAGGGTTGGACTGAGAGGGTACCCGTCTGTGGAAGCCTAGGCGCCGCCCGGTAAGACGAATACGAAAGTTTCGCAGGGTTGGCATCGGTGTATGCAGGTTGGAGTCCTGCCGTATCTGGGTAATTTGAGTACTCTCAGGAAAATTGTTGTGCACACATCTGGTATTTCTGTAATAACTGTGGAGCGCTGTGGAGTGTGATTGAGTGAGTCTGAGATGCACAATTGCGTGCGAAGTGAGAGGGAGCTTTGATCCGCGGTTCTGTTATCCCGCGAGGGGTGCAGCCGGAGATAAGCAAAGCGAAAGGATGAAACGAGTGTTAAAAATATTATATTATATAATTATATTATTACTATATAATAATATTATACTGTGGTGGTATAACGATGGCGTTTAAGGAGAGAAATGAGGGTTCTATACCAAGGACCTCTCCTTTGGGTTGCCTTTTGGCTCACTGGAAAGAGATGCGTGAGTTGCGTAAAAATCAGCTTATCGAATACTGTAATCATGTGTGGCCAATGTATAAGCTAGAAGATCAGGAGGTATGGCCCTTAAATGGAACTTTAAACTATAATACTATTTTACAGTTAATGTTATTTTGTAAATGAGAAGGAAAGTGGGATGAAGCTCCATATGTGGATTTGTTTTTCTATCTAAGGGGAAAACCTGAGTGGCAAAAGGAATGTGGGATGACTGACCAAATAATGCCTCTTATGAAAAAGGATAAAAAGGTCCAGGAACATTGCCCTGCATGTACTGCTACTAAAATGTGTCTTAAGCATCTAGCACTCAAGAAAGAGGGAAGGGTTACCCAAGGGGGGGAGTGTGGGGGGAAAGAGGAAGAACAGGTAATACAGTCCCCCTCAGAATAAATCAGTGTGCCTTTTGTAAAGAGGAGGGGCACTGGAAAAAGGAATGCCCAAAGAAACTGAATGGTCAGAAAGCGGCAGCAAGAGTAATGCTTCTGGGAGAATACACAGATTGACAGGGAACAGAGGCAAACCCAGCTGAGCCTCTGGTTACCATTAAGCTGGGAGAAAAAGAGGTTGCATTTTTGGTTGATACGGGAGCAATGTTTTCAGTTTTGAATACACAAAAAGGAAAAATAGGAACAAACCCAGCAAACGTTATTGGAGCCACAGGGAAAGAGGAAAACCGACCATTCCTACAACCCTTGGATTTGAAATTTGGAAGCAAAAGTATAACACATAAATTTCTGTATGTTCCAGATTGTCTGATACCCTTAATGAGAAGAGATTTGCTATCTAAATTAAATACACAAATTGTCTTTGAAGACTGGGAGTTGTTTTTAAAAATACCTGAATCAAAAACAGGAGAAATTTTGATGATACAAGAAAAAAACAAAAGTACAAGAAATTCACCCAGAAGTGAATAATGCAGTAATCCCCATGGTATGGGGAACCAATATCCCAGGAAAATCCAAATTAGCCCAACCTATGAAAATTGAATTAAAGAAAGGAGCAAAACCGGTAAGGATTAGACAATATCCAATTAAACCAGAAGCAAAGCAAGGAATTAAAAAGCTGATTGATAAATTTTTGAAATATAACATTTTAGAAGAGTGTGAGTCAGAGTATAATACCCCTATCCTACCAGTACGGAAGCCCTCAGGTGATTTTAGATTAGTGCAGGATCTGCGACCTGTAAATCAGATCGTAAAAGATATCCATCCAGTAGTGGCAAATTCGTATACATTATTAGCTGCCCTCAGAGAGACATATCAGTGGTTTACAGTGCTTGATTTGAAAGATGCTTTCTTTTGCATACCCCTGGAACAGGAAAGCCGTAATTTATTTGCTTTTGAGTGGGAAGACCCACAGACAGGGTGCAAAACACAATTAACATGGACACAGCTACCCCAAGGATTTAAAAACAGCCCAATGATCTTCGGTAACCAGCTGGCAAAAGAATTGGAAATATGAACAAAGGAAAAGACAACGACGCCATGACCCGATCACCTTCTCCTACAGTATGTGGATGATATTCTAATAGCTACCGAAGAGAAGCCTGCTTGTATCCAGGTAACCATTGAACTTTTAAATTTCCTGGGACTTAATGGGTATAAGGTGTCTAAAAAGAAAGCCCAAATAGCAAGCCAAACAGTAATATACTTGGGCTTTGAGATTTCAAAAGGGCAGAGAAAGCTGGGAACTGACCGAAAGGAAGCAATTTGTGCTATCCCTGAACCTCGGACTATGCATGAATTAAGAGCATTTCTGGGAATGACCGGGTGGTGTCATCTTTGGATTATGAACTATGGGCTGATAGCCAAACCACTCTACGAGGCCCAGAAATCTACCCCTCTTGTGTGGGGTTACCAGCAACAACAGGCCTTTTGAGACCTTAAGCAAGCTCTAATGTCAGCACCAGCTCTAGGATTGCCTGACCTAACCAAAGACTTTCAGTTGTTTGGCCATGAGAGGCAACACCTTGCTCTGGGAGTCCTGACCCAAAGGATGGGAAGCTGGAAAAGGCCAGTGGGATACTTTTCCAAACAACTGGACACAGTAAGGTATGGCCTGCCTGCTTGCGAGCAGTAGCAGCAACAGTAATACTGATACAAGAAGCCCGCAAGCTCACTCTGGGGAGAGTCATCACAGTTTATGTCCCACGCATGGTTATTACAGTGCTGGAGCAAAGAGGGCATTGGCTCTCCCCTAGCAGAATGATGAAATGCCAAGTAACCCTTACCGAATAGGATGATGTGGTCTTGAAAACAACTAACCTTGTGAATCCTGCAGTTTTCTTAAGTGCTTCACAGGAAGAAGAGAGACCTGAGCACGACTGCTTAACGACTATTGAGCACACATGCTCCAGCCGGGAAGACCTGAAGGATGTCCTGTTCGAGGACCCTGAGTGGGAGCTGTTCACAGATGGCAGTAGCTTTGTGCAGAACGGAACTCGATACGCTGGATATGCGGTAACAACTGAAAATTCTGTGACAGAAGCAAATGCATTACCCAACATGACATCAGCTCAGAGAGCAGAACTGATTGCCTTAATACGGGCTCTGGAATTAAGTAAAAAAAAAAAAAAAAAAAAAAAAAAGTAAACATATGGACAGACTCAAAATATGCTTTTGGAGTAGTCCATGTCTATGGAGCCCTGTGGAAAGAAAGAGGACTATTGTCCTCCCAGGGGGCAAATATTAAGCATCAAAAAGAAGTCTTACAATTAGCGGTTCAGGAACTGGCCCAAGTAGCAATCATGCACTGTAAAGCACATCAAACTGGAAATACAAAAATAGCCGAAGGAAACAGATTGGCTGATCAAGCTGCTAAGAAGGCAGCCCAAAAACAAGTACTAGAAATGGCATTAATTCCCACTAGGACTGTAACACTCCCTAAAGAACTTCTGAAGTATTCAAAAGAAGATGAGAAATTGGCTCAACTTGTAAATGCAAAGAAAAATCCAGAAGGATGGTGGACAACTTCTGAAGGTCAGGTTGTAGTACCCCCATTAATTATGAAAGAAATTCTACAGATAAAACATCAGGAATGTCACTGGGGCATGGAAGCCTTGGTGACATTCCTGAAAAGGCATATAATATCAGTAAAAATGTTAGAAATGGCTAAATCAGTTACTGTTAAGTGTGAAGTATGCCTAAATAATAATCCAGTCATACAAAGAAAAGTTCAAATGGGTAAGTTAAAAACTGGGATGGAACCTGGTGATTACTGGCAAATTGATTTTACTGAATTGCCCAGATGCAGAGGGTATCGGTATATTCTGGTTGGAGTTGATACCTTTTCTGGATGGCCGGAGGCCTTTCCCTGTCGTACAAACCAAGTTAAAGAAACAGTTAAGTGGCTTTTACAAGAAATAATTCCAAGGTTTGGAGTGCCCCTCGGGATTTCATCAGATAGGGGCCCACATTTTGTAGCAACTGTAGTACAAGATATGAGCAAAGCTCTGGGGATAACCTGGGATTTACATGCCTCTTGGAGGCCTCAGTCTAGTGGAAAAGTAGAAAGAATGAATCAAACTTTAAAAAGACAGATTAGCAAAATCTGACAGGAGGCTAATTTGAAATGGCCTCAAGCACTCCCATTGGTATTATTGCGTATTCGAATACAGCCAAGAAGTGGGATGTCAGTCAGCCCCTATGAGTTAATGTATGGAAAACCATATAAAACACCTGAACCCAATCCAAGTATGCATATAAACAGAAAACAAGATGTGTATAATGTTTTGCTTTCTCTTGGAAAAACTCTAGCTAAACTCCGGAGCGCAGTGGTGTGGAATCGACCTTTGACTTTGGAGAATCCTGTCCATAACTTCCAGCCTGGAGACTATGTCTACATAAAGACCTGGACATCAGAGCCTCTGCAAGAGAACTGGAAGGGACCTTATCAAGTGCTGCTAACTACGTTCACTGCAATCAAGATTGCTGAATCCAACACTTGGATCCATAATACCAGAGTGAAGAAAGCACGACCCTCAAACTGGAGAGTGATTGGAGATCCAGAGACTTTAAAATTGACATTGAAACATGATTAATTATCTGAATTTTATTTTTTTGTTGCAGTCTATGATGGTAGAAACCTGGATGGAAGGAGAGATCGTTACCAGACCTAGCACAGCGCTTAGCCTGGCATAAAAATGTTTGGAACGACAATTGACTCGAAGAACAGAATTTAATCGGATGATTATACAAGCAGTGGTGAGACAACGAGATAAACCATCAAAAAAATCCACCATCATACGACAACCTGGGGTTTAGCGAGATCACACTATGAATAAGTGAAAGTATGGAGTATGATTATCAATACTTTCAAAGGGGGGAAATGTTACCAATGTGATCAGATTTTGATGATTTTGATGATTTTATGATTTTAGTTTAGCTAAAATCAAGTTAGGCCTAATCGAATCATATGAGGGAGTGGCTGTGTTTTGTTTTAGTAACCACAGAAAGCACACAGAACAAACAGGTGGTACCAGCAGCTAAAGTACATGAAGTGAACAGGTGGTACAAGCAGCTAAGGCCCAGCATTGTCTGTAACTAGAAACTGTGTAGTCAAGAAAGTAAAATATGTTTAAGTAACCACTGTGGAAACAATACAATAATTAATCATATAGTGGCTAGAGTCATAGTAACCAGTTATGCTGCTTGAAGATCCCATTATCCCCCTCCCCATCCTAATCTGAATATTAGAGGGTACAATCAATAGCGCGACTATGGCGTGACTACAGGTGACCAATGATTGTTATTAGAAATGAATATACATGAAGTGATGTAATTCGACAGATCATTAGGGGCCAATCAAGGTAAAGGTTAATTTTAATGAGCAATTGAAGGCGAGCAGTATATGCAGTTTTATGTTAAATAGCTTATACAATGGAAATCAAATATATAAAAACCCTGCTAAAGGTGCTGTAACCCAGGATACGCTAGGTGGAGTTATCCCTGTATCCTCCGCGGGTCAATAAAGAAGTGTCTGCTTATCTACATCACACTGGTGTTGATAAGTTCTTTGTCCTGTTTGGTGACAGCAGCACCGCAGTTCCCAGGGCTGCAGGCAACCACCTGCCCTCTCTGCAAGCATAAACATCCCTCCCTGTTTTTAAGAGCAGTGACCATTTCAATAGCGGCCCAAACACTTCCTGATGACACCATTTGGGACAGAGAAACCCACCCTGCTGACCCCACAGAGCCTCTCCCACCCTGCATGAGCTGCCCTGAGGTACAGCAATGCCCCCCCGGCCACGCAGACCACCCAGGTCCCAGGCTCGGCTGTGGTCACTCAGCCCTCATGCCACTTGCTGCCTTCCTTGTGTGTCACTTCTCAGAGCCAAGTCCCTCCTGTCCTACAGGAGCACGACCTGGCAGTGCTGGGGGGGTGCAGCAGGAGGGATGCTGCACCCTAGGGTTCCTATCCAGAGGGAATGGGCAACTAGTGGGTGCCCTCTAGTGGCCCCAGCACCCAGGGGATCGGCTGGGGAGACCCCCAGGGACCCATCTGTCCCTCCAGACAGGTGGCTGCTTCCCTTGTCTCAACCACCAACCTGGCAGGGGGAGATGGAAGGTGAAGGTGTAATAAGTGTGCATAATAAATTTGTTGATCAAACCGAACCAATATACCTTTTAGCTCTGTGGGAAATGATAAGCTTTGAAACTGGCCTAGACACGCTTTTTGCAAAACCTGCTTGCCCTGCAAGACCTGTTTGCTTAAGTTATAACCACAGTATCCGGTTAAAATGTTTGTCTGATAAGGAAATATGTTGAGTCTTTTCGCAATGAAGGCGCATATCTCAAGAAACCAGGACATGACTTACGGCGCAGAGGAAGACTACGGCCTTCATCCCACGACCACCTACGACCATCAGAGGGCAGAAAACGACCACCTAACAACAACACATGCAGCCGTAGAAGATAACGAGTTGTGAAAGCCGCGCCCGGGAACCAAGGACTATAAAGAGGGGACTGGCGGGGAGGGGGGTGTGCGCCATCGGTGGAGCGGAGACTCCCGTGGCCGCCCAGCGCTGTTTTGCCTGTTTACCTTCTTCAATAAAATTACCTTATAATTGGAGAAATCTTTGGCCCTAATTTATAACAAAGGGAGCTCCCCTTCTCCAGCTGGTTGGCTCTCAAGGCCCAGGGCTTTTGGCTCAGGGTGTAAGCAGTCAGGGGCCGTGTCCTGGTTCAGCTAGGATGGGGTTAATTTTCCCCAGCAGTTGGGAGGGAGCTACAGCCGGGCTATTCCATCCCATGCTGACGTCATGTCCGGGTGCCCAGGCGCGGGCAGTGCGGGAACGGCTTTTGTCCGGGTCTGTGCCTCGTGCTGTGTCCGTGCGGTATAGCTCTTGTTTTGTACATTGTTATCACTGTTATTGTTGTTGTTCTGGTTGTTGCTGTTACACTGTTGTATTAAATCTACCTTACCTCAACCCCGGGGTTTGCATTTTTCTCCCTGTCCCGTTCCCATCCGAGGGTGGGGGAGGGGCAGCAGCAACGTGGTCTCGGGTCCCGGCAGGGTCTAAACCACCACAGCCTTTTTGGAGCCCAACGTGGGGCCACGAGTGGGTTGAGATAAGGACAAAAACCTGACCGGGGTGTGTTAAAACAATCTGTTAGGCACAATTTTCTGTTTATACATTTGTATTGTTTGAATAAGGTATGTTTACAATGCTGGCCGATTTGCTTGCGTGGTGGGGCTGTATTAACCCTTACATCCTCTATGTGTTCCCAGTGCTGGTGTTTATTGTCTGTGGAAAATGTGTCAAGAGTCTTGTTTTGATGTACTAGATACTGACTACTTATGATATGGTTGCATCACTGCTTGTGGGGGTGAGCTGGTACCTGTATGCAGCCGGGGCATTTGTTAGTGGTCTCACCCCATCTATGGGTGAGCCAGGGGAAGAGAGCTTCTCAGTTTTTGAGAGTTTTGGCTATCCTTGGAGCGTCCAGGCCAGCGTGTTTGCGACGCACTGTTTTCTGCATGTCTGCTATATCCTGTTTAAGGTTATATGGTCCTTCTCCAATAGTAGCAGTATCACCTGCCCCGAGGCCAGACAGTTATGAGTGGCAAGGTGTGTGGGAAAAAATGGACAAGTGCCTAGGTCAGTGGTCACCCCCAATGCTTTGGAATTTCACCCCCGAACAAGTGCAGAGTCCTGATAAACTAGTGGAGCATTTAGAAAAGGTGTGTTGCCAATCTGACAAACCCCAGGAGACACAACTCACTGCAGTGTGTTGGGGACTTGCCCATGCCTACTGTACTAAGTGTGCATAGTAAGTTTGTTGATCAAACCAAATTGTTGTGCTTGTTGAGCTCTGTGGGATATAATGGGCCTTGAAAACTAGCTTGGCCATGCATTTTTACAGAAATTTGTGGAACATGCTTCTTGCAAGGCCTGTTCGCTGTTATACCACGATGTCTGGTTAAGTAAACAAGACAAATTTGTAATGTTTCCCTAATAAGGAAATATGTTGAGTTGTTGTTTAGCACTAAAGGCACATGCTCCAAGACACCAGGTCCTGACCTACCACGCCGGGGAAAATTACAACGCAGTGGAAAATTACAGCCTTCGTCCTACGACCCTAGAGGGCAGCAAACGACCCCCTGGCGACGGCACGCTCGGCCGTGGAGGATACCGAGTTGTGAAAGCCACGCCCGGAAACCATGGACTATAAATAGGAGACTCTGGGGGGGAGGGGGTGTGCGCCATCGGTAGAGCAGAGACTCACATGGCTGCCCAGGGCTGTTTTGCCTGTTTACTTTTTTCAATGAAGTTCACCTTATAATTGGAGAAATAATTTGGTCTTAATCTATAACAAATTTTGGTGCCGTGACTCGGATAAAGGTTAACTCGATTTGGATTCCAAACTCCAGGGAGGCGCCCCGTCCCATTTTTGGACGGCCCTGAAGTAGACAAAAGCCTCTTCGAGACCTTTACCTCCGAACCCCAAATTCGGTAAACAGGCAAAAGAAAATATTGCAGTACCCCGTAATTTTTGTGCACAAAGAGCCGGACGAAGACCCCAGGGAGAGGGTAAGTATTTTGCGTGATTCCGTTCGGTCGGGGTGGGTTTCCTGAAGTGCACATGAACGAGACGCTCCCCCGAGGAGCCAAGTGAGTGCGGACCCTCTTGTAGTGCGGTTCTCATTGCCCGCGAGGGCGTGAGCCACGAACGGGGGGCGTGTGTGTGTGTGAAAGAAAGCACTTCAGAAGATGGGGCAGAAGAAGAGCAAGCCTTCTGACTCCAGGGGGAGCCCCAAGGGTGGGTTACCCGAGATACCGCTAGACAGTCCCCTAGGGTTAATGATTGCCCATTGGGATAGTTGTCTGTCTAGGCGAGGAAAAAGCAGAGACAAAATGGTTCATTACTGTAGGGTAGTTTGGGGAGGTAAAGAAATAAGAAGGGATCATTTGTTTTGGCCGATTTTTGGATCATTTGAGGATTGGATATGCCAGGCCCTGAACATTTATGTAAATTCCAAGGAACCTTTTAGTATAGAGGAAAGTGGATATGCTCGGTTGTGGTTAAGATTGGACCCGAGAACTCACTTGTTAACATTAAGTGAAAAGAAACCTAAGAAAAAAAGTAAACAACCTGAAGACCTTCCCACACCTCCACCTCCTTACACCTCCCCCGCTCCCGTTCCTAACCCGTCCCCTCCTTCACCTCCCCCTCGCCCCACAGCACCGAACCCCGAGTCAGACTCAGACTCTGCCAGTTCCCCAGAGCAGACTCGTAGGGTTACAAGGAGTCAAACCAGGAAACAGAAGCAATTAGGAGAGGGGCTATACCCTCTAAGGGAAATAGCAATGGGGGGTCCCCAGCCCAGAATGGGTTTTGTGTCAGTGCCCCTAAATTCCGGAGATGTGAGAGAATTCAAAAAGGAAATGGGGAACCTTTTGGAAGATCCTTTAGGGGTGTCTGAAAGGGTGGACCACTTTTTGGGTCCCAATGTATACACCTGGGATGAATTGCAAGCAATTCTAGGTATTCTATTTACTGTAGAGGAAAGGGAAATGATTCGACGAGCAGGAATGAGAAATTGGGATCAGCAGCACCAACAAGGTCCTGGCGCAGATAAAAAAAGGCCACTGCAGCGGCCTACCTGGGACAACCAGAACGCAGAACATAGAACCCATATGGCGGATCTGCGCACAATAATTATCCAGGGGATCAGAGAATCTGTTCCCAGAGGACAAAATATTAATAAAGCATTTAGTGAACATCAAAAGAAGGATGAAACTCCCACTGAATGGTTAGAAAGATTACGGAAAAATTTACAGCTTTATTCAGGGCTGGACCCTGCTACTCAGGTGGGGCAAGCCTTGTTGAAAACCCAGTTTGTGGCAAAATCTTGGACAGATATTAGAAAGAAATTAGCAAAACTGGAAGACTGGCAAGAGAGAAGGTTGGATGAACTATTAAGAGAAGCTCAGAAAGTGTATGTTAGATGGGAAGAAGAAACTCAGAAAAGGCAGGCGAGGATTCTTGTGGCAGCAATCCGGGAAGGACAGAAAGTGGCACCACCTAGGGTGAGGCCACCCCGGGCAGGGAGCTTTGGGAATTCGTGGCCAAAAGACGGACCTCCGGGAAAACCAGTTGGTCCGAGAGACTTGAGAGAAGTTGAGTGTTTCTATTGTCAGAAGAAAGGACATCTGAGGAGGAATTGTAGAAGGCGCATGCAAAACGAGAAAGTGTTTAATGCAGAATAGGGGTTGTCAGGGGCTCTATATGCTGGGGACCTCAAAAGGAACAGAGCCCTTGATAAAATTGAAGCTGGGTCCCCAGCACCAAGAGATAGAGTTCCTTGTGGACTCTGGGGCAGGAAGATCTACTGTCCAAGTTGTACCCTGGGGATGTACACCCTCCTCAGAGAAACTACGAGTAATAGGAGCAAAGGGGGAACCCTTCCAAGTACCGGTAATCAAAGAAGTAGAAATAGAAGCTCCGTCCCGGTTTGGGATGGGGTCCTTTTTACTAGTGCCTGAAGCAGAATATAACCTGTTGGGGAGGGATTTAATGATTGAATTGGGAATCAGTTTAGAAGCAAAAGATAAGGAAATAGCGGTAAAATTATGTGTTCTGACAACGGAGGATGAAGTCAAAATTAACCCTGAGGTATGGTACACTCCAGAGTCAGTGGGGAAATTAGATATTGCTCCTTTGAAGTTACCATTACAAACCCAGAAGTACCCATTAGAGTTAAGCAGTACCCCATATCACAAGACGGCCGACAGGGACTGCAGCCGGTGATTGACCGACTGCTGCAGCAAGGGTTACTAGAACCTTGCATGTCGCCTCATAATACCCCTATCTTACCCATAAAGAAACCAGATGGGTCCTATCGATTGGTGCAAGATTTAAGAGAAGTAAATAAAAGAACCATTGCTAGATTCCCAGTAGTGGCCAACCCTTATACCCTGTTAAGTCAGCTCTCCCCGGAATTGCAATGGTATAGTGTGATAGATTTAAAAGATGCATTTTGGGCTTGCCCTCTAAAAGAAGAGTGTAGGGACTATTTTGCCTTTGAGTGGGAAAACCCCGAGACCCGTCGGAAACAGCAGTACCAATGGACTGTGCTCCCGCAAGGGTTCACAGAATCACCAAATCTATTTGGGCAGGCCCTAGAGCAAGTACTTGAAACTTTTGAATTAAACCCAGAAGCGACTTTAGTACAGTATGTAGATCATCTGTTATTAGCAGGGAAAGACCAAGAAGCTGTTAGAAGTGAAAGTATTAAATTACTAAACTTTTTGAGTTTAAAGGGGCTAAAGGTTTCGAAATCTAAATTGCAGTTTACTGAAGAAGAAATAAAATATCTGGGACACTGGTTAAGCAAGGGGACTAAGAAACTAGACTCCGAGCGAGTAAATGGTATTTTATCCCTCCAAGCCCCTAAAAATAAGAGACAAATACAGCAGTTACTAGGTCTCTTAGGTTACTGCTGACAGTGGATTGAGAGTTATAGTAATAAAACAAAATTCCTATATCAAAAATTAGTAGGGGAAGAGTTGGAGTGTCTGTCTGTGAGGTGGATGCACTTCACAGAGATTCCTGTTGGGGAAGGACCTCCTGGCTCCTCATGCAACTGGATCCCAGTCAGGTCTGGCACTTAAAAACGTGGGCTTTGTGGGGAGGCAACATGGGGTTACCTCTATCATATGTGATCACCCTATTGACTTGGTTGTCTCCCATTTTTTCCATGGGTTACCTTGTATCTTTGTTTGTTCCATCTATTACGGGTCATGCTATGTCATTCCTGGGGTCGCTGGGGTTGTTATCTATCTGACTTGTTTGTACCCCCAGCGATCCCCTATATACTGACTCCTTTACGCGCAATAGAATCTACTTACTGGATTGTTTTTCTGCTGCTGGCTGTGTCCTTTGTACTGGGCCTAGTAATTGGCAAAACACAGACAGTGCTGGTATCAGTCGCCCCTATACAGAAAATGAAATATATCAAAAAATCAGCTCGGATAGTAAGGGATGGAGATGAGCCAGGCCCACCACGAGAACAGGAGGAAGAGCCAGAGGTGATCACCCGATCTCTATCCCTGAGTGAGTTGTGAGATATGTGGAAGGATTTCAGCCGCCTTCCAGGCGAGCAGATTATTACCTGGCTGCTCCGATGCTGGGATGGTGGAGCTGGTGTTTTGGAATTAGAGGGGAAAGAGGCCAGGCAGCTGGGATCCTTGTCCAGGGAAGCTGGCATTGACAAGGTAGTAGGGAGACAGGTCCAACCCCTCAGCCTTTGGAGGCAACTCCTGCTCAGTGTAAGGGAAAGGTACCCCTACAAGGATGATATCCTATGTCAGTTATGCAAGTGGACCAACATGGAGAGAGGTATTCAGTATCTCAGGGAATTATCTGTGTTTGATATGATTTACGGTGATCTGAATTATGAGCGATCACCCATGGATCCAGATCAGGCCCACTGCACACCCTCCATGTGGCGGAAATTCCTGCGAAGCGCACCACAATCACATGCCAATGCATTGGCAGTGGTGTCTTAGAGACACGGCCAGGTTCAAACAGTGGATGAAGTGGCTGGCCAGCTCTGGCAATATGAAGGAAGTTTCCCTTCCTCTCAACCTGCCTGTGTTTCAGCTGTGAGGGAACTGTCTCAGAGGCTCCAGAGAATGGAAGAGAACGTCCTACACTCCACCTGCACGGGCCGATGTCTCGGCCATTAGGAGCAGACGCCTCCCCACCCAAGAGAAAGACAGTGGAAGGTACACACCACAGGGTACCCTGTGGTTCTACCTCCGTGACCATGGAGAAGACATGAGGAGGTGGGATGGAAAACCCACTTCCACCCTAGCTGCACAAGTACAGAAGCTGAAAGGGGAATCGTCCAAGAAGAATGTTGCTCCAGTTTCCAGTCGGAAATTCCCCAAACAGAATAGAATGTCCAGTCTTATGCCTGACCCTCTTGAGGGGGCCTCTGAGACATTCCTTCAACAAGAGTCATTCTTAGAACAAGTGAGTGATGCTGAGCAGGATTAGAGGGGCCCTGCCTCCAGCCAGGTGGAGGAAAGGGATAATCGGATTTACTGGACGGTGTGGATCCGATGGCCTGGCACATCAGACCCACAAGAATATAAGGCCTTGGTAGATACTGGCGCACAGTGCACCCTGATGCCATCAAGCTATAGTGGGGTTGAGCCCATCTGTATCTCTGGAGTAACAGGGGGATCCCAACAGCTGACCCTATTGGAAGCTGAAGTGAGCCTGACTGGGAAGAACTGGCATAAACACCCCATTGTGACTGGTCCAGACACCCTGTGCATCCTGGGCATAGATTATCTCAGGAGAGGGTACTTTAAAGACCCAAAAGGGTACCGGTGGGCCTTTGGTATAGCTGTCCTGGAGGAAAGTGAACAATTGTTCACCTTACCCGGTCTCTCAGAGGACCCTTCAGTGATGGGGTTGCTGAAGGTTGAAGAGCAGCAAGTGACAACTGCTGCCAAGACGGTGCACCGGCGGCAGTACCGCACCAACCGAGACTCCCCGGTCCCCATCCAGCAGCTGATCCGTCAACTAGAGAGCCAGAAGGTGACTAGCAAAACTCATTCACCCTTCAACAGCCCTATATGGCCAGGGAGAAAGTCTAATGGCGAATGGAGACTAACTGTGGACTACTGTGGCCTGAATGAAGATATGCCAGCGATGAGTGTTGCAGTGCTGGACATGCTGGAGCTCCAATATGAACTGGAGTTGAAGGCAGCCAAGTGGTACACCACGATCGACATTGCTAATGCGTTTTTCTCCATTTCGATAGCACCAGAGTGCAGGCCACAGTTTGCATTCACTTGGAGGGGCATCCAGTATACCTGGAATCGATTGCCCCAGGGGTGGAACCACAGTTCCACCATTTGCCATGGACTGGTCCATACTTCACTGGAGAAAGGTGGGACTCCAGAACACCTGCAGTACATTGACAATGTCATTGTATGGGGGGACACAGCTGAAGAAGTCTGTGAAAAAGGAAAGAAGATAATTGAAATCCTCCTGAAGGCTGGATTCACCATCCAACAAAGGAAAGTTAAGGGGCCTGCAACGGAGATTCAGTTCCTAGGAATAAAATGGGAAGATGGGTGTCGCCACATCCCAATGGAGGTGATAAACAAGATAGAAGCCATGGCCCCACCAACTAGTAAAAAGGAGACTCAGTCTTTCCTGGGCGCTGTGGGATTCTGGAGGATGCACATCCCAAACTACAGCCTGATTGTGAGCCCTCTCTACCACGTGTCCCGTAAGAAGAATGATTTTGAATGGGGCCCTGAGGAACAGCAAGCTTTTGAGCAAATTAAATGGGAGATTGCTCAGGCAGTAGCCCTCGGGCCAGTCCGGGCAGGACAAGAGGTTAAAAACATGCTCTACACCTCAGCCGGAACCTGAGGCCGACCTCTAGGCTTTTGGAGCCAGGGATACAAAGGCTCCGAAGCTAACTATACACCGACTGAAAAGGAGATACTGGCAGCATACGAAGGAGTTGGAGCTGCCTCACGTCACTTCCGCCCAACACCGCCCGCCGCCGCCGCTGCTCACTGCGCATGCGCCTCAGCAGGTCACAGCCAGGGCTGCAGGTGGGGCATGGTCAACGTGACGTGCGTGTACTACTTTTGAGATGAAATGTGGTCCTCTGTCAGAGGATATGGTGGCTGGAACTCCAAAGAGTGGTATTATCTCTTGTAGCAATGTTCTGGTTACTTCTCGAGCCTTGGCTGTTCTAGTAGGAAATGCCTCTGGCCAACCTGAAAAGGTATCAGTTAGTACTAATAAATATCGGTACCCCCCTTTTCTTGGGAGTTCTGAAAAATCAATCTGCCATTGTTGCCTAGGTCCATTGCCTCTCCCAATTTGGCCCATTTCTGGTTTGGGGTTATTTTTGGGATTAGTCTGGAGGCAAAGGTCACACTGTTGTGTCACCTGTCTCATGGTGGTATACAAATTTCTAGATATGATTTTTCTGATTAAGTATTTATACAGGGCTTCTGCCCCCCAATGCCCCTTTTTATGTTCCTCCCTTACTAAGGACCATACCATGTGAGAAGGAATGATCAGTTTCCCTTGTGGTGTGAGAGCCCACCCCTCTTTGTTATATGATCCTTTTAAATCTGCAATTAATTTCTGATCCTCTTTGGTATATTCTGGCTTACCTTCTAGGGAAATTTGCCCGTCAGGAATTAAAGCCCCTTCTGCTGTTACCTCCCTCTTGGCTGCCAGTTTTGCCTCTCTGTCCACCAGCTCATTTCCTTTTTCCAACTCCGAGCTCACTCTTTGGTGTGCCTTTATGTGCATGATTGCCACTTTCTTTGGTCTCGAGAGTGGGCACCTCAACGCCCCCCCCAGATATGGCAGCCCGAACAGCATCTCATACGGTGACACTCCTAGATCCTTTCTAGGAGCAGTTTGAATCTGAGAAGGGCCAGAGGTAAAGACTTTGTCCATGATAGTTTGGTTTCTAAAACCAATTTTGGCAGGTGTTTCTTTAATGTTTGATTTGTCCTCTCCACTTTTCCTGAAGAGAGGGGATGCCATGGAGTATGAAACTCCCACTTTCTCTCTAGGGTGTTCATTCATTATTGGGGGATACGTGAAGTGAGCTGACTTCCCTTGTCTGGGTCAATATACTCTGCAATCCCATATCTGGGAATTATTTGTTGGTATGTTACACAGCTACTACAGATTTGTTTAGCTACTGTGTACAGTCCTGTGCAGGCATATTTTCTTAGTGCAGCATCACACATTGCCTGAACTCCCCAATGACTCCCTTGATGCGAAATAGTTAAAATTTGTCTCATTACTTGTTTATTCACCAGTTCCCTGCCATCAGGGAGGATCCATTGCCCGTCTGACTCTTGTTCCTAATTCCTT
The DNA here is from genome assembly GCA_028020825.1 of Podargus strigoides. NCBI lineage: Eukaryota > Metazoa > Chordata > Aves > Caprimulgiformes > Podargidae > Podargus > Podargus strigoides. The sequence continues at coordinate 49,979,202 of CM051662.1, forward strand.
GAAAGCTGTTATCTCATTTTCACTGAATATTTGCTTCTCAGGCAGAGGCCTTATCTCTGGCACTAGAGACAGTCTCATGATCGCCCCTGGCTTTAAAGCGGCCTCCTTCGCTTTTCCATAATTTACAACCAGAAACAGTTTCTCCTCTCTTTTCAACTCAGGGCAGTCTCGTTTAAGGTGGCCCTCCTGCCCACAGTAAAAACACTTTCCTGGTGTTTGATTTTGGGGATTTTGGGAAGGGGCTATCCCTGATCTCTCATTTGTATTTTCTTTATTCTGGTGTCCCCCCCCCCCCCCCCCCCCCCCATTTGCTTCTCTTGGGTGTCCCATTTTTGTTTGACTACTTGATCCACGGCAGAGATCATAATCTTTGCCTTTTGTTTCTGTTTTTCCTTCTCCCTTCTAACATACACCTTCTGGGCCTCCTTCTCCTCCTTCTCTTCCTTCTCCTCCTTCTCTTCCTTCATTCTTCCTCTTCTCAGTTACTGAATACTCGCCATGCCTCATCTAACAAGGTTTCTAAAATCCTGATCTTTGTCAGTTTTAACTTTTGCAATTTCTTTCGAATGTCACTTGCCGATTGCCCTATAAATAATGACATTAACTGTTGTATTCCCACCTCCGACCCGGGATCTAAGGGTGTACGTCGCCTCATGGTATCTCACAACTTGTCCAGGAATTCTGATGGGGTATCCTTAGGTCCCTGCCTGACGGCATATAGGGCCGACCAGTGAATTGTTTTTGGTATTGCCCATTCCGTACCTCTTATAATCCAGTCTCTGTATGCATTCAACAGTGCTTTATGGGCTCCCCTATTAGGGTCCCAGTGTGGGTCTTGTAGAGGGAAATGATCTTTAATGTCCCCCCCCCCCGTACTTTTGAGGTGATCACTGGCCAGATCTTGGGCCTTTTTTAGTATTAACTGTTTTTCAGTCTCTGTCATGTGATCCAGTAATAGCTGTATATCGCTCCAGTCTGGATCATGTTTTATTAGAAACTGAAAGTGTTTGGTAACTCCAACAGAATCACTATGATATTCTTTGACTACTCCTTTCCAGGTTTCAAGATCAAAAGAGGAGAATGGGACTTTTATTAGGACAGGACCCCCATCTGGCCCTACAGCTTCCCTTAAGGGAGCCTTTACCACTGTTCTTTCCCCCCAGCTCCAAGTGCGAGAGGATACGGGGCTGTGGGGCAGGGTGTCTGGCTCTGTGCTCTCACATTCTTCCTGTCGGCTCCCTGCTGCCGGCAGCTTATAGTGCTCCGGTAAATCTCTTATCTCGGTCTCTCTCTCTTTTCCCAGCTTTGTACACCTTTGTCCTATACTACATGAAGAGCAACACCTCTTCAGCTTTCCCTTCCTTTCTTTCTGATTTTCTTTTTCTAACGCCAGTACTAATGGATCTTGTGGGGGTGCCAGACCACAGCTTCTCTGATATTCAGGGTGGCTTCGGAGGGTGAAAAACATATCAGCATAAGAACACTCATCCCATTTGCCTTCACTTCTCAAAAACAACATGAGTTGTATTAAGGTGTTATAATTTAGTGTCCCATTAAAGGGCCATTTTTCCCCATCTTCTAACTTATACAAGGGCCACCACTGATTACAGTACTTCATAAGGGTCTTTTTGTTAACACTTCCACCTGGAGGTCCCCCTATCTTTTTCCAATGGGCCAAAACACACCCAAGGGGGCTCTTTTAAAGAGTTCCCCCACCTTGGCTATTTCCCATCCTGATTTTAATCTGAAATACGTGACGTCGGGTCCTGCAACAATGATAATTAACCCAACGCAATCTATTTAAGGGTGTACTGGCTCCGCAGTGTATACACTGAAGCTCAAGGCAGCAGCTAGGATAAAACTCCTGCCTCCCCTTTGGAGATATTATGTATTTATAACAATTTGAACACTTTGCCCAGACAAACGAACAACAGCGATGACACAAAGGACAGGCATTAGGGTGCTCTCCGTACCAAGGAGATGGGAGGTTGGCTTCGATGCTCCCTCCCGTATGACTTTAAATCTTCACAAGCTCTCCCTTACCTCCTACTTTATTCCAGTCTGACCAATTCCCGCACTCACACCAAAAGTCGTTTCCAAACCTAACCCAAACGTTTCGCTCGCACTTAATCACAAAAATTAGGCCATATTTAAGTTTTCACTCCCCTGTGTAGGACACCAATAATTAACATTTAATTCTGTTGTTTCCATTATTTGGTCAGCAGACCCTGCCATACACTTTGTACTTTGCATTAAGGACACTGGAACTGCGGATCAGAACTCCACACTCGCTTCGCAGCTAGGCTGCGTCTCATGCACCAGACAATCACACAACCACACAAAGGGGGCCCCTTGCACTCTGTTCACTGAAACATAAAATTATTGGTTACAATGATTGCCAAAATCGTGCTTCTCAATATAAATCATAAGCTGTAAATCCTTAGCCGTAATTCAATTTCCACCGAACCCATCAGAAAAGGGGGACTCGAACCCCTAGGGGACTTGAACCCCTGCCTTCGGAGCCTTAGGCCTCAGACTCCGAAACACAACCCAACCAACAAACGCTGTGATGACTTGTTACTAGTTAGGGTGCTTCAACACTTTAAACAAACATATACTGCATACATACCCAAACACTCATTTCATGCATACTACCTCTGAATTCACTTGATCCACCCCGAGGTTCGCTAGTGGCCGTCCTGCCCGTCAGGTCGGTCAGTGAATTCCCTAGCAGGCTCCTAAAAGTTAAACGCTCACACACAACCGTTCCCTAGGGATTCACTCGATCCACCCCGAGGATCACTAGCGGCCGCCCTATCGATCAGTGAATCCCCTAGCCAGACGTCTCTGTGCGATTTACCAGCCGCCCCAGCCACACGTACGACTTACAGGCTACCCCAATAAAACATACCGTTTGTCCGCAAGTGCAGATGGTCGTTGTCTGCTCCTGCAGTGAGCGGCCGAGGAGCGGAGTTCCTCCAGAAAGGGTCTGGGGCGCGCGCCTAGGACATCCGTCCCTCAGTCGATCCTGCAGCCGAGCAGAGATGTCCCATCTGGGGTGCCAAACTGACATGCGAAAAGGAGACTCTATAACTCCTGAAAAGTTAAGAGTAGGTATGTTTATTCAGCGCTGGGTGCAAGGGGGATCGCTCCTCCAAACTTGCACACCTAGGTGTAAAAGTGTGCTCTTTTTATAGCATAAAGTAATACATATTCATGAGGGTTGTATCAGAAAACATTACGTCATTCACAGGGATTGCATCAGGTCATTATAATATTCCACGCCTCTTGATCTGCCTGGTTGCGCCTGCGTAGTGCCTCCTGGTGGTCATCTTCGGGGGTCTCAGGAGGAAGGCTCCGAGTCTTCCTCTCATCTGAACTTTTCACCTCAGTTGGCTGCGCATGCTCTGTGGGCCTCTGGCTCTTCCCCAGACCGCGGGGTCGGTTCCCACCAGTTCGAATGCTGAAGAAGCGGGAATAGTCCTTCCTCTTATCAGAAGAAGCAGGAACAGTCCTTCCTCTTATCAGCGGCCTTCCACTTAGCAGCAGCCTGTAGCCCCTGTTTCGTTTAGCAGGCAAGGTTACATACTTTGCAAGCAAGAATTGCATACTTCTTTGGTTAAACTATTACAGAATCACAGAATTACGGAATCACAGAATGTTAGGGATTGGAAGGGACCGCAAAAGATCATCTAGTCCAATCCCCCTGCCAGAGCAGGAACACCTAGGTCAGGTCACACAGGAACATGTCCAGGCGGGTTTTGAATGTCTCCAGAGAAGGAGACTCCACAACCTCTCTGGGCAGCCTGTTCCAGTGTTCTGTTACCCTCACTGTGAAGAAGTTCTTCCTCACGTTTATGTGGAACCTCCTATGTTCCAGCTTACACCCATTGCCCCTTGTCCTATCATTGGATGTCACTGAGAAGAGCCTGGCTCCATCCTCATGACACTCATTCTTTACATATTTATAGACATTAATGAGGTCACCCCTCAGTCTCCTCTTCTCCAAGCTAAAGAGACCCAGCTCCCTCAGCCTTTCCTCATAAGGGAGATGTTCCACTCCCTTAATCATCTTTGTGGCTCTACGCTGGACTCTCTCAAGCAGTTCCCTGTCCTTCTTACTTACTGTCCTTCTTACTGTTAACTCTTTTGCCCCTGTATCAAACGGGCGGAGCTATAAGTAATGGGGCGGGGCCAGATATCAGCTGGTGTGCGGTGCAAAACGGTGGGGGCACGGTTTGTCCGTGAGGGGTGTGGCCTGATAGTTCAGGGAGCAGGGGCGGCAGCGGGTCGGGGGCGTGGCCCGGTACGCGGGGCGGGGATTGCGGCGAGGCAGATCGCTTAGGCAGCGGGGTGGCAGCGCGGCTGTCCCGTCCCGTCCCGTCCCTTCTGCCGCTGCCGCCGCCGCCATGGGCCTCACGGTCTCCGCCATCTTCTCCCGCATCTTCGGGAAGAAGCAGATGCGGATCCTGATGGGTGAGCGCGGGGGCGGCGGAGCAGGGCCGGGCGGGGGATGGGGATGGGGCCAGAGCACGTACCAGTACCGGCGCCGGTGACGCTGCCTCCTTGTTGCAGTGGGGCTGGATGCTGCCGGCAAGACCACCATCCTCTACAAGCTGAAGCTGGGTGAAATCGTCACTACCATCCCCACCATCGGTGAGTGTTCCGGCACCGGGCAGGGCCCCCATTGAGCACCGGGTACTGGGCAGGGACCCCCACCCTGCCTCTGACAGCCAGCACCATGCAGGGTCCCCCCTAATCCCACAGGCCATGTTGCCCACTCAGGTACCACTTTCCTGTGCGCCCCCCGGGCCAAGCCCTGACACCACATGACATCCCGGTGCCCCATCTGCCCAGCAATTACCCTCCCGGTGTCCGTGCCTGTCTGGGGCCCGGCCATAGGTGGTGCCCAGTGGGGAGCCTGGCTCACACCCCAAAATGTCCCTTGCGGTCCCTGGCACAGGCATCGGCACAGACACCCGTGCAGTGGATGCGAACCCAAATGTACCACCCTGGTTTGCTGCCTGCGGTGATGGACATGGAACTGGAGCCGTTACTCCAACATGGTGTGGCTCCGGTCTGGAGAGTGCAAAGGTGCTTCCATGGGCAGGAGGGCACTCGGCCCGTGTGGGTCCACTCTGCCCGAGCCAGGCTGTCCTGCCAGCTCTGGGTGCGAAGGTGGAGTGCTCAGCACCATCTCGCATGTCACATCCTGCCCCTGGGGAGGAACAACCCCAAGCCCCGGTACCTGCTGGAGAGCAGCTCTGGGGAGAAGGTCCTGGAAGTGCTGGTGGGAAGCAAACCTACGTGTTGTCGTGGCCTGGAGCCACCAGACCCTGGGCTGGGCAGAGCACTGAGAGGGGGTTGGGGTCCTGCCCCTCCTCTCAGCTCTGCTGAGACACCTCGGGGTGCTGGGTGTGGTGCTGGGCTCCCCAGTGTGGGATTGATGGGGACATGCTGGAGTGAGTCCAGTACGATGGTGGAGCTGGAGGAGCTCCATGTGAGGAGGAGCTGGGAGAGCTGTTCAGCCTGGAGAAGAGATGGCTCGGGGGGGGGCTCATCCATGTGTGTAAATCCCTCATGGGGGGGAGTAAAGAAGATGGAGCCAGGCTCTCCTTGGGCATATCCAGAAGCAGTGGGCACTCTCCATGCCCCTCCTGCCCCCCTCCATGGTTCAACGTGGAGACGGTGAAGTACAAGAACATTTGTTTCACTGTTTGGGATGTGGGTGGCCAGGACAAAATCCGACCCCTCTGGAGACACTACTTCCAGAACACGCAGGTACGTGGAGTATGGGGCAGGGTGGATGTGGGCAGGGCAAGGAGAAACTTCATCCGCTGGTCCGGGGTCTCCCAGGGCTTGTGGTCTGATCCAGCTGGCACTGGGTGTGTGGGTGGCAGCACGGAACGTGTCCTGTTCCCTGGTGTGGTGGCCACATTGGGATAGCACCTGGGTGTTGGCAAAGCAGAGGGGTCTGGTGAGGGGGCAGCGCCATCCTCGGGGTGCTCTGTCTCTGCGAGGGGTGCATGGGGGGGCTCAGGTGGGCAGCGAGACCTGGGGTGTCCCCCCCTCTTTTCTCTATGTGAGCTCCAGGCTGGTTTCTCCCGCAGGGTCTCATCTTCGTGGTGGACAGCAACGACTGGGAGTGAGTGCAGGAGTCTGTGGATGAGCTGCAGAAGATGGTGAGTGATGGGGGGATGTGGTCTGGCGGGGAGGTGGGTGTCCCCCAGCCCTCCTCCTGCTCACCCCATTTTGCAGCAATGCCTGGGTGGGCACGAGATGAGACCTGGCTCCGCTCTGCCCATGACGTGGTGCCAGGGGCATTCGTCTGGAGACGGGCTTGGGTACAGAGCAGCGACTCCTCTGCCAGGCACAGGCTGTGCCTGCGGGGATCGTGAGCAATTCCAAGGGGGAAAATGGCTGAGAAAACACAGTCTGAGGTTTTACTTAGGCAGGGCTTTGCTTGCCGAGCGCCCGGTGCCCACAGGGAGGGGAGGCAGTGTCCAGAAACGACGTCCGAAAGCCAGCCTATGAGTTGGGGGTCATTTACTCCTTGGTGTGGCTGCCTGGGGGGGCAGAGCATCCTCGAGGGGGGGAAGCTGGTTCAGAGCGCAGCGCGTTGCAGCCTGCCAGTGGGCAGAAGGGATGGGCAGATGCCCATTGCCTGCTTGCCATTGTTCAGAGGGCATCGTGCCTGCTCTCTTGTGCTGCCCTCATGGTGGTCACTGTGCCCTCGCTCTGCTGCAGCCCTGCACTCGTCCCCTCTGTGAAGGGCACGGTGCTCCTGTGTTGGGGGTTTTTTAGCAAGCAATGGTCATGTGAGCAATCCAACCTTCGAGCCTGACCCGGATGCTGAAGCAGGATGGGAAGCTGGGAAAGGTGTGACGGTGTGAATGCATGCTTTAAAGTCACAAATCAATTTATGCCACGATAGTGCTGTTAACCAATTAGTAGCTAGAAGAGTCTCGTGAAGAGTCTTGTGACTTAGTGCTCTGTCTATATAAACCGGGTTGTAACGCCATTAAACTGCCTTTCACAAGATTTATTAAGTCTCTATGTGATTGCTTGCCATGACTTCCCGCAAGTGGCGCCCGAACAGGGACCCTCAGAACCGCTGCTAGAAGCTGATGCTGTCAGCGTGAAGAAAAGCAGACGGAGAGGGTGGAAAAGCCGACCGAAAGTTGTCGCTGCCCCGGCGACAGTCGTTCTGCAGTGCCCAGCGGACGGAGACGGTGCGCACCAGAGGACAACTGGTCCTGTTCTGAATTCTCACTAAAAAAGGTTAGTGAGCGGTCGGGGAGGAGATGGGGTTTACGCTTACCAAAGTGAAGGAAGCGGTAATTAAGCTCCTCCAAGATATGCTCTCTGTGAGAGGAATTTCTTATGACGCACAAGCCCTGAAGGCTCTGCTGCAGTGGGCACAGGACAGAAACTTGATATCCGGGGTGAAAACAGCGTTTGAGCTGTCTGCCTGGGAAGCCATAGGCACGAGTCTGTGGGATGAAGTTAGTAACAGAGGAAAGAGTGGCAAAGAAGCCTATAAACGTTCAGCACTGTGGAAACAAATAAGAGAGACTTTGAGCACAATGAAAGGGGAACGGGCTGCTGCTGCTGCTGCACATGCGGCTTTGACTCCCGGGGAGGAGAAAAAGGGGGGGCTGACCCTGCACCCATGGCGGTTTCGTCTCCTTTTAATCCCTTCGCGCAGAATTTCGCGATTCCAGGTCCTCGGGACTCCACCTCCCGAGTTGGGCGTTCCACCCCTAACCCGCCGCCGCCCCACCCCGGCCTGCGCCGCTGCCGCCTGCGCCGCTGGCACCGCCCCCTGCTTCACCTGGCGGAGCTCTGCCAGGCAGCGCCTCGCCTCTGAGCCTGAAACAGTCTGAGGCGAATGCGGAAGTAACAACAGAGGGAAAAACAGCAGTGGGTGGTCCATTATGCAGATCAGGGGCGGGTACTTATCCACCGCTCCCTTTTTCGCCGGCCCTGTCATCCCCGCCCTCGGGTGACGATACCAGCCCCGAGGACAGCCCCGACCGGCCCTCCCCATCAGTGGACGAATGCATGAGAGATGTGATGGCACGCCTCAGCGAGCTAGAATTACAGCATCACACCCTAGCTGAAAAAACAGCGGTTGCTGCTTCACTGGACAGATCTAAAACTTTTAACCCCTTCACGCCAGAAGGCGTTTCTCCACAAGCCTCAGCTCTGCAACCGCCTGCCCCGCCGCTGCTGCCTCCAGAGCATCTCTTCGCCGGAGCCAAAGATCCTCAGGAATCCACTGAGCGCTGGAGAGGAATCATCAAAGATGCAATTGTTGAGGTGTCTTTTCTTCCGCAGGCTTTCCCTGTTATTTTATCCCCAACAGGTCAAAAGTGGGAGTCTTTTGATTGGAAAATGCTAGAAAAAGCTCGGTCTGCCATTGCGCGGTATGGGTTGCAGTCACACCTCACTCAACAAATAATTCGCTATATTTTCACTTCTGATTTGTTGATTCCAGCTGATAGTACACAGGTTGCAAATGTTTTGTTTACTCCATCACAACAGCTCATGTTCCAAAGAACTTGGCAGAGATTGTGTGATGCGGAGCAAGCTAAACCACGCCAACAAAATGACCCATTATATGGAATTCAGGCCCAAATGCTATTGGGTATGGGCCCTTTTGCCTCGGTACAAATGCAGTCTCAATTTTCAACAGAAGCTCTGCAGTTATCTCAACAACTAGCACTGCAGGCCATTTTTTCAGTGCATGAGCCAGGGAAACCCTATGGGTTCACGCATGTCAAGCAAGGGCTAAATGATAGCTACACAGAGTTTGTAGACAAATTATATTCTGCCATTGACAGTCACCCGGATCTTAATGTGGCCATGAAACAGCAAATGTTCAAAATGCTGGCCTGTGATAATGCCAATGAAAAAAACAAACGAGTCTTAGGGACGCTACCAAAAAATTCAGAGGTAGCTGATATGATTGAATTGGCTGAACGCACCACACAGATGAACAATGCGGCCTATGTTGCTGCTGCCTTGCAAGGAGCTATTGCTCCTACTATGAAAGGAGTCATTGCCCCCTTGTTAAAACAAAAAAAGGGAGGCAAAGAGAAAAAAGAAAAGAAGTGTTTTAATTGTGGCAAATTAGGTCACTGGAAAATTCAATGTAAAGCTTTAAAACGATCAAAATGGTGTGTTCATTGTCAAAAGGATAGCCATAACACATTAGAATGCAACGGTAAAGGTAAGGGAAACGGGAACAGGAGCGCCACGCCCTCTCACGCGATGACACAAATGCAGGGGGCTTGGGCAGCATCCCAACAGCAAGGGATGCCTCGACACCATTCCCTCCGCCACGGCAGGAAGTGCCGGAGTGGACGTGGAATCAGCTGTAGACGTCACTCTACAAGACACCGGAGTGCATCTAATAGATAGCAATATTCAAGGGCCATTAGGTCATGGTCTTAGTGCCTTATTGTTAGGGAGATCTTCCACCTCTAGACGGGGTATTTTTGTTTTGCCTGGAGTAATTGATGCTGACTTTGTAGGGATTGTAAAAATAATGGTTTACTCATTAACACCACCTGTTTTCATTCCAAAAGGTAGCCGCATAGCTCAACTGGTTCCTTTTAAATCTTGTGTTCCTCGACCGGGTATAGCAGAACGAGGAGACGGGGGATTCGGCTCAACAGGATCGCCGCAAGTATACTTGTCTTTAGACATAGCAAAAGCAAAACCTGAATGTGTGATAATCATGATAGCAAAAAATGGCCAGAAAAAACAGGCAAAAATGCTCATCGACACAGGGGCTGATGTGACAATCATCTCAACATTACAGTGGCCTGATACATGGCCTACAGTTTTTGCTCCATCCAGTATTTATGGAATTGGCGGAACACAGTCAACCCAAATTAGCAAAGAGGTGACTGCATTTCAGTTTCCTGACGGTGTAATAGTTACTACCAGACCCTACATCATGAATATGCCTATTACTCTAATTGGCAGAGACTTACTAAGTCAAATGGGAGCTCAAATTGTAACTCAGCCTTTTTAGTGGCGGCCGCTGCTGAGCAGCCAATCCTGAAATTGAAATGGAAAACAGAAGAACCAGTATGGATAGATCAGTGGCCGCTTACACACGAAAGGCTGCTAAAAGTCAAAGAACTAGTAGAGGAGCAATTAAAAGCAGGACATATTGTTCCTTCAAACAGCCCCTGGAACACACCGATTTTCACTATTCCCAAAAAGGTGGGAAATGGAGATTGTTGCATGATTTATGGGCAGTTAATGCAGTTATGGAAAATATGGGATCCTTGCAGCCGGGTTTGCCATCACCTGTTATGCTACCCGAGGACTGGGATTTACTGATTATTGACTTGAAAGATTGTTTCTTCACAATTCCACTGTGTAAAGATGATGTAGAAAAGTTTGCCTTTTCGGTTCCCTCTGTTAACAAGGCCGAACCGGCAGAAAGATATCATTGGCTGGTCTTGCCTCAAGGCATGAAAAATTCTCCTATCATGTGCCAGGCATTTGTTGCCTGGGCCTTAGGACCAATTCGAAGGAAATATCCACAATTGATAATTTATCACTATATGGATGATATATTAATTGCTGGGAAACATTTGCAAAAAGAAACCATTTTAATAGCGATGACCAGAGAATTAGAGAAGAGGGGGTTAAAAATTGCCCCTGAAAAAATTCAGCAGCAATCACCTTGGAAATATTTGGGCTGGATCATCACAGGAAGTAGTGTCAGACCACAAAAACTAGAAATCAAATCAGACATCAAAACGCTCAATGATATCCAGAAGCTGGTTGGCGATATTCAATGGGTAAGAGGTATCTGTGGCATAACAAATGATGATTTAAAACCTTTAATTCAGTTGTTAGGCACCTCTACTCAAGCTAACAAGAAACGTGAGCTTGGTCCTGAACAGCAGTGTGCATTGAGCACAATCAGTGAAAAAATATCCCAATGTCATGCAGCTCGGTTTAATCCTCAGTATCCTATTATCCTTATGATTGTCAATTCACAACAAGGTAGAGATTGGCCACTTGCCCTCATCATCCAATGGGTGCAGGAAGGGCCAAATCCTTTACGCATTTTAGAGTGGATATTTTCTCCAATGAGGCAGAGAAAAACCGTTGTGACCCGAATTGAACTACTCGCGCAATTAATTATGAAAGGACGATCTAGAATTCAAGAAATAGCAGGAGCGGATCCACAATCAATTATTGTGCCATTGGTTCAGGAATATTTAGAATGGCTCATTAGAAATTCTCTTCCTTTGCAAATTGCCTGCGCAGATTTCACGGGTCTCCTCACAAATGTTTATCCTGCTCACCACATGATCCCTATGTTGCAAAACCAGACCTTTGAGGAACAGCCGTATTGGTCTGAAACACCGGTAAACGGTATCACTGTTTTCACTGATGCAGGAAAGAAAACTAAAAAGGCAGGAGTCACCTGGGAAGAGGAGCCTGGTCAATGGGATAGTCACACCATCCAGGGAGGGATTATAGACTCCTTGCAGACATTAGAGCTCCGAGCTGTAATATGGGCATTTCAACATTGGAATGATCAGCCACTGAATATTGTATCAGACTCTCTCTATGTGGTTGGAGTGGTGTGGCGCATCGAAAGGGCTATGCTTCGTGAGGTCTCGAATAAGCTGCTTGCTGAGCTGTTGCGAGAATTATTATTGACCTTAAATGACAGACGTCAATCATATTTCATCACCCATATTCGCAGTCACTTAATGACTGAAGGATTGGCCATTGGAAACAACAAGGCTGATCAATTGGTAGCTCCAGCTTGGACTGGTCCACCTGTAAATATTTTTGAGCAAGCAAAAAATTCCCATGCATTTTTCCACCAATCAGCAAAAAATGTTAGCACGACAATTTCATTTGCCCTTGACAGATGCACAAGGGATCGTGAAGTCCTGTCCAGCTTGTCAAAAAATAGGGTTTGGAGTTGACCTCGGGGTCAACCCTAAAGGACTGCGGCCCTTGCAATTGTGGCAAATGGATGTGACACACATTGTAGAGTTTGGCAGATTGAAATATGTCCATGTTGTAATTGATACATTTTCTATGGCTGTATGGGCAACAGCTCAAAGTGGAGAGACTGCTAAGCATGTTGAAAAACATCTATATTCCATTTTTGCAGTTTTAGGAGTCCCATTATCCCTCAAAACTGACAATGGCCCTGCATATAGCTCTCGTAGATTTCAACAATTTTGTCTCGCTTGGGGTATTCAGCACACCACTGGTATTCCTCACTCCCCCACAGGTCAAGCAATGGTCGAACGAGCCCATCAAACTCTGAAAGATTTGCTTCAAAAACAAAAAGGGGGAGAGCCCAGTGCCCCAGCAGGAAGATTAGCTAAAGCTGTGTATGTGCTAAATTACCTGCGTCTCACAGGAGAAAGGAAAGATCCACCTATGGTAATTCATAGTGCAGTTTTAAAAACCGGGTTAGATGAACAACAGAAAATTCTGGTGCAGTATAAAAATCTCAACACAGGACTTTGGGAAGGACCAGCTGAAGTGAAACTAACTGGAAGAGGATATATGTGTTTGCTCACAGGTGAAGGTCTCCGTTGGATTCCTTCAAGATGGGTAAAACCATGGAAGGAGCCGCAGTGCCAAGACTCATCTGTAGAGGCTGTATCATCAAAATAAATTGTTAGAAGCCCCACACTATTAATCTCAGACAGAACACGTAGGTGATGTGGGCAAATCGAATTGGGAAATAATCTTTTTGTTTATCAATGGCCGCGTCTGGCGACTTTCTTTTTTGAACATGTTTAATTAGAGTCTTAGAATCTGTAAAAATAGGCTAAGAGGTTTATATAAAATAAGTTTATATTGAATTTGTTACTGAATGATAGCTATTAGGTAATGATCCCACCCCCAGATAAGAAGTCAAGTAATAATAAGAGGCTATTTTAACACCATTGATGTCAGAACCAGATCCGCAGATGTCCTAGGTTGACATATGGGTGGTTCCCATGGTCCTTTAAAGAGGAGGGGACAAATTTGCCTTTTGGCTTTCCTTCAAGGTGCGGCCGGCCTTGTGAGGGGGAGCCCTTGGGTAAACAAGCCCCAGGTGCCCCACATTGGATAAATGAGTGCCAGGTGTCCTGCTTTGGGGACAGGGGCTGGGGCCACTTGCGGAAGGGTGGAGTGTCTGTCTGTGAGGTGGACGCACCTTGCAGAAATTTCCTGTTGGGGAAGGACCTCCTGACCCTCCATGCAACTGGGCCCGCTCAGGTTTGGCATTTGCAGACGGGGGCTTCATGGGAAAACCATATGGGACTACTTCTATATAATCAGCCTATTGACTTGGTTGTCTCCCATTCCTTCTATGGGAGACTTTGTTTCTTTGTTAAATCCACCTATCATTGAATTCCACCTATTATTGGTCGCTATTATATTAATGATTGTACTTTATGTTTTCGAAAAGGTAACAAGCATGATTACATATACCATGAAGAACGTATGGCTGGCTCAAGAAGAAAAAGGGGGAATTGTAGGAATGTATTTTAAAAGAGAATAACCATATAGTGAACCAGCCATACGAGATGTTGGCCTAGGCACGTAGCCGCATTCTAGAAGCTACTTCAGAGGAAGAAAAAATGAGAAAGAGCAGTGACAGCTTGCAGGTGCGAACAGATAAGAGTGACCAATTGGACACTGTGTGAGAAGAACTCAAGAAACAACGAGAGCTGAACTGAGTTGCATGTTTGCCTCGTGCTAGAGACTTTTATCAAATTAGATAATGCGTGGCCGTGTGTAGGAATAGAAAACCTGTTTAAAAAGGGATAGTTAAAATTAACTGAATATTTAGATAATGTTATGCATGCTGTGTGGTAAAATACGAATTGCTGTTTAAAATTTCTCTGTTATTAGCCTAGGTTAAGGTTATAAGATTTTAGATGAAATAAGTTGTATGAATTTGTTTAATCACTCTTCCTCTATTCATAAGCAACTGCAGCAGTTGAGAAAGATTATGAAGAACCTCACCATCGTAATTTCCTCGTTGTTCCCATCATTGGGTTTGGATTGCTCAAAATTAAGAAGGGGGATTTGTTGGGGGGTTTTTAGCAAGCAATGGTCATGTGAGCAATCCAACCTTCGAGCCTGACCCGGATGCTGAAGCAGGATGGGAAGCTGGGAAAGGTGCGACGGTGTGAATGCATGCTTTAAAGTCACAAATCAATTTATGCCACGATAGTGCTGTTAACCAATTAGTAGCTAGAAGAGTCTCGTGAAGAGTCTTGTGACTTAGTGCTCTGTCTATATAAACCGGGTTGTAACGCCATTAAACTGCCTTTCACGAGATTTATTAAGTCTCTATGTGATTGCTTGCCATGACTTCCCGCACTCCTGGAAGAGCATCCCGGTGCCATCCAGGCAGCGATGGGCACAGGAGGGCAGCCAAGGCACTGGAAGCGAGTGGAGGAGCTGGAGAGCCCTCCCAGCCTCTCGGGTCTGTCCCACCCGGGTCTCACTGAGGTGTCGGCGCTGCTGAGGCTCACTGTGAGCTCATCGCGAGCCCTCTGTCCGTCAGTGCCCACCTCAGCTGTCCCCGCTCTCCCTGTAGCTGCAGGAGGACGAGCTGCGGGACGCCGTCTTGCTGGTGTTTGCCAACAAGCAGGACATGCCCAACGCCATGGCGGTGAGCGAGCTGACCGACAAGCTGGGGCTGCAGACACTGCGCAGCAGGACTGTGAGTGACTGGGCTGCTGTCCCCATACCTGTCCCCATGCAAGGGATCCGCGGGGCTGCTCCCGGGGTGTACCGGGCTGGCTGTCAGCAGAGCCCAAAGCCCTTGATTTATTTTCTCCCTCTGTTTTGCAGTGGTACGTGCAGGCAACGTGTGCCACCCAGGGCACGGGGCTCTATGACGGGCTGGACTGGCTATCACATGAGCTCTCCAAGTGTTAGCGGGGCCAGTGGCATGGGGACAAGATGAGCTGGGGATGTCTCTTCCAACCTCTGTTCTGTTTGGTTTTCTTTGTTTTATTTGGGGGGGGAGCGTGTTTTTCCTTTCTCCCCCGAGTGGCCTCGTCTCTGTGTGTTTATCTGGTAGGACTTGAACCTCAAGGACTCTTTGGGCAGCTTTGCTCAGCGGCGTCCTGCCTTTGCCTTCCCCACCTGTATGTCTGCCAGAGCTCGCCCCGACCTGCCGGGGTGGCATGTCCCCAAGCGTCCTCACCCGGAGCTGGCAGGGAGGGGCTGAGCGGGGCTGGGAAGCAGCCCTGCCGCTGTGGGACAAGAAGGATCCTCCTTTTTATCCTTCGATAAACTTTAGGGTCCTCTTTCTCTGCAGGGGAGGGAGTGTGTGGCTGCGTAACACGCTGTTGTGTAGCGAGTAATTAAACACCACCACTTTGTACCCTGTGCCTGGCGCGGTCCTGGCTGCCTCCGGGCGCCACCTGAGAACATCGCTCCCTGATGCGCATCCTCCACCAACATCTTTGTGATGGGTGACTGTTCAGTGGATAAGGAATTGGCCGGATGGCCACATCCAGAGGGTAGTAGTCAATGGCTCAATGTCCAGATGGAAGACGGTGACAAGTGGTGTCCCTCAGGGGTCTGTACTGGGACCAGTGCTGTTTAATATCTTCATTAATGATATTGACAGTGGGATTGAGTGCACCCTCAGCAATTTCGCTGACGATGCCAAGCTGGGTGGTGCAGTCACCATGCCAGAGGGACGGGATGCCATCCAGAGGGACCTGGACAAGCTGGAGAAGTGGGCCCAGGTGAACCTCATGAGGTTCAATAAGACCAAGTGCAGGGTCCTGCACCTGGGTAAGGGCAATCCTCGTTATCAGTACAGGCCAGGAGATGATGTGCTGGAAAGCAGCCCTGAGGAAAAGGACTTGGGGATAGTAGTGGATGAAAAGCTGGACATGAGCCACCAATGCACAGCTGCAGCCCAGAGGCCAATGGCATCCTGGGCTGCATCAAAAGAAGTGTGGCCAGCAGATGGAGAGAGGTGATTCTGCCCCTCTGCTCTGCTCTGGTGAGACCTCACCTGGAGTACTGCATCCAGCTTTGGAGCCCTCAACATAAGAAGTATGTGGGAACTGTTGGAGAGTGTCCAGAATAAGGCCACAAAAATGATCAAAGGGCTGGAGCAGCTCTGCTCTGGGGACAGGCTGAGGGAGTTGGGGGTGTTCAGCCTGGAGAAGAGAAGGTGGCAGCAGGCATGGAGCATCCGTGGGGACTGGCAGTGGCAGTGCCACGCATGGCTGGTGGCAGGGAGGGTCTCATAGCAAGGTGCACCGGCAAGCTGAGTGCCCTGCAAGAATGTGCTCCCTGCACGGAGCTGAGCCCTGTGCTGGCTGTCCCCAAGGCTGTCCTTGTGTGGTTACACTGGCTGTCCCCCAGGCTGTCCCTGTGGGGATGTGCAGGCTGTACCCCCAGGCTGTCCCTGGGGGGGTGCCCTGGCTGTCCCCCTGTGATGGCTCAGGTGGGTGCTCAGTGCACCAGCACCCATCCTGTTGAGGGGCTTCCACCCAGCCCAGGGGTGCCAGGCCAGGGAGCGAGGGGGCAGCGGGGACTGGAAGAGGGGAGCTGGGTCCTTTTGCAGCCTGGGAAGCTGAGGGAAGGGGGAACCCAGAGCCACCCCCCCTTGGTGGCAGTCTTGGGGCTGGCCCTCTGTGTGCCCCTTCCCTTGGCACAGCTGGGGGGCAGCACCTGCAAGGGGGGTGACATTTCATGGTGATGTTGGATCACTTGTGGCCATTTGCTCGCGGTGCCAGGCTCCCTCCCCTGGGTCATGGACGATCCTGCTGGCCCTGGGGACATCTGTGTGTCCCCATCTCCCTGGGGACAGCCCGGAGCGTCACCCTGGGGGGGACTCAGCTCTACATCCAACATGCACAACCCCCCTGTGCCCAGCAGCATGGTGCCCTGCGTGGCTGGAGCCCCGCTCGCAGTGAGCTGGGGAACAAAAGGACAGCCACTCACCCCAAACAATTTAATGCCCCAGTTAGCACCAGTTCCTCCAGTCTGGCCTGGGCATCACCCTCAGGCCATGCCCTGAAAATGCCAGCTACAAGGCCTTGGGATGTCCCTTTGGCACCCGACTGCTGCCACCTCCAAGCCGCCAGCCCAGGGTGCCAGGCTGTGCCAGTGTCCACTCTCCTCCAGTGATGGGGCCAGTATATGTCCCCTTGGCCACGCTGAGGAGCCCCCCACCACACCGTGGCTGCCAGCAAGGGCTCTTGGTGGGACGGTGCCTTTGTATGAGCTGAGGAAGGGCTGGGGGGGTCCTGCCCTGCACCCCATGCCCATGGACATGCATCCCAAGTGCTGGAGCCATGCAGGGTCCCACACCCCACAGCATTTTGGGTGCCCCAGGGGGACACCTACAGACCCACCTGCCCAGCTGGCCCATGCAAACAAGGTCCTACACCATGTGAACGGGCACATTGGTGGCAGCATCCCACGCCAGCCACCAGCCCCTGCTGACATCTCCCCTGATGAGTCCAGTATCGTGGCCATGCCACCTCTCCTGTCCCTGTCCCTGTCCCCAGGGCTGAGCAGGGTGGAAATCCTGCTGCTGAGGGCTCTGAGTTTGCCTCTGAGTCTGCTCAGAGGGCAGGGAATGCCTTTCCCCAGAAGGGTCAGTAATACATGCCATGAGTTTGGCAGGTCTCAGCCCAGCTCTCCACAGGCAGCCCTGGTCCTGGGACGCTGCTGTGTCTGGGACAGACAGACAGACAGAAGGCCATGTCAGGGCTGGGAACAGTGCAGCCACTGCGTTGTGGGTGGAGGTGAGCAGAAGCCATCAGTGGCACCCTCAGGCCTGAGACTTCTGCAGGACTGAACGCTCGGGATAACGATGGCTCCACGTTAAATTCAACTCCTAAACAAACAGAACCCCCGAAGTTTTTATTCAGAGCAAGGACTGGTCACAGGGACCTCTTGGCTCCGCCAGGTCTTGGTGGAGGGACCAGAGTGGGATCCGGGGTGGCTGGAGCTGTCCTGACTGTGCCACATGGTCCTGCCTGCTGATGTCCCATCCTCATGCAAGGACCAGCTCAAGCGATATCGCAACTTGGGGGCTCACCAGTAGCTCCAGGCAAGTGCTGGGGAGGGCACACTGGCCACAGCAAGGGTTTTCCTGCTTGCCCTGTTCCCTGGCTCTGAAGACTCCCCAACATTCCACCTAGGAAAGCTCCCTCCAGGCTAGAGGTTCCTCCAGAGGGACCAGGAAAAGCCCCATTTAACAGCGGGGTGTCCCCCGTTTCCAACAGACCCAGCCCGGGTGATGCTGTGGCAGGGGTGCAGCATGACAGTCCCCAGCTGGGGTCCCACACTGCCACCCCCACTGCTCCGCATCCCCCTGCATCCCTCCTGGAGCTGCATCCTCACCCCTGGAGCAGAGTCATCGAATTAACTCCTCACACATGGTTAATTAACTCCTCACATGCAGTTAATTAACTTTCCTGGTTAATTTAAGGGTAATGTAAATAGAGGGATGTGATGTGATGCGATGTGATGTGGAGTGGAGCAGAGGCAGATGGAGGGATGCTAACTGGGGGATGCAGTGACACTGCCCGCCCTTCTGCAGTGCCCCATGGGATGGGACAGGGACTTGGCACTGGGGATGGCGACAAATGCTCCAGCGTGACAAGGGGGTCCCTGAGGTGCCTGGCTCCCACTGCCTGGTGGCCTGGCAAAGCCTGGCATGAAGCTTTCCTGCCTTGGGGTGGAAAAATTCCCACTGGGATGGATGTGGGTGGGCATCACCCCACTGCGGGGGCTGGGGGGTGGGGACAGTGCAGGGAGCTGCCAGGAGCTATGCCCTGGCCAGAGCCAGGCTGAAAACTAGTGGGGATCAGAGCGGGTCAGGGGGGCCTGCAGGGCTGTGGGATGGGCTGGGGAGTGCCATGAGAGGTGGGGGTGATCCAGGGGAAGCAGCCACCCCTTCTGCCCTGCTGGATTCGGGGAGGGTTCAGCTCCTGAGAAGGGGACAGGGAGTCTGGGTTTGGAGGGTGCAGATGTTGAGGTGACAGTGGCCTGCCTGGCTGTCACTGGCACGCACCCATGCACAGACATCCTCAGCTCACTGTGCCAGAGGGAGTGTTGGAGCCCCCCATCTCGCTGGGGACCCTTAGAGCCAGGGGCACCCCGGTGTGTGGAGGCAGGCGAGGGGCTCCTGTGAGCTGCTACAGAGCAGTGGAGCCAGGGGGGCTCAGTGGGGTCCCAGGGAGCAGACTGGCAGTGGGGTGCAGGGGATGCCAGGGGGGCAGCAGGGTGAAGGGGGGGCTCTCCAGGGGCTTCCAGGGCATTGGAGGGGGGCTGGTGGTCAGGCCTGTGGGATGGAAACGGGGCTCAGGCAGGAGCATTGCCCTTTCCCCCAGCCCTGCTCTGCCATGCATGGGGCAGGGGATACTCACCCCTCCACAGCCACCCCCTCCGTGGGGTCTTGCACCCTGCTGCTGGCACCCACCCTGACCATGCCCAGGGGTCCCAGCCCCCCTCCTGGCCCTTTTACCACAGCAAGTGTCCCAGGAGCAGGGACCGGAGGCGCAGAGGTGCAGTGGGGCCAAGGTGCTGGGACAGGCTGCAAGGCCGTGGCTGTGACTATGACCGTGACTGTGGAGGGGCTGCGATGAGCCAGTGAGGGTGGCCTGGAGGTGCTGCATGGGGAGCAGAGAGCGGGATGTCACAGGGCATCCATGGGGATGCTTTGGGATCAGGCCATCCCGGAGGGGACCTGCAAAGTGTCACCCTCTGGGGTGGCTCCAGAAATGGCTCCCTGGGGAGGGCAGTGCCCAGAGAGCTCGGAGCAGCCAGTCAGCAGAGGGTGCCCAGAGCCTGTTGGGGTGCTGGTGAGGCCCCCCCATCACTCCCGGCCATATCTGCGGGGAGCTGGCAGCTGTGGTGGAGGGGAGAGGAAGGCAGCCATGGCCCCGCCATGGGGCAGGATCCAGTCGCACCAGGAGCCTGCATTGGGAGAGGTGGGGAGGGCAGTGCGCTGGCTCGGGACGGTGACAGTCCCCAGCCTTGACCTTGAGGAGCTGAACCCAAGCATCCTGATGCTCAGCACCAAGTTTCAGCCGTGCTCCCTCCCAGGGTGGCCCCTGGACCCCATCCTGTCCCCTCCACCCCTGGGCTGTCACCTGCACCGCCAGCCTCCAGCTTCTGCTTCTCCTCCCGCCTCCATTTTGCCCTTCGGTTTGAGAACCAGATCTGGGGAGGAGAGAGGGGGCTGAGGGTGCCAGATCTGGTTCAGGGGAACGTGCCATGGAGCGTGCCACAGAGCGTGCCACGGCTCTGCAGCCCTGTGCTGTCCTCCCCTGCACCTCTGCCCTATGGCACCACCCTGGGGGTCCAGCAGTGTCCCCCCAACCTCCTGGGCCCTGTGCTGGCCCCATGGTGGGGCAGAGCTGGGGAGGGCAGAGCCCGGGAGTGGTAGCTGCACTGGGACAGGGCATGGAGCCACTCATGGCTGAGCAGTGCAGGCGTTGGCACTGACAGAGGTGCCGGGCATGGGGCAGCTGCCAAGGAGCAGCCTGGGGGGTCGCTCTTCATTGGGGACAACACCTGCTCTTGGGGGCACACCCCTCTTGTCTGGTACACACACACTGCCCGCCTGAGCCTGTCCCCACCTCCTCCACTGCCACCAGCAGCAGTGACACAGTTTGGAGATGTCCCTGCATGCCAGGAAGAAGCCCTGTGCCCATGGGCAGGGTGCAGAGAGCAGCAGCGTGGTGGGTCTCCTCTTACCCTGATGGTCGTGTCGGGGAGCTGGGTGGCCGCCACCAGCCTCTCCTGGGTGACAGTGTCTGGGTATTGTCCCCTCTGAAACTCTGCAAGGGGGACTGGGGTGAGATCAGGCAGCCCAGTGCAGCCATCACCCCCCATGCTGGGATGTGCCCATCCATCACCAGGCACTAGCACTGGCAATTCAGAGGGGTCTGGGGCACGGCAGCCATGGTCGTGCCATGCAAAGGGACAGCAAAGTGGCAATGCCACCAGGCTGGTGTCCCGTGGGAGCTGCACCTTTCTCCAGGGCCTCCGACTGCTGGCTCGAGAAGACGGTCCTGTTCTGGTGCCGCCAGCCAGCCGTGGAGCCCCGGGGAGGGCACTGGGTGCCTGGGCAGACGGTGGCACCAGGGGCTTTGGTGGGTGAGCAGCAGGCTGGGGGATGTGGGCCAGAGGGGACGGCGAGAGGGGACACTGCAGGGACAGAAAGGCAGAAGGTGGGGGGGACCCAACATGGGGGGGCTTCCCAGGAGGGTCCATGATCCCCTTTGCTTCGGGGGCACGGGGTCAGGGCAGTGTGAGGAGGAGTTGTGGACATGCACAGGCATGTGTGTGCATGCGTGTGGGTGTGTGTGGATGTGCATATGTGTGTGCATGCATGTGTGTTTCTGTGTGCGTGTGTGCATGCATGTGTGCATGTGTGTGCACGTGTGTGTGCACACCCGTGGCTGTCCCTGCAGCTGGGATGCCCATGGTGGAAGGAGCTCTCTGCCCACTTGCAGTGGGCCTTGCTTCCACAGGGTGCCCCCCCCAGCCCCTGCACCCCGAGCCCCCACCCTGTGCCAAGCCTCACCCTGTGGCAGTGGGTCCCCACTTGCAGGGTCCCCCTGGGCTGCCAGCCGCAGCTCCCTGGGCAGGTTCCTCAGCACCTGGTTGATGGAGGAGACCTGGGCAGGGGGAGATGGGGCTGTGCCACGGGCAGGGGGTGCCAGGCCTGGCATGGGTGGGAGCCATGGTGGGCACCTCTGCCATGCCCAGGGAGTGCCGAGGTGGGGAGCAATCGAGGCTGAAGCCCCAAAGCTCGGCTCCGAGGTGCAGTCCTGCAGCTGTGCCTCAGCACATGCCCAGGGTGCAGTGCCAGGGCTGTGCCCATCTGCTCTGCTCCTTGGCGCTATGGTCAACCCGCTATGCCAGCGGATTACTGATCCCTGCTGTGTGGAGCCCTGCACCTCAGGGCTGCGGGGGTTACAGGGGTGCCTCTGCCATCAGGCTCACTGCACTGACACCCCAGATTGCATGTTATCGTCTCTGCCAACTGGTGGCATTTGTAACAGACCCACCACAATGTCCCCATGCCTGCCATGACAGCCAGGCTCGCTGGGGATGGCTGGTGGGGCTCTGCTTTAGCTGGGGGGCAGCGACCTGCCTTCTCCTCCCTGCCATGTCACCCTCTGCCACCTTGCCAAGCACCGATCCTTTCCCAGCACATCCATCCCCACCTACACCAGCAAGGGACTCCATCCTGCAGCACCCCAGCTGTGGGGTCGGACCCCACACAGTGCCTGTCCCCGGTGTCCCCCAGGGCAGGGACTCACGCTGGGGGTCCTGTCAGTGGCGCAGATGCCCTTCGTGAGCAGCTGCTGGCGGATCTCCCAAGCGAAGAGTGAGGGCTGCTCCAGCTTCAGCTGGGCGATCCTGGCCACCACAGCGGGGGTGGCCATGTGGGGCTTGTTGCCCCCGATGGCCCTGGGCTCCATGGCCCCTGTCTGGTAGTAGTGGCCCAAGATCTTGCTGACACAGCCATTGGACACCTGTGGATGGGGTGGATGGGGGAGAGGCTCAGAGGGAAAAGGATCAGGAGGAGAATTCATAGAATCATAGAATGTATTGGGTTGGAAGGGACCCTCAAGGGTCATCCAGTCCAACCCCCCTGCAGTGAGCAGGGACATCTTCACTAGATCAGGTTGCTCAGAGCCCCATTAAGCATGACCTTGAATGTCTCTAGGGATGGTTCCTCCACCACCTCCCTGGGCAACCTGTTCCAGTGATCCACCACCCTCCTATTGAAAAACTTCTTCCTTACATCTAACCTAAACCTACCCTTTTCTAGTTTAAAGCTATCACCCCTCGTCCTATTGCTCCATGCCCTCATGAACAGTCCCTCCCCTGCTTTCTCACAGGCACCTTTCAGGTATTGGAAGGTGCTCTAAGGTCTCCCCAGAGCCTTCTCTTCTCCAGGCTGAACACCCCCAACTCCCTCAGCCTGTCCCCAGAGCAGAGCTGCTCCAGCCCTTTGATCATTTTTGTGGCCCTATTCTGGACACTCTCCAACAGCTCCCACATCCTTCTTATGTTGAGGGCTTGAAGTGCTGGGGTCTGAACCCCAAGCCCTGAATTAAGGTTGACATATGGGTGGTTCCCACAGCCCTTCAAAAGGAGGGGATGAGTTTGCCTTTTGGCTTTCCTCCAAGGTGCGGCCAGCCTTGCAGGGAGAGCTCTTGGGTAAACAAGCCCCAGGTGCCCTGCATTTTGATAACAAGTGCCAGGTGTCCTGTTTGGGGATAAAAGCTGGGCCCACTTGCAGGAAGGGTTGGAGAGTCTGTCTGTGGAGTGGATGCACTTCACAGAGTTTTCCTGTTGGGGAAGGACCTCCTGACTGCTCATGCAACTGGATCGCAGTCAGGTCTGGCACGTACAAACGCGGGCTTTGTGGGGAGGCAACATGGGGTTACTTCTGTCATATGTAACTGCCTTGTTCTCCTGGTTGTCTCCCATTTTCTCTGTGGGTTATCTCGTGTCTCTGTTTGTTCCATCTGTTATGAGCGATATTGTGTCATTCCTGGGGTCGCTGGGGTTGATGTCTGTTATTTGTGATCTATCTGACTTGTTTGTACCCCCAGCAATCCTCTATATACTGACCCCTTTTCGTGAAATAGAACCTACGTACTGGATTGTTGTTCTACTGCTGGCTGTGTCTTTTGTACTGGGCCTACTAATTGGCAAAACAGGGCTCCAAAGCTGGATGCAGTACTCCAGGTGAGGTCTCACCAGAGCAGAGCAGAGGGGCAGAATCACCTCTCTCCATCTGCTGGCCACACTTCTTTTGATGCAGCCCAGGATGCCATTGGCCTCTGGGCTGCAGCTGTGCATTGGTGGCTCATGTCCAGCTTTTCATCCACTACTATCCCCAAGTCCTTTTCCTCAGGGCTGCTTTCCAGCACATCATCTCCTGGCCTGTACTGATAACGAGGATTGCCCTTACCCAGGTGCAGGACCCTGCACTTGGTCTTATTGAACCTCATGAGGTTCACCTGGGCCCACTTCTCCAGCTTGTCCAGGTCCCTCTGGATGGCATCCCGTCCCTCTGGCATGGTGACTGCACCACCCAGCTTGGCATCGTCAGCGAAATTGCTGAGGGTGCACTCAATCCCACTGTCAATATCATTAATGAAGATATTAAACAGCACTGGTCCCAGTACAGACCCCTGAGGGACACCACTTGTCACCGTCTTCCATCTGGACATTGAGCCATTGACTACTACCCTCTGGATGTGGCCATCCGGCCAATTCCTTATCCACTGAACAGTCACCCATCAAATCCACATCTCTCCAGCTTAGAGAGAAGGATGTTGTGGGGGACTGTGTCAAAGGCCCACCCCAGGCACACCTTGAGGCTGTGGGAGATGTCCAAGGTCCGCATGCCACACGCTGCCAGCTCGATGATCCTCTTCCTCTTGCAGGTGGGGAGGGGGCGGCCATTCACAAAAAGACCCCCCCCAGCTGGGCCCTGGGGACAGTCAGGGACAGTGATGGCGTTGTCACAAGGAGGGACACTGCTTTCTCTGCCCTGCTTTGCAGGGTGACAGACTGCTGGCATTGGGGACCTTGGTGCATTGAGGGGGGGTTTGGAGCTTGGAGCAACGTGGAGCTCAGTTGCTGGGGTGTGGGTGCAGGCAGGGAACAAAGGGACAAGCCCAGGTGACACTGGCAGGAAAAATACCCCATGGAGGAGCGCAGGGGTGAGGAGGTTCCTCCAGGCAGAGGCAGCTGCAAAATGGGGGTGACGTGCACTGGATGTCCCCAGGGGGCTGGGAGAGCCCTGCAGAGCCTCACGTGTATCCGACACCAGCACTGAATTTAGGCTTTGCAGGGGAAAAGCAGATAGTTTGTGATAGAATGGGGGGTGACATGGCACCTCCTTGATGTCCCCAGGAGACATGGTCCCTGAGCCGCCCTGGTGCAGCAGCATCACTCACCTTGGTGTTGCATGGGGAGGCTCCACGGGGCTGCCAGAGCCTGGGAATGCCAAGAGTAGCGAGCTGTGCTGTCCTGAGGAGGATAAGTGGGTGACAGTGGCCAGGGCTCTGCCATGCCCCCAAAACACCCTCCTGTGAGGAAAAGAGGAGCAAGGGGAGGAATAGGGAGCAGAGGATGGGACCACCATCTGACTGCTTGGGAAATCATTGGGCTCCAGGCAGAGTGGATCACAGACACCCCAGAGTGGCTGTGGAGACACTGGGAATGCTGCCTGGACCCAGCAGCCACCGACATGCTATGGAGCTGGCCTGGCTGAGTGTCCCTGTGCCCGCCTGAGCTCCCATGGATTGCACCAGAGCTTCCTGGGGTAAGAGTGGGGGTGCTGAGTATCCCAGGGGAAGGGTGGGAATACTGAGCTTCCCAGGGGCAGGATGGGGATGCTGAGCATCCCAAGGGGAAGGGAAGGAGAGGGAAGGGCGTTTTGCCAATTACTAAGCCCAGTACAAAGGACACAGCCAGCAGCAGAACAACAAGCCAGTGAGTAAGTTCTATTTCACGTAAAGGACTCAGAATATAGGGGATCACTGGGGGTACAAACAAGTCAGATCACAAATAATAGATATCGACCCCAGGAATGACATAGCATGACCCGTAATAGATGGAACAAACAAAGATACAAGGTAACCCATGGAAAAAATGGGAGACAACCAAGTCAATAGGGTGATCACATATGATAGAGGTAACCCCATGTTGCCTCCCCACAAAGCCCGCGTTTGTACGTGCCAGACCTGACTGGGATCCAGTTGCATGAGAAGCCAGGAGGTCCTTCCCCAACAGGAAACTCTGTGAAGTGCATCCACCTCACAGACAGACACTCCAACCCTTCCTGCAAGTGGGCCCAGCTTTTATGCCCA
Organism: Podargus strigoides; assembly: GCA_028020825.1. Classification (NCBI taxonomy): domain Eukaryota; kingdom Metazoa; phylum Chordata; class Aves; order Caprimulgiformes; family Podargidae; genus Podargus; species Podargus strigoides. The sequence continues at coordinate 50,005,106 of CM051662.1, forward strand.
AAGCAGGACACCTGTCACTCGTTACCAAAATGCAGGGCACCTGGGGCTTGTTTACCCAAGGGCTTTCCTTACAAGGCCGGCTGCACCTTGGAGGAAAGCCAAAAGGTAAACTCATCCCCTCCTCTTAAAGGGCCATGGGGACCACCCATATGTCAACCTTAATTCAGGGCTTGGGGTTCAGACCCCAGCACTTCAAAGGGGAAGGGGAATGGGGGGGAAGGGGAATGGGGTAGGGGAGAAGGGGAAGGGGAAGGGAATCCCACCCATCCTGCCCTCCATGATCTGCAGAGTGATGCCACCTCCTCCCACCCTGGGCATTTACCGGCAGCCAGGGACACAACGGCAGTGGGTCCCACGGGACACCTGCAGAGAGACACTTTGCGACATCCTGGCGGTGCCTCTGGGACCCCCTGGGACCACAGCAGGGTGAGAGCAGCCATGCCTCTCCGGTGGGAGCCAGGCCAGGAGGGGCCCATCACCACCAGCTCGTCCCTGGTGTCACTGGGGACATGGAGGGTTTCAGCTCTGTGGAAGTGGGAGGAAAGGCAGTGCCACCCCAAGCGAAGGGTGCTGGGGGGGGACCGGGGCAGCACCCTTCCCCATGAAACAGGGGAGAGGGGACATTTCCACAGGGACAGTGGTGCCATCCCCCCTCCCCTGCTCAGGCAGAGACACTCATGGGTATTCATGAGCATCCTGAGGCAAAGAGGTGCCACACATCCCATCGGCTGCTGCTGCCATCACTGCCTTCCCAATGCCCAACAGTCTGGCTGGCATCCCCACTTAACCTGGGATTCCACCTGGAACACCTCCAAAGCTCCTGGACACCCCCAGCATGGGGCTGTCCCTGCTACTGTCCCCAAACCCCACTGTAGCCTTGGCACTGCTTCCCTGCATGGCTCAGGGATGGTGTTTGGAGACCTGGATTATGAAAGCCAAGCGAGTCGTGAGCTCGTGGTCCCCATTGAATCCTGCTGGGGGATCCCGGAGGGACGGTGAGCTTGGGGAGAGGAGTCCATGAGACAGGGCTAAACCAGAGCAGCTCATTCCTGGAGGAAGCCCAAAGCTCTTCCCGGTGTTAAGACACCAATTCCTACTGGGAATTGCTTCTCACAGGAGAAGAAGTCACAACCCTCCCCAGGCCCCCAGCAGCCATCCCGAGCTCACCCCGTGCACCAGTGGATGTCTGTGCAGGCGTATTCACACATGCACATGCATCCATGTGCTCCTACCTCATGCGTGTGCACACACCCACACCACCATGCACATATATAGGTGTATTTATAGATATATATGCCCGGAGGGGTGTAAGGAGGTACCTGTGGAGCCACGAACTGGATCGTTCTCGGTGCTGCTGTTGTGCCGGTGTTGTGTGGGGTGGTTGATGAAGGAGCCATGATGTCGCAGGGGCAGGAGAAAGAGGAGGATTGGGTGGCATGATGGGGAAGGAGAGGCTGTGCCCAACACATGCCCAGCTCGGGGGTCCCCGAGCCGTCCCCGAGCCCCTACGGAGCCCCTCGAGCTGGGCAGAGAGTCACCACCGGTATTTCAGCACTAGCTCCCGGTGGACAGCACACATCCCGTGGCATCCCCCAGTAATCCCGGACGGAGCATTCCCCGGGAGGTGCGTGGGGGAGAGGTGTGTGTGGGGGCTTTGCTCCCTCATCTCCCACAAAACAAACAGGGACAGACTCAACCACCATATGGGATTTAATCCCGAGGCGCTTTTATTACATTTATTTAATTATATATATATGTCTTTTTTTTAAGGTCTTGAACAAATAGAAGGTGGCCCCAAGGGGGTGGATGGGTATTTGTGGGAACAGTCCCGACACAGATGGCCCCCCCCTTTTTTTTTTTTTTCTAAGATAAAAAGAAAACAACAAACTAAACACGTTGTAAACCTTTCAAGTAAAATATTTGAAGAGGAAATATTAGCCCAGTCTCTGCACCCGTGCTCTCCATGCCCGGCCCACGCCCGGCTCATTCTGCCTTAGGAACACCCCCACCTCCCCGCCTCCATGCTCCCTGCACAGCTCGCCGCCTTTCAAAAATACCATATGCTCCAAATTACACATTAACCACAACCCCGCGGGGCCCCCGGCAGGCCCCGGCCCCGGGGGAGCCACTGCATCACGCCCCCGCCACGCCCGGGGCTTCCCAGACATCCCCCAGACACCCAGCCAGCTGGGCCCAGGGTCACAGTGGGGTGGGGAGCACTGGCAGCCAGGTCTGGGTCCTCCCGGTTCGCATCAGCCCACGGGGAGCCCCAACGAAGCCCCGGGGACGGTCGAGTCCTGTGCATAATGGCGGTGGCAGGGAGCGGGAGGTGGGTCTCCGCGTTGGTGCGGGGGGAGCGATGGCGGAGGTAGCCCTGCCGGGCCCCACCACCCCGGTCAGGTTGAACCGGGAAGCGGGCAGGGTGGAGCGGGGCTGGATAGGCGCGGGAGCAGAGAGTGTGGCGCCCCGAGGATGTGCGCATCGGATGGGGTGCGACGGGTGCGGGTGACAGAGAGACGCGGCAGAGGAGAGCGGACGCCACTGCTGTCCTGGTAGCGAGAGGAGCCCATGGAGGCACTCGAAGCAAGGGAGGGCTGGCGGAGCCGAGGAGCCCTACGGGTCCCGGGAAAGTGGGAGGTGATGTGCAGGGGGCGGTGCATCCTTGACAAGGCTCGGGCACAGCGGCTGGAGCGGCAATGGCGAATGGGGAATCGGGAATTGGCAGAGAGGGCACCGGGGAGGAGGTCGGGGACAGGACATGGAGTGGCAGGGAGGAAGAGGGATGGAGGGAGAGGGGGAGATGGAGGGAGAGGGGGAGATGGAGGGAGAGGGGGAGATGGAGGGAGAGGGGGAGATGGAGGGAGAGGGGGAGATGGAGGGAGAGGGGGAGATGGAGGGAGAGGGGGAGATGGAGGGAGAGGGGGGAGATGGAGGGAGAGGGGGAGATGGAGGGAGAGGGGGAGATGGAGGGAGAGGGGGAGATGGAGGGAGAGGGGGAGATGGAGGGAGAGGGGGAGATGGAGGGAGAGGGGGAGATGGAGGGAGAGGGGGAGATGGAGGGAGAGGGGGAGATGGAGGGAGAGGGGGAGATGGGCGATGAAGGAAGGGCGAGAGGGCGAGAGGTGGAGGGATGGAGAGGGGAAGAGGCGGAGGGATGGAGCGGTGGACAGATGGAGAGGCCGAGAATTCGAGACGGGGAGGGACGGAGAGGGGGAGGAGGGGGAGGAGGGGGAGGAGGGGGAGGAGGGGGAGGAGGGGGAGGAGGGGGAGGAGGGGGAGGAGGGGGAGGAGGGGGAGGAGGGGGAGGAGGGGGAGGAGGGGGAGGAGGGGGAGGAGGGGGAGGAGGGGGAGGAGGGGGAGGAGGGGGAGGAGGGGGAGGAGGGGGAGGAGGGGGAGGAGGGGGAGGAGGGGGAGGGACTTCTGAATAGGTGGGGAGGGGGACGGGCGGAGGGGCGATGAAGGAAGGGCGAGAGGGCGAGAGGGCGAGAGGGCGAGAGGGCGAGAGGGCGAGAGGGCGAGAGGGCGAGAGGGCGAGAGGGCGAGAGGGCGAGAGGGCGAGAGGGCGAGAGGGCGAGAGGGCGAGAGGGCGAGAGGGCGAGAGGGCGAGGTGGAGGGATGGAGAGGGGAAGAGGCGGAGAATTCGAGACGGGGAGGGATGGAGACGGGGAGGGACTTCTGAATAGGTGGGGAGGGACGGAGAGGCGGAGGGGCGGAGGGACGGAGGAATGAAAAGAGGTGGAGGGGAGGGGGAGAGGTGGAGGGGAGGGGGAGAGGTGGAGGGGAGGGGGAGAGGTGGAGGGGTGGAGAGTTGGAAAGGCGGAGGGGCGGAAACGTGGCGGGATAGAGTGGTGGAAAGGTGGAGGGATGTAGGAATGAAAAGAGGGAGAGGAGGTAAAGTGGAGGGGCGGAGGGGCGGAAACGTGGCGGGATGGAGTGGTGGAAAGGTGGAGGGATGTAGGAATGAAAAGAGGGAGAGGAGGTAAAGTGGAGGGGCGGAGGGGCGGAGACTTCGAGGGGCGGAGACTTCGAGGGGGACAGAGGGAGGGAGAGGGACGGAGGGAGGGAGAGGGACGGAGGGAGGGAGAGGGACGGAGGGAGGGAGAGGGGAAGAGCTGGAGGGACGGAGAGAGGGAGGGAGAGGGGAAGAGGCGGAGGGATGGAGCGGTGGACAGATGGAGAGGCCGAGAATTCGAGACGTGGAGAGGTGAAGAGGTGGAGGGACGGAGGAATGAAGTGAGGGACTTCTGAATAGGTGGGGAGGTGGAGGGACGGAGGGGCGGAAACGTGGCGGGATAGAGTGGTGGAAAGGTGGAGGGATGTAGGAATGAAAAGAGGGAGAGGAGGTAAAGTGGAGGGATGGAGAGGCGGAGGTATGCAGACGCAGAGAGGAGGAGGGATGGAGCGGTGGAGGGATGGAGAGGCGGAGAGGGGGAGGGATGGAGAGGTGGAGGGATGGAGCGGCGAAGAGGCGGAGGGATGGAGGTATGGAGAGGTGGAAGGTTGGAGAGAGGGAGAGGTGAAGAGGTGGAGGGATGAATTTGTGGAGAGGAGGAGAGATGAAGAGGTGGGGAGGTGGAGAGGTGGAGGAATGGAGAGAGGTAGAGGTAAAGAGGTGGAGGGACGGATAGATGGAGGGATGGAGAGGTGGAGAGTTGGAGAGGAGGACGGGTGGAGAAGTGGAGAGGTGGACAGGTGGAGAGGTGGATGGTGTTTTGCCAATTACTAGGCCCAGTAAAAAGGACACAGCCAGCAGCAGAACAACAATCCAGTATGTAGGTTCTATTTCACGTAAAGGGGTCAGTATATAGAGGATTGCTGGGGGTACAAGCAAGTCAGATAGATCACGAATAACAGACATCAACCCCAGCGACCCCAGGAATGACACAGTATCGCTCATAACAGATGGAACAAACAGAGACACGAGATAACCCACAGAGAAAATGGGAGACAACCAGGAGAACAAGGCAGTTACATATGACAGAAATAACCCCATGTTGCCTCCCTACAATGCCTGCATTTGTATGTGCCAGACCTGACTGCGATCCAGTTGCATGAGCAGTCAGGAGGTCCTTCCCCAACAGGAAACTCTGTGAAGTGCGTCCACTCCACAGACAGACTCTCCAACCCTTCCTGCAAGTGGGCCCAGCTTTTATCCCCAAACAGGACACCTGGCACTTGTTACCAAAATGCAGGGCACCTGGGGCTTGTTTACCTGAGGGCTCTCCTTGCAAGGCCTGCTGCACCCTGGAGGAAAGCCAAAAGGTAAACTCATCCCCTCCTCTTAAAGGGCCATGGGAACCACCCATATGTCAACCTTAATTCAGGGTTGGGGGTTCAGACCCCAGCACTTCAGATGGATGGAGAGCCGAAGGCATGGAGAGCTGAAGGGATGGAGAGGGGGAGAGATGGAAAGGTGGAGGAATGGAGGAATGGAGTGAGGGAGTGGTGAAGAGGTGGAGGGATGTAGAGGTGGTGAGGTGGAGAGGCGGAGAGGAGGAGGTATGTAGAGGAGGAGGGATGGAGAGGTGGAGACATAAGAGAATGGAGAGAGGGAGAGGGAAAGAGGTGGAGAGATGGAGGGTTGGAGAGGTGAAGGGTTGTAAAGGTGGAAACGTGGCGGGATAGAGTGGTGGAAAGGTGGAGGGATGTAGGAATGAAAAGAGGGAGAGGAGGTAAAGTGGAGGGATGGAGAGGCGGAGGTATGCAGACGTGGAGAGGAGGAGGGATGGAGTGGTGGAGGGATTGAGAGGTGGAGAGGTGGAGGGATGGAGAGGGAAAGACGTGGAGGGATGATGAGGCGGAGAGGTGGCGCGGTGGAGCGGTGGAGATGCGGAGAGGCGGAGCGATGGAGAGATGGAGAGATGGAGGGTTGGAGAGGTGGAGGGATGGAGAGGTGGAGTGATGGAGAGGTGGAGAAGTGGATGGATCGAGAGGTCGAGAGGTCAAGAGGTGGAGAGTTGGAGAGGTGGATGGATTGAGAGGTGGAGGGATGTAGAGGTGGAAACACGGAGTGACAGAGAGGTGGAAAGGTGGGGGGATGTAGGAATGGAAAGAGGGAGAGGTGATAAGGTGGAGGGATGGAGAGGGGGAGGGATGGAGAGGTGGAGATATGCAGATGTGGAGAGGTGGAGGGATTGAGTGGTGGAGGGATGGAGAGGTGGAGAGGTGGAGGGATGGAGAAGAGAAGGTAAGGAGAGCTGAAGGGTTGGAGAGGGGGAGAGGTGCAGAGGTGGAGGGATGGAAAGGTGGAGGTATGGATAGGTGGAAAGGTGGAGGGATGGAGAGTTGGAAAGTTGGAGGGATGGAGAGGTCGAGAGACGGAGAGGTGGAGAGATGGAGGGTTGGAGAGGTGGAGGGATTGAGAGGTTGAGAGGTCGAGAGGTAAACAGGTGAAGAGGTGGAGAGATGGAGAGGTGGAGTGGTGGAGAGGTGGAGGGATGGAGGAACGTAGAGAGGGAGAGGGGAAGACGTGGAGGGATGATGAGGTGGAGAGGTGGTGCGGTGGAGAGGTGGAGAGGCGGAGAGTTGGAGGGATGGAGAGCAGAAGGCATGGAGAGCTGAAGGGATGGAGAGGTGGAGCGATGGTGAGGTGGATGGGTGGAGGAATGGAGAGAGGGAGAGGTGGGGGGATGGAGAGAGGAAGAGGTGAAGAGATGTAGGGATGGAGAGATGGAGAGATGGCGCGGTGGATTCGCGGAGTGGTGGAGAGGCGGATGGATGCAGAGAAGGAGTGATGGAGAGGTGGATGGATGGTGGAATGGAGACAGGGAGAGGTGGAGGGATGGATTGGTGGAGAGGAGGAGAGATGAAGAGGTGGGGAGGTGATGAGGTGGAGAGGTGGAGGAATGGAGAGAGGGAGAGGTAAACAGGTGGACGGACGGATAGGTGGAGGGTTGGAGAGGTGGAGGAACGAAGTGAGGGACTGGTGAATAGGTGGGGAGGTGGAGAGATTGAGAGGTGGAGGGATGGAGAGGTATTGGGATGGAGAAAGGGAGAGGTGGAGGGATGTAGACGTGGAGAGGTGGAGGGATGGAGAGGTGGAGAGACGGAGGAATGGAGAGGTGGAGAGGCGGTGTGGTGGAGGGACGGATAGGTGGAGGGATGGAGAGGTCGAGAGGGGGATGGTTGGAGGGATGCAGAGTTGGAGAGATGGAGAGTGGGGGAGGTGAAGAGGTAAAGAAATGGAGAGGCAGAGAGAAAGAGAGGTGGAGGGATGAAGAGATGGACAGGTGGAGGGATGCAGAGGTGGAGAGGTGGAGTGATGCAGAGGTGGAGAGGTGGAGAGGTGGATGGATGGAGTGGTGGAGGGATGGAGACCTGGAGAGAGGGAGAGGTGGAGGGATGGAGAGGTAGAGGGACGGAGAGAGGGCGAGGTGAAGAGAAGGGTGGGATGGAGAGGCGGAGGGATGGACAGGCGGAGAGTTGGACATATGGAGAGGTGGAGAGGCGGAGAGGTGGAGGGAAGCAGAGGAGGATACGTGGAGGGATGGAGAGGTGGAGGGGTGGAGAAGAGGAGAGGTGGCGAGATGGCGAGGTGGAGACATGAAGAGGTGGGGAGGGGGAGAGGTGGAGATACGGAGGAATGGAGAGAGGGAGAGGTAAAGAGGTGGAGGGATGGAGAGGTGGAGGGATGGAGAGGTGGAGGAATGAAGTTATGGAATGGTGGTTAGGTGGGGAGGTGGAGAGATGGAGGGATGTACAGTAGGAGGGATGGAGAGGTGGAGACAAAAGAATGGAGAGAGGGGGAGGTAAAGAGCTGGAGAGATGGAGAGGTGGAGGTATGTAGAGGTGGAGAGGTGAAGAGGTGGAGAGATGGAGAGAGAGAGAGAAAGAGAGGTGGAGGGATGGAGAGGTGGAGGGATGAAGAGATGGACAGGTGGAGGGATGCAGAGGTGGAGAGGTGGAGTGATGCAGAGGTGGAGAGGTGGATGGATGGAGTGGTGGAGGGATGGAGACCTGGAGAGAGGGAGAGGTGGAGGGATGGAGAGGTAGAGGGACGGAGAGAGGGCGAGGTGAAGTGAAGGTGGGATGGAGAGGCGGAGGGATGGAGAGGTGGAGGCGTGGAGAAGAGGAGAGGTGGCGAGATGGAGAGGTGGAGACATGAAGAGGTGGGGAGGGGGAGAGGTGGAGATACAGAGGAATGGAGACAGGGAGAGCTAAAGAGGTGGAGGGATGGAGAGGTGGAGACATAAAGGAATGGAGAGAGGGAGAGGTAAAGAGGTGGAGAGATGGAGAGGTGGAGGGATGTAGATGTGGAGAGGTGGAGGGATGGAGAGAGGAAGAGGTGGAGAGATGGAGAGGTTGAGGGATGGAGAGGTGTAGGGATGGAGGGGTGGAAAGGTGGAGGGATGGAGAGTTGGAAATGTGGAGGGATGGAGATGTGGAGAGGTGGATGGATGGAGAGGTGGAGTGTTCGAGAGTTTGAGAGGAGGAGAGATGGAGAGGTGGACAGGTGGAGAGGTGAATGGATGTGGGAATGGTGAGGTGGAGAGGCGGAGAGGTGGATGGATGGAGAAATGGAGAGGTGGAGTGGTGGAGGGATGGAGAGCAGGAGGCATGGAGAGGTGAAGGGATGGAGAGGGGGAGAGAGAGAGACGTGGAGGGATGGAGGAATGTAGAGAGGGAGAGGTGAAGACGTTGAGGGATGAAGAGGTGGGGAGGTGGTGAGGTGGAGAGGTGGAGAGGCGGAGGGATGCAGAGATGGAGAGCTGGAGAGATGCAGTGGTGGATAGGTGGAGAGGTGGATGGATGGAAGAATGGAGATAGGGAGAGGTGGAGGGATGGAGAGAGGGAGAGGTGGAGGGACTGAGTGGCGAACGGATGGAGAGGTCCAGAGTTTGAGAGGAGGAGAGGTGGCGAGGTGAAGTGGCGGAGAGATGAAGAGGTGGAGAGTAGGAGAGGCTGATGTATGGAGGAATGGAGAGAGGGAGAGGTGGAGAGATGGGGAAAGGGAGAGGTGAAGAGATGGGATGGAGAGGTGGAGGGATGGAGGGGCGGAGAGGTGGAGGGATGGAGAGAGGGAGGGATTGAGAGTTGGAGGGTTGTAAATGTGGAAATGTGGCGGGATAGAGTGTTGGAAAGGTGGACGGATGTAGGAATGTAAAGAGGGAGAGGTGGTAAAGTGGAGGGATGGAGAGGCATAGGTATGCAGACGTGGAGAGATGGAGGGTTGGAGTGGTGGAGGGATTGGGAGGTGGAGAGTCGGAGGGATGAAGAGGTGGAGAGGTGGAGGGATGGAGAGGTGGAGGGATGACGAGTTGGAGAGATGGAGAGGTGGAGATGTGTTTGGATGGAGAGGTGAAGGGATCGAGAGGTTGGGAGTAGGAGAGATTGAGAGGTGGAGATGTGGAGAGGTGGAGGGATGGAGAGCAGGAGGCATGGAGAGGTGAAGGGATGGAGAGGGGGAGCGATGGAGAGGTGGAGGGATGGAGGAATGAAGAGAGGGAGAGGGGAAGACATGGAGGGATGATGAGGTGGAGAGGTGGGGAGGTGGAGGGATGGAGGAATGTAGAGAGGGAGAGGGGAAGACATGGAGGGATGATGAGGTGGAGAGGTGGCGTGGTGGAGAGGTGGAGATGCGGAGAGGTGGAGGGGTAGGGAGAGGAAGCGGTGGAGGGGTGGAGGGGTGGAGAGTTAGAGAAGAAGGAGAGATGAAGAGGTGGGGAGTTGGAGACGTGGAGAGGTTGAGGACTGGAGAGAGGGAGAGGTAGATAGGTGGATGGACGGATAGGTGGAGGGATGGAGAGGTGGAGGAACGAAGCGAGGGACTGGTGAATAGGTGGGGAGGTGGAGAGATTGAGAGGTGGAGGGATGGAGAGGTGGAAAGATGGAGAAGTGGAGAGGTGGAGGTATGTAGATGTGGACGGATGGAGAGTTTGAGAGATTGAGAGGTGAAGAGGTGGAGAGGTGCAGTGGAGGAGAGACAGAGAGATGGAGAGGTGGAGAGATGGATGGATGGATGGATGGATGGATGGATGAAAGTAGAGGTGGAGGGATGGAGAGTTGAAGAGGTGGAGAGGTAAAGAGGTGGAGAGATGGAGAGGTGGAGGGATGTAGGGGTGGAGAAATGGAGGGATGGAGAGGGGAAGAGGTGGAGGGATGTGGCGGTGAACGTATTGAGAGGTCAAGAGTTCGAGAGGTGGACAGTGTGAGAAATTATGTTTTAGGCCGAAAAAGTTTGCTCAGGCGAGGATCATGGTGAAGCAGCTCCGTTTATTCGCGAGTGCAATCGCGGGCGCGCCACCCCCTGGCCGAAGTAGAGACACGTGCCCTTACAAAGGAAAGAAAGCATTTATATAGTGTTTTATCCCGACGCGGGTTATTCTCTCCTGTTTTTCCATTGGTTGGATACTCCAGGCTCACAGCCTATCCGACGCATTCTATTACAATCAGTTTCCATAAGAGGTTTTTCCAGTTTCCATAATAGGTCTTTCTTTTACCAGCCGGCTGTTTATGCATAGTTGTGGAATCTGTTAAGTTTGGATGGCAATATTTTCTCAGGTGCACCCTATCTCCTGATCCATGTAAGACACAACATTCTCAAAACCTGGTTGTTATGCATAGCTCTTGTCCTTCTACATTATCTGGTACCAGGATGCACTGAACAAGACGGTCTTTATAGTAGGCTCCTTTCTAGTTTGGTATCTCTGTACAAAGCCTTGGATTTTCGCTCTGTAGTGCTGCACAAAAACATCAGTTGGTTCTCACATCTTTCTACGCTATCTGGTGCCTGGATGTACAAGGCCTTGGTGTTTTTCTTGATTCTTCAAAAATATGATTCTCACAACACTGCGAAAACACAAGTTATCTCTCACAAGAGGAGAAGAGGTGGAGAGATGGAGAGGTGGAGGGATGGAGAGGTGGAGGGATGGAGAGAGAGAGAGGTGAAGAGGTGGAGAGATGGAGAAGTGGAGGGATGGAAAAGTGGAGAGGTGAAGGGATGGAGAAGTGGACGGATGTAGAGGTGGAGGGGTGGGGAGTTGGAGAGGTGGATGGATGGAGAGGTGGAGGGATGGAGAGGTGAAGAGGAGGCGAGATGGAGAGGTGGAGAGGTGGAGGGATGGAAGAATGGAGTGAGGGAGAGGTGAAGAGGTGGATGGATGGAGAGGTGGCGAGGTGGAGAGGTGGCGAGGCGGAGAGGCAGGGGGATTTAGAGGTGGAGGGATGGAGAGATGGAGACATAAAGGAAAGAAGAGAGGGACAGGTAAAGAGGTGGAGAGATGGAGAGGTGACGGGATGTAGAGGTGGAGGGATGGAGAGGGGAAGAGGTGGATGGATGGAGCGCTGGATGGATGGAGAGGTCGAGAGTTCGAGAGGTGGAGAAGTGAAGAGGTGGAGAGATGGAGAGGTAGAGGGATGGAGAGATGGAGCGTTCAAGAGTTGGAAAGGTGGACGGATCGAGAGTTGGAAAGTTGGACGGATGGAGAGGTGGAGGGATGGCAAGGTGGAGAGATGGAGAGATGGAGGGTTGGAGAGGTGGATGGACTGAGAGGTGGAGGGTTGTAGAGGTGGAAACGTGGAGGTACAGAGAGGTAGAAGGGTGGAGGGATGTAGGAATGGAAAGAGGGAGAGGTGATAAGGTGGAGGGATGGAGAGGCGGATGGATGGAGAGGTGGAAGGGCTGAGAGGTGGAGGGATGGAGAGGTGGAGGGATTGAGAGGTGGAGAGATGGAGGGATGCAGAGGTGGAGAGGTGGAGGGATGCAGTGCTGGAGTGATAAAGAGTTGGAAAGTTGAAGGGATGGAGAGGTGGAGGAATGGAAAGGTGGAGGGGTGGAGAGTTGGAGAGTTGGAGGGATGGAGAGCAGACGGCATAGAGACCTGAAGGGGTGGAGAGGGGGAGAGATGGAGAGGTGGAGGGATGGAGGAATGGAGTGAGGGAGAGGGGAAGAAGTGGAGGGACAGAGAGGTGGAAAGGTGGTGAGGTGGAGAGGCGAAAAGGCGGAGGGATGCAGAGGAGGAGGGATGGAGAGATGGAGACATAAAGGAATGGAGAGAGGGAGAGTTAAAGAGGTGGCGAGATGGAGAGGTGGAGGTATGTAGAGGTGGCGAGGTGAAGATATGTAGCGGTGGAGAGGTGGAGGGATGGAGAGGTGGAGGGATGGAGAGGTGGAGGGATGAATTGGTGGAATGTCGGAGAGATGGAGAGTTGGAAAGTTGGAGGGATGGAGAAGTGGAGGGATTGCAAGGTGGAGAGATGGAGAGGTGGAGGGATGGTGAGGTGGATGGGTGGAGAGGTGGAGATTTGGATGGATGGAGAGGTGGATGGATGTGGGAATGGAGAGGTGAAGGGATGCAGATGCGGAGAGCTGGAGTGATGCAGAGGTGGAGAGGTGGCTCAGTGGAGAGGCGGAGAAGCGGAGCGATGGAGAGGTGGATGGATGGAGGAATTGTGAGAGGGAGAGGTGGAGGGATTGGGAGAGGAAGAGGTGAAGAGATGAAGGGATGGAGAGGTGAAGAGGTGGCACGGTGGTGATGCGGAGAGGCAGAGAGGTGGAGGGATGCAGAGGAAGAGTGATGGAGTGGTGGATGGATGGAGGAATGGAGAGAGGGAGAGGTGGAGGGATGGAGAGAGGGAGAGGTGAAGAGGTGGAGGGGTGGAGGGATGGAGAGTTGGAGAGAAGGAGAGATGAAGAGGTGGGGAGGTGGAGAGGTGGAGAGGTTGAGGTATGGAGAGAGGGCGAGGTAAACAGGTGGACGGACAGAAAGGTGGAGGGATGGACAGGTGGAGAACCAAAGTGAAGGACTGGTGAATAGGTGGGGAGGTGGAGAGATTGAGAGGTGGAGGGATGGAGAGGTGGATGGGTGGAGAGGTGGAGAGGTGGTAAAACTGAGGTATGGAGAGGGAAAGAGGTGGAGAGATGGAGAGGTGGCGGGATGTAGAGGTGGAGGGATGGAGAGGGGAAGATGTGGAGGGGTGGAGCGCTGGACGGATGGAGAGTTCGAGAGGTGGAGAAGTGAAGATTTGGAGAGTTGGAAAGGTGGAGTAATTGAGAGGTGGAGGGATGGCGAGATGGAGGGATGGAGAGGTGGAGGGATGTAGAGAGGGAGAGGTGAAGAGGTGTAGAGACTGAGATGTGGAGGGATGGAAAAGGGGAGAGGTGGAGGGATGGAGAGGAGGTGGGATGGAGAGAGGGTGAGGTGAAGAGGTGGAGGAATGTAGAGGTGGAGGGAGGGTGTGTTGATGAGATGGAGTGGTGGAGAGATGGAGGAATGGAGAGGTTGATAGGTGAAGAGGTGGAGGGGTGGAGAGGTTGAGGGATGGAGAGGTGGAGAGGCGGAGCGGTGGATTGATGGAGAGGTGGTGAGGGGGTGGAATGGAGGGATGCAGAGGTGGAGAGTTGGAGAGGTGGAGGGGTGGTGAGAAGGAGAGGTGAAGCAGTGGAGAGATGGAGAGGTGTAGGGATGGAGAGGTGGAGGGATGGTGAACTCGAGAGGAATTTCAGTACCTGATCCACGTCTGCGACTGATGCAGTCATCGTGGTCAGCTCCCTGCCAATGCGGACCAGGTCTTATCACGTCGGGTTCACCACTTGTCGCTGCTGCTGAGGTGACAATCTTCGTGCGCCGTGGTCTGGGATCCCATCCCAGGAGAACAACCACAAGCACGAATGTCGTGGATAGCTGTTCCGATTTAATGCTGCGCCACAAAGGCTTTTATACCCGTACACCCGAACGCCACCCGAATCGCCCGCGCATGACCAACCCCCCTTTCCCAAGTGTGTGAGCTACCCCCGGCGCGTGATCTACCCCCCCTACTCGCGGCCGTGCTCTATCCATTCCCCTTCGTCTCTGCAGGGAAGACTCCCACACATTCTTGTAACTTGCTGCTTCCAACTTTGCAGCATGCTGTCTCCATCTTGTTTGATTCAGATACCTACAATTCCTCCCTCTCCATGCTACATTACAGACGAGTGTCGTGATTATCATCGTGAGGACGAAGGAGCTCATATCCATTAGCAGGCCGGGCACCTATAACTAAATTTACTGTAACAATTCGCTGAATAGCTTTGTCAATCATAGAACGTAACAGGTTAATAATGATTGGTAAGCAACAAGCTGCACAAAGCAATCCTAACAAAACTAGTAACGCGCCGGTAACGAAGTTTTTTAGCCAAGCAGTAATATTTAACAGGCCATCTAACCATGATCCCCAACCATCAGAGTATTGAAACTTATCTTGAGCATCTATCATAGAATGGATTAATTGCCATGTTTTCTCTATTGCAGAGGTGACATTATCGCGAAAGTGCAAACAGCAGTACCCATCTAGTTGTAATTTGTTTTCTATTTCTTCGCATCCAATATGGTGTTGCAAAAGCAAATAGTCTACGACAGCTTTGGTTTGTAGCAATCCTGTATCTAAGCCTACTAAAGCGTCTGCTAGTGCTCCCAGGGCTTGGGAGGTGTGATTTACTTGCTTCATGGTCCAACAGGCTAGTGCTTGCAAGTTACACGCGTTTCGGACCACTCCTAATGATGCAAAAAAGGCTTCTAGAAACTGAGTAATTCTACCAGTGAATTGAAGAGCATCATCACAATGCTCATTAACAATTTGCCAACCTTGTAGGATATGTCGCTTGCTCCGAGATTTACTTGTGCTCTACCACAAATGTGAAAAGTCTGTTAATTGAGGAGGATCAATAGCGGTAATAGACAGAAAACTGAGCTGTTGCAGAATGTCGGAGAAGGCAAGGGAAGCAAGACGCAACTCAGTATGAGTTATAAGCAAGCTTCAACTTTATTCGAGTTCTGCTATGCCTTTTATACACTGGAGGTTAATTATGCCTACTTATGTTAAATTATGCCTACATATCTATATTTGATTGGCTAAGCATAAAGCTACATTTGCATATTCCAGCCTCTTGCGGTTATCTTCTTCTGGATTCTTCCCGCAGGTTCTACCTTGGAACTTTCCACCAGATTCGGGCTTATTCTGACCTGGAGCTTTCCACAAGCTTCCAGGTCAGAGTGACCCTGGGAAGCTACAGCTATCAGCAGTACAGCTCCCGTTATCAGTACTGCTCGCTCACAGCTGTTACATTCGGCCCTGTGCTCACAGTTGTTACATTCGGCCCTGTTCAGCAAGCCATTCCTCCTACACCGAGTGAACATGGTCCTCCTGAAGCAAAAGGCGGAATATATGCAAAAACTTTACCTTCACCACATAATAGAAAGGCACCTTGAGGCAAGCGAAGAGGTAGTGAATTGTTTAACATGAGCACAACAAGGTTAGCTTTACAGCGTCCCTGCTGCAAGGTACCATCTATCAATGATGTTACTGATGTCCCTGTACCATTACAGGAGGTGCCACAGGAGGAAAAGTCTGACCATCGCCAGTCATCACTAGGTGGCAGTGTCCACTTAGAAGGTTTGGAGCTATAAAACCAGACCCATCCAACACTAGTGTTGGGTCTGATGGTGGTCAAGGTGGACCAAGGCTGAACTGCACTAGTTTGAGCTGGATTCAAGCCCATAAGAATGGCTGCTGTACCTAGAGCCATGGTGTAACCATTAATTCCTGGTCCATAGTCCCATGAACCAGAGCAAATGGAATGTGCATAATTGTTTAAATGCAAGTTTCCCAACCGCAACCCTCCTTGGGACACTGAATTGATACACTGATTTCGATCCCACCTTTTGCCTAACAAGGCCCAGGTGTATGGTCCTCGAATACCTAACATGCAAGTGGACCAAGGATCATCTATAGATGTGATACGGAGACAAAGTGCATCTGACCCAAATTGTTTAACCAATTCCTGCCAGAAATTGGCCGACTGCAAGGGCTGGATCTGGATCAGGAGAATCAGGAGCAGGATCAATATCTTCATTTTTGTCTTGGGCGTCTCCGTTCTTGTCTTGGACATACGGCTTGATCCATCGGGCAGGTACCCAGCGTGGGGGTCCATTTTCTGTGGAAACACAAGCATACCCTCGACCCCACGTTAGTAAACAATATGGCCCTTCCCAAATCCCACGATCAATGTCGCGAACCAAGACTAAGGGTAGTGCACGCCCCCCAAAAAGCAACTGACGTGCAGAAAAACGTGGAGAGGTGGAGAGGGGGTGGGATGCAGAGGTGAAGGGATGGAGAGGTGGAGAGGAGGAGAGGTGGTGAACAGGAGAGGTGGAGAGGTGGATGGATGGAGGAATGGAGCAGGGGAGAGGTGGAGGGATGGAGCGGTGGAGGGATGGAGGTGGTGGGATGGTGAGGTGAAGGGATGGAGAGGGGGAAGATAAAGATTTGGAGGGATGGAGAGGAGGATGGATGGAGAGGTGGAGGGAGGGTGAGGTGATGAGATGGAGAGGTGGAGAGACAGAGGAATGGAGAGGTTGAGAGGTGAAGAGGTGAAGGGATGGAGAGGTTGAGGGATGGGGCGGTGGAGAGGGGGAGCGGTGGATTGATGGAGAGGTGGTGAGGGGGAGGAATGGAGGGATGCAGAGGTGGAGAGCTGGAGAGTTGGAGGGGTGGATAGAGGGAGAGGTGAAGAGGTGGAGAGATGGAGAGGTGGAGGGATGGAGCAGTGGAGACATGAAGGAATGGGAGAGGGAGGGGTAAAGAGGTGGAGAGATTGAGAGGTGGAGGGATGGAGAGGTGGAGGGATGGAGCAGTGGAGACATGAAGGAATGGGAGAGGGAGGGGTAAAGAGGTGGAGAGATTGAGAGGTGGAGGGCTGGAGAGGTGGAGAGGTGAAGAGGTGGAGGGATGTAGAGGTGGGGGGGTGGAGAGGTGGAGAGGGGGAGGGATGCAGAGGTGGAGAGGTGGATGGATGGAGAGGTGAAGGGATGGAGAGGTGGAGATGAGGAGAGATTGAGAGGTGAAGAGGTGGAGAGGTGGATGGATGGAGTGGTGGAGGAATGGAGAGTTCGAGGGTTGGAGAGGTGGAGAGGTGGAAGGATGGAGAAGTGGAGGAATGAAGAGAGGGGGAGAGTTGAAGAGGTGGAGGGATGGAGAGGTGGAGACATAAGGGAATGGAGAGAAGGAGAGGTAAAGAGGTATAGAGATGGAGAGAAGGGGAAGTGAAGAGGTGGAGGGATGCAGAGGTAGAGAGGTGGAGGGATGGAGAGGGGAAGAGGTGCGGGATGGCGAGGTGGACGGATGGAGAGGTCGAAGGTTCGAGAGGTTGAGATGTGTTGAGTTGGAGAGGTGGAGAGATGGAGAGCTGGAGGGATCGTGAGGTGGAGGGATGCAGAGGTGGAAACGTGGAGTGATGGCAAGGTGGAAAGGTGGAGGTATGGAGAGGTGGAGGGATGGAGGGACAGAGAGGTGGTGAGGTGGAGAGGTGGAGAGGCGGAGAGGCGGAGGGATGTAGATGTGGAGGGATGGAGAGGTGGAGGGATGCAGAGTTGGATAGGTGGAGAGGCGGATGGATTTTGGAATGGAGAGAGGGAGAAGTGGCGGGATGGGGAGAGGGAGTGGTGAAGAGGTGGTGAGATGGAGAGGTTGAGGGATGAAGAGATGGACAGGTGGAGAGGCAGAGAGGCGGCGGGATGTAGTGGTGGTGGGATGGAGATGTGGAGACATAAAGGAATGGAGAGAGGGAGAGGTATAGAGGTGGAGAGATTGAGCGAAGGAGAGGTGAACAGGTGGAGGGAAGTAGAGGTGGAGGGATGTAGAGGTGGAGACATAAAGGAATGGAGAGAGGGAGATGCAAAGAGGTGGAGAGATGGAGAGAAGAGGTGAAGAGGTTAGTGGATGGAAAGGGAGAGAGATGATAAGGTGGAGGGATGGACAGGTGAAGGGATGGAGTGGTGGAGAGGTGGAGAGATGGAGAGGTGGAGAGGTGGATGGATGGAGGAATGGAGAGGTGGAGTGGTGAAGAAGGGGAGGCATGGAGACGTGAAGGTGTGGAGAGGGGGAGAGATGGAGAGGTGGTGATGCGCCGAAAAGACTCTATAACTCTCATAAAGTTATAAAGTCGGTATGTTTATTCATCGCTGGGTGCAAGGGGGATCGCTCCTCCGAACTTGCACACCTAGGGGCCAAAGTGTGTTTCTTTTATAGCACTAAGTAATACATATTCATGAGGAGTGTATCATGAACATTACATCATTGCATCAGGTCATTATAATATTCCACGCCTCTTGCTTCGCCTGGTTGCACCTGCGCAGTGCTTCCTGGTGGTCCTCTTCGGGGGTCTCGGGGGGAAGGCTCCGAGCCTTCCTCAGTTGGCTACGCATGCTCTGTGGGCCTCTGGCTCTTCTCCAGACCGCGGGGTCGGTTCCCACCAGCTTGAATGCTGAGAAGGTGGGAACCGACCTTCCTCTTATCAGAAGGAGCAGGAGCTGTCCTCCCTTTTCTCAATGGTCTTCTTCTAATCAGCGGCCTGTAGCACCTGTTTCATCTAGCAGGCAAGGTTCCCAGGCAAGAGAGGCAAGATTACGTCCTTCCCAAGCAAGAGTTGCATACTTCTTTAATTAAACTATTTCTATTAACTCTTTTGCCCCTGTATCAGTCTTCCCTTTTCTACAGAGTGAGTAAATACTTTTACTAATATAGAAATTCTTCATCTAGTAGTCTATTTTTACAGTTATATGACTCTATGATTTTATGGTTTCGAAAGGTATCTCTCAGTGTTTTTCCATATGCATTAGATACAGAAGTTAGGGTGGCTAGTCGCTGTAACATTCTCCAATTCCAGACAAACAGTATTACAGCGAAAACAAAGCTAAGTAAATCCAATATTAAAAGAACAACAATAGGGTGTAACATCGCATTCAGGATACCAGTCGCAGTAGGTGACCATCCAAAAAGCACGTCCCACCAATTATGGCTTGCATCTTGTTTTACCCTTTTTAAAATTCTGTTTATTTGCTTTGCATTATGATAAACCATTATCAAAGTTTTCTTCCCATTCTCTTGGACCTCTTCCAAAATTCTGATCAAATCTTGGTGCTTTACTAATTGTCTTATTAATGTAAGATACATTTCAATAGGTACAGTAATAATTTGTGAGACATTGTATAATTGGATTTTATTAACTGGAGGGATACGACAGGTGCTAAGTAAGAGAAGTCACGCCAGAGAATTTTAACAAAATTGCAAATACAAAAGTTAGAACGATTCTTGCTATCTATTGTCATTTCATCTATCACTATAGAAGCACAAGCAGTTCTCAAACATGCACAACCTTGACCAATATATACAAGTACAGTCTTTTGACTGATATCTGGATGGATCTCTAAGTGACAAATGCCTTGCTCAGTGACAAAGCATATGTCTTGGGCATAAATTGAATTACCTCTGCAAATGAACCCCTGTTGTTTCCATGTAACACAAGATTCCAAATTTAGAGTCTGCCACTTCTTATTTGCTATCCGTGCCCATGCCCTGTGCTCAGAAGGATAGAGCACTGTTTTATCATGGTTTAATCCTCATGCGATAATGGGGTGGATTACATATATCAAGGTGTTACGCATGGTTAACACAAAAGTTGTGGCCACATTAGTAATAGGGTTGTAAGTAAAATTTACTAGGGCCCACCAAGCTTGAAGCTTCCTTTCTAAATCGGTGGCATTGTCCCAGACAGCCTTTCACATTTCCATGGGGAAAGTGCCCTCACTGCCTTCTCGTATAATTAAGGCGGCCATCGACTGCATCCATAACTGTGCCTACATACAAGGGAGAGCCAAAGGTATATTATTTTGAGCTACATCAAGTGCATTTATTATTATTTGGTGGTCTTGTTCTTCCATTCTTTCCCATTTTGGTAATACTTTTGAGAATTGCCATTGACTGGTTCCTAATGCTAATAGAGAAGACTGCAGAGGCTGTTCCAATTTTGTCAAATCGTTAGTTGCAGCAGCTAATTTATTCATTATTATTTCTGAGTCAATTCCATTTAGGACCCCCAATCCGGTCCCCAATACTCCAGTTAGATCGCTTCACTTTCTGCCCTTGAAGGGCACTTGCTTCTGCAGCCAAGTTGTCCAGCCATGGAAAGATGTTTGAACAAAGGAAGAACATGCTGGTCGAATGTCAGAGATATTAGTCTGCATTAGCAATTCAACACGTTTAAGAGACCACTCTGGGTCAAACACGATCTTACTACATATGGGCCAATTTCATAGATTATGGGTTTAAGGGGTGGGGTGAGGGGTGGGGTGTGGTTTGGGTTGTAACCAACGCAGCTGTGCAATTAATTCTAAATTTGTATGACAGCCAAATAGCATCATGGGCCCAAAGACAAATTACCTCATTAGTTTGCACTAAGATGAAATTATACCAGCAATCTAACTCACTTGCACAATTCTTTCGACAGCGGGGAGCACCACGGGAAAGATTTGCACTTGTGGTCACGCTAATTAGGGTAGCCTTCTCATGGGTGGTCCCATTGATCATTTGGCATCCTATCTTGATTGCTTCCCCTATAGTTCCCCAAAGTTGCCAGACTGTTTGTTTTTCAAAACCCTTCAAATTGTATTCATTCTCGTCTTCCCATTCTCGTCTTACATATACCTGATTTTCATGCATGACTACAGTCAATAGATTTAAATCCTTTAAATCATAGCCTTTCTCCACGGATCCAGGATACCGATTAAACGCTTGGGACCAAGGCCATTCAGTACTACTCTGGCTAGAGGTGCTTTCCCATCCCTGGATCATAATTAGGATTGTGAGAAAGATAGTTTTCCCGGTTGGACTTGCGTGACTCTCCATGAGCTTTCTTACTCTGGAGTGATGGATTCATGTGTTTTTTTCTCTGATCTTGATTGCAGTGAAGGAGGTAAGAAGCACCTGGAAAGAAAGGGCCTTCCCACTGTGGTTCTAAAGTTTTTTCTGAAAGAGATTTTACATATACATAATCTCCAGGTTGTATATTATGCACCAGCCACATGTTTTTCAATTTGCCTGAGTTGTTTGCTCAGTGCCACCATGTAGGAGGTCATAATTTCATCTCCAGCTTGTGTGGACATTCCTCCTTGTATTCCATATGGTCGCCCATACAAGATTTCAAAAGGGCTCAGTCCTTCCTTTGCTCTCGGCCTAGTTCTGATACCTAAAAGAGCCAAGGGAAGGGACTGAGGCCACGCCAGATTGGTTTCTTGTCCCAATTTCACAATTTGCTCTTTAATCAAATGATTCATTTTTTCTACTTGGCCACTTGACTGAGGGCGGTATGGGGTATGAAGTTGCCAATCTATACCCAAATGATGGCTAATTTGCTGTACTGCTTTTGAAATGAAAAGTGGTCCTCTGTCAGAGGATATGGTGGCTGGGACTCTGAAGCGTGGTATTATTTCTTGTAGGAATATTCGGGTTACTTCCCAAGCTTGGGCTGTTCTTGTAGGAAATGCCTCTGGCCAACCTGAAAAGGTATAAGTTAGTACTAGTAAATATTTGCACCCCCTTTTCCTTGGAAGTTCTGAAAAATCAATCTGCCATTGTTGCCTAGGTCCATGTCCTTTCCCAGGTTGGCCCATCTCTGGTTTTGGGGCATTTTTGGGATTAGTCTGGAGGCAAAGGTCACACTCCTGTGTCACCTGTCTCACGGTGGTATACAAATTTCTAGCTAGGATTTTTCCAATTAAATATTTATACAGGGCTTCTGCCCCCCAATGCCCCTTTTTATGTTCTTCCCTTACTAAGGACCATACCATACGAGAAGGAATGATCAGTTTCCCTTGTGGTGTGAGAGCACACCCCTCTTCATTATATGATCCTTTTAAATCTGTAATTAACTTCTGATCCTCTTTGGTATATTCTGGCTTACCTTCTAGGGAGACTTGCCCGTCAGGAATTAAAGCCCCCTCCGTTATTACCTCTCTTTTGGCTGCCAGTTTTGCCTCTCTGTCTGCCAGCTCATTTCCTTTTTTCCAACTCTGAGCTAACCCTTTGGTGTGCCTTAATGTGCATGATTGCTACCTTCTTCGGTAGTTGAACTGCTTCCAATAATTTTAAAATTTCTGCTGCATGCTTAATGTTCTTGCCTTGCGAGTTCAACAGTCCTCTTTCTTTCCAAATTGCTCCATGTGCGTGTACGACTCCAAAAGCATGTGGCTTCGGTGGTCTCTAGGCAATCATGGTGTACCAGCTCTCCTATATTCCCACTGAGAAAAGAAGCTGGGTTGATAATGTTAGTAACCACAATTTTCACATCATCTTGCTCCACCATGACGGCCTGGTATCTCAGGAACCTTTGTGGAGAAAGCCAACGATCGCCTTTTGCTTCCAATACTGCGGACACCGTGTGACATACTAGCACAGTCATTTTCAGGCCCAAAGTGAACTTTCATGCCTCTTGGATGTTCAGTACCACAGCTGCAACTGCTCTTAAACACCCAGGCCAACCTTTGGCAGTGCCATCTAGCTGTTTGGAAATATAGGCAACCGCCCAACGATATGGGCCTAAGTCTTGTGCCAGTATTCCAAGGGCAATTCCTTGTTTCTCATGGGAGCAAAGAAAGAATGGTTTACTCATGTCTGGGAGTCCTAGAGCTGGGGCTGACATCAAAGCATTTTTCAGTTGTTTGAAAGGTTGCTCAGCTTCTTTGGTCCACTGAAGATTCTTTTGCTTGGTTACAGTCAGTGCATATAGGGGTTTCAGAAGCAGTCTGTAATTATAAATCCATAGCCTGCACCACACAGTCATTCCCCAAAAGGTTCGTAGTTCTTTCACAGTCTGTGGTCTCGGGGTTTGACATATTGCTTCTTTCCGGTTTTGTCCCAGAGACCTTTGCCCAGCACTGATTTCAGAGCCCAAATGGATTACTTCTTGGTTTACTGCTTGAGCCTTTTTCTTAGACACCCGGTACCCTTGGAGCCCCAAGAAATTTAACAAACTTACTGTCCACATTATGCAGGCTGCTTCTGTCCGGGTAGCTATCAAGATGTCATCTACATACTGCACTATCTATCTTCCCTTCTTCAGGTGGGGTTTCCCAGGACTCCAAATCTTTTGCAAGCTGATTTCCAAATATGGTAGGACTATTCTTGAATCCTTGAGACAACACCGTCCAAGTGAGCTGAGTTTTCCATCTGCTCTTGGGGTTTTCCCATTTGAATGCAAATATTTTTCTGGCTGGCTTCATGGAGAGGGAGGCAAAAGAAGGCATCTTTCAAATCTGCAACGGTAAACCAGGTTAGTTCTGGTGTTAGTTCAGTTAATAAAGTATACGGATTTGGTACCACTGGGTGAAGATCTTCAGTTATTTTATTTACAGCTCGTAAATCTTGGACCACCCTGTATGATCCATCAGGTTTACGAACAGGTAATATGGGGGTGTTAAAGTCAGATTCACATTCCCTTAATCACCCAAATTGTAAAAACTTTTCTATTACCGGGTGAATTCCTTCCCTGTCCTCCCTTTTCTGGGGATATTGTTTGATTCTCTCTGTCTGCTTTCCCTCTTTAAGTCTAACTTCAACGGGTGGAGCATTTTTTGCCTTTCCTGGCACATCTGTGGCCCATATCCCAGGAAATACCTGGTTCATTTCTTCTTCATTAATTTGCCCCTCGATGGATACACTGGTTAAAAATAGGCTCAGCATTTGTACATATTGTTGGTCATTTACCTCCAGAATAATTTCCCCCTTTTCAAATTTAATGATTGCATTTAGTTGTTCTAGCAGGTCCCTGCCCAGGAGTGCCTTCGGGGAGTTGGGCATGTACAAAAACTTATGAATGCCCCATTGTTTTCCCAACTTGTATTTTAAAGGTTTACAGAAGTATGCCTTTTCACTTTGGCCAGTTGCTCCTTTTACCATAACATAATCATTTTCCAGAGGTATTAAAGCTTGATTCAAAACCGAAAATGTCGCCCCTCTGTCCACCAATAATTCTACTCCTTTTTCTTCTTTCCCTAGCTTTATTGTAACCAGTGGATCTGTAGGGTAGATCCCCCGGGTCTCCGTCAGTCCTCCTTAACATGAGCCACTAGTCCCCGCTTTTTGCAGTTGCCTTGCTTTTTCTCCGGGCATTCATTTTTCCAGTGACCAAACTTCTTACACACCGCACACTGATCTTTACCTAGTTGGGGTGGTCCCTGCCGGGGCTTTCTTTCTTCTTTTACAACCCCCACCCGCTTTTGCTCCTGCCTGTAGTCTTCTTCCTGGTTGCTGTACACTCTCCAGGCCTCATCTAATAAGACTTCTAAATTCCTCCCATCTGTGGTGCGCAACTTCTGAAGTTTACGCCTAATATCCCTTCTAGATTGACCCAAAAACCGGGATGCTAATTGCTGTATTCCTATTTCGGACTCAGGATCTAACGGCGTGTGACGCCGCGTTACATCCCTTAGTCGATCCAGGAATTCGGTTGGAGACTCGGAGGGACCCTGCCTGATAGCACATCGTGTTGACCAGTTTATAGTTTTAGGAATGGCTTTTTCCATTCCTTTCATAATCCAGTCCTGGTAAGCCTGTAATTTTGCGTTCTCTGCTGACCGGTTTGACTTCCAGTGAGGGTTTTGGAGTGGGAAATGTTCTTTCACATTCAGTTCATGGTAGTCTTCAGCTAAACCTCCTGCTACTTTCAAAATTAATTGCTTTTCTGTCTCGGTCAGAGCATCTACTAACAACTGGACATCACTCCAGTCAGGGTTGTGCTGTTTGACGATGAACCGAAAATGTTTGGCCACGCTTACTGAGTCGTTGCGATAGTCTCTAGCAACTCTCTTCCACACATCCTAATCAGCGGTGGAAAAAGGTACCTTAATAAGCATTGTGTCTCCATCAGGTGCCACTGCCTCCCGGAGAGGTGCCTGAAGCACGTCCTTTTTTCTGGTCCACGAGGACACGGGTCTCTCCGGGGGGTAGCAGTTCCGTCCAAGCCTGTATCTTCCCTCTGTCTCCGAGGGGGAGGCCTAAACAAATCAGTTAGTTCCTGCTCTTCTGGGGCTTGATGAATTTTGTCTGGTTTGGTACATCTCTGACCGATGCTGCACGCCGAGCAACATTGCCTAAGTCTGCTTTTAGGATTTTTACTATTTTCTCTCTCAAGAGCTAACACCAAGGGGTCTTGCGGTGGTGTAAGTCTGCAGTCCCTTTGCCACTCAGGGTGATTCCGGAGGGTGAAAAACATGTCAGCATAAGATACCTTGTCCCACTTCTCTTCTCAAAACCAGCATTAATTGTACAAGGGTGTTATAATCTATTGTTCCGTTAAGTGGCCACTTTGCTTCATCGCCCGGTTTATATAGGGGCCACCACTGATTACAATACTTAACGAGACTCTTCTTGTTCTCTGTACCCCCGTCCCAGCGATATCCTTCCAATGTGCTAGTACACACCCCAGGGGGCTTTTCTTTAAGATCTCTTTACGCTGACCGCTTCCCATGCTATCTTCTTATTTCTGTCACAATTTACACCCTTTATTTTCACCCAAACCCCCTTTCGCAAATTCCCACTGTTACTCTAATAATACCCAGACTAGATGTCTTCTCGGGAGTTTAACAATTTCCTAGCAGGCACACACACAAAGCGGGGAGGGGGGGCTCCACTCCGACCAGGAGAACCTAAATATTCTACTGCGGGTCGTTCTCGCTTAGCCGCTTCAGTGATCTGAAATAACAAACAATCGCGGTGACACTAAGGACGGACGCTCTATACTACGGAACAGTCTCGATACGCCCTTAAATTCCTTATTGGCTTTTTATGCCCTCCTGGTTTCCACAATACGTCTTCACAAGCTCTCCTCTACCCCTATTTCATCCCAATCTAATCAATTCCCGCACCCACACTAAAAGCTGCCTTCAAACCTCACCTAAATGCCTTGCTCTCACTTAATCACAAAGACTGGACCACAGGAAAAAAAATCCCTCCTTCATGTATAGGACAATAATGAACCTTTATAATGAACTTATAATGAACTTATAGGATACCAATAAAGAACTTTTTAATCTTAGTGCTATTGCTCTTTCGTTGGCGGAATCTGCCATACGCTGTGTGATTCGTGCTAAAGACACAGATAGTTAACACTCAGTCCTTAACTGAAGGTCCCACTTTAGCCAAGTGAACCGGCAATTAAGCTCAGGTGTCTCAAATATCACACGCTTACACATCGTTCATCTCTGACTGCGCCCCCCCCCCCCCTTTCCCCCGCGGGACAGCGGACGAGCGGATCGGACCTCCACACACCAAACAATCACACAACACACAGCCCACAGCCACACAAAGGAGCTCCTTACACTCTATTCACTCACACATAAAGTTGTCAGTCACAATGCTTCAGCATAAATCATAAGCCATAGATCTTTAGCCGTAATTCAGTTTCCACGAAACCCATCAGAAAAGGGGGACCTGAACCCTCAGGGGACTTGGATCC
Source organism: Podargus strigoides (assembly GCA_028020825.1). Classification (NCBI taxonomy): domain Eukaryota; kingdom Metazoa; phylum Chordata; class Aves; order Caprimulgiformes; family Podargidae; genus Podargus; species Podargus strigoides. The sequence goes on from CM051662.1 coordinate 50,031,369, forward strand.
CTGCCTTAGGAGCCTTAGGCCTCAGACTCCGAACCACAACCCAACCAATAAACGTGATGATTTCTTATTAGTTAGGGCACTTCATCACTTTAGACAAACATATACTGCATACATATCCACACACTCATTTCATGCATACTACCTCTGAATTCACTCGATCCACCCTGAGGAACGCAAGCGGCCGCTCTATCAGTCAGCGAATTCCATAGCGGGCTCCTAAAGTTACACACTCACACACAACTGTTCCCTAGGGATTCACTTGATCTGTCACCAAACAGGACAAAGAACTTAGCAACACCAGTGTGATGTAGATAAGCAGACACTTTTTTATTGACGCGCGGAGGATACGGGGGATAACTCCACCTAGCGTATCCTGGGTTACATCACCTTTAGCAGGGTTTTTATATATTTGATTTCCATTGTATAAGCTATTTAACATAAAACTGCATATACTGCTTGCTTTCAATTGCTCATTAAAATTAACCTTTACCTTGATTGGCCCCTAATGATCTGTTGGATTACATCACTTCATGTATATTCATTTCTAATAACAATCATTGGTCACCTATAGTCACGCCATAGTCGCATTATTGATTGTACCCTCTAATATTCAGATTAGGATGGGGAGGGGGATAATGGGATCTTCAAGCAACATAACTGGTCACTGTGACTTTAGCCACTATATGATTAATTATTGTATTGTTTCCACGGTGGTTGCTTAAACATAATATTTTACTTTCTTGACTACACGGTTTCTAGTTACAGACAATGCTGGGTCTTAGCTGCTTGTACCACCTGTTCACTTCATGTACTTTAGCTGCTGGTACCACCTGTTTGTTCTGTGTGCTTTCTGCGGTTACTAAAACAAAACACAGTCACTCCCTCTTATGATTCGATTAGGCCTAACTTGATTTTAGCTAAATTAAAATCATAAAATCATCAAAGTCATCAAAATCTGATCAGATTGGTAACAGATCCACCCCGAGGATCGCGAGCGGTCAGCGAATCCCGTAGCCCGCCTCCCCTAGCCGGCTCCCCACCAAACGGAGACTCCTTCCCTATAGGGACTATGTTGCACGCCAGACGTCTCTGTGCAATTTACCAGCCGCCCCAGCCACACGTACGACTTACAGGCTACTCCAATAAAACATACCGTTTGTCCGCAAGTGTAGTTGGTCGTTGTCTGCTCCTGCAATGAGCGGCCGAGGAGCGGAGTTCCTCCAGAAAGGGTCTGGGGCGCGCCTAGGACGTCCGTCCCTCAGTCGATCCTGCAGCTGAGCAGAGGTGTCCCACCTGGGGTGCCAACTGACGTGCGGAAAAGACTCTATAACTCTCGTAAAGTTATAAAGTACGCATGTTTATTCATCGCTGGGTGCAAGGGGGATCGCTCCTCCGAACTTGCACACCTAGGGGCCAAAGTGTGTTTCTTTTATAGCACTAAGTAATACATATTCATGAGGAGTGTATCATAAACATTACATCATTGTATCAGGTCATTATAATATTCCACGCCTCTTGCTTCGCCTGGTTGCACCTGCACAGTGCTCCCTTATGGTCCTCTTTGGGGGTCTCGGGGGGAAGGCTCCGAGTCTTCCTCAGTTGGCTGCGCATGCTCTGTGGGCCTCTGGCTCTTCTCCAGACCGCGGGGTCGGTTCCCACTAGCTCGAATGCTGCAGAAGTGGGAACCGACCTTCCTCTTATCAGAAGGAGCAGGAACTGTCCTCCCTTTTCTCAATGGTCTTCTTCTAATCAGCGGCCTGTAGCACCTGTTTCATTTAGCAGGCAAGGTTCCCAAGCAAGAGAGGCAAGATAACATACCTCCCAAGCAAGAGTTGCATACTTCTTTAATTAAACTATTTCTATTAACACTTTTGCCCCTGCATCAGTGGAGGGATGGAGAGGTGGAGGGATGGAGAGGTGGAGACGCGGAGGGATGGTGAGGAGGAGGGATGGAGAGGTGGAGGGTTGCAGATGTGGAGAGGTGGAGGGATGGAGTGGTGGAGAGGTGGAAAGCTGGAGGGATGGAGAGGCGGAGGGATGGAGAGGTGGAGGGTTGCAGATGTGGAGAGGTGGAGGGATGGAGTGGTGGAGAGGCGGAGGGATGAAGTGGTGCAGGGATGCAGAGGTGGAGAGGTGGAGGGATGGAGAGAAGGAGAGAAGGAGGGTTGGAGAGGTGGAGGAATGGAGAGTTGGAGGGGTGGAGATGTGGAGAGGTGGATGGATGGAGAGGGGAAGAGGTGGAAGGGTGAAGAGGTGGAGAGAGGGAGAGGTGGAGGGATGGTGAGGTGGATGGATAGAGAGGTGGAAAGGTGGAGGGATGGGGAGGTGGTGAGTTGGAGAGGTGGAGAGTAGGTGGAATGGAGAGGTGGAGGGATGGAGGAATGGAAAGAGAGAGAGGAGGAGAGGTGGAGGGGTGGAGAGCTGGAGGGATGGAGAGGTGGAGAGGAGAATAGATGGAGGGGTGGAGAGGTGGAGGGATGCAGAGGTGGAGAGTTGGAGGGATGGAGCGGTGGAGAGACGAAGAGACGGACAGGTAGAGAGGCGGAGAGGTGGAGGGATGCAGAGGTGGAGAGGTGGATGGATGGAGCGGTGCAGGGATGCAGAGGTGGAGAGGTGGAGGGATGGAGAGAAGGAGAGAAGGAGGATTGGAGAGGTGGAGGAATGGAGAGTTGGAGGGGTGGAGACGTGGAGAGGTGGATGGATGGAGAGGGGAAGAGGTGCAGGATGTAGAGGTGGACGAGTGGAGAGGTGGAGAGGTGAAGAGGTGGAGACATGGAGAGGTGGAGGGGTGAAGAGGTGGAGACATGGAGAGGTGGAGGGATGGTGAAGTGGAAGGATGGAGATCTGGAAACGTGGAGGGATGGAGAGTTGGAGGAATGCAGATGTGGAGAGATGGAGCGGTGGAGAGGTGTAGAGATGGAGGAATGGAAAGAGGGAGAGGTGATAAGCTGGAGTGATGGAGAGGCGGAGGGATGAAGAGAGGGAGAGGTGAAGAGGTGGAGTGATGGAGAGGTGGAGTGATGGAGAGGTGGAGACGTATGGGAATGGAGAGAAAGAGAGATGAAGAGGTGGAGGGGTGTAGAGGTGGAGGGATGGTGAGGTGGAGGGATGGAGAGGTGGAAAGATGGAGCGGTTGAGAGATAGAGGAATGGAAAGAGGGAGAGGTGATAAGGCAGAGGGATGGAGAGGCGGAGGGATGGAGATGTGTAAGGACTGAGAGGTGGAGGGAAGGAGTGGTGGAGAGATGAAGAGATGGACAGGTAGAGAGGCGGAGAGGTGAAGGGATGGAGAGGTATAGAATTGGAGGGATGGAGAGGTGGAGGGTCGTGAGTTGGAGAGATGTAGAGGTGGAGGCATGGAGCGGTGGAGAGATGGAAGGTTGGAGAGGAAGTGGGATGTAGAGGAGGAGAGATGGAGAGGTGGAGAGGTGAAAAGGTGGATGGATGGAGGAATGGAGAGGTGGAGAGGTGGAGAGTAGGCAGGATGGTGAGGTGGAGGGATGGAGAGTTGAAGACGTGGAGGGATCAGGAGGTGAAGATGTGGAGGGATGGAGAGGATGAAAGGAGGCAAGTTGGAGAGGTGGAGAGGCAAAGAGGAGGTGGGATGGAGCGGTGGTGGGATGGAGAAGTGGAGAGGTGGAGGGATGGAGAGTTGGAGAGATGGGGAGGTGGAAAGATGGGGAGAGGGAGAGATGAAGAGGTGGCGAGGTGGAGAGGTGGAGAGGCAGATAGGCGGATTGATGAAGAGGTGGTGGGATGGAGAAGTGCAGAGGTGGAGGGTTGCAGATCTGGAGAGGTGGAGAGGCGGAGGGATGTTGAGGCGAACGGATGGAGAGGTAGAGACATAAAGGAATGGAGAGAGGGAGAGAAGGAGAGGTGAATAGGTGGAGGGATGTAAAGGTGGAGGGATGAAGAGGTGGAGAGGTGGAGGGATGGAGAGGGAAAGAGGTGCGGGATGGCGAGGTGGACAGATGGAGAGGTCGAGAGTTGGAGAGGTGGACAGGGGGAGAGTCGGAGGGATGGAGGGATGCAGAGGTGGAGAGGTGGAGAAATGGAGAGGTGGAGAGACGGAGGGTTGGAGAGGTGGAGAAATGGAGAGGTGGAGAGACGGAGGGTTGGAGAGGTGGAGGAATGGCGAGGTGGAGGAGTGGAGAGGTGGAGAGGTGGAGAGGTGGAGGGATGGAGAGGAGAAATCATGGAGAGCTGAAGGGATGGAGAGGGGGAAAGATGGAGAGGTGGAGGGATCGAGAGGTGGAGGGATGAAGAGGTTTAGAGGTGGAGGGATGGAGAGGTTGAGGGTTGATGAGGAAGAGAGGTGGAGAGGTGGAGGGAGGGACCGGTGGAGACATCGAGGGTTGGAGGGATCGAGAGCACGCGGAATGGAGAGGTGAAGGGATGGAGAGGGGGAGAGATGGAGGTAATGGAGAGAGGGAGAGTTGAAGAGGTGGAGGGATGCGAGGTGAAGAGGTGGAAGGATGGGGAGGTGGAGAGTTGGAGAGGTGGAGAGTAGGCGGAATGGAGAGGTGGAGGGATGGGGAGGTGGAGAGTTGGAGAGGTGGAGAGTAGGCGGGATTGTGAGGTGGAGGGATGGAGAGGTGAAGAGGTGGAGGGATCGGAATGTGAAGAGGTGGAGGGATGGAGAGTTGGAGAGGAGGCGAGTTGGAGAGGTGGAGATGCGGAGAGGAGGCAGGATGGTGTGGTGGTGGGATGGAGAGGTGGAGGGATGGATAGGTGGAGAGCTGGAGGGATGCAGAGGTCAAGAGGTGGAGGGATGGAGATGTGGAGGGATGGAGAGGTGGTGAGGGGGTGAGGTGGAGAGGTGGAGAGGCGGAGAGGCGGAGGGATGTAATGGCGGAGAGATGGAGAGGTGGAGATGTGAAAGGATGCAGAGCTGGAGAGGTGGAGCGGTCGATGGATGGAGGAATGGAGAGATGGAGAGTTGGAGATGTGAAAGGATGCAGAGCTGGAGAGGTGGAGCGGTCGATGGATGGAGGAATGGAGAGAAGGAGAGGTGGAGGGATGGGGAGAGGGAGAGGTGAAGAGTTGGAGGGATGGAGAGATAGAGGGATGGAGAAGTGAAGAGGCGGAGGGTTCGGGAGGTGGAGGGATGGAGAGGTGGAGAGGTGGAGGGATCGAGAGGTGGAGGGATGGAGAGGTTGAGGGTTGATGAGGTGGAGAGGTGGAGAGGTGGAGGGCGGGACCGGTGGACAGATGTAGGGTTCGAGGGATCGAGAGCAGGCAAAATGGAGAGGTGAAGGGATGGAGAGGGGGCGAGATGGAGATGTGGAGGGATGGAGTAATGGCGAGAGGGAGAGTTGAAGAGGTGGAGGGATGGAGTGATGGAGGGATAGAGAGGTGGAGGGATGGAGAGGTGGAGAGGTGGAGGGGTGCAGATCTGGAGGGACTGAGAGGTAGAGGGTTGGAGAGGTGGAGAGTTTGCAGGATGGAGAGGCGGAGAGGAGGATCGACGGAGAGATGGAGAGGTGGCAGGATGCAGAGGTGGAGAGGTAGAGGGAAGGTGAGGTGGAGGGATGGAGAGAGGGAAGGGTGGAGGTATGGAGAGGTGATGGTATGGAGACGTGGTTGGATGGAGAGTTGGAGAGGTGGAGAGGAGAAGAGATGGAGGAATGGGGAGATGGAGATGTGAAGAGGTGGAGTGATGGAGTGGTGGAGGGATGGAGAGGTGGAGAGATGAAGAGGTGGAGAGGTGATGAGGTGGAGACGTGGAAAAGTGGAGAGATGGATGAATGGAGCGTAGGAGGGATGAAGAGGTGGAAAGATGGAGAAATGGAGGGATGCAGAGGTGTACAGGTGGAGAGGTGAAGTGGAGCAATAGCAGAGAGATGGATGAATGGAGTGTTGGAGGGCTGCATAGGTGGAGGGATGGAGAGGTGGAGAGGTGGAGAGATTGAGGAATGCAGAGATGGAGAGGTGAAGAGGTGGAGTGATGTAGAGTGGGAGGGATGGAGAAGTGGAGGGTTTCAGAGGTGTTGGGATGCAGAGTTGGAGAGGTGGAGAGGTATAGAGATGGGGGAATGCGGAGATGGAGAGGTGAAGAAGTTGAGAGATGGAGAGGTGGAGAGATGGAGAGGTGGAGGGATGGAGAGGTGGAGAGGTAGAGAGCTGGAGTGTTGGAGATGTGGAGAGTGTGCTGGATGAAGAGGTGAAGAGGTGGAGAGGTGGAGAAGTGGAAACATGGAGAGATGGATGAATGGAGAGTGAGAGAGGTGAAGAGATGGGGAGATGGAGAGGTAGAGGGATGAATGGGTTGACAGGCTGAGCGGTGGTGACGTGGAATAGCGGAGAGGTGGATGAATGGAGAGTGGGAGAGGTGAAGAGGTGGAAAAGTGGAGAGATGGATGAATGGAGCGTGGGAGGTGTGAATAGGTGGAGGGATGAAGTGGTGGAGGGATGAAGAGGCCGAGGCATGGAGAGGTGGAGAAGAAGAAGGATGGAAATATGGAGAGGTGGAGGGACGGAGAGGTGGAGGGATGGACAGAGGGAGAGGTTAAGAGATGGAGAGGTGGAGAGAGAGAGAGCTGGAAGGTCGGAGGGGTGGAGATCTGGAGGGATGGAGAGGTAGAGGGTTGGAGAAGTGGAGAGTTTGCAGGGTGGAGAGGTGGAGGAACGGAGAGATGGAGAGGAGAAGAGGTGGAGAGATGGAGTGGTGGATGGATGGAGAGTTGGAGGGATGGAGAGGTGGAGATGTGAAGAGGTGGAGATGAGGAAAAGTGGAGAGATGGATGAATGGAGCGTAGGAGGGTTGAAGAGGTGGAGGGATGGATCGGTGGAGGGATGCAGAGGCAGAAAGATGGAGAGGTGGAGAGGTGGAATAGTGGAGAGATGTAGGAATGGAGAGTGGGAGAGGTTAAGACGTGGAGGGATGGAGAGGAGGAGAGATGGAGAGGCGGAGGGATGGAGAGGTGGAGGTACTGATGTGCGAAAAAAGACTACAACTCTTGAAAAGTTATAAAGTAGGTATGTTTATTCAGCGCCGGGTGCAAGGGGGTTCCCTCCTCCGAACTTGCACACCTAGGGGCAAAGGCGTATTTCTTTTTATAGCACAAAGTAATACATATTCACGAGGAGTGTATCATAAAACATTACATCATTGCATCAGGTCATTATAATATTCCACGCCTCTTGCTTCACCTGGTTGCACCTGCGCAGCGCTCTGTGGGCCTTTGGCTCTTCTCCAGACCGCGGGGTGGGTTCCCACCAGCTCGAATGCTGAAGAGGTGGAAACCGACCTTCCTCTTATGAGAAGGAGCAGGAAGAGTCCTCCCTTTTTCAGTGGCCTTCCTCTAATCAGCAGCCTGTAGCACCTGTTTCATTTAGCAGGCAAGGTTACATACTTCCCAAGCAAGAGTTGCATACTTCTTTAGTTGAACTATTGCTATTAACTCTTTCTGCCCATGTATCAGTCTTCCCTTTTCTATAGAGTTAGTAAATCCTTTTACTAATACAGAAATTCTTCATCTAGTAGTTTATTTCTACAATTCTATGATTCTATGATTTTATGGTTTCGAAAGGTATCTCTCAGTGCTTTTCCATGTGCATTAGATATAGAAGTTAGGGTGGCTAGTTGCTGTAACATTCTCCAATTCCAGACAAACAGTATTACAGAGAAAACATTGCTAAGTAAAACTAATATCAAAAGAACAATAGGGTGTAACATCGCATTCAGGATACCAGTCGCAGTAGGTGACCATCCAAAAAGCACGTCCCACCAATTATGGCTTGCATCTTGTTTTACCCTTTTTAGGATTCTGTTTATTTGTTTTGTATCATGATAAACCGTTATCAAAGTTTTCTTCCCATTCTCTTGGACCTCTTCCAAAATTTTGATCAAATCTTGGTGCTTTACTAATTGTCTTATTAATGTAAGATTCATTCCAATAGGTACAGGTAATAATTTGTGAGACATTGTATAATTGGATTTTATTAACTGGAGGGATATGACTGGTGCTAAGTAAGAGAAGTCACGCCAGAGAATTTTAACAAAATTGCAAATACAAAAGTTAGAACGATTGATTCTTGCTATCGATTGTTGTTTCATCTATCACTATAGAAGCACAAGCAGTTCTCAAACATGCACAACCTTGACAAGCACAGTCTTTTGACTGATATCTGGATGGATCTCAAAGTGACAAATGCCTTGCTCAGTGTCAAGGCAAATGTCTTGGGCATCAATTGCATTACCTTCGCAAATGAACCCCTGTTGTTTCCATGTAACACAAGATTCCAAATTTAGAGTCTGCCACTTCTTATTTGCTATCCGTGCCCATGCCCTGTGCTCAGAAGGATAGAGCACTGTTTTATCATGGTTTAATCCTCATGCGATAATGAGGTGGATTACATATATCAAGGTGTTACGCATGGTTAACACAAAAGTTGTGGCCACATTAGTAATAGGGTTGTAAGTAAAATTTACTAGGGCCCACCAAGCTTGAAGCTTCCTTTCGAAATCGGTGGCATTGTCCCAGATAGCCTTTCACATTTCCATGGGGAAAGTGCCCTCACTGCCTTCTCTTATAATTAAGGCAGCTAGTGATTGTATCCATATTGCGTTGCATACAAGTGAGAACCAAAGATATATTATTTTGATCTACATGAAATGCATTTATTATTATTTGGTGGTCTCGTTATTCCATTCTTTCCCATTTTGGTAATACTTTTGAGAATTGCCATTGACTGGTTCCTAATGCTAATAGAGAAGACTGCAGAGGCTGTTCCAATTTTGTCAAATCGTTACTTGCAACAGCTAATTTATTCATTATTATTTCTGAGTCAATTCCATTTAGGACCCCTAATCCGGTCCCCAATACTCCAGTTAGATCGCTTCACTTTCTGCCCTTGAAGGGCACTTGCTTCTGCAGCCAAGTTGTCCAGCCATGGAAAGATGTTTGAACAAAGGAAGAACATGCTGGTCGAATGTCAGAGATATTAGTCTGCATTAGCAATTCAACACGTTTAAGAGACCACTCTGGGTCAAACACGATCTTACTACGTATGGGCCAATTTCATAGATTACGGGTTTAAGGGGTGGGGTGAGGGGTGGGGTGTGGTTTGGGTTGTAACCAATGCAGCTGTGCAATTAATTCTAAATTTGTATGACAGCCAAATAGCATCATGGGCCCAAAGACAAATTACCTCATTAGTTTGCACTAAGATGAAATTATACCAGCAATCTAACTCACTTGCACAATTCTTTCGACAGCGGGGAGCACCACGGGAAAGATTTGCACTTGTGGTCACGCTAATTAGGGTAGCCTTCTCATGGGTGGTCCCATTGATCATTTGGCATCCTATCTTGATTGCTTCCCCTATAGTTCCCCAAAGTTGCCAGACTGTTTGTTTTTCAAAACCCTTCAAATTGTATTCATTCTCGTCTTCCCATTCTCGTCTTACATATACCTGATTTTCATGCATGACTACAGTCAATAGATTTAAATCCTTTAAATCATAGCCTTTCTCCACGGATCCAGGATACCGATTAAACGCTTGGGACCAAGGCCATTCAGTACTACTCTGGCTAGAGGTGCTTTCCCATCCCTGGATCATAATTAGGATTGTGAGAAAGATAGTTTTCCCGGTTGGACTTGCGTGACTCTCCATGAGCTTTCTTACTCTGGAGTGATGGATTCATGTGTTTTTTTCTCTGATCTTGATTGCAGTGAAGGAGGTAAGAAGCACCTGGAAAGAAAGGGCCTTCCCACTGTGGTTCTAAAGTTTTTTCTGAAAGAGATTTTACATATACATAATCTCCAGGTTGTATATTATGCACCAGCCACATGTTTTTCAATTTGCCTGAGTTGTTTGCTCAGTGCCACCATGTAGGAGGTCATAATTTCATCTCCAGCTTGTGTGGACATTCCTCCTTGTATTCCATATGGTCGCCCATACAAGATTTCAAAAGGGCTCAGTCCTTCCTTTGCTCTCGGCCTAGTTCTGATACCTAAAAGAGCCAAGGGAAGGGACTGAGGCCACGCCAGATTGGTTTCTTGTCCCAATTTCACAATTTGCTCTTTAATCAAATGATTCATTTTTTCTACTTGGCCACTTGACTGAGGGCGGTATGGGGTATGAAGTTGCCAATCTATACCCAAATGATGGCTAATTTGCTGTACTGCTTTTGAAATGAAAAGTGGTCCTCTGTCAGAGGATATGGTGGCTGGGACTCTGAAGCGTGGTATTATTTCTTGTAGGAATATTCGGGTTACTTCCCAAGCTTGGGCTGTTCTTGTAGGAAATGCCTCTGGCCAACCTGAAAAGGTATAAGTTAGTACTAGTAAATATTTGCACCCCCTTTTCCTTGGAAGTTCTGAAAAATCAATCTGCCATTGTTGCCTAGGTCCATGTCCTTTCCCAGGTTGGCCCATCTCTGGTTTTGGGGCATTTTTGGGATTAGTCTGGAGGCAAAGGTCACACTCCTGTGTCACCTGTCTCACGGTGGTATACAAATTTCTAGCTAGGATTTTTCCAATTAAATATTTATACAGGGCTTCTGCCCCCCAATGCCCCTTTTTATGTTCTTCCCTTACTAAGGACCATACCATACGAGAAGGAATGATCAGTTTCCCTTGTGGTGTGAGAGCACACCCCTCTTCATTATATGATCCTTTTAAATCTGTAATTAACTTCTGATCCTCTTTGGTATATTCTGGCTTACCTTCTAGGGAGACTTGCCCGTCAGGAATTAAAGCCCCCTCCGTTATTACCTCTCTTTTGGCTGCCAGTTTTGCCTCTCTGTCTGCCAGCTCATTTCCTTTTTTCCAACTCTGAGCTAACCCTTTGGTGTGCCTTAATGTGCATGATTGCTACCTTCTTCGGTAGTTGAACTGCTTCCAATAATTTTAAAATTTCTGCTGCATGCTTAATGTTCTTGCCTTGCGAGTTCAACAGTCCTCTTTCTTTCCAAATTGCTCCATGTGCGTGTACGACTCCAAAAGCATGTGGCTTCGGTGGTCTCTAGGCAATCATGGTGTACCAGCTCTCCTATATTCCCACTGAGAAAAGAAGCTGGGTTGATAATGTTAGTAACCACAATTTTCACATCATCTTGCTCCACCATGACGGCCTGGTATCTCAGGAACCTTTGTGGAGAAAGCCAACGATCGCCTTTTGCTTCCAATACTGCGGACACCGTGTGACATACTAGCACAGTCATTTTCAGGCCCAAAGTGAACTTTCATGCCTCTTGGATGTTCAGTACCACAGCTGCAACTGCTCTTAAACACCCAGGCCAACCTTTGGCAGTGCCATCTAGCTGTTTGGAAATATAGGCAACCGCCCAACGATATGGGCCTAAGTCTTGTGCCAGTATTCCAAGGGCAATTCCTTGTTTCTCATGGGAGCAAAGAAAGAATGGTTTACTCATGTCTGGGAGTCCTAGAGCTGGGGCTGACATCAAAGCATTTTTCAGTTGTTTGAAAGGTTGCTCAGCTTCTTTGGTCCACTGAAGATTCTTTTGCTTGGTTACAGTCAGTGCATATAGGGGTTTCAGAAGCAGTCTGTAATTATAAATCCATAGCCTGCACCACACAGTCATTCCCAAAAAGGTTCGTAGTTCTTTCACAGTCTGTGGTCTCGGGGTTTGACATATTGCTTCTTTCCGGTTTTGTCCCAGAGACCTTTGCCCAGCACTGATTTCAGAGCCCAAATGGATTACTTCTTGGTTTACTGCTTGAGCCTTTTTCTTAGACACCCGGTACCCTTGGAGCCCCAAGAAATTTAACAAACTTACTGTCCACATTATGCAGGCTGCTTCTGTCCGGGTAGCTATCAAGATGTCATCTACATACTGCACTATCTTTCCTTCTTCAGGTGGGGTTTCCCAGGACTCCAAATCTTTTGCAAGCTGATTTCCAAATATGGTAGGACTATTCTTGAATCCTTGAGACAACACCGTCCAAGTGAGCTGAGTTTTCCATCTGCTCTTGGGGTTTTCCCATTTGAATGCAAATATTTTTCTGGCTGGCTTCATGGAGAGGGAGGCAAAAGAAGGCATCTTTCAAATCTGCAACGGTAAACCAGGTTAGTTCTGGTGTTAGTTCAGTTAATAAAGTATACGGATTTGGTACCACTGGGTGAAGATCTTCAGTTATTTTATTTACAGCTCGTAAATCTTGGACCACCCTGTATGATCCATCAGGTTTACGAACAGGTAATATGGGGGTGTTAAAGTCAGATTCACATTCCCTTAATCACCCAAATTGTAAAAACTTTTCTATTACCGGGTGAATTCCTTCCCTGTCCTCCCTTTTCTGGGGATATTGTTTGATTCTCTCTGTCTGCTTTCCCTCTTTAAGTCTAACTTCAACGGGTGGAGCATTTTTTGCCTTTCCTGGCACATCTGTGGCCCATATCCCAGGAAATACCTGGTTCATTTCTTCTTCATTAATTTGCCCCTCGATGGATACACTGGTTAAAAATAGGCTCAGCATTTGTACATATTGTTGGTCATTTACCTCCAGAATAATTTCCCCTTTTTCAAATTTAATGATTGCATTTAGTTGTTCTAGCAGGTCCCTGCCCAGGAGTGCCTTTGGGGAGTTGGGCATGTACAAAAATTTATGAATGCCCCATTGTTTTCCCAGTTTGTATTTTAAAGGTTTACAGAAGTATGCCTTTTCACTTTGGCCCGTTGCTCCTTTTACCATAACATAATCATTTTCCAGGGGCATTACAGCTTGATTCAAAACCGAATATGTTGCCCCTGTATCCACCAGAAATTCTACTCCTTTTTCTTCTTCCCCTATCTTTACTGTAACCAGTGGATCTGCTAGGGTAGATCCCCTGGTCCCCCGTCAGTCTTCCTTAACATATGCCACTACCCCCCCGCTTTTTGAGGATACTTTGCTTTGAAATATGACAGTTCTCCTGTCTTGAATCGTGTGTAGTGAGTCCACCCCTTCTCTGCAGTACTCACAGCAGTCTCAGTGGTTAGCAGTACTTGAAAAGGTCCTTCCCATTCGAGCTGGAGCTTTGATTCCTTCCAGGCACGCACTAGGACCCAGCCTCCCGCCTGGAACGAGTGTACTGGAAATTCCAGAGGTGGCGTTTGAGCCAACAGTCCGCGAAACTTGAGAGATGATAAGGAAGAAAACAACCCCAGCATATAGTTCTTGAGGAATTTATCTTTGGTCTCGAGAGTGGGCACCTCACCCCACCCCCCTGGATATGGCAGCCCGAACAGCATCTCATACGGTGACACTCCTAGATCCTTTCTAGGAGCAGTTTGAATCTGAGAAGGGCCAGATGTAAACACTTTGTCCATGATAGTTTGGTTTCTAAAACCAATTTTGGCAGGTGTTTCTTTAATGTTTGATTTATCCTCTCCACTTACCCTGAAGAGAGGGGATGCCATGGAGTATGAAACTCCCACTTTCTCTCTAGGGTGTTCATTAATTCTTGGGGGATACGTGGAGTGAGCTGACTTCCCTTGTCTGAGTCAATATACCCTGCAATCCCATATCTGGGGATTATTTGTTGGTATGTTACACAGCTACTACAGATTTGTTTAGCTACTGCATACAGTCCTGTGCAGGCATATTTTCTTAGTGCAGCATCCCACATTGCCTGAACTCCCCAATGACTCCCTTGATGCGAAATAGTTAAAATTTGTCTCATTACTTGTTTATTCACCAGCTCCCTGCCATCAGGGAGGATCCATTGCCCGTCTGAACTCTTTTGTTCCTAATTCCTTGAAAGTTGTTATCTCCTTTTCAGTGAATACTTGCTTCTCAGGCAGAGGCCTTATCTCTGGCACTAGAGACAGTCTCATGATCACCTCTGGCTTTAAAGCGGCCTCCTTTGCTTTTCCATAATTTACAACCAGAAACAGTTTCTCCTCTCTTTTCAACTCAGGGCAGTCTCGTTTAAGGTGGCCCTCCTGCCCACAATAAAAACACTTTCCTGGTGTTTGATTTTGGGGATTTTGGGAAGGGGCTATCCCTGATCTCTCATTTGTATTTTCTTTCTTCTGATTTTAATCTAAAATACGTGACGTCGGGTCCTGCAACAATGATAATTAACCCAACGCAATCTATTTAAGGGTGCACTGGCTCCGCAGCATTTACACTGAAGCTCAAGGCAGCAGCTAGGATAAAACTCCTGCCTCCCCTTTGGAGATATTATGTAGTTATTACAATTCTAACACTTTGCCCGGACAAACAAACAGCAGTGATGACACAAAGGACAGGCACTAGGGTGTGCACCGTAGCAAGGAGATGGGAGGTTGTTTTCGATCCTCCCTCCGTACCACCTTAAATCTACACGAGCTCTCCTTTACCCCTATTTTATCCCAATCTAATCAATTCCCACCCCCGCACTAAAAGGCCCCTTCAAACCTAACCCAAACGTCTTGCTCGCACTTAATCACAAAGACTGGGCCACAGGAAAAATCCTTCCTCCATGTATAGGACACCAATAATGAACTTTTTATTTTAATGCTATCGCTGTTTTGTCGGCAGAATCTGCCATATGCTGTGTGCTTTGTGCTAAAGATACAGATGGTTCACACTCAGATGGTGAACACTTAACTGAGGGTCCCATTTTGGCCGAGTGAACCGGCAATTAAGATCAGGCGTCTCAAATATCACACGCTTACACTTCATTCTTCACTGACCGCCCCCCCCTTTCCCCCCCGCGGGACAGCGGACGAGTGGATCAGAGCTCCACACACCAAACAATCACACAACACACGGCCACACAAAGGAGCTCCGAACACTCTATTCACTCACACATAAAATTGTCAGTCACAGTGCTTCAGCATAAATCATAAGCCATAATTCAATTTCCACGAAACCCATCAGAAAAGGGGGACCCGACCCCTAGGGGACTTGGGTCCCTGCCTTCGGAGCCTTAGGCCTCAGACTCCGAAACACAACCCAACCAATAAACACGATGATTTGTTATTAGTTAGGGCACTTCAACACTTTAGACAAACATATACTTCATACATATCCACACACTCATTTCATGCATACTACCTCTGAATTCACTCGATCCACCCTGAGGATCCCTATCAGCCACCCCATTGGCCAGCGAATCCCCTAGTCCGCCTCCCCTAGCCGGCTCCCCACCAAACGGAGACTCCTTTCCTATAGGGTCTATGCTGCACGCCAGACGTCTCTGCGCTATTTACCAGCCACCCTAGCCACGCATACGACTTACAGGCTAGCCCAAAAAATCATGCCGTTTATCCTCATGGGACAGAGAGGTGGAGAGGTGGAGAAATAGAGGAATGGAGAGATGGAGAGGTGAATAGGTGGAGGGGTGGAAAGGTGGAGGGATGGAGAAGGGGAGGGTTGCAGAATTGGAGAGGTGGAGAGGTGGAAAAGTGGAGAGATGGATGAATGGACAGTGGGAGAGCTGAAGTGGTGGAGTGATGGAGAGGTGCAGGGACCGAGAGCTGGAGGGATGCAGAGAGGGAGAGTTGAAGAGTTGGAAGGATGGTGATAAAGGGGCAAAAAGAGTTAATAGCAATAGTTCAACTACAGAAGTATGCAACTCTTGCTTGGGAAGTATGTAACCTTGCCTGCTAAATGAAACAGGTGCTACGGGCCGCTGATTAGAAGAATGCTGCTGCGAAAAGGGAGGACTGTTCCTGCTCCTTCTGATAAGAGGAAGGTCGGTCCCCACCTCTTCAGGTAGGAACCCATCTGGCGTGGCCTCAGTCCCTTCCCTTGGCTCTTTTACGTATCAGAACTAGGCCGAGAGCAAAGGAAGGACTGAGCCCTTTTGAAATTTTGTATGGGTAACCATATCGAATACAAGGAGGAATGTCCACACAAGCTGGAGATGAAATTATGACCTCCTACATGGTGGCACTGAACAAACACCTCATGCAAATTTAATAACATGTGGCTGGTACTTGAAGTAGAGGCTTAGATGGGCCAGTACATAATATACAACCTGGAGATTATGTATATGTAAAATCTCTTTCAGAAAAAACTTTAGAAGCACAGCGGGAAGGCCCTTTCTTTCCAGGTGCTTCTTACCTCCTTCACTGCAATCAAGATCAGAGAACAAAACGCATGGATCCATCACACCAGAGTAAGAAAGCTCATGGAGAGTCACGCAAGTCCAACCGGGAAAACTATCTTTCTCACAATCCTAATTATGATCCAGGGATGGGAAAGCACCTCTAGTCAGAGTAGTACTGAATGGCCTTGGTCCCAAGCATTTAATCAGTATACTGGATCCATGGAGAAAGGCTATGATTTAAAGGATTTGAATCTATCAACTGTAGTCATGCATGAAAATCAGGTATATGTAAGACGAGAATGGGAAGAATATAACTTGAAGGCTTTTGAAAGACAAACAGCTCAGCAGCTACGGGGAACTATAGGGGCAGTAATCAAGATAAGATGCCAAATGGTTAATGGGACCACCCATGAGAAGGCTACCCTAATTTGCATGACCACAAGTGCAAATCTCTCCTGTGGTGCTCCCCGCTATCGAAAGAATTGTGCAAGTGAGTTAGATTGCTGGTATAATTTCATCTTAGTGCAAACTAATGAGGTAATTTGTCTCTGGGCCCATGATACTATTGGGCTCTCATTCAAATTTAGAATTAATTGCACAGCTGCGTTGGTTACAACCCAAACCACACCCCACCCCTCACCCCACCCCTTAAACCCGTAATCTATGAAATTGGCCCATACGTAGTAAGATCGTGTTTGACCCAGAGTGGTCTCTTAAACGTGTTGAATTGCTAATGCAGACTAATATCTCTGACATTCGACCAGCATGTTCTTCCTTTGTTCAAACATCTTTCCATGGCTGGACAACTTGGCTGCAGAAGCGAGTGCCCTTCAAGGGCAGAAAGTGAAGCGATCTAACTGGAGTATTGGGGACCAGATTGGGGATCCTAAATGGAACTGACTCAGAAATAATAATGAATAAATTAGCTGTTGCAACTAACGATTTGACAAAATTGGAACAGTCTCTGCAGTCTTCTCTATTAGCATTAGGAACCAGTCAATGGCAATTCTCAAAAGTATTACCAAAATGGGAAAGGATGGAAGAATGAAACCACCAAATAATAATAAATGCACTTGATGTAGCTCAAAATAATATACCTTTGGCTCTCCGTTGTATGCAGGCGCAGTTATGGATGCAATCACAGGCCGCCTTAATGATAAGAGAAGGCAGTGAGTGCACTTTCCCCACTGAAATTCGAAACGCTGTCTGGAACAATGCCACCGATTTAGAAAGGAAGCTCCAAGCTTGGTGGACACTAGTAAACAACAAGGGTTCATTTGCGAAAGTAATACGATTGATGGCCAAGACATATGCCTTGACAGTAAGCAAGGCATTTGTCACTTTGAGGTCCATCCAGATATTAGTCAAAAGACTGTACTTGTATACATTGGTCAAGGTTGTGCATGTATGAGAACTGCTTGTGCTTCTATAGCGATAGATGAAATGACAATAGATAGCAATAATCATTCTAACTTTTGTATTTGCAATTTTGTTAAAATTCTCTGGCGTGACTTCTCTTACTTAGCACCGGTCATGTCCCACCAATTAATAAGATCCAATTATACAATGTTTCGCAAATTATTACCTATACCTATTGGAATGAATCTTACATTAATAAAACAACTAGTTTTGATCAAAAAGATCAAAAGAAGATTTGATCAAAATTTTGGAAGAGGTCCGAGAGAATGGGAAGAAAACTTTGATAACGGTTTATCATGATACAAAACAAACAGAATCCTAAAAAGGGTAAAACAAGATGCAAGCCATAATTGGTGGGACGTGCTTTTTGGATGGTCACCTACAGCGACTGGTATCCTGAATGCAATGTTACACCCTATTGTTCTTTTGATATTAGTTTTACTTAGCAATGTTTTCTCTGTAATACTGTTTGTCTGGAATTGGAGAATGTTACAGCAACTAGCCACCCTAACTTCTGTATGTAATGCACATGGAAAAGCACTGAGAGATACCTTTCGAAACCATAAAATCATAGAATCATAGAATTGTAGAAATAGACTACTAGATGAAGAATTTCTGTATTAGTAAAAGGATTTACTAACTCTATAGAAAAGGGAAGACTGATACATGGGCAGAAAGAGTTAATAGCAATAGTTCAACTAAAGAAGTATGCAACTCTTGCTTGGGAAGTATGTAACCTTGCCTGCTAAATGAAACAGGTGCTACAGGCTGCTGATTAGAGGAAGGCCACTGAAAAAGGGAGGACTCTTCCTGCTCCTTCTCATAAGAGGAAGGTCGGTTTCCACCTCTTCAGCATTCGAGCTGGTGGGAACCCACCCCGCGGTCTGGAGAAGAGCCAAAGGCCCACAGAGCGCTGTGCAGGCGCAACCAGACGAAACAAGAGGCGTGGAATATTATAATGACCTGATGCAGCGATGTAATGTTTGATGATACACTCCTCATGAATATGACTGAGAAGTGGAGGGATGCATAGGTTGAGAGGTGGAGGGACGAAGAGAGGGAGATGTGAAGAGGTGGCGGGATGGAGAGGTGGATGGATGCAGTGGTGGAGGGATGGAGAGGTGGAGAGGCTATGAGATGGAGAGGTGGTGAGGTGGAGGGATGGACAGGTGGAGAGGTGGAGGGATGGACTGGTGGAAAGGTGGAGGGATGGAGAGGTGGATAGGTGGAGGTGATGTACTGAAAAACCTCTATTACTCCTGAAATGTTATAAATTATGTATGTTTATACAGCGCCGGGTGCAAGGGGGATCACTCCTCCTAACTTGCACACCTAGGGGCAAAAGCATGTTTCTTTTTTGTAGCACCAAGTAATACATATTCATGAGGAGTGTATCATAAAACATTACATCATTGCATCAGGTCATTATAATATTACAAGTCTCTTGCTTCGCCTGGTTGCATCTGCACAGTGCTCCCTGATGGTCCTCTTCGGGGGTCTCAGAAGGAAGGCTTCCTCTCATCTGAACTTTTTACCTCAGTTGGCTGCGCATGCTCTGAGGGCCTCTGGCTCTTTTCCGGACTGCGGGGTCTGTTCCCAACAGTTCGAATGGGGAAGAGGTGGGAATCATCCTTCCTCTTATGAGAAGGAGCAGGAACAGTCCTCCCTTTTCTCAGCAGCCTTCCTCTTATCAACGGCCTGTACCAACTGTTTCATTTAGCAGGCAAGGTTACGTACTTCCCAAGCAAGAGAGGCAAGGATACATACTTCCCAAACAAGAGTTGCATACTTCTTCGGTTAAATTATTGCTATTAGCGCTTATTCCCATATATCAGAGGGATGGAGAGGAGGAGGGAGGGAGAGGAGGAGGGATGGAGAGGTAGAGAGGTGGAGGAATGGAGGAATGGAGAGAGGGAGAGGTGGGGGGGTGGAGAGGTGGAGGTATGCAGTGGAGGAGTGGTGGAGAGATGGAAAAGTGGACAGATGGATGTGTGGAGAAGGTGCTGAGGAGCCTTGAACTGGGGAGGGGAGCGAGGAGCTGAGGTGCTAACAACTGATTGTTGCAGAGATCAGCTCCTGGGGGCAGTTAGCACTGCAAGAACAATGGTCTCCACCAGGCAGAGGAAGACCAAACTGGATGTGGGAACCCAGACAGAGCTCCCAGGAAAGGATGCAGTTGTGCAGGCAGCAGGCTTCAGGGAATGCCACAGCATCCCCCTGGGAACAGGAGGCTGTGTGCGCTGTGAGCAGGTGAATGATCTGCTCAGCCTGGTGATGGAGCTAAAGGAGGATGTGGAAAGGCTGAGGACAATAAGGGAGTGTGAGAGGGAGATATACTGGTGGAGTCAGGCCCTACCATCCTTGAGGACAGGGCAGTGGGTAGAGGCTCCCCTAGAGAGAGAGGATCCCCTCCTCTCTTGCCATTGGGTACAGGAAGAGGACCTAAGAGACGAGGGGGAATGGAAACAGGTCCCTGCCCAGCGAAGCAGGCGAAACCCCCCTCGGCCTCCATCCCCTTCCCGGCTACCCTTACAGAACAGGTATGGGGCTCTCGAAATGGAGGGGCAAATAGAGGGGCAAACAGACCAAAATGGAGACGAGGGTCCATCAGAGGAGTCACCCAAGGTAAGTCGGTCTCCCCCATGAGTTAGGACCAGCTCTAACAAAGGGAAAAGAAGGGTAATTGTAGTTGGTGACTCCCTTCTGAGAGGAACAGAAGCCCCCATATGCCAGCCGGATCTGCTCCACAGGGAAGTCTGCTGCCTCCCTGGGGCCAGGGTTAGGGATATCACTAAGAAACTCCCTAGTCTCGTCCGGCCTATGGACTACTACCCACTATTAGTTATCCATGCTGGTAGTGATGAGGTTTCTGAGAGGAACCTGAAGACAATTAAAAAAGACTTCAGGGCCATGGGGAGATCACTTGAGGGATCGGGAGCCCAGGTGGTGTTCTCCGCAATTCCTTTGGTGGAAGAGAGGAATACTGATAGAGGGCGGAAGACCCACCTGATAAACAAGTGGCTAAGAGACTAGTGCCACAGACAAAATTTTGGGTTTTTCTCACATGGGGAGCTTTATACTACGTGGGGTCTGTGAGTGGCAGATGGAGCTAATCTGTCTCAGAGGGGAAAAAGAATCCTAGCAAATGAGCTGGCTGGCCTCATTGAAAGGGCTTTAAACTAGCTTTGAAGGGGGAAGGGGATAAAACTGGGCTGGCTAGAGTTGAACCCAAAGGTGGCAGACCACAGTTGGCAAGGAAGTCGTCAGCCCGGCTCAAGTGCTTCTACACTAATGCACGCAGCATGGGCAATAAACAGGAGGAGCTGGAAGCCATCGTTCAGCACGACAACTATGATGTAGTTGCCATCACGGAAACATGGTGGGATGACTCTCATGAATGGAGTGTTGCAATGGATGGCTACAAGCTCTACAGGAGGAATAGGCAGGGCAGAAAGGGCGGTGGGGTGGCACTCTATATTAGGGAGTGTATCGACTGTATGGGGATTGATAAGTGTGATGAGCCAGTCGAATGTTTATGGATAAAGTTGAGGAAGGCGAACGAAGCAGATATCCTGCTGGGAGTCTACTACAGGCCAGCTGACCAAGACAAAGAGGTCGATGAACTGTTCTGTAGACAGCTGGCTGAAGCTGCAAAGTTGCAGGCCCTTGTTCTTGTGGGGGACTTCAACTTACCAGACATCTGCTGGAAATATAACACAGCAGAGAGAAAACAATCCAAGAAGTTCCTAGAGTGCGTGGAAGATAACTTCTTAACTCAGCTGATAAGAGAGCCCACCAGAGAAGGTGCCTTGTTAGACCTGTTATTCACAAACAGGGAAGGACTGGTAGGCGATGGGGTTGTCGGAGGCCGTCTTGGGCTGAGCGATCATGAAATGATACAGTTCTTGATCCTTAGCCAAGTTAGGAGTGGGGGCAGAAAAACTATCACCGTGGACTTCCGAAGGGCAGACTTCAACCTGTTTAAAACACTGGTTGAGAAAGTCCCTTGGGGAACAGTCCTAGAGGGCAAAGGGATTCAGGAAGGATGGACTCTTTTCAAGAAGAAACTCTTAGAGACACAGGAGCAGGCTGTCCCCATGTGTCATAAGACAAATTGGCGGGGAAATCGACCGGCATGGTTGAACAGGGAGCTCCTGCTGGGACTTGGGAGAAAGAAGAGAGTCTACCACCTTTGGAAGAAGGGACAGGCTACTCGGGAAGAGTATAGGGATTTAGTTAGGCTGTGTAGAAAGAACATTAGGGGGGCAAAAGCTCAGCTAGAACTCAGCCTGGCCACTGCTGCAAGAGATAATAAGAAGAGTTTTTACAAATATATTAACAATAAAAAAAGAACCAGGGAGAATCTCCATCCTTTATTGGATGCAAGGGGGAACATTGTTACCAAGGATGAGGAAAAGGCTGAGGTACTTAATGCCTTCTTTGCCTCAGTCTTTAACAGTCAGACCAGTTATCCTCAGGGTATTCAGTCTCCTGAACTGGAAGATTGGGATGGAGATCAGAATAAACCCCTCGTATTCCAGGAAATAGTAGTGAAGGACCTGCTGAGTCAATTAGACACCCATAAGTCTATGGGGCCGGATGAGATCCACCCGAGAGTGCTGAGGGAGCTGGCGGAAGAACTTGACAAGCCACTCTCCATCATCTATCAGCAGTCCTGGTTATCGGGTGAGGTCCCGGATGACTGGAGACTTGCCAACGTGACGCCCATATACAAGAAGGGCAGGAAGGAGGATCCAGGGAACTACAGGCCTGTCAGCCTGACCTCGGTGCCAGGGAAGATTATGGAAAGGTTCATCTTGGGGGAGATCACGCGGCAAGTGCAGGACAACAGGGGGATCAGGTCCACCCAGCATGGGTTCACGAAGGGCAAGTCCTGTGTGAAGAGGTGGAGGGACGTAGAGGTGGAGGGTTGGAGGGAGCGGGAGTGGAAGAGCTGGAGGGATGCAGAGGTGGAGGGATGGAGAGGTGGAGGGATGGAGAAGTGGAGAGGTGGAGACGTGGCGGAATGGATAGGTGGAGCAATGGATAGGTGGAGGGATGGAGAAGTGGAGGGATGGAGAGGTGGAAAGATGGAGATGTGGATTGATGGAGAGGTGGTTATGGAGGAATGGAGAGAGGGACGGATGGTGAGAGGGAGGGATGGAGAGGTGGAGGGATGGAGATGTGGAGAGGCTGAGGGATGGAGAGGTGGAGGGATAGAGTAGTCTAGAGGTGGAGCGATGGGGAGATGGAGATGTGAAGGGATATAGAGGTGGTGAGGTGGAGAGAAGGAGAGGTGGAGAGGTAGAGAGGTGGAGAGATGGAGGAATGGAGAGGGGGAGAGGGGGAGAGGTGAATAGCTGGAGAGATGGAGAGGTGGAGGTTTGCAGAGGAGTAGAGGCGGAGAGGTGGAGAGGTTGATAAGTGGAAAGATGGATAAATGGAGAGTGGGAGAGGAGAATAGGTAGAGGGATGGAGAGAAGGAGAGATGGAGAAATGGATGAATGGAGAGATGGAGAGGTGAAGATATGGAGAGAAGCAGTGGTTGAGGGATGGACAGGTGGAGTAACGAGAGGAAGAGAGGGAAAGAGGAGGATAGGTGGAAAAGTGGAGGGATTGAGAGGTGGAGAGATGGAGAGGTGGAGGAATGGAGAGAGGGAGAGGTGAAGAAGTGGAGACATGGATAGAAGGAGAGATGGAGAGGTGGAGGGATGGACAGGTGGAAAGGTGGAGGGATGGACAGGCAGAGGGATGGAGAGGTGGATGGTTGCAGAGGTCGAGAGGTGGAGAGGTGAAGAGCTGGAGTGATTGAGAGGTTGGGGGACGGAGTGGTGGAGAGATTGAGAGAGGTAGAGGTGAAGACATGGAGGGATGGAGAGCTGGAGAAGTGGAGGGATGGAGAGATGGACAGGTGGAGAGTTGGAGGAATGGAGGAATGGAGAGAGGGACACGTGAAGAGGTGGAGGGATGGAGAGGTGGAAAGATGGATGTGTGGAGGGATGCAAAGGTGGAGAGGTGGAGGGACAGAGAGAGGGAGAGGTGAAGAGGGGGCAGGATGGAGAGGCAGAGGGATGGATAGGTGGAGGCATGGAGAAATGGAGGGATTAAGTGGTTGAGGGATGCAGAGGAGGAGAGGTGGATGGATGGTGAGAGGGAGGTGTGAAGATGTCAAGGGATGGAGAGGCGGAGGGATGAAGTGGTGGAGGGATGGGGAGGTGGAGAGGTGAAGAGATGGAGATGTGGAGAGGCGGATAGGTGGAGGGATGCAGAGTTGGAGAGATGGAGAGGTGGAGAGGTGGAGGGGTACAGAGGTGGAGAGCTGAAGCATAGGTTAAAAGTTAATGATTGATGTAGAAGTGGTCCAATGAAAACCTAAGAAAAAGATAATAAGATATGCTTAGTCATGGTGATTTGACAAAAGAATGATATATAAGTGAATGTATCTGTGCAATAAAACGAGCTTTCCGGATAACTCACATTGAGTCGTTCCTGATTTCTCCAAATCCCGTCTCCGCAAGTGGCGCCCGAACAGGGACCGAGGAATGAGCAGGGCTCTTGCTTGGGGAAGATAAGAGCCTCTGCAAAGAGTAGGAGCTAGGCGGAGAGAAGGACGAGAGCGACAGCAGGCTACCGTAAAGGGAAGCTGGACAGGCTACTGTGAAGGGAAGCTGGACAGGCTACCGTGAAGGGAAGCTGGAGTTAAAGCCCGGGTAAGAAAAAATGGAAAAAGAAGTAACACTGTCGCTATTTGTTCTCCAAATCCCGTCTCCGCAGAGAGGGAGAGGGATGGAGAGGTGGAGAGGTGGAGTGGTGGAGAGGTGGAGGGATGGAGAGGTGGAGAAGTGGAGAGATGGAGAGATGGAGAGGTAGAGAGTGGGAGAAGTGGAGAGGTGGAGAGATGGAGGAATGGAGAGAGGGTGAGGTGAAGAGTTGGAGGGATGGTGAGGTGGAGGGATTGTGAGGTGGATGAATGCTGAGGTGGAGGGATGGAGAGGTTGAGACATGGC
Source organism: Podargus strigoides (assembly GCA_028020825.1). Lineage (NCBI taxonomy): Eukaryota > Metazoa > Chordata > Aves > Caprimulgiformes > Podargidae > Podargus > Podargus strigoides. The sequence continues at coordinate 50,055,784 of CM051662.1, forward strand.
GGAATGGAAAGGTGGAGGGGTGATGAGGTGGAGAGGTGGAGGGACTAAACGGAGGAGAGATGGAGAGATGGAGGGATGGAGCGTTGGAGAGGTGGAGCGATGGAGAGGTGGAGACGTGGAGGGATTAAAAGAAGGAGAGATGGAGAGGTGGAGGGATGGAATGGGGGAGGATTGGAGACAGAGGGAGTTGCAGATATAGAGGGATGCAGAGGTGGAGGGATGAAGATGTGGAGAGGTGGATGGATGCAGAGGTGGAAGGATGGAGAGGTGGAGACATGGCGGAATGGAGAAGTGGAGGGGTGGAAAGGTGGATAGGTGGAGGGATGGAGAGGTGGAGGGATGGAGAAGTAGAGGGATGGAGAGACGGAGAGATGGAGATATGGATTGATGGAGAGTTGGAATTAAAGAGGAATGGAGAGAGAGGGGATAGTGAGAGTGAGAGGTGGAGGGATGGAGAGGTGGACAGATGGAGTGGTGGAGAGGCGGAGGGATGCAGAGGTGGAGAGGTAGAGAGCTGGAGAGGTGTAGAGGTGGAGAGATGGATTGGTGGAAGGTTGGAGACAGGGAGCTGAAGATGTGGAGGGATGCAGAGGTGGAGGGATGAAGATGTGGAGATGTGGATTGATGGAGAGGTGGAGTTATGGAGCAATGGAGAGAGGGAGGGATGGTGTGAGGGAGAGGAAGAGTGATGGAGAGGTGGAGGTATGGAGAAGTGGAGAGCTAAAGGGAGTGAGAGGTGGAGGGATGGGGAGGTGGAGAGGGACAGGGCTGGAGAGGTGGAGGGATGGTGAGGTGAAGTAGTGGAGTGATGGGGAGGTAGAGGTATGGAGAGACAGAGAGATGAAGAGGTGGAGGAATGAAGAGGTGGAGAGATGGAGAGGTGGAGAGGTAGAGAGTTAGAAAGGTGTAGATGCGGAGAGATGGAGGAATGGAGAGAGGGCGAGGTGAAGAGGCGGAGAGATGGTGAGGCGGAGGGAAGGAGACGTGGAGAGGTGGAGGGATGGAGAGGAGGAGGGATGGAAATGCGGAGAGATGGAAGGTGGAGAGATGGAGAAACGTAGAGAGGGAAGGATGGGGAGGTGGAGGGATGGAGAAGTCTCGAGGTGGAGAGATGGGGAGATGGAGAGGTGGAGATGTGGAGGGAGGGAGGAATGGTGACATGGAGAGGTGAAGAGGTGGAGAGATGGAAATATTGAGAGAGGAAGGGATGGGGAGGTGGAGGGATGGAGAGGTGGAGAGATAGAGGGATGTACAGGTGGAGGGATGGAGAGGTGGAGAGATGGAGAGGCAGAGACCTAGAGAGTTAGAAATGTGTAGATGTGGGGAGATGGAGGAATGGAGAGAGGGCGAGGTGAAGAGTTGGAGGGATGCTGAGGTGGAGGGATGGAGAGGTGGACTCGTGGAGTAACTGGGAGGAGGATAGGTGGCATCATGGAGAGGTGGAGGGATGGAGAGGTGGAGAGGAATCGGGATGGAGAGGTGGAGTAATGGAGTGATGGGGAGGAGGATCGGTGGCAGCATGGAGAGGTGTTGGGGTGGAGAGGTGGAGAGCTGGATGGATGGAGAGGGAGAGGTATGGAGAGAGGGAGAGTTGAAGAGGTGGAGGAATGGAGAGGTGGAGGGATCGAGATGTGGAGAGGGAGAGGGATGGAGAAGTGGAGAGATGGAGAGGCGGCGACCTAGAGAGTTAGAAACGTGTAGATGCGGGGAGATGGAGGAATGGAGAGAGGGCGAGGTGAAGAGATGGAGGGATGCTGAGGTGGAGGGATGGAGAGGTGGACTCGTGGAGTAATGGGGAGGAGGACAGGTGGCATCATGGAGAGGTGGAGGGATGGAGAGGAGGAGAGGGAGAGGGATGCAGATGTGGAGGGATGGAGAGGTGGAGGGGTGGAGAGCTGGATGGGTGGAGAGTTAGAAGTATGGTGAAAGGGAGAGTTGAAGATGTGGAGGAATGGAGAGGTGGAGGTGTTGAGAGGTGGAGGGATGGATAGATGGAGAGGTAGAGGGATGGAGATTTGGAGGGATGGATAGTTGGAGGGATGGAGCGGTGGAGAGGGAGAGGGATGGAGAGGTGGAGGGATGGAGAGCTGGAGTAGTGGAGTGATGGGGAGGAGGATAGGTGGCGGCATGGAGAGGTGGTGGGGTGGAGAGGTGGAGAGATGGCGGAATGGAGAGATGGAGAAGTGAAGAGGTGGCGGGATGTAGAGGTGGAGGGTTGAAGGGAGCGGGAGTTGAAGAGGTGGAGGGATGCAGAGGTGGAGGGATGGAGAGGTGGAGGGATGGAGAAGTGGAGGGATGGAGAGGTGGAAAGATGGAGATGTGGATTGATGGAGAGGTGGAGTTATGGAGGAATGGAGAGAGAGAGGGATGGTGAGAGGGAGGGATGGAGAGGTGGAGGGATGGAGATGTGGAGATGTTGAGGGATGGAGACGTGGAGGGATGGAGTAGTCTAGAGGTGGAGCGATGGGGAGATGGAGAGGTGGAGATGTGAAGGGATATAGAGGTGGAGAGATGGAGAGGTTGAGAGGTGGAGTATGGAGAGGTGGAGATACAGAGAGGTGGAGAGATGGATAGGCGGAGAGGCAGAGGGATGGAGAGTTGGAGGGATGGAGAGGTGGAGAGGTGGAGATGTGGAGTAATGGGAAGGAGGATAGGTGGCATCATGGAGAGGTGGAGGGATGGAGAGGTGGAGAGGTGGAGAGAGGGCGGAATGGGGGGATGGGGAACTGAAGAGCTGGAGGGATGTAGAGGTGGAGGGTTGGCGAGAGAGGAAGTTGAAGAGGTGGAGGGATGCAGAGGTCGCGGGATGAAGATGTGGAGAGGTGGTGGAATGGAGAAGTGGAGGAGTGGAGAGGTAGAGAGGCAGAAGGATGGAGAGGTGGAGGGATGGAGGAGCGGAAAGATGAAGATGTGGATTGATGGAGAGGTGGAGTTATGGAGGAATGCAGGGAGGGAGGGATGGTGAGAGGGAGAGGCGGAGTGTTGGAGAGGTAGAGGGATGGACAAGTGGAGGGATGGAGAAGTCTTTAGGTGGAGAGATGGGGAGATGGAGAGGTGGAGATGTGGAGTATGGAGAGGCAGAGGTATTGAGAGGTGGAGGGATGGAGAGGTGGAGAGGTAGAGGGATGTAGAGGTGGAGGGATGGAGAGGTGGAGTAGTGGAGTGTTGGGTGGGAGGATAGGTGGCAGCATGAAGAGGTGGTGGGATGAAGATGTGGAGAGGTGGACTGATGGAGAGGTAGAGGGATGGAAAGAGGAAGAGTTGAAGAGGTGGAGTGATGGGGAGGTGGAGGGATGGAGAGGTGGAGAGATGGAGAGATGGAACGGTGTAGGAATGGAGAGGTAGAGAGGTTGAGAGGTGCAGAGGTGGAGAGATGGAGGAATGGAGAGCCGCGTGGTGAAGAGGTGAAGGGATAGAGAGGTGGCGGAATGGAGAGCCGCCTGGTGAAGAGGTGAAGGGATAGAGAGGTGGTGGAATGGAGAGGTGGAGCGATGCATAGATGGAGACGTGGAGGGGTTCTGAGTGGGAGAGATGAAGAGGAGGAGGGATGGAGAGGTGGATGGGTGTAGAGGTGGAAAGATGGAGAGGTGGAGGGATGGAGAGGTGTAGAGGTGGAGAGATGGAGAAATGGAGAGAGGGTGAGGTGAAGAGGTCGCGGGATGGTGAGGTGCTGGGAAGGAGACGTGGAAAGGTGGTGGAATGGAGAGGTGGAGGGATGGACACGTGGTGGGATGGATATGTGGAGGGATGGACACGTGGTGGGATGGATATGTGGAGAGATGGAGAAATGGAGAGGTGTAGGGTTGGAGACGTGGTGGGATGGAGAGGCGGAGAGATGGAGAAATGGAGAGAGGGCGGGATGGGGAGGTAGAGTGATGGAGAGGTGAAGAACTGGAGAGTTGGAAAGGCGCAGAGACGGAGAGATGAAGGAATGGAGAGAGGGTGAGGTGAAGAGGGGAAGTACTGAAGAGGTCGAGGGATGGAGTCATGGAGAGCTGGAGGAATGGAGAGTTGGTGGGATGGAGAGGTGGAGAGGTAAAGGGACAGAGAGGTGGAGGGATGGAGATTTGGAGGGTTCAAGAGGTGGAGCAGTGGAGAGATGGAGAAGTGGAGCGGTGGAAAGATTGAGAGGCGGAGAGATGGTGGGATGGAGAGACAGAGGGATAGAGATGGACAGTTGGAAGGATGGTGGCATGGAGAGGAGGAGGGATGAAGAGGTGGAGGGGTAGAGAGGTGAAGAGATGGAGGGACGGAGAGAGAGGTGGAGAGGTGGACGGATGGAGAGCTGGAAGGATGGAGAGAGGGAGACGTAAAGAGGTGGAGGGATGGATAGGTGGAGGGATGGAGAGGAGGTAAGATGGATTGGTGGAGGGATGGTGAGGTGGAGAGGTGGAGGGATGGCTATGTGGAGAGGTGGAGGGTTGGGGAGGTGGAGAGATGGAGAGGTGGATGCATGGAGAGGTGGAGAAGTGGAGGGATGGCAAGGTGGAGGGATGGAGAGGTGGAGAGGTGGAGGGATGGCGAGGTGGAGGGATGGTGTGGTGGAGAGGTGGAGAGGAGGTGGGGTTGAGAGGTGGCAGGGTGGAGAGGTGGAGTGATGGAGAGAGGGAGAGGCTAAGAGTTGGACGGTTGAAGACGTGGAGGGATGAAGAGGTGGAGGGATGGAGAGGTGGAGGGATGGAGAGGTGGAAGGGTGGACGGTTGGAGAGGTGGATGGTTTGAGAGAGGGAGATGTGAAGAGATGGTGGGATGGCGAGTTGGAGAGGTGGAGGGATGCAGAGGTGGAGGGATGGAGAGGTGAACGTATGGAGAGGTGGAGGGATGGAGAGGTGGGGGAATGGTGAGGTGGAAGGGTGGACGGCTGGAGAGGTGGATGGTTTGAGAGAGGGAGACGTGAAGAGATGGTGGGATGGTGAGTTGGAGAGGTGGAGGGATGCAGAGGTGGAGAGGTGGAGGGATGGCGACGTGTGCGGGACGGGACTGGAGAAATCAGGAACGACTCAATGTGAGTTATCCGGAAAGCTCGTTTTATTGCGCAGATACATTCACTTATATATCATTCTTTTGTCAAATCACCACGATTAAGCATATCTTATTATCTTTTTCTTAGGTTTTCATTAGACCACTTCTACATCAATCATTAACTTTTAACCTGTGCTTCAGCTTCTAATTATCATATTCTCCGCCTTGCCTGTTAGTTCCCTATCTTATGTAACTTAGTTCCTTGTACTACTCTTCAAGGACAGTACGTCCTTGAGGCCTAATCTTGGCCGCTAGCGCCTGCACAGTAGGCTGTTCGTGCACCTCCTCTAACACTACATGTCCATTATTCACAAGCCAAACTCCCACAGACGTGGAGGGATGAAGAGGTGGAGAGGTGGAAGAATGGAGATGTGATGTGGAGGGATGGAGAGGTGGAGGGATGGAGAGGTGGAGAAGTGGAGGGATGGCGAGGTGGAAGGATGGTGTGGTGGAGAGGTGGAGGGGTGGAGAGGTGGTGGGGTGGAGAGGTGGAGGGATGGATTTGTGGACACGTGGAGGGATGGAGAGGGGGAGAGGTGGAAGGATGGAGAGGTGGAGGGATTGAGAGTGGGACAGGTGAAGAGGTGGAGGGATGGGGAGGTGGAGGAATGGAGAGGTGGAGGGATGGAGAGTGGGACAGGTGAAGAGGTGGAGGGATGGGGAGGTGGAGGGATGGAGATGCGGAGGGATGGAGATGTGGAGGAATGGATAGTTGGAGAGGCGGATGGTTGGTGAAGCATGAGTAATGGAGTTGTGGAGGGATGGAGAGTTGGAGAGGTGGAGGGATGGAGCGTTGGTGAAGTGGAGGGATGGAGAAGTGGAGAGGTGGGGGGGTGGAGAGGTGACAGGGTGGAGAGGTGGAGGGATGGAGAGGTGGAGGAATGGTGAGGTGGAGGGGTGGACGGTTGGAGAGGTGGATGGTTTGAGAGAGGGAGACGTGAAGAGATAGTGGGATGGCGAGTTGGAGAGGTGGAGGGATGGTGAGGTGGAGAGGTGGAGGGATGGCTATGTGGAGAGGTGGAAGGTTGGGGAGGTGGAGAGATGGAGAGGTGGATGCATGGAGAGAGGGAGAGGTGAAGAGGTGGAGGGACGGAGATGTGGAGGGTTGCATAGGTGGAGAGGTGGAGGGATGGCGACGTGGAGGGATGAAGAGTTGGAGAGGTGGAGGGATGCAGAGGTGGAGAGGTGGAGGGATGCAGAGGTGGAGGGGTGAAGAGGTGGAGGGATGGAGAGCTGGAGAGGTCGAGGGAGGAGAGGTGGAGAGGTGGAGGTTTGGAGAGGTGGAGGGATGGACTGGTGGAGGAATGGTGAGGTGGAGGGGTGGACGGTTGGAGAGGTGGAGATGTGGAGTGATGGACAGGTGGGGGGATGAAGAGGTGGAGGGATGGAGAGGTGGAGTGATTGCTCTGGCGCCGTTTCAGCACTGAAATTGTGTCTACCACGGGTGTTGGGGTGTCTGGGTGTTTGCATGGGATGGGGATCCAGACAAGTGCATCCTTTGTCTTCATATTCACTTCCACCTTCACCATCTCCATCTCTACCTCCACTTCCACCTACACCTCCATGTCCACCTCCACATTCACCTCCATGTCCACCACCACATTCACGTCTATCTGCACCTTCACCTCCATCTCCACCTCCACCTCTTTTTTCAAATAGCTCCCAGCTCTGGCTGATGAAGTCACCGTGTTGACAGAGGTTAATTGGATTTCTGAAGATGTTTGACTTCGTACACCACGATGGTTCGATTAAACTCCTCTCGTTAGGTGGAATTAAGCATGCACACGTTATGCTGATGAGAAGCTGTCTCCTGTCTAATGGGAGATGCTCTTCATGGGGACCCAGCCCACAGCGGAGCAGTGCAGCAGGACCTGGGGGACAGCCACAGCCACCAGCATCGCATTTTCTGAGCAGTGGCACTTCCAGGTGACACTGGTGGCCCATGCAGCAAAGGGGGAGGAGGACACCAGGACCAGAGCTACCAGTGGCTGCCACGGACCAGGGGACAGTTGGGAAAGCAGGACCCCCAGGGTCACCCCAAATCCTGAGCTCTCCAGGCAGTCATGAGCTCTGAACAGCATTCATTAACCCCTAATTGCAATCAAAGATAATTGAAGGTGGTTGGGCATCGCTGAGCTCTCCCTACCCGGGGAAGAGATTCCTCTGTGCCCCTGCCACCTGATTTGGGGACATTAACCAGGGGACACTCCACATCCAGAGCACAAGACCAGGGTCCTACCCTGCCCTGGGACCCGCCTGGGGCTTAGGGAGCTCCCTGGGGAGAGGCACCCAAAGGGTGTGACAGTGGGTCCGTAAGGATGTGCTTTCAGGGTCCTCCTCTCCCCGTGTGGATTGCTGGTGGATTTTGTCTACTCCATGACTTTGGCATGGACCCTTCCCCTGAAACTTGGAGTGACTGGCGTGTTGGAGGGTGTGGTATAGGTTTGGTTTTGGTGCTTGCTGGGGGTTTATTGAGTGTTGAAGGTTTGGGGGGGGGGGGGGGGGGGGGGGGGGTACAGAGGATAAAGGGGGTGTATTTTCCTTTTGGTTGGGTTTTAGGGGTGTGGCCATGTTTAATTCATGAGGTGTGGGAATGGTTTGGGTGGCAGGGTGGGGGCTGTTGGTGACTTTGGAGCTCAGGTGGGGGTTGGTTGTCTTGTGGGGCGATTCAGGCAGTTCAGGGTGAAGGGGACTGAGAGAAGAGTTCAACACCTAACACCAGCTTTGGGAGTGGGAGATAGAGGTTTAAGTCCTTTCTTTCTCTGGTGGGATGGGGGTGGGTTGAACTCTAGGAAGGAATGTAGTCTTCACTTTCCACTTTACAAGATTGTGGCAGTGTGATGTAGTCGATCTGCCAGGCCTCTCCATATTTATATTTCAGCCATCATTCTCCATTCTGCTGGGGCTTTACCCACTTGGCTTGTTTGACTGCAGCACACAGTTCACATTCGTGGATGACCTCTGCGATGGTGTCAATGGTGAGGTCCACCACTCAATCTTGAGCCCACCTGTATGTTGCATTGGTGGCCCAAGGTCTCATGGGCCAATCAGGCTCTGAACAATTCACCTTTACGCTGCCAGTCCAAATCCACCTGAGCCACTCTGATCTTAGCAGCCTGGTCCGCCTGCTGGTTGTTTTGATGTTCATCAGTGGCCCGACTTTTGGGCACATGGGCATCCACATGGCGCGCTTTCACGACGAGGTTCTCCACCCGAGCTGCAATATCCTGCCATACTTCAGCGGCCCAGATGGGTTTACCTCTGTGTTGCCAGTTGCTTTGTTTCCACTGCTGCAACCACCCCCACAGGGCATTTGCCACCACCTATGAGTCAGTGTAGAGACAGAGCTTTGGCCACTTTTCTCACTCAGCAATATCCAAAGCCAGCTGGGTGGCTTTAACCTCTGCAAACTGGCTCAATTCACCTTGCCCCTCAGCAGCTTCAGTGACTCGTTGTGTGGGACTCCACACAGCAGCCTTCCATTGCCGATGTTTTCCCACAATGTGACAAGACCCATCAGTGAACACGGCATACCACTTCTCTTTGTCTGGCAGCTTGTCACATGGTGGGGCCTCCTCAGCACGTGTCACCTCCTGCTCTGGTGACATCCCAGAATCTTTGCTCTCTGGCCAGTTGGTGATCACCTCCAATATTCCTGGGCAGCTGGGGTTCCCTATTCAAGCCAGTTGTGTTATCAACGCAACCCATTTACTCCACGTGGCATCTGTTGCATGATGTGTAGAGAAAACCCTTTCTTTGAACATCCAGCCCAGCACCGGCAGTCGAGGTGCCAGAAGGAGCTGTTTCAGTGCTGACCACTTCTGAGGCAGCTCCAACTCCTTCATATGCTGCCAGTATCTCCTTTTCAGTCGGTGTATAGTTAGCTTCGGAGCCTTTGTATCCCCGGCTCCAAAAGCCTAGAAGTCAGCCTCGGGTTTCCCCAGGTGCTCTCTGCCAGAGGCTCCAGGTAGGACCATTCTCCCTGGCTGCGGTGTAGAGCATGTTTTTAACCTCTTGTCCTGCCCGGACTGGCCTGAGGGCTACTGCCTGAGCAATCTCCCATTTAATTTGCTCAAAAGCTTGCTGTTGCTCAGGGCCTGTTTTGCCAATTAGTAGGCCCAGTACAAAAGACACAGCCAGCAGCAGAACAACAATCCAGTGAGTAAGTTCTATTTCACGTAAAGGACTCAGAATATAGGGGATTGCCGGGGGTACAAACAAGTTAGATCACAAATAATAGATATCAACCCCAGCGACCCCAGGAATGACATAGTATCACTCATAACAGATGGAACAAGCAGAGACACAAGGTAACCCACAGAGAAAATGGGAGACAACCAGAACAATAAGGTGGTTACATATGATAGAAGTAACCCCATGTTGCCTCCCCACAAAGCCCGCGTTTGTACGTGCCAGACCTGACTGCGATCCAGTTGCATGAGTGGTCAGGAGGTCCTTCCCCAACAGGAAAACTCTGTGAAGTGCATCCACTCCACAGACAGACTCTCCAACCCTTCCTGCAAGTGGGCCCAGCTTTTATCCCCAAACAGGACACCTGGCACTCGTTATCAAAATGCAGGGCACCTGGGGCTTGTTTACCCAAGGGCTCTCCCTGCAAGGCCTGCTGCACCTTGGAGGAAAGCCAAAAGGCAAACTCATCCCCTCCTTTTGAAGGGCTGTGGGAACCACCCATATGTCAATCTTAATTCAGACCCCAGCACTTCAGGGCCCCATTCAAAATCATTCTTCTTACGGGACACGTGGTAGAGAGGGCTCACAATCAGGCTGTAGTTTGGGATGTGCATCCTCCAGAACCCCACAGCGCCCAGGAAAGACTGAGTCTCCTTTTCACTAGTTGGTGGGGCCATGGCTGCTATCTTATTTATCACCTCCATTGGGATGTGGCGACACCCATCTTCCCATTTTATTCCTAGGAACTGAATCTCCTTTGCAGGCCCCTTAACTTTCCTTCGTTTGATGGTGAATCCGGCCTTCAGGAGGATTCCAATAACCTTCTTTCCTTTTTCACAGACTTCTTCAGCTGTGTCCCCCCATACAATGACATTGTCAATGTACTGCAGGTGTTCTGGAGTCCCACCTTTCTCCAGTGAAGTATGGACCAGTCCATGGCAAATGGTGGAACTGTGGTTCCACCCCTGGGGCAATCGATTCCAGGTATACTGGATGCCCCTCCAAGTGAATGCAAACTGTGGCCTGCACTCTGGTGCTATTGGAATGGAGAAAAACGCATTAGCAACATCAGTTGTGGTGTACCACTTGGCTGCCTTCAACTCCAGTTCATATTGGAGATCTAGCATGTCCGGCACTGCAGCACTCATCGCTGGCGTAACTTCATTCAGGCCACAGTAGTCCACAGTTAGTCTCCATTCGCCATTAGACTTTTTCACTGGCCATATAGGGCTGTTGAAGGGTGAATGAGTTTTGCTAATCACCTTCCGGCTCTCTAGTTGACAGATCAGCTGCTGGATGGGGACCAGGGAGTCTCGGTTGGTGCGGTACTGCCGCCGGTGCACCGTCTTGGCAGCAGTTGTCACTTGCTGCTCTTCAACCTTCAGCAAACCCACCACTGAAGGGTCCTCTGAGAGGCCGGGTAAGGTGGACAATTGTTCACTTTCCTCCAGGGCAGCTATACCAAAGGCCCACCGGTACCCTTTTGGGTCTTTAAAGTACCCTCTCCTGAGATAATCTATGCCCAGGATGCACAGGGTGTCTGGACCAGTCACAATGGGGTGTTTATGCCAGTTCTTCCCAGTTAGGCTCACTTCAGCTTCCAATAGGGTCAGCTGTTGGGATCCCCCTGTCACTCCGGAGATACAGATGGGCTCAACCCCACTATAGCTTGATGGCATCAGGGTGCACTGTGCGCCAGTATCTACCAAGGCCTTATATTCTTGTGGGTCTGATGTGCCAGGCCATCGGATCCACACTGTCCAGTAAATCCGATTATCCCTTTCCTCCACCTGGCTGGAGGCAGGGCCCTTCTAATCCTGCTCAGCATCACTCACTTGTTCTAAGAATGACTCTTGTTGAAGGAATGTCTCAGAGGTCCCCTCAAGAGGGTCAGGCATAAGACCGGACATTCTATTCTGTCTGGGGCATTTCCGACTGGAAACTGGAGCAATGTTTTTCTTGGACAATTCCCCTTTCAGCTGCTGTACTTGTGCAGCTAGGGTGGAAGTGGGTTTTCCATCCTACCTCCTCATGTCTTCTCCATGGTCATGTAGGTAGAACCACAGTGGGGTGTACCTTCCACTGTCTTTCTCTTGGGTGGGGAAGCATCTGCTTCTAATGGCCTGTCTTGGTTTGAAAGACAGGTGTCTGCTAAGGAAGGCAGGAGCCCCCCTTGGAACGGAAAATACAACCCCCTTCCCTCCAAATTATTATAAAATTGAAATTAAGGGGCTTTCAGGCAAAGATATGAGGAAATGGGAATAACAGTTTTTACAAATATATATATATAAAACAAAACAATAATACAGAGAAACTGGTTTAAAGCCTGACAGAGTCAGGGATACAACCTGGCACCCTGCCGGGCAGGGTGCTGGTAGCAGTCCGATGTAGTGGTAGCTGCAGTTCTCTTTGAAATGGTCCTGGTGAAGCGGTGATCTTGTAGAAAAAGAAAACTGGTCCTCCTCCGAAAATCTGGTGGTGGTGTAGTCCTTGTCCTCTGGGATCCCAGCGGGTAACGCTGCTTGTGCTGCTCCAAACCCCAGATTTTATCCCCGGTGGGAATGCTTGGCTCCCTCCCCCTGGGCGGAGCATCTCACAAAGGGATGGTGAGTCCTGGGGCAAGGCACTGATGGGCACATTAACAGAAGAATAGTCCAGGTGCAGGCCACTTATGGGTCATGCGGCAAGGCATTGTTGGGCCTATTAACAGAAGCTAGTTCCTTGCCTCCTCCCTCGGGACATCGGAGCCAGGTTTCAACAGCTCATGGTAATAGAATACGTTGTAACCCAGGACATGGCCGAGACGTCAGCCCGTGCAGGTGGAGTGTAGGACGTTCTCTTCCATTCTCTGGAGCCTCTGAGACAGTTCCCTCACAGCTGAAACACAGGCAGGTTGAGAGGAAGGGAAACTTCCTTCATATTGCCGGAGCTGGCCAGCCACTTCATCCACTGTTTGAACCTGGCCGTGTCTCCAAGACACCACTGCCATGTGGCATATGATTGTGGTGCGCTTTGCAGGAACTTGCACCACATGGAGGGTGTGCAGTGGGCCTGATCTGGATCCATAGGTGATCGCTCATCATTCGGATCACCGTAAATCATATCAAACACAGATAATTCCCTGAGATACTGAATACCTCTCTCCATGTTGGTCCACTTGCTTAACTGACATACATAGGATATCATCCTTGTAGGGGTACCTTTCCCTTACACTGAACAGGAGTCGCCTCCAAGGGCTGAGGGGTTGGACCTGTCTCCCTACTACCTTGTCAATGCCAGCTTCCCTGGACACGGATCCCAGCTGCCTGGCCTCTTTCCCCTCTAATTCCAAAACACCAGCTCCACTATCCCAGCATTGGAGCAACCAGGTGATAATCTGCTCACCTGGAAGGTGGCAAAAATCCTTCCGCATATCTCACAACTCACTCAGGGATAGAGATCGGGTGATCACCTCTGGCTCTTCCTCCTGTACTCGCGGTGGGCCTGGCTCATCTCTGTCCTTCACTATGCAGGCTGATTTTTTGGTATATTTTGTTTTCTGTATAGGGGTGACTGATACTGGCACTGGCTGTCTCTCTGGCTCAGCTGCTGTACTAGTAGGTTTGTTTTCACATCCTGAGACCCTTCCTTCCCCTCAAGAGCACTGAGTAGTGTTAAGGAGAACATGGTAGGCATGGGCAAGTCCCCAACACACTGCAGTGAGTTGTGTCTCCTGGGGTTTGTCAGATTGGCAACACACCTTTTCTAAATGCTCCACTAGTTTATCAGGACTCTGCACTTGTTTGGGGGTGGAATTCCAAAGCATTGGGGGTGACCACTGACCTAGGCACTTGCCCATTTTTTCCCACACACCTTGTCACTCATAACTATCTGGCCTCGGGGCAGGTCTCCGGGTGATACTATTATTGGAGAAGGACCGTATAACCTTAAACAGGACATAGCAGACATGCAGAAAACAGTGTGCCATGAACGCACTGGCCTGGATGCTCCCCAAGGATAGCCAAAACTCTCAAAAACTGAGAAGCTCTCTTCCCCTGGCTCACCCATAGATGGGTTGAGACCACTAACAAATGCCCCGGCCGCATACAGGTACCAGCTCACCCCCACAAGCAGCGATGCAACCATATCATAAGTAGTCAGTATCCAGTTGTTTTGCCAATTAGTAGGCCCAGTACAAAAGACACAGCCAGCAGCAGAACAACAATCCAGCGAGTAAGTTCTATTTCACGTAAAGGACTCAGAATATAGGGGATTGCCAGGGGTACAAACAAGTTAGATAGATCACAAATAATAGATATCAACCCCAGCGACCCCAGGAATGACATAGTATCACTCATAACAGATGGAACAAGCAGAGACACAAGGTAACCCACAGAGAAAATGGGAGACAACCAGAAGAACAAGGCAGTTACATATGACAGAAGTAACCCCATGTTGCCTCCCCACAAAGCCCGCGTTTGTACGTGCCAGACCTGACTGCGATCCAGTTGCATGAGTGGTCAGGAGGTCCTTCCCCAACAGGAAACTCTGTGAAGTGCATCCACTCCACAGACAGACTCTCCAACCCTTCCTGCAAGTGGGCCCAGCTTTTATCCCCAAACAGGACACCTGGCACTTGTTATCAAAATGCAGGGCACCTGGGGCTTGTTTACCCAAGGGCTCTCCTTGCAAGGTCAGCTGCACCTTGGAGGAAAGCCAAAAGGTAAACTCATCCCCTCCTCTTAAAGGGCCGTGGGAACCACCCATATGTCAACCTTAATTCAGGGCTGGGGGTTCAGACCCCAGCACTTCACCAGTACAGCAAAACAAGGCTCTTGACACATTTTCCACAGACAATAAACACCAGCACTGGGAACACATAGAGGATGTAAGGGTTAATACAGCCCCACCACGCAAGCAAATCGGCCAGCATTGTAAACATACCTTATTCAAACAATACAAATATATAAACAGAAAATCACGCCTAACATTGTTTTAACACACTCTGGTGAGGTTTTCGTCCTTATCTCAACCCACTCATGCCCCATGTTGGGCGCCAAAAAGGCTGTGGTGGTTTAGACCCTGCCGGGACCCGAGACCACATTGCTGCTGCCCCTCCCCCACCCTCGGATGGGAATGGGACAGGGAGAAAAATGCAAACCCCAGGGTTGAGATAAGGAAGATTTAATATATAACAGTGTAACAACAACAACCTGAACTACAACAATAACAATCACAGTGATAATAACGTACAGAACAAGAGATATACCGCACGGGCACAGCACGAGGTGCTGATGCTTGGCAGGGGTCTCAGCAAGCACCCGAGTGCATCAACCATTAATGGGGGAAAAATAAAATCAAATAAAAAAGCAGCAAGCAGATAAATCCCTGCCCTGAGGAGCTCCTGGATGGTTTTATACTACCAGGTGAAGCTGGGCAGTGCCTGGCTCCGGTGCCCACGCTGCAGGTCACAGCCCTGCCAGTGGGTACCGGCTGCCCCCATTCGCACTGCCCTGCACCGACAAAGGGGCACAGGGATCAAACTGGCATGTGACCCACAGCAGAGCTTATGTGGGGCACTCCCATGTCACTGCCGAGCCGGGGCTCGACGTCCAGCGCACGTAGGCTCATGAGACGCCAGAACCGAGCACAGCAGAGGTCAACAGATGTGGGGAAGCAAGACAAGGCCGAGCTAGTGGGAAAGTACAAGAACTAGCTACGTGCATAGAGATAAGAGGTAGAAACAATAACAGGACATGAACAAGAAGCGGAAAGGTAGCACGTGTTCAATTAGCCTGCAAGATGATAGGAGTATTAAAGGTAAACTACTGAGCTATGGGTATAAATATGAACTGATCTATTAATAGCAACAGTATAAATGTGCACCAATTTATTAATAGCCACAGTAACAGTATAAATTGGAGCTGATGTACTAACAAAGGGTCTTTCCTTCTGCACTACCTGGGAAGTCCATACCTTACTTGCCACAAACAGAGACCAAACTGTGCCCCAACAATGCCATATTTGCCAGAGACTCCAATCCCAGGGGTTTCTCCACCAGATCCCAACACCACAGGTTGCTCCGAGCACACCTTCACGGCGCAGGACAGAGGTGGGGAGCAGGAGGGGAGCACTCCCCGACCCCCACCAGCCTGGCAGTGGAGGGCATGGATGCCCGGGGTGGCACAGAGAGGAGGAAAACGAAAACCGGGGAGTTCTGCACACTCTGCACCATCCCCAGCAGTCCCGCAGCCTCCTGTGGCTCCCCCCGGCGATGGGTTACCCATCACACCACACGTCCTCCACAGCCCTGCGCCCTGGAAACGGGGCTCTCCCACCTCCCCAGAGCAAACAGCCCGTGGGGGAAACTGAGGCAGGGGATGAGGGAAGCATCAATCTCCATGCAGCCACCAGAGTGTGTGCTCAAACCCTCCCCAAGGCCTCCTGCAGCACGGGAGAGGGGGCTCCCCCAGGAAGAACAAAGGGGTGCTGCACGGGGGGGGTCAGGAGCCTCACAGGGAGAGGACTCCATCCGGGAACCATCACGGACACCAGCGAGTGCTGCCCGGCAGAGCTCCCATCTCATCCTCAGGGCTGGGGGGGTCAGGAGGGGATCCTCTCCTCTCGCAGGCATCTTCCAAAAAGCAAGAGGTGAAGCTAAGACACCACAACCAGGGGCAAACCCCACACTACATCACACATCCATCAGGCAGCAAACGCCAGCTCCCGGCGCCCCAGCACAGCCCGGGTTACGTGCGGGAGCCAACGACTGGCACTGGGGTCTCGCCAAGCCCTTCCAGCCCCAAGCATCCTGGCAGGAATTAACTTGCAGGGCCCTTTGCCAGGCAGAGCTGCCTGCCATGGAGTGCGGGACGCTGCAGGACATGGGGACACCGGGGCTGGAAGTTGCAGGCAGGACAGGGCAGGGAGATGGGCTCCAGCCAGGCAATCCCCCCTCGTCCCCATCACTGCTCCCCCTTGGTGAGAAGGTCACAGCGGGGCCTTGTCGCTATTTTTCCTGTGAGGAGTTGATCCCAACAAGGTTTCCAACTCTCCACCCCAGGGCTTTTCTTGCCCCAAGCGTCTGTCCCTGTCACCGCTCCACTGGGTGCTCATGGGGCCTGAGGACCCCCGTGCCTGGGGACCATGGGGCTGTTCCCCCAGCTGCCGCTGCACCCCGCAGCTCCCCAGGGCAGGCTGCCGTGCTCCCTGCCCAGCAGTAACAAGGGCAGCTCGTTAGCTCTCCAGGGAGAGGGCTCAGGGACCTGCGCAGGGAGCATCCCCGAAGCTGGGAGTGACCTCCTGCACCCTGACCTTACAAGACAAGGGACGGTGGCACTTTGGGAGGTGGCATCCAGCACAGAGAGAGGGGTCAGTGATGCTCCCCCCCCCCAGCCAGGAAACTGCTTTTTGAGGGGTTTTGGCAGGGTCTGGCACTCAGCTCAGCAGGAAAAAGTTCCCAGGCTGGCTTTGGCACTGAGATCCGAGAAGATTTGGCCACGACGAAGGCTCCAAGGGGAGGGAAAAAAAAAAAAAATAAAAAAATATATAAAAGGTACATGCACAGGTCATCCCCACCGCCCCCTCCTGCAAAGCGCTGGAGCCGTGTGTGGCAGGAGGCGGCGCAGAGCCCAGCCAGCAAACCCTGCTGCGGGCGAGGGGCTGCCCACAGAGCACAGCGTGCCCTGTGCCGGTGGCTGCTCTCTCCCACTGCCCACCCGTGAGCCCAAGGGGGCTAATCCTGCTCCGCTGCGGGGACATGGGATGGCAGAACCTGGCCCAGGCCTCCGAGCCCTGCGTACAAAGCTGTACAGCTTTTGGCAGAGGAGAGGTTTCAGCGTAATGTATTCAGCCCTGAGCAGCACTGTCCCAAATTCCCGGGTGCTCTACGCCAAGCTGATGTAGGGAATTGAGGAGAAAGCCTCCAGCCTCTTTGCATTTCTCTTCCGCCCCTTTTCTTCTCGCCACTTGCAGGCATCAAACCCAAGACCGCGGCCAAGCCTTCACCTCTCCCCAAACCAACCCCTCCTCTCACAGCACCGCCAGCCACCTCCAAAACAAGCCCAGATCGATTTGCCGCGATTGCTCAACAGTGCAAAGACAGGTTGGGATCTTCCTCTTCCTCCTCCTCTCCCTGCCATCACCACCCCCACTGGCAGCTCCTACGGTCAGCTCTGCCCCTGCAAATGAGCACCTCAGTGTTGTGCCCAGCACGGAGGTGGCTTTGATGACGGAGCATTGGCTGCCTGCGGGTGCTCACACCCCACCGTAGGGTGCTGGGAGGAGGGATGGGGGCTCACAGGTCCTCAGCTCTGCGCTCAGCTCCAGCCCTCCGAGGCATGCGGGTATTTGTCCTCATTTTCCCTGTCACTTCCAATTCCCAGGAAAGGAAAAAGAGCAAGAATTGACACTACAGAAGCAAGGGTGCCCAGGGGGGCTTCGGCTGACTCCCTAAACGCTGATTTGCATGAGCCTGCATAAAGAGCAGGTTTTAACCCAAGGCAGAGAAATTCTGCCTCTTCTCCCTGAGAAACAGGTCGGCATCACGGTGCCCACCACGTTTGGAGCTCTCATCGCAGAGCCAGGGCAGTGGACCCCAGGCACCCCCAAGCTTGGGGAAACCCCTGCAGCATGAGGGGTTGTGCCCAGAGCTGGCAGCACCCTAAGCAGGACACAGCACACCGGGTCCCCCCTCCATGGCACCGGGGGGGGATTCCCACCACTCCCGGGGGGACGGCTGCCCCACGGCAACACCTGGCACAAGGGGTGGAGATGCCACCGTGCCCCAAACCCACCGCAGAGATCCTTTTGCTGCCTTGTGGGGGGGTTGGGATGGGAGAGCTGCCCACCACAGCTCTCCGCCAGCGTCCAAGCTAGTCAACAAAACGATGGGCACCTTCAAAATGCCAGGAGCATCCAGCTGCCCCCTCCGCCAGCCCGCCACAAGCTGCTGAGCAAAGCGTGACTAACACCCCCCGCCCCTCCCCGTGCCGGCTCCTGGCACCAGCTCCAGCAGCAGCTCCTGCCAGCGGCAGGATGGCACTTCCGAGCATGCCAGTGCCTTAGCATGGCCATCCCTGTGTCCGTGGGGGACAGTGGTGGCATTTGCCCGGGTGTGAGTTCTCATCGTGATAGCGGAACCTTGGGTAGGGACTGAACGTGGTCCTTCTCCCCAGGGATGGGCTCCAACCTCCGTGCCGCCTCGGAGACCACCCAGGTTTGGCATCCATGCCACTCGGAGAGGAAAAGCCCTGCAAACCCCTTGGCATCTGGGGAAGCTGGGGCAGGGGGGAGTTTTTGGGGGCCTTTGCCACTCAGTCAAATCTGAGTGGGCGTACTCTCTGCCCTGAGCTCTGCTGCACCAGTATCCCACACCAATATCCCCAACAAACAGTGACCTCCAAGGCAGATGGGGGACCGAGCGGGGATGGAGCAGCCCCCCCAGACCAGGAACAGCCCCCTCAAGCTCCCCTGTCTGCATACAGGGGTGCCCAGGCACGACCCCAGCTTCCTCCACAGCCGGGATGAAGCAGTTGGAAGGATGCTCTGGGGCAGGATGTGACCTGGGCACGGGGAGGGCACAGAGGTTAAGCTGACTTTCCTCGAAGTGGAATGTGCTGCTGCACATTTCCCAGGGTTCCCACTAAAACCCAAGCCCCCCCCCCAGCTGCTGCACTGGGCGATCCAGCAGCACCATCTAGTGGGCTGCTCCTCCTGAGCTGTGCCTGGACCCCCCCACCTTGCCAGACCCACGTACCCCCCATCCACCACGATGCTCCTACACAGGGACACCCACGCCCCAGGTCAGCCCCACTCACGTTCCCTCCTATCCCCCCTTTTGCACTGGCTGCGCTCTCCGAACCGTGCCAGGGCAGGGGTTGGCACGGCATCCATGCAGCAGGAATGCAGGTACCGCTGTGGTGGGGGCACCCCTGGGCTGTTGAGACCCCAGAGCCGGCCCAGACCCACTGCAGGGAGGTGCCAGCCAGGGGTCCTGCCCCACGGAGCCCCATGGCTCCACAGCCCCCTGGCATCGGGGCAGGGGCTGCGCCTGACACAGCACTGGAAATGCAGGCAGGGGAGGGCAGGCAGGGCAAGAGCATCTCTGTGGCACCCAGTGAGCCAGAGAGAGGGGCCAGGGTACCCACCAGCCCTTCCCCACGCACCATGGGCCCTTCCCCTCCGCTTTGCTTCACCTCTTCCCACCCCAGGCCTGCCCAAGATCCCAGTGTGTGCCTGAGTGGCCGTGCATCGCAGTCCATGCCAGGGTTGCAGCCAAGGCAAAACCCTCTGGAGTTTGTCCAAGCACCCACAGAGCCCAGCGAGGGCAGGTGGGCACCTTGCCCTCTGTCCCCACACCAGCAGACCCTGCCTGTCCCCTCCCTGCCCTGCCAGCCACTCACCTTGGCTACAAACTGCTTGTCCTTCTGATCTAGGTTTGCCGTGGGGGCCATGTAGTCCCTCCAGATCCTCAGTTGGTGCTCCTTGGCAAACCTGGCAGGGAGTGCGGACAGGCGTGACACCCGGGCAGGCGTCCCCAGCAGGGACGGATGTGCCACCCTGGCAAGAGACGGCAGAGCTGGCGCAGACTGGCAAGGAGAGATGGCATCTACCTCCCACCCAGGAGAGCACTGAGGGTACCCCACATACAGATGGGGAGAGGGGTTGAAGGAACCCTGGGCACCCCATGGGTGCAGCCGCGACTCCATGAAGAACTTGGCTTCGGCCGCAAACGGCTCAGGGACTTCGGGGGCATCTGTCTCGCTTGAACGTGGGGCACTGGGGCAGAGAGGAGGACAGTCAGGGTGCAGGCTGGCCCCTAAAACCTGGAGAGGGGTGGGAAAGCTCCTTGGGGAGGAAGGTGGCATGCAGCCCCCATGTTCTGGCTACAGCTTCTGGGAGAGAGAGCCCAGAGCTGGGGCTGCTGCGGGGCCAGGCAGTGCGGAGCTGGTACCCACCTAACCCAAACCTGTTCCCATCCCTGTGGTGACACCCCGCACTGGCACACATGCCACCACGGGCTGCAACCAGCCTGTTACCAGAGGGTGCATGCATGATAACACAGCGGGCACCAAGGCAGCCTTCATCCCTCCCTGCCCTGGTCCCGGGTGCAAGCTCTGCACACTCCCACCAGTGCCAGAAGGCACCAAGGAGGATGCACAGTGTATGATGGTGCAAATTCAATAGGGAACCTGCTGCAAAGAGGATTGCTGAGCATTCCAGATGGGGATGGTGGCCGAGCCTCACCTTGATCCCCGAGAGCATGACGGTGACCAGGTAGTAATCAGGGAGGAGGAGGGCTCTGACCACGCTGCCATCCCAGACATGCTCTATGATGGCTGTGGAGCAAAAGCAAAGATGAGGGGTAATGTCTTTAAACTGGAAGAGGGGAGACTGAGATGAGATCTGAGGCAGAAATTGTTGGCTGTGAGGGTGGTGAGACACTGGCCCAGGTTGCCCAGAGAAGCTGTGGCTGCCCCCTCCCTGGCAGGGTTCCAGGCCAGGTTGGATGGGGCTTGGAGCAACCTGGTCTGGTGGGAGGGTTGAAACCAGATGAGCTTTGAGGTCCCTTCACACCCAAACCACTCTGGGATTCAATGATTCTATGCTGTGGAGGAACCTGGCAGGCACCACAGAGCTGGAGCCAGCTCTCTGCCATGAGAGGGTGCCAGGAACAGCACCCAGGCAGCATGGCACAGGCAGCCGGCTGCCAGGGCCATGGGCAGACAGGCAGAGGACAAGGTGACACCAGCACCCAGTGTCAGAGTTGCTGCCAGCTTACCATTGACTGGCTTCTGGTGCATGGAGTCCACGAAGTGCCAGGGGTTTTCAATGGTGTATTTGAGATCCCGGACGGTGTGGGAGCCCATCCCCTCACTCCACAACCCTTTCTTGGTGCTCTTGGCCTGCTCCTCCAGCTCTGCCAGCCTGCTCTGCTCAGGGCTGCAAGGACAGGAGGAGACAGGGTGAGGCCAGGCAGGACACTACCAGTTCCTGCGTGTTTTATCACTGGGAACAACCATCTTCCAGGCATTTTTCTGGATGCTTTAGCAAGTCAATCACTCACGTCTAGAAAAGGCATCGCCTGGGTGAGCTGGTGAGTGATGCTGTGTGCTGCTGACAGCAACACGCAGTAAATCAAACTGAGTTTCACCAGCACAGAGGCTGAGCCATGGGTGTCTGAATACCAGCTGCTGGAAGCACCAGCTCTGATAAACTGGGGAGGTTTAGCCCACGCAACCCTTCCAGAGGCTGCTTTGGGCACCGTGATGGAAAGGCAGCCCTGAGGAGACAGGTCAGCAGCATTCCCGGGGTAAGGGGACAGCAGCAGCCCCAGCTCCTGACATGGCAGAGCATACTGGGAGAGGAAGAATGGCAAACCCAGGGATGTGGCTCACACGCTGTACCAAACCACAGACTGACTCAAGGAGCTGACGAGCAAGTGGCTGAGATTCACCTCATGCACCCATTAATTAACGCACCCTTGGAATTACGAGAGCAAACGCGGAGCAGCGACACGCTTCAGGCAATATTTAATTGCAGGAAGCTCAGTCCTGTGCTAACGGTGCTGCACCAGCCCCATCGTGCTGGTGATCCCAAAGCCACCAGAAGGTCCCCATAGGGCTGCCCAGGTCACCCCAACACAAGCAGTGGACAACAGCAGCCAACCTGCATCCAAATTTCCAGTCCAGAAGTGCCTGAAAAGTCCTGGGCAGCAAATCATGGGGGACCTCAGTCCTCTGGCTGGAACCAAGTATAGGTTAGGGGTGGACATCAGGTCAGCCATGAACCACCAATGTGCCCTTGTGGCCAAGGCGGCCATGGTGTCCTGGGGTGCAGGAAAAAGAGTGTGTCCAGCAGGTCCGGAGAAGTGATCCCCCCTCTGCTCTGCCCTGGTGAGGCCACATCTGGAGTGTTGTGTTCAGTTCTGGGCTCCCCAGTTCCAGAGGGACATGGAGCTACTGGAGAGAGTCCAGCAGAGGGTATGGAGATGCAGAGGGGATGGGAGCATCTCTGTGAGGAGTAAAGGCTGAGAGCCCTGGGGCTGTTCAGCCTGGAGAAGAGGAGGCAGAGGGGGGATCTCATCAGTGCTCATCGATATCTGATGGGCAGGGGTCAGGAGGATTGGGCCAGACTCTTCAGTGGTGCCCAGTGACAGGACAAGGGGCACTGGGCACAAACTGGGACAGGGGAAGTTCCACCTGAACACGAGGAGGAACTCCTTCCCTTTGAGGGTGCAGAGCCCTGGACCAGGCTGCCCAGAGAGGTGGTGGAGTCTCCTTCTCTGGAGACATTCCCCACCTGCCTGGACGCCGTCCTGTGCGACTGCTCTGGGTGACCCTGCTCTGGCAGGGGGTGGCACTGGGTGATCCCCAGAGGTCCCTTCCCACCCCATCAGGCTGGGATTTGGTGATTCCAGATGCCTGGGTCGTCTCTAATGGCTGTCCCTACATGTCCCTCCTTCACCCCACCTCGATGCAAGAGGTGCAGAACCAAGACAGGGCAGTGAAAGCCGACTTCAGCTGAACCCCATTCATTCTACGAATGCCACCAGTCCTCACCAGGCTCCACCATCAGTGCTGTGGCCACAATTCCAGCAGCTCCTCACCCCCAGCCCCAGCAGCACTGCAGGCTGGTGGCTTCTGCAACCCCTCCAGCACAGGCATGGTGGCTTTCACCCCTCTCCCAGGCATCACTGCCCTGTGGCGATCCCCCAACATCCCAAAGCAGAGCCACTGAGCTCTGCCAAGGGCACCCAGAGCCCACCAGCACCAGGCAGGGAACACGTTCCCCAAGGGCTCAGGATGACAGGGGATTGCATCCCTGGGCAGGCAGCAAGCAGGACCCACCAGGTGTCCTGCTTTGGGGATAAAAGCTGGGCCTGTATGTAAAGTATGTAATCTTGCCTCTCTTGCTTGGGAACCTTGCCTGCTAGACAAAACAGGTGCTACAGGCCGCTGATTAGAAGAAGGCCGTTGAGAAAAGGGAGGACGGCTCCTGCTCCTCCTGATAAGAGGAAGGTCGAAGCATTCGAACTGGTGGAAACCGACGCCGTGGCCTGGAGAAGAGCCAGAGGTCCACAGAGCATGTGCAGCCAACTGAGGAAGACTTAGAGCCTTCCTCCCGAGACCCCCGAAGAGGACCACCAGGGAGCACTGCGCAGGCGCGACCAGGCGGAGCAAGAGGCGTGGAATATTATAATGACCTGATACAATGATGTAATGTTTATGATACACTCCTCATGAATATGTATTACTTAGTGCCATAAAAGAAGCACCCTTTGGCCCCCCAAGTGTGCAAGTTCGGAGGAGCGATCCCCCTTGCACCCGGCGCTGAATAAACATACCTACTTTATAACTTTACAAGAGTTATAGAGTCTTTTCCGCGCGTCAAAGGGGCCCCAAGGACAATACTCACTCGGGAAGGAGGGACTGATAAGAACCACAGTGCTAATCAAGGAGTCCCAGGGACCAGAACAGACCGGCCTGGATATGCAAAGCAAGCAAAGGTGAAAAGGACACCGCGAGGAAGACTCGGAGCCTTCCTCCTGAAGACCCCAAAGACGACCACCAGGATGCACCGCGCAGGAGCAACCAGGCGGAGCAAAGGGTGTGGAATATTATAATGATTTACCATAAATCTCCTCCCTAAGACCCTCGCAATGATGTAATCCTCATTCCCACCTGATGTAAACTTTTGAACATGTAACACTTCATGCTATAAAAGGAGCGTGTTTCTGACCCCGGGTGTGCAAGTTAGGAGGAGCGATCCCCCTTGCACCCGGCGCCGTAATAAACATACCTGCTTTATAACTTTTCCGGAGTTTGATTCTGCACGTCAGGGGCCCCCACCTGCACCCCTGCTCAGCAGCTGCAGCAGGGGTGCTTCAGCCCAGTTTCGGGGTGGGCAGCGGAAGAGCCAGTGCCCCGTTGACGCACGGAAAAGACTCTATAACTCCTGAAAAGTTATAAAGTGTGTATGTTTATTCAGCGCCGGGTGCAAGGGGGATCGCTCCTCCGAACTTGCACACCTAGGGGGCCAAAGCATGTTTCTTTTATAGCACAAAGTAATACATATTCATGAGGAGTGTATCATAAACATTACATCATTGTATCAGGTCGTTATAATATTCCACGCCTCTTGCTTCGCCTGGTGGCGCTTCCGCAGTGCTCTGTGGGCCTCTGGCTCTTCTCCAGGCCACGGCGTCGGTTCCCACCAGCTCGAATGCTGGGATGATGGGAACCGACCTTCCTCTTATCAGAAGGAGCAGGAGCTGTCCTCCCTTTCTCAAGGGCCTTCTTCTAATCAGCGGCCTGTAGCCCCTGTTTCATCTAGCAGGCAAGGTTCCCAAGCAAGAGAGGCAAGATTACGTACTTCCCAAGCAAGAGCTGCATACTTCCTTAATTAAACTATTTCTATTAATCCTTTTGCCCCCGTATCAGTCCCCCCTTTTCTACAGAGTTAGTAAATTCTTTTACTAATACAGAAATTCTTCATCTAGTAGTCTATTTCTACAATTCTATGATTCTATGATTCTATGGTTTCGAAAGGTATCTTCTCAGTGCTTTCCCATGTGCATTACATACAGAAGTTAGGGTGGCTAGTCGCCGTAACATTCTCCAATTCCAGACAAACAGTATTACAGAGAAAACAAAGCTACGTAAAACCAATAATAAAAGAACAACAATAGGGTGTGACATCGCATTCAGGATACCAGTTGCAGTAGGTGGCCATCCAAAAAGTACATCCCACCAATTATGGCTTGCATCTTGTTTCACCCTTTTTAAAATTCTGTTTATTTGTTTTGTATCATGATAAACCGTTATCAAAGTTTTCTTCCCATTCTCTTGGACCTTTTCCAAAATTTTGATCAAATCTTGGTGCTTTACTAGTTGTCTTATTAATGTAAGATTCATTCCAATAGGTACAGGTAATAATTTGTGAAACATTGTATAATTGGATCTTATTAACTGGTGGGATACGACTGGTGCTAAGTAAGAGAAGTCACACCCGAGAATTTTAACAAAATTGCAAATACAAAAGTTAGAACGATTCTTGCTATCTATCGTCGTTTCATCTATCACTATAGAAGCACAAGCAGTTCTCAAACATGCACAACCTTGACCAATATATACAAGTACAGTCTTTTGACTAATATTTGGATGGATCTCAAAGTGACAAATGCCTTGCTCAGTATCAAGGCAAATGTCTTGGGCATCAGTTGTATTACCTTCGCAAATGAACCCTTGTTGTTTTTGTGTAACACAAGATTCTAAATTTACAGTCTGCCACTTCTTATTTGCTATCCGTGCCCATGCCCTGTGCTCAGAAGGATAGAACACTGTTTTATCATGGTTTAATCCTCGTGCAATGATGGGGTGGATTGTGTATATTGAGGCGTTACGTATGGTTAACACAAAAGTAGTAGCCACATTAGTAATAGGGTTGTAGGTGAAATTTACTAGGGTCCACCAAGCTTGAAGCTTCCTTTCTAAATCGGTGGCATTGTCCCAGACAGCTTTTTGAATTTCAATGGAGAAAATGCCCTCACTGCCTTCTCTTATCATTAAGGCGGCCAGTGATGGTATCCATAACTGTGCCTGCATACAACGGAGAGCCAAAGGTATATTATTTTGAGCTACATCAAGTGCATTTATTATTATTTGGTGGTCTCGTTCTTCTATCCTTTCCCATTTTGGTAATACTTTTGAGAATTGCCATTGACTGGTTCCTAATGCTAATAGAGAAGACTGCAGAGGCTGTTCCAATTTTGTCAAATCGTTAGTTGCAGCAGCTAATTTATTCATTATTATTTCTGAATCAATTCCATTGAGGACCCCTAATCCGGTCCCCAATATTCCAGTTAGATCTCTTCGCATTCTGCCCTTGAAGGGCACCTCCTTCTGCAGCCAAGTTGTCCAGCCATTGAAAGATGTTTGAATAAAGGAAGAACATACTGGTTGAATGTCAGAGATATTAGTCTGCATTAGCAATTCAACACGTTTAAGAGACCACTCTGAGTTAAACAAGATCTGTTGTTGGCTTGTGTTTCTTACTACATACGGGCCAATTTCATAGATTCTGGGTTTAAGTGGTGTGTGGTGTGGTGTGGTGTGGTGGTGTGGGGTAAGGTGGGTGGTGTGGTGTGTCTGGTGTAGCCTTTATTCTAAATTTGCAATTAATTCTAAATTTGAATGAGAGCCCGATAGTATCATGGGCCCAGAGACAAATTACCTCAATAGTCTGCACTAAGGTGAAATTATACCAGCAATTTAACTCATTTGCACAATTTTTCCGATAACGGGGAGCACCATAGGAAAGATTTGCACTTGTGGTCACACTAATTAGGGAAGCCTTCTCATGGGTGGTCCCATTGATCATTCGGCATCTTATCTTGATTACTTCCCCTATAGTTTCCCGAAGTTGCCAGACTGTTTGTTTCTCAAAACCCTCCAAATTA
Organism: Podargus strigoides; assembly: GCA_028020825.1. Taxonomy (NCBI): domain Eukaryota; kingdom Metazoa; phylum Chordata; class Aves; order Caprimulgiformes; family Podargidae; genus Podargus; species Podargus strigoides. The sequence continues at coordinate 50,082,437 of CM051662.1, forward strand.
TTTGTTTCCATTCCTGTCTTGCATATACCTGATTTTTATGCATAACTACAATTGAGAGATTTAAACCTATTAAATAATAGCCTTCCCCCATTGACCCAGTATACCAATTAAATGCTTGGGACCAAGGCCATTCAGTACTACTCTGACTAGAGGTGCTTTCCCATCCCTGGATCATAATTATGATCGTGAGAAAGATAGTTTTCCCATTTAGACTTGCGTGATTCTCCATTAGGATTTATGAGCTTTCTTCACTCTGGTGTGATGGATCCATGCGTTTTGTTCTCTGATCTTGATTGCAGTGAAGGAGGTAAGAAGCACCTGGAAAGAAAGGGCCTTCCCGCTGTGGTTCTAAAGTTTTTTCTGAAAGAGATTTTACATATACATAATCTCCAGGTTGTATATTATGTACTGGCCCATCTAGGCCTCTACTTCGAGTACCAGCCACATGTTTTTCAATTTGCCTGAGCTGTTTGCTCAGTGCCACCATGTAGGAGGTCATAATTTCATCTCCAGCTTGTGTGGACATTCCTCCTTGTATTCCATATGGTCGCCCATACAAGATTTCAAAAGGGCTCAGTCCTTCCTTTGCTCTCGGCCTAGTTCTGATACGTAAAAGAAGGGATTGAAGCCACGCCAGATTGGTTTCTTGTCCCAGTCTCACAATTTGCTGTTTAATTAAATGATTCATATTTTTACTTGGCCACTCGACTGAGGGCGGTATGGGGTATGAAGTTGCCAATCTATACCCAAATGATGGCTAATTTGTTGTACTACTTTTGAAATGAAATGTGGTCCTCTGTCAGAGGATATGGTGGCTGGGACTCCGAAGCGTGGTATTATTTCTCGTAGCAATATTCTGGTTACTTCCCGAGCTTGGGCTGTTCTAGTAGGTAATGCCTCTGGCCAACCTGAAAAGGTATCAGGGTATCAGTTAGTACTAGTAAATATTTGCACCCCCTTTTCCTTGGAAGTTCTGAAAAATCGATCTGCCATTGTTGCCCCGGTCCATTCCCTTTCCCAATTTGGCCCATCTCCAGTTTTGGGGTATTTTTGGGATTAGTCTGGAGGCAAAGGTCACACTCCTGTGTCACCTGTCTCACGGTGGTATACAAATTTCTAGCTAGGAATTTTTTCAATTAAATATTTATACAGGGCTTCTGCCCCCCAATGCCCCTTCTTATGTTCTTCCCTTACTAAGGACCATACCATCTGAGAGGGAATAACCAGTTTCCCTTGTGGTGTGAGAGCCCACCCCTCTTCGTTATATGATCCTTTTAAATCTGCAATTAATTTCTGATCCTCTTTGGTATATTCTGGCTTACCTTCTAGGGAGACTTGCCCGTCAGGAATTAAAGCCCCCTCCGTTATTACCTCCATTATTACCTCTCTCTGTGGAACAGGGGAGCCGGGGATGCCAGCACGTGGCAGCCAAGCCCAGGCTTCTCCTTGGTCCGGAGTGGTGACAGGATCAGGGTGAAGCATTGCCATCAGCGCCAATGGCATCATAACACCCAGATGTTGGATGAGGGGCAGGAACATCCCAACATCACCTCTCCAGCGTGAATTAAAGCACCTCAACTCCACGCCAGATGTTGTTTTCCAGTGACCAAAAGCTTCAGAAGATTTTCTACCCAAAAGCCCAGAGCCACAGTTCTGGTGCTTCAGCATCTAGGGCAAGGAGACACCCGGCTCACCCTCCACAGCCCCTCGGCACCCCAACCCTGAAAACAAGGGATGACCATGCTGGGACACTGATGCCTGGGCATCGCAGAGAGCCAAGGAGCCGGGGCTGGTGCCCGGGTGCGACACCAACCAGGGTAAATATCAGCAGAGAACTGGCATGGTGGCACAGAACAGGCTCACCGGAACGCCGCCACATACGTACTTGTTGGTTCGGATCCCTTCCCGATGGGACGCCAGTCCTTCGGCCACGAGGGACTCGGCCATGTTCTCACCACTCATGTCTGTGGAGAGAGGAGGGGGGTGGGAGTCAGAGGGGAGGGGAGGAGTCAGGGGTGGGGGTAGAGTTGGGGGGGGGGGGGGGGTAGAGTCGGGGGGGGGGAGGGGAGGGAGAGTCAGAGGCATGCTGGAAGATGTTCCCAAGATTCCAGACAATTCCTAAATGCTGGAGCAACCGGCTCCTGTCACCAGCCCGGTGTCCCAGTAGCACACAGCCTTCACGATGCACCGAGCAGAGCAGCCCAGGGGACAGCGTTTCCCCCAGACCAGGGCTAAGCAAGCGGGAAGGTGGCACATTGCTCTGGCTGCAGGGCTTGCTGACACCCAGGGGAGACAGGCAATGCCCTCCCGGCACCAAAGGGACTCTGGATTTCCAAGCAAGGCTGCAGTACCAGTGTGACCTGAAACGGGCACCTCTGCAGAAACACGGCGGGGTGTGTGTGTGTGTGTGTTCACGGCTACCGGGAGCTCAAGCCCCCCAGGGAGGTGGGGGACAAACACCACGGTCCAGGAGAGAGCCCAGACGAGGGAGAGCAGATAAATAGGAGGATTCAGGAAGAATCCCCTGGGATAAATCACCAGCGGCCCACACAGAAGGGAGGGCGCAGGGCTGCACAGCCTCAAACCACAGCGACGAGTGGCTGGGGAGGGGGTGTAGGGCTCTGCCCGGACCCCCACCCTTCCCCAGCACCTCTGCTCCAGCTCAGCCCACCAACGAGCAACAGCAAGCCCCTACCTCCCCAAAATCCCCACCCCTCCAAAGCCCAGAACCACAGACAGCTGCTGCACCGCTGCCAGGGAAGCTGTTGCAGCGTTTCCATATTAATAGCATTTAAACCTTGACAAACTTCATCAGGAAACATTAGATGCTTTATTTCTCACCTCCACTCTGTGACAGGCTGGGATTTAACAATAGGGACGACACCTATGCGGGAGGAACAGCATAGGAGTCCTTAAGGTGGCAGATAACGAAAGGGGGCACTTCACTGAGCAACAAAACCCCTCTCGAGGTTCCTGTGTCACAAACAGCATCAACGGGACCTGTCAGGGTTCCTGAAGGACAACCCGTGGGGTGGGAAAGAGGAGAGCAGCCGCTCTCCAAAACTATGATCCCCTCCCCGTCCCAAAGGGCTTCCCAGTCCCCCAGCCCATGAGCAAACTGGAAGCTCAGGAAGGAGCACGGAGATAACTTTGATCACCAGTTATTTGTTGTCTCAGGGGACAGGCTCATCCTGGCAGCATGTAGGGCCCCACTTCCCTTTCCTGCAGCCCAGGGACCCTGGGGGTCTCACATTCCCATGCTGGAGGGGAACCCCCATGGGGATCCCTGGCTGGAGTGCAGTGGGATGCAGCAGTGATGGGAAGCCAGCCCTGAGTCACCCTGACAGCAGTGACAAGGTGCTGGTGGAGAGGGGCTCCAGGCAGAGCTACTGTCCACCCAGGGCCACACTGGCCCTGGCCACATCCAGCCAAGCCTGAAAACCTCCAGAGAGAGCTCCAGTCTCCCCAGGGAGCTGTACGGCTACAAACACATGCTCTGCAGTGGAGAACTGGGAGCGAGCAGCAGTGCTGGGCTTTCTGGCCATGCAGCAGAGCTGAGAGCTGGCCATCCTCATCCTGCCAGGCTTCACTTCCGGTACTCCACTGCATCCTCAGGGGCCACAGGTAAGCTGGTTCCTTTGGGAAGACTCCAAACAGCCAGGGATGAACAAGAGATTTACAATGACCAAAAAAAGGGCAAGGGGAAAGCTGTGGGAATTCACCTAACACCATGACTTGTGTCTGTGATGCATCAACCAGTGGCTGCACCTTGGAGAGTGTGGCCATGCTCAGCTCTGCGCAGCCCCACTGGCAGCCGGGACCGTCACTGGGCATCACTCCCCTCCAAAAGCTGGAGCTCCATGGAAAACCAAGCATGCATCATTCTGCTGCCAACACCGCATCCCAACACACCTTTCCGGACAGGAGCTCTGGCTGCAAGCACCACACACTCCCACCATGCACCCTGCAAGCCTCACTGTGCGCTCCCCACCACCCCTTGAGTGCCCACCGGAGCCCTTGGTGCTCACCTTTCCCCAGGTACACCATCCCGTACTCCCGGCCCTGCGGGGTCTTGTACTCCATGGTAAAGCACACCTCCTTCCCGATCAGCTTCTTCCGCAGGAACTCACGAGCCGGGAAGCCCCAGGGCTGGAAGGAAAGAAGTCGATGTGAGTTGAATGCCACGAGCCTCCCCACCCCAGGGAACTGCGCTGCATTAGCCCAGGACCGCACCGGAGGCTGTCTGCAGCCCACGAGCTTGCAGAGGAATCAACCCTGTTATTCTGCAGGAGAAACACCCCCTCTTTCCCCACTCCATCCCCAGCAAAGGGGTCACAGTTGGTTTTCCAGCCCACCTCGTGCTTCCCAAGCAGCCAGCAGAGCCCGGAAAGGCTCCCGGGGCAGAGGGAATAGGGCTGGAGCTGTGGCGATGTGAGGGGCTGGACCACCCCCAGCTCCCAGGGACACAGCGGGGCCCCTCCAGCTCCTGCCCATGGCTGCCGGGGTGCCCGTGGTGAAGGAGCAGAGCGGGACTGCCCGTGGCAGCCATGTTCAGCTGGGAAAAGTGGGCTCTGGTGTCCCCCTGGCACCTCCCTGCACCCAGGAATGCGCCAGAGCCCGGGCAAGCTCAGCCCCACTCCACCGCAGCAGATGGGTGGGGAACATGGTCCGGAGGAAAGAACGTGATGTGCTCAAAAACAATTAGCAAACCTGACAGGCATATTTTTTTTAAAAAAATGAGTGACATTTAAAGGCTGAAGCAGTGTTTTAAAGACAAACTCCCCAGGGAGAGCAATTAGCTGCCAGCACTCTGTACCACCCTTGGGGCTGGGCTCCTTCCAACACAACCACTGCTGGCACCGCTGCACCCCATCTCCCAAAGCAACACCCCCATTTCCCCCTGTGCCCTATAGTTCCTCCACAGAGGAACCTTGGAGGCACCACTGGTTTCTCCTGGTCCTGCAGACCCTGCCCCTGGTCCTTGCTCACAGATGATGCCTGCCCCATCCAGGCCATACATGCAACCATAGCAGGGTGAAACCCATCCCAAAACCCATGCTGGGGGGTCAGAACAGGGAAACGATCTCCTAAAGGATGACTGAAGGGATGTTTCATCCCTCATCCTGCACCACAGGGCCCCACATACCCCCGAGGTGGGCAGAGGGGCAGCACTGGCGAGGAGGGAGCTGCCTGCATCCCAAGGGCTGAGGGTGCTGTGGTCCACAGGGCTGGGACAGCAGCTTGGAAGACCCCATCCAGCTCAACCTGTGACCCTCAGGGCACAGAGGCTGCATGGCATCGCTCATAGGAGGCACGCACCTCATCCAGGGTATCCTTGGCATCGGGCTGGCCTGCAGCAGCACGGCAGGCAAGGTTGCCAACACAGATGTTGCTGAGGTTGATCTGGTGCTCGGGGGGTGGCCCGCCTCGGGGCTGCCCGCGGATGATGATGGCACAGCCCGACAGCACCTGTGGAGAGGCAGAGGGATCACTGCTGGGCAGTCCCATCCCACCCCACCTCCCAGGGCTCCAGCAGCCCCATCATTCCTCACTGCTGCAGGGGTAACCCCAGTTCTGGAAGGGCACCATGCCCACAGCACCCAGAAGGGCTCCACATGGCTGCCAGCATGGCACAGGAGGATGCAAGCAGGAAAAGGCCGGCATCAGCGTTGCCCTGGGGAAGCCTCTCAGGACAGGGCATGCAGAGGGGGAACTTGCCCACAGCCAGACAGCCCAGAGGGACACTGCTCTGGGCACAAGGGCTTTAACTCCCTGGGCTGCTTGGCACAGCTGCAATGAGGCTCACAGGGGCATTGAGCGAGGACCACGCTCAGAGCAGATGCTTTTACCCACAGTGATGCTGAGACCTTTATGGGGTGAAGTGCTGGGCATCTGGTTACCTGGAGACTCAGCAGCGTGGGGCCCCAGCTTGGCTCTGAGATGGTGGCCCTTGTGTCACCAGCCAGGGCCATGCCACACTGTGCCATGCTCCTTCCAGCCCAGCCACCAGCACAGAACTGGACCCTGACACGCCTGGCTGCCCTGAGCCCAGCCATACTCCCCTGAGACCGTGCCTGCTCCTCAAGCCCCCCTAAAGGAAGGAGCCTGTTGTCACCCCATGCCATCCCGTGGGGCACAGCCTCAGCTGGGCTCCTGGTACCTCTTCCACCTGGGTGTGATTTTTCCTGAGTATCCCAAAATCTGCTGGTTGGGCAAGAGACAGCACAGGGCAGGCAGCATCTCCAAACACCTCTAGTGCCCCCAGACCTGTCCCCACTGCTGCAGCAGCTCCGGGGTGACAATGGCAGGTGACTGGGAGGGACAGAAGAGGCACCAGGAGGGCACCATGCGGTGCCAGGGGCCAATCCCAGCGGCGGCTGCCAGACCCTGACCTTCACCCTCCAGGTCCCCGCTCCTGGCACACGTGGGGAGCCGATGCAGAGGGGCTTGTGGACACCGCTGGCATGGGAAGGAGAAAGAGGAGCAAGTGGGGGATCCCAAGGGATGTCCCAGCTGGCAGAGTCCCCACGGGTTGTCCCCACGTCACACTGCCAGGGGAACCCGAGCTTCCTCAGGGCTGCGGGGCCGGTGACAGAGTGGGACCACCTGCTCCTGGCCCCCCAAGAAAGCAGTCCCCAGGCTGTGACCCAGCCCTGGCATGGGTGGGGGGGGACCCAAAAGCTCTCCCCCCCTTCCCAGCAGCTGGGGACAGCAGCTGGGGTGGCAGTGCCATATGGGTGCCAGCCTTGCCCCCAGCCCCAGGATGGGGTGAGGGGCTCAGGGCGCAGCCCCCCTGCCTCAGGGGGATCCCGGGATGCAGTGAGGGGTCCCCGGGCTGCCGGTGGGGGAGGGACAGCAGCTGCCGCAGAGCAGCACCGGGGAGTGAGGGCCGGGCCCGGCAGCCACGGGCAGCACATGGGGCACCGTGCACGAGGAAGGAAGGGGCACCGTGCACGAGGAAGGGGCCCCGGGGCACCGGAAGGCGGGGGGAAAGCCGCGGCCCAAGGCTATGGGGGCTGAGCGTGAGGCTCCGGGAAGGGAAGCGGGGAGCGGAGGGGGATCCCGGGCACCGGAGGGGCCTGAAGGGGGGTGGGAATCGCGGTTACCGGGACGGGGGGCGGAGGGAGGTCCCGGGTACCAGACGGGGCTGCGAGAGGTGGGGGGGATCCCAGGTCTCGGAGGGGACTGCGGCCCCGAGACACGAGGCGGCGGACGGAGCAGGGCGCACGGAGGCCCGGGGGGAGCAGCAGATAGGTAAGCAGAGCCCTTACCACCTTGACGATGCCGCGCTAGACAGCGAGGGGCGGCGCAGAGCCGCCCTGCCCAGGAACGGCCACGGAAGCCATGGCTGGGTGGGGGCGGCGGACGGGGCGAGTGCGGAAGGGAGCCACGGGGCGGAGCGTTTGGGGGCGGGGCGTTTGGGGGGCGGGGCGTTTGGAGGCGGGGCCTCACCGCCGCCACGCCACGCCACGCCGCCCGGCCAACGGGAGGCCGGCCTCTCCGCCCGCTCCGCCCAGCCCCGACGCGCCCTGGCCAATGACGGCGCGCGGTGCCGCAGCACCGGCCCGAGAGGCCGCCGCGGGGTGACGTCATGAGATGCCCCGCCCCGCGGAGGAGGGCGGGACTTTCGGGTCACGCGGCGCCAGGGACACGTCGGCAAAGGGCCGCCCGGGCTCCCACGTGGCCTCCCGCCGCGCCGGAGGCGGGGCCGGGCTGGGACGCGCCCCCCTGTACGTCACCACCCGCCCTGCGTACGTGCAGCACTCAGGACTGGCGACACCGGCGAGACCCGCTGCTCCCCCCCAGACCACGGACGGGGTAAAGGGGTCCCGGGGGGCGGCCCCGGGGCTTTCCCCCAGCACGGGCCCTTGGGGAGGGGGGTCAAAGAAGGGGGATTCCCCAGCGCGGCCCTACAGGGTTCCGGGGATCCCTACAGCACAGCCCCACGGACAGACCGGCGGTCCCCCCAGCCCGGCCCTGCGGGGAAGAATCAGGGGAGGGGGATCGTCCAGCACAGCCCCACAGAGGGAGTCAGGGGAGGGGTGTCCATCCACCCCCTCCGTGTCCCTCCACAGGTCAGGGGAAGGGGTGTCCCCCAGCACAGCCCCCCAGAGGAGCCAGGGGTCCCCTTCACCGCCCCACGGGGGGATCCCCCCAGACATTAGACATCAGAGCCACAAAGATGATTAAGGGAGTGGAACATCTCCCTTATGAGGAAAGGCTGAGGGAGCTGGGTCTCTTTAGCTTGGAGAAGAGGAGACTGAGGGGTGACCTCATTAATGTTTATAAATATGTCAAGGGTGAATGTCATGAGGATGGAGCCAGGCTCTTCTCAGTGACATCCAATGATAGGACAAGGGGCAATGGGTGTAAGCTGGAACATAGGAGGTTCCACATAAATGTGAGGAAGAATTTCTTCACAGTGAGGGTAACAGAACACTGGAACAGGCTGCCCAGAGAGGTTGTGGAGTCTCCTTCTCTGGAGACATTCAAAACCCGCCTGGACATGTTCCTGTGTGACCTGACCTAGGTATTCCTGCTCTGGCAGGGGGGTTGGGCTAGATGATCTTTTAAGGTCCCTTCCAATCCCTAACATTCTGTGATTCTGTGATTAGGGAGGAGTGGGCTTCCTGTGTCCTCCCCTCCCCTTCCCCATCAGCAGCTCTGTCCCCCTGGGGTCCCCCTCCCAGCTCCCCCCACCTCCCCAGCACCACCGGCTGTGCTCGAGGGGGCTACAGGGTCCCCCAGTGCCTCCCCGCCATGCCAAGGCAGAGCCAAGGGGCTACCAGAGGCTCCTGTCAGCACACAGCCCGGGCACAGCCACAGCCCCAACAGCTCCCACCATCTCCCAAGCAGCAGTTTTGGGGGGAAATAGGAGTAGAATGGGAGTGATGAGAAAGAGGCTAATATAATAGTTTAGAGTTACAAAACTAACCAGCAAGGATAAAAAGCTTAAAGTTGCCAAACAGGAATGCTTAGTAAGACAAGGGAAGAACTGAGAGACTTGCCCTTGAAAGAGGGAATAGACAGGCCTGAGTGATCAAACAGTGTTGGCTAAGGTGATACGGGGGCAAAAGAGTTAATAGAAATAGTTTAATTAAAGAAGTATGCAGCTCTTGCTTGGGAAGTATGTAAAGTATGTAATCTTGCCTCTCTTGCTTGGGAACCTTGCCTGCTAGACAAAACAGGTGCTACAGGCCGCTGATTAGAAGAAGGCCGTTGAGAAAAGGGAGGACGGCTCCTGCTCCTCCTGATAAGAGGAAGGTCGAAGCATTCAAGCTGGTGGAAACCGACGCCACGGCCTGGAGAAGAGCCAGAGGCCCACAGAGCATGCACAGCCAACTGAGGAAGACTTAGAGCCTTCCTCCCGAGACCCCCGAAGAGGACCACCAGGGAGCACTGCGCAGGCGCAACCAGGCGGAGCAAGAGGCATGGAATATTATAATGACCTGATACAATGATGTAATGTTTATGATACACTCCTCATGAATATGTATTACTTAGTGCCATAAAAGAAGCACCCTTTGGCCCCCCAAGTGTGCAAGTTCGGAGGAGCGATCCCCCTTGCACCCGGCGCTGAATAAACATACCTACTTTATAACTTGACGAGAGTTATAGAGTCTTTTCCGCGCGTCAGTTGGTGACCCAGATGGGACGTCTCTGCTCAGCTGCAGGATCGACTGAGGGACGGACGTCCTAGGCGCACCCCAGACCCTTTCTGGAGGAACTCCGCTCTTCAGCCGCTCACTGCGGGAGCAGACAACGACCATCTGCACTTGCGGACAAACGGTATGTTTTATTGGGGTAGCCTGTAAGTCGTACGTGTGGCTGGGGTGGCTGGTAAATCGCACAGAGACGTCTGACCTGCAGCACAGTCCCTATAGGGAAGGAGTCTCCGTTTGGTGGGGAGCCGGCTAGGGGAGGCGGGCTAGGGGATTCGCTGACCGCTCGCGATCCTCGGGGTGGATCGAGTGAATTCAGAGGTAGTATGCATGAAATGAGTGTGTGGATATGTATGCAGTATATGTTTGTCTAAAGTGTTGAAGTGCCCTAACTAATAAGAAATCATCACGTTTATTGGTTGGGTTGTGGTTCGGAGTCTGAGATGTTGTGCTCCGAAGGCAGGGATCCAAGTCCCCTGAGGGTTCAGGTCCCCCTTTTCTGATGGGTTCAGTGGAAATTGAATTACGGCTAAAGATTTATGGCTTATGATTTATGCTGAAACATTGTGACTGGCACCTTTGTGTTTGAGTGTAAGGAGCTCCTTTGTGTGGCTGTGGGCTGTGTGTTGTGTGATTGTTTGGTGTGTGGAGCTCCGATCCGCAGGGGAAAGAAGGGGGGGCGGTCGGAGAGGAACGAGGTGTAAGTGTGTGATATTTGAGATGCCTGAGCTTAATTGCCGGTTCACTCGGCTAAAGTGAGACCCTCAGTTAAGGTCTGAGTGTTAACCGTCTGTGTGTTTATCACGAATCACACAGCCGTATGGCAGATTCATTATTGTCCTATACATGAAGGAGGGATTTTTTCTTTGTGGTCCAATCTTTGTGATCAAATGTGAACAAGACGTTTGGGTTAGGTTTGAAGGTGACTTTTAGTGCAGGTGTGGGAATTGATTAGATTGGGATAAAATAGGGGTAAAGGAGAGCTCATGAAGATTTAAGGACGCACAGAGGGAGGATCGAAGCCAACCTCCCATCTCCCTGGTACGGAGCACACCCTAGTGCCTGTCCTTTGTGTCATCACTGCTGTTTGTTTGTCCGGGCAGTGTTAGAATTGTAATAACTTCATAATACCTCCAAAGGGGAGGCAGGAGTTTTATCCTAGCTGCTGCCTTGAGCTTCAGTGTATACACTGCGGAGCCAGTACACGCTTAAATAGATTGCGTTGGGTTAATTATCATTGTTGCAGGACCCTACGTCACGTATTTTAGATTAAAATCAGAATAAAAAAAAAAATACAAATGAGAGATCAGGGGTAGCCCCTTCCCAAAATCCCCAAAATCAAATGCCAGGAAAGTGTTTTTATTGGGGGCAGGAGGGCCACCTTAAACGAGACCGCCCTGAGTTGAAAAGAGAGGAGAAATTGTTTCTGGTTGTAAATTATGGAAAAGCGAAGGAGGCTGCTTTAAAGCCAGAGGCGATCATGAGACTGTCTCTAGTGCCAGAGATAAGGCCTCTGCCTGAGAAGCAAGTATTCAGTGAAAAGGAGATAACTTTCAAGGAATTAGGAACAAAAGAGTCAGGCAGGCAATGGATCCTCCCTGATGGCAGGGAACTGGTGAATAAACCAGTAATGAGACAAATTTTAACTATTTCGCATCAAGGGAGTCATTGGGGAGTTCAGGCAATGTGTGATGCTGCACTAAGAAAATATGCCTGCACAGGACTGTACACAGTAGCTAAACAAATCTGTAGTAGCTGTGTAACATACCAACAAATAATCCCCAGATATGGGATTGCAGAGTATATTGACCCAGACAAGGGAAGTCAGCTCACTTCATGTATCCCCCAAGAATGAATGAACACCCTAGAGAGAAAGTGGGAGTTTCATACTCGATGGCATCCCCTCTCTTCAGGAAAAGTGGAGAGGATAAATCAAACATTAAAGAAACACCTGCCAAAATTGGTTTTAGAAACCAAACTATCATGGACAAAGTGTTTACATCTGGCCCTTCTCAGATTCAAACTGCTCCTAGAAAAGATCTAGGAGTGTCACCGTATGAGATGCTGTTTGGGCTGCCATATCCGGGAGGGTGTGTGAGGTGCCCACTCTCGAGACCAAAGATAAATTCCTCAAGAACTATATACTGGGGTTTTTTTTCTTCCTTATCATCTCTCAAGGTTCGCGTACTGTTGGCTCAGACTCCACCTCTGGAATTTCCAGTATACACCTTCCAGGCGGGAGACTGGGTCCTAGTGCGTGCCTGGAAGGAATCAAAGCTCCAGCCCGAGTGGGAAGGACCTTTTCAAGTACTGCTAACCACTGAGACAACTGTGAGAACTGCAGAGAAGGGGTGGACTCACTACACACGATTCAAGACAGGACAACTGTCATATTTCAAAGCAAAGTATCCTCAAAAAGTGTGTGGGGGGGTAGTGGCAGATGTTAAGGAAGACTGACGGGGACCCAGGGGATCTACCCTAGCAGATCCACTGGGTATAATAAAGCTAGGGAAAGAAGAAAAAGGAGTAGAATTTTTGGTGGACACAGGGGCAACATATTCGGTTCTGAATCAAGCTTTAATACCTCTGGAAATTGATTATGTTATGGTAAAAGGAGCAACTGGCCAAAGTGAAAAGGCATACTTCTGTAAACCTTTAGAATACAAACTGGGAAAACAATGGGGCATTCATAAATTTTTGTACATGCCCAATTCCCCAAAGGCACTCCTGGGCAGGGACCTGCTAGAACAACTAAATGCAATCATTAAATTTGAAAAAGGGGAAATTATTCTGGAGGTAAATGACCAACAATATGTACAAATGCTGAGCTTATTTTTAACCAGCATATCCATCGAGGGACAAAATAAAGATGAAGTATTGAACCAGGTGTTTCCTGGGGTATGAGCCACAGATGTGCCAGGAAAAGCAAAAAATGCTCCACCCGTTGAAGTTAGACTTAAAGAGGGAAAGCAGCCAGTGAGAATCAAACAATATCCCCTGAAAAGGGAGGACTGGGAAGGAATTTACCCGATAATAGAAAAATTTTTACAATTTGGGTTATTAAAGGAATGTGAATCTGACTTTAACACCCCCATATTACCTGTTCGCAAACCTGGTGGATCATACAGAGTGGTCCAAGATTTACGAGCTGTAAATAAAATCACTGAAGATCTTTACCCGGTAGTACCAAATCCATATACTTTATTAAGTGAGCTAACACCTGAACTAACCTGGTTTACTGTCATAGATTTGAAAGATGCCTTCTTTTGCCTCCCTCTCCATGAAGCCAGCCAGAAAATGTTTGCATTTGAATAGGAAAACCCCAAGAGCGGCTGGAAAACTCAGCTCACTTGGATGGTGTTGCCTCAAGGATTCAAGAACAGCCCTACCATATTTGGAAACCAGCTTGCAAAGGATTTAGTGTCTTGGAAAACCCCACCTGAAGAAGGGAAGATAGTGCAGTACGTAGATGACATCTTGATAGCTACCTGGACAGAAGAAGCCGGCATAATGTGGACAGTAAGTTTGTTAAATTTCTTGGGGCTCCAAGGGTACCGGGTGTCTAAGAAAAAAGCTCAAATAGCAAAACAAAAAGTAATCCATTTGGGCTATGAAATCAGTGCTGGGCAGAGGTCTCTGGGACAAAACCGGAAAGAAGCAATATGTCAAACCCCGAGACCACAGACAGTGAAAGAACTACGAACCTTTTTGGGGATGACTGGGTGGTGCAGGCTATGGATTTATAATTATGGACTGCTTGTGAAACCCCTGTATGCACTGTCTGTAACCAAGCAAAAGAATCTTCAGTGGACCAAGGAGGCTGAGCAAGCTTTCAGGCAATTGAAAAAGGCTTTGATGTCAGCTCCGGCTCTAGGACTCCCAGAGATGAGTAAACCATTCCTTCTTTTCTCCCACGAAAAACAAGGAATTGCCCTTGGAATACTGGCACAAGACTTAGGCCCATATCGCCGGGCAGTTGCCTATTTTTCCAAACAGCTAGATGGCACTGCCAAAGGTTGGCCTGGGTGTTTAAGAGCAGTTGCAGCTGTGGTACTGAACATCCAAGAGGCACGAAAGTTCACTTTGGGCCAGAAAATGACTGTGCTAGTAACTCACACAGTATCTGCAGTATTGGAAGCAAAAGGCGATCGTTGGCTTTCTCCACAGAGGTTCCTGAGATACCAGGCTGTCATGATGGTGCAAAATGATGTAAGAATTGTGGTTACTAACATTATCAACCCAGCTTCTTTTCTCAGTGGGAATATGGGAGAGCCAGTACACCATGATTGCCTAGAGACCATCGAAGCCACATACTCCAGCCGTCCAGACCTGAAAGACGACCCTATGGAAAACGCAGAGACCTGGTTTACCGATGGGAGTAGCTACGTTGTAAGTGGTAAAAGATATGCCAGGTATGCCGTCACCACCAGTCAAGAAAAAATAGAATCAGGACCCTTACCCGCAAACACTTCTGCACAAAAGGCAGAAATAATTGCTCTGACACGAGCCTTGGAGCTAGCTGGAAATAAGACAGTGAATATTTACACAGACTCAAAGTATGCTTTTTGAGTCGTACACGCACATGGAGCAATTTGGAAAGAAAGAGGACTGTTGAACTCGCAAGGCAAGAACATTAAGCATGCAGCAGAAATTTTAAAATTATTGGAAGCAGTTCAACTACCGAAGAAGATAGCAATCATGCCCATTAAGGCACACCAAAGGGTTAGCTCAGAGTTGGAAAAAGGAAATGAGCTGGCGGACAGAGAGGCAAAACTGGCGGCCAAAAGAGAGGTAATAACGGAGGGGGCTTTAATTCCTGACGGGCAAGTCTCCCTAGAAGGTAAGCCAGAATATACCAAAGAGGATCAGAAATTAATTGCAGATTTAAAAGGATCATATAACGAAGAGGGGTGGGCTCTCACACCACAAGGGAAACTGGTTATTCCCTCTCAGATGGTATGGTCCTTAGTAAGGGAAGAACATAAGAAGGGGCATTGGGGGGCAGAAGCCCTGTATAAATATTTAATTGAAAAAATTCCTAGCTAGAAATTTGTATACCACCGTGAGACAGGTGACACAGGAGTGTGACCTTTGCCTCCAGACTAATCCCAAAAATACCCCAAAACTGGAGATGGGCCAAATTGGGAAAGGGAATGGACCGGGGCAACAATGGCAGATCGATTTTTCAGAACTTCCAAGGAAAAGGGGGTGCAAATATTTACTAGTACTAACTGATACCCTGATACCTTTTCAGGTTGGCCAGAGGCATTACCTACTAGAACAGCCCAAGCTCGGGAAGTAACCAGAATATTGCTACGAGAAATAATACCACGCTTCGGAGTCCCAGCCACCATATCCTCTGACAGAGGACCACATTTCATTTCAAAAGTAGTACAACAAATTAGCCATCATTTGGGTATAGATTGGCAACTTCATACCCCATACCGCCCTCAGTCGAGTGGCCAAGTAAAAATATGAATCATTTAATTAAACAGCAAATTGTGAGACTGGGACAAGAAACCAATCTGGCGTGGCTTCAATCCCTTCTTTTACGTATCAGAACTAGGCCGAGAGCAAAGGAAGGACTGAGCCCTTTTGAAATCTTGTATGGGCGACCATATGGAATACAAGGAGGAATGTCCACACAAGCTGGAGATGAAATTATGACCTCCTACATGGTGGCACTGAGCAAACAGCTCAGGCAAATTGAAAAACATGTGGCTGGTACTCGAAGTAGAGGCCTAGATGGGCCAGTACATAATATACAACCTGGAGATTATGTATATGTAAAATCTCTTTCAGAAAAAACTTTAGAACCACAGCGGGAAGGCCCTTTCTTTCCAGGTGCTTCTTACCTCCTTCACTGCAATCAAGATCAGAGAACAAAACGCATGGATCCATCACACCAGAGTGAAGAAAGCTCATAAATCCTAATGGAGAATCACGCAAGTCTAAATGGGAAAACTATCTTTCTCACGATCATAATTATGATCCAGGGATGGGAAAGCACCTCTAGTCAGAGTAGTACTGAATGGCCTTGGTCCCAAGCATTTAATTGGTATACTGGGTCAATGGGGGAAGGCTATTATTTAATAGGTTTAAATCTCTCAATTGTAGTTATGCATAAAAATCAGGTATATGCAAGACAGGAATGGAAACAAATAATTTGGAGGGTTTTGAGAAACAAACAGTCTGGCAACTTCGGGAAACTATAGGGGAAGTAATCAAGATAAGATGCCGAATGATCAATGGGACCACCCATGAGAAGGCTTCCCTAATTAGTGTGACCACAAGTGCAAATCTTTCCTATGGTGCTCCCCGTTATCGGAAAAATTGTGCAAATGAGTTAAATTGCTGGTATAATTTCACCTTAGTGCAGACTATTGAGGTAATTTGTCTCTGGGCCCATGATACTATCGGGCTCTCATTCAAATTTAGAATTAATTGCAAATTTAGAATAAAGGCTACACCAGACACACCACACCACCCACCTTACCCCACACCACCACACCACACCACACCACACACCACTTAAACCCAGAATCTATGAAATTGGCCCGTATGTAGTAAGAAACACAAGCCAACAACAGATCTTGTTTAACTCAGAGTGGTCTCTTAAACGTGTTGAATTGCTAATGCAGACTAATATCTCTGACATTCAACCAGTATGTTCTTCCTTTATTCAAACATCTTTCAATGGCTGGACAACTTGGCTGCAGAAGGAGGTGCCCTTCAAGGGCAGAATGCGAAGAGATCTAACTGGAATATTGGGGACCGGATTAGGGGTCCTCAATGGAATTGATTCAGAAATAATAATGAATAAATTAGCTGCTGCAACTAACGATTTGACAAAATTGGAACAGCCTCTGCAGTCTTCTCTATTAGCATTAGGAACCAGTCAATGGCAATTCTCAAAAGTATTACCAAAATGGGAAAGGATAGAAGAACGAGACCACCAAATAATAATAAATGCACTTGATGTAGCTCAAAATAATATACCTTTGGCTCTCCGTTGTATGCAGGCACAGTTATGGATACCATCACTGGCCGCCTTAATGATAAGAGAAGGCAGTGAGGGCATTTTCTCCATTGAAATTCAAAAAGCTGTCTGGGACAATGCCACCGATTTAGAAAGGAAGCTTCAAGCTTGGTGGACCCTAGTAAATTTCACCTACAACCCTATTACTAATGTGGCTACTACTTTTGTGTTAACCATACGTAACGCCTCAATATACACAATCCACCCCATCATTGCACGAGGATTAAACCATGATAAAACAGTGTTCTATCCTTCTGAGCACAGGGCATGGGCACGGATAGCAAATAAGAAGTGGCAGACTGTAAATTTAGAATCTTGTGTTACACAAAAACAACAAGGGTTCATTTGCGAAGGTAATACAACTGATGCCCAAGACATTTGCCTTGATACTGAGCAAGGCATTTGTCACTTTGAGATCCATCCAAATATTAGTCAAAAGACTGTACTTGTATATATTGGTCAAGGTTGTGCATGTTTGAGAACTGCTTGTGCTTCTATAGTGATAGATGAAACGACGATAGATAGCAAGAATCGTTCTAACTTTTGTATTTGCAATTTTGTTAAAATTCTCGGGTGTGACTTCTCTTACTTAGCACCAGTCGTATCCCACCAGTTAATAAGATCCAATTATACAATGTTTCACAAATTATTACCTGTACCTATTGGAATGAATCTTACATTAATAAGACAACTAGTAAAGCACCAAGATTTGATCAAAATTTTGGAAAAGGTCCAAGAGAATGGGAAGAAAACTTTGATAACGGTTTATCATGATACAAAACAAATAAACAGAATTTTAAAAAGGGTGAAACAAGATGCAAGCCATAATTGGTGGGATGTACTTTTTGGATGGCCACCTACTGCAACTGGTATCCTGAATGCGATGTCACACCCTATTGTTGTTCTTTTATTATTGGTTTTACGTAGCTTTGTTTTCTCTGTAATACTGTTTGTCTGGAATTGGAGAATGTTACGGCGACTAGCCACCCTAACTTCTGTATGTAATGCACATGGGAAAGCACTGAGAAGATACCTTTCGAAACCATAGAATCATAGAATCATAGAATTGTAGAAATAGACTACTAGATGAAGAATTTCTGTATTAGTAAAAGAATTTACTAACTCTGTAGAAAAGGGGGGACTGATACGGGGGCAAAAGGATTAATAGAAATAGTTTAATTAAGGAAGTATGCAGCTCTTGCTTGGGAAGTACGTAATCTTGCCTCTCTTGCTTGGGAACCTTGCCTGCTAGATGAAACAGGGGCTACAGGCCGCTGATTAGAAGAAGGCCCTTGAGAAAGGGAGGACAGCTCCTGCTCCTTCTGATAAGAGGAAGGTCGGTTCCCATCATCCCAGCATTCGAGCTGGTGGGAACCGACGCCGTGGCCTGGAGAAGAGCCAGAGGCCCACAGAGCACTGCGGAAGCGCCACCAGGCGAAGCAAGAGGCGTGGAATATTATAACGACCTGATACAATGATGTAATGTTTATGATACACTCCTCATGAATATGTATTACTTTGTGCTATAAAAGAAACATGCTTTGGCCCCCTAGGTGTGCAAGTTCGGAGGAGCGATCCCCCTTGCACCCGGCGCTGAATAAACATACACACTTTATAACTTTTCAGGAGTTATAGAGTCTTTTCCGTGCGTCAACGGGGCACTGGCTCTTCCGCTGCCCACCCCGAAACTGGGCTGAAGCACCCCTGCTGCAGCTGCTGAGCAGGGGTGCAGGTGGGGGCCCCTGACGTGCAGAATCAAACTCCGGAAAAGTTATAAAGCAGGTATGTTTATTACGGCGCCGGGTGCAAGGGGGATCGCTCCTCCTAACTTGCACACCCGGGGTCAGAAACACGCTCCTTTTATAGCATGAAGTGTTACATGTTCAAAAGTTTACATCAGGTGGGAATGAGGATTACATCATTGCGAGGGTCTTAGGGAGGAGATTTATGGTAAATCATTATAATATTCCACACCCTTTGCTCCGCCTGGTTGCTCCTGCGCGGTGCATCCTGGTGGTCGTCTTTGGGGTCTTCAGGAGGAAGGCTCCGAGTCTTCCTCGCGGTGTCCTTTTCACCTTTGCTTGCTTTGCATATCCAGGCCGGTCTGTTCTGGTCCCTGGGACTCCTTGATTAGCACTGTGGTTCTTATCAGTCCCTCCTTCCCGAGTGAGTATTGTCCTTGGGGCCCCTTTGACGCGCGGAAAAGACTCTATAACTCTTGTAAAGTTATAAAGTAGGTATGTTTATTCAGCGCCGGGTGCAAGGGGGATCGCTCCTCCGAACTTGCACACTTGGGGGGCCAAAGGGTGCTTCTTTTATGGCACTAAGTAATACATATTCATGAGGAGTGTATCATAAACATTACATCATTGTATCAGGTCATTATAATATTCCACGCCTCTTGCTCCGCCTGGTCGCGCCTGCGCAGTGCTCCCTGGTGGTCCTCTTCGGGGGTCTCGGGAGGAAGGCTCTAAGTCTTCCTCAGTTGGCTGCACATGCTCTGTGGACCTCTGGCTCTTCTCCAGGCCACGGCGTCGGTTTCCACCAGTTCGAATGCTTCGACCTTCCTCTTATCAGGAGGAGCAGGAGCCGTCCTCCCTTTTCTCAACGGCCTTCTTCTAATCAGCGGCCTGTAGCACCTGTTTTGTCTAGCAGGCAAGGTTCCCAAGCAAGAGAGGCAAGATTACATACTTTACATACAGGCCCAGCTTTTATCCCCAAAGCAGGACACCTGGTGGGTCCTGCTTGCTGCCTGCCCAGGGATGCAATCCCCTGTCATCCTGAGCCCTTGGGGAACGTGTTCCCTGCCTGGTGCTGGTGGGCTCTGGGTGCCCTTGGCAGAGCTCAGTGGCTCTGCTTTGGGATGTTGGGGGATCGCCACAGGGCAGTGATGCCTGGGAGAGGGGTGAAAGCCACCATGCCTGTGCTGGAGGGGTTGCAGAAGCCACCAGCCTGCAGTGCTGCTGGGGCTGGGGGTGAGGAGCTGCTGGAATTGTGGCCACAGCACTGATGGTGGAGCCTGGTGAGGACTGGTGGCATTCGTAGAATGAATGGGGTTCAGCTGAAGTCGGCTTTCACTGCCCTGTCTTGGTTCTGCACCTCTTGCATCGAGGTGGGGTGAAGGAGGGACATGTAGGGACAGCCATTAGAGACGACCCAGGCATCTGGAATCACCAAATCCCAGCCTGATGGGGTGGGAAGGGACCTCTGGGGATCACCCAGTGCCACCCCCTGCCAGAGCAGGGTCACCCAGAGCAGTCGCACAGGACGGCGTCCAGGCAGGTGGGGAATGTCTCCAGAGAAGGAGACTCCACCACCTCTCTGGGCAGCCTGGTCCAGGGCTCTGCACCCTCAAAGGGAAGGAGTTCCTCCTCGTGTTCAGGTGGAACTTCCCCTGTCCCAGTTTGTGCCCAGTGCCCCTTGTCCTGTCACTGGGCACCACTGAAGAGTCTGGCCCAATCCTCCTGACCCCTGCCCATCAGATATCGATGAGCACTGATGAGATCCCCCCTCTGCCTCCTCTTCTCCAGGCTGAACAGCCCCAGGGCTCTCAGCCTTTACTCCTCACAGAGATGCTCCCATCCCCTCTGCATCTCCATACCCTCTGCTGGACTCTCTCCAGTAGCTCCATGTCCCTCTGGAACTGGGGAGCCCAGAACTGAACACAACACTCCAGATGTGGCCTCACCAGGGCAGAGCAGAGGGGGGATCACTTCTCCGGACCTGCTGGACACACTCTTTTTCCTGCACCCCAGGACACCATGGCCGCCTTGGCCACAAGGGCACATTGGTGGTTCATGGCTGACCTGATGTCCACCCCTAACCTATACTTGGTTCCAGCCAGAGGACTGAGGTCCCCCATGATTTGCTGCCCAGGACTTTTCAGGCACTTCTGGACTGGAAATTTGGATGCAGGTTGGCTGCTGTTGTCCACTGCTTGTGTTGGGGTGACCTGGGCAGCCCTATGGGGACCTTCTGGTGGCTTTGGGATCACCAGCACGATGGGGCTGGTGCAGCACCGTTAGCACAGGACTGAGCTTCCTGCAATTAAATATTGCCTGAAGCGTGTCGCTGCTCCGCGTTTGCTCTCGTAATTCCAAGGGTGCGTTAATTAATGGGTGCATGAGGTGAATCTCAGCCACTTGCTCGTCAGCTCCTTGAGTCAGTCTGTGGTTTGGTACAGCGTGTGAGCCACATCCCTGGGTTTGCCATTCTTCCTCTCCCAGTATGCTCTGCCATGTCAGGAGCTGGGGCTGCTGCTGTCCCCTTACCCCGGGAATGCTGCTGACCTGTCTCCTCAGGGCTGCCTTTCCATCACGGTGCCCAAAGCAGCCTCTGGAAGGGTTGCGTGGGCTAAACCTCCCCAGTTTATCAGAGCTGGTGCTTCCAGCAGCTGGTATTCAGACACCCATGGCTCAGCCTCTGTGCTGGTGAAACTCAGTTTGATTTACTGCGTGTTGCTGTCAGCAGCACACAGCATCACTCACCAGCTCACCCAGGCGATGCCTTTTCTAGACGTGAGTGATTGACTTGCTAAAGCATCCAGAAAAATGCCTGGAAGATGGTTGTTCCCAGTGATAAAACACGCAGGAACTGGTAGTGTCCTGCCTGGCCTCACCCTGTCTCCTCCTGTCCTTGCAGCCCTGAGCAGAGCAGGCTGGCAGAGCTGGAGGAGCAGGCCAAGAGCACCAAGAAAGGGTTGTGGAGTGAGGGGATGGGCTCCCACACCGTCCGGGATCTCAAATACACCATTGAAAACCCCTGGCACTTCGTGGACTCCATGCACCAGAAGCCAGTCAATGGTAAGCTGGCAGCAACTCTGACACTGGGTGCTGGTGTCACCTTGTCCTCTGCCTGTCTGCCCATGGCCCTGGCAGCCGGCTGCCTGTGCCATGCTGCCTGGGTGCTGTTCCTGGCACCCTCTCATGGCAGAGAGCTGGCTCCAGCTCTGTGGTGCCTGCCAGGTTCCTCCACAGCATAGAATCATTGAATCCCAGAGTGGTTTGGGTGTGAAGGGACCTCAAAGCTCATCTGGTTTCAACCCTCCCACCAGACCAGGTTGCTCCAAGCCCCATCCAACCTGGCCTGGAACCCTGCCAGGGAGGGGGCAGCCACAGCTTCTCTGGGCAACCTGGGCCAGTGTCTCACCACCCTCACAGCCAACAATTTCTGCCTCAGATCTCATCTCAGTCTCCCCTCTTCCAGTTTAAAGACATTACCCCTCATCTTTGCTTTTGCTCCACAGCCATCATAGAGCATGTCTGGGATGGCAGCGTGGTCAGAGCCCTCCTCCTCCCTGATTACTACCTGGTCACCGTCATGCTCTCGGGGATCAAGGTGAGGCTCGGCCACCATCCCCATCTGGAATGCTCAGCAATCCTCTTTGCAGCAGGTTCCCTATTGAATTTGCACCATCATACACTGTGCATCCTCCTTGGTGCCTTCTGGCACTGGTGGGAGTGTGCAGAGCTTGCACCCGGGACCAGGGCAGGGAGGGATGAAGGCTGCCTTGGTGCCCGCTGTGTTATCATGCATGCACCCTCTGGTAACAGGCTGGTTGCAGCCCGTGGTGGCATGTGTGCCAGTGCGGGGTGTCACCACAGGGATGGGAACAGGTTTGGGTTAGGTGGGTACCAGCTCCGCACTGCCTGGCCCCGCAGCAGCCCCAGCTCTGGGCTCTCTCTCCCAGAAGCTGTAGCCAGAACATGGGGGCTGCATGCCACCTTCCTCCCCAAGGAGCTTTCCCACCCCTCTCCAGGTTTTAGGGGCCAGCCTGCACCCTGACTGTCCTCCTCTCTGCCCCAGTGCCCCACGTTCAAGCGAGACAGATGCCCCCGAAGTCCCTGAGCCGTTTGCGGCCGAAGCCAAGTTCTTCATGGAGTCGCGGCTGCACCCATGGGGTGCCCAGGGTTCCTTCAACCCCTCTCCCCATCTGTATGTGGGGTACCCTCAGTGCTCTCCTGGGTGGGAGGTAGATGCCATCTCTCCTTGCCAGTCTGCGCCAGCTCTGCCGTCTCTTGCCAGGGTGGCACATCCGTCCCTGCTGGGGACGCCTGCCCGGGTGTCACGCCTGTCCGCACTCCCTGCCAGGTTTGCCAAGGAGCACCAACTGAGGATCTGGAGGGACTACATGGCCCCCACGGCAAACCTAGATCAGAAGGACAAGCAGTTTGTAGCCAAGGTGAGTGGCTGGCAGGGCAGGGAGGGGACAGGCAGGGTCTGCTGGTGTGGGGACAGAGGGCAAGGTGCCCACCTGCCCTCGCTGGGCTCTGTGGGTGCTTGGACAAACTCCAGAGGGTTTTGCCTTGGCTGCAACCCTGGCATGGACTGCGATGCACGGCCACTCAGGCACACACTGGGATCTTGGGCAGGCCTGGGGTGGGAAGAGGTGAAGCAAAGCGGAGGGGAAGGGCCCATGGTGCGTGGGGAAGGGCTGGTGGGTACCCTGGCCCCTCTCTCTGGCTCACTGGGTGCCACAGAGATGCTCTTGCCCTGCCTGCCCTCCCCTGCCTGCATTTCCAGTGCTGTGTCAGGCGCAGCCCCTGCCCCGATGCCAGGGGGCTGTGGAGCCATGGGGCTCCGTGGGGCAGGACCCCTGGCTGGCACCTCCCTGCAGTGGGTCTGGGCCGGCTCTGGGGTCTCAACAGCCCAGGGGTGCCCCCACCACAGCGGTACCTGCATTCCTGCTGCATGGATGCCGTGCCAACCCCTGCCCTGGCACGGTTCGGAGAGCGCAGCCAGTGCAAAAGGGGGGATAGGAGGGAACGTGAGTGGGGCTGACCTGGGGCGTGGGTGTCCCTGTGTAGGAGCATCGTGGTGGATGGGGGGTACGTGGGTCTGGCAAGGTGGGGGGGTCCAGGCACAGCTCAGGAGGAGCAGCCCACTAGATGGTGCTGCTGGATCGCCCAGTGCAGCAGCTGGGGGGGGGGCTTGGGTTTTAGTGGGAACCCTGGGAAATGTGCAGCAGCACATTCCACTTCGAGGAAAGTCAGCTTAACCTCTGTGCCCTCCCCGTGCCCAGGTCACATCCTGCCCCAGAGCATCCTTCCAACTGCTTCATCCCGGCTGTGGAGGAAGCTGGGGTCGTGCCTGGGCACCCCTGTATGCAGACAGGGGAGCTTGAGGGGGCTGTTCCTGGTCTGGGGGGGCTGCTCCATCCCCGCTCGGTCCCCCATCTGCCTTGGAGGTCACTGTTTGTTGGGGATATTGGTGTGGGATACTGGTGCAGCAGAGCTCAGGGCAGAGAGTACGCCCACTCAGATTTGACTGAGTGGCAAAGGCCCCCAAAAACTCCCCCCTGCCCCAGCTTCCCCAGATGCCAAGGGGTTTGCAGGGCTTTTCCTCTCCGAGTGGCATGGATGCCAAACCTGGGTGGTCTCCGAGGCGGCACGGAGGTTGGAGCCCATCCCTGGGGAGAAGGACCACGTTCAGTCCCTACCCAAGGTTCCGCTATCACGATGAGAACTCACACCCGGGCAAATGCCACCACTGTCCCCCACGGACACAGGGATGGCCATGCTAAGGCACTGGCATGCTCGGAAGTGCCATCCTGCCGCTGGCAGGAGCTGCTGCTGGAGCTGGTGCCAGGAGCCGGCACGGGGAGGGGCGGGGGGTGTTAGTCACGCTTTGCTCAGCAGCTTGTGGCGGGCTGGCGGAGGGGGCAGCTGGATGCTCCTGGCATTTTGAAGGTGCCCATCGTTTTGTTGACTAGCTTGGACGCTGGCGGAGAGCTGTGGTGGGCAGCTCTCCCATCCCAACCCCCCCACAAGGCAGCAAAAGGATCTCTGCGGTGGGTTTGGGGCACGGTGGCATCTCCACCCCTTGTGCCAGGTGTTGCCGTGGGGCAGCCGTCCCCCCGGGAGTGGTGGGAATCCCCCCCCGGTGCCATGGAGGGGGGACCCGGTGTGCTGTGTCCTGCTTAGGGTGCTGCCAGCTCTGGGCACAACCCCTCATGCTGCAGGGGTTTCCCCAAGCTTGGGGGTGCCTGGGGTCCACTGCCCTGGCTCTGCGATGAGAGCTCCAAACGTGGTGGGCACCGTGATGCCGACCTGTTTCTCAGGGAGAAGAGGCAGAATTTCTCTGCCTTGGGTTAAAACCTGCTCTTTATGCAGGCTCATGCAAATCAGCGTTTAGGGAGTCAGCCGAAGCCCCCCTGGGCACCCTTGCTTCTGTAGTGTCAATTCTTGCTCTTTTTCCTTTCCTGGGAATTGGAAGTGACAGGGAAAATGAGGACAAATACCCGCATGCCTCGGAGGGCTGGAGCTGAGCGCAGAGCTGAGGACCTGTGAGCCCCCATCCCTCCTCCCAGCACCCTACGGTGGGGTGTGAGCACCCGCAGGCAGCCAATGCTCCGTCATCAAAGCCACCTCCGTGCTGGGCACAACACTGAGGTGCTCATTTGCAGGGGCAGAGCTGACCGTAGGAGCTGCCAGTGGGGGTGGTGATGGCAGGGAGAGGAGGAGGAAGAGGAAGATCCCAACCTGTCTTTGCACTGTTGAGCAATCGCGGCAAATCGATCTGGGCTTGTTTTGGAGGTGGCTGGCGGTGCTGTGAGAGGAGGGGTTGGTTTGGGGAGAGGTGAAGGCTTGGCCGCGGTCTTGGGTTTGATGCCTGCAAGTGGCGAGAAGAAAAGGGGCGGAAGAGAAATGCAAAGAGGCTGGAGGCTTTCTCCTCAATTCCCTACATCAGCTTGGCGTAGAGCACCCGGGAATTTGGGACAGTGCTGCTCAGGGCTGAATACATTACGCTGAAACCTCTCCTCTGCCAAAAGCTGTACAGCTTTGTACGCAGGGCTCGGAGGCCTGGGCCAGGTTCTGCCATCCCATGTCCCCGCAGCGGAGCAGGATTAGCCCCCTTGGGCTCACGGGTGGGCAGTGGGAGAGAGCAGCCACCGGCACAGGGCACGCTGTGCTCTGTGGGCAGCCCCTCGCCCGCAGCAGGGTTTGCTGGCTGGGCTCTGCGCCGCCTCCTGCCACACACGGCTCCAGCGCTTTGCAGGAGGGGGCGGTGGGGATGACCTGTGCATGTACCTTTTATATATTTTTTTATTTTTTTTTTTTTTCCCTCCCCTTGGAGCCTTCGTCGTGGCCAAATCTTCTCGGATCTCAGTGCCAAAGCCAGCCTGGGAACTTTTTCCTGCTGAGCTGAGTGCCAGACCCTGCCAAAACCCCTCAAAAAGCAGTTTCCTGGCTGGGGGGGGGGAGCATCACTGACCCCTCTCTCTGTGCTGGATGCCACCTCCCAAAGTGCCACCGTCCCTTGTCTTGTAAGGTCAGGGTGCAGGAGGTCACTCCCAGCTTCGGGGATGCTCCCTGCGCAGGTCCCTGAGCCCTCTCCCTGGAGAGCTAACGAGCTGCCCTTGTTACTGCTGGGCAGGGAGCACGGCAGCCTGCCCTGGGGAGCTGCGGGGTGCAGCGGCAGCTGGGGGAACAGCCCCATGGTCCCCAGGCACGGGGGTCCTCAGGCCCCATGAGCACCCAGTGGAGCGGTGACAGGGACAGACGCTTGGGGCAAGAAAAGCCCTGGGGTGGAGAGTTGGAAACCTTGTTGGGATCAACTCCTCACAGGAAAAATAGCGACAAGGCCCCGCTGTGACCTTCTCACCAAGGGGGAGCAGTGATGGGGACGAGGGGGGATTGCCTGGCTGGAGCCCATCTCCCTGCCCTGTCCTGCCTGCAACTTCCAGCCCCGGTGTCCCCATGTCCTGCAGCGTCCCGCACTCCATGGCAGGCAGCTCTGCCTGGCAAAGGGCCCTGCAAGTTAATTCCTGCCAGGATGCTTGGGGCTGGAAGGGCTTGGCGAGACCCCAGTGCCAGTCGTTGGCTCCCGCACGTAACCCGGGCTGTGCTGGGGCGCCGGGAGCTGGCGTTTGCTGCCTGATGGATGTGTGATGTAGTGTGGGGTTTGCCCCTGGTTGTGGTGTCTTAGCTTCACCTCTTGCTTTTTGGAAGATGCCTGCGAGAGGAGAGGATCCCCTCCTGACCCCCCCAGCCCTGAGGATGAGATGGGAGCTCTGCCGGGCAGCACTCGCTGGTGTCCGTGATGGTTCCCGGATGGAGTCCTCTCCCTGTGAGGCTCCTGACCCCCCCCGTGCAGCACCCCTTTGTTCTTCCTGGGGGAGCCCCCTCTCCCGTGCTGCAGGAGGCCTTGGGGAGGGTTTGAGCACACACTCTGGTGGCTGCATGGAGATTGATGCTTCCCTCATCCCCTGCCTCAGTTTCCCCCACGGGCTGTTTGCTCTGGGGAGGTGGGAGAGCCCCGTTTCCAGGGCGCAGGGCTGTGGAGGACGTGTGGTGTGATGGGTAACCCATCGCCGGGGGGAGCCACAGGAGGCTGCGGGACTGCTGGGGATGGTGCAGAGTGTGCAGAACTCCCCGGTTTTCGTTTTCCTCCTCTCTGTGCCACCCCGGGCATCCATGCCCTCCACTGCCAGGCTGGTGGGGGTCGGGGAGTGCTCCCCTCCTGCTCCCCACCTCTGTCCTGCGCCGTGAAGGTGTGCTCGGAGCAACCTGTGGTGTTGGGATCTGGTGGAGAAACCCCTGGGATTGGAGTCTCTGGCAAATATGGCATTGTTGGGGCACAGTTTGGTCTCTGTTTGTGGCAAGTAAGGTATGGACTTCCCAGGTAGTGCAGAAGGAAAGACCCTTTGTTAGTACATCAGCTCCAATTTATACTGTTACTGTGGCTATTAATAAATTGGTGCACATTTATACTGTTGCTATTAATAGATCAGTTCATATTTATACCCATAGCTCAGTAGTTTACCTTTAATACTCCTATCATCTTGCAGGCTAATTGAACACGTGCTACCTTTCCGCTTCTTGTTCATGTCCTGTTATTGTTTCTACCTCTTATCTCTATGCACGTAGCTAGTTCTTGTACTTTCCCACTAGCTCGGCCTTGTCTTGCTTCCCCACATCTGTTGACCTCTGCTGTGCTCGGTTCTGGCGTCTCATGAGCCTACGTGCGCTGGACGTCGAGCCCCGGCTCGGCAGTGACATGGGAGTGCCCCACATAAGCTCTGCTGTGGGTCACATGCCAGTTTGATCCCTGTGCCCCTTTGTCGGTGCAGGGCAGTGCGAATGGGGGCAGCCGGTACCCACTGGCAGGGCTGTGACCTGCAGCGTGGGCACCGGAGCCAGGCACTGCCCAGCTTCACCTGGTAGTATAAAACCATCCAGGAGCTCCTCAGGGCAGGGATTTATCTGCTTGCTGCTTTTTTATTTGATTTTATTTTTCCCCCATTAATGGTTGATGCACTCGGGTGCTTGCTGAGACCCCTGCCAAGCATCAGCACCTCGTGCTGTGCCCGTGCGGTATATCTCTTGTTCTGTACGTTATTATCACTGTGATTGTTATTGTTGTAGTTCAGGTTGTTGTTGTTACACTGTTATATATTAAATCTTCCTTATCTCAACCCTGGGGTTTGCATTTTTCTCCCTGTCCCATTCCCATCCGAGGGTGGGGGAGGGGCAGCAGCAATGTGGTCTCGGGTCCCGGCAGGGTCTAAACCACCACAGCCTTTTTGGCGCCCAACATGGGGCATGAGTGGGTTGAGATAAGGACGAAAACCTCACCAGAGTGTGTTAAAACAATGTTAGGCGTGATTTTCTGTTTATATATTTGTATTGTTTGAATAAGGTATGTTTACAATGCTGGCCGATTTGCTTGCGTGGTGGGGCTGTATTAACCCTTACATCCTCTATGTGTTCCCAGTGCTGGTGTTTATTGTCTGTGGAAAATGTGTCAAGAGCCTTGTTTTGCTGTACTGGTGAAGTGCTGGGGTCTGAACCCCCAGCCCTGAATTAAGGTTGACATATGGGTGGTTCCCACGGCCCTTTAAGAGGAGGGGATGAGTTTACCTTTTGGCTTTCCTCCAAGGTGCAGCTGACCTTGCAAGGAGAGCCCTTGGGTAAACAAGCCCCAGGTGCCCTGCATTTTGATAACAAGTGCCAGGTGTCCTGTTTGGGGATAAAAGCTGGGCCCACTTGCAGGAAGGGTTGGAGAGTCTGTCTGTGGAGTGGATGCACTTCACAGAGTTTCCTGTTGGGGAAGGACCTCCTGACCACTCATGCAACTGGATCGCAGTCAGGTCTGGCACGTACAAACGCGGGCTTTGTGGGGAGGCAACATGGGGTTACTTCTGTCATATGTAACTGCCTTGTTCTTCTGGTTGTCTCCCATTTTCTCTGTGGGTTACCTTGTGTCTCTGCTTGTTCCATCTGTTATGAGTGATACTATGTCATTCCTGGGGTCGCTGGGGTTGATATCTATTATTTGTGATCTATCTAACTTGTTTGTACCCCTGGCAATCCCCTATATTCTGAGTCCTTTACGTGAAATAGAACTTACTCGCTGGATTGTTGTTCTGCTGCTGGCTGTGTCTTTTGTACTGGGCCTACTAATTGGCAAAACAACTGGATACTGACTACTTATGATATGGTTGCATCGCTGCTTGTGGGGGTGAGCTGGTACCTGTATGCGGCCGGGGCATTTGTTAGTGGTCTCAACCCATCTATGGGTGAGCCAGGGGAAGAGAGCTTCTCAGTTTTTGAGAGTTTTGGCTATCCTTGGGGAGCATCCAGGCCAGTGCGTTCATGGCACACTGTTTTCTGCATGTCTGCTATGTCCTGTTTAAGGTTATACGGTCCTTCTCCAATAATAGTATCACCCGGAGACCTGCCCCGAGGCCAGATAGTTATGAGTGACAAGGTGTGTGGGAAAAAATGGGCAAGTGCCTAGGTCAGTGGTCACCCCCAATGCTTTGGAATTTCACCCCCAAACAAGTGCAGAGTCCTGATAAACTAGTGGAGCATTTAGAAAAGGTGTGTTGCCAATCTGACAAACCCCAGGAGACACAACTCACTGCAGTGTGTTGGGGACTCTCCCATGCCTACCATGCCCTCCTTAACACTACTCAGTGCTCTGGAGGGGAAGGAAGCCTTTTCCAGGGCTGTTTTTGCCCTGTGTGGTACCGATGTGCTGAGCACCGATGCTCAGCCTGGCCTCACCGCGCTGGTGTGTGAAGGCACTGTGTGCAGCAGCTCCCGGAGCCCCGGGGTTGCTGTGGGAACAGTAACGTCGAAATTCCTCCCTCCTGTGATGCCGCCTTGTTTTGTACACACTGAATTATGTATAACTTCCCAGATTAGCCTCTTCCTCCTGCTGTTTCACTGGCGTCAGCGCCGGCTGCATGGGAGGGAGCTGCCGTGAGCTGAACATCACGTTGGCACGGCGGGGAAGGGTGCGGGGTGGCTGCAAAGCGGCCACTGATGCTGATGAGGGCTGACCTGAACCCTTGTGCCCCACCGGAGGAGCACGGTTTCATTGCAGAGTGGTTACAGTCTCCAAGGAGACTGCAGAACCCCCCGCCGTGCTATGGGCTCTCTTGGCACAATCCTTGGCTCACTTCGGTGCCCGGCGCGCGGGCAGTTGCTTTCTTCCTGCCTGCTGGCAGCTGCCAGCCCCGCCACCATGCATGGTGCTGCTTGGGCATGCACTAAACATGGGTCTGGTGTCTCACTGCAGGTGCCTCAGCACCCCAAGGTCACCAGATTGCCACCATGTCACCAGGGTTTGCAGGGCCAGGTCCTGCCACCCAGCTCTGGAGCAGTGTGAAAGTCTCCGTGGCCTGGCCAGTGTGACCCCGGGTCCTGCAGCACCACTGCAGAGCAAGAGCTGCTGCCATCATCTTCCTCTCCTTCCTTCTCCTTCAAGAGCTGGAGCAGCTCCAGAGCCCATCCTGCCCTGATCTCAGGGGAAGCCTGCCATGACAGTGCCAGGCTTGGGGTGCTTGGGCATCCCCAAAGCAGGGGGGTTCCAGACCCTGGCACCTGTGCGAGCTCTCTTGCCCTTCATGGTGTCCCCAGTGCTGCTTGTGGGTGCCCCACTTAAACCTCCCTTATTTTTTCCTGGGTTTTATCCTTCTTTAGGTCCTTCTGCATCTTCATCTCTGGCTCTGCTTATGCAGTTACTTAATTACCTGTGAATGCAATTAGTGAAATGTTTACCCCTCTCCCTTTCCAGATAACTATTTTTTTAAAGAAAGATGAAACTATCAAAAAAACCCACCAAAAAAAGCCTCAGCCAGACAAACTGGATACTGTGCTCGTCTGTATGTCCCTCTCCCCCCATCCCTGCCTCGGTGCTTTGCTGCATGCAGGGGTGGGTGTTTTCTGCCCCTGCACACATAGGTGTATTTTGGGTTGATTTGGGGCTGTTTTGGAATAGCAGAGCACCAGGGTTTGGCAGTGTTGGCTGCGAGCTGCCCTGCCCAGGGTGGGGGACTGGATGTGTACCCCCTGTAGTAGGGAGCACGTAGTTAGCACTGCTCGGCCAGGGAGATCCATCTCCATCCCGCCGAGCACAAATTGGTCCCCAGGCACCCGATGGAATAGATGGGAAATGACAAACTGAAAATTCAGAGTAATAAAATCCTACAGCCTTTCATCTAGTAAGACAATAGATAGTAGTTTCGGCTTTGATGATAGTGAGTTGCTTCTGTTCTTGTTCCTAGAGTAGTGTGGAAGCAGGAGGTTGTTCAGGACAATCAGATCCAATTTTGTCCAGGTAAGAACTTTATCTCTAAGCTCAGTTCTCCAGACAGAAGGAAATACAGCTTATAACATTTGGGAGTCTAAATACTCGAATTATAAATTGCTTCTTGATTTTTACAGCTTGTATTTGCAATAGATAAACCTGAAAATAATATTTCTTGTGGGTCAGGTATTCTGCTTGTATAGAAGCCTTGGACTTGTGCTAAGGACAAATTGGTGACTCTTCACATTAAGTTTTCTATGGAGGCACTTGATTAGTCTTAGTCTGTGGCTGAACTATCCTTGCGTAAAAGCAGGTGGTATCCAGATTACAAAACTGAAACAAGAAGATCTTGGAGACAGTCTCTGGATGATCTCACGTGATAGTGGGACTCCTCTCATGACTTCGTAAGATTTCTCTGTAACTCTGCTTCACAGTGAGGGTAACAGAGCACTGGAACAGGCTGCCCAGAGAGGTTGTGGAGTCTCCTTCTCTGGAGACATTCAAAGCTCGCCTGGATGCGTTCCTGTGTGACCTGATCTAGGTATTCCTGCTCTGGCAGGGGGATTGGACTAGATGATCTTTTGAGGTCCCTTCCAGTCCCTAACATTCTGTGATTCTGTGATCTCCTGCCTTTGTCACCCAGTGTGGAATGGATGCTGAGAGCGGGAGCTGAGAGCAGTTCGTGTCTCTGTCGAGGAACATCACATATGCAGATGAAGATGCATCTCCTGCTGCTGCCCAGGTGATGGCTCTGCAGGTGTGGTGCTGGTGCTGTGGTGTACTGGGATGTCCAGAGTCCCCTTGCTGGGACAGCTGGAACCCATGACCAGGACGGCCAGAGCCCCTTTGCTGAGAAGGATGCGATTGCTGCTGGGGGACTTGGGGCTTTGGCAGCACCAGGGCCCCTCCTCAGCCCTGGGAGCTGGAGGGAAGAGGTGGAAAGGGGAGTGGGACATGTCCCAGCTCCTTTCCTGGCTGTGCCACTGCTCTGGCACTCGAAGCTCCCTGCTCCTGCCAGCACAGTGGAGATGAGGTTGACATTGGCCATGGGGGATTTCTTCAGGGATCATCTGGATGGCCCCGGGGCACCTTTCAGCCTTATTTTCCAAGGATCCAAGGCCAAGGCTGACTGACTTTTCTTATTTATCCTGGATATCCTGCACTAATGTCAGTGTTGGGGTGCTGGGGAGGGCTCTTTGGGTGCCTCCGTCCCCTTCCAGCCAGGGCACAGGGTGAGGGGGTCTCCAGAGGAGCAGGACCCCAGTGCTGCGCCCGCTCCGGTTGCCAGGGCTTACTGGCTGGCATCTTCCAGGAGTGTTTGGCATGGTGGCAGCTAATAGCAGAGCTGAGAGGAGCATCAGGGCTGTCACTGCACCGGGCAGAGCGAGAGGAGCAGGCACTGCTGCAAATAGCAAGCTGTGGAAAGCTGGGAATGGCTTCAGAAAAAGAAAAAACAGATAGATTTGGGCTTGGATGGGTTTTTTCCCCTCTGGAATGGGCTTGTGTGTGGGTTCCTTGGCTTGCCAATATGTTTTGCAAGGCGGGGAGCTGCTCGCTCCTGTCAGGCGGCGAGCAGATGAGGATAAGCCAGCCCCCGCACCCAGTGGCCTCTGGAGAGCGGGAGCTGGCACCCATGAGGGCTCCGTGTTCCCGGCTGGTGGGCACCCTCACAGCCAGGGATCAG
Organism: Podargus strigoides; assembly: GCA_028020825.1. Taxonomy (NCBI): domain Eukaryota; kingdom Metazoa; phylum Chordata; class Aves; order Caprimulgiformes; family Podargidae; genus Podargus; species Podargus strigoides. Next base: position 50,115,360 of record CM051662.1, read on the forward strand.
CCTGGCACCGGTGCCAGCAGGGAGGGTGAGCCTGTGGCCATCGGGCTTCACCCACCCAGTGAAGGATGCAGAATCCCATAGGATAGGGTGATTGTGATGCTGCGTCCCCTCTGCTCTCACAGTGGGGTGATACTGGGTCAAATGGAGGTGGCCCTGTTCATCTGTCTGGGAGCACGCCGTGCCCTGTCACAGAGCAATGACACCGGGAGGTCGGTGCCCCTCCCGTGGTGTTTGCCTGCCTGCTCCTAGAGGTGCTGGTATTTAAGTCCTGACAAAGGTTTTTCCCTGCTTTGAATCTCATGTTAGATCCAGCTTCCAGCAGCACAGCTGTTTAGCCAATTACTAAGCCCAGTACAAAGGACACAGCCAGCAGCAGAAAAACAATCCAGTGAGTAGATTCTATTTTGCGTAAAGGGGTCAGTATATAGAGGATCGCTGGGGGTACAAACAAGTCAGATCACAAATAATAGATATCAACCCCAGCGACCCCAGAAATGACATAGCATGACCCGTAATAGATGGAACAAACAGAGATACAAGGTAACCCATAGAGAAAATGGGAGACAACCAAGACAATAGGGTGATTACATACGATAGAGGTAACCCCATGTTGCCTCCCCATAAAGCCCACGTTTGTACGTGCCAGACCTGACTGGGATCCAGTTGCATGAGGAGCCAGGAGGTCCTTCCCTAACAGGAAACTCTGTGAAGTGCGTCCACTCCACAGACAGACTCTCCCACTCTTCCTGCAAGTGGGCCCAGCTTTTATCCCCAAACAGGACACCTGGCACTTGTTATCAAAATGCAGGGCACCTGGGGCTTGTTTACCCAAGGGCTTTCCTTACAAGGCCAGCTGCACCTTGGAGGAAAGCCAAAAGGCAAACTCATCCCCTCCTTTTAAAGGACCATGGGGAACACCCATATGTCAACCTTAATTCAGGGCTTGGGGTTCAGACCCCAGCACTTCATTTGGCCCTTTGACATATGGGTGGACCACAGCCTCTATACCATCCGTAGGTGTACAAGTATCTTTTCTTTATCTTGAATTAGCCTCAGTCCATTAAATACAGATGCTGTGCTTCACTGTCGTAGTCTTTCTCATTGGAAGATCAGGTGCAATCATATTTCCAGTATGTCACGATAAACTAGGTTGATTGTAGTCTGGAGCCGAGTTCATCTACTTGGCACAGTTCAGCATTAAGTTGCGTTGCAGTTCATGAGGTCAGATTCAATATAGATGTTCTCATACTTCAGCGGCGCTGCGCAAGATCTACAGTACAAAATTCTATACCATTTTGTTATTCCCGCAAATAACATTTGTTTGCAGGGACATGTTCCCATTTTTCCTGCCCAGGTCTCATAATTAGGACGGTGTTATCTTTTCCTACAGCTATTACTTCAGCTGGCTCAGGGGGCCCACTCGGCCCTTGGACCCATACCTTTGCCCCATTACTAAAGTTGGTGGATCCAAAACCTTTGTCTCCACGAACAGTAGTAACTTGGGGTGGGTCCCCCCTCCTTACTGTTGTTTTCAAAATTGGTAGTATTAATAGTTGTGCTATTCTATCCTTGGGTTGAATAACCAAATCTTCTTCACCATTATTTAAAAGGATTACCTTAATCTCTCCCTGATAGTCGGCATCAATCACTCCTCCCATGACGTGAACACCTTTCAGGGCTAATTTTGAGCGAGCACTTATCAGACCAAAGTGTCCTGGGGGAATTTGGACTCCTATCCCGGTGTTAATAACCCTTGTCTGGCTCCGGTTTATCTTTACCAGTTCTAATGCATAGAGATCCAGCCCAGCAGCCTCTGGAGTGGCCCGGTAGGGGGCCATCGCACCCGGGACAATTTCCCAGTAGATCAATGTTTCGGTTACTGTTAAAGGCTGTATCTGGAGATTGGGCGTAGTCATACGCATCAAGGGCGTCTCCATCTCCCCAATGGGCCTATTGTTGAGGGTATGGAGGGCATCCGTGAGGTTAGTCCTCCATCGGGATAGCTTTCCATTTCCCAGCTTTTTTAACTGCTCCTTCAATAGCCCATTCATCCATTCAATTAATCCTGCAGCCTGGGGATAGTATGGTATATGGAAGACCCACTGAATATTATGCTGCTCCGCATATTGTTGCACCAATTTGTTTTGAAAAAGAGACCCATTGTCAGTTTGGATTTGTAAGGGGATCCCATAGTACAAAATCATTATATCTATGGTGGAAGTAGTACTATGGTGTGTGGCTTTCTTACAGGGATAAGCTATTAAATATCCCGAGTATGTGTCTACTGCGGTGCAGATGTATTTGCACCCTTGGTCCTGGGGTAAAGGTCCGATATAGTCCATTTGCCAGATCTGTCCTGGCAATTTCCCTCTTCCCAGTTCTCCTTTTACGATATTTGGTACCGGGTGTTTATGAGTGTGTTGGCACACAGGGCATTGGGCAATTATTGTTTTGATCATGTCCAGTGACATAACTATGCCACGCTCTTGGGCCCACTTGTAAGTGGCCTGCTCCCCAAGATGCCCACATTTTTGGTGTGCCCATTTCGCCAAGCCTTCATGGTCCCCTTCCTGAGGGAACTCCAGTCCGGCTTGGGAAATCTCTGCCCGGTTATCGGTGACAGAATTGTAAAGTCGCTCAAGTGAATTTATGTTGCTATGAGCGTCGACATGAAACACTGTCACCTTTGTTCTTTGAACCAGTTCCCAAATATCCTTCCACATTTCCTTTCCCCAGACCATTTTAGAATAAATTTTCCAATCCTTGGCTACCCATGTTGGCAACCAGGTAGCCAATCCTTTAGCCACTGACCAAGAATCGGTATACAGGTAACACTCCCCTAAATCCTCTTGTTTTAAAGCCATATATGCTGCATATAACTCAGCATATTGGCTACTTTCCCCTTCTCCTGTGGTCTCCAAAACTTTTCCCTAGTGAGGGTGATAAACCACTGCCTTCCAAAACCTTTTCCCTCCTATATATTTAGCTGACCCATCCGTAAACCATGCATGTTCCCTTTCAAGAGATAGCAATTGATTCAGGGTCTTCCCCCATTGCACAGGGGATTCCCATTCAACTATAGGATCAGGCTTTACCTCTTGATCCTGCATGGGGGCAGCCACTATTTGTTCATGAAGGGCAGCAACACCACCAGGTCCCACCTTTGCTCTGTCTTGGATGTACCATTTCCATTTGATAATACTGGATTCCTGAGCATGCCCTATTCAGTGGGTCTTTGGGGAGTTTTTAACCCACTGCATAATAGGGATTTCAGGGCGCCGAGCCACTTCGTGTCCTATCGTAAGCTGTTCAGTTTCTGCCAAGGCCCAATAGCAGGCTAACAGTTGCTTTTCAAAGGGCGTGTAGTTGTTCCCTGCCTCTGGCAACTTTCTTCCCCAAAATCCCAAGGGGACTTTTCTCTTCCCTTGTTTTTGCCACAGGCTCCAATTAGCATATGACCCATTTACAGATACGTTGAGTTCTGCTTCGCCTTCCTGCATGGGCCATAAGTCTAAAGCCTTTTGAATAGCCTCTTTAGCTAACTCAAAGGCAGCCTGCTGCTCATTCCCCCATTCAAATTCATATTTCTTTCTGGTCACCTTGTATAATGGGGCCAAAATCTGTCCCAAATGGGGAATGTGTTGTCTCCAGAAACCAAACAGCCCGATAAACCTCTGCGCCTCTTTCTTATTCTGTGGTGTTGTAAAGTCAAGGATCTTCTGCCGAGCCTTGGGTAGTATCTCTCGATGACCACAGTGCCAATGGATTCCTAAAAATGTGATTGTCTGAGACGGCCCTTGGATTTTAGTTGGATTAATCTCCCAGCCTTTCTGCCTCATATGCACTAGGACCACTTCGAGCATTTGTTGTAATTCAGTCTCATTGCTCCCCTGAATTAGAATGTCATCAATAAAGTGGACAATCTGCATATGAGGGGGAAGCTGTACCTCATCCAGGTGCTCAGCCACTATTCTATGACAAATAGTTGGACTATACACCCATCCTTGAGGCAACCGGGTAAAGGTGTACTGCCGCCCTTGCCATGTGAATGCAAATTGATCCCAATGCTCTTCTGCAATTGGGATCGTAAAAAATGCATTGGCTAAATCAATGATGGCATACCACGTGCCAGGATGCCTCTGAACTCTTTCTATTAAAGTGATCATATCAGGTACAGCTACCGCAAGAGGCGGGGTGCTCTTGTTTAGTTCCCTTTAATCCACAGTCATTCTCCAGGATCCATCGGCCTTCTTAACTGGCCAGACTGGACTATTCCACATGGTGGTAGTTGGTTTTATAACTCCTGCAGCCAGTAAATCTTTGATCGTTTGGGAAATTTCTTCGTGACCGCCTGGAATCCTGTACTGTTTCATGGATACGACCTTGGTCGCAGCTGGAATTTGAACGAGAGGCATCTTTCTTTCCTACTAGAATTGCCTGATTAGTGATATAACTCCTTACTCCAAATTGATACCGACCATCACGGAGATTCAAAGTAAGTCCCTTTAGAATATCTATTCTGATTATATGCTCTGGAATCGGAACAATCATGACTGTATACTGTCGTTTCGGAAGGTGTCCAATTCTCATATTAATTTGGGTTTGTACCGCCTCGATTTGCTTGCCGCCCAGCCCTGTAATAATCACAGACTGCCCTTTGAATTTCTCAGGGTTCCCATAGATTAAGGAGGCCTCCGCTCCGGTATCCACTAAGGCTTTTACGATTTGAGAGGACCGGTTTTTCCAGAATATCTGTAGCTCCACGTGAGGTCGCCAGTCCTCCCACGCCCAATGTACCGGAGCTTGGCCAACATTTCAGAAAGAATTATAATGCCTGGTTTCTTGTGAGGGATATAGGTCAGAGTACTGCTGCCACCCGTGGTTCCTCTCTGGAGCAACAGAGGGCCTGCCGCAAGCAGAGGCAGGGTCCTGCTGTGGTTCCAGAGGGGGTGCTGTAGGCTGAGCAGCTCCCGAATCATATGCCTGATAATTTTGCACCTTCCTACAGGGTTTCTGTAACCCTCTCTGTTTATACATCCTCCATAGTTCATTGGTATCAAGACCATCAATCCTAGTGAGAGGTACACCATCTTTTAGCAAACTTTTAAACATTTGTCCTCGAGACATCCTATATTCGGTATTTTTACGGCGTCGGGTTTCTCAATTCCCTGTACTCTCCCAGGGGCCCCGCTGATGTCGGATTTCTTGATACCCCCGATGCTCCTGGGGGCCCCAGTCTCCAAGGTCACCCAGCTGCTGCATTTTCTCAATTACATCTCTAATGGGATTCCCTGTTTCACTAAGTAGGAGAGTCACAAGAACATTCTTATATGCCGGTGGAGCAGTTTTAATGATTGTATTTCTCATGGGCACAGACAACCTAAGCTGCATTAATACCTCAACATGTCCCACATGAATGGCCAGTTTCATTCCTTCTTCCTTTACCCGTTGTATACCATCCCACAGAGTATACCACGGTCGGTCAGAGCCTGGCCAGGCATTCTCTAGGGGGTATTTTGCCTTGCACCCTTCGGCAGCTACAGCCAATAGATTGGTACTCTGATCATTATTTCGAAATGCATCCTGCACAAGAGGGTCTGAACTCAGTGTCACAAACTTTTTACAGTCCAAGGCATCCAGGCTAACCCCTGATGCTCCCTGATCATACAAACGTACCATCCAAGCAAGCAGGGGCTCTCCTGGTCTCTGACTAAGTCGTGCAAGGATATCATTTACTTCTTGCTGTGTAAAATCCTCCATTGTGGGTCTGTTCACCGGCGGCTGGTGTTCAGAAAATCCTATCTTTCTCCTGATGACTGGTCTCGCATCTGCAGAGTCATCTGAGGCACCAGCCCCAGTAGACTCCGCAGGGTACCAAATATCATCATCCGAGTCATCAGGGTTACAGTGCACATCCACCTCTACAACTTCTGAGTGGACCTTCTTATGATTCGATTGCCCCCTTCTCTTCCCACCTTTACACTGGGCAACTTGCACTGTAGCCTTCTCAGGCACAGCTTGGCAAGTATCCAGCTTGTCAGTAAGGAACTTGTTTAAAGTTTCTAAAGTCATAATCTGATCTCGCATGTGGGAACATTCTACCAGTAACTGTTCTTTCTGCTGGTGCTGTTTCTTATACGCTGTTAACAAAATCCATCCCCGTCTCCGGAAGGTTACAGCATCCCGTGCCTTATTGGAGAACTTTTGAATAGTTTCCAATACATCCTGTGGTTCAGCCTCTGCCAACCGCTTCTCCCACTGTTCACATGGCCCCCCAAATTTAACCCATTCAAGAGCCAGCGAAGTGTACACGGGATCTTCCCAACCGGGAACACCAGACGGGGCCATCCTCGTCGCCAGTTTTGTTTTGCCAATTACTAAGCCCAGTACAAAGGACACAGCCAGCAGCAGAAAAACAATCCAGTGAGTAGATTCTATTTTGCGTAAAGGGGTCAGTATATAGAGGATCGCTGGGGGTACAAACAAGTCAGATCACAAATAATAGATATCAACCCCAGCGACCCCAGAAATGACATAGCATGACCCGTAATAGATGGAACAAACAGAGATACAAGGTAACCCATAGAGAAAATGGGAGACAACCAAGACAACAGGGTGATTACATACGATAGAGGTAACCCCATGTTGCCTCCCCACAAAGCCCACGTTTGTACGTGCCAGACCTGACTGGGATCCAGTTGCATGAGGAGCCAGGAGGTCCTTCCCCAACAGGAAACTCTGTGAAGTGCATCCACTCCACAGACAGACTCTCCCACTCTTCCTGCAAGTGGTCCCAGCTTTTATGCCCAAAGCAGGACACCTGGCACTTGTTACCAAAATGCAGGGCACCTGGGGCTTGTTTACCCAAGGGCTTTCCTTACAAGGCCAGCTGCACCTTGGAGGAAAGCCAAAAGGCAAACTCATCCCCTCCTCTTAAAGGGCCATGGGGACCACCTATATGTCAACCTTAATTCAGGGCTTGGGGTTCAGACCCCAGCACTTCAACAGCCCAGTGGCCTTCATCACCTCCTCCCCGAGTGATGCCTGGATGATCACTCTCCCCGCTGGCAACCCAAGCACAGATCCATGCTGGGCAATGAGTGGATGGAGAACAGTCCTGGAGAGAAGGACTTGGGTGTGTTGGTGGATGATAAGATCAACATGAGCCAACAGTGTACGCTTGCAGCCCAGAAAGTCAACTGTGTCCTGGGCTGCATCCAAATCTGTGTGACCAGCAGGGCGAGGGAGGGGATTCTGCCCCTCTGCTCTGCTCTCGTGAGACCCCACCTGGAATCCTGTGTCCAGCTCTGGAGCCCCCAACACAAGAAAGATCTGGAGCTGTTGGAGCGAGTCCAGAGGAGGGCTACCAAGGTGGGCAGAGGGCTGGAACACCTCTGCTCTGGGGACAGGCTGAGGGAGTTGAGGGTGTTCAGCCTGGAGAAGAGAAGGCTCCGGGGAGACCTCATAGCGGCCTTCCAGTACCTGGGGGGGGCTACAAGAAAGCTGGGGAGGGATTTTTTACAGGGGCATGGAGTTATAGGATGAGGGGTGATGGGTGGAAGCTGAGAGAGGGTGGGTTTAGACTGGATATAAGGAAGAAGTTCTTCACCCTGAGGGTGGGGAGGCACTGGAACAGGTTGCCCAAGGAAGTTGTGGATGCTTCATCCCTGGCAGTGTTTCAGGCCAGGTTGGATGGGGCTTGGAGCAACCTGGTCTGGTGGGAGGTGTCCCTGCCATGGCAGGGGGGTTGGAACGAGATGAGCTTTGAGGTCCCTTCACACCCAAACCATTCTATGATGGCAGAGCATCGGCCCTTTGGATGGGTGATGGACGGCGGCCCCCAGCAGCGCCGCTGCTCCCTCTCCTCATCGTTCTCCCCGCCAGCTCTCTGCCACGCTCCAGCACGTTTTGGGAGGTGCTGTATTTTACTCAAATCCCATCAAACAGCAGTACGTTCTCTCTGCTTCTTTCTCTCGCGCGTGCTGATTGCCAAGATATTTATGTGCAACTGGAAGCACTTTGTTATAATGCCCTGCCCAGCTCAACTGGAGCAGTAGCACAGTCGAGGAAGGGCAGGGATAGACCTTGAGGTCAAGGGAAGTCCAGGGCCTTGAAGCTGCTGCTTTGTGTGCTGTTTGAGCTGTATTTCAGACACTTTGTGAGATTTGGGAAGCGAGCTGTTCAGGAAGGACCCCCTCGTGCTGCGTTTGAGCTATCACAGCTGCTTTGTCCCTGGAAATGAGCTTTTCCTCCCACCCTTGTGACACCTGGGGATGGATACCTGGTGGCATGCAGGTCTCGCTGTCACAGCCTTGGGTGCCTGTGGGTGCCTCGGCCCCTCGCGGTGGGAGCCAGTGCCGTGCTTGGTGAGGCAAGGGCTGCTCGACAGATGGTTTGCAGGTGTCTGCCTGGTGCTGTTCTGCAGTAAGCCGGAGTTGGGAGAGAGGGCAGCTGTGCTGGGCTTGGCAGGGGTTGGGATGTAGCTGTGAACACTGAGCAGTTCCTCCCAGCCCTGCAGAGGCTCTTCTGGCACCCTCGGCTCATTAATGGTTGGACTTGATGATCTTAGGGGTTTCTTCCAACCAAGGCTATTCTGTGCCCAAGGAAGGTTGCCCAAGGAAGTTGTGGATGCTCCATCCCTGGCAGTGTTCCAGGCCAGGTTGGATGGGGCTTGGGGCAACCTGGTCTGGTGGGAGGTGTCCCTGCCATGGCAGGGGGGTTGGGACGAGGTGATCTTTGAGGTCCCTTCCAACCCAAACCATTCTATGATTCTATGATATGATTCTATGATCCTTCTGGTAATGGGTAGCCCAAGGCTACCAGCCTTGGAGGAACCTGGGGGATCCCCCAGCTCAGCCAGGCTCCCCCAGGACCTCCAGCTTGTCATTGCCATCCTGCATTGGTGCAGTGAGGATGGTCCCTGTCTGCAGCAGCTCAAAGCCTGTGGGTGGTGCCCAGCTGGGCCAGGATCTCTGTGCCGGAGCTGAATTCAAGGCTTCTGGAGCTGAGTTCAAGGCTTCTGGAGCTGAAATGAGGGATGCCATAGGGCTGCGTGGCAGCAGAGAGGAACAAGAGGATCTTGTTTCCCTATGTGTTGAGCAGGGTTTGTACTGCAAAAAGCCGCACATTGCACTCAATGAGCATAAAAGATTAATGAGAAACAAACCCATGAACTCATCAGTGTCTCATCTCTGCTAAATTACCATTACAAGGATCATTGTAGCTCATCCATGTATTGCGTAATGGAACTGATTGCCGGCGTGGATGGGATGTGCGCTGAGCCCTGCTGTGACGGCGGAAAACGCAAAGTGCTGGGGCATATGGCCTTTATGTCTTCTAAATATTGGCAGAGGAGAGGTGAGGCGGGAGCAGAGAGTGGGGCCACAGGAGTTCCCCCATCAATATTTGATTGGAGTTGCAAAGGCTTCCAAGGAGAAGACATATGAAGTCAGCATGTTCTTGCAACCTGTTTTCTGCCCTCCTGGCAGCGTGCTTTTTCTAGTGGAAAAATGATGAGCTTGCACATCTCTCCACTGTTCCTCCTTCCCTTCCCCCTAAGTCTTTCCATGCTGGCAAAGCAATTGTTTGGTGTTTAATCCGGAGCTCCGGCTTGCTGAGATTCAGCTCCCAGCAGTGCAGGGTGCTACATCCTGGGGTGGGGGCTTTGAGGTGATTCAGACCCCTGGTAAAATAATACTGCTTTATCACAGATGGGTTTTTCTCCCCCCCAGCTGAAAGCAAATGTGCAAACATGTGGTGGCACAGGCAGAGCCGCAGGGATCAGGTACAAGCCCTGATCCAGGCTGGATTCATTCGTGAGCTGGCGCAAGTGGGTTCCTGTATGGATGACAGCTTCTGGCATCCTGGGAAATTGCTCATGGCTTAGAGAACAAATGCTTAACAGTAAAAAAGAAATTAAAAAACCCCACCCTGAAGTGGTAAAACAGAGGTAGGAGCGCTGTGGGGGAGCAGCAGCCGGGCTGGTGACGGGCTGTGGGCAGCTGGGCAGCCCTGGAGACACTGGTTGGGGCAGATGGGCAGGAGCTTCCTGGCAATTCTAGAGCAGCTTTTCTAGAAGGCACCGGCTCCGTGACCATGGGCAATAGCTGACTCCTGTGTCACCAGGAGGAAGATGTTGCCAGGAGGAAGATGCAGCTCCATACCATATGCTCTGCGAATAGCGGCGGCGCTTGAGTGCTTGGTCTGTTTGATGCTGTGTAAGTAATAAAGCCCCAAAGATTGAGCTGGGCTAAAATACTTCCTAAACAACTTCCACTGAAGTGGTGGAATTCTGACCCAGCAGAAATGCCTGGTGTGGTGGCACTGATGCTTTGAGGAGGATGCAGGCACCTGCCAGCTCACATTTAGAAGGAAGAAGCTGCAGCCAGGCTTTGCACTGTGCTCTCTGAGAGAGGCTTTGCCGTCTCCAGTGCCAGCAGCATTATAGCAGCACTGGGCAGACCCAGCGTGCCCCCCATGTGCCCGCTTGGCATCTCAGGGTGACTGGGTCTGCCACCCTGCTCAGGCTGTGGCAAATGTTTCTCAGTCTGCTGGGCGAGCATGAAAACGCTGATGGGAGAATGAAGCTTTGACCTTTTGATCTCATCAGGAAGCTACTGTGAATCCTCTATTGATGGTTAAATTGCACTAAATTAGAGAGGAGCTCTGCAATTCTGCCACATTGCTGAACTGTGCAATTAACGTCCTGCCTAGAAACAGCACCCTTGTGCCTCAAGAAATTTAAGCCCGTGATTTTAGGTATGTGATGAACCTGCCTCTGCAAAAGCTTCATTTTCTTTCCCCAGTGGCGAGTGGCATCAGGAGCCTCTCTGTTCCCTCTGGAAGGCAGCCAGAGCCCTCCCTGCCGGCCACGCTCTGCTCTGTGAGGAGTCATGGTGTCCTGCAAGGAGGTTGAGTTTGGTGCCTGGCTTCCAAGGCTCTGCCTCTGCACCCGGTGTCACCCTGGCATCACCTCAGGTCCTTCCCTGTGACCAATGGGATCACCCCTCGGGGTGACTGAGGGGGCACTAGAGGGGCACACATTGGTTCAAGGGCACTGCCATGGAGCTGGCATCGCCTTTGCTGGCTGATGGGGTACCCCCACAGCTCCTTGGGGAATGAGGGGGTACCAACAGCTCCAGCATGGCCCTGCTGCGGTGTTGGGCTGGTGTCAGGAGAGGCAATCTCCCGTGCCAGCCCAGGCTGGCATCCTCACCCCACTGTGTCCTGCGCTTGCCTTGGTTTAGAGCTGGTTGCAGCAGTGTGCTGCTGCCTGCGGGTCAGGACTCAGCTGTCCTACCCCCAGCCCACAGCAGGACACAGAGAAATCCTGGGGATACAGTGGGGCTTGCTGGAGCAGAGAGCTCGGTGCCTCCCCCAGCCCCCCTCTTTGCATTTCAGCTGTATTAACACCTCTGCCAGCGCTGTGCGACGCTCTCCCGGCTCACAGTCGGCGTGAATATTCCCCCTGCTGTTCCCACCGGCTGCTGAAGAGCTCAATTTAGTTGCTAGACATTTAAAGACATGCCGCAAAGGATGGCATCTGGCCGGCGCCTGTAGCCCACCCAGCGCCTTTGCCTGGTGGTGGGCTGTGGGGAGGGGATGCTCCATCACGTGTTCATGGACCTTTGCTGTCATGGATCATCCATGGGGACTGTGAGGGATGCTGTTCCCATGCCCCAGAGGGGAGGGGACAAAGCTTTGCCCATGCACTGAGCTCCTTTTGGTGCAGCCCCAAGCCTGCTCTCCCCTCTGGGCACCGGTGTGCCAGCATGCTTTGCTGGTGCCCGGCTGTGCCAGGTGTGCTCGGATGGTTGTCACCGCCCTGGATCCGCAGGACTTGGGCTGGGGAAGGGCTTGTCCCCTCCCGATGCCAGGCTGCCTTGGCACTGTGTAGGTGGGTGTCACCCATGGGCGCAGTGGCAGTGACAGGGGCCGTGGACCATGCATGGTTTGCACACTGCGTGCACACCCCTGGTTTGCTGCAAAGCGCCACATCTCGGGGATGAACCAGCTCAGCTTTCCTGAGGCTCTGGCTGCCAGGTCACACTCGGTATGCCACATGAAGGGCACGAGATGTCCTCTCTCCCAGACCCTGCCTAGGGGCCGGCAGCTCCATCCTTAAAAGCTTTTCGCCTCCCTCCCACTCTGGCCGCTGCTGCCCTAGTTTTTGCTGGCTGCTGTTCTTCCCCTCTGTCACGTGTGGGTTCAGTGCTCAGATGCAGCTTCATCTTCTGCGGGTGGCTCTGAGCTGCTCCCACGACTGCAAATGCTTCCCGTGACCCGGCACTGCCTCACTGCACTTCCCAAGCTGGAAGATTAGGAGTAATTCAATCCCCCAGGAGCAGGGATGCGGTTGGAAGGGGATGTGTGTGTGTCCTCTCCTGTGCTCTGAAAGGATGTGTGACCCCAACGCCAAGGGCAGCATGGTCCATCGAGTGACAGCCCCCTTACACATCCCTCAGGGTTTGCAGTTATCATCTGAAATTTGGGTTAACAGTGTCAAAAGAGTGGAGGTTTTTCCTGAAGTCCTGAAATGGCTGCCAGGGTGCGTGCCAGCTGCTACTGGCACTGAGCAGAGCCCGTCCCCTCAGGCTCAAACGGGGCAGAAGCATCCCCCAGCTTAGCCCAGTCCCACAGCCAGGCTTTGGGTGTGAGTTGGCCCTGTTTTGTGACCAATGATGCTGCTCGAGAGCTAAAAACCACGCCACCCCCCACTCGATGCCCCACGGTGTGGGTGCCCACAGTGATGCCCCATCCCAACTGGATCCCAAGATGCTGAGCCTCCTGTACCCACTGCCAGCGGTTCTGTCACCACTGCTGGTGTGGCATCGCACCTGCTGCACCCAAAATGCCGGGGAGGGTGTGAAATGCCAGCACTGAGCTTCAGGGAGCTGCTGTGACAGCAAAGCTGGAGGCGAAGTGGGTCTGGCTGGGAGCACCAGGGAGCTTGGGGATGTGTGAGTGGTGCAGGGGACCCTGGGTGCTCCATGGGGCTGCCCGGCTTCAGTCAGGGGTACCCCAAAACCACCAGCTCTTAACCAATGTAGGTTTTGCCCATTATCTGTGAAACTGCTCAGTCCCCAGCCCTGCCTGGGGTAGGTGCAATGCTCCAGGGTAGCCCTGGGCTTTGGCTGGGGTGTTGGGGGAGATGCAGCGTGGGGATGTCCCAGTGTGGGGTCTGCAGCACCAGCGGTTGGGGGGTGCAAGCGTTATCCAGGCTGGTGGTGTCTGTCCCTCACTCTCCCAGGGATGGATCCAGGGTAGGGACCCAAGGACAGATCCAGGGCAGGGACCTGAGGACGGATCCAGGGTAGGGACCTGTGGACAGATCAGCCCCCTGATGCCATGGGAGGCGATAACTCGGGGGTGGGGGTGGGATTTGCTTGGCAGAGGACGGATCCTGTCCCCTCCGGTGATGGCTGCAGCATGTTGGAGACACGAGCGTGTGTGGGCAGAGGGAACCCCCTGGGGGGCTGCGCCTCCTTGCTGCCTCTTCATGGGGCTGCTGAGCTTCAAGGCAAAGACAAGAGGTTGAAACCACTGAGGAAAATACTCTTTAAAACGTTCCATGAGAGTCTGCGTTCCAGCAAGCCATTTATTCAGCAGAAAACCAAATTAAATAGCAGAATTTCTCCAATTTTTATGGACAAAAGCGTAGCTGGGGAAGACACACAAGCTGGGGGTGGATTAAATCTGGTGTCAGGAGGAAAAATGCTGCGAAAGCAAATGCTGCTCCTGTTTCACCATCCCTTTCAGGGAAAACCTGGGCTGCTCCAGCGTGCTCCGAGGGGATGCTCCTGGCTGCCCTTGTGCTCGGGGCTCCCCATGGGCTGGTGCATCCTCCAGCATGTACCAGTGCAACCAGTAACAGGCTTGATACGCTTTGCCAGGGGTCTCAGCTGTGAGATGGTGAGAGCATCTCACATTGGACTGGTTTACTGGTGCTCCCTTGGCTCAACAAGGGTGTGGGGGAAAATGGGGTTCATTTAAAACAGAATTCCCTAAATTAAGGAGTTATTCCCCAAATATTCCTCAGTGGAAAATATTCTCCTCTGACACCGGCGAAACAAAAGCTTCAATTGCTTCCAAATGACTTTTTATGAAGATCTTGCAAGGTCCTGCACCTGGGTGGGGGTAATCCCAGGCACAAACACAGGCTGGGGGTGGGGAACAGATGGAGAGCAGCTCTGAGGAGAAGGACTTGGGAGGTGTTGGGGGATGAGAAGCTCAACATGAACCGGCAACGTGTGCTGGAGCCCAGAAAGCCAACGGTGTCCTGGGCTGCATCACCCGCAGCGTGGGCACAAGGTTGAGGGGGGGATTCTGCCCCTCTACTCTGCTCTGGTGAGACCCCCACTGCAGTGCTGTGTCCAGTTCTGAGGCCCCCAACACAAGAAGGACACGGAGCTGTTGGAGCGGGATCTAAGGGCTGGAGCAGCTCTGCTCTGGGGACAGTCTGAGGGAGTTGGGGGTGTTCAGCCTGGAGAAGAGAAGGCTCCAGGGAGACCTTAGAGCACCTTCCAGTGCCTGGGGGGGCTACAAGAAAGCTGGGGAGGGACTTTGGACAAGGGCATGGAGTGACAGGACGAGGGGTGATGGCTTTAAACTGGCAGAGGGGAGACTGAGATGGGATATGAGGCAGAAATTGTTGGCTGTGAGGGTGGTGAGACACTGGCCCAGGTTGCCCAGAGAAGCTGTGGCTGCCCCCTCCCTGGCAGGGTTCCAGGCCAGGTTGGATGGGTCTTTGAGCAACCTGGTGTGGTGGGAGGTGTCCCTGCCTATGGCAGGGGGGTTGGGATGAGATGAGCTTTGAGGTCCCTTCACACCCACACCCTTCTATGGTTCTATGATCTTGATGGGTTTAAGCAAAGCCTTGCCTTGCAAAGTTGCAGTTGCAGAGGACAGCCTGGCACGGTCCCATGCGAGCAAAGACGCTGGAGTGATGAGCACGGTATCAGGCTGAAGTGCTGGGGTCTGAACCCCAAGCCCTGAATTAAGATTGACATATGGGTGGTTCCCACAGTCCTTCAAAAGGAGAGGATGAGTTTGCCTTTTGGCTTTCCTCCAAGGTGCTGGGGTTGATGTCTATTATGTGTGATCTGATTGACTTGTTTGTACCCCCAGTGGTCACCCATATACTGACTTTTTTGTATACAATAGAAACTAATTACTGGTTTGTTCTACTGCTGGCTGTGTCCTTTGTGCTAGGCCTAGTAATTGGCAAAACATAGGCGGTGACAGACTCCCGCGGGTCAGCACTTGAGAGGCAGAGATCCAAAGGATGCCTGTGATTAACCCGAGCGTTTAATTTAATGAAACAAAGGACTAGAAACATCAGCGTGCTGGATTTCTAAAAGCCTTGCACCTAATTACAAATTATCTTCTTTCCACACAGGCGCAGCTAACTTGGGAATCACCTCATAAATAACTTTCATTAGCTGATCTCAGCATCGGCGCTCAGCGCTGCCTCCAGGGGTACCAGCAGTGAGGGGGTGGCAGTTTGGGGGTAATTCGGGGAAGGAGGGGGCTCCGTGGAACTCAGGGACAGGAGCAGGGGTGTGCAGTGTCCATCTGCGGGGATGGCACCAGTGTGCATTGGCTGTGGCACCACCGGTGCTGCCCCTCCAGGCTGAGCTTTGGGGGATGGCAAAGGGACGCTGCCCTGGGGTGTGTGGGGCATCGCTGGGTGCGTGTCCCCAACCCGTGGGGCAGCACCTCTGCCAACACCCTGCCCAAAAATGCCTGTTTGACCCCAGTCCCTGTGAGCTGGTGCTCATCCACCGATATTTTGTGCTGAAACAGCATCTATAACTTCACCTTTTCACTCTGGGAGAGAGATGATCCCATTGATGGCACTGTTTCCAGATGTCCTGTAGCTTTTCTGTTGGGGCTGTTTGATTTCCCCACGGATCGGGGACTTCTTTGTGGCTGCTGTTCTTGTCCCCATCCCCAGTGCTGCCTGGTTTTCCTTCACCCACCAAGCAAGTGTTGTCTGGGAACGAGCACCATGAGAGCATGAGGGAAAACCACTCTGGGGTGCCTTGTGGGAGTGTACCCCATGTTGGGATGTCCCAGCTGGGGGCTGTGGGTGTGACATCAAGCTCCCTCCCCGAGGATGAGGAGGAGATGGAGGCCACTTATGGCAGCGCCGGCTCATCCTGGGCAGGATCTGGCTCATCCCTGCGCTGCAGGAGCATGGTTCCCAAGAGGGTGCTTATTCCACGTGTAACACACGCTGACAAGACAAACAACTTTATTAATTTAAGCCCACTGCTAACACGATGGTGAGCGGCTGCATGCAGGACGGGTGTGGGGACACAGAGAATCCTCCGCCCAGCACCGCTGTTCCTCTTCATAGAACCATGTCCTTACCAGCCCCATCCTCCTGACCTCTGCCCGTCAGATATAGATGAGCACTGATGAGATCCCCCCTCAGCCTCCTCTTCTCCAGGCTGAACAGCCCCAGGGCTCTCAGCCTTTACTCCTCACAGAGATGCTCCCATCCCCTCTGCATCTCTGTACCCTCCGCTGGACTCTCTCCAGTAGCTCCATGTCCCTCTGGAACTGGGGAGCCCAGAACTGGACACAGCACTCCAGATGTGGCCTCACCAGGGCAGAGGAGGGGTTGGGAATCACCTCTCCTGACCTGCTGGCCACACTCTTCTTAACACACCCTAGGACACCATTGGCCTTCTTGGTCCCAGGGGCACATTGGTGGTTCATGGCTGACCTCCTGTCCACCAGCACTCCCAGGTCCTTCTCAGCCCCCAACCTGTCCTCATGCGTGGGGTTGTTCCTCCCTCGGTGCAGGACCCTGCACTTGCCTTTGGTGAACTCGATGAGGTTTCTCTCCACCCAACTCTCCAGCCTGTCTAGGTCCCTGGGAAACACCATGAGCTACAGGCCTCCAACTGGACTCTGCGCCGTAGATCACAACCCTCTTAGCTCCATTCATTCACCAGTTCTCAATCCACCTCATTGAATTACGGCAGCTTTGGTCTTGGTTTTGAGCCCAAAGAGGGAGCAGGGATGGTTTCCTGGAGCAGGCTGGTGTGGCACGTGCCATTTCCCCAGGGGATGCTGCAACACTGGCTGCTGGAGCACGCGGTGGGATGTGAACTTTTTGTGTGGGCACATGCCCTGGCTGCATCCTTCTGGGGGATGTAGAAAGATGGAGGAACAAAGCTGAGGACCACTGGGGACCGAAGGGGGATGGGGTTGTAGCTGGCCTTGCACCACTGGGGCAGTGCTCTAGTATTGATGAAGACCAGGAAGCCTCCCACCCCCCTAGGGTGAAATCGGCGTGCTCAGCTCGCTCTCTGAAATGCCTGTACACCAATGCATGCAGTATGGGGAATAAACAGGAGGAGTTAGAAATCCATGTTTGGTCAGGGGGTTATGATCTAGTGGCAACTACAGAGACTTGGTGGGACAGCTGGCATGACTGGAATGTGGTCATGGATGGCTATGTCCTTTTCAGGAAAGATAGGCCAGCGAGGCGAGGTGGTGGAGTTGCTCTTTATGTGAGTGAGCAACTAGGGTGTATTGAGTTCTGTCCAGGGGCGGATCAGGAGCGAGTTGAGAGCTTGTGGGTGCGAATTAAGGGGCAGGCTGGCATGGGGGATACTGTTGTGGGTGTCTATTACAGGCCACCGGATCAGGATGAGGAGGTTGATGAGGCCTTCTACAGGCAGCTGATGGCGGTCTCACAAATGCAGGCCCTGGTTGTCATGGGGGACTTGAACTACCCTGATATTTGCTGGAAGGCCTACTCAGCCAGCCATCCACAGTCCAGGAGGTTCCTTCAGTGCACTGATGATAACTTCCTGATGCAAATGGTGGATGAGCCAACTAGGAGAGGAGCGCTGCTGGATCTTATTCTCATGAACAAGGAGGGTCTGGTTGAAGCGCTGAAGGTTGAGGGTAGCCTTGGTTGCAGTGACCATGAGATGGTGGAGTTCAGGATCTCATGTGGCAGGAATAGAATACCTAGCAGAACTACAACCCTGGACTTCAGTAGGGCCAACTTTGGCCTTTCCAAGCAATTGCTAGGGGAAATCCCATGGGACAGGGTACTTGAAGGTAAAGGGGCCCAAGATAGTTGGTTAGTACTCAAGGACCTCTTCTTCCGAGCTCAAGATCAGTGCATCCCAACAGGTAGGAAGTCAAGAAAGGGTGCCGGGAGACCTGCATGGTTAAACAGGGAACTGCTGGGCAAACTCAAGTGGAAGAAGAGAATGTACAGATCATGGAAGGAGGGGCTGGCCACTTGGGAGGAATATAAGCCTGTTGTCAGAGGATGCAGGGAGGCGACTAGGAAAGCCAAGGCCTCCTTGGAATTAAACCTTGCAAGGAAAGGTCAAGGACAACAGAAAGGGCTTCTTCAAATACATTGCAGATAAAACTAACACTAGAGGCAATGTAGGCCCACTGGTGAATGAGGTGGATGCCCTGGTGACAGAGGATAAAAAGAAGGCAGAGTTACTGAATGCCTACTTTGCCTCTGTCTATACTGCTGGAGGCTGTCCTGAGGAGCCCAGGACCCCTGAGGCTCCAGAGGAAGTCAGGACAGGGGAGGAGTTTGTCCTGGCTGATAAGGACTGGGTTAGGGATCAGTTAAGCAACCTGAACATCCATAAATCCACGGGTCCTGATGGGATGCACCCGTGGGTGCTGAGGGAGCTGGCGGATGTCATTGCTAGGCCACTCTCCATCATCTTTGTTAAGTCATGGACAACAGGAGAGGTGCCTGAGGACTGGAGGAAAGCAAATGTCACTCTGGTCTTCAAAAAGGGCAAGAAGGAAGACCCGGGTAACTATAGACCGGTCAGCCTCACCTCCATCCCTGGAAAGGTGATGGAACAACTTATCCTGGGGGCTGTCTCTAGGCATATCAAGGATAAGAGGGTCATTAGGGGCAGTCAGCATGGCTTCACCAAGGGGCAGTCATGCTTGACCAACCTGATAGCCTTTTATGAGGACATAACCCAGTGGATAGATGATGGTAAAGCAGTGGATGTGGTCTATCTTGATTTCAGTAAAGCATTTGACACTGTCTCCCACAGCATCCTTGTAGATAAGCTGATAAAGTATGGGTTTGGTGATCAGGTAGTGAGGTGGATTGTGAACTGGCTGAAGGAAAGAAGCCAGAGAGTTGTGATCAATGGGACGGAGTCTAGTTGGAGGCCTGTGACTAGTGGAGTCCCTCAGGGGTCGGTACTGGGACCAGTACTATTAAATATATTCATCAATGATTTGGATGAGGGAATAGAGTGCTCTGTCAGCAAGTTTGCTGATGACACAAAACTGGGAGGAGTGGCTGACACACCAGAAGGCTGTGCTGCCATTCAGAGAGACCTGGACAGGCTGGAGAGTTGGGCGGGGAGAAATTTAATGAAATATAACAAAGTCAAGTGTAGAGTCTTGCATCTGGGGAAGAACCCCATGTGCCAGTATAAGTTGGGGGCTGACCTGCTGGAGAGCAGTGTAGGGGAAAGGGACCTGCTGGTCCTGGTGGACAGCAGGATGGCCATGAGCCAGCAATGTGCCCTTGTGGCCAAGAAGGCCAATGGCATCCTGGGGTGTATTAGAAGGGGGGTGGTTAGTAGGTCGAGAGAGGTTCTCCTTCCCCTCTATTCTGCCTTGGTGAGGCCACATCTGGAATACTGTGTCCAGTTCTGGGCCCCCCAGTTCAAGAAGGACAGGGAACTGCTTGAGAGAGTCCAGCGCAGAGCCACAAAGATGATTAAGGGAGTGGAACATCTCCCTTATGAGGAAAGGCTGAGGGAGCTGGGTCTCTTTAGCTTGGAGGAGACTGAGGGGTGACCTTATTAATGTCTATAAATATTTAAAGGGTGAGTGTCATGAGGATGGAGCCAGGCTCTTCTCAGTGACATCCAATGATAGGGCAAGGGGCAACGGATGCAAGCTGGAACATAGGCGGTTCCACATAAATGTGAGGAAGAACTTCTTCACAGTGAGGGTAACAGAGCACTGGAACAGGCTGCCCTTCTCTGGACACATTCAAAACCCGCCTGGACGCGTTCCTGTGTGACCTGACCGAGGTGTTCCTGCTCTGGCAGGGGGATTGAACTGGATGATCTTTTGAGGTCCCTTCCAATCCCTAACATTCTGTGATTCTGTAACATTCTGTGACCCACTGCAGGTCTGGAGCAGCATGTGCTGGGTGGAAGGTGTTAACTGCAGAGATGGAAATTCCTGCAGGAAATGCTGTGTCCTGCTCCATCAGGCAAGAGGAGCCCCAGGGTGACCAGGTATGGCACCGTGCTTGTCCTGTGCATGCCTGGGATGGGCCGTGCCATGCTTTGGTGGGTAAGCATCTCTGCTGCCGAAAGCCACCCCGTGATGCCACCTGCATCCCAAGAGGCATCTGGGTCATGTGGCCCCATAAGCCCCACTTTGGGGGATACCTCTTACCACCACCTTCTTGATGCTGCCACTCCTCCATGACATTCCTCACTGCCACATCGCTGAGCGGCACAAACACCCCAGGCTTGTTGCAGGATGCTCCCTATCACCGTGGGGTGTGGGTCCTCCCGGGCACGGGCTGGCAGAGGGAGAGGCGAGGAGGCAGCGCGTGGCTGCAGGCAGAAGGTTTAAATTAGGGCTGCTCACTAACGTGATTAATAGGTACCTTCAGGCTTGATGGAGATTGATGGCTGCTGGTGAGGCTGCAGGAGCGAGCCCAAGCGCATGGTGAGCGCAGCTTCGATGCCCTGGGGAGGAGACCAGAGCAGTGTGCGCTGGCAGTGCCATCAATACTGGGGCTGGGCTTTGACGGGTTTTATGGGGGAGGATGCATACGGGATCCGATGGGAAGGGATGGAGCAGGCGTTCCCCCTCTGGGCAGGCTGTGTTGCTCTCATGCCCCGGGCTGGTTTTGGGAAGGGAGACAGAGTATGCCAAAAACTTGCTCCATGTGGTGCGTGGTTCAGCCTGGCCCCACGTCCAGCTGCTGACTCAGGTCCATGTTGAGGATGATGATGGAGAAAAGCCTTCGGTGTCCCTCTGCGGTGTGCTGGTGACTGGGGCCAGGTTGGTTGTGCTTGGGGCCACCAAAAACCTGGCTGTCCCCTGCCTTCCAAGCTGGCTGGGGTTGTGCTGAGCCCCTCAGCTGCTGCAGGAGAAGCAGAAGAGCTTTTGCAGAGTGGGAAGACTCAGAGTGGCATGTTGTGGGATGTGAGGAAGGATGGCACCGAGCCCCGTGAAGGACGATTACCCGCAAGCTCAGCCTGGCTGGCACCGCCGCAGTGCCAAGACGCCGTGGCCAGAGTCATCACCACTCTGCAGTGTCCCTGCTCCCGAGGGGACAGCATGGTCCCCACAATGCCAAGCGGGTCCTGGGGTGCAGGGAATTCCTGGGCCTGAGATGCTCTGAAACCCACCCAAGGGCTAAGCTGGGGTCTGGGGAAACCCAGGGTGCTGGGATGGGATTCAGCCACAGCAATTGCTTCCTGGGGCATCTTCCCCCAGCTCGGGCACGGTTGGTGCTGAGAGCACCATGCCAGCTCTGCGCCACAGTGCCACACCACCACCAGTGACTCCCCCGCCACCCTCCCTGTCCCTGCGCCGTGGCACCTGCAGGCAGTGCTGGCCCAAAGGGATGGCTCGGATTGGTACAAGGTGACCTCGGGCTGGCAATGGGCTGAGTGCCTGGCACTGCTGGTAGGAGCACCCATATCGCTGAGCTCAGGTGATGGGGGTGACCCACCGGGGCTTTTGAAGCTGCCAGCTGTGCCACGGCAGGCAGGGGATTTGGAGCCCTCCTGTAGCAGTGCTGCAGGATAAGGAGCTTCCAGGGGAGTTGGGAGACGTCCCTTTGTGTGAGTATCGGAGAGCTTCCTGCGCGGCTGCTGGCGTTAATCCTCTTAGGGCTGTAACTCTGCCCGCTCTCCTTGGCTCTGGAGCTGCTGCTGAGATGCTCTGATCTTCCCGGTGCCCTCTCAGGGAGCAGCTCGAAAAGAGCTGCTCTCCCAGCCTAGCAGGGGGGATGCCAGGGAGCATGCCAGGGCTACCTGTGCACCTCACTCTTGGCCACTGCCACAAACCACTCTGCTCCTGCACAGCCACTGCCCGAGACCTGGCTGATCTCAGTGCTGGTCCGGTGTTGATGTGGTGGTACCAGGGGCATCGCTGCGGGTGAGGATGTAACTGCCCTCCCCTCTCTTGGCCAGCCCTCGGTCGCCCCTGGGCATGCACCCCCTCCCTTATTGCCCTCTCCAGCTCTGCCACTGGGCACGTGGCTGCATCCAAGGAATTGGCACTGGTCTGTGCAAGCTGGGGTCACCCAAGCTGAGATGGTGGTTTTTCCTCTGGTGTGGTGGGAGCCCCGTGTCCTTCTTCAAGGATGAGGCCACCCCTCGGATACGGGGTTCAGTTTTGGGCCACTCACACCAAGAAGGACATTGAGGTGCTGGAGTGTGTCCAGAGAAGGGCACCGGAGCTGGGGAAGGGTCTGGAGCAATGGGACAGGAGGGAATGGCCTCAAGTTGCACCAGGGTAGGGTTAGATTGGATGTGAGAAACAATTCCTTCTCCCAAAGTGCTGTCCAGCACTGACACAGGCTGCCCAGGGCAGTGGGGGAGTCCCCATCCCTGGAGGGATTGCAAAGCTGTGGAGATGTGGTGCTGAGGGACATGGGGTAGTGGGGACTGGGCAGTGCTGGGTTAATGGTTGGACTGCGGGAGCTTAGAGGGCTTTGCCAGCCCGAACCATTCTATGATTCGATGATTCTTTCTACGTACCTGCACTCCTCAGGGCTGTCGCTTCCCTGTGGCTGGTTTTGCTCCCAGCGTCACCCCCGGCTGCCTGACTCCTGGGACCGACCCCCAGAGGAGCCAATACCGTTTGTAAGAGCATCGCCCACATGCGTGCCGTTACACCAGATGCGTGCTTTGCCTCTGTGCTGCACCGAGCTTCAACATGCTGCAGAGCCTTTGATCTGTCACAGCCCGTCCCCAAACACTCGGCAGCAGCACGCTTCTGCTCACCAGCTGCGAGCTCCTCTCCCAGCCCTGCACCACATGTGCTTGTCACACCAGCACAGAGCACACTGCCGCGATGGATTTCATAGCATCATAGAATGTATTGGGTTGGAAGGGACCCTCAAGGGTCATCCAGTCCAACCCCCCTGCAGTGAGCAGGGACATCTTCACTAGATCAGGTTGCTCAGAGCCCCATCAAGCCTGACCTTGAATGTCTCCAGGGATGGGGCCTCCACCACCTCCCTGGGCAACAGCTGATGGTACCAAGCTCCAACGTGGAGGGGGGCACAGAAATGAGGTCCCTCCCCACCCCAAACCTCCCCCAGGGAATGGAGCAGGAATCAGAGCTGCTGAAAACCCCAAAATTCCTCTTTCCACACCCAAAAATACACTGTTTGTGTAGAAAACAGGGGATTTCCCCCCAAAATCCATGTGCCTCCCCCCCGTTTTTTTTTTACAGCTCGACAAGGGAAAAAACAACCAAAAACATACAAAAAGGGGGAAAAGAAATGCAAAATAGTCTCAAAACCCCTTGTTTTTCATCTGGATTTCCCCCTTGGCACATTCCCCTGGTGAGCTCAGCGTGTGCCGGGGTGGGAGGGCTGGGGACCACCCGTGTGACACTGCTAATGAACCATGTTCCCTGCCCTCTGTCACCACACTCCCTGTGCTGGGGAGAGCAGGACTTGATGCCTGGTGTTTTCCATTATTCCTCTGCTTGCTCTGGATCAGACCCATCCCTCAGCAAACAGCTCTGAAGGGGCAGTTTTCCCCCACTCTGGGGTCCCTCTGAGGTTGCTGTGTCCCCGAGCAGCCCTGCAGCCACCAGGCACCGGGGACGCTGCCAGCACCGCTCCCAGCCGCTTTCAATGACAGCTGCTCATCTCCACCTCAGCTTATTCTCATGTGTCCGAGTTGATTTGCTATGCTAATTGCTTTACAAATAATTGCTATGGAGTGGAGGGGGGAGCTCTCCCCACCACTGGGCTGTGGGTCCCAGCCCCCTGATTCTTCTACGGTCCCACCGTGAGCGCTGGCATCCACCGCATCCTGCACTGGGATTCTTGGGAGAAACCCCAAAATCATGCACACGGGGAGTGGGGACCCCCGGTTCATCCCTGGGGGGGTCAGCTCATCCTTCCCTTCTTAGCAAGCCAGTGAGCGCCCCGGGACTGGTGGGGTGTTGGGGGGTGCCACCAGTACACTGGGCTGTGTTTCACCCGCCAGGGTCTCGGAGCATTTCCAGCTGCTCCAAACACACCCACATCCATCATCACCCCCTTCTTGTGCCTATGGGAAGGGGATGCGGGGCTGGGAACGGGGAACTGGGGGCACTGGGTGTTTAACCCCCCATGCAGGGTACACTCCTTCCTGGCAGATACAGACTGCTGCTTTCCCAAATATATACTTTAATTAGCTCCTGTACGCCGTAATGATGTTAATTTGGCAGGAGAGCCCTCCCCTCCTCCAGCCACTCACCCAAGCTGGAGCTCCACACATTGATTTGCCCACTAATAAACCAACTTCCTCATCACACACCTTTAATTGAATGAGGCTGATATGCTTTTTTCCCAATTCTTTTTGGAATGGCTGCTGCATCTCACCGGCATCCGCAGCTCCCCACCGAGCTGTGCCATCCCTCTCACCCTCAGTGGGATGCAGCCGAGGACATCGCTTCCCCATGCAGCGTTAAATACCTTGTAGGGGGGTGGATTAGAGGGATGCTGCTGCTCATTTGAGCTCTTGGCTTGCAAAGCAGTTTTAAGAAAGCAATATCTTGCTCTATGTCAGTAATTGCTGGATGTTTGATGGTCATGGAATTTTGTTAACATCCTCACTGTTCTATTGATTTTTAATGTTTATTTGCAAAACCTCAAGCGGGTGTCCAATTTCTTGAACGGTTTCCCAGACCCATCTGCTGGGCCACTTCCCCTCCCATATGAAATATCATTTTTCCAGGCCAACAAATGGGTATTTAATGGTGGCTGACAGGGCGGTGGTTAAGGGCTGTATGTATTAGTGGCTTAAATGTTCCCATTATCCAGCTCCTGGCACAGCCCGGTGTGTTTTACATGCACTGGGAATTACAGGAGGCTTTGCACTTTTCATCACCATCACGACACCGCAGCCTCTGTAAGTACTTAGCCCTTCTCCGGCTCCTCCGGGGCCAGCGTGGAGCAGCCGTGAATCCCAGCATGGCACAGGGAGGGCGGCTGCTCCGGCAGTGGGGACAGTGTTGGGATACCTGGGCTGGTGGTCCCCTTCTTGGGATGGCCCCACATGGCTGCAGACTCATGAGATGCTCTGAGGTTGCTGGTTTGGTGGTTTTTAAGGCAAAGATTTGCTTTTGTGCGATGCTGGGGAGAGCCGCCGCCATCACTGCCACCACTGTCACTGCTGTCACCACCGCCGTGCTCGGAGAAGAGGCTTTTAAACACTTGAGTGCTGCTCCCAGGGCAGGCAATTCCCCTCTTCTCATGAATGCAGCCACAGGGTTTTACACAAGCTGGGTAAATCCCCGGTGAACAGCAGCAGAGGAGCCCATCCGGCACACCAGCCCCACACCAGCGCCATGCCGGGACCCACGCTGCACCACACCAGCCCCACGCCGGGTGGGATGGAGGGTGCATCCCATGGGAGCTTTGAAATCTGGGGTGTCTTTGTCAGCAGCTCCTCGTGCGAAGGCTGCTGAGCCACTCTCCAGTCGCTTCGCTGCCAATGCGATCACCGCCGGCACCCGACCCCTTGGCACTGTACCGAGCGATGCCGGGGCTGTGCAGGGCTTCACCACTCACCCCCTCCATCCCCATTCCCGTGCTCCAGTGCTGTGCGGGATGGGATTAGGGACTGAACAGTCTATGCCAGATAGACACTTAAATAAGCAATACATTTGAAGTTTGTTAGTGAGGATTAATTAGTGTTTGCACAGGGCTTTGCCTGTGCAGAGCAGCAGCCAGCAGCTCCTGCAGCATTATTTATCTTGAAGCTTCACTGACCTTGTGGAGGCTGAGACTCATCACCACGTCCCATCGGATCCCACCACGGTCACACCTTGAATCCCAGCGTGTCCCCAGCTGTGGGGTCTGGGGGTGGGAGCCAGGGTGCTTTGGGTTGCAGCCAGGGGGATGGGAGGCAGTGAGGTAGGGATCATCCACACATGCCATGTCGGGGGGGCTGAGCCCGCCCCATGTCTTTGCGCCTTGGATTAATTCTCCGTCTCGGCACGGTGATTTCTCAGCAAAGCAATGGCTGTGGCTGTTCAGCACCATTCTGCAGCGCTGGGCTGTGAAATGAGGAGTTAGTCATCCCTGCTCCTCCAGCTCCACATACAGGAACTCAGCCCTGGCCCCCTGCTGCGGGGTCCTGGGGGGATGCTGCATGGCAGGATGTCCCCACTCAATGGGGAGATGTCCCCACTCCATGGGGGAATGACCCTGGTCCATGGAGGGGATACCCCCAATCCATGGGGGAATGCCTCTGGTCTATGAGGGAGTGCTCTCAGTCCATGGGGGGATGCCCCTGGTCCATGGGGGAATTCCCTTGGTCCATGAGGGGATACACCCAATCCATGGGGGGATGTCTCCCGTCCATGGGGAAATGCCCCCGGTCCATGGGGAGGATATCCCTGGTCCATGGGGGGATGTCCCCAGTCCATGAGGGGATGCCCCCAGTCCATGAGGGGACATCACCGGTCCATGAGGGGATACCCCCAGTCTATGGAAGGATGTCCCTGGTCCTTGAGGAGATGTTCCTTGTCTTTGAGGGGATGTCCCCAGTCCGTGGGGGAATGCCTCAGTTCCATGGGGGATGTCCCTGGTCCATGGGGGATGCTCCAGGAGGAGCCCACATCCAACAGCCCGGCTCAGACTGACACATGGAAAAGACTCTATAACTCTTGTAAAGTTATAAAGTAGGTATGTTTATTCAGCGCCGGGTGCAAGGGGGATCGCTCCTCCGAACTTGCACACCTGGGGGGCCAAAGGGTGCTTCTTTTATGGCACTAAGTAATACATATTCATGAGGAGTGTATCATAAACATTACATCATTGTATCAGGTCATTATAATATTCCATGCCTCTTGCTCCGCCTGGTTGCGCCTGCGCAGTGCTCCCTGGCGGTCCTCTTCGGGGGTCTCGGGAGGAAGGCTCTAAGTCTTCCTCAGTTGGCTGCGCATGCTCTGTGGGCCTCTGGCTCTTCTCCAGGCCACGGCGTCAGTTCCCACCAGCTCAAATGCTGAGATGGTGGGAACCAACCTTCCTCTTATCAGAAGGAGCAGGAGCTGTCCTCCCTTTCTCAATGGTCTTCTAATCAGCGGCCTGTAACACCTGTTTCATCTAGCAGGCAAGGTTCCCATGCAAGAGAGGCAAGATTACGTACTTCCCAAGCAAGAGCTGCATACTTCTTTAGTTAAACTATTTCTATTAACTCTTTTGCCCCTGTGTCAGTCCCCCCTTTTTTACAGAGTTAGTAAATTCTTTTACTAATACAGAAATTCTTCATCTAGTAGTCTATTTTTACAATTCTATGACTCTATGATTTTATGATTTCGGAAGGTATCTCTCAGTGCATTAGATACAGAAGTTAGGGTGGCTAGTCGCCGTAACATTCTCCAATTCCAGACACACAATATTACAGAGAAAACAAAGCTAAGTAAAACCAATATTAAAAGAACAACAATAGGGTGTAACATCGCATTCAGGATACCAGTCGCAGTAGGTGACCATCCAAAAAGTACATCCCACCAATTATGGCTTGCATCTTGTTTTACCCATTTTAAAATTCTGTTTGTTTTGCATCATGATAAACCGTTATCAAAGTTTTCTTCCCATTTTCTTGGACCTCTTCCAAAATTTTGATCAAATCTTGGTGCTTTACTAATTGTCTTATTAATGTAAGATTCATTCCAATAGGTACAGGTAATAATTTGTGAAACATTGTATAATTGGATCTTATTAACTGGTGGGATACAACTGGTGCTAAGTAAGAGAAGTCACACCCGAGAATTTTAACAAAATTGCAAATACAAAAGTTAGAACGATTCTTGCTATCTATCGTCGTTTCATCTATCACTATAGAAGCACAAGCAGTTCTCAAACATGCACAACCTTGACCAGTATATACAAGTACAGTCTTTTGACTAATATTTCGACTAGAATTTCGAATTTCAATGGGGAAAATGCCCTCACTGCCTTCTCTTATAATTAAGGCGGCCAGTGACTGTATCCATAACTGTGCCTGCATGCAACGGAGAGCCAAAGGTATATTATTTTGAGCTACATCAAGTGCATTTATTATTATTTGGCGGTTTCGTTCTTCTATTCTTTCCTATTTTGCTAGTACTTTTGAGAATTGCCATTGACTGGTTCCTAATGCTAATAGAGAAGACTGCAGAGACTGTTCCAATTTTGTCAAATCGTTAGTTGCAACAGCTAATTTATTCATTATTATTTCTGAATCAATTCCATTGAGGAACCCCAATCCGGTCCCCAATACTCCAGTTAGATCTCTTCGCATTCTGCCCTTGAAGGGCACCTCCTTCTGCAGCCAAGTTGTCCAGCCATTGAAGGATGTTTGAATAAAGGAAGAACATACTGGTTGAATGTCAGAGATATTAGTCTGCATTAGCAATTCAACACGTTTAAGAGATCACTCTGGGTTAAACAAGATCTGTTGTTGACCTGTGTTTCTTACTACATATGGGCCAATTTCATAGATTCTGGGTTTAAATGGTGTGGGGTGTGGTGTGGGGTGTGGTGTAGTGTGAGGTGTGGCCTTTATTCTAAATTTGAATGAGAGCCCAATAGTATCATGGGCCCAGAGACAAATTACCTCAATAGTCTGCACTAAGGTGAAATTATACCAGCAATTTAACTAACTCATTTGCACAATTTTTCCATAACGGGGTGCACCATAGGAGAGATTTGCACTTGTGGTCACACTAATTAGGGAAGCCTTCTCATGGGTGGTCCCATTGATCATTCGGCATCCTATCTTGATTGCTTCCCCTATAGTTCCCCAAAGTTGCCAGACTGTTTTTCAAAACCCTCCAAATTATTTTTTTTCCATTCCTGTCTTGCATATACCTGATTTTCATGCCTAACTACAATTGAGAGATTTAAACCTATTAAATAATAGCCTTCCCCCATTGACCCAGTATACCAATTAAATGCTTGGGACCAAGGCCATTCAGTACTACTCTGACTAGAGGTGCTTTCCCATCCCTGTATCATAATTATGATCGTGAGAAAGATAGTTTTCCCATTTAGACTTGCGTGATTCTCCATTAGGATTTATGAGCTTTCTTCACTCTGGTGTGGTGGATCCATGCCTTTTGTTCTCTGATCTTGATTGCAGTGAAGGAGGTAAGAAGCACCTGGAAAGGGCCTTCCCACTGTGGTTCTAAAGTTTTTTCTGAAAGAGATTTTACATATATATAATCTCCAGGTTGTATATTATGTACAGGCTCATCTAGGCCTCTACTTCGAGTACCAGCCACATCTTTTTCAATTTGCCTGAGCTGTTTGCTCAGTGCCACCATGTAGGAGGTCATAATTTCATCTCCAGCTTGTGTGGACATTCCTCCTTGTATTCCATATGGTCGCCCATACAAAATTTCAAAAGGGCTCAGTCCTTCCTTTGCTCTCAGCCTAGTTCTGATACGTAAAAGAGCCAAGGGAAGGGACTGAGGCCACGCCAGATTGGTTTCTTGTCCCAGTCTCACAATTTGCTGTTTAATCAAATGATTCATTTTTTCTACTTGGCCACTCGACTGAGGACGGTATGGGGTATGAAGTTGCCAATCTATACCCAAATGATGGCTAATTTGTTGTACTACTTTTGAAATGAAATGTGGTCCTCTGTCAGAGGATATGGTGGCTGGGACTCCGAAGCGTGGTATTATTTCTTGTAGGAATATTCTGGTTACTTCCCGAGCTTGGGCTGTTCTAGTAGGTAATGCCTCTGGCCAACCTGAAAAGGTATCAGTTAGTACAAGAAAATATTTGTACCCCCTTTTCCTTGAAAGTTCTGAAAATCAATCTGCCATTGTTGCCCAGGTCCTTTCCCTTTCCCAATTTGGCCCATCTCTGGTTTTAGGGTATTTCTGGGATTAGTCTGGAGGCAAAGGTCACACTGTTGTGTCACCTGTCTCACGGTGGTATACAAATTTCTAGCTAGGATTTTTCCGATTAAATATTTATACAGGGCTTCTGCCCCCCAATGCCCCTTTTTATGTTCTTCCCTTACTAAGGACCATACCACATGAGAAGGAATGATCAGTTTCCCTTGTGGTGTGAGAGCCCACTCCTCTTCATTATATGATCCTTTTAGATCTGCAATTAATTTCTGATCCTCTTTGGTATATTCTGGCTTACCTTCTAGGGAGACTTGCCCATCAGGAATTAAAGCCCCTTCCGTTATTACCTCTCTTTTGGCTGCCAGTTTCGCCTCTCTGTCCGCCAGCTCTTTTCCCATCGGTAAACCAGGTCTCTGTGTTTTTCTTAGGGTCATCTTTCAGGTCTGGACGGCTGGAGTATGTGGCTTCGATGGTCTCTAGGCAATCATGGTGTACCGGCTCTCCCATATTCCCACTGAGAAAAGAAGCTGGGTTGATAATGTTAGTAATCACAGTTTTCACATCATCTTGCTCCACCATGACAGCGTGATATTTCAGGAACCTTTGTGGAGAAAGCCAATGCCCGTCTTTTGCTTCCAGTACTGCGGACACTGTGTGAGATACTAGCACAGTCATTTTCTGGCCCAAAGTGAACTTTCGTGCCTCTTGGATGTTCAGTACCACAGCTGCAACTGCTCTTAAACACCCAGGCCAGCCTTTGGCAGTGCCATCTAGCTGTTTGGAAAAATAGGCAATCGCCCGACGATATGGGCCTAAGTCTTGTGCCAGTATTCCAAGGGCAATCCCTTGTTTTTCCTGGGAGCAAAGAAAGAATGGTTTACTCATGTCTGGGAGTCCTAGAAGCCTTTTTCAGTTGTTTGAAAGCTTGCTCAGCTTCTTTGGTCCACTGAAGATTCTTTTGCTTGGTTACAGTTAGTGCATATAGGGGTTTCACAAGCAGTCCATAATTATAAATCCATAGCCTGCACCGCCCAGTCATCCCCAAAAAGGTTCATAATTCTTTCACAGTCTGTGGTCTCGGGGTTTGACATATTGCTTCTTTCCGGTTTTGTCCCAGAGACCTCTGCCCAGCACTGATTTCATAGCCCAAATAGATTACTTTTTGTTTTGCTATTTGAGCCTTTTTCTTAGACACCCGGTACCCTTGGAGCCCCAAGAAATTTAACACACTTACTGTCCACATTATGCAGGCTTCTTCTGTCCAGGTAGCTATCAAGATGTCATCTACGTACTGCACTATCGTTCCTTCTTTCTATTACCGGGTAAATTCCTTCCCTGTCCTCCCTTTTCAGGGGATATTGTTTGATTCTCACTGGCTGCTTTCCCTCTTTAAGTCTAACTTCAATGGGTGGAGCATTTTTTGCTTTTCCTGGCACATCAGTGGCCCATACCCCAGGAAATACCTGGTTCAATACTTCTTCATTAATTTGTCCCTCGATGGATACGCTGGTTAAAAATAGGCTCAGCATTTGTACATATTGTTGGTCATTTACCTCCAGAGAAATTTCCCCTTTTTCAAGTTTAATGATTTCATTTAGTTGTTCTAGCAGGTCCCTGCCCAGGAGTGCCTTTGGGGAGTTGGGCATGTACAAAAATTTATGAATGCCCCATTGTTTTCCCAGTTTGTATTCTAAAGGTTTACAGAAGTATGCCTTTTCACTTTGGCCAGTTGCTCTGCGTCTCCCCTGTCCCCACGACCATGGCTTGCCATGCTGGGGAGGAGGATGAGGGTCCTGCCTTCCTCCCACCCCCCCAACACAGTGCTGTGACATGAGGCATCACACTCGGGGTGGGCAGCAGGATCAGCCCCTCCGGAGGGACAGGCAGGAGCAAGGGAGGGGGACAGCAGCCAGCTGCCACTGTCCCCAAGCCCAAAGTGACCCCCAGCTCCCGGTAACCTTGAAGCATGCCGCGGTGTTGCCGGTTGGGTGGCTTTGGGAGCCGGATGCCTTTTGATGTTCCCTCCTTTGCTTTAGAACCATTTCCTTTGGCAGCTCCTCATTTTTCACTTCAGATGATTAATTTGATGGAGGAAAGCGATGGCTAAAGCCTCGCCCAGAATGATCAAACCAATCCCCCAAGGGGAGCAGCATGCCCTGATTGGCAGTGCCCTCGCCCTCGCCTGCCCGTGCCTCGCTGCCTCCACCCATCTTTATCCCAAAATCCTGCTTTTCCCACCCCATTTTTGAATATATTTTTCAAATCCAGCCTGGCAGGGAGGTGGGGACTCCTGAGGGTTTCTCTGCTGCCAGGGAGATCCATCGGGGTGGGCTGGCAGGGCTGGCACCGATGCGGGGTGCTGCCTGTGGCAGTGGCATGGCTCCAGCTCTGGGTGTGTTTGAGGAGTACTCTGGTGAGCTCTGCCCATTCTGGGGTGCCCTGTCCGTTCTGGGGACCCTTGCCACCCTCTGGAGGGTGTCCCTTCCTGCAGGGCTGACTGATCTCCAGGATCCTCGGGCAGGTCTGGAAGCCAAAGCGGTGCCAACTGCTCCGACCTCACTCTTGGCATCCCCAGCTGCAAGTCCCCTGTGCCCCCTCGAGCTGCTGCCACACTGCCCAGCACCTTCTGGCCCCTTCTTCTCCCCTCTCCTGCATGGGGTGATGGGTGCCAAGTGACTGTGGGTGTGGGGACCCTCTGCCTGCCCAGCTTGGAGCCACCTCCTGCCCTCCCGCTGCCTTTCCTTTGCCAGGGAGGAGCTGGCATGGTGTGACAAGCTCTGGGAGGGGCGGCTGCTGGCAGCGGAGTGCGGTCTATCCCCTTGGAGGCTGAGGAATTGATTATTAGGGATAATTAGACCAGGATGAGTTTTCAGTCTCACTGCCAGTGCTTCATCAGCCACATCGGCCTCTGGCACTGCAGGGCTGTGGGGCTGGGTTGTGCCGTGCCCGCTGCTGGCACCCTGCGGTGGCCACCGGGAAGGGGCTTAGGGCTTATCTTGTGGGTGATGTCTCTGCACCATGGGGACCCTCCTCATGGGTGGTGTCCTTGTACCCTGGGGACCCTCCTCGTGGGTGATGTCCTTGTACCCTGGGGACCCTCCTTGGAGGCACTGTCCTTGCACAGTGGTGACCTTGCCTCATGAGTGTTGTCCCTGCACCCTGGGACCCTCCTCATGGATGGTGTCCTTGCACAGCAGTGATCTCGCCTCCTGGGTGCACAGTGGCAGCTCTGGAGGGCTGGTGTGACACTAGAGGGAGCTGCACTTTAGGGATCATGGAGTTGGAGGTACCCCCCTATCCCACCCCACCCCATCCCGGAGCAAGCGGCACCCACTCCAGGGACGGGTACGTGCTCCTGGGAGCCTGGAGTGACCACTCACACCCCAATGGCTGTCCCCTGTCCCTTTTCCATCCTGGAGGACATGGAGCGGGGTCAGAACAAACCATCCCTCACCCCTGGGCAGTGTGTGCTGGGGCAGGGATCTGTCGGGCTTTGCACACACATGTGCAAGGTGCCAAGCATGAGCTGCTGGTGCCAGGTGGCTGGGAGTCCCCTGGTGCCTGGTGCCACAGGAGGACAGCCCCTGCCCAGCCACTGCCTGGCACGATCCTGGCATGAGAGGATGATTTTCACCAGCAAGGACAAAAGTCCTTTGGCTACAGCGAGCCGTCTGTCCTCAGCTGCCCTCCTGTCCTTGTCCTGACACCTCCTGGTGCGAGTGCTCCACCTGTGCCATCCGGTGTGGGCACGGTGCCATCCAGTGCGGGCAGGAGCGCTGGGAAGGCATCAAGGGCCATATTTGGGGTCAGACACCTCAAAAGCACCACCTTGGCATGATGGGATCCCATGAGGTCCCATGGTCCCCTCTCCCCTCAGTGTGGGTGTCATGGCCACCCCCACCAGCTCCAGGCAGATGTAATTAATTGGTTATTAATCAATCTTACTGCCATGCATTGCTCTCCCAGTATATCACACTCCTGGCATATGGCAGCTCCTGTGGGACATCCCTCTCGTTGCTGTGCCCAGCAAGGGAAGCCCCCGGTGCGTGGCACCATGCCCAGCTCCGGGTGGGCAGCGAGAGGGGCTTTGCCATCACTGCTTTTCTCTCTTGTCCATTCACCAAAGCAGTGTGAAATTCCCAAAGCTGGGAATTTTATGGCATTTTCTTGACTCTCCTGCCAGCTTTCGCTGTGCTGATGCCAGCTCCCTGTGCCACCACGACACATGCCCGGTGCAAGGAACCTGTGCCCTTTGGCAGCGGTGGGAGCGACCCGGCACGATGGAATTTTCCCGGTGGCATGGGATGAACGTGGTATGGATTTGTGTTATGGTGTAATCGATCTCTGGTGCCCATGGGGATGGTTCCCCACACACAGACGATCCCAGCCATGTCGTTAAACAGCTTTGTTTTAATTAGGCCGTCGTGCAGGCAATTGAATGGAGTTTAAATGGGGGCTCTTGTCCCATGCCTCTAATTAACTGGGGAGGATTAATTGTTCGGGTGGAGGGAGATGGCACAAGATACCTCGGGGGAAAACATCCCCTGTGCATGGAAGTGATTTGGTCCCTCACTCAAGGGTGGGGGGTGGCTCTGCCACACATGGGTGCCCACCAAGCTGCTGGATGTGGGGCCCCACACTGAGTTTGGTGCCTCCAGACTCAGTGCCAGGGGCTGTGAGTTTGGTGGGGAGCCGGAAAGGTCCTTGAGGACACCGAGACGGGGTGACACTGGAGTGAACCCTGTTATCTGCCCTGCAGTGGGTCCTGGGTGGGAGGGCAGCTTTGGTGGGCAACAGCCCCTCCGCTGCCAGCAGTGTGCCCACGTGGCCAAGAAGGCCCCCAGCATCCTTGCTTGTATCAGCCCCAGTGTGGCCAGCAGGAGCAGGGCAGGGATCGTCCCCCTGTGCTGGGCACTGGTGAGGCTGCCCCTGGAATACAGGGTTCAGTTTTGGGCCCGTCACGCCAAGAAGGACAGTGAGGTGCTGGAGCGTGTCCAGAGAAGGACACCGGAGCTGGGGAAGGTGATGGCACAGCATGGTGTGGCATGGCATGGCGTGGCACGGCATGGCACAGCGGTGGCCACTTGCCTGATGTAGCGATGGTTGGAGTGCAACCGGGGTTTTTTGGAAGGTCCCACTGTCTGCAGAGGGACACGTCCAGGAGGGATAGGGACATGGGTGGCAAGGGGTGACTGCTGCTCCCCAACTGCCAGTGCCACAAACAACGGCACCAGACCCTGGGCACACTGCAACCACATGCATCCCATCTTGCCAACTGTGTGCCAAAGCTGGAATCCTGTGCTGGTGCCACCAAGGCTTTGCAGGGTGCTGCTCCTAAGTTTTGTGGGAACACTCTGTGTCATCACGTGTGAAGTTGGGGAGGATTTTGGTGTTGG